>OX467088.1:23713909-25026332 GCA_950106755.1 Climacium dendroides
TTTTGAGCTTCTTGGAATTTGCTCTAAATTGAACAAAATGTCAACATTTTGATAAGTTGCATCAATTTTTTGAATTTGTAACCATACAAATTCAAACTAGACATGTTAGAGATCTCATAGGAAAAGAAAACACAACAATATCACTTATGGAGTAAAAGATTATAATGTTTGACCATAAGGGTGTTCAAACTATAAAAATCTTTCAACTCTCTTTTTGCATGTCAAATTAAAAAAGTTGGTGACTAAAAAAATACGAGGTTAAAGGACCTAACATGTATAACCCCAATCAATTTATGGCTTCTTAAAATCTACTCTAAATTTTTTTTAAATGAATTTTGAATGTAATTTTTTCTCCAAGATCTAGTGTATTTGAGGCTCATTTCCAAGAGCTCTCAACACTATGGGAAGTCAAGATTGTAATGGGTACCCTTGCACAAAATCATGAATAGAAAAATCACTATCATTTATTTTCAAGATCGGATTTTTGATGCTAAAATTAGACTTCAAGAATAACTCTTCAAAAATATAAACCACTAAAATAAAAAAAAATAGCAACTTGGTTAGGTTTCTATTTAACTTCAACGTTTTGCAAACAGCAGATTTTGGTGCCGTAGGCATTGTATAGCATTTTAGGGGTTAAGGGTTAAGGCCCATCATGCAACCTAGCACAGACCTCAAGAGACATGGAGGATTTGATCCAACTGCAACACCATCTGGTTGCAATCCTTAGTGATTGCTGCCGGAGTTGTCTGACACCATTTTCTGGAACACGCATGGGTCTGTTCCTTGTATTCCTGATTCGGCTCTTTTCTTCTTCCTACTTTCGTCCAGCCTTTGGGGCTTGGCTGCTGTGTAATTCTTGTTGTGCAATGGATCTCCATTTGTTTCAGAAAAGTGGCTGCTCGTCTTAGCGCACATAAGTACAGATGCTCTGAGCATTATTACTGTTATTTGTGAACTATGAGCCAACGCAAATATAAAAATAGGAATTGGTCAGGCCTCCCGCAAATGGCATAGCCCAGAGAATATGTCCAGCATCTTCAAAACGGTACCTTTTTATCCAAAGCCTACGGCCAAACCACACCTCGTGTTGTGAAACTAATCCCAGGGAAAACGCAGGGTGATGAAATTTGGAAAATTAGGAAAATTAGAGTTCATACTTGAAATGGACGACCACAAGTTAGTGAGAATGATTTATGAAGTAGTTTCCTCAAATTATCCACCATTGATTGAAAATTTGGAGATGGAACCCTGGATTTTTGAGTAAAACCAGAAGATTTCTAGCCAGATGTGGCAGGCTATTATCGTCTCCACTGCACAGTGAAATTTTAGCTTGACGTTTCAGTCCCAGATTTGCAGAGACGGAGAAGGCATACAACATCACCTCGCCATAGCCGCTACTCACAAACCCAATTCTCATCACAACACTGAAAATTCCAAACAAAGATATATATACATGAGTTGCCTAGTTTCAAAATTGTTCAAATGCTTCAAAGTTTTCAGTATATCAGTGGGAAGGACGACAATCGTACCAACAACAGCGATATCACAGCACAACACTTCGGCGTTGCACCCGCCTCAAGAAACAATAATAACTTGGGTCTTCAATCTACTCCCTAATAATTCACCAGTCACCTATATTACAGGTTGCATCAATAGGATACATGGAAGTCAAAATGCACCGACTACAACACATTCCTCAGACGCAAAAGAATTGCACCTCAGTTTCAGAATGTTTCACCATTATGAAGAAAATCCCCCAAAATTGTCTCCTCGTCTGATGATAAAGTCCGTCGATGGAGACACGAAAAACTAAGACAAACGAAAATTACAGTCATTACCCTGTTCGAACGTGTGATGTTCCAAAGCATGGAGTGATGCCGACAATTCGAAGGTGTATTTACTGTCGATCTTCAGTGTCCTGCAACAGGAGGCTGCAACAGGAGGACATTTACGCGGCATTCAGGCACTCCGTGAAGGACCCGTACCACTCCTCTTGCAGAAGTTCCGTTACTTCAGCACCAAGGCACACGTCAAACTGGTCCGAGTCAATTGCGTCGTAGAGCTCCTGAAAGATGCCATGGTTGTTGGAGAGGTCGTTGGTGGAGAGGTTGCGAGCCCGGGTATCAACCATCATTGTACCAAGGGTCTCCGGCTTCTTGGTAACCTTGGGCACCGCTTCCACCTTAAAAGCAGAAGTTTCAACCTGATTTCCAATTGCGGCAGTAGTCTCATGTCAATTGCGTGTACAGCAAGCTAAGGAGACCCACTTCAGGTCAACATCGATGAACAGTAAAAAAAAGAAAAAAAAGAAAAAAAAAGAAAAAAAAAACTACGCTTCTAGTCAACATCGATGAACAGAAAGAAAAACAAGGAGCTACACTACATGAGCCTCTGTCCCTGTAGCAATAGCTCGGATTGTAAACAGGGCCCTACTTCCGCACATGAAGCTCACAAGAGGCCTCCTCCCCTTCGGTCCAGAGCCAATAATAACAAAACGATAGGTAATAAGAATCATACGAAAAAGCTCCTCTTAAATTTGTGGTCTAATATATAGAATGATCAGACATCTTGAGAAGGACAACTACTCACCATGTCACAGACACCAGAGTCGGGGTGTGCACTGGTGTCGCAAACGTTACTGTCATCACCAGAGTCGGATGGGCTACGACTCAGCGCATGTCGGGCCGCCTCCAGCTGTTTCCTCAACTCCTCCACCTTCTTCGCCAAGTCGTTCTTGTCCACCGTGAGTCTCTTCGCCAGCTGCTCTGCCATCTTCGACTTGCGAGAGAGAGTTGCGTTCTCCAACCGCAATTGAGCAGTCTGCAGGGACATCAACGTTAATATCAGATAAAAAGATGCTTTCTTACAAACAACATCACTGAAATTCAACAAGAAATGTCACCGAAACAGAAAACACCAAAGGAACATACCAAAATTTCGAGCTCATCCAAACGCTCCTGCTTCCTTTGCCTGGATCGTTGTGCCGATGCACGATTTGAGGACATCCTGCACCAATCAACGCCACCAAAGTCTCAAAAAGCTAACTCACCATTTTGACGTGGAAAAAATATACAACTTGGCAACAGGTATGGAAGGCATAAAACTAGGCACACCGATAGGTGACGAAAACATCCAATAGCTGTGACTACTCTGCAGAAACCAAGAGACACAAGCCTTAGTGATCACTACCATCTGCGCAATACCTTCTTCCAAGCTACATGAGGCCATGTGATGACCCAAATAATATGTGGAAAATGGGCAACACCCACAACAGGGTAACGGCCCAGAAGTGGGAATTGCTCTTCCAAAGTTTATGGTAAGTGGTAGCGTGTGGCTTTCTCTCCCTGTCCATTGAACATCGAAGGCCACATTCAAACCACTTCCAGAAAGTTAAAGACGGACGACCAAATCGACCATCACTTCTGTGGCCGCGGAAGAACACACTAAAGACGATCGACGGTGACCCTGAAACTTTCCCTGAACGCTCCCACTCCGAAAAAAGAAGAAAAAAAAAAATCTAATCAAATCAAGAGCGACAACACGTACCGTCTTTTTCGTTTCTCGTCGATGAGGACAGGCGCCCCATCATCCATCTCAGAATCGTGCTGTGCATGGCTCTGCTCTTTGACTGCCGACTTGCGAGCTTTCCTGCTCTTGGTTACCGGCTGAGATGCAAGATCCTCAGTTGGCTTATCCTCTTTGACATCCACAAGAGGCGCTTTCGTAACTGAGTCTGCCGCTGCGCAGAAGTCCTCTTTGATGCAATCAAACCACGTCGAGAGGGCTCCAGTGGACGCCAGGGCATCAGCTTCCCCGACATCTTCAGCATCAAACTTCTTCACAGCGGAGGAGTACTCATTGACGAGATCAGCCAACCCATCTTCAGATAACTCTGAGGACTCATGCAGCAACGAAGACTCCTCGAGGACCGAGAAATCGATGCTGCCACTGCCGTACTCGATTGGATACGCCTCTTCGTTTTTCTCATAGCCAGATATCTGGTAGCATTGGCTCCTGATGTCACAAGCGTGGAGTCAATAAGCCATAGCCACATTTATGAGAGCACACCATGGCCATGGCCATGGCCACAGCCATATTCGCATCTTAAAAGAAGACTGCACAAATGGAGCAGCAAACTGAGCATATTTTCACAAACAGACCACATAAGGATCTCCTAGCAAACATCAACGAACACTCCGACAAATACATGACATGACTTTCTATAGAAAGAACCACAGATGTGAAAAAAACTGCTCTTCTCCACATTCCATGCCAGCACCAACACTCTAGGACCCAGAGAAGTAGGAAAAACGACGCTCACCGAAGGAAATCGGGCACAGAAATTGTGGCCCGCTGATCAATCAACCCGTGACACATTGTGCTCCAATTACTTCCACTTCCGCACCCAAATCGGCTTCAACTTTAAGATCCCGCGAGAACAGAGAAAAACTCTGCACAAAGAAGCCAGAAGAGAGAGTCTTGCATCAGCCCTATGGTCCACCAACCATCGCTGTCACGATCCTTGCCGTCCAAAACACCAAAACCACACGTATTTCGCATTTCCTAAGTACAAAGAAGTGTCACGCGACATGTCCCAATACCCTCGAACTTGTCACCCCTGAAAGCCCCCCCAGAACACCACATACCCTCGCAGAACACAACATCCTCTCACATAACCTCAATTCGCATCCAAAAAATCCACCAAATGTAGACCCCGATCCCTGCGCTCACCTTCAAAACTCCGTCCCCAGTACGCAAAAAGGGAACCAACAACCACCGTGGTGTTTCTCTCCAACTCTTTGCGAAGTACAAACCTTACTTCGAACTGTACTACTACGACTGTGACTGTACTACTACGACTGTGACTGTACTACTACGCCAAAGCTCTTCTTGAGTCAATCAAACCACACACATCTTAAGCAGGATGCAACATGACATACTCCCACTCCTTGAATTTACAGAAGAGCAGAACCCCACCAGTCATCCGATGCAACTGCCCCACACCAAGCTACGAGCGCCCCTCCAAACCTCTCAACCAACAATGCCAATGCCGTAGAAAGAAAGTCAAGGACTGAAAATGGGAATGCAAGCTCAGACGGCTTATCAATGACGGGGAGCCGAGGAAGAAAGAACGAAAGAGAGCGAGGAGGAGTCTGTGGCGGCCCCCAGTGCGCGCAACAACGGTGTTGGTTGCGTTGGCCCCCACTGACACCGATCGACAGGCATCTGGTCATGGCAAGCTGCAGTCTGTGTGTGTCCAGGTTCAGGGGTCGGAGGCCACTAGGGCAGGGGGCGCTTGTCCTTCGTCCACTCGGACGGAAGTTGAGTGACGCCCACGTCTTTTCGTTCGTTAGTGCGGGGGCCACGGAGGGGACGACGGAAGTTGCGTGGCGTTCTGAGTGGAAATCATTCGTGAGTTCGTTCTCTGTTTGACGGACTAGAAGAGTAACTTGGACTGATTGTTTTCTGTTCGTTACCGAGGGGTCACTGAAGTTATTCTAGAGACGAAATCCGGCATCCATCACAAGCAGGAAATTGAATCAGTCGACGGCAATTCCATGCTGCACTAACGTACGTGCACCCCTAAATCCCTAATTGACACTAAGATAACTTTGACCACATTCTAAAATATGGCATTCGAGATTCTTGCCTAAAATGTACTCCTAATATTCACGAGAGTTTATGGTCAGTTTTAGAAACACTCCAAAAAATGCATTTTAAGAGAATTTAGAATCTTTTCTTGACTATCAACAAGATCCCACTTCAAAAAATTCAACATTATAATATGGAATCATGTTGAATTGCTTATTTGTGCAATTTTAGATGTAGTTATCTTAATAGCAAACAAACATAATTACTATTATTAATCATGAGTTGTTTTGTTGTATTGGATTTTGTTGGCAAGTGAATGAGGATTCCAGAAGACTTTGATAAGTATCTTTTGAACACCATATAAATAAGGTATGAAATTTTAAAAGTATTGTATGTAGGTGTGGTATTAGCATAAATATTTTTGTCAATTTGTTGCCCAAAATTGAAACAGCCTGAACATCAACAATAAGGGTATATGGCTTTCTAGATTTTGAAGGGACAACATATTGCCAATTTCATTGTATCTATGGCAATGAACTATCTTTCTTACTATCATGAACTATATAATCCAAGTAAATCAATATAGTTTAAAATAGCATAATTAAACATCTTAAATTTAAGCTTAATTGTCACATTTATAATATATAAATATCCAAAAAATCAACATATAGACTCTGATGTTCTTCTGATTCAATACATCTTGTGCCATCTCTATTAGTATTGCTTGTGTATGCAAATGTAAGTATTACATATTGCCCAATGATGATTATAGATGCACATACCTTCCCTTTTTTCCATTGCACATTCAAACAACATTATAGTACATGCTTGCACACGTCCAACCCTTGTCCTCCCCAAAGTTGTCATTGGAGCATGGTAATACACGACTCCAAGTTCAATCCTTCAAGGACGCTTAGGCCCAAAAGTGGTTGATGAATGCCTTCATTATTCATTATAGAAATGAAGAATGCACCTATCGGTTCAATAATCAAAGTTGTGTCCTTTAAGGGTTCACCTAATTCGCATCATGCCCAATTTAAGCTTGTAGCTTGGTCATACAAGCCTATAACTATACATTACTAATACTCAAACTAAAATAGAACTGGCCAATACCGCCACTCACCCAATCGTACCACCTACAAGACCCTTTCATCCGTGCTAGTGTCCCATCCATTACCACGATTTTAGCAACCCTTTATCATAATGGCAATACACTTGGGGAGCGGACGCATGAGCACAGGCTTTTTTCTTTCTTTCTTGAAACACATGGAATTAGTACACGCTTTAGCAAGTATCTACCCATGCTTCAACAAGGGGTCTATTCACACTGTAACATTATAGCTTTGAAAAATTCCCAAAAATCCACTTCTTGTCGGAATGTCTTCATTCTTTTTGCAATTGACTTCTCTCAAACTGTTCGATGTCTGAAAAATATGGGGAGCTGACAAATAGCTCCTCCAAAGTACCCAGATAGCAAATCTGTGTGGTAATGGGCTGAAGTACCTTACATAGCAGATATTTTCCAGCATCCAAGTACCGTTCATAAGTATTATTATTTACTATCAAATGAGCTTACCGAGGCATAGAATAATTGAAAGGAAGGGACTCGGAGATTGGCAACATAAAATGAAGTAAAACGGACCAAAGGCTCACCCAGGGCGGTTCGCCTTAACACCAACCAGGCAACGGTCCCATGCGGGGAAAGCCGTATCATGCCTGTTTAGATTGGTGGGAGAGACTTCCAGTTAGTTGGGGTTGGATGAGGAGCCATATAAGACTATTTTGTTTACTTTTCAGGGATGGAGAAGAGCACTCTGTCACATTGAGAAAAAAATGTTATGATTAGAGTCAAAGTAATTAATGCATTATTGGTTTCCAGAAGCTTTTTTCTTACCCCCTAAATAACCAAGAATTTGTATAACATGCACTTGAAAAACGGGTAAGGTCCTACGAAGTCAATTTTGGTCGGATGTTCACAAAATTTTGACACAAGGTGTGAAACAAGTTTGTCACTGTAATGGGAATACAATTTTTTTTTTCCTAATTGTATGCTTGGATAAAAAAAATTATGCTATCCAAAAGAATTTGGGTAGCTCAAGCAATTTGGATATCTTTGGGGCATCTTTTGGAAAAATGCTTACCAACTCTTGGAATTTGGCACTAATTTGTAACTAGTAAAATATGGCATACAATCGTCTAAAATAAAATTTTGCTTTTGAAATCACATTCTAAGAGGAGTCTTATTTTGTTAGGTATGTTAGGGAAATTTCAAGAAAAAAAACATTTTCTTTGAACTTGAAGCCCTATTATCTTGCAATCTACAAAGTGAGAGTTATTGAAATTTTTCCCATATATTTCAAATGTTTACAGTCTCTAAATTTTTTATTATTTGGATTTCAAATAAAAAATTCATTCATTGCACAAGAAATCAAGACATGACCGGTGTATTGCCAATTCACTGATTATAACCTCCTTGCATTGCAGGGTGATTTAGAGTAGCTAGACTCTATATTTGCTTTTGGAATTTTTCCCAAGAAGCCTAATACCATATGTTTGTGAATGGTCAAAATCCCTATAATTTTTGTTTGGAGAAATAAAATCTCTCCAAAAGGGTTCAAAGTTTGTTGATCATATTTTGCAGGAATGAAAAAAAGTGTTTTTTCTCACTTCAAACATTATAATCTTTCAATCAATAGCCCATTTTAGAAAAAAAATTATTCCATCTTTCCACACATCTTCATCATAGTTTACTATACTTCTGTACAATTGAAGTTTTAAGAAAAAACTTTTCTTTTTAAAAATTTGGGGCAACATGATTGAAAGGTAGTTTTTTCCAATTTCTCTTGAAAAACACCTTTGGTTCTTCAAGAATTAACCACCTCTTCGAGGTAGGACTCATGGATTTTTAGGAGACCATGACAAGATAAAATCTCACAACCATAGATCTTGTTTATTTGATTCAAGATTTAATTGAACTTGTGTTTAATAATATCAATTTTAATAATACATAGATATGGCCTGGCTATGGGCTCTCTCGGATTTACTTCAAGACCATGCAAAATGTCATTATGATTTTTTGTCTCGGGCTATTGCTTTCCATAGTCACATTTAACAAAGTAGGATACCTTGAAGTGCTTGTAGATCCTCAATTCAACCTTGGTGTAAGCCAATCCTTAAAATAGAAATAGAAGTTTTATAAAGTCTCCATCAAGGTATGCACACCTATTAATCATCACTAATTATAATTGAATATGGTTATTGTCATTAGAAATAAATTATTTTTATTACATCCAACTAGAAATTGAAAAAGGATTCTAGTGCACTTAGGTATACATTATTTAAGCATTGTATAAATTATGAAATTTTAACCCCTAAAATCCCAAGGCCTTTTTTCATCAAAAAACACTCAAAATTGTCGTTTCTATTGCGAAGAGCATAAAAATGTAAAAATTGGTTTTTTTCACATCTAATTGTGGGATCATGCACTAGACTAGTATGAAAATGTATTGGAGAAATTCCATAAAGTTTTATTACATAGATTGCAAGATATTTGCGTTCAAAGTCAAGCAAAAAAAATACACTTATATGACTAGATTGTAAGACCTTGAATCTTTTCAACTTAAAATATTTGTACTACAAATTTCAAAGCTTAAATTTTTATGTTTAAGAAATGAGTTGAGAGTTTGTGAAAAAAAAATACATTTTCATTATTTTAAAAATTACTAAATAACAGCATGTACGAGATAGAAGGAAGACTAAATTATTAATAACTCTATAATAGAATAGAAACACACTTATTCCAACAACAAGATTGTTCTAGTGAGGAAACTAAGCTATGTAGAACTTCTTTTTTGAATTTTTTGAAAATTGAATTCAAAATTGAATCCTATAATTCATTTTTTGAAGAAGATTCTTAGGTTGCCCAAAAAATCAAGACCCCTCGTAGCTTTCTTATCACTCGTCTAATTAGAGTGAATTGAATCTTTCCATGTGGACAAAAATATTTTCTATAAAAGACAAAATCTTTAAAATCTTAATTTGAGTTTTTGTGATTTTTTGGTACTACCCAACAAATTCCAATTTGAGTTTAGGGTGGTACAACTATTGTTCTCATACACCAATTGAATTAAAAATTAAATTCCTAGTAGCGTTGTTTTCTATCTTGAAAAAAAGTTCAAAAAATCATGCCAAACATTAAGATCATGCTATGAGCCTACCCAAATTGCCATTTGTCTCTCAAGGAGACTTTGAGACTTTAGAAGTTGAAGCATTGACTCTAGGTGTACCAAAAAACAATAGTAGGTTCTTATATACTCAAGCATATACTTTTATGTTTTCATTGTGTACATCTTGTGTAATCAAAGATACTTTATCAAAATGCAAGTATTGCATTTTAGACAATGTTGATTGTGTGTAAGGTAGAACACTCCAGTGTTGTCAATCACCCAATTTCAACATTTATAGGACACTTCCATTTGCACCAATCTTCCACCCATTTCCATAGAATAAATCATTTTCTTTGAGCAATCAATTGGGTGATATTGTCAAAGAATGATATCAAGCTCACATTTATTTGTGAACAGTTTAAGGTTGATAAAGATGTGGTTCAATAAATTTTGGTTTAAGTGGGCTTTGTTGTAAATAAATGCTTATCTAAACAAGTTGTAGCTTCAATCAATAAAAGAAATGCTTTTAGAATGTTGAACTTGTGCTTTTAAAACACTTATCAAATGAAATTAGGGTGGTGGGTCACTAATTTTGAACCTTTTTAAGATGGTCATGACCCCCACCTACTAACAATTTTATACTTGTGCACATGTTTGAAAATTCATAAACAATTTCAATTTTTAACAGATTGATATGATTCCACTTATATTTTAGTCAATTCAACTCATCCTTTCTTTGAAAAATACAAGCAACAATAAGCACATTGCACACAATACCTAGATTGCAAATTTAAGTGATTGTAGGTTGTTCTATTTTATAGCTTAGGACTAATAAAATGAACTTAATTAATGAATTTTGTATGAATGGATGGAATATTATCATATGAATAAAAGTTATGAAATTCCAAAATATATATTTGGAGCATAGAAACCTAGTCATGTTGGTCATTAGATTCAAGTCTTGTAAAGATATGTCATAAACAACAACCTTGAGAATAATTTGGTATTGATATGCCATATGTAAGGAAAAGTTGTAGATTTTGATTATTGAATATGTTGTATCAATACCATCCACAATGTTTTGGGCATTTGACGCAACTCACATTTTCCACCATAGAATTTGTCTTGAAAACATGTTTCAATTGTTGTAAATGGTTAATAATGGGACCCATCCATAATAAATTTGTGGGGTTTTTAATTTATGGACTACTATAATATGTATGACCTTACAAATAATTTATCAAATCACAAGTAATTTTGTATCAATAATCCTTAGCAAATGGATGAGTTCAAATTGTGACCAAACAAAATCAAGATTTGTTTTCTTGAATTTATCTTTTATCTCAAAAAATAAAAATGTCCCAACCAATAGAATGAACTTCACTTTAACTCGGTAGGATAGAAAGGTTCAAATTTTTTTTATTCTTGAAGTCTCAAAGTCCCTCAAGAGACAAATGGAAATTTGGATAGGCTTAAATGATCTCAATTTTTTGCATGGTTTTAAAAACTTTTTTGCAAGATAGAAAAATACATTAGCTTATGTAATACATATATTTTATTCCAATTTGTGTCTAAGAGCAAAAGTTATGCAACCAAATCTAAAAATAATTGAGCCCAAGCAATGTAATAATATAAGAAAAACTAAAAATTATTAATTTTAATATTTTTTTCTATTTCAAAATCTTTGAATAAGTCCATTTGAATAAGTGATAAGAAAGTTATAAATTATTTTGTTTTGCAAGCATATAGAGAATCTTTGGGAAGAAATAAGTGTTGTATTTGTTCATGAATTCAATTTTCACAATTTAAAAAATAGATTTTGAGTATTTTAATTCCATATTAGATAATTTTTCTTTCCATGTCTAACCTACATCTACTTAATATTTTTTTAACCCCTTAAGTCCCAAGGCCATTTTCTGGCTAGAAACCATTGAAAACTGCCATTTCTGCTGCGTTCATTCAATCCCCCCCCCCCAATATTTTTTCAAAAATCTAACTCCAAGATGTTGTATGGAAGATACTTGCACTCAAAGTTTGCGGAAAAGTTTTTTGGGGCGCTACCCTAAAATTTCAGATGACTTTGACTGCCACTGGTTGAAGTTTTTTGCACTACAGACTTTGAATTTAAAAATCTATCATTTTCCAAGATCTTATTAGGAATACGTGTACCAATTTTCAAATCATTTGGAGACTTACAACACTCCCCCAAAAATCTTGCAATGCGACTATGCTGTGAAAAATGACAATACAAACCTTCTTTTTGCTATGAGATTTTCTACCCCATTTTTAAAAATCTCACAAATCTCAATGGTAGATTGAAAAGTGAAATCATGATTCAAAAAATCCAAAAAAAAATTGGAAAAAATAATGTTCCCTAAAATCTATGCAATTTCAAAGGCCTATGGTATTAGCTAAATGGAAATTGTCATTAAGCAATTCAAAAAACGAGTCCAATTTGTTCCCTGTAAAACCTAGCATGTTTCCATCTACGTTCCTAATGGAGTTCCTAACACTTGGGAATGCTAGAGGTCTCCACCTTCAGAAAAGGTCCTTCATCTATTTGATTCAACTGGCACCTGTGATGTTTGACTATAGATTTTAGGCTGCGACTAGAGGTCACCGACCTAGTTCAACTTCACCCGCTGCCCACTTCCATAGTTGGGTTCGCTCTGGAAACCCTACCTTCTTCCAAAATCAAAGAAAAAGTGTCTGACTAGCTTGCCCTTCAAGTTTGGTTTCACCGAAGAAACCCTATGACTTCTTCATCTATTATTGGATTCATATAAAAATTATATATCCTCAAACCTCTTGGAAAACTACATGTCCTAAAAAAGTTGCAAAAAATCCTAGTATAAATTAAACTCAAAGGAGCCTACCCGAACTCCAAATTATCCCCTGAGGGGACAATGGGACTTTAGGGGTTAATGGATGAAAATAAAATTAAAAAATTGATAGTTTTTTTAACTAAGACTCTCTTTGATCTTCAGTAAAAAAAAATTTCAATCAAATCCAACAATGTCAATAATTGAACGTAAGAGGATTCAAAGTCTTATAATCTAATGTCACAATGTCCCTTCCAAAAGAATATTTCACTTCAAATGCTAATATCTTCCAATCTATATGGTCAAACTTCATGCAAAATTTTACAACATGTAAGTTTAGTATAAAGTCCTAAAGGTCAATATTTAGAAAATTTAGTTTTCAATTTTCTTAAGTCAATGCAATCAAAATGATAGCTTTGAATGTTTTTTGACTCCCAAAAATGACCTTGGGGTGACTCTTCAAGGTTGGGCAAGTACATATGATCTCAATTTTTGTCAATTTTTATTTATTTATTTATTTTTGAGATAGAAAAACTAATTGGCATAGGCAAAAATATAATTTTGATTTCCATCAAGAGCAAAAGTTATACCACAATGAGCCTCAAACAAGTGAGGTAGAAAAAAAGACCTTGGGATTTTAGGGATTAAAATAAAATTACATAAATCAAAATTTATGTTATACAAATTTAAAATTTGAACCATAAAATGAAAAAAATTGTAATTCAATTTCTAAATTATTTCTAATATAGAAAATGAATGAAATACCAAAATATTGTGTACTTTAGATTTAAACATATAACACATCCAATTGCAATAATTAAATGAATATTTGTTTTTTCAGAAGTTTCTAAATGGAGTAGAAATTAAAGTCATTAACCTTCATTTTCTTACTTCAAACCACATACCAAAAACGAACATTTTGAAAGTTACAATCAAATTCAACTAAAGAACTTTTAGGATGCATAGTTGGTAAAATAATTGCATCTAATTGAATCCACATAAGCAATTGGATACTATTCACTATTAAATTGTCTTATTTTTTGTTGAATCTTGTTGGAAATCAATGAGTATTTTAGACTTTCTTCTTATGTACAATAAAATTATATATTTTTAAAGTGCCAAAAATAGGTATTGTATTTAAAAAACAATCTTAAACTCCATAATATATTTTATTGCCAAAAAACAACATTATTTTAATATTAACAAAAAAAGAATGGAATTTTAAAATGATTTTTGGAAAGCAATCTGTCAAGTCTAGTTAACACTTGAATGCCCGAGAGGCTAAAATATGGCCTCTCTATTTTGAAAAACATGATTGTTTTACTACTATAATCTTTTGAATAGTACAGTTAAAGGATGTGTCTTTTCTCCACACCTATAGGTCTCTCTTGACCCCGCTTTTGACTACCAATCAGTATGGTTGGATTATGTGGATCTCTTTTTAGAAGAAAGCTTGAGCGGATTGAAGTCTAAAAGGTTTGGATTTCACTGAATTTGCTATGGGTGCTTAGGGGTTAAAGTAGGGTTGGAGGTTGGGAATTTGTCAAATTTTTCTTAATAGAGAACAATATATAACTTGAATGGATAAAATTAGTACATAATTATCTCTCCATATTTCAACTCCATCTCAAAATGATCTTCTAGTTTTTGTTTTTTTTGCAATAAGTGTTATATTATACTTCAAAAAAGGCTTTGAGATTCAAAATTTAACCCTTAAAAATGTTGAGGACATTTTTGGCCAATGAATGACATAATCTCTCCATAGAGGACAAAAATGTAACTATTCATCTTCCAAATTTTATAAAAAAAAGAGACCGTCTTCTACATTAGCTTGTCTTCCAATGAATGTTTTTTCAAGCCAACAAATTACATGGTACCCAAACATATGATTTCCATGGTGACTGGCTCATCACTCAAGGGTTAATCCCTAAAGAACCAATCTTGTATTTTTGGCAGCATAATCTTTTGGGGCAGGTACTTGTGAGTGGAGATTTTATTTATTTTTCTTTGAAATTTTTACACAACATGTGGACAAGGAACAACTTTAAGATCCAACAATTTTCATAACTTTTGACTTCGTGGTTAAAAAGTTATTGCATAATATGTAGTTTGTTTCTAAACTTTGTTAGCTTGGGTAGATAAGAAAAAATCATTTATTTCATAAATAAAAATTTGAAATTGGTTCATTAGATTTATATATACATAGAAAGATTTGAATCATTCCATTTTGATTAATGAGTCAAAAGTTATGAGGATTTTAGTTTGTTGGTAGTTATGGACTTTTTACTCTAAAATAAACTTTGAAGTCCTTTATTTAACTCAAATTTCAATATTTTTGGAAAAAATAAAATCATAGGGTGTATTTGTTCATTACAACATTGCAACCATTGGATTGGCATTTTTCAATTCCATAAATAAATTGTTACAAATTTATATTTTGAATCATTTTCTACTTCTTTCTACTTACTATTTTTTTCCTCTATGTTGTACAATTCCAAATGATCTGAATTTTTTTAAGTATGTAGCCAACGTGCCTTGAAGAATGAATCCAAAGAAGCATAACCATTTCGGACATTTTTTCATAATGATCTAACCTTGTGAAGTGCAACTGCCCTGTTTTTTGAAGGGCCATAAAAAGGATTTTTGCCAATTCAATTGCTAAAATCTTGCAATCTGTACAATGGAAATTTCTGAATTTTTTCACATATTCTCAAACCAGAATACTATAGGATCTTTTGGTGACAACATAATCAAGGAACTTTAGGAATTAAAGAGTGAAGGAGTGCACTAAACTCTACTTATCACTTGAAAGAGGTTAAAATAATGCTATTTTAAGACAAAAATCCCAAACATTTTTCCAACTAGAAGATCATTTTGAGATGGAGGGAGTACTTAACAATAGTATAAGGCATAAGACCTATTTTCAACAATGTCAAACATTTTGGCACATGTCCAATTGAGCAATGGGAGGATAATTTTTTTTAGTTAGGGAATAGAAATAATGAAGATTGCACTATTTTTTGTTGACTCGTTTGTTAATTTTCCATTATGTTTGGAATTAGTAGAAATTAATGCAGTTTAGCTAGATTATAATTTGAGTTGTTATTTATGTAAGGTAAACTAACCCATTGTGGTCAGAATGAGGAGTTTGGCATCATCTTGTTGCTAGAATTTTTCAATTTTTTTCCCACATTAGTACAAGTGTGAGAAACAGCAAGTGTAATTGAAATTGAATTTTTTTGACAAAATATGAATTTGTTAGAAATTTCTGAAGCATTGAGCCCAAAAGAGTTTGTAGACTACCTTAAGACCAACAAAATCTGAATTTGTAATGCTCATCTCACTGCCTAATGCAGTCAAAATATTTTCTATTACAGAAGGCCAAAAAAGTCAATTTTTACAATGGACTTCACACTGAAAACTCAGAAGTTCCTAATGAGGTCAATGTTCACTCCATTGTTGTCATCTAAGACATGCATTGTTGCCCACATCCCACATTCTGAAAACCCCCGACAATGGGTCATTCTTAGGCAACCGCAATGGGTCATTTGACCACAATGGGTTGTCTTACCTTATAGGTAAGCCTATTTTCAAGAAGTGCAAAATTAAAAACTAGTCATAGTAACTTCACTAGGTGTCAATGTGTTATGATAATGAAGGCCCTAGTCAACATCAAATTCCTCCACATTCATAAAAATTGGCCAGTCACTCTATCTTGCGCAAGTGGGGACCCCATCGAAACATGTCATATAACTTACTTAAACAAGCATTTTCATCTTGCATTTGATTGCCACATGAAATTATTTGTAAAATTTCAAAAGGCATTTACTTCCTTGGTTCAATGGCTTTGGCCTTAGTACACCCGTGAAGTGGTCATGAGTTTAAATTCAAATAGTATTTGGGTGTTTACCACCATAGTCCACTCAACTATGGTTAAGAGGTACAATAACTAACTTATTGTCATATGAAAACCCAATAATTTCTCAGAAGAAGGAACATGTTGATTCTTTATCATAAGTTCTACTTCCTAACTAAGGCATCAAGGATGGAATTCACCATCCAAATCCACAAGGTCTAGATAGTTGAGTTATTCCCAACAACTGTTCCATTTACACATGTCTTTTAAATCAAAGTTAACTTACCCCTCTTCTTTGAAGTTTTAAAAACTTTGTCCTACTAGACTTTCATAAATAAGTTAAAAGCATTACATTTGAGGCAAGAATACAACATGCAAGGGCTAGGATTAGTAAGAGGGTCAAAATTTCATGCAAACTTATCTTCAAGCAACAACTATAATAACTTAACCTATTAAAGACCATGGTCAATTTCAACGATTAATTCTAAGGGTAGACAAGGGATTTTTTGGTCTTAGGTTGAACATGGAAAAATACCCAAATGTCATGCATTTCAAATATTTGACTGTATTGATGGAATTGGCGTAAATGCTTGAGGCTCCATGGTAAATGCATGATAAATTTTACATTGATTTCTATGTTGATTTTTGTATTTTCAACCAATATTTTGTTTGCCTTTTCATCTTAAAAAATGCATGCTAGCACAGATTGTCTTTATTCTTGTCCCAATTTCCTACACTTGTCCCAATTTGTCCATATCCAAATTCATTTTGAAACTCTAGCTATCAATGAAAAAGTGTCAATTTTTAACCAAAAAGTCGTCAACCAATTCTTAGGGGCTATTTGGATGCGATGACCGGACCGGATGTTTAGGGTCTCAAAAATTGGTGTCTAGATGCGATGACTAGACCAGATGTTTAAGGTCTCAAAGATTGGTGCCTAGATGTTATTTTTTTCCTAATGTTTGGAATTAAGTGGCATGTAGCAATTAATGAATGAGGTGAGCTATAGAGGCAAGTCTTGGAATAGGTGAGACAAGGACACAAAATGAGAATATTTTTTAATAAATTGTAAGTTGGGTTGATGGAAAGGAAAGTGAGGTTGAAAATCTTGAAATCAAGGTTGGTAGAGAAAATGAAGGGCACACGGAATCCACACAAGGTTGGATTGGGTCTTAACCCTTAAAAAAAAGATTGATAATTGTAGAAATCATCCATTTGGTTATCTTGTGAATCATCTTCTTACAAAATTACAAAAGCACTCATTGGAAATCAAACTATTGTAGAAAACCTCCTTTTTTCACAACAAAATTTTGAGGATGAATAGTTGCACTTTTATCCTACTAGAAGGATTCTCTATCATCCATTGGATGCCAAGCGCCTTCCTTGACATTTAAGGGTTAATGGATTAACTAACACTCAATTCCCTTTTTTCCAAACCAACAACAATAAGATGGACAATAAGAGCTTAGCTTCAGAGCTCCATTCCTACCTTAATCCTTAAACATTAAAGCAAACATTTGGCATTTGATGGACGATAGAAAATCTTTTAATGTAGGATAGAAGTGCAACTATTCATCTTCAAAATTTTGCATAAAAAGGGAAGGTCTTGTATAGAAGTTGGACTTCCAATAAGTGCTTTAGGATTTTTTTTGAAACTCACTATTCCCACAATGTCCAAAGGAATGATTTCCATGGTCATAGGCCCATCTTTTTTTACCCATAAACAACGGTGCAACCATTTCCTAGTCAATGAATGATAGAGAATCCTTGCGTATTAAGAAAAAAATGAAACTATTCATCCTCATAATTTTGCATGAAAAAGGGAAGGTCTCATATAGGAGTTTGACTTCTAGTGAGTGCTTCAAGATTTCCTAACTCACAAACTATGTAGAGGACAACTTTTTATGGCCGATGAATGACAAAGAACCTCTTCATGTAGGAGAGAAGAGCAACCATTCGTCCTCCTAATTTTGTATGGAAAGATAATATCTTCGACCATAGTTTGTCTTCCAATGAGTGTTTTTTTCATTTTTTAAGCCAACAATCCACACAGTACTCCAAACAAATAGATGATTTCCACGGTGATTGTTTGAAGGTTTACCCATAAATGTCACATCGGACTTTTTTGTCCATTGAATGACAAGGAATTTTCTTGTGTAGGACAAAAATGCAACTATTCATCCTCGAAATTAGGGGTGGTGGAAAGGGGAGATCTTCTACAGTAGTTTAACTTCTAATGACTATTTTTGTTTTGATTAAACTAAATGATGTCACACAATTCTAAAAGAGTCACCAGCCCAACGTTCCAAGGGTTAAAAACACTCAACTATTTTTACAATGCCGGCCCCAAAGGGATAATTTCCACAGTTACAGGCCCATCCTTCTAGCTAAAGTAGCCGACCCATTTCCAACCACCACCCCATTTCCAACTTCTAGACTGCCATGTTTCCATGAGTTGTAATGTAGTTTGAGGAGTAGTTGTGGCGCATTATGATTGGCTACAAGGCTGTTAATATTGCAACCAATTCTAGGTCAATTTTGCAATCAGCCTATGGTTAGGAATAGAAAGCTCTATATAACCATTATAGGTCTACTATTAAATAGTGAATACGTTTCGTGTATAAAAATCTGGAAAATTATGCAATCCTTTCAAACTCTATTTCTGTACATGGGAAAAATTCTACATGCAAAAAATCTGCGCTCCAAATCTGTGTAATTGCTTAAGTGGTTGAAAATGGGTCATCATCTCATAGGGCTACATTGGGAAAAAGTATTGCAACAATACAATTTCAATGAAAGGTGTCCTCTATCCATTGAAAATATACTATTGCACTATTTTAGCAACAATATGTTTTCAGTACTTCCCTGTTCAAGCATCGCAACAATTCTGTTGCAATCGGGAGATACTTTCCTGATGTAGTACTAAAACTGTCGCACTGAACGGATGAGGGATGAATCTCCGACGTGGATCGCTGTCACGCCCACTACCGCAGGCGGGCCGCTGCACGCACTGGCGAGACCCACTGCACCTAAGCTTATCCCCAAGCGCAACTTACACTTCCTGTAAGTTTTTATGCACTTTAAAAGGGAGTGCAGTGAGGTGCAGCGAGTGAGTGAGTGAGTAGGGTTCCACTCATTCAGTTCCTGTCGTCATGCTGTCCGCCAAGAGGTGGCCCAGGTGGCCAAGTTGCACGCGGAGGGAGAGCCGCTTTTCTTTACTGTAGGCTAGCTCCAGATCATTCCCCTTGGAAACCCTAACCCTAGAAAATCAAAAGAGCCCACTTGGAACTTGGAAGGCATGCCACTGGGGTCAACGTTGTCGGGGACGCTGATTAACCAGGGAAAGTGTCGGATGGAGGTAGAATCCTTTCCATGAAAGACAGAAGTCTAGGTTCATCCTTGGAAGTTTGTGGGAAAAGCAGGCGAGGGTTTTCAACAGGAGTTTGACCTTCAAATGAGTGTTCTGGGGTGAGCCACTTGCTACCGAAAAAGGGTGGGTTGGGGTGGCTGTCCTTTTTAGGGTTAACCTTGGAAAGCACCGTTGAAATAGGCCTTTTGGGTACAATGAGAATCATCTATTTTGGAAAAAGAAATGTAAATTAAAACCACCAAAGAATACACTCATTGTAGGTCAAACCATTGTCCCTTCCTTTCACCACAAAATTCCAAGGATGAGCATTCGCACTTTTGTCTTGTTTTGGCTGCCGAATGGATTCAAAAGTTTTAAATCATTCTGCATTTACTATTTCTTTTTCAAGCACGACTTGTACGAAATACTTTTTCTTAATGTAATTCTTTGCTCGTTCCTTCAACGTATTGTAGTGAGAGTTGCAAGTTGTAGGATATGCGCATTTCTGTGTAGTTAAAAGAAAGAGGAAAGAGGAAATCTAACTTTTGGGGGAAAAATTGGAAATACTTCTTTTTGAAATCATGATCTCGCAATTGGTAAGGGTTTCTTGTTTTGAAATTTGGAGAGGGTGTACTCTAACAAGTTAACTAAAGAATACTGCATTTGGATTTGTTCAAAAAATATATATAAGTGAGGATTTTAGCCTTGCTTTAGAGACTAGTATTTTACAACAGTTTTGGGCCTCTAGTTGTGGAAGAACTGTAGGGGTTAAATGAGCATCATGTTGCTTGTTGAAATGACCAATTGATGATGAGCTTCTGCCCTATTCAAGGCTATGGGCATTGAACAACCTCAAAGCCACTAATAAAAAAAACTATCAAACTTTCCAATGCAAAAACTATAAGTTCAATACCCAAGATTTAAATTGATAGATACATTTTGCAAAGATAAAGGGAATGATATCTAGGAGTTTGCATGTAGTTGAGTACTAAAGGAATTTTCATGAAGATTTTAGATTTTATAAAAATTCAATCCTTCCATTTAGATTTGTTGTCAAGGGTAAAATAAAATCTTACCAAGATATAAATTTTTAGCATATTTGGAGAATTTTTTTTTCAAGTACATGTTTAGTATGAAAATTCATTCTTTAAACAATATGCTTGTGAATATTCTATTCAAGTTTTTTTATGTATGTATGTTTATCGACATTTTATTATTAGGCAATATTTTGGTCCCTTACACAAATTTGGCATATGTGGATTATTCCATCCCAACATTTGTCCATGATGAGTGAGGGTAATATAAGGTTTATTGTTGTAAAGGGTGATGACCATTGCAAATCTTGATTTTTTGGTATTAAGAATTTTTGTAGACGAGCCTCAATATGCATTGTATTTTGGGCAAAGTTGCATTGCAAATTCATAAAAAAAAACTTGAAGCAAATAAGTTGAACCAACCTACTACTGCCCATATTCCAATTTTGCCTTTATGTATAAGAGGTATACATTTTTGTTGTTGTGAAATGTAGCCCAAGTGTTTAGAAGGGTGGAATTGAGAAAGGGGGCAGTAATAAGCTTGTTCACCTTTAATGAGTAACATTGACTCTTCCAAAGGTTGATGTACTATTCAACTTAACCCTTAAAGGACAAGCCGTTCACCATGAAAATCATTTGTTTGGATACAGTGTGAATTGTTGGCTTAAAAAAATGCAAAAGCACTCATTGGAAGACAAACTATTGTTGAAGACCATCCCTTCTCGCACAAAATTTGGAGGATGAATGGTTTCACTTTTGTCTTACATGGAGAGATTCTTTGTTATTCATCAGCCAGAAAAACGTCCTCCAAATCGTTTATGGGTTAAAAGCAAGTAATCTACCAAATGTCCTTCAAAATCATAATTATTAGTAAATTCATAATATGTGCTGACTAGGCAATGGTTGAGGTATTATGCTTTGACAGACACCACCTAGAAGGGACAGCCTTATCAGTGACCTTAAGAATTAGGGTTTGCTCAGGAGCCATTGGTAAGACAATTTTGTTGACTGCAAGGGGTCTCGTTTGGCAAAGGGGACCCCGGCTTCATTGGCAAGTAACTTAAAACAATATTATCTTGGTATTGTGCACGGCACACGGAAGGGTTGGCCACTTGTTTGGACATTCTGCCCACTTGCATCCCCGGCCAGTTATGTCAGGACTCATGACACTTGCAGAACTATTCTGTTTCTGCACGTCAGGATTCAATCCTGCCAGCGTAACTCACGATAGATGGCCTACAGGGAACTGCGCACATGCCTATTGCCCACGTACGAATAACTTAAGTTCAAAGAATCTGGAACCATAAGATGTACGTCGGAGATTGAACTGTGATCGATGAATGGCCGTTCCTCGCCCCCATTCAGTGTCTGAAACCATCAGAACGACGGAGATTATTAAACTGGGATGAATTGCCATTCCTCGCGCGCTCCCATTCAGTGCATTCTGGACGGACAAGTTGGAGAAACCTTGGCAGGGTCTATTTGTCCTCTAATATCTAAAGCTCAAAGAATCTACATCTAGATGCTAGCTAGAGCTAGTTCAGTTCGGTAGCGTCTGGAACCATCAGAACGGCGGAGATTGAACTGGGATGAATTCGCGCGCTCCCATTCAGTTTATTCTTGGCGGTTTGGAGGAATCATGGCGGGGTCTATCTGTCCGCTAGTCTCTTAAGTTCAAAGAATTTGGATGCTAGCTACAGTTCAGTTCGGTAGGAAGCCTGTTGGTACCTGTCTTGGAACCATCAAAACGACGGAGATTGATCGAACTGGGATGAATTGCCGTTCCTCGCGCGCTCCCATTCAGTTCATTCAGTCTTGACGAGTTGCAGAAATCATGGCGGGGTCCATCGATCTACAGTATCTATCTCTATAATCGTACTAGGTAAATCAAGGTTTAGGTACTGAAAACTCTGAAAACTCTGCCAACTCAAAGTCTTGTACTGGTAAGTAAAAAGCTAAGCTTCATTAACTTACCTCTGAAAGAGTCTGTCTCTGAAGTGATCCCTTTCGGCAATGACAGATTCTGTTCATGCAAAATCAATACGACTGTAATGATTGACATTGATAGAGCAGTATTGTACATTTGTACGGACCAACTAGTGTTGGTAGGTGGGTGAGAACATCGTCAGTCCAATCGGTACATTGGCTGTCCAAATGTATAATTTCTAATTTTTTTATTATTTTTCCCCCTTCAAAGTTCAAACATGTATTTCTAACTTTGGACTCATATATTATTAGAATTTGAAGTTACTATCAGTGGATGTGCATCAGAAAGTGATTTGAATGAATGTAAGAGAATTCAAACTTAGGGATTGGAAAACCACTTTAAAAACAAGCTAAAAGTCAGAAATCATAGAGGCTTTGGAAAATTACACTTACCAAACAAAATTTGGTTGATTATTTGCACTTCAAATATAATGTGCATGATGAGAATTTGGCCAATTCCACATGAGAATTTGGC
The DNA here is from genome assembly GCA_950106755.1 of Climacium dendroides. Lineage (NCBI taxonomy): Eukaryota > Viridiplantae > Streptophyta > Bryopsida > Hypnales > Climaciaceae > Climacium > Climacium dendroides. The sequence continues at coordinate 23,737,193 of OX467088.1, forward strand.
CTCAATCCTCATCATGCAATAATAAGTAGTTTCGTCCATTAGGGAATCCGCATTTACAATATAGAACTTACATCTTTAATTGGGTTCTCTTTGCCTAGTTGCAAAACCCTCAATCAAATTTCAATACCCAAAACATATAAGGTAACAACACTAAAATTTCATCCCAATAAGAGTTTGACATGGATCTTATTATTGATTGTAAAAGCTATTGTTGAATCTTGTTGACCAGTAGTCAAAAGAGCATTCTAAATTCTTTTAGATTTTTTTTCCTAGACTTTTGAATACATAAAGTATAATTTCTTATAGAGTTGAAAATAGGTGTATCTAAAATTGTCCGTAGGCTCTCATGCATGATGGCTCTACATTCTAGGTAAGAATATAGATGGAAATTTTTTGCAAGCAAATCACAATTAGGTGCACCTACTTTATAAATCCAACCAAATTGTACCCCACCAAACTGTATCCTAAGCAAAGTCACAACTCTATTAGTTTAATGGTAGTCTAATAGAGTTGGAGATTGGAATCCAAATATGTCTTTGATATATCAAATATGTTTTGTTGTTGTGCTTGGAAATATAGTGTCTTAAGATTGCTTATGGATATACCTATTCTTAAGACTTTGAAAATTTATATTTTATTTGTATGGTATCCAAAAAATGTGAAAAAGGGGAATTTAGAATACTCTTTGAGCCTCAAATAAGATCCAACCAAAAAAATAAGCAATTAATTGGTTATCCATAAATCTTCTTTTTCTAAAAATAAAGATACAAAATGATAGATTAAAGCGTGGAGTATATTTTAGTATTGTAAAAGCATAAAGTGGCTAGAAGCTAGGAGCTTACTGATCTTGGACACAATTAGGTGTAGTTATCTTGGTAGAACATAGTATATGCCATGGCACTAGGAATCATGGGAATTTCAATAGTTGCATTCAAGGTCAAAGTTTCACACTCTTATCACATAGTGTACTGGGCTATGTTAATAATGTTAAAGTACAAACCATGGTTGCAATGATAGCAAGTGTGATAGAGTCCCCACTGAAATATGATTTTGGTTTTAGCTTTAACCACCTAGGGAATTTTATTGTTGGGATGTTATATTGGCTCCATTGAAGATGCCTTAGCATGAGATTACATTAATCTATCCAATATAAAAAACGACAATGTTAATGTACTACTATCTTTTGATTGGTATAAAATTAGTACATGATGATACAATCATTACAAGAGCATTAAAAAGTGCATGCACTAGGGATTAAAAAATACAAATTTGAAATTCAAACAATTGAAATGGTACCCACTAGAAGCAAGCTAAAAAGTAAAATTTATAATTTGCCAATGCAAATCATGCTTAAGGAAGAAAAAACAAGGACATTGTATGACAATTTTCCAAAGTTTAATGGTCACATAATTTTCTTGTTCTTTCTTCCTTAATCATGATTTATTGTGGCACAATATAAATTTTGTCTTTTATCTTGTTTCTAAAAGACTTTATTTCAATTGTCCAAAGTTCAAATTCAAATAATATACTTTATATTTAAAGTATTATGGATGTGCTTCCATTGACAATATTCTTACCCCCTAATTTATTACGTTGTTTTGAAGTACAAAATTGTTTCAAAGTACTCATACTTAAGCAAGGGTAAAATCTTCATCTATGTTTATTCACTAACAAATCCAAAATTTAGTTAACTTATTCAACCACATTCTCCTAAAATTTTAGGGTAAAAATAATCACCACTTTAAAATTCAATCTACCTAAACTTCCCAAAGTATTTTCTTAGCATTTCTCAAAGGTAAAGTTTTTATCTTTCAACATTTTAAGGAAAAACACATGTTTCTCTTAACTTATGCAATTAGTCCATTTGTGCAATTAATCCATTACTTGAAGAAAATTCAATCCAATTTTTTTTGGTATTCCTCTTCGAATTTGTTATAAAGTAAAAGGTAGTACTAACTAAAAGAGAATCTTAAACTTCTAATAACTTCTACAATAAATTGAGAATTGTAAATCCCAATGGTAATGTTTCGGTAAGCAATATACATCTTATGTTATTAATTTTATATGGCTTTTTAAATATTGAGTTCAAATAATGACTTCAAATATTTTTTCTATCTACAGAATAAAAAATTTCATAACTTTTACTTCATTATCTATAATTGGATGTTTCAAATGTTTTTGAGTAGGTATTAATCCACACAATCAATCAAATCAATCAATATTTTTAGCTACTTACTTTGACACTCGCTTTGACATTGAAATATAAATAAATTATTTTTGCTATATTTATTAGAATGACATGGAACAAAACTTCACATTGAGATGAAGAGTGCTATTATGTGAGCATAGGAATGTGATCCCATGAGCCTAAAATACTACGCACCTATGTTATAGATGTATATATTAGAGAAACTGTCTATGATTATAAGGTATATATGTTACAAATATTCATATTATGATACAGACACCTTCCATAGTATGTGGTATCTATATTATAGGTACCCATAAAGTAGGCTCAATACTCACAAGCTCACATTTTTGGGCTCACATACTAACACCATTGACATTTAGATTGGGATGATTAGCATCCATCTAAAAAAATTAATGAAAAATTTTCAAATTATGAAGTCAATAGAGATTGGCCAAGTTCCCCTAAAGCTTATAGTGAATTCTTTAATCAACGAGGGGTTAAGTTATAATGTTACACCAATTGAAAGATAGTAACATATTTATGCACCGTTTTCAATGTTACATTGATGATGCTCACTTTTTAAAAAATTGATGATGCCTATAGTACTAGAGCTCAATCACCCTTCATTAGCTACATTAAGTTATGCTATAAGTGTGTCCGTACCAAGGTCATACTATTTTTAAATTCAAAGATGTAAAACTAGTTGTAGTTTGAGGATAATAAATAAAATTCAATTATAATAAATAAATATCTATTTCATAAAATTTGGGCATGCAGAATCTTGAATTTGTGTAAATTTTGAATCTTGTTTGTGATTTTTTTTGAAGGAAAAATGTACGTATACATATTTCCTATGTATAATATCTCCACAATTATATTTTGAAAATTCATCACCAATTGTTTTCAATCAATTATCATGTAAAACCTTAAAATTTGACTTTAAAAATTAACCAAGAATGAAGTTTTGCTTTTCTAAGTTGAAACTTGGTATGCTTGATTGACATTGTGTAAGAATTTAATGATAATTATGCATGCCCAAAGTACTAAATCTATATTCCACATTAAGCAATATTCTTTTACTAGCACAAATAGGCAATATGTATCTTCATTAGAGACCACTACATTGTACAGAATACTAAATAATTTTTCTTGGAACAATTTTCTCGAAGTTACACTAATTTTGATGTTGACATTAATTTTATTCCCAATTGAATAGGATAGGTAGGGGTGAATTAGCCCCCTTGTTTGACCCTCCAAGTCATTCCACAGGTGCAAGTAAAAAAAATTCTCCTATTTTGTGCTTGATTAATCTCCCTTATACACCTCCCGTAGCTAATTGGGGGTCTCTAATTGCAAATATGAATTCAAAATTTGCGAACTTTATCATGCGTGGAAAATATTAAAAATTTCAGCTTTTTTCCAAGGGGCCGAGCAAGGCTAGGGTGAACCGCCTCCCCCCCTCGCCCTCCCCAAGACATTCCAAGGGTGCAAGCGGAAAAGAAGTCTGCATATTTTTTGCTTCATTGATTTATCTTCTATACCTCTCCTAGGTAATTCGAGGCCTTTGACTCCAAATGTAAATTCAACATTTGCAAATTTTTTTATGCATGGAATTTTCTTTAAAAAATTTACCATTTTCTCTAGGATTAAAGGTGGGAACAATCCGTTCATAGTCAAGGTCAACTGGTCCCTCCAAGTCATTCCCAGGGTGCAAGTAAAAACAAAATCCCCCTATCTTGTGCCTTGTAGCACACTATACCCTTGCTAATTTGGAGCCTAAAGTAGAATTACCCATTACCATACAGATTTGCTATCTAGGTACTTTGGAGAAGCTATTTATGAGCTCTCTTATTTTTCAGAGATTGAATTGTTTGAGAGAAGTCAATTGCCAAAAAACTGAAGACATTTTGACAAGAATTGAATTTTTTTGTGATTTTTCAAAGCTGAAATGTAAAACTGTGAGTAGACCCTTGGTAAAGCATGACCAGACCATTGTTGAAGCGTGGGCTGATGTGTCCGCTCCCCAGTGCATTGCCATCATGATCATGGATGAGTAAGATTGTGGTAATAAGATGGGCCAGTGACGGAAATGGGACATAGTTCGGGAAACTTTTTGAGTTTTACTGGCTCATTTCCTTCAATTCCCATATTGAACCGTTTTGTTCCAGCACTGAGTCCGGTTATTTTTTCTATTTTAAACTCAAAATAGAAATTTTATAGATTTTTGCACCGTTTTTTTGCCGATGTTTTCAAATTGGAACCGGTTTTTTTCCCAATTCCTCCGGCTAACTTTGAACTAGCCGCCGGATTTTTCAAACATTGAAATGGGAGGAACCTGTAGGTGGGGGAATTGGGGAAATGGTGGTAATGGGTAGTTCTACCTTATATGACTTTTAAAATTTTGAAACTTGACTTGGAAATTTAAAAAAAAAAGTTCGGCGTTTCTTCCTGACGGCACATTAAGGTACGGTAGTTCACCCCGTCCCAGTCCAGCCCGGCCCGGTTCAGCCCGGTTCAGCCCGGTTCGCCCCGGCCATGTGATACCAGCCCTGGTAGAGGATAAACTATTTTACGGCTGGCGAGTGGAGACGACCGAGTTATTTGCTGGCCCCCACACTATCATCGACTATCTTAATGTGCCCAACAAGTGGCCGGGGGAGCCGGTCCACTAGTTCCCCTTCACTTTCCGTCAAGACAGCTGTGGCATGAGATACAGCTTTATATCTGAATCAACTATCCAAGAATATCTCCATTGGGGTACGTGTCACGTGCACGGCAGGCGACGGAGTGTGGACGGGGGAGTTACGTGAGATATTTACCTTCAGGGGGGCAAATTTAGAAGGAGGACGTTAAATCATGCTGTCGAAGGTGGGCCTGGTGAGGTGGATTTAACCCCGGGAAATCGCAGGAATTTTTGATTTGCCACATACGAATTTTTTTTTTTGCAATGCAAATTCTGAATTCACATTTGCAATCAGAGACCCCAAATTAGCAAGGTGAAGTCTATAACGCACTCTAGACATGGCTCAAAATAGGGGGCTTCTTTTTTACTTTTATCCCTACAACACAAATTTTACCCTGCTTGGCCCACCTTCGATGGCACGATTTAACGTCTTGCGGCAAAATTTAGAACAGGACGTTAACCCCTGAGTGCCCCAATGCCTCAAATATGGTGGCCTCTTAAAACTCAAAGGTCTCCATATTTGACTATTATAATCTTTTTAACGGTACGAGATAAAAGGTAAAAGGACGTGTCCTTTTCCCTATAGCTCTGGCCCTATCTCTACTATCAATCAGTATAGTCAATTTATGTGGATCTCATTTTACATGATAGTTTGATTGGAATGAATTGAGAAGGGTCTAAATTTTGGCAAATACAGTCTGGGTGCTCAGGGGTTAAGTCATACCATCGCCGAAGAAGGTGGGCTTGGTGAGGTGGATTTAACCTGGGGAAAATGCAGGAGCTTTTCATTTGCCACGTATGATTTTTTTTTCAAATTCTGAATTCATATTTGCAAGCAAAGACTCCAAATTATTAGTTGTGTGAGGTCTACAACATACCCCTAGACATGGCTCAAAATAGGGGGCTTTTTTATTTTTATCTTTAAAACACAAATTTTACCTTGACGGGCCCACCTTTGATGGTATGATTTAACGTCCTACCGATTTATATATTTGCTCTATTATTACCTCCTAAATGATGCGGCGGATGTTTTCTAGCCAATGAATGACAAAGAATCTCTTCATGTAGCACAGAAGTGCAACTCTTCATCCTCCAAATTCTGTGGAAAAAAGGAATGTTTTCTACAATGGTTTATCTCCCAATGAATACTTCCTCATTTTTTTAAGTCAACAAATTCATGCGGTACTCCAATGGATGATTTCTGCTGTGACCAGCTTGTCGTTTAAAGGTTAACTTTGTTAGGGCGTTGCAGAGAGCGGATCAATGCTTTTCTTCAAGTGAATTTTCACTTGGAAAGAGTCACTGTCAAGACCCTTGTCACAATCTTGAATGGATAAATGCATTGACAAATGAAAGAATGGATGATTGTGTCATGACCTTTTAGATGAATGCATTGATGGATGATCATGAACTAATTCATGATGAAATGTGCACTAGTGGATAAGCAGAGATTGCCGGGAGATAGATGTTTTCAAATGACAAATTTATGCATTGGAGTTAGGCAACTCCAATTGGATGACAAAGGCATTGAAGTGCATGGAGATAGATATCTGCAAATGATGGATGTACGCAATGGAGTTAGACAACTCCAACTAGTGCACTAGATAAACACAATTGTGTTGAAACTTGGAGTTAGATAACTCCAAGTAGAAGAGGAAGATTTGGAAAAGAGATGATTGGATAAGATATGATTTGATAGGATATATTTGGAAAAGGTAACTAGGACTTTTATCTTAGTGAATGATTCTAGACATAACCAAAGATAGAAGATAAAGATTAAAAAATAGTCCTAGTCTATCTTAAAGACTGATAGTCTTTATTGATAGTCTCCATTATAAGAAAAAACTGGGGGGTGAGGGAAAAAGTTCTTGATATATAAGAAAAAGCTCGGGGGTGGGGGACAAGTTTTTGATTTCCAACCATCAATTCCTCCATTCTCTTCATGACACATCTGCTTGGTTGGAAGTGCCTAAGTGAACAAAAAATAGTCTCTTAAATGAGTGGTTTTGGAATAGTTTATACATTGGACATGGGTTCAGACCAACTTTTGTCTTCCAAGATTTGTAGTAATTTCAGTTCAAGCAATAAAATTTTGGTAATTCCCCTCATTTTTATCTTTGCACCTATGGAAAGATTTCCTTCTCCTTACTATAAATACTTATTGGGTTGTATGTGTATAATTTGTCTTGTAAAGTATACTTGTTTGGTTGTACATGTGTCTTGTGAAATATACATTTCAAAAAAAGTATGACTTGTATTAGGTTGGTCCAAAGTTTTGCCTGTCATAGTCTCAATTACTTTATTCCACATCATGTCCATAGTTGCTTATTTAGTTAGTTATGGGTATTCAAATCTAAATAAGCAATACAAAGTTTTTATAGGGAAAATTTGTCAAGGCATTCTTCCCTTTCAATGGATAAAATCACAAAATTGCTACCAAATATTGGGACTGTGTTTATATTGGATGAATGTACATTTTGGGGAAGAATAAATGATTTTTCATCCATATATTGTAATTTCCATCCAATAAAGATGGCTTTCTGTATTGCCTAAAATAAATGAAACTTCCCTTGGTGTGGAATAATTGGATTCAATGGATGACTTTAGAATGAACTAACAAACATAGAATAAAATATCTTCATCCAAATTTTTAATGGGAGCAATGCTATAGTGCATTGTTGTGGACACTAATAATTGTTTGCATTTACAACATTAACCCTAAAAGGCTTGAAAGCCCTTTGTGACCATATAGTATATAATGTATATGATGGTATTTGACCCAAAAAACATTGAGTAAATATTGTTCAATAAAAAGTAAATTAATGATCATGGTGGTACATAAATAACAATGTATCACAATTCATATACACCCCAAAATTGAAGAATTATAAGGCTAAATACGGGGCATAAAGAGGGACCCCAAGGGCCTTTTAAGTGTTAACTTATTTACTACCATGAATACCATACCTTTATTTCTAAATGTAGGTTTTTGAGGTTTGAAACTATTTCAAGGTACCCTTTTCCAAAGTAAGTAAAAAATCCTAGGATAGATGTGGTGATGAACACAAAGAAATTGTGAACAAGGATTTTGGTTCTAAAGCAAATACATCCACAATCAATACTAATAGCATTTAGGTATATGTACTACTATGGATTATAAAATGTGAATTATTTTTATTTGAATCTAATTGTCAAGAGAAAGAAGATTTCATCTCACTTTAGCATGAATCCCATATGAATGAAATTCCAAAGTATTGTTTGTGTGTGTACCAAAAATAACACTAGCTAGACTTTCGTAGACACTTATATTTTGAAATTTTTATATTTGTTAACAATATTGCTCCAAACTTAAACACATAAATTTAGACAAAATTTGTCACTTTTTTCTTAGATTTAAATCACAATATGTACACAATCAAAACATGAAAGTCTATTAGAGCTTGGTTTATGAATTCAACATTTTATGAAAATTGCACAACAACTTTAAAATAATCACAATATTTATGCAACACTTCTATTGATGTTTTAGAAATTCACAACAAGTATTATGTGAATTGGAGTTTTGTAGTAATTTCAAATACATTTACAAATTCTAAAATACACATTCAATAATAGGAAGGCAAATGATTTCAACTTCCTTTGGGTTACCATTAGGAATGAAATTCATACTTTTGGATGAAAACTGAAGCCTTTTAAAGGAAGAAAATCAACTTTTCCTTCCATCCATTTTGTTTGGTGTGTTGTTTACTTGCTCTTCCCACTTTTCATGTACCCAAAATATCATCATGGATGTTGCACAATTAATACTAGTTTAGATGTTTATACTAGTCATAGATGACCTCGTAGTCTATTTGAAATTTTTTTAGCTCCTCCTCCTAAATTTGAATTTCATCCATGAAGTTAATCTTTTTTGAATTTGATTTCAACTAATACAATGAAGAATATCAAGACTAGTTTTTAATACAATTTGAAATTTCCAAAAATTCAAATTTATTAATATTTTATTACAATTTAACATTGAACCTATTATCATAGTCTACTAAATGTCTATTCATAGAATGGCACAAAAAATTGAATTACATTAGAATATTCCTCACTACAATATACACCTATAGTAAAATTTTCAAATATTTTCATCTAATATTATATTAGAAATAAAATTTGTTCACCCAGTATTCTTCAAAAAAATCATGATAATTTTGAACCATGACCACTAGATTTAAACACAAATATATGTCTTCTATCTCTAAAAAGTTCATGATAATTCTATATATATCTGTGTTTAGATCTCTTGGTCATGTGTTTCTATATGTTTGAAAAATAAAATAAAATAATTCAATCTCATCCAAACTTAGTTGCAAAATAGAGGTATTGAAGCAAATTTAAATTTTTTTTGTAATAGATTACATGGTCATGGGCCCTGTCCTTCTAAGGTTTTCCATTTTTGTTGGAAGGAAGTAATCCATAAACAACGTTGAGAACGTTTTTTGGCCGATGAATGACAAAGAATCTCTCCATGTAGGACAGAAGTGCAACTATTCATCCTCCGAATTTTGTGTGTAAAGGGAATGTCTTCTATACTACAATATTTGTCTTCCAACGTACTTTTGCTTTTTTTTTTAAGCCAACAATAAACACGGGGTCCAAATAGATGATTTCCACGTTGACCGGCTTGTTGTTTAACCCCTGAGCGCCCCAGTGCCTCAAATATGACCTCTCAAAACTCAAAGATCTCCTTGTTTGACCATTATAATCTTTTTAACGGTACGGTAAAAGGACGTGTCCTTTTCCCTATAGCTCCGGCCCTATCTCTACTATCAATCGGCACAGTCAATTTATGTGGATCTCATTTTGAATGATAGTTTGATTGGAATTAATTGAGAAGGGTCTGAATTTTGGCAAATACAGTCTGGGCGCTCAATGGTTAATCAAATAATGACCTACTCCATGGCATGCTCTCAAATATCAGCATGCTCTCAAATATCAGCATGCTCTCAAATATCAGCATGCTCTCAAATATCACATAAATTTATACCTCCACCTGTTTCACCAGCGTGATCCCCCTACTCCCACTGAAGAGCATATTCGCACTAAATCGTAGGTACACTATTTCCTCCCAAATCTGCATGCAAAACTGCCATGCAGTACTTAGAATCCAGTTTCTGTAAGGACAGAAACTGGGATCCTTCAACCTCATGCAAAAAGGACATGCAGACAATATCAACTGCTGTTCAGACTCGGGCCGGTCAGGATATCAGATGGGCCCCATTTGAGGGTATCAGCCGACTAAGAGCATCCCCACCGGGTCTGCTGTATCCTTATCCGGATGAATTTCATCCGGATAGGGCCACCAGCGTAGTGCATTTCTAAAATTCCTGCAAAAGGGCCCTCGTTTGGAGAACTCAGAATGAGTAAACCGTATCCCAAGTGATGTCAGTTTGCCCGGGGGTGACCAGTACTTACCTTGCTCGTTTATTATTGGGGCTTGTTGCAAAATTGACCCACATTAACTCAATGAACTTCTGATGCACTTTTAGTTTTAGCTAGGTTTAGGGGACGGACTAGTGGGGGAGGGCTTCCCTATCCCCTCGAAGGATGATAATGAGGTTTGGGGATAGGGATACAACAGACCAGTGTTATTTGAGTCAGCGAAAAACAACCCAAAGGTGAAATTTTTTTAGCATGTGTCTGCTTCTGGCAGAAAACTGTTGACATGGCGGTGTACCTGATGGCTAGACATTTGGCCCACTACGTCAAGACAACGCCATCATTTTGCAGTCGTGGGCGGCCTATTACCTCCTCGGACGACGCGCGATCTCCACCGTCGACGTCGGAATCGCCAAAGCGGCTTCCATCTAGCCATCCATCTCGGATTATGGTGCCACATGTCGATTTGAGTTTAAATGACAAGTTCCTTTCTTCACTTCAGGTTGGCGCCAACGCTTCGTTGGATTGCACTTGCGTATCGCCAGTCGGATTGCACTTGCGTATTTGGTTTCAGAATTTGCAATCTGCAAACACATTTTTTATTGCCGCAACTTCAAAAAATCATGACGGGAGCTGAGGTCGGACATCATCATGGTCAAGAGTGGAGGCTTACAACTGTTGGAGAGCTGGAGGAGTTGGGTCGCTGCTATAGGGTACAATTTTCGCAACAAGAATTGGCGTTCAATCTTCAGGTGGAGCTTGCATTTCTTGGTGTACCAATTTGCAGTATATGTTGTGCATTACTACATTGGCTTGTCACTCAACTCTCGTGAATGCTGTTGCGATTTTAGTGTATGAATCGCTCTAAAGCGCTGTTGTGGTGCGTTTGGCCTTTAGGTTGAACTCGCGAGGTTCCAGGTCTTATTGTCCATGTTGTCGTTTGCATCGTTGGTAACTGACCTCTGTGTATGTCAATTGCGATTGGTTTGTATTTCTAAACCCTATCACTTACATTCAATTGATGTGGTTGTATGTGAATGTCGACTGCTTCCGCTCTCAATTGCTAGGGTTTGACTGCTTCCGCTTGTCAATTGCTTGTGCTTCACTGCTTCCGCTCTCAATTGCTAGGGCTTGTGTTTGGAAAGATGTTTCCCGGTATGTCGTTGCACAGGGTTTTTTGCAAGGCTGCCGAGCACAGGTTCTTCTTTGTTGTCAGGAGTATTTGGAGATGGCTCCACTTCGAATGCAGGGACATCGGCATTTGATTTGGTGGTGCCCTGTAGCCTTCAAGTGAGTGCCCAAAGTGGAGGAAACTCCGTGTGCAATGTCCCTCGCGAGCGGAAGACGGGAGCGTTGAAGAAGCAAAGAAGGTCTAATCCTGTTGTCGTTCTTGTGGAACCTAGGGACACTGTTCTTCCCGTAAAGAATTTCAATTCTGTTGATGTTGTTGAAGTGATCTCCCTGTCGTCCGGGGCATCCACAGCAAGTAGAGAAAATGTGGCACCGTTTGGATTGACGAAGGAAAAGGGGAAGGGGATCTTGCTGGAGTGTGAGGACTTCGACGACGAAGAGGATGAGGATTGCGTCGATGGCGAGTCTGTGATGAAGAAAACCAAAGAAATCGTATGAAGCTAGTCGGAAATTCCAGGACACTTGGGTTGCTAGGCTCCCTTGGGCAGAATTACATCAAGGAGGGGATGGGCTCTATGAGTCCATCAAGTGCTTGATTTGCTCAACCGTGGAGGGCAAAGTAAAAATTCTCGGTCTTAAGTGGGACACCCTGAAGAAACATGGAGGGAAGCGGAAGGCCACCTGCGATATGGCAAATGAGATCAAGAAGGATCAGTGGTACATAGTGAAAAACTGCAAACACTTGCGAAATGAACGCATCTACGCAGCTCGTAGTCAAACTATGGTATTGGAACAAGTGACTGTGCTTAAGGGGGAACGGGCCAGGAAACAGATCCAATTTGCTACAATATTGCACTTGCTACACGAAGGCCGCCCTATGGTAGAGTACACTGCCCTACATCCCCTGTTGAACTTCATTGGTGTATTGAAACTGCCAAAGAAACATTAGTCAGACGGTGCGAGTTGGAAATTGGCTGAGTGCTTGTTTAAACAAGTGCAAGCTAAGACTAAAGCGACAATGAAGTTGGCCAGGTTTTTTTCCATTACATGTGACGAAGTGTCCACCCTAGATACTCAGAGTTGGATCTTCATACACGGTTACGTCTGCCAAGATTGGCAACGGAAGCCTATGTTACTATCTCGAGCGGGTTGTTAGCGGAGGTGGATTTGACAATATGACTAAGATCATCGTAAATGCTGTGAAAGAGTACGGTGGAATCGAGGGTCCGCAACTTGCAGCACGTCTGGTCTCATTTGGTGCCGGTAAGCACGCTGCATGCTTCAATTTTCATGTTTCCTTGTATTTTTACTGTCTTTGTGTTATACGGTTCACTTCTTTCATGAAGTGGGGCGATTCAGGACCTTTTGTTCTAGCTGGATCTCAAAACTCATTCTCATAGGATGTTCTTTCATATACATGCAGATGGAATCAATACATTCCAAGGAAAAAAGACAGGAGTTGTATAGCAACTCAAATCCCAGTGGGCTCCTCGAGTGATAGGCATATACTGCATGGTAAGTCTTCAATTCTTCATCATGCATGTCCAACAACGAGTTTAGGATGAGGTTTAGTCCCACAAGTGTTCATTTTTTTTTTCTGAAATTTTGAGTACGTTTTTGGAAGTCTGACACTTTTGTTGTGCAGGTCCATCGAACATACTTGGTTGTTGAATCGTTGAGTGCTCTCCTTATAGTGTTACGGATTGAGGAGGTGCTTCAATCCCTACACGCTTTCTTTGCACATTCACCTAAACGTCACCTGGAGTTCCAGAAATTGGCGGAGGTCATGCATTCAAAGGGACTAAAGATTTTGAAGAATATCAAAACACGGTGGATTAGCATGTTATCGCCATCTGTGAGGGTGCTAAATGAGTATCGAGTTCTTCTGGTGAAGATGGCGGTGGACTCCATGCCTTCTGTTCCCGACGTAAATGGTAAGTTAGATAAGAAGGACAAGCTTCTTATGAAGCTTGCCAACCGCAATCTCTTATTGCTGCAAGATTTTGAAATTCTTCTGACATTATCGGCACTCCTTCCTCTCCTTCAATCAGTTCACAGCTTGATCAAATTTGCCCAAAGTCGGAAAGTCTTCATCTGCGATTATGTTGCAGCGATTCAAATTTGCATCTCAGAGCTCCAAGCATTTCACTGTGATGAGTCTTCTGCGTTTACACAAGACGCATTTTGGGACTTCAAGGCTCTAGTTCAAGTTCGGCATGATGCCATTCCAATGGCCTGGATTCCTAGCGCATTGGACCTCAATGAATATGGCTAGGAGTTGCTGCAGTTTACCCCAAGAGGCAACAACATCGGAGCTTTGTATCGTGAACCGGGGTCTGAAATCTCAACTCCAATCAATCGGACCCTACATGGACGCATCTACGACTTGACGAAAGCATCGTGTAAAGGTAAAGTTTTGAGTTCACATGTTGCATTTAGGGTGAAGGAATTCTTTTATTTTGGGTTTAAATTGAAGCGTTAATTCTCCCCATTTATGGCAGTGTGCAATTGTGCATGTAATTGTGTCATTGTTTTCCTATGGCAGGTGCAGCAGAGGCTCTGATCAGTCAACTGACTACACGATTTCCCTCATCAAGTCTCATGGACGCTTTTGAAATTGTATATCCTCAGTACTGGAGGATACCAAAGGCGGATTAGAATTTTCAACGGCATATTGCAATAATCAAGGAACACTATTGTTATCCGAAAGAGTTCTCGAAGAGGAAGCCGAAGAAGGGTGACAACCTCGAAGTCGAGGAGCAGTTTCACGGCATGAAGACGGTTGAACCTGTTTTGTGTACTGCAAAGTTAGAAGAGTAGGCAATGATGTTCCAGATCACCATGAAGTCCAATTGTGAAGGTGCCATGACGGGAGGTTTACCTTTAAACCCTTTGACTTGTCTGTGGCGTTGCTTGGAAGCATCTGGCCTCCTACGCCACAAGCTCTCCGAGTATTTAAAGGTCGTTGAAGTCGCTGTAGTTGCGGTTTTGGGGAGCGTCGAAGATGAACGTACCTTCAGCACACTGTCCTTCATGAAGAACAAACTCAGGAACCACTTGAACGTGCACTTGCCTCTAGCGGTCGCTATGCATGCGCAAGAGTTCTACACACTCACGGACTTCCCTTACAATGCTACCTACGATGACTGGAAAAAGAATGTTCGCAAGGAGGATTGAAAATTACTAATATGTGTTGGCTTGTGCAGAAAGTGGGAGGGCTTGAACCGACTTACTCTAACGTGTGCTTGTAATGTGCAGAAGTCGATGATGAAACGAGGGCCGTGGGGTTAGCGTCTGCAAACCTCACGGCTCTGAAACCTAAACCCTCCCTTCCCAACAGCCAAGGATTGTATTGTGTTTAGGGTCCAATGTAGCTTGTTTGCTTGTGTTGAATGTGTGTTTACATGCGGTGCTTTTTACTTTGAGACCATTGTTGAAGTCTTGGCTTGTTGTATTTGAATTTACGTCTTCTTTGATTGTGTTCTGTTGAACTGCAGTTGTACCTAAACCGTAGCCTGCTTGTTTATGTTGAGTGTGTTTCCATGCGTTGTTGCTTACTTTGTGCTTCAGTGTTCAAGTCTTTGCTTGTTGTATTTGAGCTTACGTCTTCTCTCTAGTTAATAGTAATGCATTTTTTGTACTTTCTATGTGTGTTTAATTCTAGGTGTGGTTCAGCTGGTTGAAATATGTGTCATTTCATGTGTGTCATCGTAGACCGACTATTGGGAAGGGAGATGGACTTAAGCTCTGAGACAACCTTGGAGGCCTACATTGTTGCTACAGTGCTCTTGTAGATGCCAGAAGCTTCAAATTTCAGTTTGTAGCCTGTGTAGCATCTTTTCTTGCACCTAGGTAGCCAGTAGTTTGTGTACAATTCACTTACAAACTATTTGTATCGCCACCTGTTGGAAAAAAAAAAAAAAAAGATGCCAAAATTTTGTGTTCCACAATCCCCTACAGCCACTCTACTTCACTCTCGATGACCCTCACAGAAGCTAGAGTTTATATGGTGGCATGGCCCCTTCCTACCACCCCAGCTCCATTCTTAAAAACATAGGATTTACACTGCAATAGACCCTCATGGGGATGCTCTAAACCCGTTGTCATCAATACCAACATTTCGTTGTTCTCAGACAAATTCCCACTCTTGTTCGCAATCTGGTATTTGCTCTCGATCCAAAAGTTCCCAATGCAACATCAAATAATTGTTTATTGATGACCTTCAAACAAAAAAATGTTGTAATATGTGATTCATAGATTGTATCTATACGGTTGGATGAATTGGATCCTAAATAAATTTTTTTCATAGAATTCTAAGCAAAAAATTGGAAATTCTTTCTAAAATTAATTGTAGATTGAGTAATTTTCATAAGTTTTTTTTTTAAAGTTTTAATTATTGTGATCTTTTAACATTCTTATTTGATTTTTTTTAACTTAAGTCAATTTTGGAGATAGACATACTAGTGTATTTTGAAATATAAAAGATTTGCAAAAGAAAGATGTGGAAATCTATACTATACAAATGTTACAGAACTAATACAAGAATCTAAAAATAATTAGATGGATGAAAAAAATGATTATATACTTGTGAAACATGCTTTTGTTCATATATTCTTCAAAATTTGAATATCTAGTTCTTTGGGGATTAAGGCATTGCTTGTGCATATGGTGTGTAGCATAGCAAGTTTGTTGTTCACTACATTTAGAAAGCCCATTAAAAACCCATCTTTGACTATTGTATGGCAAGTGTACAAGATATTCTTGATAAATTATAATGATGAATAAGACTTGATTTTTCATTGTATTTTATTTGCAAATGATTAAAAATTGAACATTTTCATCAATGTTTGAAGTAAAAAATAGCTTTTGGATGACATTTAGTATGTGTTGGAATCTAGGAGATGAACAAAAAACAATTTTTCACCCAATTTTTTTGAAACTTAGTTAGTGAGCATTTTTGCAAGAAGGTGGTATTGGAAATCCTCTATTTGTGGTCTTGTTGATTTGTCTTTATAGGAAGATGTTATGGATTACTATAATCTAAATTTAGGCAATTACAAATTCCTTACTCTTAATGTGAATCTGAGACATAAAAATGATGTTTTTTGAATTTGAGTCCAACTGGTGAAATGAAGTTAATGAAGTTTGGTTTCTACTCCAACTTAAAAATTTGAAAAATTCCTAAAATTGAATACTGTCTTGCAATTTGAACTTTAGGCATGTAACTATAATTTTTGGTTATCTTAGTATAGAATGATATGATAAATGCTTTATTCCATGATGTATAGTATACTATCATATATGTTATCTATGGAGAAATTTTTAGATTTTTAGAACTAATTCTATTTTTTTATGATTTTCTTTACTTTTTCTTTAAAAACATCACAGTAGTTATTTTTAGATTTTCACAAAATATGTTTAAATTTTATGACTTATACACTTATAAATATGACTTATGTGATTTCATTTTTGAAAATATAAAAAAAGAAAAATTTCAAGAATAAAAAGTCTCTATATGGAAATATACATAGTACAAGGATTTTACAAGTCCTATCCTTTTAGGAAACATTGATTCAACATTAGCAAGAGAATTTGTGGTGGAATCTTGGCCTTTTGTTCTTAGAAGCTCTACTAACCAATATTAGGCAAGTTTTTTTTTTGGTTTTTGGAGAAGTGTCGGAAATGATGTAGCCAAATATTTTAGTATTAATCTATATTTTGGCTGGAACTATCTTTTCATCCGTATATTTGGATGAGTTTCATTTAAAATTGGTCAAATTGTTTAAAAAATTTGGCGCGGTGCTGATCAAGTTCCCATTCTCGATCCCAAAGTTCCCAATGGGACAATAGTCTGCAGCTCTGGCTTCGGCATGAAGCTGGTTGCCTCGAGTTTGGCCTTCCCTGTTTACTGTCGCTGTGCTATATTTGTTTCTGGATTGATGAATATAACTTAGGTGATTGTCTTTGTTGTGTGATTGATCACCAGCGTGCATATGTTTTCATGACGCTTCGGTGGTTGAATTTTTAGGGTTGGGGAAGCAAGCAAAAGTGGTGGAGTAGTGTTTTGGCTGTACGCTCTTGCTCCTGTTATTCATGCCTGCCAAAGTTTCGCCGTGAATCGGAACTCTGAAATCCTGTCAAGGTTTGAGAATCTTCCCTTGAAAAGAGTTAAGGTGGAAATATTTCCAATTGCGTTGAAAATTAGGTAATCAGTTTAGTATGGTTCTTGGATCCTTTGTTTCCGTTCAATCAGATGGCTCGAGGGAATCGGTTATGTTTTATTAGCAGATACGGGGATATGTCTAGCTCGATTTTATTTTCTTATTGAACAAGCAATACTCTTCTCTGATTCTGGTGATATAAGAATTAACCCTGTCTGAAATGTTTTTCACAAGTATGATCAATAGAATTGGTCATTTTCAAACCATGTATCCTCGGTCGTTTGAGGTCGAGGCCCCATGCTCATTTAGCAGTTTATATGTGGTAGATATTTTGAGGTACGCCGCGATTTAGGATTCTATTTGTACAATTCTGTTCAATTTTTTTTCGATAGTTTTTCATTTTCTGTCGATAATGTTGATGCAACGAAGAAATGTGAGCAAAGCTAATTTTAGGGTTTAATGGAGAGTGAAAATGAGACTCATGCATTTTGAAATGCGACAATCCATGAGATTTCTATCCATGAGTTTGTACGTAAGTGGAAGTATTTCGTGGTATTTAGAGTGCCTTCTTGACGTACTCGAGAATTCAAAATGCAGATCTCAGTTATGGAAATTCATGCATGTTGAGGATGTGCTTTTCGATAACTCGGGATCCAGATTTGAATATCCTAGCATGATATGAATATGGACACTATTGTCGTTTCGAGATCCAATTGTAAAACAAGAAAATCTTGGGAACTGAGTGTGGGAATAGTAACCGCAAAGTGGAGAGGTTGTGGCTTTTAATGCAACTCTTGCTTGGCTGCCCTACCACCTTTTAGATTATTTGTCTCCATTAGGAGTGTCAGAGCTTGTGATTCCTTGCTTTGCAATTTGAGATTTTCGGGTTGTTACCAAATTGAGCACATGTGGACGATATACAGACTAAGAAACCCTTCGGAGAGTTTTGGAACACAATTCCGAAATTGCTTTCTTCTGAAGGCTAGCTCTGACATCCCTGCTTTA
Source organism: Climacium dendroides (assembly GCA_950106755.1). Classification (NCBI taxonomy): domain Eukaryota; kingdom Viridiplantae; phylum Streptophyta; class Bryopsida; order Hypnales; family Climaciaceae; genus Climacium; species Climacium dendroides. The sequence continues at coordinate 23,755,791 of OX467088.1, forward strand.
TTTAAAGTTTGGTTCCTCTAAACAACATACATCAGTTGGTCCTGAATTTTAATATCTCAACTCTTCCTGGAATTTGGTCAGACTGGATTGATCCACAACATCAGATGCAGGATAACATGGCGGAATTTGATAATAAAACATGCGCGCGTCTTGAGGTTCAGGAGGAACTTCATGATTTGACTATGAAGAAGACGCTCTTCGTCAAAAGTGTTTGGGAGCCGGCGGGTTCTCCTCCAACGAACTTCTCTCTTGCGATTTCTGATGGACGTCAGGCTTGGACTTTTGAAGGTGTTTTATTCCCTCTTCCCGCACCTTTTCATGAAGCACCTCATTGATAGAATTTTTTTTCTTCGTTTCTTAGTCTGTATATCGTCCACTAAGGGATAGGATACTATTTGTGTCACTATAAGAATTTCAAGATGATTTTTGTGGATTGTATATAGTTGTGGAGAGATCTTTGGATACAAGGGCCAAATCTATTGAGATCTAGTTTTTTCCACTATGTATGAATTTGTTATTCAATTTCAGAGTGGGAGGTTGTTGATCACTGGGGATAGTAGACAACCCCATTTCCATCCATAGATCAGTGGCCCATGGACATTTAACCAAGTCATGCTTACACGAACTTCCTAATTGAAAGTCAACCAAGTGTATTTGAAGAGATAAGTTGCTGTTGGTAACAGAGGTCAATAGAAGAGGATCAGGTCGGGAACTGTTTTTTTATCCTTACCGTTATTGATTTCTGCATTTTGTACTTTGCGAAGGCTCCGAGGCATTTGTGAACGAGAGGGCAGAGATGTGGGACAAGAATGTGCACTGGGTGATGGAGAAGCTCAAGTTCTACCTCTGTGTAGGACAATCAGGCGTGACCTACCTCTTTACCAAGACTCGAGACATGCATAGAAAGGTTTTAGCATTATACCTATATCTTTGCTTTGCAGTTGATGTAGCTACTGATTTCCTCTTGTCAATGTCGTCCAAGTGAATTCGAGTGAGTTTTTTTTCCCTGTTTGGGTGTTAGGTCTGGTTGTCATATGTCTTCAAAATTTTAACCTATGCAAGTAGAGAAGCTTGCCTCAAGATCTCACTGGCTCTGAAGGTGAGGTGAGTGAATGGAAGCAATTGGTTTCTGGGATCGATATCCCTATATATCTTTTTGTGCAATTGTTTGGAGAGGATGGGGTTTTCATAAAGCCTGGTGCCGAGTCGTGCAGTTATCTTTTGAGATTCAGGACAAAGATACGACTCTTTCCTTGACGGCCAATTTATTAATGGTCAATGCATCATCAGAAAATGTCACCAGCGACGTGCTAGGTTTCCTGCTTCATGGAAATGAGAAACTTACGGTGCTCACAACGTCACTCTTGTTGGAAGTTGTTTTTTGCCTTGATCAGTATCATTTGCTAAAATCCCATCTTTTTCACAATAACCGTGGTTGTTTCTGCTGGCAAGCATTGGAATGGATGATCGATGTTTTCCTCTACTCTATGAACCTCGCAGGTGGAGTATTTGGAAAAATGTCGAAGTTTTGACCGGATGGAGGTCAAAAATAAAGCTCTCTTGGAGAAAATTGAGCACCTCAAGAATGAGAGGTTTTTGTTTCAGCAAGATATATTCCCGAAGGTGCTGTACAGCCATAATATTCTTGAGAACAGCTGAATTGAGATGAAAAGGAATTCCTGACATCTTGTTTTGCGAAGTTAAGCTCCATTTGAATGAGCGAAAGCTCGTGTAGGCCATTGCCTTCATGAGTAATAGTGTGTTAAGGGCTTTAATCTTGCTCATAGTGCATTGTTCTCAAAAGTTACGATGCCTCTATTACTCGAGAATTTTTTGTTGAATGCATATTAAATTGTCCGTTTCCCCACAGTTTGGTCTAGTCATCAACAGCAAGAAGAGAAAGTTGAGGGAACTGCGGGAGAAATTAAAACGGATCGAGCAGTTGGAGGCCCAAAGTAATATTGAGAAAATCGACATGAGTGACGACAATGATGATGAGAGTGATCACCAGATATCGTTGCCGGAGAAAAGTACAAAGGTAAATTACAATTGCTTGTTAAGACAGAAAAATTAAACAATAAATCTAATAAATGTTTTGAAATAGATGAATAAAATAACAATCCTGAAGAAATTTTAGAAAAGAAAATATTTATATCCCAAGTTATATCCGAGTTTACATTTCTATCCGAGAATCCCACAGCTATTTTCTCAAGTTTTTCTCAAACATTGCCTCCTATAACTGGTCTGCATTATTCCGATGATTTGTTGTGTAAGCAGAGAGGTGGGGAATCTGATGGAAGCTTGGTTGGTGGGATTGTTGACCCGGACATAACCAAACCTTGCTTGGATCAGTCGGAAATTGAATATTCAAAGCAAAATGGCTCTAGAAATGCAGTGGCAGCATTGGTTGGAGACACATCCTACACGGGATTGAAACGAATGCGGCGAAGACATTGATGTTCTGCGTACATAAATACATCGATTCAGTTCCAGTTGTTGCATCTGGTCTGGTTTGTACTATGGAGGTTTCAGAGGAGGAAATCCAATTTACAAATCGGTTTCTTCATCCTGACCTGGTGCTTTGAAGACTCTTCAAGAAGACACCTGCTCTGGGCTTCTACAGTAGGTGTTCTTCAAAGATCCTCATAAATCTTAAAATCCTAAACTTCAGATGGGACCCTTAAGAATTGATTTTTTATTGAACTTTGATATTTGTAAATTTTCTTCAGTCTTCTATACTTCCAATAGGACTTCGTCGCCTTTCAGCTTCTGTAGAATAATGCGTGTGCGGGTCCTCTATTTAGGTAACTTTGGAGATCTGGGAGGCTCAAGAAGGTTAACCCTGGAGCGCTCCGGTGTCCATTTTTGGACGATAAACAGATTGAAGTTTTTGTTTCTGTCTTGTTCCTGCTTGGATGGAAGTCATTCAAATTTTTGGTGATGCTTTATCAAGTTGTCTTATCTAATGGTTGGATTTGGTGTTACTAGAGTACAAATTTTTCTAAAATTACAAATGTGGAAGTGTGTCAAGTGGTCAAATTGTATCGACTCTAGTTCAAAACTAGGTTTGCAAAAATGAGGTCATAGATGTAAAGAACACAAATTTAAAAAAAACACCATGTCAAGATAACTTCATTTTGAATCCATTCCAATAAATTTTGTTTAAAAAATGATAATATTTTGCCTATAATCAAATTTTGAAGGAATTTTGAAATTTTCTTTTTCAAATTTATAGAAAAATATTGGTGATAGCATTGGTGAATCTAACCATATAGATGGAATTTAAAATTCAAATTCTACAACTTTTCTTTGTATATCACTTCTAAAATATTCTTCCAAATAGCACTTTATAATGATTTTTTCCAAATTGTCAATTTTGGAGAAGAATCCAAATGCTCCACAGTTAAGGGACATAATAAGTCGTACTTTGGAAACTTGAATTTTCAAATTTGTACTTTTTGATTTGATTGAGGAATTAGCATTGAACAAAATTTAAGAGTTACTAGTGTACCCTACACAGGAAAAATAAAAGTAAAAGTAATTTTTTAATTTATTTGAACCAAAAATAATTCGAAAATCCATAACTTTCACCTTGTAGGTCCAAATGCCATGAAACAAAACCTTTGTATCCTTCCTTGCCGAAAGCTTTCCAATGGTACCAAGAATGTGACTAGGGATGCATGGTCTAGAAGATCTCAACGTAAAAAACAAACACCCTAAACAATCTATTTTAATGGATGGGTGGAGTTTCTATGCATTCTATTAATGAGGAGGCTTCTTATAATCACAATGATCGTATATAAGGTGGGTACCCCCAAACCACCATTTTTTGGTTTTGCGCCTAGTTTCTATTAATAGATTGATGAGATTTTCATATTTTATTGTTGGCACGTGAAAGGAGGTCCCAAGTTTTTAATGCACCAAAGAATATGACCTTTGGATGTTGTATACTAAAGTTGTGAAGGAAGAAAGTTTGGTTCTAAAATATTTTTTTCCACATAGGTACATAATTAATTTTGGAGATGTGTACAAAGTGAAGATGGTGATTTAGAGTCAATGGCGCATTTAAGAGGTGCCCACTGTAACACCTAAGGGACCATTTGTCCTTTTGGGGAACAAGTGGGATTTTGGGCAAGTATCTATAGTCTCAATTTTTGTCTTGATTTTTTGAATTTTTTTTGGAAGATATAAAAATAGAATGTAATTTTTTTTAAATTGGTGCCAATTAACAAAAGTTATATTCAAAACAATGGAAGGGGAGAGGGGGAGAGGGGGAGAGAAGGGGCAATAAAAAAAATTCAAAAATTTGAATTAAATTTTTTTTCTCATAGATTATATTTTTGTCTACATGGAAAGCTTTGATTCATTCCATTTGGATTTGTTATGAGAAAGTTACGGACAATCTTGTTTTTTGAACAATTAAAGCATCTTCTTGAAAAAATAACTTGTAGGATTCATTTTTGAATACCATATTTATTTATTTTTTTAAAATTCTTTATGGTGTAGTTTGCATGCTAAAACAATCTCACCATTGAAATTAGTGCATCTTAATTCTATTTTAAAGATATTAATAATTTAGATTTTCCTTCTATTTCATACCTATTTCTACTTAGTAATTTTTTAAAGTATAAAATTTAAGTATTTTTGGATTTGTTTCCTCCTAAGCTTTCAACTCAATTTCCCTCCATAAAGATTTAAAATTCAAAACTCTATAGCACAAAAAATTAAAGTTAAGAAGGTTCAAAGTCAAATAATCTAGTCCTGCAATGTGCTTAAAAACTTATTTTTTTCACTTTAAACATGGATATCTTGCAATCTATGCGGTCAAAAATTTTGAAATTCTTTTCACACATTTTAAGTGTAAGATCCTATGCTCAAATGTGCAAAAAAAGACCCAACTAATTTTCAATTTTTTTAATTCTTTGCTATAAAATTGGTAGTTTTGAGTGATTTTTGGTAGAAAAAAGGTCTTGGTCCTTTAGGATTTAAGTCTCAATTATACATTTGGAAGCCTCTATATGATCACTCCCCCATATTTTTAACCCATAATTCTTTGGTAGTCCTTTATAAGCCCCTATGCACTCAAACCTCCTTATAATGACTACCTTTCATTCTTGTCATGGTGGTTGTGTTGGAGAGGTGTCATAGTGTGGAATTAGCATGTAATTGGAGGCAATTTAAAAAGACATGCTTCTTAAAATATTCAATGTCATACACGTGTGACAATCATTAGCTAGGGTGACAACCACATACACTTGGGAAGGATAACATGGTTTAAAAAGACAAACCCTAAAGGCAATGCAACTATTGACATATAATTTGTTTGCTTATATATATTATCATATTTGTTTGTCTATAGAGGTTACAATAGTGAATGTGATAGTTATAGTATTGAGTTCAATTCTTGACTAGGGACATCCATTCCCAAGAATCTTATCATAATATAGAATTTGACATATTAAAGGGTGTGATATAAAGGAGTTTTTGAATACATTAATTGGCCAAGTTTCTTGAGGGAATAGGCTTGTGTTGCTCAATCTATAATAGAGGAGGATTTAGAGACTATTGAAATTGGAAAGAATTTTTTTGAATATCTATTTTATAAGGTATGCAAAGCCCATTGTTGTCTTTTTGGTCATTGCACATTTTGAGGTTTAAAGTTATAACATTGAGTTGTGACTTGTGTGTAAGCTAATCCACCTAGATTCTTCCCTAAAATTTATAGCTTCCAAACATGAGAGTCTAGGGTCACTTTTAAATACACATACTTTTAATACTTTAAAATTTATAGTTTATTCATATAAAGCCCTATAAATGCATTCTAAGAGAATCTAAAGTCCCTTTTCGACCACTTCCAATAAGGCCCAACAAATATTAGAGGATTTTTGGGGCCAAAATAAGATTGGAAGTCCCTAGGAGTTTCCGAACAATGGGGAACGATGGGAACTATATCTCAACAACACTGTGATGTTGCTATGACGGTGCCACATCAACTTATATTATATAATTAATTAAATTAATTTGTTAAAATATTAATTTGTTAAAATATTAATTTGTTAAAATATTAATTTTAAAATAATTTATAATTTTTTAAACATTCTATTAGCAATGGTTGGTTCACAACAAAGAAAATAGGCCTAAAATGACCCTTTTATGCCCTCAAATTCCCTATAATGAGTTTTTACAATTCATCAATTGGAACCATGCTCAAAACCTTATTCAAATTGATTTGGTTGATATTACCTTATCAGATTCACATTTCTTGCAAATGAATGGTAGATCAAAGAATAGTTCAATGTATTTTGGTCAACTCCTTTAGAAAACAATGAAATACATTACACATGGTAAAAATTGGGATGGAAATAATACATCTTTCTATTGTAGACTATAAGGAGGGAGACTATTAATGTCTTTTGGATGTTAACCTTGAAAGGATGAGACCCTTGAAGGTAGTCAACCAATAAAATTGATTATTAGACCAATAGGTGCATTATTCCTTTCTATAATAATCTTGAAAGTCATCCATTAGCCACTTTTGGGCATCAAAGTCCTTATTCAAGTTAATATGACACTTTTAATTTCCTACACCATTGCAAAGATAATCCACAAGCATTCCTTAGCTTTGTGGAACAATGAACAAATCCATTGCTATGTGTTTTTATTGAATTCTATTGGAGATTAAAAGAGGATTCCAATGCATCTTAGCATGAAATTTTGGGATAGAGTATGATTAAATTAAATGAATTTGTAAACATGTACTAAATCAAAATAGTGACTAGTATGCTAAAGAACTCTCAAACTAAATTCTATTGTCAACTAATACCCCTTTACTTGAAGTAGGGCTTTAACATGTTTAGGGTGCTTATTGCTTCAAAACACGTTGTATTATGATGCTATATTTGTCTTAAAACAATACCACACTCTAAATCATGTATACTTGATTAAATCTATTTACAAAATACACCTAACTATTACATATTCTATACCTTTTAATGATGCCACTAGTGTGTTTAAGAAGAAAGATGCCAAAGACATTTGGATCACTAATAGAATCTCTTGTTTATCTAAACATGAGTTGACTAACTTGATGTTGTTTACCTAGACGTTCAATATTACTAGTCGGTGAACCTAAATGTATAGATAAATTGTAAATCAAAAATTGCAATTGCTAATGGATTTTTTGCTAAACTGAAATAATAGAAAATATAATATTTTACAATTCTAAAAGTGTATCTAATTGTAACCAATTATTGAAAGGAACTCCTATAGAATTTGTGCCTAAAACATACAACCTCTCCTCATGAGAGTCTAAAGTCAATTTTTGATACAACTATTTTTTCTTGGAGGGGGGGATCTCATTTCTATACATTTAGATATCATGTGCGATAATAGAATATTTAATTGGGGGGTATTTAGGTGTATATAAGTATTTTTTGCCTCCCTATTTTTACATAAAAGCTATTAGTATGTCTTTTTTATTACCTTTTTTTTTTGTAAATGAGGAAGGACAATGATTTTTGGCACCCTATTTTTTTTAACATTGTATAGAATTCCTAGTTGGATTTAGTTTTTAGTTTTTGTGAGCATTTTTAATGATGCTTTTATTTCATTTTGATAGGTTATTTGTTAGTTTGGTTTCCAATCTAATAGTTTTGGGTGTTATCTTTGTGATGAGTGTTAAAATGTGAATGTGTGTTTTGTATAAGCTGTTAGAACATGGAGTTATAATTTGGGATTAAAATTGGAAGTTCTAGACTATGTTATGTTGCTTCCAAATTGGATAAGTTATGATTGAGTTAATTGTATGAATTTTAAACATGGTGATTGAATGCAATTATTATTCCAATCAATGACTGCAATGTTGTTGTTGTAGTAATGTTTTTAGCTATGGAATTCCAAGTTGGATTATTGAATTTAAGTTGAGATATTTCAATTTTAGATTTTGAACCTATTAGCATAAATTTCCTACACTAGTAGAAAATGCAGAAATCTGTTGTTTAGTGACCAAAACAATGCGACCAAAACAACAAAATTCTGTTGAAATTCCTGCGTTTTCTACTAGAGCTACTTGATTGTTTCTTTTGGAAAGAACTTATTATACTAAAAGGGTAATTTTTGAATAGGTTATTATTTTCCTTCAACACATTGTAGAACTACAAAAAACTAAGAAGAATTTGATGGCATTGCAAAACCAAATACTCCTGCATTGCATAGCATTCAAATTGCCACATGACAAACTTTACACTTCAAATTGCATCCATTAAATTGGCCATAAAAAAACACTACCATTGAGTGAAAAATGCCATTAGCAATGAAATGAATTATAAAAAACAAAACCAATGAGTTATAGCAGTAAAAATTCCATGGAATTACATTAAAACACAAGATAGTGCAATATAGAAAATGTAATATAATTGTTGTATTCACAAACACATGTACCACTAATTGTACTGCAACCTTGACACTAAATTTTCTGAACTTCAAGGTTCACTACATTTCTTGAGAGCTCAAAACCAAAAAGTGAGGGTTGAGCAACTATAAGCATGCGATTGTCTATCATTACTACCTAAAACATATTCATGACACTAGTTGCACAAGTTCACACTAAGAACATCAACAAAAATATGACCAAAAAAATTAAAAGAACAAAGTGACTTTCATCGACTACCAATACGAGCATTAGGGATAATCCACAAACGTGGCGTTGGTTGTAGGATAGTAGTGTGCTCCTACTCTATACACTTTTGCCTACCTTCTTGTAAGGCCAAACTGAGACTTGGGTAAATGTGCACTAGACCCTTGTACTTTTCATGTCACAATTCAATTTTCTTAGAGAACATGGTTTTCCACTTGGTCATACTCAAACTTAAAAATTGTTTTTACAACTTTTGTTTTATTTTCCTAGATGCTACATATGTATAGTCCACATGTGCATTATTAAATCTATTGGGAAACTTCTATGAGTGAGTTAAATTTGTACTTTTGTGGATTTAAAAAAAAAGTCATAGTCAATTTTGTACTACAATCATGTGAAAAAGTACAAAATTTTTGGCCTTAGGATTTTTTTTTAATTTCCTTTCTTTAGAAAAGACAACAAAGGATCTTTTATTGGAATCTACTATTATATTCACAAACACATCATTTTTGAAGCAAAGATATAGGAAAATAATACTATTTTAGTTGGCAATAGATAATTTGGTGAAAAGTGTACTTTTTCAAAATTGCCTCAAAGATTCTAGATGCTATTGACTAGTTCTAGAATGACTAAACAACAAAATTTGAAATTTTTTATTTTTTCACCTTCTATTTTATTTTATTTAGTAAATTTGTACTTTTAGTACACCAAAATTTTGCCAAAAGTGTATAGGATCTAGTGTACTTTCACCCACCTTGTAGTTCCCTTGCTAAGAGGTCCCCAAAAAGTGTTGTGTATCATCTATCATCAACAAGTGGGCATTGCATCCACTAGCTTCTACTAAAGACGGAGTAGTACTTTTGAAATTTCAAAAAAGTATATTCCTCCTCATTCCTCCAAATAGAAGGGACTAATGAATAAAACTCTTCTTAAGCTAAGGTAAGCACCACCCATTCCACTGTGCCTTCTACAAAGTCCTTCTATGAGGTACAAGATCCTTTGACATTGTCCAAAGTTGTAAATGTTGTTGGATGCTCCTCTTGTAGCTGATCCCATATCTAAGGATCCGTGAATTGAATTTGCAGCACAAGAATTGGTAGAACAACGTCCCTCAAATTGTATTCTAAAGAACATTCATTTGCATCAAAGTTTGTTGCTTTTAAGGTCAGTTTCCAAAAACAATCTCCAAGAGAATCCATTGTCATTTACAAAGGACTCATAGTAGCAAGCACAAATCTAACAAGCCTAGCCACTAAGAGAATCATAGGCAAAGTTAGCAATGACAAGAAGATTTAAACTAGGGGTTTCACTAAAATCTTAACTAAGCATTTGCAAGGAGGGACTTTGAAATCACAACAACCCTATACAAATGATTTTGAACCACAAGTTGAACATGTAACAGTGGTTTAGGGGGAGGTCTATGATTGCTGGTGCAAACTAGATCTTTGTGAACTTGCATAAGCGAGTGATATAGGGAGAAAACCATAACATAAGTTGCAAGGGGGTAGTTCAAAGATTAGTCATGAACAAGAGAGAAGATAATCCAAAAAAATAGAAGCAATGTAGAAACAAACTAGAGTCTAGTTGCAATTGATCAAAAAATGAACAAGAAGACAACAACTTTAAATGCTTAAGTGTGCGACACTAAACCAAAATGTCTTGATTTTTGGTTTTCAAATAAGTTGGGTTACATAAGCAACTCAAAACAATTAACAAACAAGGTTCAACAAATTTCATATCTGAAATCATCCAAATTCAGATTTTGATGTATACTACATTTCACACACTTGTACAACTCTATACTTGCATTTCACTTCACATTGCATAATACTACAAGAAAACCATATTTTATGTGACATTTTATATTTTAGGTGTTGGATTTTAGGTGATGTTCAAAAAAATAACTTGTGTTTTCATGTCAATAATAATGTCCAATGTAACATGTGGATATTATGTAGGACATTATCATACTACTAAAATCACAAGGCCTTCCGTAATATCACATTTTTAACACTGTGTGATATTACAGAGGTCCAATCCCTCTATAATATCACACTTATACACAATGTGATATTATAGAGTTCCAACAGCCATTTCACCTCTGTAATATTACACAGTGTTAAAATGTGATATTACAAAGGTATAGTGATATTATGAAGGTTTCATATTTCTTGGTTTCGCACTTCATTTTATTTCCACAATTCTATGATTTTTTAAGCTTTGAATGTTTTCAATTCTAATGTTCTTTTCTTACTACCAAATGATTTGAAGCTTTGTTAGATTAAAGTAATTTTGGATTCTACAACAAAGTATTTACAAAGTCTTTAAAATTTGACAAATTTGCATTTCAATTCTTCAAATTTGGTCACCATTGTTTGTAAGTGAAGAAATTTATCAAGTGGTGGTGTCCTTACAATGTTTTCATGTTTGCAAAGATTTTTTTGTGAAAATTATGATATAAAGATTTCTTTAATTACTTTCTATTGCACAATATATGTATTTTCAAAGAATATTGTATGAAGATGTCAATATTTTCATTTAAAGATTATACACACTTTATTAATCTACATTCTATCACATGAGAAATTGAGTGAGAAATTGATGAAAGTAATATAGTTAATGTGTAGCAAAGCAAGCACCAACCGCTAGTTAATAACATAAAAACATAAGTTTTATTTTATATCACTTAAAATCCATCACCTAAAATTATAAAACATCACATACAACATGGATTTCTCGTAGTGTTAATGGCCAAAATCTTCCTGAATTGGACAAATTTAGGGACCCATTCTTTTTAGATTGTGAGCTTTTGAAGATAAAGTTCAATTAAAAAAACCCTCAAAATACAAAAGAAATGCAAACTACCTTCAAAAAATAAAATTTAGGAATCTCTACAATGACTACAAAAATGTGCAAATTAAAGGGAAAACCAAGGAATTTCTTGGAGTACTCATGAAATGCAAAAAAGAGACGACTACTTAACAAATGCAAATTACATTATCATTTTGACTTGTCTACAAGTTCATTCAAAGAATTCCCATCAATTGGATTGAGTTCAAATAAATCCTTTTTTGGATCAAAGGACATTGTTACAATGTATATAATGGTATCTACATCAATCCAAATAGAATCAAAATGGTCATATTTGAACTTAAGAAAATCACGGACTCTTCTAAAGTAATTCAAATAGACCATGAAGTTAGACCCCCCATACCTATCTTTTTATCTTTGTTCATTTTACAGTTTTGTAGGTAAGTAGATTGCCTATAATTTCCCCACCTTGTCTCGACCTTGTGCCTTGTTTTTTGCACTCTATTGATACACCAGGTGCCTTATTTCACTCCATTCAAGATCCATGTAGGTTACAAACTTTTGGAAGGTCTTCCCCTGGTCCTCCAAACTGTTGTTTTAACTGAAGATGATATAATGGTAGTACTCCTTTATATAAAATAGACTCTACAATCCATTTCAAGACCCAATAATATTGTCTTTGTAGAAGACTAGAAGAAGAGGCACCAATGTAATCATCAAAATTATTAAAGTAAATTGAATTATTTACTCTCATTAACCTATCCTTGAACAAAAATGGATTAACATTCAATTGTGATACAAGTGTAGATTTGTAAGTATTATGCCCTCTGTATTGAACAAAAGCAATTACCTTATCCGAAAGGGAGTGTGGTGCTCACTTGAGGCTCCTCGGAATTCAACATCTCACAAAGTGCATTCTGTACCTCTTGCTTCCAAAACAAGGAGATTTGGAGAGCCATCTTCAACAATGTCTTCTTTTCTTTCGACAAAGGGGACAAGATTCTGTCCATACTAGCTTTATACAAGGCATTGGCTCCAAGATCAAATGATCAATGTGGAGAACTTCAAAATGGCCATCTTCCTCTTCATAGGTGATTTAGCAGAAATATAAGTAAAGTGTTGTAGGTCAACTTTTTCAACTACCCCAGGGAGTTAGAAACCATGCTTTGTTGGTACATTGGACCAGAGTAGCCACATTTAGGATCCTCAGCATGCTTTGGGCCTCTCTTAGACCCTCCTATAGTAGCACGTCTTTATTAATAGCAACAAATGTGTAATCAACAATATTGCAAGGAACTTCTAGCTCACCAAGCGAATGCATGCAAGTCAATCTAGACATTTTTCATTTTGTTGTGAATTCTACCAAATTTTAGATTGTTTTCATTGTACTCAATTGCAGTTAATTGATTCAATGTGTTAGCAATACTTACAAGCTAGTGAAAGTTGTAGGCTCTCTCATGTCCTTCCATTCCACCCACTTTTGAAAAAGTATTTCGCAAGCATCACTTTTAATCAAATGGAATGGAACAACTAGCTCTAGATACTTGTCTCAGAAGTGAAGAATAAGCAAGACAGTAAAGTAGCATGACATTTGGACATCTGTGAAGAATTGCTGTAAAACGAAATTAGTAGTGATAGTTAATTTCTTAGAATTTTTTCCAATTAAATGGTTTCCAAAATGAAACCAAAGTTTCCAAATTCAAAAAAGAAAGACATTTTTTATGCTAAAACTATGTAGAACCTTAAGTCCAAAATTGGAGATAGAAAAATGTCAACAGAGTTTGAGTAAACCTCCAAGTAGTACTTTGTTCCAAGTGTGCACTCTTGGTGGACCTCCTTGGATTTGCACAATTGGGCCAAGGAGTTTCAAACTTGCTTCTTACAAATTCTTTGCACTAAAGCCCAATTTTGACGGTCTTTTTGATTTGTGTCCTCTAAATTATAATCTGTGCTGGTCACTACATAACTTATTGTATACTAAAACTAGGTGAATTAATATAACCACATCACATCCTAGCTGCAGTGTTTTACTAAGAGAATCAATGGGGTTAATACGTTTTTTTCCATTATAAATGAAATCTTGGTCATCCAAACTAGAGGCATGTTCATCCAAATCCAACTTATTGGTGAACATCCACCTTAGCTAGTCTACCTTCAAACGTTGTTCATCCATGGATTATACTCATCTAGTATGAGTTGCCGCCTCTTTGAATTTCCATCATTGGCATGCCTAATTATGGGTCTAACAACACCCTTGCTGTGTTTCTCCTACAATTCTTTGATTTGGATCCATTGATTTTTTATCCACTACAAATCAAAACAATTACAAGTATAAGGCACATACAATACTAACCTGTGCAAGTTATTGTGGAGTGGGCTAATCATCACCACCCTTGCAAAACCTCCCACTTTGTTAACACAAAAACGATCTAGAATTTTATTGTAATCTACCTCGTCAATGCCTACAATGGGTTTGTAACTTGATATATGGGGAATTTCATTAAAATGGCAATTATTCCACGAAAATGGCACAAAGGGGGACTGCAAAATGAAAGAAATTCATAGAAAGATGGAATGAGGGTGAAGAAACATGGGAGTTGCGTTGCAATTTGGACTTGTTGGGGATAGAATTGGCACATCTATAAAGTTGACATGCAGAGAAGCGTTGTCATATGTGCTCTTGACTTGCAAAATGGCATGCGGAATATCATCATTTTAATGAAATTTTCCATATATACAAACGTGGTTGTCCTTTGGACCACAGAATCCAACAAGGGTGTTAAAACATTGTTCAAATGATACTCTAGATCTCACCTTTGTCTCAACCTCTACTAATATAGCTGGAATTGCCCCAACAATCCCATGTGCAGCTTTGGCTTCTTTGTAAATCTCATCCAAAACAACAATGATCTTGCCATACTTCCCTACCACATGTTGCATATCCTTCCTACTCTTCCTTTTTATAGTTAGTATAATTTAGTGCTAGTATAATTTAGTGCAAACAAGTCACACATCTTCCATGCGCACTGATCTATAATGTATGGTGAGTTTCAGCAAGGACAGATATCCAATGCGTCTCCATCCTTTGTACTTCTTGTTCCTCGTTTTTCAATACACTTGTCCTCTCTTTATACCTTCAACTTGAAGTCTATTAAATAAGAGATAGTTGTGCACATGCTACATGTTAAACATGCCAAAGTTTGTTAGTCATTGATACCCTAAGGCAACTATGATGCCTAAAAGTACCATTAATTTTTTTAGCATGACCATCAAAAACAAGAATTTTTTGCAATTAAGGTTTGGCATATCAACAATGTCCTAGCTTACCAACAAACAATAGACCACAAACTTCAAATAATTTCCTAGCATACATCGCAAATGGTCCCCTAAAACCCCAACACATCAATAGTTTGTAATCATTGCAATCCATGGATTGGATCAAATTTACCTAAGGATTGTCAACCACGTGGGTGAAGAATGCATAGAGTTGCCTATGCCTAGACTAGAAGTTGTCACTTGCAAACTTTGTTGGCCCTCCTCGCTTGTCCAAAATTGTAGCACTTTTTGTGAATTTGCTGGCTTCAAATACCTTTTTTATATGTCGAGTTCTTCTAGTGTGGTTCCTTAGGTTTGCTTCTAAGTTTTTCTTTGGAGGGCATAAAGTATACAATTCATTGCAAGAGACATACTTCATTTTTCACCAAAAACTCTTCAATTTTGTATTGTGGAGATCTCCTCCAACCAATTCAAAAGTCTTTTGATTTGAGCTCGGGGGGAGGGGATAACTTGGTGTGGGTGTTGTACATCACATGTGGTTGGAGTTTTATTTTTGGGGGTATTTAGCTGATCATGAGCAATTAAATGCTCCCTATTATTACCTAATTTTCTCATTTTTGGTATTTTATGCCTTCCTACAATTACTTGGAATTCTAAATTTTTAACACCTTTACTTTCTTATAAGGAAGAAAAGTGAAAAAAAGAGCACAAAGATTAAAGTCAAAGACATACCATGTGAATTTAAAACACAACATTTGTTGCATACAATTTCAAGTACTTATCATATTCTATTGCCTTTGCATTGATGTATGTTTTATACATATAATCTATACTTCATGAAGCTAGGTTAAAGCAAAGACCAAAAACAGAAACACAAGAGTGTGTATAGGATACTAAATATAGAAGAGAGCAAAGACAAAAAGCAAATAGTCCACTTTCTTATATTGTATATATGCAATATATATGTGAATCTAGAAATGACAGTTTGAAATAAACAAAGATGAAAATATAAAACATAGCAATGGAACAAACATAAGTATACATGGAATAGAGTAACCCTAAATCCAAACTCTACATATAATACGATAGAAATCAAATGCAAAACAAAACAAAAGATGGAAATGGAAATAGTTAAAGTAGAAACCATCACCATTACCATCTATGACATTCTCATATACCTAGCCTATAGCAGACAAGCATGCAACAAAGTTAGTGAAGCTAAAAAAAATTAGAAAATAAAAACAGAGTCAACTTGTAAAAAAGAGAGAAATGTAGTTGGACCTCAGTCCCCAAATTGGGAAAATTGAAATGAAGCTAGCTTATCAAAAAGGCAAAGATGTACAAAGCACTAAAAAAAATGGAAAAGCAAAATTCAACCACATGTGCTCAAGTATGAATAAAAGCCCCATAGAACTTTACTAGTATGAAGTCTCAATTGTGTTTATCCAACACAATTCAAAATACAAAATGTTTATGGCTACTACTTAAGGAGCTTTCTGTACTATATGAAACTCCTAAAAATCTCTAGTCATGTACATCAAG
Source organism: Climacium dendroides (assembly GCA_950106755.1). Lineage (NCBI taxonomy): Eukaryota > Viridiplantae > Streptophyta > Bryopsida > Hypnales > Climaciaceae > Climacium > Climacium dendroides. Next base: position 23,772,055 of record OX467088.1, read on the forward strand.
AACAAGGGAAAAAAGCACTAAGATGGGAGGCTAAACCATAATGGTAAATTGTGTTGCTTGCGAGCTTCAAGTGTCAACCACAAGAGTAAAGAGTCGTGCTAGTTTGATCTTAGCATCACATGAACCTCTGTAGGCTCCTTTGTGCAGTTCAAAATGTTACAAAGCTCTTCTAGTTCACCAACGCTTAGATCTAATAGCAGTGAAGTTTAGAGATGGTCTAAAATTGGTGCTTGAAGCTACTAAAATTTAGAGAAAACCCCCATGTTGTAGCATCCAAAACTAGAATCCTAAACCAACAACCCTAAACATTGAAACATTAAACCCTCCAACAAACCATAAATCATCACTGTAAACACGTACCAACAACTTGTAAAGGGGAAACTAAATTGAAATTAGAACATTCATGTTTAAAAAAATCCTACACCCTAAACATTCACCTAACGTGATGCACAGATAGAAGAGGGAAAACATTTGTTTGAAAGTTGAAAGGTAGTTGTTTACAATAGCAAGCAAAAGGATTGAATGCACACACAATTCAATATGTAAAGCAACCACAAAGATTCATTGAAGTGTGAACAATGATTCCTAGGATCCCAGGATTCCATTCTTGACTTTGAAGCATTGGAGAAGAGAGAACTTCATTGGGGACGAACAAAAAATGGTACATGGTTTTTCATCCAACCAAAACAGGTTAGCGTAATCCTAAACTGACCCTATCCAATAGAAATTTCTAAGACCAATATCCTTTATCTTATATTAGAAAAAAAATCAAACTGACATAATTTTCACATCTATATCTTACTTATAAGTGCTTATACATTAATTTATACTCTCTATATTACCTCAAAGTTTTTTCTAATTTTTTAACATCATGAATTAATGCCTCCTTGCATTATGTTGTACGATGGTTGGTAAAAAATTCTAAGTAACTCCTTTAGAGATTTGATTCAAGACTTGGGACCCCCTATATAGTTTTGAATTTTAAATAAAATTAAATGAAAAATATGAATAGATTTTTCTACTTTGAAAGTTTATGTTTTGAATTATTGATATTTTTATTTGTTAATAATAATTAGTTACAAATTTTTGAAGTAAAAAGATACATTGTAGAACTGAAAAATAACTTTCACACCCTATATTATATAAGAATAAATTGTCTAAAAAATGAATAGAAGATTTCTAAAATTAACTCTTTATTTGAAGTTCATTTTGAGTTTAATATTGATGCAATGGTCATCTAAATGTGTTCTCTAAAAATATTTGAGTTAAAAAACATGCTATTTTAGTGCATTTTTAACCTCTTCTAGAAATCATTCTATATTTTATTTGAGTTTGAAATTTTGGGAGTAGAATCCTATAGTCATTAGTAAACAATGCTCAAAATTTGAAGTTCAAATTATAGTTTATTAAAAACTACTTGTTCAGAAGTGGTTTGTTGTAGTAGAACTAAGCGCCCCCCCCGGGGGTCAAGATCATTGTTCACTCGATTCAGTACATCAACATTTTCTAGAACTAGTTGCCTATGATCTTCCTTGGTGAGGATCATAGTTTTCTTTCCCTTTGCAATTGACTGAGGATGGTTGCACCAACCTAAATTCTTTTGCAAACACCAATTTTGAATGTGCTGGTTATTCATGATGTAGCTCTTTCTGAAATTGGAAAATAAATTTGAAATTTGATCTTTTGGATGTTGCCCCTCTATTCTACCAAAGTCCTTGCACTCCAAACAATAGAGAATTGCAATTGCTTTCCACATATATATCACACATTGAACAATATTCCTATTCTTAAATTCCTTAATTTTACAGTGGATTTTGTTGGAAGTCAAAAGAATATTTTAGATTATATTATTATAAATTTTTGAACACCATATGAATAAATCATGAATTTTCTAAATGTTAAAAATATCATAAAACTTCTCTAAAGTAAACTTCTATAAGGCAATGACCTCTCTGAAGTGATGGAATATTGATTGCCTAGTAGCGTACTAGGCCCAATCCTAGACACATGCATCAAAGTTCTTTGATATTCTTGAACATGGAGACTTGAGTGTAGTCCCAGGGCTATTATGGTAGAACCACCAATTCTCAACGAGGGATCCATATTGTAGGGTGCATCTATTTCCAACCAAGGTTGGAATAGATTTTCCACCAAAGCTTGGAATGTGATTTTTTCTTCTTTTCAAGGTTGGGACTAATAAAGTCATGACACATGTCCTAATGTGGTGAGTAAAGAAGTAGGAAGCAGTGAGTGGGAAAGCAATTCTTGAATGATTGGAATTGGTAGATTTTATACATTGAATATGGGCTCAAACTTCAAACCAACTCAAGGCTTTGAAAATTTATAGTATTTTCAATTCAATGTATAAAATTACCAAAAACTTTACAATCCCTATAATTTCTATCTTCCTACATGGCACTAGATTTACATTGCCTTTTATTGCTCTTGAACAAGTACTTAAATGGTTGACTATGGGTGGTTATACAATACTTTAGAGAAGTTCTATTGTAAATAGACTCCAAAACGACCCTAGATTCTATGAACAGAGGCAATACATCTTACGCAAGAATATAGAAGGAGGTCTATAAATAGTGCATGCATTTACAATTGTCTCTAGGACAAGTCTATAATGAGTGTATGTCATTGCTCAAATGGATTCCATTTTCTAAGGTAGGAAAATGTGACTACAAGTGAGTGATTTTAGGGCTAAGCAATACTTTTGGACCACTATTATGTGTCATGTACAAATTATGAATGCATCATGTAATTGTGAACACAACTCAAAATGATAGTAAGAAAAAAAATGGTAAATATTAATTTTAGGGTACATATTTCTCTTGCTTGCTTTAGGACACTACATTCATGCATTTTGAAACTTTCTTGAACATACTAAGCACCCTATTCATCTTTTTGGGGACTATTTTGCTCTTTTAGATGCACATGTTAAGTCATTATTGTAAAAGTCTATGACCATCAATAGTGACCTATTCACTTTGAAAAATTGTATCTAATTAATTCATTCTAAGTCAATTTGTTTCTTTTCCATTTCTTTTGTTTACCAAAAAAATTGAAAATCATTGTCCACCTAGTTTCTTTTATACATTTGGTTTAGGGTTGACTTGGTTCGGAGTGTGTACACTTGCCAAATCATGTTTTTTTTTGGCAATTGGAATCTTTAGCGTGAATTGCGGGATGTATACATATCCAAATGAGGTGTGGATTTTTTATGCTGCAACATTATTAGATGTAGAGCACTCGGATTGAAAAATTTGAGTAGTTCTTGGAAGACAGGCTTGGCAGAGTAAACCCAAAGTAGACGATGTCTAGCAAGCCCCTAAAATGGGTGTAAAAGTCAATATTTAAAAAAAAATTCAAATGGGCACAAAATGATCCAAATGGTGAAATGAACAAAGATAATGTGACAAATAGACGAGGCAAATCTCAAGAAAATCAGACAGTGCATTTGTCTGTATTGGAAGTAAGTTTGGCAATGTGGGTGCAACTCGATGAAACTACGGGTGACTGTGGCGCGAAGCTGGCATGGCAGAGAGAAAATGCGCGGGATATCTCATATGGTGAGCACACTAACGAAGTCGTACACGGCTAGCTTGTAACCATTATTGTGCTCACCTCATCGAGTCCTTTGTCGCTTCTCGTAGGGTTGCGGATTGTCGTCGCCATGTGTGGCCGCAGCTCTCCATAACTGCACAAGGGCTGCTAACCATTCAATATAACCTTCCCGACCTTGCCTACATAATGTTTGCGGGAAATTGAAACAACCCACAGAGAAAATATATCAAAGTAATTGAACATCATGTTCACGCAGTCTTTAAAATTGTAACTTTACCAAACGAGCTCAATGTCAACAATCACATTGTCTACTCTGTTCAGTTCTAGTGGCACCCTAACAATTCAAAATGGGTGGACCGAAATTACACGATATTCCTAACAAAATAAGAAATTTGATGTTGGGGCCAAAGCAAATAGCCGGCTACTGTTTTCTTGTCGTCGAATCCACAATCAAGGATGAAACCCACAACATAGTTGTAATGTTGATTTGGTGCACTGGCCGAATTCCAACAAGCACATACTAACAAACAACTATGCCCAACATTTGCACCTTACAAGGGGGAAAAAAAACTGAATGTAACTAATCCCCCTATGAAGAACCAAGCCAGACAAGGTACTGACAAGGTACTGAAGAGTCTCCTCACTAAAATCGCCGTCCAAGCAATTGAGAATTCACTGCCTCTGACTCTCTATTGCACCAATCTTAAACAACCAAGTATGAATCTCTAGCGTCTGATTTTGATGAGACGGAGGGAATTGGCAACTTCAATCGTTCAATAAATCCACCATCCTGCTCGGAAACTTGCCGCAAAATGAAGGTACAGGTGATGTTGAAATAGTGCGCATCAGAAGTAGTGGATTGCCTTGAAAAGCAAAAACAATTCGGGTTCTAAGCCCACTACCAACTTCAATTACTCACTGCAAATGCAGTTGCAACATCGGACCATGACATCGCCACGACCGCGCCAACTCTCCCACCAAAATTTCACTTCCAAAATGGAGTGATCCTTTTTACAAATCCAATGCTTTACATAGCAACCTCAAGCAATCAGACAGACTAAATCCTAATCCCTATCCTCATCCCTACAAAAAAATTGCTATAAAATTCACCCTCCATTACGAGGAAGACAAGAGTACTCATGAAGATAGAGAGTACTCAGGGTTTTAGGTGGCGGGAATGGGTATGTTACAGAGGATGGACTCCCATCCTCAACAATTTTCCTCCGAGTTGGGGCCTTGTCACCCAAGGTGCGACGTCTTCGCTGGCAAGGCACCTCACTTCCCCCAAATGGAAGGTATCGCATTTGCCACGTTATTTTAAATAAATGGCTACGTTAGCTTCCAAATCAAATATTGCCACCTTCTTCAAAAAATTTAGCCTGACAATTATGTAGTTAATAATTTCTCCTAATTCGCCCCTAATTTTGAATTATTCTACTCTGAAAAAACTTCGAGGACACAATTTGTCCTCAAGGTCGTTTTGGGGTTATACACAATCCAATTTCAGCAAGGTTTACAATTACCTTAATTAGATTTTCTTTGGAACTTAGATACTTTAACCTTGTAACACCGCCGGGGACACTTAGTGTCGAATGGATGATAGAGAATTCTTCTATAAAGGACAGAAATGCAACTATTCATCCTTAGAGTTTTGTTGAAAAAAGGAAACATCTTCTACAATAGTTTGACTTCCAATGAGTACTTTTCCATTTTTTTAAGCGATTGATTCCCACGGTTTTAGAAAATGATGAATTCCGCTGAGACCAGCCCGTCCTTACAGGGTTAACAAAACGATAATCTTGAAAACCTGAGATAATTGAATAATGTCTTGTTGCATTTACCAAATCGACACCACTGGAAGAGCCCATTTTGGTATCAACCACAGCCAGAGTGGAATTTTCCCTGCGAGCTCGAGGAGATCGATCGACACTGGAATTCCAGGTTCCCCTTGCATTTGCACCCCCGCTCTCAGAAAATTCTCTTCTCTCTCACGTGACTGAGGTTTCGGGCCTGATTGATTTCCAGCTCTTGCGAAACTGAATTCTTGTGGCTTCTTTTTTCGTCAATTGTGCCATTGTTCAAGTCCGCTCTTTGTTCGCGTCTCCAAACCTTCACGACTTCTTTACACTTGCGGAATGCAGAAGCCCTTGAGTTTCAAAACCTCCGTTGGGTTTGGTTGGCTTTCCGAAGTTTCGAGCTCTGCGAGGGAACACTTCGTGTGTAAGTGTAAGTGTGTGTGTAAGTGTGGTCGCTCTTGGGCATTTCTGGACATTTTGGATCATTTGGGCATTTCAATTCTGTATTTCTGTACTTTACAAGAGTTGTCTTACAATTTCTAGCTTAGAACACCCAGACCTCTTTCATGTCACCCAAATTGCACTTGATAATGTGGAGATTTTGAGCATTGTGACAATCAGTAGTGACATTATGCATGTAAAAGTGAGATTAAAGTGAGTTTTGAACTGGTTCAGTTAGATCGAGTGTCCATGCTTGCACCTGACTCACAAGGTAGGAGTACAGTACTTAATCGTGATGCTAACCTGATAATTGCACCACCAGTTTTTCGTAATCAAAATGGATAAATCTCTTGAATGTGTTACCATTACGATAGCAACCCTTACAATTTCAAATAATTGGTCACTGTAATTACCCCTCACAAACCTTGGCTAAAAGCTGTGCGTGTGTTGCAGGTGGTCTCAGACTAAGGGTGTAGGGTTTACGGTTTTAGGGTTATGGCGGTCTGCTTCGACCCGGACCTGCATAGCCTGCAGCAATTCCTACAAACGTGGCCCCCCTCCAGCACCTCCAATTCCCGCGTGTCGTGGATCTACGTCCGAAACGCTGCTGCAGGGGGTGCATCGGAAAAGGGGTCATCCGTGTTGCTAGCTGCTGCCTGGAGCAGCCTGTGCGTGAGCAAGAACGGCACTGTGTCTTCCGCGGATCTTGATGCGTTGGCTGTAGAGTTCAACATCGTCTGTGGCAAGTGGCTCATCTTCTCCACTTCAGCCACGGTGGATTCGGACTGGGCTAAGGTTGGTTTCCTTCACCAACACCTGCTCCCTTCTTTCTAAGGTATGTGCACCTGTAATGGTCACTAATTACAACTGAGCATAGTTTCTGTCATTGAACATGAATTGTATCTTATTGGCAACTGAAAGAGGATTACAATGCTCTCTAGCATGCGTTATATGGACAACGGATGAGGAAGTTAACTGACACTGTATGAATAAGTTATGAATTTTCAAAGTTGACTGTCTGTAGGTGTATCAGAAACCAACACTGGGCTCTTGGAGACTCTCGTGTTTTCATGGTGTACATATTGAGGACTCAATATCTAGGTTCTTGGGATGCTTCTTGGTCCAAATGTAGGTGTTGCATTTTGGGCAGTGTTGAGTGCATGTAGGTGCAACACCTACATTGAGTGTAAATGCCTTATTTCGTCCCTATGCGGTACCTGTGCAGTGATTTTGACTTTCTTGTAATGAACTCTGTATTTGGTTCAATCTTGACACCACCATCGAGGAAAGCGAAGCTTCGGGTAATTAGTGGAGTGGTTGGTTTGGGAGGTTGGGAAGTTGGTAAACCCAATTTAAGTCTTTTGCAGGAAGGAGATTCATTGTTCTTCAGGGAATGACACATTAATTCATGATGTTTGAAATAGAATTGGAGATAGGAATTAATGTATCCTTTACCAAATTGTGAATAGGATAAACAACGATAAATTGCATGCACTAGATAACCTAACGCTCAACACTAAACCCTGAACCCTTTGTTGCTTGTGATTGAGGATGTTGAATCTCATTATTTGGTCGATCGACGGATGACTCACGTGTTTACGCCTTATAACCGTAAGGAATCAGAAGTGACACCTCTTGTGAGCATGCAGGACACTCCATTATGTTCATACATCGTGGATGACATAAACTGAATGTCATAAACTGAATGTGACGCTACACAATTGTATAGGTAGATGAATGAGCTAAGGTAGCTACACCTAATTGCAACTATCTGCAATTCTTGTATTAAGTGTTCAGGTCCTATTCATGAAATTTTAGGGTTGATTTTGGGTACACCTCTTTTAGCACTTTGGAAATTAACCCTTAAAAGTGCTCTGACATCCATATTTTGGATGATGAATAGAGGGCTTGTAGGCGCTGATTTGTCCAACTAACTTTTCATTCTGATTTGTCCAACTAACTTTTCATTCATCCAATGTAACACTTGAATCGTGAAAAGACAACCTTCCACTGACGAATTTCATGGAATTGCAGTAAATGATTTTTATGTACAGAGAAGAAGGGGTTAAGACAATGTTAAAATAATGCACATTTAGAGAATTTGGAATCTCGTTTTGACTCTCAACAAGACTTGACATTAGTTAGATAGTTTAATAATAGAAACCGTGCTCAAATGCTTATTCAGATTCAGAGTAGTCTCCTGAGGTGTTCATTGGGGACTAAAAACTTCTCCAGTATGCAGCTCTACCATTATCGCCACATTCGTTATAATGTCGAATTGGAGAGCTTTTAGCTCAATTTTTTGTACCTGAAATGTGAACTGGTGGTACTATAGTTTTCAAATGCTTACTTCCCTTGGATACACGTGGTTGCAGGTGGCGGAAGGCGTCACGAGTGGTCTCCTTGGGATCGCCGCCAAGGTATCCCCCAAAAATCCTGGCGACTGCAACCACGTGATCTGTGTGTATACAAAAAATTACTTGGACATGGACGATGTGAAGAGAGTGAGGGAAGGGCTGAGACGTGTCGGTTTTACGAAGAAGCTGAAGTACAAGCCAGATGCGTTCACGTACTGTGACGTATATGCCAAGAATAAGTGGGGAATTCCTGCATCCCGTTATAGCGAATGGTAAGGACAACCTTTCACAAACGGTTTCCTTGTCAGCTTTAGTCCACATGGTAGGGAGATCGAAATTTTCTCACGTTGTTTTCTAATTACCATGATATTTTTTGGTTTATTAATGTAATATGACGAGATGTTGTAAGAAAAAAAAGCAAACAGATTGAAGTCTTGTTTAGTACTCCGTACATTTGTTTTCTAGGCATGAGGTTAGGAATTTCATCTTTGATAGGGGAAATTCCATAGATTTATTTAATGTAATTGCAATTTTTATTGAATCAATCAGTGATGAAATCCACCATGACCTATGGTAGTACTAATTGGGGTGTATCTTATCACTACCACATTGTCTGAAGTGGTGGCTTGTTAGCATGTTGCTAAATTAACCTCTCTGAAACATTGAGAGTTGCCATTGATATTAACTGCCACTTGCTGTGTTACATATGTGCGCAGAACTGTCCTGGTGATGCACAGCTGTTGCATTTGAACCTGGACACTCAAACTGCACCAGAAGACTGAATGGAAGTCCGGAGTACGTGGGTCAAAATTTTGTTACACGAATCTGTTTGTACGATTCCTCACGGGTTTTACAGTTCTACTCCTGAATGGAGGGAATATTGAGATGACTAATAAGCAGGTAGCTTAGGATTACTTCAATCAAGAGGTAAGCTACACCAAACAATATTCATACATGTATCAGCTCAAGTTTCCAATGTGATGACATGTGATGGAGTTTGTGTTGTTTATCGAACTTCAAGTCTGCCAATGATCTTAAAAAGCAAAATTTCAGACTACAGCATAGAGCAGGGAGGTCTCCATAGGCAGGCCTCCATATGATTATTGTGACCATGGGAGACCTCCCGTGAAATGTGGAGAATATGCATTTTATGATGTCTAAGTTCTTCGAGCACTATAATTCTATTCAATACATTGTTCAAAGAAATATGATCATGAAGTTTGATAAACGGCACAAACTCAATGGTATGTCATCACATTAGTTTTTGTAAATATGCTAATATTAAGTGCATTTGAGCTATTCTAAGATCCAATCTGATTTTTGTAGTTTCATTATAAATTAAATCATGTAAGAATGACCAATATTAAGTGAGAAATGAGGGTTTTATGTGTCCAATGTTGGTTTGTGTTTTGGAGATTGTATGCTGTGCCGATGTGGACGATGGAATTACATGAACATGAGTCCGAAATCTTTTTAGTGAGAAAATATATCACAAAATATTTCAAACTACATGAATTGTGTATGATTGGCAAAATTTTGGGTGCCCCAAAGTATGAATTTTGATATCTAAAATGAATTGATATAGAGTTTTAATTTGAGTTCATCTTCTAAGATTATGTAGATTTTTAAATATCTTAGTTTTAAAAATAGTATAATCTTTGTTTTGCACATGGATTGTGTTTAAAATTCTAAAATAGCATAATCTTTGTTTTGCACATGGATTGTGTTTAGATTTCTAAAATAGTATAATCTTTGTTTTGCACATGGATTGTGCTTTTATTGTACTTACTTTGTGACACTTCTAAGATCAAATTATTTTTAGATATGTAATTAGTTGAGTGTTTGTTCTTTTTAACACAAAGAAGTAAAGAATTGTTTCTTTGATTTTTTTTGGCTATTTTCTATAAATTCAAACTTTAAGATATTTATTTTTTTAGAATTATCCATTGACCTATTTTGGTGCATATATTTTGGAAAAAATCTTTAGGTGTATAGGGAAGGAATTAGGGTGAATTAAGAAATGTATACATTAATTTTTACTAAAATTAGTATGTGTATGTTTTTTATTTCACCCTAATTCCCCCACAATTATTGCAATAAGTTTGTTTATTTAAATGTGGTGAAATGAAAGTGATTTTTAAAGTGTGGTATTTATTAAAGTTGTCAAAACTTGAATACTCTGTACTATTTAGAACCCAACAAAGTAAATTTCAAGCCCTAAAAATTGAGGTTGTCTACAAGGATTATATAAATCAACTAAATGATTTTTCTAAAGTAAATTTTTTTTCTATCTTGCACATGTATTCAAAGTGTGCCATCTTTATATCAACATAGGGATCGTTGAATTCTTTTTCATTGAGATGTACTCAGTTTATTAAATAACCTTCTAGGTTGAAAAAAATATCTACAATTTGTTTTATTTTTTTGAAATTTTTTTGTGTTTTCTACAAATCCAAACATGAAAATATCTACTATCTATATATTTCCAATTTTTTTATTTTGTGCATATTCACTTTTAGGGAATAAATTCTTTGGCTTGAAATTTTGGAAGTACATTATTTTCACTGTTGCACTAATTTTCCATATTTATTAATTATGAAAATAAAATCCAATATTTTTTTTTTATCAATCCCACAATCAAAATGCAACAAATAGTACAAGGGATACTTGCAATCACAGGTGTCAAAATCTAAATCTATGTATCTAAATCAACACAAGATGCCGGGCAACTCGAACCTTTTGTCAATGTCACGCTCAGGCCTTCGCACAAGAATCATACATACATACAATTCATTTCTTCCTGAGGCTTAGCGTGCGACATTGGCTAAAAAGTTCGATTTGACCGCTTGCTTAATCAATCAAGCTCCACGAACGACTGTCTGATAGCGAGCTCACAAATTGTGAACCACCGTAATAATCTGAAGAGATCAACTCGTTTATTAGCCAATGTACGTTACGTGCACGCATGGTCAAACCGTGATCATATTCACCACAAAGTCTGATATATCATGAACGCAACCTAGACTAAATACAATTTGATCTCCCACAGGCTACGCAGTCATCCTCAATCATGCATGAACGCCTCTCAGGAAATAGAAACTGAAACAATGAGCGTCCATCGGAACATTTACGGAATACGTACGTACTATAGGACTTTGCAGACTGAGTTTCAAGCAGAATGATATGATGTAGGATCCATGTCTAGACATATTATCGTCTGAATCAACTTCTCGTTGTAGACTGCAGTTGTTCTATCATTTGACGCCGTCGCCCTAATGTTTAACAAGCTTGTGCCCCTCGAAGCAGCAAATTGTTGAGAATGCCCCGAGAATGTGCCCTGATGAGACATCAAGCAGGGGAGGTTTATATATTGATCGAGTTCTTTTGTTTGAAGCGCGTATCCGACAGTTGGTAACGTGCAAGGTGCAGACATTAACAGACACGCACACTCAGACATCTCGTAAAAATTCGTGCATCCGAGCACTTAGCTAAGCTAGTTGCCGAATTCCGACTGTCGGTTTTAAAAAACAATAATGAAACTAGTATTCAACTAGTATTAAATACTCAACGGTTTCTTGCAACGTACCGTACACAGTAAGTACAATTCTCCCTGTTTGCCAGGTCGAGACATTTTGTCTGAATGCCAGAGAACACGTTACGTGACTACGATAAGCTTTGCCGGGCGGCTATTAAATTTTGCCTGGAATTCATCAAACCGACAGCAGAGTATAACTGTCACGTACAGGTGATTGACACGTGAATGAGGCAAATAACGTAACGTAGCAACGTGTCAGGGGCACAGCTGATTAATTCCTGACTCCATTGAGAGGTGAAATCGATAGACTCAGCTCCTCTTTCTGAAAGTTGGACGGATGGGGAATTTCATTAAAATGGCGATGTTCCATGTGTGCCATTCCCACAGTTCAGGCTGGGCAGTCTGAAATCTATTAGTATACTAGATTTCAGACCGCCCACCGCGCAGTCTGAACTGTGGGATGTCAAAGTCACAGAATATTCGTCATTTTAATGAAATTCTTCATACGGGTAATTAGATTCATCCAATTAATTAGTGCCAAATGCATTTTTTCTATAAGCACTGCACTTCAAAATTTAAAGAAAGCCCTTGTTGGAGGTAGAGGGTCAAATTTATTAGAGTTTCAATTTTTCTACGAATGCATATAAAATCCCGTATTTACAAAAGTTATTTGGGTTTGAAGATTTTTTGGAGCGATTGGCAACGCATTTCAGCAATGTTTTGGAAAATGGATTGCTTGAGCAACGTCTTTGTACAAAAAAAGTATATTTTGGAACTTGTATGCTTCAGCAAACATGTACCAAAACGTTGTTCACTTAGACTGTACTCACCATCAAAGATATATTACCCTGGTGTCCATGCATTTAATTTGCGATTCCTGTTTGAATTAGGTTACCTTAGACCAGTTTCACAACATTCTCAGTACGTCGAAGTCAAAAGAATAAAAATCACTGAAAGTGATCAGTTTCCGTCGGCTTGATCAACCAAAACTCAGATCGTTCGACTATACTCGCCAATTTATCGAAGATCGATGAGCCAGGATCGGAATTGCTATACCGTCTACTGAGAGGCCCGCCATGCAATGCCAGAACATACCCGATCCCTGACTAGATATCGAAATCCACCAGTCCACTAGCTTTGCCGGTATACGAATAATTCGCCAGGTTTGGTGGCACTGGTGCCGTCGGCTGGAGGTATCTGTTGCACTTTAAATGCAACTTCCAGCCTGCTTTCGATTCGGCTACTTCAACATCAATGGTTGAATCAATAATAAAACCCTCTGGGATATATATGGCAAGCTCTGACTTCGATCATACGAAAGATGAAAATAATCGGTAACGAAGGAGAAGCACTGAAGTGGGTATATGCCTGAATGCAACTTTCGGACTGCTTCCAGGCACTGCTTCCAGCCGCTTAATAAATTGTACGTCAAACGTTGAACATTAAACCAGCTTGAGAGTCATATACTAATGATTATGGTACTTACCTTTCCAGAAACCAGTCTAGAACATAACCTCAGGGAGATTATTTGAGGCTTTCAGACAGTCATTATCAGTTTAGCATTGCAAGATGTTCACTATCTTTCCCTATTTCCCCGATCCTAATGCTAAAATATATGAGAAACTTCTGTTTTTTCCGGCAGTAAGGGAAGCAAGGATATTATCTCCGGCCCTATGATTCTATGAACCGCAAACCCAGTCCTAGTTTATAGAGCTCTTCGCACTTGCATGTACGTCACAACGTCATAATTTTGGCGATTTGAACGCCATATATGACCACCTGACGTACCCCTGCTTCATACCACTGCTGAAAATAATAGGTAACGAATTATGACGCCAGATATTAACTCAACTAGCTTTAGATTCAGCTGCTTTCACGCTGGCAGTCTGGCACTGCGTGCATGCAGGTACGACATCTTCAGAGCTGATCGAATCATTTGCAGTTCACAGTCCTTGTAAGGACTATCGCCACTCGCCGCACTTTCACGGGTTAACCCTCGAAAGACTTGCTAGCTGGTTTCAATTCGGGCCTTGGATGCTTCACACGAAAGCTGAAAACAATCGGTAACGAATTATGTGTCGATCGAATGGCCGGCGCCTGTACAGTGACGTGGGTTTATCAACGAAAGGACCAATAATTAATATTACTGTTGCATCGTTCGGGGTCGTACGGCGATGTGGTCCACAGGTCACTTTGCAATCCTTAGATTCTTGACGGGTCCCATACATTTTCAAATTTCAAACACATGGTAAGACTTTCAGATCGATCAGAGGCAAACCAAATTAAATGGTAAGGCTACTTAGGGAGTTTATCAGAGTAGAGTCCGGTCTTTGTTAGTACTGAGCGGAGAATCTCTGGCATGGGGTCAAATCTATTGAGAATCCAGCTATCAACAATGTGCCTAGCAATACATGGCAACAATATTATATATTGAGAACTCTCCCGGCCGGAATATTGAGGCCTAGCCTGTGTCACTCATCTTCACTCAAGAAATTATGCATATGATTATGCATGCCGGCCGGTCTACCATTTTGCAACCCCGAACTCCAGGGTCAGGTCTGGAGAATCTTGTTGGTGCTTGGTGTTAGTATATATATACAATATCAATTGTCCTTGGTTACTCTTATCGATCCGAGCCTTCCATCAGCTACTGTAATGGGGAAGAGAGAATCTAAAACCAGTTTGAAGAGCTACTGGAACTTATGTTCCGATGGCCATACCAGTTACATTCGGTCAGTTATCTAATGCAAACTAGGCATATGGCGATCACATTGATAGTCGGGGTGTTCATCAGAGTAAGTGGGTTGAGGCAGAACATTCTTAAGCTATCAGACTTCGTAGATAAAGTAGATTCAGTTTGTTTATTTCGTTGAATTAGTGCAATTAATTGTGACATAGTCTACATCCTCGCACACAAAGCTTTCAAAACTAGGATGGGTATAATTGTACATTCATGATCAACAAGTGTACAGTAATCTGATCGAGGCTAGAATCTGAACAGGCCAGTTTTGCAACAAGGTCGGTTATTTTACTGCATTGACGCGACCAACTTTGTGCCAGCCGGATGTACAGTACGGGACTACGGGTACTATAAACTTGCACTTGGGAATTATTTCATAGTCCCTTTGTGTACATGTACATTAGCCGAGGATAACATGGACGGATCTACGGACATGTGGTCCTGGGAAGCTTTACTTTCTGTAAGATTCTTGCATATTGTTTCGAGGGTCAGTGACTACCTCACTACCAATTAGTTCAAGAAGGATACAGCTTATGCTTATCTTACTCCACAGAACTTACCTCATCATGTAGCCTTTATTTCGAAGAGCCCTGGCTAGCTCACTGTGTACTCATTTTTAAAAGTAGAGCGCGTGCAACTGTAATTTAAACTTTCCGAAGCGGAATATTTGTGGACAGTGTATAATTACTAAGTATAGTACACCAATGTATACGTTAAGTTGTCTTATCTGTTGTTGTCTTGTATGGAAGGAATCTGAAAATCTGGAGTGCCCGGGCTGGTAGATTTCTCTACATGCAAGTGGAGCCACGTACCGTGTGTGCTACGTGACCGTTTACCAATAATACCATATGTCGCCACAGACCGGTCTTAATAATTCTATATTGGTACCCACAACCATACAAATTTGCGCGTAGTCAAGACCTTTTTGATTGAGTCAGTCAGTCAGTCTTCCTTGATTAAATTTGAGTCAGTCAGTAGACACTCGATCATCAGATAGTTGTAGTCATTCAAGATAGTTGAATGATGATCTTGGACGGCTGAGCTTCCTATTCAACATGCGTTTTGGATTGTGCTGAGCGTTGTGAATTGCAGTTTTGTCTCATTTCATGTACCTGAAGAAGAATTTGATTCAAACTGATAATTTAGAACCAAGTGTCGAGTGCCTCAGTCTCCAAAGAATTCAAACAGTTTCAAGCTATTAGCCGTCTCAATAAACATTTACATTGATAATGTCTTCATTAATAATTGTCTTTGGTTGCTAGTTACAACGATGAATGATCATGTTTGTCTAATTGGTATCTTTTGAAATTAACAACACAGTTTTGAGTTTGTTACATTCAAATGCACGTACATATGTCGCCACAGAGCTACGTAGATTTGAAGTTCCACTTGTATTTGAAAAATGTTAGTTTCTTGAAATTTTGCCACTATGGAATTTTATGAATATGAAAATTGTAGTCAGACAATATTTATGTACTAACCAAACACGCTCCACTGCTCCAGAGATTGTGACATACCTCTGGAGCAGTGGAGCGTGTTTGGTTAGTACATGAACTACTTGTTGATTTAACTTACAAGGTTAATATATGAACTCAGGAATTTGACAAATATAATCATTGTCAACTTTGAAGAAATCATAAGTCTATTTATTTGACTAGCTTATTACACTCCATCGTAATATAAAATTATAAATTACAAAGATTGTATTAATTCCATTTAGTTGTAATGTCAATTTCATTAAATTGGCAATGTTTCATTACTTTTGCATTGTTCAAGTTACACAACTTGAATCCAAAATCTAGTTTGTGGCTTGAAGTTAGATTGTTGTAAAGACATAAATTATAATTTTCAATTTATGGAATATCACCAATTTGACATTTTATGTAAGCAAATATTTACATAAATAATCAATATTTTTCAAAGGGAATATATTGAAATTTAATTCAATAGCAATTTTAGTTTAAAGTAGATGTGTGTCATAATTTTGATATAATTTATAATTTAAAATGTTATAATAAATTATATTTAAATAATTTTAAATTTTAAATTTTTTATATTAAAAATAAATCAAATCATGCAAAATATTATAAATTTTTTTTAACTGATAATGAATAAAATTATTGAAACAAAACTGTAGTGAACAACGCTCAACAGACACCCAACAACGCATGTTGAATATGTCTGATCAGCCATGCAGAATCAACTTTTAACTGTTCTCAACAACTACAGTTTGTACCTAGTACAACCTTCTCGATATGCTAGACGATCGTACATTATCATCACATTTAATTTGTGTGCCAGCTGATTGTAAGTCTCATATTACTAAGACTTTTCAACTGATCTGTCTCCACTGAATATGATTGTCTTCTACACTGATCAAAAGTAAGTTGATGACCAAATCAGGCTGAATTTCAATTCGTTTCAATTTAATCTAACTGACTGGCCGATCCAGCCTGCAATTGCAAGTGGTGACGTTACATAATGTGCAGACTGTGTGCAGATCGTACAAGAATACATGGTCACCGAAATGGCTTTGACTGATCCCAATTTAGCCAGACTAATTTGCGAAAACTAACAGGGTTGCAATTTGAAAGTTACAGCTCATTTTCAAGCTAGCGCAAGCTCGGCCAGAGCTAGTATATATTCGATCTTACGATGCTTTGACTTTGGGGTCTGGGAGAGGCCGATGTCAGCGACTAGCACGTCGTCGATTGACTTGCTTGCTGGTAAGTATCAATTCCATAAAACCTTGAAGCTTCATTATTCAGCAACGGAATCAATCACGGATCTTTCTATCTATTCTATCAATCGTTCAATCGACGATCGTATCAGCTGATAATATGTTTAAATCAAGCATTCCGAGGTCAATAATTACCACCTGGACAGTCATTATATATCCTGGGCTCTGACACCTTGACGGATTTACTTACATTTTTGAATTTGAATTATTACTTTGACCCAGATGAACATGTGCGTCACTGGCCGAAGGCCGGCCGGCCTGAGATTACACATGCACAACTTTCTGCATCATTGGATGTCTCATATACTGCACAAGTTAAGCATAAACGACGTTGGTGACTTGGGCTTGCAATTGATTGTACACTGTCTGACTAGCTCCTTTTTGCAGTGAATTTTTCCTCTCATTTGTACCCTAACAAAACCAAAACGATGTTGCTTAACAGCTCTGTACATCTTTCCATTCCAGCGTGATGGGTGTAGAAGCTAAGATCGGCGACCGATGGAGACCTCAACATAAGTCTCACGTGTGTGTGGATTGCGTATAGTCATATATTCGAATTCGAAATTGGTAACCCTTTTCTTACCCGTCATTGTCAGCAGTATAGATCCTAATACACTAATACCTACAAAACGATCATTAGTCCGTCAAGGAATATTATGGTATCTTTTATAGTTAATTGTTCTATGCGAGTATAAGACACTCCGCCATCGATCAACAAGAACACTGAGCTCGGAGGTTATGCCGAAGACTCGCTTTGTTAGATTTTCAGTTGCCTTATCGATCGATTGCTGTGAGACCATGATACGTTGTAGACTTAGTACGTGAGAGATTTGCAGCAGCTCCATCCGACGCCGTTTTCAAGGTAGGGGGGTGATAGCAGTACGAAGTGCAGTACGTCTAGCAAGCAATTTCAAGCTGAGCATCTTTAAAGATAGCCAGTGTCGGATACATGTTCCCAGGAGTGAAGCTGAGTTTCGATCCGAGATCTCATACCAGATTGATCTCTCTTACGGCAGGGGACGTGTATGCGGTGCTGGTTAACTTTAAGGTGTTACAGCCGGATGCGGAGCTCCAATAGCTACAAGCGAGGTAGTGGCGGATGGATGTCTTTTGAAGCCGTGCAAATTCCAGCTCAGTTTAATTCAAGACTAGCCAATGTCGCGTGCACGCCCCTGCAACAACGTTACTAAGGGGCGTGCGCCCGGCAATGGCTACCCTGAATGCTAGCTGCAAGCCATCTACAGACGCCCGAGATACGGATTCAACCAAGGGTTAAGTATTAGTGGTTTAGCCTTGAGTGGAGGTGGCTAAAGTCTCATGGTTGAGCTGCAGGAGTCGATCGAGCTTGATTGAGGGAACGTACTGAAGATGTATGTCCATGTGAAGAACTCGTTGACATGAAAATGGAACGAGGGCTCCCTGAAATCTTCTCGTTGCTGCTGCGTTTTTTTCTCTTGATTAATATGTTTCTGTCTTTTTGTAATGTTTCTGTTCTGAGAATGATTTGGTGCCCAGGGTTGCTAACTCACAGTACTAATGTTCACGTTCACTTGCCTCGTTGTAACTGTCTTAACTTCATAGCCCGCTTCATAGTATGTTACTTCCCGCTTGCTAGCTAGCACTGCACTATATGAATTCATTCCTGATAATCGCCAGGAGTCGTGAGTTGAATTTCCAAAGTTTAGTGCAACTGTATTACAAACACTTATCTAATGGAACATGCCCCTCCAAATTGCAAGTTTGCCCAAACTTTGTGTAAAATTGATCACTCCTGGGTGTCAGACGGAAAATTATTTCATTTGTTTTCGTCCAGCACGTGCTTGGTGTCAGAGAATTTTGACACTGAATTGTGGTCCAGTTAGCCGTCACTTATTCATTTCAGGTTTGAAAATCTCCTGCATACAGCCGTGAGGAACTGAACAGCTTGAAAAAGAAGGTTTCTGATCCTCCAAGTTTCGACTCAATCTACATGGACCATCACGTTGGAGCATAAATTTGCTGTGGGAGTAGTAGCTAGTTCTTCAACATGTCTGTAATATCAAAGATTGTTAAAATATACAGGACATTGATTAGAAACTACTTGTTTTGTTAATATGGGGAATTTCATTAAAATGGCGATATTCCCTGTGCCATTTTCACAGTTTAGACTGGGCGGTCTGAAATCTAATACAGTCCTAGATTTTTGAAACCCACATTTTTCTTAGATATCAAAAATCTAGGATTGAAATAGATTTCTGAACGAGCGATCTAAACATCTAGAAAAGGTCTAGATTTCAGAATATCTAGAGGAGATGTAGAATTCTGAAATCTACGACGCAAATAGAGTTCAGACTGCACAGTCTGAACCCTGCAAATGCCAAAGTCAAAGAATATTCGCCATTTTAACAAAATTCCTCATTAATGGTGAATGCTTGTGCAGAAAACCAACTTAACGGCTACCCCCCAGGAATTAGTTCAAACGCATTCTTATTAGTGTTTAGAAGCACCAATTTGTGAAAATGGCAGATTTCAGTGAACTCGGCGTAGTTTCAGTTTCTGAATCCTGGAATCGGATCCATACCGTGCCTAGTTCCAAAAAATTCGATCTTTGCACTTGAAAATTCTGGTATTCATCTCTCTGGACACAATTTTGGCGCTCCGAAACACACCACTTAAATGATTTCGACCATTTAGGGTCTACGTTGTAGATCAGAAATTGGGTTGGAGCATAGAAATCCGACCATAGCCAAATCGGTGTCTCTTGTGACATATAGCTAGCTCAGTCGTTTCACAGTTGGTAATCTTGAGAAGAAATTCTCACACTTACGTTGCGCGCCTAAGGCATACACGTGCTTCTAATTAACACCAACTTGTGTGAACTAGCTTACTCACTTACTGTAAGCATGAACCCCCGTTTTCCCTCTCCTTGCTGTTACCTTGAGCTTGACAAAGACACATTTTTTTCTGGATAGAAATTCAGTAAACTTCCGTCACTTGACACTGTTTAATTATCGTATGGGGATAAAATGGCGATATTCCATGTGCCATTTTTACAATGTGTCATTCCCACAGTTCAAACTGGGCGATCTGAAATCTATTAGTGTACTAGATTTCAAACCGCCCGGCCTGAATTGTGGGATGTCAAAGTCACAGAATATTTGCCATTTTAATGAAATTCCCCATCCATATATTTACACATAGTTACATTGTATTACAGATCATCTTATCTGTGAAGAAATCCAGTCTTACATGCCATAACTTACATTCTGAAGCGGGGTATTCTAACACTTTGGAATCAACCGTACTTAGTGCCGTGATTTTGGGGAATCCATGATGGGAATCTCAAGTAATGTTCTTTATTCTAAGATATACATGAACAAAGATATTTGTGAGGTGTTACAAAAAGGATCTGGTGTGCCACTAAATTTTTCTTGATGTGCCGCTAATATTTCTGGAACAGCAGGTAAACAAACTCTACAATGCAATCTCATGGCATCTCTTCCTTTGGGAGGCAACTGCATCCCCATCAATGGGGAATTTCACTAAAATGGCAGTCATTCACAACTTTGGCACTTTTACGGTTTAGATTGTGCGGTCTGAAATCTATACTTGTCCTAGATGATTCACACCACATTGTCTGAAATCTATACTAGTTCTAGATGGATTAGACCACATGGTCTGAAAATGGTGTATGGAATATATGGAGAATTTCATTGAAATGGCGATATTCCATGTGCCATTTTCACTGTGTGCCATTCCCACAGTTCAAACTAGGCGGCCTAAAATCTATTAGTGTACTAGATTTCAAATTGCCCGGTCTAAACTGTGGGATGTCAAAGTCACATAATATTCGCCATTTTAATGAAATTCCCCATATATTGCAACAAAATTTCCTATATCATCATTCAATTGTCGATAATATTGTTGTGCTTCCATCTCCATTTTCCAATACTATTGATGGACATCAACCAACTGAATATATGTATAGGAAGACCGTGTTGAGAGAGAGAATTCAATTCAATCTGGGAGAATAATAACCAAAGAAAAAAGAGTCAAAATTCTTTTTTATGCTGCCAATACGATAAGTTGAAATGTTTGGAGTTGATTTCTTTGTATACTAAGTTTTCAATGAAAATTTCTTGCAATTGAAATCATTCAATGTATGTTGAAAAAAATAAGAGATGTTTGCTGTTGAAGTAAACAATAGACAAGTACCATTCAACTTTACAGAAATTTCAACTGGTGAGATGGGAGACCAATTTTCTCCATGGTACCACCAAAGTCTGGTAGCTGTGAAGTTGACTTGAAACTGCGATAGAGTGACCTTTACTCAAAACCAAACTGACAATTGAAATAACAGAGGAACCAGTTTTGCAGCTACCACCACAGATTCTGACATATATGACATTATTTTGGAGTTAGCTATGAACTTCAATTTCGTTAAATTGACGATGTTCCATTACTTTGGAGCAGTTCAAGACACACGGCCTGCAACCAAAATCTATACCTGTCCTAGTTTGTGACCTGAAATTAGAAATACATGTCAGAATTTTTGGCTTGTGGAATATCATGAAATTTAATGAAATTCATTGCTAATTCCAAAATCTAAATGAAATTTGTGGAATTTAATAAAATTGACATATATGTTATTATTACTTCCCATGAATAGAAGTGGACATTAGTCCTTTTTTTTGGCACCACGGGGCCAAATTGCACCATTTCAAAATAAATTTCCACTTTTCACCAAAAAAAAAGTAATCTCTTTTTGTCATAAATTTTTCATTTCTAGTTTTCTACTAAAAATGTGGATGAAGTTGTCAAATTTGGATGAAAAAGCGTATGAATATGATCAAAAAGTGATTTTTGGTCCAAAAGATGGATGAATGTAGAAATACAATGCTTCACCAAAGAGTCCCCTTGGGGAACTTTGAGGAGTTTGGGCAGGTTCCTATGACCTCAATTTTTGGTGAAACTTTTTGATAAAATAGAAAAAATTTATTAGCTTTGTGGGAATATAATTTTTATTTCAATTGGTGTCCAAGAGCAAAAGTTATGCCATCCTAAAAATAATTTTCATATCATCGGATAGGAAAAGAAATCCACAAAAGCTTGAAATAATTCTAAATTTTTTTTCTTATAGATCTTATTCTTGTCTACATGTACAACTTTGATTCATTTCATTTGGATTAGTGATGTGAAAGTTATAGACAATCTTGTTTTTCGGGCAATCTAAGCATTTTTTTGAAAAATTAACTTATAAGATTCATTTTTGAATGCAATATTCACAACTTTTCAAAAAAAATTGTTTAATAAAGTTAAGTTAGGGGTTAAGTTTGCTTCCTAAAACAATTTTACTATTGAAATTATTAAATTTTCAATCCCATCTTAAAGCTATTAACGATTTAGTTTTTCTTTCAATCTTGGACCTACTTCTATTTTATAATTTTTTAAAGTATGAAAATCAAGTATTTTTTTTTGAAATTTTTTCCTAAACTTTCAATTCAAGTCTTCAACACAAAAAAATTTTAATTCAAATTTTGTAGTGCAAATTTTTTCCACAAATGGTAGTCAAAGTCATTTCATATTGCAAGCCAATGTTTAACTTTGAATGCTAATATCTTCCAATTTGTATAGTCAAACTTCATAAAATTCTTACCACATGATCTCAAACAAGTAAAGTACAAGATCCTATAGTTAGATTTAAAAAACCTTAAGCAAATGCAATAGAAATGACAATTTTGAGTGTTTTTTGGTACAAAAATGGCCTTGGTTTTTTAGGGGTTAAGTGATTGCCATCTTGGTACCGTGCTTGGTACTTTTTCAAAAAGTAAAAAAAAGGCTGATGGACATAGACTATTGTAGAGAGGATAAGGTAACTACACCTAAAATTGACCAAAAAAGTAATTCAGCATGGTTCCCATTACAATATTAAAAATCTTTTTTAAAGGATCTTATTGCACTAGAAGAAAAAGCAGGGTTTTGCGACTGCGGTTTGCAACTGGTTTGTAGTCATATCGAACGTTTGCAACTGGTTTGTAGTCATATCGAACGTTTGCGACTTGGTGATATTCTGGAGTCCGCAGTCGCAGTGGACAAGTCGCATGAATTGCATTGCAGTCGCGAGGTTGTTTGTCATTCGATAGGCAATGGAGAACTTCGTCGATGAACTGTTGTGACGTGGTTGCTGATGTGGAAGTTATTTCACTTATTTGTGTGCAACTGGTTTGCAATTGACATACAACTGATGTGCAACTAATTTGCGATTGATGTGCAACTTGTTTGCGACTAGAGTGCAACTGGTTTGCGATTGATGTACAACTCGTTTGCGATTGATGTGCAACTCATTTGCGATTGATGTGCAACTCGTTTGCGATTGATGTGCAACTTGTTTGCGATTGATGTGCAACTTGTTTGCGATTGACATTGTGCAACTCGTTTGCGACTAGTGTGCAACTAGTTTGCAATTGACATACAACTGGTTTGCAACTAGTGTGCAACTAGTTTGCGATTAGTGTGCAACTGGTTTGCGATTGACATACAACTGGTTTGCAACTAGTTTGCGACTTGGTTATAATTTATAGAGTTGTAGATTATAGAAATCTACAAAGTGTAAAAATCTACAAAATATATAAATATTAGAATTTCACTATCAAAATTCATTACACAAGAATGCTATAACTTACCATTCTTATCTGTTCAAGCTGATGGTATTCTTGATAATCGATATGGGACAATTGAATCGATTTTCAGTCATGTTCTAGTTGCATTGCACTTGTTCTCTAGTTGCATTTGAATCATTTTTTAGTTGCACTGTAGTCGGGCTCTAGTTGCATTATAGTTGATTCCTAGTTGCATTTGAGTCATTTCTAAGTTGCAATCTTCTAGTTTTTAGTTGCAGCCTGTAATCAGAGCGATTGCATTTTTCCACGGTGGACTCTACTACACGGATAGCTGTCCACATAGACAACTGCGATGAATACTGGATGTAGAATACCTCATGTCAATTCTTCTGTTACAATATTGTAACCCTATTCTTCACTTTCCGACTACTTTGCGACTACAACTACATACACGTGAAATTTGGTGCAAATATAGAGGGCTACAGTCGCATCTCAGTTGTATAGGACACATAGTCGCATCTCAGTGGGTTGCAACGGACACGTTTTTCTTCTAGTGTTGGTAGTTAAAAGGAGATTTTAGATTCTCTTAGAATGCATTTTTTGACCATATGAATAAATTATGAATATTCAAAGTATCAAAAATAGGTTTTCTAAAATCAACCGTAAGCTCTCATGAATAGGAGTATATTTTAGGCAAGAATTTGTAGGGTTGGTTTTAGAAAGGGGCCAAAATAAAATGTAGTTACTTTATACCATTGCATTTTGGGTTGCCCTTAGATTGACATCAAAATTCATATATACACTATGAAAAACCAAAGTTTTTTATGTCTAAATTGATGGATTTTAGGTGATGTCAAATTTAACAACCCTTGTTTTTATGTCAACAATATTGTTCAATGTAACAAGGAACATCATTGTTGACATAAAAACAAAGGTTGTTAGATTTGACATCACCTAAAATCTATCAATTTAAACTTCAATTGTTATATTAAACATCATCTAAAAATGATTTTCTTGTAGTGATGGTAGAACCACCTATTACCAACCAGGGATCCATATCCAACCTCTAGGGTGCAACTATTTTCAACCAAGGGTAGAACAAATTTCTAACCAAAGCTTGGAATGTGATTTTTTAAAATTTCAAGTTCAAGACTAGTAAAAATATGACACGTGTCTCAATGTAATGAGCAAGAAAGTAGGAGTGTTGAGTGGGAAATTAGTTCTTGAATTATTGGAATTGGAAGAGTGTATACATTGGGTATGGGTCCAAACCAACTTTTGGCTTCCCAAATTCATATTCCCTCCATCCCAAATGATCTTCATGTTGACCTTAATTCTTTGTCCCAAAATGAGTTTTCTTTTGCACTTTGTAACCCCTCCATTTACACAATCATGAATGTAAAGACAAATGAAATGACTCAAGGGGTCAATGAACATGGTTCATTCTTATTTTTTGCATCTCTTTGAATATTGCTTGATTGAAGGGGATGAAGCTTTGGGAGGCAAAACAAAAGGTCACATGGTCATGGGCATATCCTAAATGCCTACAAAATGATGACTTCACATTCAACAATTAATTGATTAGTGGCACTCCTTGAAAATGCCCCCCAAAATCTACTTTTCAATATTCCCAAACTACACTCTGAAAAGGATTTCAAAACTAAATGTTTTTAGAATGCTAGGAGTGCACTAAACTCTACTTATAGCGCAGAATTCATTTTTAAAATGATTTTTTTAGCCTTAATCTAAAACATTTTGTCCAATAGGAAGATCATTTCGGGATAGAGGTAGTAGTAATTTTAATTCAAGGCATAAAATTACCAAAATTTGCAATCCCCGTGATTTTCTATCTTCCTATACAACATAAAATCTACGTTACCTTTTATTGCTTTAGAACATGTGCAGAATCGCTTAAGTAGTTGACTATGGGTGGTTCTATTGACACAATATTCTAAAGTAGTTGTCAAAACTCACTCTTCTCTATTGTAGATGCTAAGTGGGAAAAAAAGAAGCAAGGAATAAAAGTTAATTAATCTCAATGACCTTTCTTTGATTTTCATGTTACCATGTACAACTTCTAGCTACAATGCCTACATTATTTAGTGTCTAGGTGACTATTGAGTTTTAACGTAACTTGCAAGTTTGAAGCACATTGATTCATACAATATATACTTATTAATGGAGCTAGGGTTCCCCAAATTATGTGGATGTATTTTAAATTGAAAAAAAATGAGAATTTGAATCCTCAACCTATTGCATACTAACTCCATTATCTAATCACTGCTTTTCTTGATACAAAGTATAGTTTCAAAATTTCAATTATAGCAATTGTTAGAACTTTTAGAAATAAAATACAAAGTACTAAACTAAGGTAGGAGCATCCAATGGCATCACTTTCTAGGTAAGGTAATGATTCTAGAACGTAAATGTAGGTAGACTATAGATAACTTATTATTTTAGTCAATAAAAATAAACTATTTATAGTTTATCTACATTAAGTTTTAAAATGACTATCATGGGTAGAAAGTGAGGCCATTGGACACACTGACACCATTGGGTATTCTTATCTTTCTTCTTCAGATAATCAATTATTTTTAGAAATATAACAACGAGCTTCAACATGTTCTGTTTAGTTGGAAAAAAAACAAATTTTTAAATGAAATAAGGTACCTGCACCTAAAATGGACCACTCTTCAAATTCAATCCCTATTCTTGAAGGAAAATTGAACATAAAAGATATTCAAAATGAAGTGCATGACAAGGACAAATGTAAGGTGAATTTTTAGTAGAGTGTAGCTCTATTAATGGTATTATAGAGGTGACAACCTTAAAAGTGAACAATTCTAGATACACTTTTTGTTGCTTTAACTTCTTCTCTAAGGTGGAACCACCTATAATTGATAACTTAAGCCATAACAAACATGATTTACAATAGTATTTGGCAGAACAAATATTTACTAAATTACAAAGATGGAAATGGCATTGGTAGTAGAAATTTTGGTGAATTTACAGCTTGAACTGAAATTTCTATTAATTAAGAAAGCTTAAAGTTGGACTTGACACATGACTGTCCAATGTCTAGAATCTTACAATATTGATCACTAGGAGAATACTTGTAGGTAACTTTAGCACATAAAAGAAAAGACAAGTGGCATGGTGGTGTCAAGACCACAGTGGTTCCAGAACCTATTTTCTTTGAATTTGTAATTAATGCAAATGAATCCCACCCTCTTCTAGATTTAAGAGACCCTATATATGATTGCCTACAAGGGAGTGACTAGTAATGGGTGGCTCCACCTTAGTGTAATTCTTCATGTGCATCGAATGTATTTTGGTATCACTTGCATGATACTTTTAGCACCCTACACTTTGCATCTTTGAGAATTTGTAACTGATTCACATTCAATTTAAAAATTATAGAACCACTTGCATTTTAATTCATAGTCCTTCACCAATGTGCAAAAAATATTGTTCATTTTCTAAAGCATATTGGTCATGCCATAGAGCTTATTCACATGATTTTAGGTGTAGTTATCTTAGGACTTAGACAAAGATGCACATGATAGGTTTGTAGATCTACAAAGTAACCTTCATCAAGTTTCATGATGCTTTCACTTTTAAAAGAGAAGATAGAGAATGCATTTTAGAAGTAGCTTCAACTTGTCATCAAACTAAAAAGCAACCAAAAATTTTAAGTCCACACTTACAAATAGTTTTTTGAAGAGTTAGAAACTTGTCTCCCCCACTTTTCACAAGTCTACTCCAAAAATTGTACCTATCAACAATTCCAATACTCCTTTTACAACTATTACAACTTCTATGTAGAATTCCAAACATTTTTTTTCCAATTGTCTTTTATACAAGGTTTCGGTGTATAAAAATTTTGGGCTAAGTTTGGTCTCCAAGATATATGGTACCATCAATACCATGAAACCAATCATATTATTCTTAAATTTTGGAACTCTCTTGAAAAGTATTTATTTTATTAATCAGAAAATTCAATTTTTATTTATTTTTAATCCTTGTTCGAAAAAGAAACTAATTTTAGTCATACTAATAACTAATTATTCTACCGAACCTTCCCTAGAACTCCTCAATCGAAGACATAACTGGATACTTTTTCAGAAAATAAACTAAGCTAGAGCACCCCAATAGCTCACCCCAATTATTAAAGAAACTCGGCTCGATCCCACGTCGCAGGGAACATGCGAACAGGAACTACTGAACGGGGAGGAAGTTCAGTAACGTGGGAACGCGAACGTGAACTCCAAGGGAACTTCGTCTCTCCCGTTTGAGAGGGAAGTTCAATCGCCCACGCTTCGGTTACCCTTGTTTTCGGAGCTTCTCGAGCTTGAGATTGCATCTCGATCGATTTCCGAAGGGCTCTGACCATGGACGCAGCGGCCATGGCGCAGCTGCCGTATCCGGAACGCTTCTACGCTGCCGCGACGTTCGCCGGTTTCACGTCTTCCACTGCGCCGTCGTCCCCCGCTTCTGATTCCGGGCGCTCCGTGTAAGGTCTCCATCCATCCTATCTGTTTGCAATGCGGGTGTGTAATCGCAGAGATTTTGCACTGGAATTAACACGGTTGGAAATGAAATTTGAAAAATCGTTGTGTGTTGGTTTTGAGTTTTTCGGGGAATTTTTAGGGTGCATTGTTGCCATTGAGTTGATGGCGATGGCGATGGGACATATCTTGCGCCTTTCTTTCGGATTGAACAATTCGGGATTCTGATCGAGCGTCGATCGAGCTTGCTTGAGATTCTGTTCCTTGGAGTCCACGGCAAAGCTTGGGGAGCACAGAATTGCATTGTGATTGAGGGGTTTTGTCTGTAAATGCCGATCTAGTTTATTCGGACGCTCTATTCGGCAGGAGCACGTTTTCAGCATCGATTGAATTTTCAGGTTTGCAATTGTTGCATTTAAACCCTGAAGGACTTAGAAATTGGGTCTTATGTGTTTTTAAGCAGTTTTTGAGGTCTTATGGGGACGTTCTCTGGGTCCATTTGTGTTTGTTTACTGACCAACGGATGCGATGTTCTCCACTGATACTGGGGATACAAATGTTGGCCTCATTTGAATTTTGTTTTTCACAGCGTGATCAATCGGATTGGTCATCTTCTTGCAATTAATCCTAGGCCTCGTCAGGGTTAATATACCGAAATACTGGAACTTTGTTCACCTTGAATCTTCTCCATTCGCTTCTGGGGGCAATTCGGGTACTTAGTCCAGGTAGCTCGCTGAAGGAGTTTTTAGCGTCAGAGATTTTTTCTGTCCCTTTCTTTTTTAATTTCAAATTTCACTTCAGACCATGGCGGAAATATAGTATAGGTACCGACTTTGTATCCAGACTTCGCATTAAGACTCACTCATACAGCTCAATTTCTGGACATAGAAAACCCGCGAATTCACTTGCTGATCTTAGAAGATGGCGTGATCTTAAGGTGCACAGGGAAAACCCATGTAGTAAGGTACTGAGCCCATTCCTGTGGCTTTCAGCTGTTTTATAGTGGTTTTCAGTACAAGAATGGGATTTTCTTGCCCCCATTTTCGAGAGGGTTTCATTTTACTAAATTATGTATTATTTTGATATTTTATGATTAAGTTATGAACTGTTGAAGGATGAGGTAGCAGGATCCCATTCATGAGCCTCAGCTACCCTTGGACCATGGCTATTACATCTACAATGTATCTCGTGGAAGCATCTGACAGTGATTGAATCTGGAAGTATCTCATTTTAACAAAGTTACTTTGCAAGTCTTTTAGTGCAATATAAGTAATTTGCCGACAAGATGCAACTGTAGAAATGTGTAATTGCTGTTGGAGACGCCAGCTTGTTATCTGATACTGGGTTTCAATGGGCCCTTGCGTGAGCAAGCGAATTAGGTTGCTAATTCAAATGTTGTCAAAAGTAATTTAGAACAAGTTAGTTTATTTTTCTTTATTTGGTACGTATCTTCCTAATCAATGTTTCTGCGCTGTCGATTACAGTTCCAAGAATCGACTACCAGACGATCTACCAGATGAAACTCGGCTAATCCTCTTTGCGCTCTACAAGCAGGCAACATTAGGACCGTGCACATTGAAGAAGCCATGGGGTTGGAACGTGGTCGAGCATGCAAAATGGACAAGTTGGACACATCTGGGAAATATGAACTCTTTGGAAGCGATGAGGCTCTTCGTCCGGACACTGGAAGAAGTAGACCCAAACTGGTGTTCGAAGTCACAATCTCAAAATGTGGAGGTTGTAGAAGACAGAGCTGCAGTTGAGTCTGCTTCGAAGGAGCTGACCAAGCTGTTGTTAGAGAAGGACGTGCCTTCCGCACCAAAAGTGTTGGATCCAGTTACTACTAATGGGAAGCACTCCGAAGAGGACGATCTGACATTTGAGGAGAAATTAGACTTGACGGACAGTGAGACACCGAAAATGGCTGAGATGCAGCAAAAGGCAGTTGCTGAAGGTGTGGAAGCAATCACAACTTTCCATAAGTGGGTACCATTAACGGTGACGGGTCGAAAACCACTTGCACGTTATCAGCACGCAGCGGCGATAGTGGAAGGCAAACTTTATGTGATTGGGGGGAACCACAACGGCCGCTACTTGAACGATGTACAGGTGCTTGATTTGAAGAAGCTTAGCTGGTCAAAGGTGGACACTAAACTCTCACAGTCTCCACTCTCCGCGCAGCGGGAGTCTCTGCAGCCCTGGTTCCCTCCTTGTGCTGGACACAGGCTTATTAGATGGGGACGCCAGCTGCTTGCAGTGGCAGGCCACTCAAAAGATGGTGCTGAGACTGTTAGTGTCCATGCTTTTGATACTCACTCCTTGGCCTGGACCAAGATGGACATTTTGGGGCAAGCACCTGTTGCGCGTGGAGGTCAGTCGGTGACATTGATTGGGTCCCAGTTGTTCATGTTTGGAGGGGAAGACTCGAAGCGAAAGGTGTTGAATGATCTGAATGTTCTGGACTTGGAGACAATGACCTGGGAAACGCCGACTGCGTCTGGAGTCTGGCCATCTCCTCGGTCAGATCATGTGGCAACGGCATATTGTGAAAAGTATATCTTCATTTTTGGAGGTGGCTCACACTCGGATTGTTACAACGATCTGCATGTGCTCGACCTGGAAAGTATGGAATGGTCACCAGTGGAAACGCAAGGGATCATACCGAGGCCGAGGGCAGGGCACTCTGGTGTTACAGTTGGTGACAGCTGGTTTGTGATCGGAGGTGGAGATAATACAGGGGCGATCTCGGAGACTTTGGTTCTGAGCATGACCACTTTGTCCTGGTCCATTGAGGCTACTGTGGAGGTTCTCACTCCCGTTGCCAGTGAGGGCCTCAGTGTTGTGGTTTCAGGCGACACGCTACTGGCGTTTGGTGGATACAATGGCTATTTTACCAATGAGGTTCATGCATACAAGCTGGGGCTACCTCAGTTACCTCAAGTAGCAAACCTGAAGCCTGTAGCGGTGGAGACCGAGACAGCACGCAATGGTGGAGATACTTCTTCTGTGGAGATTGTTCCAGAAGAGGATTCAGATTCGACCCCTGAAGAATTGAAATCGGTTGTGGAATTGGATTCACCAGCAACGTCAGTGACATCAAGGAGAGCGAGTTCTCTAAATGATGAAGTGGAGCAAGTGCGCGTGACAGCTGCGGCTGCACAAGCTGAGGTGGAGAAACTCAAGGTGGAAAATGCTGCAGCTCTTTCTTCTTTAGCCGATGTGGAGCAGGAGCTCCTGTCAGTTCGCAGTCAGCTGCAAGGCGAGCAGACTAGGTCTTTCCAGCTTGAAGTGGAGATTGCCGAGTTGAGACAGAAACTGAGTTCTATGGAGGCTCTACAGAAGGAGGTCGACCTGTTGCAGCGACAGAAAGCTGCTGCTGAAAAAGCAGCTAGTGAAGTTGCACAAAAAGAAAGTACTGGTGTTTGGGGCTGGCTTGCAGGCACCCCTCCTGCTCCCAGATACGATTAGTTGCAACTGGAGGGTTGCACACTTGGAAGACGTTAAGAGGTACCATCCACTGCCCTGCCTTAGCAGCAGATGACTCTTTTAGCTCCTTCTGATAGTGTTTGGTATATACTCAGAGCTTCAGGCAATTGGTACGAGCAACTGGGTTGCTCCATTTATGGCGGTTTGTGAAGCAGCCAACAAAAACGAAGGGATACTGTTATTTTTGCTTAGTTTGGCAGATTACCTTCTGAGATTAGGTTAGGTATTTCGTTTTATAGGATATTGGATGACATATTATGGAATGTTATATGGCACTAGAATTAGAGTTGCTTTGCTGCCATTATTAGTCGTGATGGTCGATTGTAGATTCACATCGTAGGACAAATTTGACTACTGGGCTCAATAATGAAAAGTTGTTACTCACCGCATCTTGAGGATTACTGGCGACGCTCGGAATTGCAAATTTCCCTAAATCGCTATTGCGTCTTGAGGATCTGTTGTTTTAGAAGTCGATCTACATTATGTTGATACAGACAATCCGCATAGCAATGACGTGTCTTCTGCTTCTCATGTGTCGGCTGATGAAGCTTGTTAAACCTTAAACATCACAGGTTTTCAAATTACTCTGATGAGTCAGTCTGAGGAACTCGTTGTGATGTGTAAGTGTTAAACCTCTGCAATCTAGAAGAGGAAGTCATTGCCCTCGGAGTCAACGCTACTGAGGTGTTGAAATTGGTTGTCATCCATGTGTAGCAACACGGCTGCGCTCTAAATTCTTGTATTATTGTTGCAAAACTGTAACAATAATACTATGCTTACGGTAATCATCTTTTTGTATTATTTGTGTCACAGCATTTAACACTACTTGCATCACTTTAAGCATGTTAACCATTATTTAGGAGTACGATTTTCAATATAGTCTATATGCATAAAGTTGTGGTACATAAAGTTGTGGAGAATTTTTTGGATACAAGAGCCAAATCTGTTTAGATGAAACTTTTATCATTATATATGAATTCTTGTGCAATCATCCAAAGAGGCCATATAAGGATACAAGGTAAGGTAAACTAGCCTATGACAAGCAGATTGCCTGATGTGGTATGAAACTAAAAGTTAGTGACAAAAGGGTGGTCTCAAAAGGGTGGTGAAACACCAAAGGTGGTCTCAAAATTTTTTTTTATGACTACATCAATTTCATTTCATTTAATAAAGCAAAGTTCCATAACAATCCATAAATTGGGTGATAACCATCAAAAATAATACTAATTTAGGATAGCCATGTGCCCATAATCAACATGAGCATACCTAATACAGTCCATAATGGACTCAATTTGGACTTACAAGAAAAGGAATTAAAAAATAACTCTTACAAGAAAAGGAATAAAAAAATAATTTTTATGACAAGTTTACACTAGAAAGGTATAAGTGTCATATGGACTCAATTTGGACTTACAAGAAAAGGAATAAAAAAATAACTTTTATGACAAGTTTACACTAGAAAGGTGTAAGTGTCATATGGACTCAATTTGGACTTACAAGAAAAGGAATAAAAAAATAACTTTTATGACAAGTTTACACTAGAAAGGTGTAAGTATCCTATGACAGTCATTAATAACTTCATGACCATCTCCCAAAGCATTGATATGGCAACAAATCACCCTAATGTAGTCTAAATTCCATTTGTTAGAAAAAATTTGTCATGGGTTGATATAAGACTCTCATGGGGAGGGTTTCTAGGTGACTATTAGGTAGTTGGCTTGTCATGGGCTAGTTTACCTTAACCTTTTTCCATTAAAAAATTAGTGGGCCACAAACATTGAACTAAGTTTGTTTTACAAAATTTACAAGTAAGTCCAATCAAATGTATAGAGGGATGAACCGTTGGCAACAAATGTAAGTACAAGAGATGGATTAAGTTTTTAAGGGCTTTTTAGTATCTTTTGCCACAATCCCAATGTTTATACTAATCATTTGATAGTATACTTCTTGTGGGAATTCTTAATTCTAGATGTGCAAGTCATATGTTCCAAGAAGGGAATAAGGTATGTTCACACTTGGTATAATTCATGATGTTAACAAAATGAATTCAATCCAAAGTTTTACTCGAATTCACTTTTAAACCACACTAATCTTAATATTGAGCAAAAATATATCTTTAAAAAAAAAAGGTTTCAAATAGTAAAAGACATGTTGATATTGTCTTCCATGTGCCAACAAAGTTAGTGAAGGTTCAAGAATATTATTGAAGTCTATAAACAAGTGAAAGAGTTAGATTACCTAGTTTTTAATGGATTTTGAACAAATGACTTAGTTTTTAATGGATTTTGAACAAATGACTTAGTTTTTAATGGATTTTGAATTCAGTAAAATAAGTGAAGGAATAAGATTGCCTAATTTTTAATAAACTCTCAAGTATGTTGATATTCAAAGTGTTGTGTTGTCAAATCTTTAAGAGTCCAACAAACAAAATTTATATCCAAATTGGGCATATGATATATACAAGTTTCATGCATGTTGAATCCAATTTAGAAGTAAATTGCAACTTCCGTCACCACATATAACTATACAACAATGAAAGTCAATGGCAAATATTCTTATAATAAATGTTAAAGTCAATTATCAAATCTAACTTAAAGAGATCAATCCAATTCCATTCACTGACCAATTCCATCCTCTACTTTAAACCCCAATTTGGCCTAGAAAACATCCAAATCCATTCATTTTTCTCACAAAGTCAATGCATTAATGTCTACAAGGGATAATGTGTCAATCTTTTATTGGTAAATACTTAAATGCTATTAGATACTACAAGGAAGGTAGTGCTTGGAAAGACAGTTATGGGTTGTTAATGGGACATTTATGACTTCACTCTATAAACAATTTTCTACTTTCAAGGCAAACCACTTCAAAAATTCACAAAAATTACATAGATTTTCATTAAAAAAAAATTATAATTCCACTTGGGTTTGATTTGTGATACAAGCACACATACTTCTAAAAAGTACGTGCCCCTCTTGGAGTTGGCCCCTAGATATTTAGATTGAAAATCAAAGTGGTAATAGGTTTGTTTACCATAGTTCCCAGTCAACAAATACTTTAGAATACTTGATTCATGTATGCCTTCCTACCTAAAATTTTGTTGGTAAAATTTGCCAATTATTCTTCCCTTATCAAGTAGGTGAATGCCTTTGGAGGTGTTTTCTACACAAAATAGTGAACTTAGGCTGCCCCCCACTAATTTCTCAACATTTGACACCATATAAATATTTATTGTTATTGTTCAAGAATGCATCACTTTTCAATTAGGTATCATTGTAATTGGGACTCATGAACCTCCAAGTGTACAAATGAAAATATTTTTTGACTTTGATGGCTTGTAAAGTAACTTTTTGGAGTAAGAGTATATTCATGCTTGCCACTTTGTGTTAGAGGCATTTTTTGGAATGTGAATCCAGTCTAGATGTAGATCTGAATTCATTCCTAAGATCCACACCTTTAACACCAAGTGTGAACATACTTTAACCCCTAAAGGTTTTTGACTATATTTTCACCAAAAACACTCTAAAATTGTCATTTCTAGTACAAGTACCAAATTTTAGAAAAAAAATTATTTTTGGACACATGTAACCATAGGATCTTGTAGTACAATGGTGTTGTGAAGAAGTGATAAAATTTCAGAAATTTCCGCCACATAGATTGCAAAATATTAGCGTTTGAAGTGACAAAAACCTTTCTTCTGTCCCTACGAAAAACTAGGCAGCTACACTTCACAAGGTCACATTTTTATGAAAAAAATGTCAAAAATGGTGGTTACTCTTTGGATTCATTCTTCAAGACAAGTTGACTACATGCTTGAAAAAATTTAGATTATTTGGAGTTGTACAACATATAGGAAAAAAAAGTAAGTAGAAAGAAGTAGAGAATAATTCAAAATACTAAATTGTTAACAATTAATTTATGGAGTTGAAAAATGCCAATTCCAATGGTTGTAATGTCGTAATAAACAATCTACACCTAACCCTTTTTTTTCTTTCAAAAATATTTAAAATTGAGTAAGATAATGGACTTCAAAGTTTATTTGAGAGTAGAAAATCTATAACTACCCCGCAAACTACCCCAAACTAAAACTCCTCATAACTTTCATCTCATTAATCATAATGGAATGATTTAAAGCTTTCCAAGTATATATAAATCTAGAGAACCAATTTCGATTTCTTTTTCTTAAAAAATTCATTTTTAAAGAAGTTTTTTTTGCTGCCCAGGCTGCCCGCCGAACGCAGAAAACGACATATCATACAATAACTTTTAGACCATGTAGTCAAAAGTTATGAAAATTGTTGGGCCTCAAAGCTACTCCTCAGGCACGTGTTGTGTGAAAATTTGAAAGAAAAATAAATAAAAACTCCATTTGTAGTGAGCTGCCCAAAATCGCTATGTTGTCAAAAAAACGATGTTTGGTCTTTTAGGAGTTAAGGCAATGTTAATAATTGTTAAGAGCAACCCAATTTCACTATTTTGCGTGGTGAATTTCACACCAACTTGGCCGGTGCATGGACCTCACTGCTGATGGAAGTGGCTGTGGCACCCTCCTCGATCTATACCGGTGCACTGCCATAGAAATCTCCGTCAGTACGTACCGAACGTGTTTTTGTTGTTGCAGAGACTGAAATGGACGTGAGAATGCAAAATCAGTGGAACTGTGGGAAGTCAGAGTGGCCGCTCTACAATGCAATGCAGTAGTCTACCCTAGCTCATAACTTAAGCGTAGAGCACTAGAGCCTGTCTCCTCCACGAAGGAAGCGTCGTCAGTCTGTGTTCGGGTACATGTGCACGTGTTGTCTGTTCTGAGCGTCGGTTGAGTCTTCTGCACCACTTCAGGCTGGCTCGCCTGGCTGGAGTGTGCTGCAGCCTCCTGATAGACTCGGGAATCCAAGCACCATTCCGTTGTTGCAACCTTCTCCATCCATCAGATGATACGTTAAGGTAACTACACCTAATTTCGACCGCTTTTTAAAACTGCACAGGACACATTCTTGCCTAAAATGTACTTCCACTATTCATGAGAGTCTACAGTTTGTGACCCTAAACACTATTTTGAGTACTCTGAAAATGCGTAGTTTATTCATACGGGGATTGTTCAGAAAATGTATTCTCAGAGAATCTCAAATCTATTGTTTCATTCTTTGGTTAACGCTACCTTTGTCACACACTTGTGAAAACACTACAAAACTCTTATTTTAAATGTTTATAACTATATGCACTTTGGTTAACAAAAGTGTGATGATACAAAGTTTCACTTTGTATGTGTGTGTTGAAGTCTTCCATTTCAACAAAGAAAAAAAACCTTGTTTAAGGCTCTAAATACTTCTCATGTCCTTTAACATTGTAATGTTGTAGAGGACAAAAAAATTTGATGAATGACTTTGGGGGATCTTGTGAAAATGAAGAATGCATCCAATAATTGGATCATTTTTTGGTTAACTACCTACATTATAAGATTCACTCATTAAAGTTAAGAATTAGTATCGATGAATGTTTTAACATCCCGTAAGTTTTCATGGAAGGCTTTGCTTCTATATTCACCTAGAAGAAAAAATTCAAGCTAGATACAAATGTAGAGTATATTACAATTTTTCTAAATTAAAGTCACTTGTTCTTCACCATAGTCATGTTTTCTCTATTGGTCCTAAAAATGTTAGTATTTGAAAATTTTAGTGAAATATTTCTAGCTACCTTCGAAGTATAATTTCAATCCTAAATTTTCAAATCTTCAATCATAACACTCATTGGAGTGACACAACAAGAGATACAAAGGTTAAAAATGAAAATGTACTAGTGTCATGTTTCAATCATCTTGTATTTTTTTTCACCTCTAAAAAATTAATAGAA
The DNA here is from genome assembly GCA_950106755.1 of Climacium dendroides. Lineage (NCBI taxonomy): Eukaryota > Viridiplantae > Streptophyta > Bryopsida > Hypnales > Climaciaceae > Climacium > Climacium dendroides. The sequence continues at coordinate 23,809,677 of OX467088.1, forward strand.
TTGATAATTCAATGAAGTGAATCCTACGCAACTAGACAAATCATTAGAAAAATTGGTTGCCTCAAGAGGGTTGCTAGACTTTGGAACAATGCCCAAAATTTCAAATAAAAAATAAATATTTTTTTTTCAAATTTTTTTAAATTTATATTTGGATTGTTAGTCTAGCTTTGGTTGCCATATAGAAGCTCAATTTCTTTCTTCTAATATTACACCCCTTCAATCTCTAATTGTCAATGAAATCAAGCATTTGAATTTGTATAGAAACATCCATCATGTACAAGGGAAGACATATTCAAAGAGATCTATACCTTAAGTTATGTAGTTTGTTTGTTTTGTTTGTTGTCTTGTTATGTTGAAATCTCTTAGACCATGTGTCCTAAGGTCGCTCACATTCTTGGTATCATCGGAAAGCTCTTTGCAAAGAGGGGTATACAAGCTTTGTTTCATGACGTTTGGACCTATTAATGGTGTGAAAGTTGTTGAATTTAGTTAGAAGTTAAAAAATTAGAAAATTACTTTCACATTGATTTTGACTGACGCAAAGGCATATGGCACATAGCACACTAATACAATTCTAAGACATGAATAAAAGGAACCAAAGGTGGAAAAACACAATGAACTTCAAGGTAGAAACACACAAGGATGACTTTTACAATAACTCTAACTAAGGTAGAAGTACCTATTTTAGATAGCCCTCCTATGATGGCTTTATAGGGTGACATATTGTAAACAATAGTTGGATGCATTATTCATTGAAAAAGATTCTTTGTTTGTACTTTCTCATCCACTCATCTCTCTTCCCTTCTTCCTTAGGGAAAAGTGCCAAAGCCAACCACAATAGATAAGTCTATGAGACTAGAATGGGTCCAAATGAAAAATCCACATTTATATTGAATAAAATATTCATACTTGGAGAAAAAAATTGTTTTTTTCCATTCTTCCTCATCTTTTGATTGCACACATTGAGCTCAATTTTTCAATGAATTTCCCATATCTTATAAGTTGAAATGTTTAACCCTTGAACGCCTTGTTAGTGCATGTGGAAATCATCCTTTTGGCACTGTATGCCACCATCTACTTTAAAAAAAATCAAAAGTTTTTATTGGAAGTCAAACTACTGTACATAATCTCCCCTTTTTCCACAAAATTCTAAAGATGAACAATTGTACTTTTGTCCTATACATAAAGATTCTTTGTCATTCATTGGCCCAAGAAATGGCCACAACGTCGTTTAACCCTGAGCGCTCCGATGTCCATTTTTTGGATGATGAACAAATTGAAGTTCTTGTTTTTGTCTCGTTCCTGCTTGGATGAAAGTCATCCTAATTTTTGGTGATACTTTGTCGAGTTCTTGTCTTATCTAATGGTTGGATTTGGTGTTCCTAGAATACAATTTTTTCTAAAATTACAAATGCAAATGTGTGTCAAGTGGTCAAATTGCATTGACTCTAGTTCAAAACTAGGTTTGCAAAAATGAGGTCATAGATGTAAAGAACACAAAAATTTCAAAAAATCACCATGTCAAGAGAACCTCATTTTGAATCCATTCCAATAAGTTTTGCTCAAAAAATGATAATATTTTGCCTGTAATCAAATTTTGAAGGAATTTTGAAATTTTCCCTTCCAAATTTATAGAAAAATATTGGTGATAGCATTGGTGAATCTAACCATATAGATGGAATCTAAAATTAAAAATCTACAACTTTCCTTTGTACATCACTTCTAAAATATTCTTCCAAATAGCACTTTGTAATGATTTTCTCCAAATCGTCAATTCTAAAGAAGAGTCCAGACGCTCTAGGGTTAAGGGTTAAGTTATCACAAATAGGTACTTCTACCTTAACCCCAAAGTGACATTCAATTTTTGGGGTTAAAAACATCATTGCTTTTGAAGCTTTATGGATCTAAATGTCTTCAAGTTATACAAATCTCAACCATACAATCTTGTAGTGTACATGTTGTAGATGACATTTACAAAATTTGAAGTCATTTGGCCACATAGATTGCAAGACCATAATGTTTTAGTGTTGAAAATGGATGTTGAAATTTTTTCAAAAATACATTTGGAGGTGAAATTTGATTTCTGAACCTATTCAAATGAAAAAAAATTTATACTACAAAATGATTCAAAACTAGTATACAAACACACTGGTGAAAAAAATTTCATTCAATTGACTTATTGTGTCTACAAAACAGCTTTGAAATATAAAAAATCAGCAAGAAAAATTGCAATAAACACATCTAAAGCTGAACCTCCTTCTACTAGAATGCTTCTCAGTCACTCATTAATTCTTGGATTAACATGAAAATTTAGCCACACAAATTAGACTAGTATGCGCAATTTTTCCAAAAAGAATTATTGAAAATGGACTATGTATAATGAAGAAACAAGACGCCAAAGTTCATTGTACTCCATAAATGGCAGGATTTTGAACTTCGATTTGCTCCCAAAGATTCAAAACAACTTGGATTGACATGAAAACTTTACCACAATAACTATACTTTGAGGGGAACAAAACCCAACAAATCTTATTGAAAATGAGCAATGAACGAAGGAGATACAAGGCCCTGAAGTTGCAGCCCTAAAATACAGTTTGGTGAATTTAAATTGAAGTTGTGAACTTCGATTGGCTTTCAAAAAATCAATACATTTTGGATTGATCTGAAAATTTTACCACACAAACTAGAGTAGAAAACGCAACTTTCCCAACAAGTTTTATTGAATTTGGACCTTGGATACAAAAGTTAGAGCACTTTGAACTAGACTTGAAACTGTATGAGGACACTTTCTGTCCTCTTTGTCACTTTGGGGTTAACAAGGTGATAAAATATAAAGAAATCTTGTAAGACTGGTGAGTGAGTGATGAGCCAGAGTGGACGATGGATTTAAAAGTAATCTTCAACTTGCCAAATACGGAGTAACTTACTGTTCATTGCCAGGAGTGCGCAGGCGCATTGCTCGAGTTCCGCCAGTCCCTTTTCAAATTTTCTTCCAATTGCATCCGGCTTGTCGAATGTTTGCACATGGGTTGAGTTGAATGCTTCATCAGTTCTAAAGCTTAACTTACTGGCATCGGCGTGTTGCAAGTTTCCAGACCAACCCGACTGAGTGATGAGCTCTGAATCTTTTGAATTCTGCAGTTTTGCTGCAAACAGTTACGGAGTTTCTTCGTCGAAGGTGGAAGCAATGATTGAGTGAGTCTCGCCGAGTGCAATTTCAAAGCTCAAAGCCGAGAGTCGGGAGGTCATGTTGCTCAAGTGTTTCTTCGTCAAGCTGACGCGTGACGGTGGCACAGATAGGAACTGAACTGGGGATGAATCTCTTCCAATTATTGGGGATTTCTGTTTAGTTAACCCTGGAAGGACTTCCCCATCAGGCACTCTGCTTGCTGCCATCTAAGGTACAAGGTCCATGAATCCCACCAAAGAGCTGGAATTGAAGTTTGGGGAGGTGAAGCTCCTTGAAATATTTTTCAGTAAATTTTCCTAGAAAGACAAGTGGAATTGGCATCTAACCCAAGTCGTTTCATATGTTTTGGAGCCTTGTGGAATTAGTTATGAAATTTTGAAGTTGAAATGGCATGGGGCTCTAAAATCATCAACATCTCAAAATGTATATTGTTTGTACATTGCTGAAGGCCATGAAAAAGCAACATGTACAATAGTGTACATTTGAGGAGGTGGGTGATTTTAGAGCCTGTGCACTTTTAGAACCTCCTACCTTAGATCTTAATGAAAAAAATTTATATTTATTTTTTAAAGGAAAAATTGTGTGTCTTCTAATATAAAGCATGAAATTTTCAATTTGGTGGGGGGAAATTTGAAGTTATTTTGAATTTCTTAAGAAAAAAAAAGAAAAAAATCCATATCAAATACAAAATATACTTGAAAAATCTGAAAATTTTGCCATAGATGTATATTATATTAGTGTATAATGTTGTGGTATAAACCAAAGTTGCCATGTCATTCTAAAATTAGAAATTCAACAAGCCATGGGTGTGGATCCAAAGTTCATATTGCTATAAAATATTGAAATTTACAATTGGAGCAGAAACTACACTTGATAAGCTTCATTTCATTAGTTGAACTCAAATTCGAAAAATATCATTTTTATGGCTAAAATTCACATCAAGAGTGAATAGCAAGAAATGGCCAAAATACTCTACAAGGGTGACCTATGGATTAAGCATCTTCTTCTTTAAAAAAGCCAATAGTACAATAATGAGGAAATTTGTAATACTGTTCACTTAAAATATACTTCCTAAGAACATATTGGATGAAAAAATGTTTTTTTTTTCATCCTGCAATCTTAGGTGAAGCCATTTATGAGACACTTAGTGTCCGTGACATCCTTCTAGGGTTAATCCTTTGGGGTCTAGAAAGCCCACAACATTATATTTTTTATGAATTCTATCTATTTGACATAGAAGGTATTGATATAGAAGGTCCATAGATTGAAGTATTTATTGCACTTTCTATATATCTAAGAAGCTACAAAATAGTTATGTATTTGACCAGTATGGTGTTATGTATGAACACAAGGTTTAGATGTTAGAATGACAATCAATTGAAAGATAATAATTGTTGAACTATCAATCTAACGGTGTATGTCTTATTATGTTTTGGTATCTAATTTGTATTCCAAGAGTTATACAATATGGTGCTTACAATTCCCCACACTCTTGTAAGGATTAACTATTGAAGGTCATTGAAGTTTGAAAGTGGCTTATATTTTAATGTTGAAACATTTTTTTTTCATTTCCAAAAAAAGAATGATTTTCATTCAGATTTTTAACATACAATTCTATTTGTGGTACAAACATACCAACCATTATGAACTATGGAGTAGTCCAAATTTGAAAAGTCATTTTTGAACTTGAAAAGCTACCAAGAAAGCTACTTTTGGGGTGAAACATACTTGAACATTTTCAATTGTAGAATTTTTGCAAAGAGAGGTTTTTAAAATCTATATTAGAGAAATATTAGAGAACTAACACAAGAATCTTCTAACATATATCATGGTTGTTCACCCCAACAAATCGACAACACAACAAACACAATGAACATGACATGAATTTTATCCCTCGTCTATCTAATAAGGTCAAACTTCTTTTTGACTTTTCAATGAAAATTTTAGCTTGTTCGTTGGCCATGTAGTCTCCACGGTGCATGCGGGTCTAGGCAACCTCAGGTACAAGATGAGTGCAAGTAGGGTGACCTTGGATGCAGGTGGGTGTGGTGTGCAAGGACCCACAGTCACCCCCCAAGGTACCTGCAATCGCCCTATCTGCAATCACCCTATACAAGCACTTGAAGTTGCCCTAAACCCACAATTGACCTATACAAGTATCTACGATCACCCCTAAACCTACAGTTGCCTAGTGTTTCGGACATGTAGTCGCCCAATGCTTTGGACTTATGGTCATCCCACTCTCACCCATGGTCACGCCACCTGCAGTTGTCCATGGTGACTTGGTTTGGGCTTTCTACGTAGAATTTTGAAAATTTGGACAACCTCAGGTAGGGCGACTATAGATCCATTGTATATGACCAACACTCATTATATACGACATGTGACATCAGACAGACAACTCGACACCCAAACCCAAAAATGTGTTTGACAGAACAACCCTGACATATATGTGGTTGAAAAAAACAAAATATTATGTGAATAGGACATGTTTTTCAAAATTTGAACTTTAAATTAATAGCTAGATTTCAAATTCTTTTGAATTTGGATTAAAAATCAATGGTTAATATAAATGGAGTTGATAGAAATGGTAAAAGAATTGGTTGGATTTTGGAAAAGAAGGATACAATTTTTGTAGAATCAAAAATAAATTGGTAAAAGGTAATGAAAACAAATTTTATTTGCCTAAATTCCAAATTTAATGGATTTTAAGTGCCCTTTCAACAAAAGTAAAAGCTTTCAATTAGTTTAAAATTCAAAAAGCTATAAAATACCCAAGGAATTAAAGACTTGGATATGTTGGGTCACCAAGTTGAAATTGAAATCAACTTGGTAAATTAGGGTTATAACTAAGAATCACAATTGGTATCAGTTGAGGAACTTCCTTTCATTAGAGACCATTTTTGAAATTAAAATATAATAACCTTCTAACCCTTGTGGAAATTGCAAGGTATGAATGCATGAACATTGGAATATGGGAGAGGACTTTATTTGTACACAATATTATTATGTGGAGGCAATAAAACCTCGTAACAACAACAAATTTGGAAAGTATGATGTAACTCATGTAAATGGTCATGAAAAGACTATAAAGAGATTATGATTTGATACGCCGTTGGTCTCTAAATGAATGCCACTAGGTTTGAACACTTATATACAATCACACAAGTGAAGACGTGTAGAAAATCCTAAACTCTTTTGATTTTATGCAACCTTTCACCACCATTTTGAACTCTATATTGGTTAAGTTGGAAGGCTCTTCGGTAAGTCTTCATGTATATGAATGACTATATTAGATTCAATTCTTGCTAAATAAGCAATAAAAATAAGTACTTTATATTTGAACCTACAACTTTTTGGCATCAAAAGAATTCGGTTTGTGTATTTTGAATTTGAAGAAAATTGGCTTTAATAAAAACTATACTAGAAGAAAAATTAAAAGATATGAGTTTGAGAAGATGAAATTGATGACCATTAATCGCTAATGGTTAGTAAAAAAACATATGTACTACTATTTGAGTGAATATCCCCATCGATTGTAAGTTCAATGTGATGAACTTCAAAATATAGGCTTTTTTTAGTCCTTCCAAAGGATGAAATTTTGTCTTTCAATATTTAATTGAAAAAACATGTATATCCTATAACTTGAGCATTTTAATCAATAAGTTGGACAATGGGTTGAACATATATATGAAAAAGTTTGACAAAAAAAAACTTTCATAATCATTATTTTTAAAATTGAAAAGTGGAAGGTGTTATTGAATAAAAATATAACTAATATGCTAATAAATTTTGGAAGAATTTTAGAATTGTTAATCCCAATGGCAGGAGTGTTCCAGTAAACAATCGTCAATCAATATCCTTTATTTTTATTTTTATTTGGAAATTTTCAAAATTGAAAGCAAAAAACAACTTCATATGTTTTTGCCCACAAAATAAAACTCTTCATAACTTTTACCTCATTATTTGGAATTCACCCGCTCAATTTTTTCAATCTATACAATTTCAAAAAAATAATTAATATTATATATATATATGTATATATATTCTTTTACTGCCTAATTCGACATTGAAATTGAAAAACCCTTTCTAACTTTTGCAATATACATTATAACAACATGAAACAAAGCTTCACATTTAGACTAAAATGAGAAGCATCCATCCTGAAAAAATTAACGAAAAAAATTACAAATTATGAAGTCAATAAAGCATGCTTGAGTTTTCAAAAAGACCCAAGTGGGTTCCTTGGTCCTTTAGGGGTTAAATGAATACCAATTTGTACGTTCTTGTGGAACAAGGGAAATTACAAGAAAATTCATGACACTACCACATTCCACCAATGATTTTTAAAAAAAAATCAATGTGGAGAAGTAGCTAGCTATTTCTTCAATACCCATGAGTTTAGGGTTTAGGGTTTAGAATTTAGGATTTAGGATTTAAGGTTTAGGGTTTAGTGTTTAGAATTTAGGATTTAGGATTTAAAGTTTAAGATTTGAGGTTTAGGATAATACTTGATGATATCTACATCAAATCTAATTGATATCTAGGTAAAATTTGGCTCTTAGTCTTTAAAAAACCCAGCAATAATCTGGCTACTTGGACCGAAAAAAATGAAAATTTCCTTGGGAAGAAAAAAACCCATCGCTAGTCAGAGTCTTTTGGGTGTTCGTAGCCCACCTCGTGCCTCCAGTTTTTCTGATATGGAACGCTGCATTCATTCCATGTTCTGTCTGTCAATGAGCTTGTGCATGTCATGATTTGTGAGCTTGGAAAGAAAACTTTCAGTTTCCTCCAATTGGGCCGACAATAGTCAACAGAGCGCTGCCGTTCATGATTCAAAAAAGGACCTGAAGTTTCAAGTTGCAACCCCAATAATTTCTCCAAGTATTTGTTGTACAGTGCAGTGCAGTACAACCCTATCCAGCAAGTAAGCTTCCGGAATCTGGTTGTCTACCTCAGGTTGGCAATTATTGAAGAAGAAGAAGAAGAATGAGGAAACTCTCCCGTCTCAAAGACCGTTGGGACTTGGGAATGGAGCGTCTGCTGGGAATGGCTCAACTATCTAATCAGCCTCGGGGACTTAACCCTTGAAGGTCGACGTGGACGTCTGGCGTCCGATGAATGACAAGGAATTCTTCTGTGTGGGACAGAAATGCAACTATTCATCCTCGGAATTAGGGGTGGAAAGGGGAAATCTTCTACAGTAGTTTGACTCTCAATTATTATTTTTGTTTTTTTAAAATTAAATGATGTCATACGATTTCAAAAGGGTTGATTTCCATGGTCACCAACCTGACGTTTAAGGGTTAAATGGCTAATTCCATCTTTGATGCCTCGATTAGGAGGTAGACTATAGACCCTATAATGTAGAACCGACATCTTCCTTCCTTATCTTGAGAATTTCTTAGGGTAGTTATGCACCTCCTACTATAGTTGGATGGATTATGAGAGTAAGTACCCCCAATGCATGGGTTTGAACTCATGACCACCTCAAAGGCCATTGAGCCAAGGTCTTAGGTGCTTATGCTTTTATAAATTAGGAGCAGTCCCTACTAATTTATGCATTTTCTAAGGATGATAAGAATGCAAAATGAGCAAAGGAGGGGGATGCTAATTTATGCATTTTTTAGCAATGACTAGAATGCAAAATGAGCAAAGGGGGTTGATTCAGCTACAAGAACAACATGGGGAAGTTAGGGAATTGCTCTTAATGCTAGGAAGTACACCGTGTGGGGTGCATTTTGTGTAGGACCTTGCCTTGTTGGGCTTGTATAAAAGATTGCTCTTGTACATAATGCGCCCTGTACATCGCATTTTCTAGATTGTGCATTAGAGACACTTTACACTACATCCCAACTTCCAACTCTTAAATAAATCTTGGTTTGAGGCCAATTCTCAATTTTCATGGGATGTAGAAGGTGAATAAAAATATCAAATGTGGAACTTAGGACTTCATAGTGTGAAGATCAAAGTTCCAACTCTAAATATTGACTTGTCTCATGAAACTTGATGTGTAGCAATCAACCCCTAAATGCCCAAGGCATTAAATTTGGATGTCAACTAAACTTTGAAGTTAAAATATTATTTTTATCAAAGTACTACTTTTGGTATTTTATTTTTACTTGGTTATTCTTTAAAGTCTATTTTAAGCATCAAAGATCTACTTTTTAAAAAATCATTTATGATTTTTCCATTGAAGATTTTGTGGAAGGGTGTCTATTGTAAATTCTTGATTTTTTAATCTTAGAGGCTCTTAGAGATGAACCTCAAAATATACTAGATCTTGAAGGAAAAATCACATTGAAAATTCATTTGAAAAAATTGTAGAGTAGATTTTAAGAAGCTATAAATCAATCATGGAAATGTATGTTATTTCCTGTAACTTCATATTTTTTCATTACCTCAATTTTAGATTTGACATGTGAAAGGAGGATTAAAAGACTTCAAATTACTTTCATAGCTTTGATCAAATATTATAATCTTTCAATCCGTAAGTGATACTTTTTTTTTAACCTATGTGATCCAAAATACATGTACTTTGAATTTGTATGGTTACAATTTTTTAAATTGATAAAAATTATCATTATTTGAACCTTTCGTTTAGTTTTGAACAAACTCCATGAGCTCCCCCAAAGCCTTGGGCATTTAGGGATTAACTTCTAAAGCCCTTAAGTCTATTTTTGGCAACATAGAGTTTCTGGTCATCCATTTAAAAAAATGAATTTTCATTTTTTTCTTTGAAATTTTCATACAACGTGTGGTCAAGGAGTAGCTTCAAGTTTTCCAATTTTCATAACATTTGTCTACATAGTTAAAAAGTTATTGCATTGATATATAATTTCTTTCAAAGCCTTCGCAACTTGAGCAACATAGAAAAATTCATTTTTTTAACACAAATATTTGAACTTGGTTTTTCTATATTTATATTTATGTATACTTGAAAAGCTTCAAATCACTCTATTTTGATTAACAAGATGAATGTTATGAAAAGTTTTAGTTTGTGGGTAGTTATCGAATCTCTATCCCAAAATAAACTTTGAAATCTTGTTTTGAATACAATTTTCAATATTTTTGGGAAAAATTAATATATAGGATTAGATTTTTTATTACAACTTACATTACAAATGTTGGAATTGAAAATTTTTAATTCTATAACTAAACTTTTAAATTTTAGTATTTTTAATTGTACATTATGTCTTTCTACTTACTATTTTTTTTAAACATGAATATGGATTCTTAAGAATATATATACCAAATATATTATGGAGGGATACAAATTGTAGGATATACTCGTTTTTGGGTAAAAAAATTTAAAGATGAAACTTCACATTTTGGAAAGAATTGAAAATACTTCTATTAGAAATTCAAGCATCATGATCTTAAAATTAGTGAGGATTCTTACTATGAAATTTTAGGAAGGTGTATTCCAACAAATTAACTAAAGAATCCTACAATTGAATTTGTTAATGAATAAATATAAATAAAGATTTTAACTTTACTTTGGATATAAGTATTTTGAAGCAATTTTGGGCCTAAAAACATTTTGGGGCTAGGGTACTTCTAGCATCAAATTGCATTTGAAAAATTTGGACAAAATTTAAACTGACACTAGTCACAATGCTTTATATGGTGCTCTTCTCCTCATTTTCTACTCAAATTGTTTTTGGGACTTAGAGGCTGAACTAGGTTTTTATTTTTGTTAAATCCAATTTGGCCTTTAAGTCCCACTTCCTTGGTGCCCAAACTCTCAAAAGTGTTTCCATGTAGGCATTTTGAAATAATTAACGTGAAATTTGAAACTTGGAAAATAGCATGAAGCCCCGAGTCTAAATGTTCAATCAATTAGCAGATTTTGAGAATTCAATAGGACTAAGGTCAACCTTAGACATAGTATGAAGTGATCCTCAGACTTTGGAGTTTAGACCAAAGTGGACAAAGCTTTGCATTGACCCATGTCACAACACTCAAAAGCTACATGCCTTTAATCTTTCAATGCTTAATCTCAAATTTGTAAGATTACTTTAGAAAATTTAAGATAAATTATTTATGAAATATTTCAATCATATCTATATCAATAATTTATATAGATCTTGTTTTGTTTTTCCATTGGTGTATTACATGATTTTCAAATTGAAGTTTTTTCAATGAATAATAATTGGATGTCAAAAGATTGCACTTTTTCACAAAATTTGACATCTACCCAATGGATGGTTGAGCTCTTAATCCCTAAAGTCCCATTGTCCCCTTGGAGGACAAAATAGATTTTGGGTAGGCTCCTATGGTCTCAATATTTGTTGTGATTTTGTGAATTTTTTTAGTAAAGATAGGAAAACACATTATCTTTCCAAAAATATAATTTTTATTTCAGTTGAAGCTCGGGAGTAAAAGTTATAGAACATACAACCTTTTTTTTCCATTTGGTGGACAAAAAAATCCTTCAAAAAAGATTAAAGTAAATTATTTAAATTTTTTGTACTATATAGATTATATTTTATATACGTGGCAAGCTTTGATTCATTTCATTTGAATTTTTTATGAGAGATTTATGGACAATCTTGTTTTTTGGGCGATTAGAGCGTCTTCTTGAAAAAATAACTAGTAGAATTCATTTCTGACATTAATTTTTTCAATTTTTCAAAAAAAAGTTTCATAAGGTTGAGATCTCTTGCTAGAAGAATCTCACTATTGAGATTAGTATATTTCAATTCCATCTTAGAGCTATTAACAATTTAGATTTTCCTTCAATCTTGAACCTATTTCTACTTAACAAGTTTTTAATGAATGAAAATTAAGTTTTTATTTTTATTTTTAAATTCCCTAGAATCTCAACTCAATTATTTATCATATAAAATTACAAATACAAAATTATTAGAGCAAAAATTATAAATTATGAAGGTTTAAAGCCAAATAATGTAGTTGAGCAAGGTGCTAAATTTTTTTTGTTTCTTTCACTTTAAACACAAATATCTTGCAATCTACATGGTCAAAGTTTGTGAAATTTTTGCCACATATTCTTATACTAGTCTAGTACAAGCCCTTATGGTTAGATATGCAATAAAATAAAATAAAATAAAATATATTTTTTTGTTCATTGATATAGAAATTGCAGTTTTGAGTGTTTTTTGATGGAAAAAAGGTTTTGATACTTTAGGGGTTAAAGGGAAAACAAGTTTATTTTGGGAATGAAAACATGAATTTTCTCAAAAGTGATGAAAAATGTAGGGAAATATTTAGCAATACTATCTTCCTTTATCGAGACACAAAGCCCAACACGAAGTCATTTTTTTGCTATAAATTCTTGGGATGGTATTGTTCCTTTTTGAATTATACAATACACTTTGGGATGAATATATAATTATTTGTCATTATTTCTACTTTTTGTTTGTGGGCACAGATGTAATTAGCTTCATTATTCCATTGAAGATTGTTTTTTCCCCGCTTGCCCACTCCAAATTTAATGAAATAGAAAACCTTGCATGTGAAGAAGTTTCAATTGGCCCTCATGCAATAGGGACTCATAGAGAGTGGTTGTTTGTCAAAGTTTTCTTTTTTAAATCATGTATAAGAAATATGAAAAAAAATATACAAAGTCTAGTTTTTTATATAATTTATCAAAGATTACTTAAATTGAAAAAACAATTGCAATTGTTAATTGGATATGTATTATCATGATTACCCTACCTTTTCTTCCTAATTTAAATAAATCCTTTCACCCCATTTTCCATCTTGATTTGCTCTAGGAATTTTTAGTTTTAAGTAAAATCTTGAAACTTTTTGAGCTTATTTTTGTATTGACAAATTTTCTTGAATGCAAATTTTTTAAAAATTCATAAGAGGTATTTTTTTGATTTTTTGATTAGAAAATTCTATTTTTTTATAGATAGAAAACACATGAACTTTGTTGTTGCCAATTTTTCAATTTTTATGTCTATTTGGTTGTTGATATATATATATATATATATATATATATAAAAGATTAGCAACTAGTCTTATATCCATTACTAAAGGGCCTTTCGCACCTAGCACTAGCCAAGGTGATAATTCAGAAGATTGAGGCCCAATGTTTGCATTTGTTGGTAGTAATTGTAGCCGAGTTGATGTGACAACCTTATTGGTAGCCGCTAAGAGCGCTAGCTTGGGATGGCAACAACAACGCACAATTTGAAGAGAACTATAAATATAGACAAATAAAATAACAACACTTTAGGTTGAAATGTAGATTTTGGAGAATAAGGAGTAGTGCTTTGTAAAGCCCTTTCCACAACGTGATTAAGAACGATGATCTCAAAAATTCCATTGACGAGACATCAAGCATGTTGACAATGAGCACAAGTGATTGAAACATATGAGGATGCTTTGAGGATGGTATGGTAACATTTCAAAGTTGCTTCATTTACAAATAAAACAACAAGTAGGCATCAATTTTTAAAAATGACAACCACAATCCCCTCTTTGATTTGAGTGTTACCTCCCTTCGAAGGCACAATGCTTGACAATGAATCCTTCAACGTTGCTTTAATCCTCATTGGACAAAACTTCAATTGCAATGCTTGCCACTTTGTCTAAGACAACTTTTGGACACCATGCACTCAAATGGGGAATTTCATTAAAATGGCGATTATTCTGTGATTTTGGCATTCTCATAGTTCAGACTGGACGGTCTGAATTCTACTAGTGTCCTAGATTTTTGAAATCTAGGAAATATGTAGATTTTTTAAACCAATTGGTCTGAAATCTATATCTTTCCTAGATTTAATACATCTAATAGTGGTATAGAGTTCACAAATCTAGGACACTAATAGATTTCAAACTGCCCGGTCTGAACTGTGGGAATGGCACACTATGAAAATGGCACATGGAATATCGCCATTTTAATGAAATTCCCCATTCAAATCTTCACTACAATTTACTTCAAATCCTCAGAATAGTTAAATTTCCATATGTTTGCTCCCCACTGTCCTACTTGTGCTCACTATCAATAGTTCCGTCTTCCTTGCACCTAACCAAGCACCCCTTCTAAGACTTGTAATTTAGTGCAAAAGCCGCAGTGTCTAGCACAATTTTGAACCGCACTACTAAAAATCAACAATGCCTTCTGTGAATATGTGGGTCCTATAAAAATTGTAGAGTGCCCTCCTCTGTTGCCACCATCTTCTATAGTCACGATGATGACAGCTTATGCTTCAGTCACCGCGGGTTGACTATGTCGTCATCATGCGATTGATCTTTGCAAAGTGCGAAAGGGCCATAGTTGTTTTAGATATGAAATAGGCTAATTGGTAGAATAAGGAAAAGGAACAAATCAACTTGGCAACCTTTCTAGTGAAGAGTTGTCTCTACAATTTAGGGACTATATGTCTACAAGTCTATTAGATTAATTTTCAGTCCATATAGGTGGAATGGCTCATTTGTAAACACATGCTCAAATTGGAAGTATTATAATACAAAAATAACTAAATAGATGTTAATTCTAATGTGGAGGAAGTTGCAAATTGGCTATCAAATCCTATTGTTTGTTGCAATCTTGACTAAAATCTTATTTTTTCAATGATTTTCTCCAATGTTCATTTATTTAGCTACTAAAAATTTTAAGTAGTAATGGAGTGAATTTTAGATTTTAAGCTAGTTTTGTGAATGATAGTCAAGACTAGAGACCTCCAAATTTTTTTCTTAAAATTAAATTTTTTATTGAAAAATGATTATTTTTGGCAAAAACATGTGGATGAACAAGGTTAGCAAATTTTTTGTCCAGCTATGTGGCTTGGATTTTTTCTTTTCTCTTTTTTTAGATTAAAATTCTAGGATTTTATCCCATAGGTTCTATAAATCTACTGCTATTTTTCACTTGTTGATTAAAACAAAACTCATATATTTTTCATTTTAGGATGGATATGCGTTTTGATTACAAACTTGTGTTAAAAGATTGGGACAAATCATACAGGTATACTTGGATACATGGTACCAACAAGATCAAGCATTATTATAATCAACATTAGGATTGATATCCTGATTTTCCAAAACCAAGGTATATGGCAATTAGAGAAGCTTCTAGCTATTAGTTTCTTTATGAATACCATTAAATAAGGTTTTGACAATGCTTAGGCATTTGTACCTTAATGTCATCACCTTGAAAGCTGGTTAAGAAGTTAGGTAAGTTACTGTGCAATTACGCAAGGCTTATGGTGGGTGTCTCTCACCCCATTGTTTCCATCTCAGGAAAACTCTAGCGTTCTGTGCCATATTACTCTTGGTTTTTTGTGAAAGCTCAAAGTTTGGGATTG
This sequence comes from Climacium dendroides, assembly GCA_950106755.1. Taxonomy (NCBI): domain Eukaryota; kingdom Viridiplantae; phylum Streptophyta; class Bryopsida; order Hypnales; family Climaciaceae; genus Climacium; species Climacium dendroides. The sequence continues at coordinate 23,825,148 of OX467088.1, forward strand.
GGCTAGCTTCTTCTTGAGATCTAAACATGGATCAATTGTTGGCTTGTGAAAATGGTATTGGGGTCTTAAATTAGCAGCCAACAAGTGTTATAGTTTTCCATAGCAATGTTATTGTAATGGTTTTTGAAAACTTATGAGTTGTTTTTTGAACACTTTTTGAGTTGATTTCTTGAATATGTTTGAGGGTTTTTTCTAGCAAATATATGATAACAAGTTGTGGTAACTTGCAAACACCTTGTGCATGTCATGTAGCATACTAATGGTTTGTTGGATGGCATGGGTATAGGTGAGGGTTACCACCTCCGGAGGATTTTTTCAAATATTTCCAAATGATTTTATGGACGTGTGAAGAACATGGCTTATTGTAGTGGATTTTGTTTGCATTTAGCATTCATAAGCAATGCAAAAATCTTTCTAAGCATGAATTTCTTGTACGATCAATCTGGTTTGTCGTTGCATCTTGTAGCTCCTACAACAAAAAGAAGCTAAGTGTATGACTAGATCAAAATTCAAGCCTTGATGGCTAGTTATCTTAGTCTCACTTGATGCATTATGATTTTTTTGGAAAAAATCAGTAGGAGGAAGTTTTTAATACTTAGATTTCTTGTTGATCATTTGCTGTTGGATCAGTTATAGTGCTGTTGTAAGACCTTGACTAATAAGCTCGTAATGAATGGAGCTTGATACTAGCTACATGTTTGACATTTAACTGCTTCTTTTACTAGAATCAATTACCTACTCTACTAAGCCATATTTATTGATTAGAACTCAATCAGTTATGGATAAATGACTCTTATGTTGGATTATTTAAAAGAGTAAAATACTATTGGATTTTCTTCTCTATGAATAAGATCTTATGTTTGTATCAAGTACAAAAATGATTTTTATTTTCTATTATGAATATGAGTTTTGAAAAGGAAGTAGAATATACTCTAAATCTAAAGAAGTATCAAAAAACATTTTTTTCTGCTTGCAATGGATCTTCATTTGTTTTGAAAAGAAAGAACAAGGTTTACAAAGATTTCAAGGACAAACCAAACATCTAGTATTTAGACTTAGAGACTTTGGTCTAGTTAGCTATTTTTGGCAACATGGCATTTTGAAAGAAAGCACTATGAATGCAGTTTTGACTTTTTTAGGCCCAAATTTTTTCACAAGGTGTAGACAAGGAATTTCTTCCATGTCCACTAAATTTCATTGCTTTCGATTATACAAGTAGAAAGTTATGGTGCAATATGATGTTTTTATCAACCAAGGCCATCCAAATTTTTGAAAGGTTGGTAGTAGCCATTTGGTGGGTAGAAACTTGTGAAAGGGGTGTGCTATCCATCTTTTATGATTAAGCCATCGCAAGCCATTATGAATTTAATGAATTTAGTAGCCACATGGCTTGGGTAGGGTGAAAGCACACTATGGTTGTCCAAAATCAGTCACGGCAGAATTTTTGCATAAGATGATAGTTTGGAGTCAATTATCTTATAATTTTTGTGACTTAAATTTTTTTTAAAAATAGATCGGAGTCTTACATCTTGCATAAATTGATAATTGCATAATAAAAAGTGATTTTCATCTATGAATTCAATGTACGGAGTACAAACAATAAATGTTTGTATTGTCACAGATTTAGCTTTAGCATTATTGTATTTTTTTTGCCTAGTTTAGGATTTCATTTTTACAATTCAAAGAACTAAATTCAATGCTCTTATATTTAGGTACTTAGACTAGGCATTTGATGAGTATTTTAGGATCTATATAAGAAAATATCCTCGCAAATGTGTGATTTCAATATGAAGGCCAAATTTTGACCGTAAATTGTTTTTTTGTAATTGTTTTTTAGATTGTCTAGTAGAAGGCATTGTGGTTAAGATGGGCTAGCATGATTGAATTTTCAAAAAAATTATGTTTTGGCTTCTAATTTCTCTATTGAAGATTTCTTCCCCCAATTTCCAACTTGAATCTGGAAGAACATTTTAGGATTTGCCTATCATACCTGTATGTACTGTATGTACAGTTTGTACATCTTGGACTAATAGTTGTTTGCCATGTTTTGTCTAATTTGGGATTTATATGATAAAGACCATAGTATGCGGTGCTTTTTGTAGCAAGATTTCCTCCTCCCTACACATTCCCTCCTGCACATTCAAAAAAAATGTGGATCAACCAATGCCCTAAATACACGGCGCCTTCGAAGCTCCAAATTCACTCTAAAGCTCCAAATTCACGGATGCTTTTTTCAGAAGTCCGGATAAACGTCTAGAATATGTAGCATATCAAAACCGTACAGATTGTACAATTTGCATCAGGTTGTACATTGGACTGGGGGGTGACCATAGTGTGCTTTCACCCAGTAATCATGACGTATTTTTCAACCCATCATGGAATTTTTAACCTTGTAAGTAAGTTGAGAAGGCTCATTTCCACCCAAATTTTTGCACTATGAACTATGAAGTAGTTTTTTCTTGGACTCAATTCCCCCCCCCCATGTTGTTATTTGTATTCAACAAACCTACTTCCTTTCAATGACAAATGTCAACTTCTTCTTCAATTTATGGTGTGACAGAAGGGTGGGATGTAGTAGACCCAACATGCTAGACCTTGAATTCCTAATTGGGAGAAGTACCTTGACCTTTTTCTACAACCCTAATTTAATCTGACCCCACTAATCTTCAAATTTTAAAATTTTAGTTATCAAAAAAATTTTAGTGGTAGAAGAAAGTTTGGTTAAGGTTTCCTCCATTTAGTTTTTATTTTAAAGTTTTTATGAAGAAAATATGAAATTCCTAAAACTAGTCCGTGTAAGAGTTTTTTGTCAACCTTGTCAAAACATTGCATTTTTTCCCTATATGTTTTACAATTCCAAATGGTCTAAAAATTTTCAAGCATGTAGTCCACTTAGCTTGAAGAATTGATTTAGAAAAGTGCCACTCACATGGACATTTTTTCATACAAATGTGACCTCTTGAAATCTTTCAGCTGCCCTATTTTTTTGCAAGGTTAAGAAAATGATTTTTGTCAATTCAAATGCTAATATCTTCCAATTGACACAATCAAGATCTTTGAAATTTTTTCCACACTTTCTCAACCACCTTAGTACAAGATCCTACTATTATATAGGCAAAAAAAAATTCTTAAATTTTGTGAATGTAGTACAAATGGCAGTTTTGGAGGCATATTAGGTGAGATTGACATAGTCAAGTAACTTCAAGGGTTAATCAAAAGATTATAAGGTTGAATTCATCAAACTAATTTAAAAGATGAAGATCTTAGTCCTTCTTTGGGAATGAGTATTTTGGAGCAATTTAGGACCTTATAACACTATAGTATTTTAGGACCTAAACTTAGTCATCATAAATGAAAAAAATTCATATATCATAATTTTGTGAGTTTTTTAATTCAATAAACTCTACTAATCCAAGCTTGTTGAATTGATAGATTATTTTGTAGTATAGGAAGAATGGTTTGATCACTAGGGATTTAGAAGTTAAATATTCAATTTATGGGACACACTTTTGTAGCCAAGTTACCTCCAACAACTCCACACTTCAATTTATCAATTAACTCTCTCTTACACACACAATACACACAACCAATTTGCAAATCGAAAGTTGGAATTATATTTATAGTAATCCTTTACAACTTGCAAAATCGTTTCTTTTCTATTCTTTTTTAATACTAACTCTCAAGGTAGCCAGAGGTTGTCTTGGAGGTAGCATATTGCACTCAATTCCATAAACTAGTTCTGGGATCACTGGTCCCGCCCCACCGCTAAAATTTCTCTAACGAGAAATGAAATAATGCACACTTTGCTGTAGACTCCCTGGTGCCAGATCGACAAGAAAGACAACACCAGCAGGTCGACAACCTGCGATTTCAAAATAAAATAAAAATCTCCCCCCAAAACATGCAGTGGGTTGTTCTGGAATCTGGAGAAGCACTTTACCCTGGGTGATGAGAATTTTGGCTCATTGAAGTACTTTTTTTCTTCCTTTCACTAGGGATTAGAAAACTTCAAAAAATAGGAGAAAGAATCTGGAGGATGGCTCTGGGTCTGTCTTGTGCATGCCCAGAATTCTGCATCCAGTCATTTCCAACTTTCAAGTGATCGTCACAAACATTATTTTTGACTTTTGACTTTGTAAAGATCGCCAAACACAACACGCACATAGTCGTCGGAAGCAGACAACCAAAAAATCAACGTCACAGAGACCCGGCCTCCCGTCGTTTCAGGGTTAAGTGAATCCCATCAGTGGATCTCCGTCATAAGCTGTTGGTTCTTTCCACTACAGTAGTGACTCATTCACTGATTGAGTTGCGATACCCAAAATTGAAGTACTACTTTATATTTCTTTGAAGTTTCCTCAATCGGATGAAAATGCGCACTTTCAAAAACAATTGAGTGAGGCCCATGCAATGCATGCTTGAGCACTTAAGGGTTAGGGGCCTTGAGTACTGAATAATTGTAGGAACTTTTTACGAAACCCCAGAATAATCCCGAGATTTTTGTACGGGACCACATCTGCAGTGAGGTCGACGACTTGCAGAAAAGAGAATGTTCAACCGCAGTGATTTCCAAACTACCCCTCCGGCCAGTCGAGCTGGCACGACCAGGGCCATTCACCTCAATTATTACGCTACATCGAGACTCGGAACGGAAGGATCTTCGGACCCGAAATCAAGACCGCAGCAAACGCAACTAACATAAAAAATAAATCACGCCGTTCTGCAGTTTCTTCATTGATTAGGTAGAATCTGTTCACTTTTTCCCAACTGTTTGAACCAGGAAATTGAAAAAACAACGACCGTAATCAATCAGTGAGCGTTTTGGACTTTCGGTGCCCTGGGTTCATTTTCATGATTTACGAGTTCCCGGAGACTACTTCGCCGTCCATGAAACCATCGTGGACCCCAAGCAATTCTGTCCGTGTCACTGGGAACCCGTGGACCATTCGGAACTAACGTACAATTCACAGCAATTTCTGTTCCCCGTAAATCTCTTCCAGGTTTCCGGACCCTGCCAGGTTTAAATCAGTTGGTGATCGAAGGCCGGCAACGAACGCGTTTAGGTTGCCGTTGCGGTCTTCGTGGAATAGATCTATGGCGGAATCTATTTTATATTTGGTATAGATGCTATTCGCTGTGGTGGTTGTTGTCGTGGTGTTGATTGTTCAGTGGACCGGTGAAAGCTGACGAGGACTTCGAGTGCGCGCGGCGAGAAAGGAGTCGGTTCCACGAAATGCGTTAGTTTACTTTACTTTGACGTGGGACCGGGGAAAAATACGGCATAGTCCTTTTCCGTCCTTTTCAGTCTTTGGGTTGATGGGTCGCTGCATGTGTAGAGCAGCTGGAATGGTGGTACCTTTTTTCTTAATCGATCAGTTCAAGTTACCAGTTACCAGTGGTGCCACGCAATCTATGTTTAGTTTGGATGGAGCTCGTCCAGTGTACTTAGTTGAATCGGCTTCATCAGTCGATGTTTGAAAATTTCAAGTTGAAACCATACACTGCTAGACAAGTCTAGTGCTCAGGGTATTGTTGGGACAGTTTTTGATCATTGCTTGAGCCACTCAGTTTGGTCAAGCTGAGTGCTGCGTGGACGGGGAGCTGGAATCTCGGTTCGTGGAAAGTTAGAAGGATTTTGCTTCAGGATCTCCCCTTGCGATTTGCGAGAGTGTGGTGTTGATTGTGTATGGGAAGTGGAGGGTTTCGAAAGACAGTTTTACTTGTACAGAAGCTTGAATTTGTGGTATAGGATGGTCCGTGAGAAAGTTACGATTCAAGCTAGCTGAGGTTGGCGAAGTTGCAGTGGTGAATGGTTTAGTTATCTTGCACAGGAGCTTGAATTTGTGGCAGTGAAGGAGGCTTGTTCAAGCTAGCTAGCTGGTGCGACCTAGATTGAATTTGTTTCAGGACGATGGCGAGGAAGGAATCGAAAGGCGAATTCGGCGTATTAATGCGTCTTCTGTATTGCACTCTAGTAGCCTGGTGCTTGAGTGTTGCGAATGCCGATGTGTACGTGGTCGTGTTTAGAAAGTAAGTTGTTCTCTTCCCCCTTTTTCTCCGAATTCAATTTCTCTTGTTTTGTGAACGCCTGGCTAGTGGACGACGCACGTACTCAGCTTGCTTGAGTCTAGAGTCTCTTTGCAAAACCTTGAATCTAGAGTCTCTCTGCGAAACCTTGAATCTAGAGACTCTTGAAAAACCTTGAATCTAGCAAAATACCTTACATTAGAAGCGGGTTCGTCGTTCTCATGACAGGGAAAAAGCGAGCTGGAGTAGAATCGCTTCAAATTCCGACCCATTTGTTGAATGCACCCCTTTCACTGAACATCCCACCGACCATTGGGTCCAATCCTGCTTCGATTCTCAAACAATTTTCCTGTCCGTTACCTTTCTGCTAGATTCGCCATTAATGGGTCCAAATGTAACGTACGGTTGTTGTTTTCGGATACGTGCCCCGCAGACAAGGGCTGTCGGAGCTCTACACGGTGATGGGAGCGGACAACTTGGACGTGAGTGCGCAGCACGACGTCTTACTGGACTCGTGGCTGGGCACAGCTAACAAGTACCTCAAGATGCATGACTACAGTCACGTCTTCAATGGCGCCGCCCTCGACTTAACCGAAGCTCAGGTACTTGCCAGTCCTCAATGGGGATCCACTCGAACAGTGTTACACATCCATAGCGAACCATTTCAGAATTGCCACCCCTCAATGGGAATCTAGAGAGTGTTCCATATCCATAACCAAACCCATTTCAGAATTGCCACCCCTCAATGGGAATCTAGAGAGTGTTCCATATCCATAACCAAACCCATTTCAGAATTGCCACTCCTCAATGGTGGGGATCCAGATAGTGTTCCATATCCATAACCAAACCCATTTCAGAATTGCCACCCTTCAATGGGGATCCAGGTAACCAGTGTTCCATATCCATAGCCAAAGCAATTTCACAATTAGCATCCCTCAATGGAGATCCACACAATGTTTCCACATCCACAGCGAACCATATCAGAATTGCATAAATCAGGATCCAAATCAATCTCGCATATCTCGCCTCAGCTCAATCCCTCATAACCAAACCTCTATCCCTTAGTCGTGATCCACATGGATCCCAAGTAGCAATTTGATAATTGAGAAATCGGGACTTGCGTTCTGGTTGTGGGTCAGGTTTCCTTGTTGCAGGACAACCCCGCGGTGTCCCGCGTGGAGCGCGACGCCCTGATGCGCATCAGCACCACCCACACTCCCGATTACATGGCCCTCCCTGGCGGAGCTTGGAACAGATCCGGCGGCGTGAGCAGTGCGGGAGAGGATGTGGTGATCGGCGTGGTGGACACGGGAATCTACCCTGACCACCCGAGCTTCGCGAATTCGACCACCAAGCCGTATGGGGTGCACCCGACGTTCAAGGCGCCGTGCGGGACGGATGCGCGCGTGCCTGGGGGGTTCTGTAACGGGAAGATTGTGGGGGCGCAGCAGTTTTTCGAGACGGCGAAACAGAATGGGAATGTGTCGACGCTGGATGTGAGCAGTCCCTTGGACGGCAACGGACATGGAACGTGAGTTGTTGACGCTCTTGGAATTGCTTCGGGGTGCTGGGTTGGGGGGTTTGGGGGTCTTCTGTTGCGTGAATTGGGCTCTTGGTTGCGGTTGGGGTGCGGCTCAAAATTTGAACTCAAATGTTGGGAGGTTGTCTTTTGCGGGTGCGGAAGGTTTTGCAGGAATTGTGATTGGCCATGGGAATTGTTTGGCCTATGCATGGGGTAATATAGGCTTTGTGCACTTGCAATTGCAAAAAACAAATTTGGCATGTGATGTTAGGATGAGGTCTCTTCACCTAATAATTGTGACCTAAAATTGAATAGATTCCCATAAATTCATGATTGAAATGTATAGTATTCATGATTGAAGTGTCATTAGAGTGTCTTAGAGCTTCAAAGAATTCTTAACTCGTGGTTGATAGTGATCCTAGAACTAGTTTATGGAATTTAGTGTAATATGCTACCTACAAGACAAATAGGAACTTTGGCTACCTTGAGAATGAGTAGTATAAAAAAAATAGAAAAGAAGGATTTTGCAAGTTGAGAAGGATTGTTGGGAATACTATAAAACAAAATTGACTAAATAGATGCTAATTCCAATGTAGAGGAAGTTGCAAATTGGCTATCAAATTCCATTGTTTGTTACAATTTTGGCTAAAGTGTCTCCATTAAAGGCCCTTTTTTACAATGCACTAGTAGCGCAAAGTTTTTTGGTAGAAGCTCAGCTAATTTTAGCCAATTTAGGGATCATTGGTGGTCAATTCATTGAGTATTGTAGAGAGCTATAGTTGTGTATCTAGTAAATTTATTGAATATAAGAGAGGATGAACTTTGCATTAAAACTAGTATAAGTCTTGCCATTCAACTTTCCATTTTTTGTAAGAGAAATAAGATGAAGTGCAATATAGGGTTGGAGCTTAAAAGTCAATCAATTCTTTGATTTCCACAATGATTTCCCCTATTTGTATTAAAGAAGTTTGCATGGAGAATTGAAGGCCCTAAAGCTTGCCAACAAATCCTAATTTTTGTGCTAAGAGAATAGGGATGAGGTGCAAAGGAATAAGGATGAATATTTAGAATTCTACAAATTCATTGAATCCTATTGTGCCTTTCCCATCTTGTTTGTTTTTGTAGGCATTGTGCGGGCACTGCTGCAGGCAATAATGGAGTGCCTGTGGTTGCAAATGGTCAAGAGTACGGTAATGCTAGTGGTATTGCCCCTAGAGCACGGTGAGTCTTTATCGTAAGATGTTGATTACTTAATCAAGAAGAATTCAGTAAAGACTCAATGGTAGTAGCTCGATGAAGTACAATTCAAACATTACCAAATTTTTTCTCACATTCTGTATGTGTTTGCAGTCTATCAATTTACAAGGCGTTGAATGAAGAGGGTCAAGGATTCACCTCAGACATCATCGCTGCTATTGACAAGGTGTTTTCATCGTTCTTTTCAAACTCGATGATTTTTTAGGGTTTAAGAGGACATAGTAAACTTTATACTTGGCTTACTTGTGGAGGTTTGTCATAGTGTGCAAGTTAAATTTATTGATAGAATGACACTTCAATTTAGAAAGGAATTGCAACAACAATGACAACTGTAAGGATTTGGGATAAGAATTATTTATTCTGCCATTTACGTTATACATGTTATACATATTTTTCTGCTATTGAAATTGACATTTTGGAAAGAGTCTCGATGGATAAGAAGATTTGGTATGGAATTTAAATTTGTTGTTTTGTTGGAGTTCGATTTTAGGCTGTTGCTGATGGAGTCGATGTGCTTAGTTTGTCACTGGGCCCAGAGGCTGCTTCGGTAGGCGTGGTCACCTATACAGATAGCTTTATGGAGGCTTGTTTGGGAGCTGTTAAGGCCAATGTATTCGTTGCACATGCTGCTGGAAACTCTGGGCCGGGAGTTTCCACGATCTCCTCGTGGAGCCCTTGGGTGACCTCTGTAGGTGCTACCACCACGGATCGCACGTACCCAGGCTACTTGTATACTAGCGATGGCCAAAACTTCACTGGATTTAATCTATCTCGTAAGTGCTTGCTTTTACTTCTAACCTAGTTTGAAATCCTAATCCTAATTGCTTCACTCAATTGCTTGAATTTGGATTAGGTATTTACAATGGAGGATACAATTATCTAAAGTAACTTATAAGCTTGTACCTATACGCTTAAAATTCTTGATCAGCTAACCTTTGCTTCCATGCACAAGGAATCTTGTTGATCTTATTTGTGCAATGTCTTGAGTTCAAAATATAAAGCTTCACCAATATTCTCACTTTTTTATTCAATTTAACCTTGCACACTGGCCTTTTTGATATGGAGATGTACTCTACAATGCTTTTTTGAAAGCAACAATCTAGCATTGCAAATAGTGGAGAGACTGCAAACTTTCCCCCTATCAACTTCTCTGTCGTTCTTTAGCATAATGGACTAGATAATGCTTGAAGAAACATTGGTCATAATGCCCAACTATTCTACTCAATCTAGAATGTCCAAGTGTATACTTTTTGGGTGGTTTAAGGACTTAGAATGAGGAGAAGATTCGTAATCTTTATCTTCCTACCCCTCAACTTATGGATGAGATAGTTCCTTCAACACCAAACTTGGCATTAAATGGCTTCATGTTTTGTTCACATGACTGTTTGTATTTTGTGTACAGCTCCAACACCTAGCACTACGAGTTATTCTTTGATCAAGGCTACAGATGCTGTGGTAGCGGGCAATGTTGTGAACTCCGACTTTGATTGTGTTGATGCGATGGACTTTGATGCTACGCTTATCAAGGGCAAGATCTTGGTCTGTTCATGGAATGGTCTTAGTTATTCAGCTGGGAATGTGGGCAATCTTTCTTACGCTGCAGCAGTGTCAACCGGTGCTGTTGGATTGGTGCTTTTGGCGAACGTTCGGTTTTTAGAGACCCTTAGTCCTACCTATTGGAATTTTCAAGATTTTCCAGCCATTGTCATCGGAGGAACAACACAATTTCAGGTAATGCCAAAGCTTTTGATGGTAACAGTTGTAGTGCATTGTTGAGTTTCACCTTGAGCTTTACTTTCCAACCTTCCTCTTTCATGTTGTGCAACGCCATAACCATTGCTTAAAGAATTTGAGTTCATTGGGGTGCAATTGGATCACTATGTTTCACACTATGTTTTTATATTGTCCATTGGATTGTCAAATTCATTGATTTCCAAGAGTTTCAAGTGAAAGTGAAAATGGGATGAATTGATTTTGATCTTCCATACTTTTTGTTTGTTGTTGAGCAACTCCAATGCTAGATGTGATTTGAAGATTTGAGTTGCTAGAGGTGCAATTTGTTTAGTGGGGAACAGTATACTTCATTGATTCATGAACTACACTAATTTGTAGTGTAATAGAAAGGTAAAAAGTAGGGCTAAGATTAATGTACTCAATAAAATTTGCAAAGCATGCACTATGGTTTAAAATCCATCTCTAAATCCAATCTTAGAGAAATCATTCATGCCAACCATTGCTAATATGGTGTCTTTACTTTTGACAGTCATTTCAAACATTCTACGCAGCTGCGAAGCTAAATGCTGTGGGTCCAACAGGAAGGTTGAGTGGAAATAAGGCAGTCTATGAGTTGCCTCCCAAGTTTGGTCCATTTAGCATTGGTCCTCCCAAGATTGCTCCTTTTTCTTCTCGAGGGCCGGACTTTTACATTGGATTGGTGACACCGTCACCTACTAATGAAGAAGTGACTGATGTATTGAAGCCAAATATTGTCGCCCCTGGTGTTGATATTTGGTCAGCTTGGACTCCTCTTGACACATCTGGTCTTCCTCTCTTCCGAGGTAATGTCTCACCAGACAACAATATTCAAGTAATGCTTTGAATCATTAGGGAGTTTCAAAGCTCTTGAATTTTAATGTAAGATTTCACTATTTCTTTTGATTTTTGGTCTTAAACTATTGTAAGCCCAAGAATCTTACCCTCTAGCTTAGCACTCGCAAGCAATAATAAGAGTGAAATCTTGCCCTACGAGTCAAGCACTTTGACACCCCTATTTTTCTTCCATATTGAAGCATGTGTTCCAAGTTTGCTTTTGGATTGATTTGTGGTGCATGTCATGCAGGTGAAAAATGGGCCATGATTAGTGGAACTAGTATGGCAACCCCACACATTGCAGGTGCTTCGGCTATTGTTAGGCAAATGCACCCTACATGGAGCCCTTCTGCTATTGCATCTGCCCTTAGTACAACAGCCGTCCCTGTTGATTCTACTAATAAAACTCTCGTTGCTTACGATTATGAACGGGATATAGTTGCCAATGTCATGACCCAATATAAAAGACCTGGCAATGCATTTGACTTCGGTTTTGGCTTTGTGGATGCTACTTCAGCTCTTGATCCTGGTTTGATCTTCGATGCAAGTGAGTACTTCCCTACAATCATTATGTATGGCATTTCATAATTTTTTTTTATTTCATTGGAAGATCATATTTTATGAAAAATCCATTTTGGGGCTTATGGTTAGCCATTCCAGTGATAAAATAAAATAGCGGAGATGATGGTGGAACAACCTAATGTGTAGAAGAGAAAGGAGAAGTTGTAGGAGCTAGAAATGTATATTTGTGTGCTAAATGATTTGTTGTAGGACATGTTAATTCTAGGGGATGTGAGACCCTATAATTCATGCTTGTCACCCAAATTTGGCACAATGCTATCCCAGAGGACCAACTCCATAAAGTTTGGGAATACAATTCTAGAATTGCCTTCTTTGCGTACTTACTTTTGAATACCTAAAAAATGTCATTTTTGTACACATGCAATTGGCCACTTTTGACAACATTTTCTGTCGTGATTATTAAAAGTGACCTACTTTGGATGCAGCTTATGACGACTACATCACATTCTTGTGTGCTGAAAAAGTTTCAGTTGCTGGAATCACAACTGTAACATGTCCAATAAATCCAGGGTTGGCATCGGATCTCAACTTGCCAAGTATAACCATTGGCAAACTTGCAACTTCACGAATTGTTCCAAGGACAGTGACCAATGTGGGTGTTCTCAATGAGACTTATACTGTAGTCATTAATAAACCGACTGGTGTGGACGTGCTAGTTGATCCTCCAACATTCACTATTGCTGTTGCGGCCAAGCAGTTGTTGACGGTCACTCTTACAGCTCTCAATACCTCCATTTATGTGAACCAAACCAGCTTCGGGAATATTTATCTCATTGGAACTTTAGGACATAAGGTGCAAGTTCCGATTACTGTGACCTACAAACAAATATAGAGACAATATGATTCTGATTGATGCCTTGTCCCCTCGGCCGATTTAGTTTTCATTCTTGAGAAGAGGCAAAATGTGCTTTTCTTCTTGGAATTGATGCTTGAGGATTTTGTGTAGATAGAGACCTTGTAGGGTGAGGTGTATGTTGTGTCTTGGTATCAAGATATGATGTTGCCCACGCAAAATGTCTTGTTGAGAATAAGACCAACAATTGCGAATGTAAATTGTAAGGTGACCTTGAAAAAGAGGATTCTATGTTCTTTGGCCCTTGTAATCTTGTACCTTTTACTTTGAGAATTGGAATCAATGGTGCATTTTGACATGACTAGGTATTGATTAATTCATTCCATTGCAATGCAAGAATGTAGTCACCGGGTGCGTAAATTGTAAGTTTTAAGGTTGTGCACCATATGAGTGTAGAAGATTCATTATATGTATATCTTGTTACAAAATCAAATCTTTAAGACAAGGGTATTTCACATTCTAGAGATAATATCAATGAAAGCAGACATAAGAATCAAACATTGTGAATTGAAGAGAAAAGTGATTAAAAATCTAGGTTGTAAGCATCATTCTTGGACAAGCAATTTAAGTCCTTTTTCATTCCAATTGAACATTATAGGGAAGCAAATTCAATCATGAATCATTGAATTCTCTAATTTTTTGAATGAAAAACTTCTTCAAGTTTATTTGTTTGCTTTACTATTTACAAAATAGAACCTCTAGGCACTTTCAAGAATGCTATGTTGTGAGTGCATAAGACATTGAAGCTCCATATCCATCCAATTTATTGATGTCAAGTTATTGTACTAAAATAGTATTGTTCTAATAAGTTGTTATTTGTGTTTGGTTCTACTATCCTCTCAAAAAATGTAGACAACCCTGTTCTACCCCCCCCTCAACTCAAAATAATCCCTACTGTTGGATTTCAGAAGAAAAAATGAAACCACTGTGAATGTTGTCGACCTTTAGTAAAAATCCCCGACCATCAATCATTGGAACCTTGCACTATTGTTGATCTAATCCTTGGCTACATCAGGTGAGCTTTTATGCTTGATGAACTTAGGATTTAGGGCTCAGGTGAGCTTTGTCTTTGGAGCAGAGCATTTTGGAAGTGGAGCTTTTGTCTTAGGAGCTTCTATCTTGGGAGTTGTAGCTGATATGATTTGGATGAGGTATTGCGACTATTGCAATGGAGTGAGGTGTTGTAGCTGTTGCGATTAGGTGAACTTTAGCAACTCTAAAGTTGTTGAAATTTTGTTGTGATTTTGTAGGTTTTAGTTTGGTTATTGAATGGGTGCATTGGATTTTGAAGTGCATTGTACTATGTGCAAGTACTTGAGGTAGCTCTTTTTGAGGTGCTTAGAGTTAGCTTGTGTTGTCTTAGGGTGTTGTGGTGCAAGTAAGAAGCTTGAGAGTTTTTTGTATTCTTTTTTCCATTATTGGAACCAAATCTGTCTCAATATTATTTCAAGATAATCTGTCTTTGTCTTTGTCTTTGTCCTTGTATTTGTATTCGTATTATATCAATGCATAATATGATTGTTGGGGATGTATTCCAAGGGGGATTTAATAATGATTAATCATAATGCACCTCATGCCTCATTGAGCATCCAAAAAACAAGTCACAAACCGCTATGCTTGGTTCTATAGCCATTCATAGTCATGCATGCAACTATGTATAACTTTAGTTTTTGTTTTCTTTTTCTTTTTTTAAGACCTCTTAATTAGTATTAGTGACCATCTAAGTGCTTAGATTAAGACTCTGGATTTACTCTATACCTCTAGTTTGTATAGTGGTCTATTGTGAGATAAATTCAAAGGATCTTCCTAATTGATTACTTTAAAACCTTGTTAATTTCCACCCACCTATATTGATACATGGTATCATATAGCTTAGTATTAGGTTACTAAATACAAGTATTTAACTTATGTGCTTGGATTTTGATCCATTTAACCATATTGATGTGGGTTCTAATAGCCATATTATTTGTATATTAAAGCAATAATTTTAGAAGTTGATATGACCCAACCAACCATGTTGATTGAGGTTCATACAACCATGGCAATGACTAGTTGATGCAACTCAAACAACTATAGTAGTGACTAGTTGATGCAACTCAAACAACCATGCTGATTTGGGTTGATATTGATTTGGATTCACATAGCCAAATATTAACCCCTAAAGGACCAAATGGCCTTTTTTTGGCAACATAGTGATTTTGGATAGCTCACTACAAATGGAATTTGTATTTTTTTTTTTGAAATTTTCACACAACATGTGTCCAAGGAGTAGCTTTAAGGTCCAACAATTTTCATAACTATTGATTACATGGTTAAAAAGTTATTGTATAATATGTAGTTTTCAACATTCAGCGGGTAGTTTGGGTAGAAAAAAAAAACTTCTTTAAAAATCACTTTTAAAAAAAAACTGAAATTGGTTCTCTAGATTTATTTATACATGGATATTTTTGAATCATTCCATTTCGATTAATGAGATGAAAGTTATGAGGAGTTTTAGTTGTGGGTAGTTTGAAGGTAGTTATGGAATCTCTATTCTAAAATAAACTTCAAAGTCCTTTATTTAACTCAACTTTCAATATTTTTGGAAAAAAATAAAAACATTAGGTGTAGATTGTTTATTACAACACTGCAACCTTTGGAATTGTCATTTTTCAATTCCACAAAAATTTTGTTAACAATTTAGTATTCTTGAATCATTGTCTATTTCTTTCTACTTACTAATTTTTTCCTTTATGTTGTACAATTCCAAATGATTTGAAATTTTTCAATCATATAGCCAACTTGTCTAGAAGAACAAATCCAAAGAGCAACCACCATTTTGGACATTTTTTCATACAAATGTGACCTTGTGAAGTGTAGCTGCTTGGTTTTCTATAGGGACTAAAAAAGGATTTTTGTTACTTCAAACGCTAATACCTTGCAATCTATATGGTGAAAATTTCTGAAATTTTTTCCACATCTTTTCAAACTAGATTACTATAAGATCCTATAGTTAAATATGTCAAAAAATGCTTTTTTGTCAAAAATTTGGTACTTATACTAGATATGGCAGTTTTGGAACATTTTTGGTGAAAACATAGTCAAAAACCTTTAGGGGTTAAAAGCATTGACAAGTTGATATAACTCAACACTCAATTTGTTGATTTGGGCTTATGTAAACCATGTATAGTTAAAGCTCTAATTAAGTGACATTACCCACCTAGCCATCCATGTCGATATGAGCTTATATGGCTATGAATTAAGTCACTGACTGATTAATATATGAACTATGAAAAATTGCCGCTAAGTAAGTTTAGTTAGGTTAGTCATTTGCCAACTATAATCAAAATTGGTTCACCTTCCCTTGTAAAAGTGTATAGTAATTAACAATGACACCTTGTGTGACTTTCAAATAATGTCTTTGGCTAGCTTAACTTACACTCTCTTTAGTCTAGCTCTCACATGAAGTTAGCTATTGTGATTTCCAACTAAGGCTTTTAGAGTTTTAAACAACTTATTTTCTAGTGTTGGATTTATTTTAGAGTGTCGGTTGATTGAATTCTTGCATTTGTTGAAGTTTATTTGTCATGTGAAAGTGATAACAAGCGTAGTAGATTGAAGACACCTTGTATACAACTTAACTAACTTTTTGTTGGATGTTGGTTGTCATGGGTGCAGGTGAGGTCTACTACTTCATGAGTTTTTCAATGACATTTGCTTTGAATTCCTATTGGGAGTCTCTTGAACTTCATGTGATTGTCTATCATCAAAATTTAATATGTACAAGTTTTGGAAGCAAGGTCTATATTCCATTAGGATGGAGTTTATTGTTTCTTTGAAACAAGACCAATATTTTATTATATAAGTTGATTGAACTTTATTCTACTTGATCCTACCTAACTGCATTTTATTGTATCTTATATTATTTTGTACTACATATTCGATTCCTATATTGATTGCAAATAAACACTAAAACTTATTGATTTGAGGTCACAAAGGTCGATCAAATTTGCCTTGACTATAGTATCAACTCTTGCTTTTGAAATATGCATGATAGGTGATGGTCATGATTGATGCTCTAAACTAGAGATGTACTAAAAAATTGTTTTTTCTTATTGTTGAGATCTAACAAACCATGAAGCATCCGGTGGTGTTCTTGGTAAGAAGAGGTGCACAGACTTTGTTTCGTGGCATTTGGACCTAAGGTGTGAAAGTTATAGAATTTCAAAGTTTTTATGAATTAAAAAATTGAATTAAATTATCTTATATTGTGAAAAAGTCATAACTTTCATGTCTAAACGCCATGAAACAAAGCCCTTGCACTCCTTTGTGCAACAAAGCTTTCTATTCGTGCAAGTTTTGTGGTGTTTGGACCTATGGTGTGAAAGTTATGGATTTTAAAAAATTAAAAAAATTAATTAAATTATCTTTCATTTCAAAAAACCATAACTTTCACATTGCATGTCCAAATGCCACAAAGTAAAACCCTTGCACTCCTTCATGCATAAAGCTTTCTATTCAAACCATGAACACAACCTCTCACACTATGGTGTGAAAGATATTGAATTTCAAAGTTTTTATAAATTAAAAAAATTAGAAAATTATTTTTACTTTTATTTCAACTGTAGCACAGCATAAGCACACTACTCTATACCTAAAATGAGTTAGTTTATTTTGTTTTGTCTATTACAATGAGATCTTTTGGACCATATGTCTTAGTCACATTTTGGTACCATTGGAAAGCTCTTTAGGAGGAGGGTTGCACAGGCTTCCTTTTGTCCTTAAATGAGTGTATTTATTTTGTTTTGTTTGTTACAATGAGATCTTTTGGACCATATGTCTTAGTCACATTTTGGTACCATTGAAAAGCCCTTTAGGAGGAGAGTTGCATGGGCTTCCTTTTGTCCTTAAATGAATTTGTTTATTTTGTTTTGTTTGTTACAATGAGATTTTTTGGACCATATGTCTTAGTCACATTTTGGTACCATTGGAAAGCTCTTCACCATTGGAAAGCTCTTCAGGAGGAGGGTTGCAGGGACTTCCTTTTGTCCTTATATGAGTTTGTTTATTTTGTTTTGTTTGTTACAATGAGATCTTTTGGACCATATGTCTTAGTCACATTTTGCTACCACTGGAAAGCTCTCTGTGAGGAGGGTTGCACGGGCTTGCTTTTGTGGCACTTAGACCTACGGTGTGAAAGTTATATTATGAATTGAAAAATTTCAGTGCGGACAAACATGTCAGTGCAGACAAACATTGCTCCAATTTAGCAATGTTTTATTTAGCATGTTTTCTCCGTGGATCACTTGTTACGTACGAAAATGTCAGTGCAGACAAACATTGCTCCAGTTTCCAGTGTTTGTGTTGATGGGCCCTGTGAAGGGCAATCCAAAAAATGGGGTATGCCGGAGACTGTACCCAGCGCACGGTATTCTTTAGTAAAAGGCGAAAGAATAGTTCGCTCTGTGCTGAGCACCCGGCTGATGTGGGTTCAGCCGCTTCGATGCAGGAGTTTATACAGTCAGAGTGTGAATGCATGAAGCAACGCATATGGGATAAAGTGAGACCTAAGCTTATATCATGCTTGGGCTCAAATGTTGAGCGTGGCCAGAGTTCCGTGGCATCCTTTTTGGCACAAATTGAACTGACTGACTGAGTTGGAAGTATATTCCTCACCTCGAGAGTAGTGCGTTGCAGTGGCATTATCACTTGCAGACCGATGCAACACTGTCAATTGCAAACCAGTGTTAAGTAGGACCCAACTAGACAAAGGACCTCAGGAGAGACATGGCGCTCTCTGTGGAGTTTAAAACTTCTGGGGTCCTAATTGGGCTAAGTTGGGCTAAAATTGTATTGGTAGTTTTCCTTCTTCCTAGTAGAAATTAGCTCCCACTCTTACCTTGAATCTGAACAAACACAACTACGTTAGTATAATAAAATACAAGAAAATGTGATTTCTAATTTTCTAATTCATAAGGACTTTGAAATTCAATATGTTTTTTTGATGTGAGTTGGAAAGCCACAATACAAAGCCTATGCATCCGTCCTCACAAATAGCTTTCCAATGGTATCAAGAATGTGCCCAAGGATGCACAGTACAAGAGATCTTACCACAACAAACAAAACAAGCAAACAACCTAATTTAATGTGTCTAATGTGCCTTGTGTCATTGCCACAACTAAAAAAAAAAAAGTAAAAATAATGTTCTAATTTTTTAATTTATAAGAACTTTGAAATTCAATATCTTTTATACACAAAAGAGTACAAAGGTTTGTTGCAGTGTAAAAGGTTACATTTTTGATACAAATAGAAAGCTTTATAGTGTACATGAAGGAGTGCAAGGACTTTGTTTTGTGCATTTGGACATGTGATGTAACAATTATGATTTTTATAAAATAGAAGATAATTCAATTCAAATTTTTAATTTAAAAATAATTCAATTCAATTTTTTAATTTAAAAATAACTCAATTCAATTTTTTAATTTAAGAATAACTCAAAAATCCATAACTTTCACATCTTAGATCCAAATGGTACCAAGAACATGGCTAGGAGACTCACAATTTCTTAAATCTCAATGTATCAAACAAACCAAACAAACAACCTAATTTAATGTATAGAATTTTACCTTCCTCTTATTGTGTCTCTACACATAGTGGGAGAATGGGAGAATGGAAGAATGGGCGTCATGGATACTCAAGATTCAGGGCATCATGGCCAATTCTAAGGTCTCTGTACAAAATGTTTTAGGTGATAAGCTAAGCATAGTTCTGAGTACCTTGAGATGACAGCAGAGTCACAAGTCTGAAGATGTTGATAGCTTATTCAATATCTGTAATTGATGTGAAGCACAAAAGAGTGTTATCGCACGCATCAACTATGAACATGGTTCGGGTATTTCATTACCCACCTATAACTTTACATCTCTCTTTTCCCTAATTGCAAAAGAATTCGTATGAAAGTGCTAAGGCCTTACTGGTACTGAACTAGAGCAACGCTAATATCTGCAACGCTATTTGATCACTTCCATGCGAATAACACCCCACCAAAATGAAAACATCAGATCATACTACAAAATGGGCAATTCGGTACTATCGCTGTTGATTTCACCTTTGAGTAGTGCACGCACACCTTTGTTCTCGAAACTAGTCAAGCATAGACCATCATTTTCAAGTTTCCGGGCCCCTTGCAAACAGATTGACGAGCCCACGGAATACTTGGCCCGTCAGTTGACGCGCTTGGAGTAGCTCACCATCTACACTCCATACGCTTTCCTTGTCCCCACATGTCGAAAATGTGAACAAGGGTGTCTGCAGCACCGATAAGAAACCGGGCACAACGACCGTGTCATACTCTAGCTGTACGGACAGAAGGTAGAGGATAAAACTGCTAGGGACCTTATACCGTATCCCATCTCCAATACCAACCCGTTACCAAAATCAACTCAAATATTCATAAACTCAATTGGAATTCAATTAGGAAGTGGTGTAACCATGACTTGGCTAAATGTCTATGGGATTTGAATGCAAGTGGGGTTATCTACTGTCCCTCAAATAGTGCTCTACCAACTCCCCATTGAAATGAATAAGAAATTCACGTATAGTGATAAAAATTTGATCACAACAAATGGGGGTTCTTGTAACGAGAGATCTGTCCACAGCTCTCCACATCTCCCAAAAATCATATCCGACACAAGTTAAAATGCTAAATGTGACGCAAAAATCATCCTCTCCCTTATATCTTGTAGAATTTGAACTATTCATAAGAAGGGAGGCTTACACTGCGTGATTAATCATACAAGAGTACACACCTGTCATATATGGTACGTACCTTGCAATGCTCAACAAATGAGAAATTGAAAGGATCTGCACCACGCCTAGCCAAGCAGATCAGCTGCCTGCGTCCATAGATCCAAAACAAATGAGACCCAAATAGTAGGCGTGGGTTCAAAAAGGGAGAATATCTCCAAAACGTCATACAACAGAAGGAAACACATACTACTGTGCAGATATACACTGTAACCCAACTAAATTCACTCTGCAGGCACTTCAGTAACCAAATTACTTGTAGTGTTTCCCAGGACTTTGCAAAAGAGCAGAAACCACTTCGAAATTGAGACAAACGTCTTCCACGTATTGTTCTGAAACCAGAACTAACCCGACATTTGAAATTACTAACAGGCAATCTAATCATTACCACACTGCAAGTGCAGCAGCTGACGGAACGAACCTGAGGTACTCAGGACGGGAACACTCTCGGATGAGGATCAAGTGAAGCAAACCATCTGCCAAGTGTGCGTGGGCAGACACTCCTTCGGGTGCTTTGTCATTCCGACAAGACATGACTGCGGCACCTATGCTATGAAATTTGGTCTGGCATGTTTTCCATGTTGGTGCTTGCATTCCCTCTATGTGCTCAGTATCACTCTCACTGTTGAGCACATGCGAAAAATCAGACCCTGCCGCACACACTGCACAATTTGCAACGCATACAACCTGCAATCAATCGATGTCAGTCAGCGTTGGAGCAGATGAAATTGAATTAAGTATTATATTAACATATAGCCTAACGCAAGAGGCATCAGTGAAAGCCAAAAAATTTATGCTATGCTTCACGATGCCTCCAGAAGCTTCATCACGAGAGTCAACCGAGAACGAAGAATAATCACAAGAACTACATGGAGCAATTTGTGTAAGTCGCTTTCCAATATACAGTTTTAAGACCATGAACGAACCTTTTTGCTGTCATGGTGTCTGGACATGAAGGATTTTTTTCTAATCCATGGGCCTTGTGGCATCTCTGTTGGAGGGTCTGATTCATCTTGTGGAATATCTAGAAACGAGACTTCAGCCTCATAACTCCTGTTGCACAGTCATTGCTTTAGAATCATGTCACTCACAAGCTCTATTTGTGAAGGATTCCATGTTTGAGGATATAACCTACAATCCTAAGAAACCAATAGAATCAGAGTAAGAAGTTCTTACTTGTGTTTCATGAAGACCATACAACCAGCCATATCATACCGAGCAGGACCCAACCACCGCAAATCCTCACTGTCTCTCATTACATCTCCATAGAAACCGTACCTGTTACAAAACAGTCGTTAATGCAGCTTGTCACGTAAAGCCTTGTTGCGTGTTCAAAGTTACTCACCTTATCAAAGCACAGGCCATAAAGATATGAAAAGTCAACGTGACACACACGATCTAATGAATAGCATCTGCACTTGGATTATTCTCATACCCAACAAACGATGCTGCGTAACGAATTTCTGGCACCTCACTCGTCGCCGTATCACCACGTGGATTCTTCCAGCCCGTTATTCTCACTATGTCCAAAGGCATGCTGTCTCCAAGGATTATGTGAAGAGCTGATGTTAACGGATCACGTGCCCCTGTTGTACTGCACATATGGAACATGATGAACAAACCAACAAACCAGGGCTCAAAACGCCACAAACAAATAACAATAATCGTCATTTACTCTGAAGGGCTAATGTTCTAAGAGCATTTCCAGGTCACTGCAGGATGACCAACTCTGAGTCAAAAAGTCACAGGAAAAAACTTGGGAGGTTATAAGGAGCTTAGTACCTGATAACAACTGTGTCCGTTGACCCAGCAGGTATTATTCCAAGTCGCAGGTTGGGATTTGTATTTGCAAGAGTGGTGTTGGGATTCTCCAATTCTAGATCATTCAAATTCATGCCAGTAGACCAGGAATTAAAAAACTTCTACAACTTAGAGCTTTACCAGTGTCACCAAACAACGTGCAAAATCAAGATTAAGCATAGTACATTCACCATCAAAATAAACCCATCGCCATTGTTGACTCTCCCGTATAAGTAATTAATTCACTCTCCCGTGTACCAATTTACCAATATTCACCTTCTCTCACTTGAGCTATTGCATCAGTAACAACTGTATCTGGTCCTTCAGATCCAAACCCACTCGCACTCGTTGATATGCTCGTTCCAGCATCCTTCCCCTCTTGATCGAATCCAGCTCCAGAACGTGGAGGCAGAGATCTATGTTGGAGAAGAGGATGCTGATCCAAATGATTTTCTGGTGAGGTGATTACATCGCCTAGTAACAACTGTTTCAACCCCCCCTTCTCATTCGACTTAATGCTGTCTTTAGAATTACGTTGCTGAAGGAGACTTCTCTTCTTATAAAAACTATTCAACCTTTGAGGCAGGATGGCAACCGGAGCTTTATGACGATGCAAAACCAAACCATTTACCACTTCGTTGAAGAAACCATCTCCACCCTGCATACCACAGGATAGTTAACCAAAGTTCACTCGTCCAGTTATAGTTACACAAGTCTACTCGAGGCTATTACCTTTACAGTGCAGAGAAAGCAGCAGTAAACGTGCATCTCGAATCCATTGCAGTTGAATGTACTAAAATCACAGAATAGATTCTTCTGAACAAGTTTTCTACTTGTTGCAGTATATGATGGTATTCACGTCGTTATTGGTGTTCAAATATCCATGTAACCAGAAATATTCCTATCCTATGTCGAATGAGATAAGAAGGGACGGACCACAACAATCACACCATCCAGAGCGTTGAGCTCATCTTTTGTAGCACGGTCCATTATATCACGTGCATGACCTGCCCTTTCAGTCTTAACTACCTGCAAAATCAAGAACATAAAGATTGGCTTTCGATTCTAGCGATTCAATTGTCTTCAGAAAGATGAGACAAGACGTGGGTGCAAAACTGGTAAGAAAATCAATGACCTAAACCTCCACACACGACTAGCATCTTGAAACACATTGTAATCCAGATATTCACAATGCCTGGAGAAAAATAATTAACTTTACCGTTACTTTAATCTTCGCGAGCTCAAAAAGTGGTTCCACTTGTTTCCATGTTTGGACACCAGACCCCTTTCCTCCATAAGGATTGACAAATACCTGCGCTGAACACGAGTCCAAAGCATCTGATTAACTTGTCGGACGTAAATATATAAAGCTAGTAATGGAATCCAACTTTAAGCTCCAACTGCCTCTAAGACATAACCTATATTGCATGCTCCGTTATACACACCTGGACCACCATATGAATGAAGACCTCTGACATCACTTGTTGAATATTAAACAAGTGAAACTTACCAGCAATGATTTTGGCCTACGAGATTCTTCACGTAGTAGCCCTTGCATTCTTTGATTCCATTCTCGAACGACATCTCCACTTGAGTGACCGAATTTGAGCAACTTTGGGACCCACTTGACACCGGAACGCAGGAACGTGTGCACTTCGAGTCTATGCAACTACCCTCCCAATGTGAGGACAAGGCACACAACGTAATGCCACCTCTCAAGATGTAACCTAAATTGTTCAAAACACAACATAATTTTTCTACTCTTTCGATTGCTGCATTGAAAACATACACAAAGGCAGCAAGAAAACAAATCGAAATGAAAGCCCAAATCATGATTTTGGATGTCCAGGTGCAAACTTTCATACCTGCTTCGGTGCCACAGAACTAAGTGATTTGGCCTGGCTAACAGGACCTAATCCCAATGCTTGCACGGCGAAAATTTCTATTACCGGCAGGTGCCCTTCGGTTTCCTTGAGTGTAGTTCCACAGCAAAATAGCGGATTTGCACTCTATACAAACACCAGTACACAGAAACGCCAGAATCCTGAGCTTCTTTTCTATCATTTGAGGACATTCCCGCTAATGAAATCCCCCGATTTTACAACATGACATGACATCCTCACTTTCAAATAACGACGAGTAGTATGATGAACGCTCAGAAACCTGAACGTCCTTGCGAAGGCTACATATGATTCTCCTCAAAGAAAACGCAATACAAGGTTCAGAATATCTACCAGCTCATCCTCGACTAAACTCCATAAAAGATGAGTATCCGAAAGCGTTGCTGAAACCCGACCAACATGCTCAAGATAAAATTCATCTTTCATAAAAGCATCTTCGTTTCCTTGTCCAGACATACCACCAGAGCCACCATTGCTCCCACTGCTGCAAGGATCAACGTGTTGACCCTCTAGATTGGATGCTTTGATAGGCACATATTGGTGATTTTCACTCGCCATCGGCCTGTTTGTGCATGTTGGAAACTATAAATTAAACAACCATAAATCTTGCAACATACAATGAAAATGAGAATATGCAATTCAAATTACTCAGGAGAGGAAAAAAACGTTGGATTGAACAATTAGTGAATGGTGTGGTGCAGCTGAAGATAAGCTCCATCTTACGGTGTAGGCATACCAAATTTAGTACAGTAGACTTGTGAACTGCCAATACAACTTTTCAGCTGAAAAAGTGCAATGCTTTTAGAAATGCGTTGGCAGCCTACAGCGCACTTACGCAAATCCAGTTATTAATCACCCCAGTCTTCTTTAGAACTCACTCACACTACTGTACTAACGTCGTCATGTTATACAGTAATACATAGGCAATTCCCATACTCAACTTCTAATTAGAAAAAACATAAAGCTCTATAATCACTAATTGGACACTCTTGGCAGGACTCTCAGAAAGGCCATCAGTTCTGCAGAAGCTATAAAGCACCACCATTCACCACTATCCGAGTTCTCATCGATTCTATACAGATCACACCCGCTCAAATTGATGTAAATGCAAAAATCTTCCAAAATTCACACAGAAAGCGTCGCTTTGCTCCTACAATAGGATTTGATCAAGCAATTCTCCCAAGGTCGAGATACAATTCTTTCAGAAATTAAGCACCCAAGGCTGAGAAAATCCAGGGCGCACCTTGTACGCAAGAATCGGCTTTGAAACCCTAGCTACTTTTCATGCAAAAAACGTCCCATCAATCGATCACAGCTAACGGAAAGACGAGACACTGTAGCGCCGCGGCGATCGCCTCAAAAAATGTCAAATCGAGTAAGTTCAGGTGCCGATTCTCCAGGAATAGGAACAACCATTTCTCTCGGGGAAAATGGAAACTGAAAATCGACGGAAAACCCTCAAAATTGTTGCAACAAGGTGTTACAACCCTTCCATAGACAGCAGCACGAACTTTGATTGCTTGCGAAGAAGGACAGGATGCCGAACGGTTGACCCGAATCTCTTCCACCTCAGTACATTGTTTTTCCACCTCAGCGTACTGTTCTGCTTATGTGGCAGTTCAAGTGCGTGGGACGTGGACGACAATTTTTTCCATATTTTCGTTCGTCAACTGAGGACGATAGTTCACTTTCCATCGTCTCTTTGCTCAAGTATTATACGATCGAGCTGCTGCAGCAGCGTTTTCGACGACTCTGTCTATGCTGGGATCGCTCGCGCTGATTTCGCAATAGCACTCAATTCTGCGAATTACTGACTTTTTCCGTTTTTTTCGTTTTGGAGATTGAAGTCCATGATCAATTCAAATCTGTGTGCAATTCTCTGCGTGAGGAGGAAGTCGAAGCTCTGTCCAGGGAGCGGATTATATTGTTGGCGGATTGGTTTGATAATTGTAGGAGTTCGTGATTGCGTGGAGGATTGCGGGAGATTTTATTTCTTGTATCTGCGATCTAGTATGTTTGAAATGAGATCGACTTGCATGAGGTGAAGACGAATTCGGGATTAGTTAGGGCTCGATGATGAGCTCGGGAGTGTCTTTATCATAACGATTAGCTTACTAGTTGTGTGCTCTTCTAGCTGAAATTAATTTGCGACAATGTCGCCAGTAGCGGAGATTAATTATAATCCACCTTCACCACTGCCCTTGAGCCACAAGTCCATGGCATCTCTGTTCGGGGACGATGGCGATTCCGCTGCTTTGTGGTTCAATAAAGATGCATTCTCGTCGACAGCATTCGATCCTGATGCCTACATCTCCGATCTGCGCCGTTTTGTTCCGTTTGAAACTCTAAGGGCGGAGCTTAGTGGTCACTTGGGAGGATTGAAGAACCAGCTCGTGGAGCTTATCAATCGGGACTACACAGATTTCGTGAACCTGAGCACGAAGCTTGTGGACGTCGATGGCACCGTGCTACGTATGCGGATGCCCTTGAACGAGCTGCGGGCAAAGCTTGCGGGAGTGAGGGAAAACGTGAACAGCACGCTGGTCTTAGTGCAAGATGGACTGAGGAGACGGGCGGATGCATCCGCTTCTAGGGAAACTCTGGAATTGCTCTTGGACACCTCCAATCTCGTCTCCAAGGTTTTTCCTTCTGTCATCTCCTCTCGTTGTTTCAATAGATCCAATTCGTTCTTGAGGCAACTCTGTTACCTCTTTGTTTCTTAGCTGTAGAAAATTTCGGGGACATGACACAATATACTTTGAAATCGTTCGTAGACACATTCCCCAGGCCTCTGCCAAAGATTTATGTGATGAAATTCCAATCAATCGACTTCTTCACTGGAGTTTCCAACCTACTTTTTGGTGCTTTGCAGGTTTTTATCGGTGATGTAGTGTAGTTAATTGGCAAATCTTTTAAACACTAGCCTCCTGCATGGGGATTTAACGAAGAGATTGGTTGGAAATTCAATTATTCTCTATTTTGCAACCACGAGATCAAAGGCACTTTCGATGTGGCGTTTTTACATTCTTATTCATGAACTTAAATAATGGTATCATTTGAAAGTCATGCAGGTTGAGAAGCTCGTACTTGAGTTGCAAAGTATGCCTGAAGAAGGGCCGCAGGTTCCCCAAGCTGATAAAAACGACGGACTTAGGAGGGTTTACAGCTATGGTAACTTGGGAGAAGACCAGGGTGCGAGTCTTGAGGAGACACGGAGTCGATTACTCGAAAGAATAGCTAGCGAAATGAATCGCTTGAAGTTCTATGTTGCACGCTCTCAGGTTTGTTGATCATGGGCTATGTCGTCAATGTGTTTCTTTCAGTATGTAAGACAGGTACTTGCAGGCTATGTCATTTTCCTTGACCTGCCAAGAATTTTTTTTTTCAATTTATAAATTAGTTGTTATAAACTTTGTTAACTACTTCACCGTCCACTAGCTTAGGATCTCACTTCTGAGCGTCACAAGACAAAATGATTTCAATTCCACTCCTATTTGTGTCGCACGAGATCATGTGCATCACACAAGAACATCAAGTTTAAGGATATTTCGTTCATTGAGATTGTCCTCCACCTGGTCCATAAATCTCGAATAACATTCTACCATGCCCCACAGGACCTGCCATTTATTCGCAATATGAAGACTCGCATAAGCAATGCCGACGAGTCTTTGGATGCCAGTTTACGGCGCTCCTTTGTAGGAGCTCTTGAACGACAGGATGAAACGGTGATTGTTCACTGCTTACGTGCATACGCTGCCGTCGATAACAGTGCTGGAGCTGAGGAGGCGTTCCGATCTGCTGTTGTCGCACCATTTGTACAGAGAATTGTTTTTTCTCAGCCAGCGGAGGTTGTAGTCACTCCAAGAGGTGACAGGCTTGAAGAAGTGTTTAAGGAAATCAAGGTTCATGTTCAGACCGAATGTCAATTTCTTATTGACAAGGCTGCAGCAGGTATTGATAACTTTTTACTGGGAGTGCCCACGTGTAAATAGTTTTTTCATAGTTGAGAGTCTCAAAATTTCTTCAGTCCAAAGGAGCACGTCTCAGAATACTTTGTTACAGTATGCCATCATAATAAATAATCAGTACACAATCGCATGGTGATGTCACATTGCTATTGTATTAACTATGTGGAAGAAAGCGACGTTGCGGTTAGGAATTTAGGAATTATGCATAAACGTCTTCGCATGTTCTTCAGTACAGCAATATGTAATGATTACTGTGAAAACAGATGAAGACGTCCCAGTCGAAGATCGCAAATGGTTTCGTAATCCATCAAAAAAATAAGTTACCTCTTCTCTGATACTACCAATATATGACAGTAGTAATGTTGGCTGCGGGTGGTCACATTCACTGTGCTGTAAACATCACCGGTTGCCAAAGATACCGTACATGTATTCCCTCGGAGCCAACAGATAGTGATCACAGTATTAGCTCCAAAGAAGTGATATAATGTCGTGACTCTTGGAACTCCTTGGATGCTTGCAGCCAATTCTGGGCTACACGTGTTTGACTTCTTGAGCAATTCAATCTTGAAGGAGGTTCACTCAGCTCTACAAAAAGAGAAGCCGGGTGTCTTTTCTCCTGGGAAGCCAACAGAGTTTCTAGCTAACTACAAAGCCAGTCTGGGCTTTTTGGGTTTCCTAGAAAGCTACTGCCGTTCACAGACTACAGTTAGTACTTTTCGGACAACAATTGTGTATACAAATTTCCTCAAGCAGTGGAACCTGCAAATTTATTTTACTTTGAGGTATAGCAGAACCGCAGAACCTTTACTCCGGTACTAGTAGCAGGGTTGTGAGCAATTCTTCTTAGTTTTCTCAACAAAAAAAATTTTATTGCAAAGGGTAAGATGGTGGCAGTAACGTTTGTAGAACTCCTTGCAACTTTTGGTCTGAAGCAGCAGATCATGTATCAGTAATAGCAGTTGCTTCCGTTTTCATTTCCCGTCAGTGCGAATAACTTGAAACTTCTGAAACATGTGTTTATTAGCTCCAACATGACACTAACCAAATAGTCTTTGGCAGATTCCAAGAGATTGCGCAGTCACTAGATCAGGCCCTTGCTGGACCCTCAGGAGCCCAGAGAGGCCTTGCTAAAGCTGGGGAGAATATGATTGGGTTGACCTTAAGTTCTAGTAGCACGCTATGGGAGAGTCTACAACGCTGCTGGCAAGATGATGTGTACATCAGTGCCATCTCTGATAAATTCCTGCGTCTTACTCTTCAATTGCTATCAAGGTCTGCCCACCTCACTACTGCTTGACAAATCTCAATTTTTTTCAGTTTTGAAGAATGATTGTATTGATCTATGTTTTTCGGACTTTTATCATCAAGTGGAATTTGGAGATGATGTCACGTTCAGAGTATTTTCAGAATTTGGCTTTGGCAAGAACAAGCGCAATACATGTACTCCCATGTCCGCCTCTATTGACCTTAGTCACTTGCAAATTTGTCAGATATGCGACATGGTTATCAGTTGGTTTGGCTGCCCGCCAAGCCGGCAATGCAAGCAACAACTCTGGAGGCGAGTGGGCGAGAGCCTCTGCTCCTGAAGATTTTGTTCTTGTAGGGCTTAAATCTTCTACTCATCATTTGGGCTCGCATCCTATCCAACATTTTCATAGAAAATCATGGGATTACTCATATTATTCCCAGCCCTTTCACATGTTGTTACTGTGGAGGAACAATCTATTGAAGCATCATTTGAGTAGTGCTATCTTAATCCATTTGCCAGAAAGAGATTGTATGGGATCCGTTTCTCTTTGGGGCTAAGATTAGTTAGCTAGCTGTCTGCTAAGGCAAATTTGTTGTGTGCGCAGCTTAGGCATGACGTGGAGCTTCTGGTTCGAATGATTAGGAATTCATACAGTCAAGAAGTATTGGCTCGTCTTAGTGGTATCCCAGAAAATGTTTTGGGGGTAGTGCGTGAAAGCTTGTCTCTGGGCTCACAACCTTTGTTGAATATGGTACCTGCTCTGACTGATATCCTCACAGAGACGTTGACGGAGAAATGTGTAGAGGTAAGATTATTCTTTCTTGTATCTTTGTAGCATCACAATAACACTCCCTCCAACCCCACCCCACCCAATATTTAGATTGACAAAGTTATTAATGTTAAGTTGTTAGGCATTCATATGGTCCGCATATTGAGTTAATGTCAATGTAATGCGAGTAGCGTTAACTTAATGTTATTGTAATGTTAGTAGCATTAAGTTGATGTCATACAGTCAAATATATTAAGTGAAGTTGAAATCGTCATTAACTTAAAATTAATTTAACATTATCTTAATATTGATCTAATGTTCTATTAGATTAACATTGCTTTAGCATTTATAACTTTGTGAAACTAAAAGGGATCTTTGAGATGATCCACTTTCGCCGTGACACTTCAAGAGCTTGGGGTATGTTGGTGTGGAATGGAGCACCGCTTGCTGGTTGGGAACAATGTCTAATTGACCACGCTATTTGTTTACAGGTGCTAAAGCAAACCAAAGGCATCATTGCAACATATCGCATGACAAATCGGCCTCGCCCTAGTCGTCACTCACCTTATGTCACAAGCGTCTTCCTGCCCCTGAAGGTCATAAATCTCTCACAATTTCGAATAGATATATAACACTTACATACCTACACTGCTGGTAGAGTCCAAGAATTTCCTTACAATCAGTGCTTTTACTCTTTTGCATGCTGTGCATGCGCAAACATGAACTTCATCCGACATTAAGACAGTTTTCTCCCGTAAAATTAATTCCTTGTGTTGGTTGTGTGAAATTGAAGAATGGTTTTGCCGTCGGATTTAAAATGGTTATGTTGCCAATGCAGGCATTTGTGGAAGATGAGCGTCATACGCACGTAACGAAAGAGATGCGAGCAGAACTTATCACCTCCGTCTCGGAGAAAATAACTTCTCAATATGATCTTTTGGCACGAGATATGGTATCAGTGGTAAGTATCGTTGTCCTAGCCCTTGGGAACATAATAAACTTGATCTGACTGAATGTGTCATTCAAACCTAATCTGGTACACTTTGCATCCTCTGCAGGCTAGACAAACCGAAGCTTCCTTGCAGCTCCTAAGACGAGGAGCGCGACAAAGAGGCGCAGGAGGTGCTGATACTAGTGACAGTATCTCTGATAATCTCTCTGATAAGATCTGTGCTCAATTGTTCCTGGACGTTCAGGTACGCCCGCTCTGCTTCCTGTTGTAATCGTGTTAAGGTAGGTAAACCCATTTGCGTGCAGTCCCTGCCCTTTGGATTGAGAAGTCACCCATTTACAATGCATTTGCCATTCACACACGTCACCAGTAAGATGCAAGATACCTCTGAGTTCTATCATTGATGCGATACTCATGGTTCAACCATTCATGACTTACTGATATACATGTAACGAAGCAACACATACTTCTATGCTTCAGAATCCATAAAAGACCAATTCAAAACAAATTCACTCTAGTAATCAAAAGCGCTCAAATAGACGGATGCTACGGGAATGGATTCCCTTCCTTATTATTTCATCTTGCTTTGCTTGGGTTGCGAAGAACGCTAAGATGAAATTGGACTGGCAAGTAGTTTTATCCTGCTTTGTCTACTGCTATGCGTTAAGAAGAGTTCTCTAACCTTCAGGGTCATTTTTTTGTGACTAACAGGAATACGGTCGCCGTTTGGCAGCTTTGGGAGTTACGGCAGTGGAAATACCAGCCTTCATTTCCCTATGGCAATGTGTAGCTCCTCCAGATAGGCATGATGTTGTCCGGTTTTAGTTAATCTTGGGAAGCTCGTAGTAGCTTTGTACAGGTGGTTGATACGGTCCATACCACGATAATTTAGACTAGATTTCACTTGTACTACAATTATTTAAGCGAATTTCACTTAGAAATCTTCTTTCCTTTCGCTAGCCAGGGAAGTTTACGAGTTCATCTCAAAGTGCTTCCAACTCTGAGAGTACTCTGGACCATTTCACAGTGTCTTCGTAGAACTTTGACGGTGATTGACATTGTGCCAATTCTATTAGTTGACAGTGAATCTCAATCTCCAGAATGACAGTTGTGAGAAGCGAACGCTTCTTATTGTGAATGATCAAGCCACTATGATACTCAAAAGCTTCAGCACCCGATGGGATACTAGAGTCACTGCCAACGACACTACAGGTAGTCCGAATCTCTATCTCGCTGATTGCACAAGCCGGAGCTTTCTAACCAGGAGTAGTATTTCAGGAATGCACTGCGAGGCCCAAGTAGTTGCGAACCCTCTGATGATTAAAATCCACACGTCCTGACGTGAGTGGCATTGAAAAAGGTGCACTGTGACGCTCGAGGAAAGCATGATTGGATGTACTCGCAGTCACAGCCCTCGTGCCTTCCCATCTCGCACCTCACTTCCTCGCCAGGGCGACAATCCATGCCTGGAGACTGGCACACTGCGTCCACCAGGACAATCAACAAACAGGGATGTCAAATCTCACAATTTTTGTTCCGCAATGTGCAGGTTTGTTACCAAAGTGGTCACAAATGCAATTCTTCCTCCTTCAAAGTGGTAGCCTTTCATAGAAATTTTCTTCTCTTGTGGGTCAACTTCTACACCCCCTAATGCCTCTCGAAGAATGACTGATTACACTACACCCAGACCCCTTTCATCCTACCTTCTGTAATATCACATCCTCTTTTCACCGCGAAGCCCAAAGGAACGGGCAAACAGCGGGTTCAAAATTCACTGTGTTCTCTCCAGGGCTTTTTTTGAATTTTTTATGAAATGCCAAAGAGGCGATATAAAATGTTATATTGGTGCTCCAAAATTTAGCATTCATCCACATTGGATAGAAAATATCACATTCACACATACCACATGTCTCTAATTCTATTTTCATCCACAATTTGATGATTTCATCCAAGATTTTTTTTTAATTCAAAGTTTTATAGCAAAAAAACTCAGGATATTTTGCCATTTTTTAGCCAAATTATTTTTTTGGTGCAATCTAGCACGAGAAAGCCCCCCCAAGCCCTGATTCTCTCATCCTCACTCTTCAATATCACAAGAATTCACATACAAATGTGATGATAAGGAGCTTGACAAGTTCAAAATGGGTGGTAGATCACATTCTGGTCTCTTACAACCATGTCCTATAATTCACAGTTACCCATAATAGTTTTAATTGTCACCCATGTTACACAACTCCATTCATAATCCCATGCTTGGGGGGCATCTAAACTGTAACTTTAAAGCAGCTTTCCATCACCAAGGATTGTGAAAACCGTGACAGCTTGTCTGTGGTGGAATCACAACTCTCAGGAAAAGCAAAAGAACTTTAGCTCAGGAATAAGAAACTCTTACAACGAGGCAAGTCATCATTGTTTTTCATGGCAGGCGGTGCTAGAAGGCGGCGAGAGACTAATTGGTTAAGTTCAAGCATGGATGTCAACTGCAGCACTCACACATGTCAATTCACCATGTTAGAAATGGAGCAAACAACACACTATGACACAAAATAACCTGCAATTGTGCACATTCTTATCTACTATCAATAATTTAGAAAGCTTCAAGGAAGGCCAGGAACCAAATGCTTACAGGAAAGAAGAGAAATCATGACCTGGATTTTAATCAATACAAACAATTTTGAGGGTTAATGTGATCAACTAAAATGTGGACTTTGTATTTTTAGAGTGGCGTGAGACACTATGGGAAATTGCTTAGATGAGGATGATGCTTGTAATAACTAAAGACAATGTATCATACCCTTTCAGCTTCAGCCTGCATTCTGGCCAAGTCTTTAATGGTCATGTACTTCCTGGTGGCCTCTGCACAACAACAAACAAGTCTCATGTCTAGTCAGGCCATGGATCATAGTGAGGGTGTCAAGTGGGGATGTCAGAGTTCACGAGTTGTGCAATTTGGGAAACCCGATTTGAAAATCTCTAGGAGTGGGCTGGTACTTTGAAATGAGATTCTGGGCCTGAGGTTGGATTTTGAAGCAAACATCACACAACCGTCAAACTAAGCAATTCAGCAACTCTCATGAATTTATTTTTTTTATATTAGAATTTGCAGATAAGACATGTAATTATTATGAATTTTCATAGTGGAAGCTCTCTAGGCCACTTGCGCAAACCATCACATAGCTTGATCCCAAAACTGAAACTGAAATCTAGAGAATCAATAGTTATAATCATAATTAACTAATCATAATTATGGGAACGGTTTGATGCACTTTTGAAGATACTTCCTGAATAGAAGTCTACTTGGGTGTTTTCACCTTAGAATTCACCAAATCCACCCGGAAACATCTTTGGTACTCCGTTCACTAACACTGTATCACATTGTTTATTCCTTCACCAAACAACCAAACTATAGAGAAATAATATATCCTATGCAAAATTCACTTTGTACTCTCCATATCGCTCTCTAGTACGTCACAAGAAGTTGTGTGCACACGTGATAATAAGCAGTGTTCTACGCCAACATCTGGATTCCAACTGCGACTCCTGCGACCCCAAGTACTTCGATAGATGCAGCATTACATTACAAAGTTACATGCGTTTGACGTTAAAGAAATCAGAGCTTTCACGAATTGGTCTGCTCGAGAACTCCTCAACAAAAGGTTTCATGTCGAGGGATCGACGTACCTGTGAACACCAGCATCATCAAAAGAATCCCCATCAAGTCTCTCCCATGCATCCCCATGACGCTTCCTCTTCCCCTTCCTGCACCACAAAACAACCCCGTCACGCATTTTCCACCCCAAGCAACCTCACTGAACTGAACCTCTTCTGCAATGAATTCGCAGCACCTCGATCCTAAGTGCACATCCTTGTTGTAACACACGCAACACACACGCAACAGAGATCAAGAACCTCACAAACCCCGAATCCAAGAATTCAAACCTTACCCCAAACCAGAGCCTGAACCCACTCCGATCCACAACCTCCAGGTACCAGATATAATTCGATCTCCTCCCAAGCAGATTCTGTGCGCTTTGAAGGCCGAGAGCGAAGGAAATCGATCAATGCGAGACGAGTGCCCCAATGAAGCAAATGATTGACAATTGTGGGATTGTGGGGTCTCTGTTTTCGATCTTGAAGAGGAGAAGGGAATGCAAATCATGGGGCGCCAGTGAAGATTGAAGAACTCGACAGCACTGTTTGGGGGCTTGGAAAGGTGATTGCGGCGGAGCGAGGTTCCAGCGGTGCTGTTGAGGATGATTGCATTACAGGACTGACCCTGTCTTCGGCTGATTGCGAATTGCATGGAATTATGGAAAAAGGACCACATCCTGATTGGATAGCTGACATCAATGGCTTAGGTTTTGCATTGGCGATGGTGCCTTCGAATAATTCATTCAAGCTAATTCGTCTGCGAAGGAACAATCTGCGATCATGCAAGGCAGCGAGGAATTCACGAGAGCGGTAAGATGAGGAGATGACCAAGTCGCAGAAAATGTTCCAACAGACGAAGAAAAAGCCGACGTTAGATATCACAATTTTACATCTTGGGCATCAAATTTGCAAGAACAGGACGCCGATTTGTCGTAACTATGAGTGAGGGTAATTAACATCTCCTGGAAAAGTAGCGTCACAACCAAAAATCGGTACAATTATGTAGACTTGTTAAATTTCCACAGAAATTAATTATAGCAAGTTAAAACAGTGTAACTATAGTTAATTAGTGCCGCTACTAAGACAAGTGCACTCAACATCACCAGTTGAATCAAATGGGTTTTGAACAACATTTTAGGTGGTGCATAAGCTTGAATGAGAAAAGAGGGGGTCAGCCTTCTACAATATCACTATAACAAGAATATATGGCCTACAGTACATGAGTAAGCTTACATTCAAGATGTTCCACACTGAAAGCAGCCTTGATTCATGGAAAGCAAAGGTCCCCCTGCCTTGAAGTTCAAGAAATATTATGTGATTCTGGGAGCACAAACCTCATGCATTGTTGTCACTAACTTACAGTTTGAGGTGCAGAAACTGTACAGATGTGTGTACCATGAAGTACTGGAGAGCTGTGAACTGCTTTGTAATTCCTTGAGGAACAGAGTCCGAGGTCCAAACATGCTGCGGCAAATTTACTAAGTTATGTTTTGTTTCTTTCAATGGAATTACATTGAAAGAATTCCATTTGTTTCTAATAAAAGGAAGAATAATAATTCAAAAAGTGCTGCCACAGTCGCAGAATATATTCCCATGCTCGATTGTCAGCGGAACACAATCAACACATTTGTTTCCGTTCTGTCATGTGAGTTATGGAAGTGGGAGTGATGGCAGTGGGCCAGCTTGGTGTCTTCGAAAATGGGAAAAGGTACCATCGATAGAATTTGACATTTGAGAAAACTCCATGATTGAGATACAGTAGCAACTTATAATTTCAGAGTGGTTTCCATTATTAGAATGAAAACTTGTTGGGTGGGATATTGTCCCCATTCAGAGAGGGCGGATTTCAATGTTACAGCACTAGAAAATGTATTATTTGGATACTCTATCATAAGGTATGAACTGTTGAACATTTGACTTAGAAGTAGAGTAAAACTTGTCAATCACCATACAGACAACATTCAAATCCTTCTCCACATAAACACAAAGACTTGCATGTTTTGAAATTCAATGGCATGATCAATTAATAAATGTAGTGTTAAGATTCATCTTCAAAAAATCAAATGCAAAAAGATTTTTTCCTACAAATTTTATTGTAATTTTAAAGGCAAAGAAGGTGAAATCTAGTTTAAAATTCCTTGCAATCCTTCACCTCACAATGTGCAATGACCGCTGAAAGTTGATATGAAATTTTGTTCCCATCACAATTGAATTGGTAGTTAAAATGTGTGGTTATCATCTAGTAATTGGGATTGTTGTTGTTCATTTTTAGGTGATACAAAATTTTGTTTCCATCACTATTGAATTGTGTAGTTATTGTTTGGTAATTGGGATAGTTGTTGTTCGTTTTTTAGATTTGTGTGATGAATGGCAAGCTTACTCTAAAACTTACTACTTCACGTCTACACTTCAAATGATCATCAAGAACAAAGCCATGATAAGATTTAGAAAAAATCTCAATTTTTACAAATCACACATTTTTATATAAATAATTGGCTTTCAACTACATTTCTTTGTCTTATCACTATGTGTTAAAGGTATGAACTTATATATGGTTATATCTTTTATAACTTACATATGGAACATTTTTAGATATTTGTGACTATTTTTTAGTATGAATAGGTGACTATTGAAATATACATAGAATCGGTAAAAATATTCCTCCTTTGTAAAAAACTATAAATATATGTAGTTTCATTTGGTAACACACTAATAAGTCAAGTCAATGTTTTTTTTTAAAGTAACACTTGACAAGTTGTAATTGATAATAGGGTTGTCACATTAGACAGATCATCCACGTGCCCATTTGATTCAAATTCTACTTGTTCCATGTAGTCAATATGTAGTTAATTTTCTACAAAAGTAAAAAGAAGCCAACATGGACTTACCTTGTTAACACTTGGTTGCCAACATAGATGCCAAGCACGGATGTAATTTAGACCAGGCACACACTTATGTCTACGCGTAGACATAAGTCATGTCTAGACATGGGCTTAAGTCCGAGCACAGACCTTATTTTGTTTGGATGCAAACGCTAGGATGGGTGCAAACTCAAGGCAGTCGAGACTTGGACGCTAGGACAAGTGGCAATGTTATTCAATTATGGTGCAAATGTTGGGGCTCATTTGACCCTTTGAAAAAATATTGAAAAGGCCTTCAAAATCTCATATTCTCAAATCAAATTAGAAGGGCCTATTAGTCTACTACACCCTTATTGTCTACACCTATACATTAAGTCTACACATGGCCCTTAAATCACTACCCTTAAGTCTACGCCTAGACCTTAAGTTCATGCCCATATCTTTAGTCCTCACCCTTAAGTTTGTGGCCAGACGCAATTAAGTCCACATCCATACCTTAAGTCCTTGCCCTTAAGTTTGCGGCTAGACGTGATTAAGTCCACACCCTTAAATCCGCACCTAGACGTGAATAAATCCACGCCCTCAAGTCCGCACATAGACACAATTAAGCCCATACCTTAAGTTTGCATCTAGATACTCTCAAAATATCATAAGTTTTTGGGAGTGCTCCTAAAAGTCCATGCTCTTAAGTCCACGCGTGGATACTCTAAAAAACCACAAAGTCTCAGGAATGAACTGCAAATCTTTGAAGTTCTTGCCTTTAAGTCTGTGTCAAGATATAATTAAGTTCCCACCCTTAAGTCTACACCCATACCTTAAGTTCCTACTTGTACCTTAAATCCCCCCACTTAAATCCGCACCCATATATTAAGTCCCCACCCTTAAGTCTACATTTAAACAATCCCCTAAACCACAAAGTTTTGGGAGTGAACCAAAAATCTTTTAAATCTTTGCCCTTAAGTTTGCACATAAATACTCCCAAAAAACCACCAAGTCTTGGGATTGAATTATAAATCTCTTAAGTCCTTGCCCTTAAGTCCACACCTAGACGGGTAGACCCAAACTCTAAATCCTAAATTCTAAAATCTTAAAACCAAAAATTTAATGTTCAAAGACTTGTAAAGAAAGATGTTTTTTCTCCCCTCTCCCAAAATAAAAATGCTTTTATAGTTTAATGTTTTTTTAACTCCTAAAGGACCAAGGCCATTTTTTTGCCAAAAATCACTCAAAATTGTCATTTCTATTATATTCACTCAAGAAAATAAAATATATATTTTTTAAGAATCTAACCATAGGATCTTGTACTTTACTTGTTTGAGATCATGTGGTAAGAAGTTCGTGAAGTTTGACTCTACAAGTTACAAGATATTACTGCATTAAAAGTTGGAAAATAAATTTGTTTTGAACACTGGCCTATAGTATCAAATGACTTTGTCTACCATTTATAGAAATTTTTGCACTATGGACTTTGAA
Source organism: Climacium dendroides (assembly GCA_950106755.1). Lineage (NCBI taxonomy): Eukaryota > Viridiplantae > Streptophyta > Bryopsida > Hypnales > Climaciaceae > Climacium > Climacium dendroides. The sequence continues at coordinate 23,864,387 of OX467088.1, forward strand.
TTAAAAGAAATTGTATTGAAGAATTGAATTGAAAGTCTACAAAAAAAAAAAAAAAAATGCTTGATTTTCATTCTTTAAAAAATTATCAAGTAGAAGTAGGTCCAAGATTGAAAGAAAAACTAAATCATTAATAGCTCTAAGATGGGATTGAAGCACAATAATCCAAATAATGAGATTGTTCTAACAAGCAAATTTAACCTTGTCAAAAAAAAAATTCTAAAAAATTGTGATAATTGCATTAAAAAATGAATCCTATAAGTGTTTTTTTTAAATGCTTGGATTGCCCAAAAAACAAGATTGTCCATAACTTTCACATCACTAATCCCAATGGAATGAAACAAAGCTTCACATGTAGACAAGAATAAGATTTATTAAAAAAATTGAAAAAAAATTATTTCAAATTTTTGTGGTTTTTGTTTCTTGTCTAGCGACATGAAAATTATGTTTAAGATGGCATGACTTTTTCTCTTGGGAACTAATTGAAATAAAAATTATATTCCCACAAAACTAAGAAGTTTTTCCATACTATTGAAAAGTTTTTAAAAATTTCACCAAAAATTGAGGCTATAGGAACTTGCCCGAACTCCTTAAAGTCCCTTGAGGAGAGTCTTGGTCCTTTAGGTGTTAATCAATTACTTATCCTAATTTTCTTATTGCACCAATTAAATTTTCAAAGCCTTGTTGAAATACACTCCTTTGTTCCTTTGAAAAAAAATATTGGTACAAGTGCCTCCTTGTCAACCCCAACTTTCTTATTTCACCAATTAAATTTTCAAAGCTTTCTTGGGAAACACCTCTTTGCTTCTTTAGGAAAAAAAAATGTAATGGTACAAGTACCTCCTCATCTACCCCAAGTTTCTTATTCCATCAACTAAATTTTCAAAGCCTTGTTGAGAAACATCCATTTGCTTCAAATAAGAGAAATAAACCTTCTTAGATGAAAAATACTTTGTTCCAAATAAAAGAAATATAATGATATAAGGCTCTTCCTTTGAATCCCTTTTTTCTTATTCCAATACTTTGATTTCAAAATCTTTATAAACAATCAACCTTTTGCTTCAAGCCAAAAAATATATACAAAGACTTTCCATCCAGTAATGTCTTTCCTAGTTCAAAAACAAAGAGAATAAATGCTTTTGAAAAAATAACCTTCTATTTGTGAAGGAAGGCCAATAAGTTCCTTCTGAAATTCCCGTGTCTAATTCAACTATTACATTAGCAAGTGCTTTTGAATAAACAACACATTTTATTGTAGGCCATAATATTAGAAGGGGGCCTTCAACCCATTTGAAGATTGAAGTAGGTGAATTTTTTAATTTAGGTCTTTAGTAACCCAAACATGGAGGCAAGAATGAGTTGTCAATAATGAAATGCTACCCACTTTCAATACAGAGGAAGAATCCCATGTTGAAGTCAAAGTGGAAGGACCATGCGGGTTGTTGTACCCTTGAGCCTCCGCCTTTACCCCCTAAACGTCAGAGGCCCAACCAGGCTTAAAAATTGCCTTCCTTTGCAAGTCCAAAAAGTCAAAATTAGAGTAAGGTATGAAGATCTTAACCGTACAATATTGTAGTGTGCATGTTGCAAATTGTGTGGAACAAATTTGGGGTCATTTGACCATATAGATTGAAAAATTATAATGTTTTTAGTGTTGAAAAAAGGTGCTGAAATTTTCTTAAAAACACATTTGGAGGTGAAATTCGATTTCTAAACCTACTCAAATGAAAAAACTTTAAACTACAATGTGATTCAAAACCAAAATATATAAAATTTGGTGAAAAAAATATCATTCAAATGAATCATTGTGTCTGCAAAATGGATTTGAAATGTCAGAAAACAGTGAAAAAAGTAACAAAAAATCACATCTATGACTCAACTTCCTTCTACTAAAATGCTTCTCAGTCACTCATAACTTCTTGGATTGCTATGAAATTTTAATGGCACAAACTAGACTAGTATGCGCAACTTCTCCAACAAGTTTTATTGGATTTGAACATTGTATGAAGAAGTTATAGGCCGCCAAAGTTCACTGGAATTCACCAATGTCTGGATTTTGAACTTTGAATTGCTCCCAATCATTCGAAACAACTTGGATTGACATGAAAACTTGACCACAATGATTAGACTTCAGTGGAAACAAAACCCAACAAATTTTATTGAAAACAAACATTAGATTACAAAGATACAAGCCTCCAAAGTTGCAGCCATCAAATGCAGTTTGGTGAGCTCAAATTGAACCTGTGAACTTTGATTGGCTCCCAAAACTATTATACATCTTGTATTGATCTAAAAATTTTATCACACAAACTAGACTAGTATGCACAACTTCTCCAACAAGTTTTATTGAATTTGGACATTGGATGCAAAAGTTGAAGCCCTTTGAATTTGACTTTTAGACTATGAGGACGTTTTTCATCCCCTGTGACGTTCAGGGGTTAAATCCATGTCTAGGTGCAATTAAGTCTACACCTAAACTTTAAGTCTGCAACTGGACGCAATTAAGTCCGCGTCCATATCTTAAGTCAGTGCCCATATTTTAAGTCCCTGCATTTAAGTCTGCATCTAAATGCAATTAAGCTCATGCTCATTTTTTAAGTCCCTGCATTTAAATCTGCATCCAAATGCAATTAAGCTCATGCTCATTTTTAAAGTTCTTGTTGTTAAGTCTACGTCCATACCTTAAGTTGGTGCCCATATTTTAAGTCCCTACACTTAAATCCAGGCTCAAACACAATTAAGTCCACATCCATACATTAAGTCCCCACCTTTAAGTCCATGCCCAGACACTCTTGAAAACTTACAAGGGCTTGGGAGTGAACCAAAAATCTCTCAAGTCCCCACTTGTATAACTACATCCCTGCCCGTATACATACATCCACGCACAATACTGATAAGTTCCCACACATTTGCATCCACGCCCATACAACTATGTCCCTACTCAAACACATACATCCACATATAATATTAATAAGTTTTTTCTATCTACGTTCCTATCCATCTATGTCCCTGTCCACACAACTATATCCCTACTCAAACACATACATCCACATATAATATTAATAAGTTTTTTCTATCTACGTTCCTATCCATCTATGTCCCTGTCCACACAACTATATCCTTGCCCCTAGCATCTACACGTGGATGCTAGTATGGATTGCTCTATCATCCAGTAAAAGTAAATCAAGGTAACTTTTTTTTACTTTACAAAGTTCAAAGTCCAAAACCCTAATAGCCGTCTGGATTGTCTATTTATTTGGTGACCCTAAAACACCTGATACGACAACCTTCATTGATTAAAGATGTAGACATTTGAAAAATTTGCACAAAAATTCAATTTTAATTTTAGCACCTCCTTGTCAAATTTGACCCTCATGTACAATAGAAAGTCCAACTTTTGAAAAATCTACAATAAACAACAAGTCTCTTTGAACATCTATGTCATAGATTTATGTTGAGCATTATTTTTTATTATTATTGATATTGTACTTGATTTCCTTAAATTATCATCAATAAAATTTAATTAGAAAAAGTGAACTTTCAAAATATTCATCATCAACTTTGTGGATGATTGAGTATTGGATATTTAAAGATTAAGAAGAGAAAAAAACACTTAGAAGTATTAATTTAATTTTATAAAGGTTGCTAATTTAGATGGCACTTATAAATATTGTAAATGAGTGATTTTTAAATATATGTGGAGAAACAATATTTTTAAATAGAAAAAAGAACACCTCTGATTAAAATATAATAATATAATATATGAAAACTATTTTTAAAAATCTATAAATATCCATTTTGAGTTTATTAGATCTTAGAGTAAAATTTTATCCCTTAGGAAGAGGATGTTGCATAAATTTCTACAATGTGAAGATGTATTAGAGCAACTTTGAAAGAATAATTTAGTAATGACTTTCAATAATAAAAATGTACAAAATTTGAACCACAAATCATATTTTTATGATTAGATGTCCATTAGATTTATAAATATTTATTATTGTTATTAAATTTTAATTCATTTATAAAATTTATTATGTCTTAAATATTTGTGGTATTTACAAGGATATTTTCTATGAGTTTCAAATGAAAAATTTTAAACTTGATGATCTTTTGAGATTTTTGTATTACATATTATGAAAGTCCCTGGGTACTTACTATACTTTGTAATCAACATATCCGTGTGTTGAAACTTTTTATTTGAAGTTTTTAAACATATCCCTATTGTAATTCAAAATTTTGTTTTAGGATTAATTAGTAATTTAGTACAAGATATATACTCTAATAACTATTGAGCTCAACCAATAGATATGCAGACATCATATATCAAACAATATATATGTGGACACCATATATTAAACAATTCATTCAAATGTGAGAAAAAACTACAAAAACTACCCCCCCCAAAGTAGTATTATATTGGCTAAGCCTCAAGGATGTATCTACTATGAAATTTTGATGATCATTAAATGATGGCTTCTCAAAATGCATGATTTTGAATCTTCTCAAAAATAGAAAATATTTTAGAGATTGGTGTTCTATTAATACTGAATGCAAGGCTATACATTTTGACAGAATTGGGTCCTTAATTAATTTTACAACAACCCATCTTATATGTCTACAATACAATTCTTCTTCTATAATCATCTTTTGTGACAATATTGAATCAAGCAACTTCTTTGTGTCTTCCTCATCCTTTAAAAGTTGGCCATGATCAATTCCTTTTTCATGACCAAATTTCTTTTTTATCATTCCTCAATTTTATTCTTATGACAATGGAAGTGCATAAAGCATACGTCTCTATAAAATCATGTATTTTGAGAGATTTATAAATCATAGTCATAATCTAATTAGTATGAAATGTGCATACAACCTTGTCTCTATCTGAATTCTATTAGTAACATCTCGTAATCCTGGTAATCCAACTACCCAATAACCACGAAAGGGCTAGCCCAACATCTATCGTTCGTCCACTGTTCATCGATCATCGTTCGTCCATCGTTCGTCCATCGCTCTCAGAAACCCTAAACCCTTGACTTTGCTTCAGTGTCTCCATTGATTTGCATTCTCGCAGGAATTTGTGACCAGGGTTTGTCAAATTCCAATGTAGCGATGACCACTCGATTGTCGTCTCTGTCTCGCTTCCTTCTGCGCCATGCATCTCAACCTCTGACATCGCCTGCCGATCGCATCGCCTCCCATTCTGCGCTTGCTCCGACTTCCACCACGACATCGTCCTTCTTCCAGCAATGCCGGTCGTTTGTGCAGATGCGAACTCGTCTAGAAGTCGCTGACAACTCTGGTGCCAAGCGTGTCTCTTGTATCAAGGTTTTGGGCGGTGGCAAGCACGGGAAGCTCGGCGACCTCATTATCGCTTCTGTCAAGGATGCCGTGCCTCGTGGCAAGGTGAAGAAGGGAGAGGTCGTGAATTGTGTGATTGTTCGTGCTGCAATGCACCGGCAGCGCAGTGACGGGAGCGAAATTAGGTTCGATAAGAATGCAGTTGTGATAGTGAATAAGCAAGGAGAGCCGATAGGGACGCGTATCTTTGGGCCTGTTCCTCACGAATTGCGAATGAAAAATTTCATGAAAATTTTGACTCTGGCTGATCACGTCACATAAGAGGAATTCATTCAAACTCTTTATTCGCTTACATGTTTTGCACTGGCGTCCGGTTTTGTTGAATTCTAATGAAGTGAATGTGCAGTTAGGTTTTCGGTGTTCATGATCCGAACCATTCTTTATAGCAAGCTTTCGGGCTGAGTTTGAGCAGGATCTTGTTGTTTTCGATCTGTAGGTTAGTGACAGTAACATTGGCAGATGGATTTAACCAAAAATGAACCAAAAGACTCAGACTAGGCCTCATATTTTTTTTAAGCACTTTGGAATGGGTTTTACGGGGGCTTTCGTTCCAAACTTATTTATTTATTGACCATCTCATGCAATCTTCTTCGTTGATTTTGGTGATGTAAAGTTTTGCCCTGTCTGGATTATATTTTTCACAACATGATCAACTGAATTGGTCACCTTTGAGTCATGTGGTCCCAGTCTTTTAGGGTTTCAATGATGTTTCCATCCTCTTGAAGGGTTCAAGTCTTATGTCTTGATGGTGGGTACTTTGTCTTGATGGGATGTTGCATTCCTGCTAATTCAATTTGATGTTTTTAACGCACAATGACGTGCCGTTTTCTCCTGAACTCTCTGATTGTTATTGTTAAGTTTAATTTCGTCTCTTTAATCTCGGTTTATTTACATGATTTGATTTTGTATGCATACTGTGCTATTGCCTAATGGTTCTGTTCCCCCTTCATTATCATTTACAACCAGAAAATGTAGTCCAGATTGCATTACTTAACATGGCACGTGAGAGACTAGGCTGGGGCACCTTACTTGTTCACTACTAATATTCTGCTTGTTTAATTTTCCATCCATTAGTAGCGTAGTAAATCTATTCAGGCAAAAGAGTAGATTGCACATCGTTGTTGATGCATAGTTCTTATTTTATCTGTGTATTTTGAATTATTGGTGAAGCAGTGTTAACTAGCGGGTTCCATTAGTAGGTCGTTAAGCAGCAGTTTTCTCGTAACTGCCGCGGCTGTCGCGGCGTTAACGACATGCCTCATCCGACGGCGTGGATCAACTTCATTCCGGATTTTTCGCATCAATGGATTCAGCTGACAGTGTCTATATAAATAAGCTGGACTCACACCATAGCCGCATTAGCGTGCAAGTCTTCTTCGCCCGATTCCTTCGAAGACTCTTCAAACGATTCGGGTGGATTAAAAGTCTCTGTTGTTGCTTGTCCGTGATAATTGAATCACTTGTTTCAGGTGTATGAGCTTGAGTTTCTTGAGCTTGCAAATAGTTCGCTGTGGAGTTGAAAAACAATTCGGCTGCTTAAGAATTTAAACAAAATAAAAGGAGAATGAGGGAGTGTCTATCTATCCATATCGGTCAGGCAGGAATCCAGGTCGGGAACGCTTGCTGGGAGCTTTTCTGTCTGGAGCATGGCATTCAGGTATGTGCACTTCTGGAAAGGTCTTTATTCATTTGAAATCACAATATGGATAACGTAAGAGGATAATATGTGCGTCACTTTAAGCTTTTTACATATGTAGGATTTTCGGAAGATCACTAGAGACCTGGACAGATCTTTGACCTCAAGAGCCGAATCTGTTGAGATCAAATTTTGATCACTACATAAGAATTTCTTTGTATGGATTTCTTATACAGTTTCAAAGTGGAAGGTTGTAGACTACTGTGACAGTAGATAAACCCCATTTCCATAAACATGTAGTGGTTGTAGACGTATAGCCAATTCATGCTTAACCACTTGTTAATATGTCCGACCAAGTTTATGGATAAACGACTGCTGTTAACAGGGATCAGGTCCATATCGGTTTTAGCATCCTCTACCTTAGTCAGGATTTTCGATCTGATTTTCTAATTGTTGTGCGCCTTCAGCGTATATCCAATGCCTTCTTCGTAATGATTTAATTTTCAAATGTTTTTGGTCACGTACAGCCGGATGGCCAAATGCCAAGCGACAAGACTTTGGGCGGAGACGAAGCCTTCACCACCTTCTTCAGCGAGACTGGTGCTGGCAAGCACGTACCTCGCTGTGTGTTCTTGGACCTGGAGCCCACGGTGGTCGATGAAGTGAGGACTGGCACATACCGCCAGCTTTTCCACCCTGAGCAGCTCATTAGTGGCAAAGAAGATGCCGCCAACAATTTCGCTCGTGGACACTACACAAGTAAGACATTGTTCAGTTTTCGAATTTTGAAGTGCAGTGTAAGAAATTGCAGGTACTGAGATTATATTGATAATAGTATTTATCCTGTAAGTTTAACCCATGATTCCGCTTTATGTTTCCTCTTTCAACCTTTAGAAATGAGTATATTTGATGATTCAATGGGGTACACCTACTTAATGGTTCGATGTACCTTGCTCCTATTTCAATGCAAATTTCATTGAAGCATCAATGCAATTCTATTCATTTCGAAGAGCCGAATGTGGAAACACAAGGTGGAATCATGGACGACACTTACAGGTAACTATAATTGCATCATATTGAATCCGTTATATTGAATGCCAGAGAAATATGACCTTACATCAGTTCCAGTGACGCTGAAACTTGTTGATATAGAGGGAACTATCCAGAGTATATGTGCTGTGTCCTCATAATAAAGTCCATCTCATCAAACATTCCATAACCTGAGACCACTTGCATCGCAGTCGGGAAGGAGATCGTGGATCTTTGCTTAGATAGGATTCGCAAACTCGCCGACAATTGCACCGGTCTTCAGGGATTCCTGGTGTTCCATGCGGTGGGCGGAGGCACCGGATCAGGCCTGGGTTCTTTGCTACTGGAGAGGCTGTCCGTGGACTATGGCAAGAAGTCGAAGCTATCCATGTGCATCTTTCCAAGCCCTCAAGTGTCAGGAGCAGTGGTGGAGCCTTACAACAGCGTCTTGTCAACTCATTCTCTTCTGGAGCACACAGACGTGGCCGTCATGCTTGACAACGAGGCTATTTACGATATCTGTCGTCGGAACTTAGATATTGAGCGACCTACTTACACCAATTTGAACCGACTTGTTACCCAGGTTGGTATCCAACTCAATTTATTTAATATCTAAACGCCGTCAGTACTTCTTCAGATCTTGTTTCTTTGAATCGTTACAACTCAGACCTCTTCAGTATAACCCCTAATCTGACATTCTGGAATATCCTACACTCTATTATGAACTGGAGCTCGTCACACATGCAATCTATGTCATAGTTTTTATTTCAGAGAGGTCAGTGTGCAACTATAGAATTTTTAAATTAGTCAAGTTATATCACCCAAAGTTTCACAAATTGTTTTGGAGCAGCATTGTATCTAAATGAGACAGCTTGAGTTGAAGATTTCACTGTCACACAAGCCTTTGGGTTTATCTGTCCGCCTACAAGTTGTTCATAAGTCGTGTTGTCAATTTCAATATTCTATTTCGTTCTCTGCGACAGTTCATGTTTTCTTGCAGGTCGTATCATCGCTGACGGCATCGTTGCGTTTTGATGGAGCCCTGAACGTGGATCTCACTGAGTTTCAGACCAACCTGGTCCCTTACCCGCGAATCCATTTCATGCTGTCGTCCTACGCACCCGTGATATCTGCGGAGAAAGCGTACCACGAGCAGCTGTCCGTGTCTGAGCTCACCAACAGCGTGTTTGAGCCCTCCAGCATGATGGCCAAGTGCGATCCCCGCCATGGCAAGTACATGGCCTGCTGCCTCATGTACCGCGGCGACGTGGTGCCCAAGGATGTGAATGCCTCCGTGGGCACCATCAAGACCAAGCGTACCATCCAGTTTGTGGACTGGTAAAAGAATATTTGCTTTAACCTTTTGACGCCTGAATGTTTTTGAATTTCTGCAGATTTTCTGCTTATATTTTTGTACCAACATATTACATATCTCAATTTCATCAAATTGGTCATAGAGGAAGGCTATCCTTTATAGATCCAAGTGTTTCTTTGGATGAATGAGAAAGTGCAATTAGAAGGATTTGAGTGTATATTTTGAAACTAAACAAATATTTATGACTAATGAGTATTACAAATAACGTTTTTTTCTTCTTCTAATAATTCACTCATCCTAGGTGCCCCACGGGATTCAAGTGCGGGATCAATTACCAACCGCCTACAGTTGTGCCAGGTGGGGATTTGGCCAAAGTGCAACGCGCTGTGTGCATGATCTCCAACACCACCAGTGTTGCAGAAGTATTCTCTAGGTCAGTAAACAGAGAGAACCGACAACTCGTTATTGATGAGATGGTTTATTTTCCCAAATTACTGATTTGAAATAAATACATTCAGACAAATTCCCGAGCTATATTCACAAAAGTCTATATCGTGTTTAAAAGTAACAAGGAATAACCGAAGCATATCACTAAAAAAGTTGATTAACTTTAGAGAACTTAGGATATTGGCTAGTTTGGCACAAAATCTCCTTGGACATTGCTCTAGGTTGGATCACAAATTTGACCTCATGTACGCCAAGCGTGCGTTTGTGCACTGGTATGTGGGCGAGGGCATGGAGGAGGGTGAGTTTTCCGAAGCACGTGAGGATCTGGCTGCCCTAGAGAAGGACTATGAGGAGGTTGGTGCCGAGTCGAACGAGGGTGACGGTGATGAATGCGATGAAGAATATTAAGGTATGAACACCCAATGCTGGTGAGCATAGTTACTATTACTTGATTGGTCCAATTTATTTATCGATGGCATTGGTAAGAGGATTTCAACTCATCAACGAATGTGGTTTTTGGATGCAAAAGCTACGGTACAAGCTACGATTCGTTGATGAGTTGATGAGTTGATGAGGGTACAAGTTGATGTTCTAAAATTGCTCAATTATTAAGTGATGTACTGTACTGTACAGCAACTGAACATCTGATACACTGGCACTTTTGGGTCCTTGGCACTTTTGAACGTTCCTGCCTTCGATGTAGCAGCTTTGACAGGACACTCTTGGAAGGACGTGAATGCATCTGACGAGGTTATGATCCTAGGCCTCAACATTTTACAACCACATACCTAAACGTAAAGTTACATGATCTGGAGCTCATTGAGGCTGAAGGCTGGTCCAACTAAAGTTGTACCTCCTTTGATTAGCTCAAAGCGTACAGCCCTCGGGACAATTAAGGGAGAGAAGGAAGCCTTAGTTTGTACTCTTTCATTGTGGCTGTGGACTTTGGCTGATACTCCATCATGTTACTTGACTATTATTTTGTGACCGCTCAATAAACAAGTTCAACACTCTCAAGGGGGCGAAGCACCTTTGATTAGTCTTCAATAAAGTTGAAAGTCTTGTAACTCTTCGTGTACAATCTTTGCATTCAATCACCTTCACAGGTGATATGCACACTCTGTTTCAGACCTGCTTAGCACTTGTAGCGAACACATACCAGCTCTTTTGCCAAGAAGGATCTATGGATTCATTCAAATTGGCCAGAAGGTACGCAGCCGAAGTTTTTTGACAAGGAAGAAAATCACCAGAAGTCAGTCATGTCTTGCGACTGCATGACTCTTTCCACACGGATTTTTCTAGTGTGGATTTAGATTATGTACAAGAACAAGAACGATATAGTGGCAAGATTTTGTTTACCCTGGCTCAATCATGCCTTCTTGTCATTCCAAAAAAAATTTCACTTGAGTAACAATTCAAATGCAGTGTAGATAAAATTAAAGACCTTATAGAGGGTGAATTTCATGGCTTTCAGGACTTTTAGTAGAACTCTAATGGCATGTTGAACACTGTTTTTATTGTTGCCAAAATTTTGCCAGATCTTACAAATTTAATTCATTGGCATATTGCCAATGAGTGGATTATTGTTCTTTAAAAAAAAAAGTTGATACCAAATAGGAGAAGCTATCACAAATCTTGTTAACCCATTAAGGACTGGTCAACCACTCTCTTTGGTCAAAATTGTCACTTTTTCATCAATAGCCAAAGTTTTAAAATGAATTTGGATATGGACAAAAGGAGATAGGTGTGGGGAATTGGGAACCAAATGCATTGGGACAAGAATGAAGACAATCTCTAGCATGTGGTTTTGGGGTTGAAAAAACAAATGAAATACTAGTTGAAAATATGGAAATCAATATGGAAATCAATGTAAAATTTGTCATGCATTTACTGCAAAGCTCTAAGCGTTCATGCTAATTTCATCAATACAATCACATCTCTGGAATGCACCACAATTTGATATCTTTTCCATGTTTAGCCTAAGACCAAAAAATATCTTGACCACCTCTAGAATCAACCACAAGCCTTAATGGGTTAAGCTTTCTTTACTTGCACTCAACAATTGTATATACAATAAAGTTCTTGAGTTTCAATGTTACCATTCTTGCAAAGAATCCTCATAAGAAAAAAAAAACTTTCATTGCATTCAAATGTTTTTTCTAGCTCATACAACATCTCTACATAGGCCAATTTGGTAAGGGAAGCAATCCATTTCTAACCACCATTTTTGTAAGGTGGGGTTCTTCACAAGGAAAAATTTTCAATGCGTAAAAATAGAATTTAGAAGGTTTCTCATACTAGTCATATAGACCTTCCTATTTCCAACCAAGGACTGATTGCAAAATCCACTCAAAGTTGGTTGCAATATTTAGTCTTCTAGCCAATCATAATATATAACAGCTGCATCAAGAATTGTGCCATAATTTATCATTGTTAATCTCTTCCTACACAAAAAGAAGCCTACATTGCTAAAGTTTGAAACATCACTCTCATTGTATATTTTTGTTTGCAAGAGATAGGGAAAGACCGTGTGCATGATGAATGATCACACTAATGCTTGTCTTGCGCTCTAGGTCTTCACCGTAAAACATCTCATGAAATAATTAGAAGATCTTTCTCCATGATGAAAATAAGACGGACTTCATGACCAACCAAGGTAGCAACACCGCGTACTTATATTATTGATATCCAAATTGAAAGTATGCGGTGGCAAGGCTGCGGCCGAAAGTTGAATAATCTTGAACATTTGATGTGCCCTTTGTAGTTATCCACAAGGGTTGATGAGATGATGTAATAAACTGCTTCAAGTCACCATAAGGTGAAATGGATTCTATAGTCCTCTAGATGAAAGTAGTTTGTACTCACTGTGGAACTTTTGACTATTGATTTTCAAGTGAAATTGGTCAAAATCTCATACACACATTATATACTCACTATTGAAAGTTTCAAGAGTTGCATTTCACATAAAAATTCTTTGATAATTTTCAATAATTTATCCATAAATAAATTGTCAAGCGGTACCCTACAAGTCTCACCCAAGATTCCACTTTTTTTCCACTTTCTTCTCATGGAATTGATTGTAATGAATGGTATTTGAATGGAATGAACTACGGTATATTAAGTTTGTAGTTAAATTTGATTTGTACATACTCAAATTTTCTATCAACTAAACTATTGGAGGTGGAAATAAAGAGGTATTTATAGAGTTTGAGAACTAAAAATAAGGTTGAACATCCCTAATTTCATCTATTACTTGACCTACACCTTTAAAAAACATAAGTCAACATTTGACAATTCAATGAAAGCTTTCATGGTTACTCAAACTTTCAAACTAATAAACCTTTGGATATTCACCAAAATAGATGTAGAAGATAAATTAAAGAGGTTCAAAGGGATGGCTTATTTTAATTTATTGTTTGAATTCTTGATTGAAGATTTGAATTTGTATGGATGCAATTAGTTTAAAAGAACAACTCTCAATCCATTGAATGTTCATGTGTACTCATTTTTATGAGTTGAAATCGAAAAACAAGGTAAAATCATAGGTTAGTGACCTTTGTTTTAATCTTTGAATCCCTTCATTTCTTAACATGTAAGAGCTCATTTTCAAGTCTATATTCAATATAGTGAACAAACTATTTTAGGGACAATATCTTGTTAAAGTAGGAGGTCTATAAGTGCATAGATACTCCAATGGAAAGTATGAAGTGTGGCGACAGCGGCCGAGAGTATATAGTGGTGTGACCCCAACCAAAAGTGTGTGGTGTATGTTGCAGTCCCAGCTTGAAAGTTAATATGTGTGTCTTTTGGATATTCATGTACATTTGACGTGACTCTTGTAGTTATCCCCAAGAATTGATGAGACATTGTAATGAACTCTTTCAAGTCATCTTAAGATGAAATGGGTTCCATAGTCTTTTTGGATGCGATGGATTTTTTTTACCATTATTCAAGGATATTATTGCACCACTTTAGACCATGAAATTTGAAAGCTACTATTTCAAATCTCTCATTCAATAAGTATTATTCACCATACCATAGCAAGGACTCCAGATTTTTTTTTGCTTGTGGCTATTCCTTTTCACCTATTAATTTGCCACTAACCAACAAGAAAAGTTGATTTGCAATGAAATCGATAACAATGCCCACTATATGCCCAGTTTAATGAGGACAGGGTTGGGTTGGGTAGACATTGGCCCTTGAATTGGGGATCAAATACAACTCTGGCTGCGGGTATGTGGGCAAGGGTGGGGTTGTATTGGACTGAGATAGGCTTGCAATGGAGGTGGGATATAACTGCGGCCACTGACATGTGGTATTGCGACTCCAATCTCAAGTAGGAGGATACGGATGTGGTTAAAAGTTGTTTTATGTATGTCTTTTGGATATTTTTGTATACTTGACGTGACTCTTGTAGTTATCTCCAAGGATTGATGAGATATTGTAATGAACTCCTTTAAGTCAGCTTAAGATGAAATAGATTCCATAGTCTTTTTGGATGCAATAGATTTTCTTTTATCATTATTCAAGGATATTATTGCACCACTTTAGACCATGAATTTGAAAGCTTCTATTTCAAATCTATTCAATAATTATTAATCACCATACCATGACAAGAACACCAAAAATAATTTGCTTGGGGTCATTTCTTGTCACCTACCAATTTGCCACTAGCCAATGAAAGAGGTTAATTTGCAATGAAACCGATAACAACGCCCAATGTATACTTTGTTGGGTAAGGGCCAAGATAGCCCCTTGTGGGGGTATGACAAGGGTTGTGAGTATGTGGTATCATGAACTCATCTACAGCTACGGCCACGGCCAAAAATTGCCAAAAGTTGTTGTGTACTTATCTTTTGGATGTTCTTGTACACTTGACGTGACTCGTGTAGTTATCCACAAGGATTGATGAAACATGATAATGAACCCCTTCAAGTCACTATAAGGTGAAATGGATTCCGTAGTCTTTTGGATGTAATGGATTTTCTTTTATCATTATTCAAGGATATTATTGTACCACTTTAGACCATGAATTTGAAAGCTCCTATTCAAATCTCTATTCAATAATGATTCACCATACCATGATTGACAAGGATACCAAAAATAATTTACTCCTCGGTTATGTCTTCTCACCTACCACTATAAATACCGATTTACTAGTGGCGGACAAGAAAGGTCATGTGTTTCCAAACCTTGTGTTGTCACGTCCCAATGGGAAGGACATTGGGCAACATGACAATGTAATCACAAACCATTGAACCAGTCAATAAACTCAACGTGGACATTGCAATATGATGTAAGCTTAAGTGTGCCTTTGGTATGATTGGACTTGCAATTGAAACCAATGACAACACCTACTATATGCCCAATTGGGCTACGGTGGGTTGGGTTGGGTTGGGATTGGCCTTCGGGGATGTGGGTAGGGTGGCACAAGCTAATTCACGAATTGGATGCCCATGGAGCTATGAACTTGCAATAGCCATCCACTGCATTTGAGTGCTCAAGGTTGGTGTTATTGCCTTTGGAAGTAAGCTTAAACAATGTGGTTGTGTGTATCTAAGCTTACAAGGAAAAGAAAAGAAAATCAACATCAACTTGCCAGTGCTCTTTCTAAGTATGCCATATCATTAACCGGGAACAAGTTCAAAAATGTTTATTGATATTATCCCCTAAAGGTTTAAGACTATGTTTTTATTCAAAACACTTCAATGAATCTATAATTTGTAGTGCAAATACCAAATTAATTTGGGCACATGTAAACATAAGATTATGTAGTACTCTAGTGCAAAAAAGATATAGAATTTCTTTTAGAAATTTCCACCTTGTGGATAGCAAGATAATGGTGTTTGAATTGACAATATCCTTTTTTTGCACTTCACAAGGGCACATTTGTGTGAAAAAATGTCCCAAATGGTGGTACTTTTTTGGATTCATTCTTCAAGGCAAGTTGGCTACATGCTTGAAAATTTTCAGATCATTTGGAATTGTACAACATATAGGAAAAAATAAAAGTCAAAGTAGTAGAAAATGATTCAAAATACTAAAATGTCAAGAATTTAGTTATGGAATTGAAAAATAACAATCCAATGGTTGTATTATCAACAATGTACTCCCAATATTTTTGTTTTTATTTTCAAAAATATTAAAAATTGAATTAAATAAAGGATTTCAAATCTATTTTAGAGTAGAGATTCTATAACTACCTGTACACTCAAACTCCTCATAACTTTCATGTCATTGATCAAAATGGAATGATTCAAAGCTTTCCACATATATATGTAAATTTAAAAAATCAATTCCAATTTTTTTTTTTTAAATTTTAAGTATTTTTTAAGAAGTTTTTTTGTTGTCCAAGCTACATGTTGAGCAATGAAAACTACATGTCATGCAATAACTCTTCAACCATATAGTCAAAAGTTATGAAAATTGTTGGGCCTTAAAGCTATTCTTCGGGCACATGAAATAAATAAAAACTCCATTTATAACGAGCTGCCTAAAAAAACTCTACAAGGGGTTTACTAACAATCTATTGGCTATAGAACTTCAAAGGGATAGACATGTAATTCTTTCAACTTACAAAGTACTTCATCAATGGTACTAGTTCAACAACCCCCAATCCCTAAGCCCCTAAGCCCCTAAGCCCCTAAGCCCCTAACCTATATTTGTATTGTTCAAGAAGCACTTTGAATTGCAATCCATTTGGATAAATGGAACTATATGTATATATTTGCATGGTATATTGTACGTATTTTGTATTGTTATAGGTATTCCGTACTCCCTATCTGTATTTCGTATCCATGATGGCTTTGGCTTTTATCGCAGATCTGACGGCATGGGGGTACTTTATCTCAAATCAACGGTTGGGGATTGTTGAGCCTGATAGTATCTCTCGATATAAAAATCAATGCGCTGCCAGGTCAGTTTTGGAATGCCTGCTAGGATTCTGCACCCCTTTAGCAATCGCTGTCTACATTCTCTCCTGATCTGACCTTGCAGTCGAGAAGACGAAGTTTGCATTGCATTTCCACCATTTTGCACCTAGCTCCGTTGTTTCTTCAAGTACTGCGCGATAGAATCCGCGGTGCAATACGCGATAGACTGGATGGTGACCATTGGGTTCACGCCGGAGGACGTCGGAAGCACGCTGCCATCACCAACGAAGAGCCCCTCTGCTTCCCACATCTCCCCGCTGGGATCCACTGCAGAGGATGCGGGCATGGCGCCCATGCGACAACTTCCCAATTGGTGCGCGGACGCCATCTGAATCGACGAGTTTTTTGCGCCTCGTCGCTTCACTCGCGCCAAGTAAGCTTCCATCTCTTCCTTCGACGCACCTAAATCAACACCAAAGCTCTGTCACATGTTTGGGGCTGGACAGGCACAACTTGAACAGGTTGGATTCGGAGATTAGGGTTTGGAGGGAGGGTTTAGGGTTTTGAGCACCTAAGGTGAGCTTTTCATTTGTGCTAATTGTGAAAATACTGAATCTGTGGACATTTGCATTTTTGCAATTGTTTTTGTAGCTTACCACAAAATAAATGTGCAAAATTTTGGACACTTGAGGAATCGGGAACCTCCGCTGCAAGATATCCCGAGAAGAAACATCTTGAACAGGATACATCTAGAGGTGCCTGTGTATGCTGCTGGTGTGGGGGTTCCCGATTCTACACTCTAATCCAAAATTTTAGATGGTGCAAAGTTTGTAGATTGTTGAAGGGAAAGGTTCAAAGTTCTTCTGTATGGTCACTGGAACCGCTCCATTACTGAGTTACTGTATGGTGAATGGAGATTTTACATTACCTTGGGCCTTGAATCGTTCTCCTTGCAATTGTTGTGTGCCGACTTCGACAGCGCCAGCGGCTATGAGCACGCGCAAGCTCTGCTCGAGTCCCGCCACCATGCTCTCTTCGTCGTAGCGCGAGATCTTGTAATTGATAACTGGGAGTCGGTTTTTATCTACACGCACCGTGCCTGAGCCTTTGTCGCGGGTCACGACTGCAATGTGTGAGGTTCGGCCATGTCGCAGCATTCGCTCCTTGCCATCCGCACCTAATGTATACATGCACGTTGTCGTTAGTAGGTCATTCTAACCACTAAATCTTGATTCTATTGTAGGCTCTTTCACCAATTGTCAGCATTTCACTCTTTGGGGTTTCACAAAGAGCTTATCAGCACTCGAAACAGCAGTGCTGATAAGCTTTGATAAGCTATTCTTCAATGAGACCTGTTAAGAAGCAGTTCTGATACTCTGTTCTGATACCAAAAAATGCCCAAACGCCACAACCATTTTAATGGTACTCCTGCATAAAATCACAGAAAAAAGGTCCCCTAACCTTCACTGCTCGAGGTCACAGAATTACGTTCCTGATACATGCACAAAGTTATGGAGACCTGGAGGCTCATGGAATCATAGAAGGCGATGGAGACGAGGCGATTGATTACCTGAGTTCCATGCATGGAGAGCTCCAAAGACTGCAGGATGTAACACGCCCGTTTCGAGGATAGCGCCATACTCCGTCGGTTTTCGCAGCGTCACCGGTGCGTACACTGTCATGATCCCTCCGTCGTAGCTCTTGCCTTGGGGACCCGTTCCTTCAGGAAAGTATCCCCACGCTGTACTTGCCGGGTGCAATCGAAGGTGCTTGCCGATGTTAGGGTTGGTGAGTCCACTCTTGAGAAGCAGAGGTGGTGTCATGAGCGCTCCGCATGCAACCACCGTTGCCTTGGCCTTGACGAAGATCCGGTTGGGGCCTTTCCCAACAGTGGCCACCACTCCCTGTGCTTTCCGCTGCTTCTTCACATTTGGGTGTGTACTATGGAAAATTTTCTCTGCTGTGCAGTTTGAAATGATGACTGCATTCTGCGTTTTGACGGCGTCCACAAGCCATGTCTCGGTGGTGGCTTGCTTCTTCCCCGTCGGGCAGCCGTAGCTGCAATAGCCGCAGTAGTGATCGGAGGGGCAGTTTCGTTGCAAGGTACCGTAATGGAGATTTAATCTCCTGCAGCCCTCTTGCAGGACCGTGTTCTGGAGGTTGTGCTTGTCGACGTTGGGTTGCACTGACAGACGCTCCCACACTGCTTGCATGGCGTGGTCGTAACGCTCGCTGTTGAAGAGCTGCAGATTGTGGTCCTGAACCCACTCGTCGCGGACGTGTTGGGGTGTTTTGAAGCAGACGCACCAGTTGACGGCCGTGCCGCCTCCGACAGTCGCCCCGGCGATGAGGTTCACTCCGCCGTCGTCTGTGGCTAGGGCGCCCATATTTTCATAAAGATTCATCATCCCGGGGCCTTCCATGGTGGTCATGTCTTGCGCCGCGAAGTAGCGCCCCTTCTCGAGGACGACCACCTTGAATCCTTGATTCGCAAGGACGGCGGCTATGACGCCCCCTCCGGATCCCGAGCCGACGATCACAACGTCGCACTCCAGATGGACGTCGTTCTCATTCTTTGATGGGCGCCCGTTCTCATTCTTTTCTGGTGATCCGAAACTGGGGAATTCATCTACAACCGAGAATCCTTTCGCAATGAGGAATGACTTGAGATCAGGTGCTGTGGCGGCGATGTGACCGTTTTGCAGTGGTCTTGGTTTGGTGTAATCAGACTCCACGCGCTCTCGCACCACGGCATCCACGCCGGCGTACCCGATTGCCTTCCAGACTACTGGAAAATTCTCGATCCAGTCTTCGGTGCTCTGAGGGATCATCCGAGTTTTAGGTTTCTATGCAGTTGGTAGAACGATTGCTAAGAAACAAGCTGCTGGAGAAATTTACCTTGGAGTAGAAAGCCCAGCCGACGATGGACTTGAAGGCTTTGAACATTTGTCGGAATTGTGGAAGTCGACTTCGTGACCAGCCTTTCAATATCTTCTCTTGTTCTGTCACAGTCAACTTTGAGAATTTCCGGGGGAATGGATGTTTGCGAGTGATGGTGTTTATTCCTCCCATCGACGCTAGCACACACGTCCCCCAGCCTGTGCCGAGAAGTTGCAGAACGAAGTACACGGGCTTCACTACCGGAGGCCTCATCAGAATCGGTAGAGTCGCTGCGACCTGCATCCACACGAAGGTACTAGGATGCTCTTCAATCGATCACGAAGATTAGAAGACGTAATCCTTTGAATTGCAGTGACATGGAAACTTACAACATTGATGATATCTTCGTCGGAGGCCTTAAGCTTGAAAAATTCGGCAACGTCCTCTGGATTTACATCGTGCATGATTGCGTCGTTCTCAGGCGGCGGGAGTGACGGAACGTAGGCATCGCAGATGGCTGTGAGAGCTGCAAACTGGGTGGCGTTGAGCGTGTGAGTGCGAGGAGGCGTCCATTTCAGCAGCGCGGGATGGCCGTGTATTGTCATCGGCTTCTTCTTCGACATGACCGGCGAGCTCTCACCGTTGGTAGGGGACTCCGTTTGAACGCCAGCAGAATGTGCTGCACCACTCGGCATATCTGAGCACAATCACGCAATCCAAATTTCGGTTGATGTTAAGCCTCGATAAACCTCGGTAACCCGTCGAAGTAGTGTTCGTAGTGTTCTAGATAGCAGAGCAATTCAACTTGGAAAATTGCTGGAGAATAACGAGCAGTTGAAGCTTCCGACTCTCTGAAGCCAAACTTTTGACGTCATTTCTACTGGTTTGGACAACTTCAGTTGATTGAGAGCTGATCGAAATCTAAGCTGCTAAATTTTGTACATTTCACGGACGGCAATGCTGTGGAGCTGTCATTGCAACGGATGGCCGGTTACTCGCCTCACAATTTGTGTAAGTCTTCAAAGTACAGGCGATGGCGACAGCTTCATGACGACAGCTTGCTCCTCCAGGTAGCCAGTAGCCGGCGTAGATGGCAATGGCGATACATCTTATCTGCAGCACAACGTCAATTAAACTGAGCTTCTTATCTGGTGTACACCCCAACGTATGGACAGCACCCAATGCTGTGAGTTGACCTCTCAGTCAGGTCACATGAATGTGGACGTCTAAATCAACTGTGCAGGCAGCATTCACCTCAAGGCAGATGGTGCTGGAGCTGGTAATGACCATGGCGATGGCGATGGCGATGGCGATCGAGAGGACTTGGCTTAATTGCAAGCCAAGCTCAATCATCTACAATCCTGCTCATATGGACGTGAACGGAATAACTAAATTAACAGGAGCATTATTATTCAGTTCCGCTATGAGCGCTGGTGCCAAATAGCCTCGCCGACTGAACCGAGGGTCAAGCCGCAAGCGCCATTCCCATTCTCTAACCGAGTAGCAAGAGCAGTAATAATTGATCCGAATGCCACGGACTTCCCACTTAATACTCTGTGATTGATTCAGCTCTACATTTGGCAGGAATAGAGACTAAGGTAGGTACACCCAAATGTGGCACTGACCTTAAACCGCCATCTATACCATACGTACATCTCCAAAATCAGTTCTGTACCTATGCAGAAGAAACGCTTTCAGAACCAAACTTTGTTCCTTAATAACTTTTGCATATAGTATCCAAATGCCACGTTCTCTGGTGCGTTGGAACCTCCTTTCACTTGCCAACAAGAACATATGAAATTTTTACCAATCCAATATTAGGAAATAGGCTCAGTAGCAATTAGTGGCGGTTTTAGGTGTACCCACCTTAATTCAGCACATGCAGAGTATTTAGCAGGGGAGAATACACATCGTTGAGGAGCCAGCCTTACGAGGAGAGTGAGGCCGAGTTATTGCTTGGGTTGGCAGCGAATGTACCTTTTGGGTTGCCATTCCATTCATATATTCATATAATGAGGTGGGTACCACCCAAACCTTTTTGCGCTGTAGCGAAATCAGACGGAAGTGAGTGAGAAGAAAAAACTGAGTGAGTACCGGTAGCAGACCAAGAATTTTTGGACAGTAGGTTGTTCGGAATAAAGTAGTGGCTCAAAATCCGCCCCTCTTCACACCATCCTGTAGGTAGCTGTAGAATGGATGCTAGGTGATCCTTGAATGGGCCTCTTTGGTCCGTGAATTCAAGAAAAAATGTTTTTTTTATTGCAAGAGCCAATGTCTTTGGTTTCTGCTCATTTTTTTATGACACCTATGATCACAAATAGGTGCCTATGACCTGAATCTTTGAAAATTCATAAGTAATTCAAAAATGCTTGGAAAAATACAAAACTACTTGTGTTGTGTTTTGCATCTATTTTTCTTTCTCTGAAAAATGAACTAAAAATCATTTTCTCCATGGAAACCTGTGAAAAGGCGAATCAGCCCTTAAAAAGGTCGCTTTTACAGCCTCCTACCTTAGTGCTGAACTGCAAGTGCAAGTGGAGTGGTTTATTGTGTTAATTAAAAAAAAGGACAGATGTTCAAAGACGAAGTAAAAAATCGTCACTGAGTTAATATTCTTCCATTTGTTTTCTTTTTTTCTGAAAAGAATCGGTACTTAAATAAGAGTTCAATGAATGAAGAGTTGTTGTCAATGAATGAAGAGTTGTTGTCAATGAATGAAGAGTTGTTGTCAAGAGTTTTTGCATGATTAATTGCCCAACACTGCAGACCCATTTCAGTGTACACGATTTTGAATGTACCCACCTTTTCCAGGTCTCTCGATAGGTAAGTTGAAGCAATGGGTGGATTGTCCAGTTGAGCTATACGGCTAGTACGCAGATGCATTCACGAGCTCTGCCTACAACGATTGGTGTATACAACATGTCTTAAATGCTGCTCAGCTTGGGTCTGTCACGGTTTATTATTAAGGCAGTCTGTTCTGAGACGGAAAATGAAGCCTCTGCCATGCAGGTGAGAAAGGGATTGGCAGTCCAGTTGCTGTATTGATGGGTAAATGAGCATCCTAATTGCATGACAGGAAACACGGACAGCATGAGAATGTTCAATTGCCGGGTCACGGACAGAACTAGTTTATGGATTTTAGTGCAATATGTTCCCTAGTTTATGGAATTTAGTGCAACATGCTACCTTCAAGACAAACAGGCATCAACTTTGGCTACCTTGAGAGCAGCGTTTCTTTTTTACTGTAGAACTTGTGTTCCTGGCAGCATGCCATTGCATTATATTTGGAGGGACGTCAGGGTATTCGTTTCTTTATGTCAGAACTGACGTTTAAACGCCAGAAAAAAAAAACCATGCTTGAGAGTGAGTAGTAGTATTAAAAAAAAAATAGAAAAGAAAGGATTTTGTAAGTTGTAAGGGATTATTGGGAGTACTAGAACACAAAACAGACTAAATAGATGCTAATTTCCATGTGGAGGAAGTTGCAAATTGGCTATCAAATTTTATTGATTGTTTCAGTCTTGACTAAAATCTAATTTTTTTCAAGGACTTTTTCCAGTGTACATTTAGGTATTGGAAATTTTAAGTAGCAATGGAGTGATTTTTACCCAATTCTATGATCACTGTAGTGGACCTCATTCTATTTGGAAGATGTTTAAAAAAATTGACCCAATTCAAAGTGGGCAATCCCAACCTCAAGTGGACTTCCCTACATTATAAAAAGGAAAAGGAAAGATCCAACTTAAAAGAAGATTTATAATGCACAAAACAAGAAGGTCCATTTTGTTGGCACATATGGTAATGCTTGAAAAGGTATGACAATTATGAATCTTCCTATTGTGAGCCAAGTTTGGGGGGATCTTATTTTGCCAACTTGTCGGGTTTGGGAAGAAGAATGGTGGACTTGGGAGTAAATAGAGACCAATACCAATTGCATTGGGGATTGTTTCTTAAAGTTGCCCCTTCATTATGGAGTTGATGTCATAGTTTTTGATTGGATTGAAGATGCTCTTATTCATGTCCTCAAAACAAATTGAATTTTTATTGTAAACAATGTTTTTTTAAAATTTCCAATTGGCCAATCTACCGTCAAACTCTTGTAAGCAATGTCATTTTTCTCAAATTTGGAAAGCCATGTAGAATGCCTATAAAAGAAATTTCATACACTTCAAATATTGTCATAACTAATGGAGGAATTAGAATTTTCAACAAAATTTGGATTTGTTTTGGTACAAGAAGCCTATCATGTATAAGTATTGAGATTTGAAGTTTATGATTCCTTGATTCTTAAACTAGACATTCTTTAAATAATGATTTAACCAACTTGATGGTACTCTAAGCTTCTTAGACACTTCACATGGCCATTTGGGTTGAAAGAAATACCTAAAAGACCATGTTAATTTTTGACAATTATAGAGTGAATTATTAAAGAAATAAAATATTTGAGGTCATATTCTAATCAATAACGATATTTTGCATACTATTCAAAATTTTAACAATGTTGGAGGTATTTTGCAATGAAGTAGTAAAAAAAGAGATAATGTCATAATATGTAATATTTCATTTGGTGGAATTTGAAATTTTTTGCAAACATTATTGGTACCTTCCCCATGCTACGAGCAACAAGTGAATAACATAACTAGACCCATTTAAGACCCTTTAAAAAATTACAAGTATGCATTCAAAAATTAGCACTAAATTTCTACTTGCTAGAGAATATAACTCTAAAATAATTAACATTCATCCAATTGCTAAAATTCATGTAAAAGTTGGTACCTATAACTTTGTAAGTTATCTTTCAATGTGCATGGATAAAAGATAGCCTATGAAAGAATAGGAAAGTATGAGTCAACACATCTTTTGGCTAAGCATCACTTTACCTACGACCAGCCACGACATCTCCCAAGAATTGAAAGTGTTTTTTGTTCGTTGACTAGGATAACTTTGTCCAACTATTGTTGGTGTACCTTCATCTACAACTTTCACTACTAGAAAATTTATTTTTTCTGTTGTTTTGGTCGCGTTGATTTGGTCAAAATCTGACAAAAATTTGTTGATTTTTCATCCCTTACAAGACCTCCATTGTGAATGAATATAGGGTTTCATTTTGTTTTATATACATAACAAATGCAAGACTAATGAGACATTTTGAATTTGAAACATGCACAAGTAATAGTTTAGGGTTTAATTTTCCCATAAGCGAAATCCTTGTTCTATATGCATATTTTATTTGTGATTTAGGATGGAGTGGATTTTGGGTTTTGCATTTAGCATTTAGCATTGTAAACTTTGAGTTTTGCAATGATTATACATGCGATAGATTTCCTACTCTTATCACTTTGTGAATTTAGGTTTCAACGCTCTACTATTAAAAGGTTTCAACTCCTTGGCTAAAGGATCTTGCCTTCTTTTTCTCTTCCCAATGTCATTGGATTAGTGTTGTAGGTTCCTATAGTTTTGGTTTGTCTCGCATTAAGTTGGGGTTTAGCAATTTGAAAACTTCCTTGTCTAGGTTTACAATTGTTTAACCTCTAAAGTTCCAAGGCCATTTTTTTGTGAAATAACACTCAAAACTACCCTCTACTACTACATTCATCAAAATTTTCAATAAAACATTTTTAAAAAATCTAACCATAGGATCTTATATTAGATTTATAGAAGAAGTAATAAAAAATTTATAATATTTGATTGTACGGATTGAAAGATATTATCATTTGAAGGCGGAAAGTTTTTATTTTGTTTCATTGTGCCTAACAATTTCATATGCCTTTGACCATTGATTGTGAAAAAATTTTGTACCAAAAATTTTGAATTTAAAAATCTATCATAATCAACATGATGATAGTCATCATGTCTCCAAAAAATTTCAAGTCAAAAAAGATGTCGAGCACATCCAAAAAATCTTGCAATGCAACAATGTCCAAGAATTCACAATGCATAACATAATTTTTGAGCATATTTTCCACCACATAATTTTGAAACTTGGAAATCCAAACAATGGATTTAAGCATATACTAGTGCTTTAGAATTTCCAAAAAAAAATTTGGAAAAAAAGCCTTTACTTTCTAAAGAATTTAGAAGGACTATGTGAATAATACATTAGCAAAGGCTTTGGACAACCTTTGGAAAATGGGTTCACTCGGTATGTTACCTCAATTGGGGCTCTGAGCTTAACTTCCTTCATCCACCTTCCTTTAGGGCATCCACATGGTGGCCACACCAAGAAGGGGTCCCAAGTTAGTTCTATCATGTGATGTAGTTTTGTTGCTTGAATATCATACTAAAAGAAATTTAAGTTTATCTCCATTAAAACCTACCTCGCATGGCTTCTAAAGCATTTTAAAAATTATTTTGAATTTTAGTAATAAAACAAAGGTCATTATATACATATGGGGTAGTAGTAGGTAAAATAATTTATATGGGATATGTAAATTAGAAATAGTAGGAGCTCAATTGCTCATAGATAAGTCAAAAGTAAGAACTATATTTGAATTAGAAATTTAGAACTTATTTAGGTATAGTAGAATAACTTTTTCTTAAAAACTTTGAACTAAAAAAAGTTGAAAAATCAAGATAAACTTCATCTACAAAATTCTGTTTGAGATTTCAAGTTTCTAATAAAAAATTATGGACAAATTTTGTAGAAGGGATTGAAGGGAATTTTTTTTGACATTTTCAAACATCCTCCCTAAATTTAATCTATAACTTTTGATTGGAGGATCTAAATCTCAAAAAGATTTTTGGAAATGAATTTTATCTTGAATTTTCAACTTTTTTTAGTTCAAAGTTTTTAAGAAAAATTTATTTTATTATACCTAAATGAGGTTTGAAATTCTACTTCAAACACAATTCCTAAGTTAACTTTTGACAATGAGCAGTCGAGCTTTCATCTTCAAATTATCCCATACCCTTTGACAATTCATGATGAGCAATGAATTTCATTATAAAAACAACCTCTCCACCCTAGCCTCTAACCAAATCCTGATGAAGCAAGTCTTACATTTTATCAACAAGTATTTCTTTGATGGCAAATTTGTCATATGACATTGGTATTTCTCATTTATTTGTAAATTTAATTCTTGAATCCTTAAATTTTTGCCATGAGATAATTATGGCATGAAATTTTAGGGGCTTTGATGTATTGGGTTGGGGGGGGGGGCAATGGTCCCAATCTTCACCTGTTGTCCACCCCATCTTTCATTCTTCTTACTAGCATGGTCTGTGTATTTGCCCTTAATCTTAGTCAACCAAATATCAGTCACCCACATTGCCCTTCGAATTAAAATTTGCCTACCCTACCTCTAACTTTATTACGCAACATCAAATTGAAACAAAAATTAAATAATTACAAAGCTCTTACAAAACTACACATCCTCAAGTAGTTTAAAAAAAATCAAGTAAAAATTCAGTTCATAGGAACCTTCCCAAACTCCAAATTGTCCCTAGAGGAGATGATGGACCTTTAGGGGTTAATTGAAGACAAAAAATATTGGTTCATTAGATTGGACGCTTGATTGATGAGCAATTATGCATATCCTTCCTTAATTGTACGTATCCAGTTTTGAAATGAGTTTAGTGTAGACATCTTGAACTAACTGATTTAGGATTTGCTCTACACTAATTGATAAAACATGCACATTGAAAACTTTGCCTTTTCCATCTCACCTCCTTTGTAACCTTTGTTTTTGCAAAACCTCTTTAGAATGGTTGCTGCAGAGAGACCTCTAATCTTTTTTGACTACTTCCCACTTTTATGAAAGGATGCTCATTCAAAGATGAATAATTACTAGAATGCCATTGTTATGATGAAGAAAGACAAGAACAACTTCTCATGGTACCAAATGTTTGGAAGCTACAAAGAAAAAGATTAGCCTAAGGTGAGGAAAACACTATAGCAAAACTTTGGTAAAAAAAAAGTCAGTAGTCAAAATCACTTGTGGTTCTTTTTACCAAAGTTGTGTACAAACTTGAAATGATTGCAATTAATTTTTTTTTAAATTATCAATTGAAAATTTGAAATTTTGGAGATTACTATGGCTTATTATTAATGAAAAGGGAATGAATACTAATATGGATAAAGTTGCAAAAAAATTTCAAATTACATATCTCTACAATGGTCACTCAAATGAGAGGGTCTTCGGATCATGTTAGCTACTATAGGTGGTTTTATAGCCAATTATGTCTAAATTACTCTTCTACTTACAACATTTGAAAAAATTAGAAGTAAGAGCTTATCCAATTTAGATTGTAGAATGCGATAATGCATTCATGCTATTGAAAACCAAGTTGGTAAAAAAACCATTGTTAATCTCAATGGGGAATTTCATTAAAATGACAATATTCCATGTGCCATTTTCACAGTGTGCCGTTACCACAGTTCAAACCAGGCGGTCTGAAATCTATTAGTGTCCTAAATTTATGAACTCTATACCACTATTAGATGTATTAAATCTAAGAAAGATGTAGATTTCAGACCAATCGGTCTAAAAAATCTACATATTTTCTAGATTTTAGATATCTAATAATGATATAGGTTTCAAAAATCTAGGATGCTAGTAGAGTTTAAACCGCTCGGTCTGAACTGTGAGAATGCCAAAGTCACAGAATAATTGCCATTTTAATGAAATTTCCCATCTCACCAAATTAAAAAAGGCCTTTACATGTTTACATAAATGCCAAAAATGTCACAATGGTGTGTATGCTTAGTCAAAAAGATGATTCCAATAGGTATCATACTATTTATTATACAAGTAGACAGTTTATCCTAATAGAAAAGAATTATACAGCTACTGAGAGGAAAGCATTCAGGATGGTGTATATAGTTCAAAAGTTTCATCATTACCTATTAGGATATAAGTGTACTTTCTATGAGGACCATGATGCTATAATGTATGTTATTAATAAATCCCAATTGAGTAGTAGGTTCGCCAAGTGGATCTTCTTGTTGTAGGAAATTACTTTTAATATTGTAGTCCAATTTGGTAAGCAACATTCCCATTTAGACCATATATTTTGATTGGAAAATTCAATTAACCCTAACCTATTTCTAATAAAAGGTGATATTTTAGATGCTCAATTATTTGAGGTGGATATGATATATACTAATTATATGGATATATTAATCTATTTGGCTCATAATAAATTTCTAGAAGATTTTTCACCAAGCCAAAAGATTGCTTTAATTTTTAAAAAAGTGCACCGTATGCACTAAACGAGAAACATTGTATAAACTTGGTTAGGGCAGCATGCTAAGTTGTAATTACCAAAGTAAAGTGAGGGCTATTTTAGAAGTTGTCATACCAGGGCATGTAGAAGGCATTTTGCTAGGGATGCCATGACATGCAAGTTTTTTGTGGCCCAATTATTGGTGGCCATCCTTATCAAGGTTGTTCCGGACAAACATTCATCTGAAAATTGCGTCCCAAAATCGGATGTATGGTTTTACAGGATGTTGTGGACGTGGACAGACGGTGTCCAACCGGCGTCCAATGGTTGGGAGGTTGGACGAATAGTCGGTTGGCACGGACGAGCGGAAAGCACAAAGAAGTAGATGGCGCAAACGAACAGACGGCAGTTGGGTGGACGGTCCCTTCTAAACTTTAGTAAACTTCTTTTGGCATTTGCAACTTCATTTCTTAGATTTTGGGGGACTATAATATACTGTTAGAAAGGTCTTGAGAATACCTTCCAATGGTATATTACACGTCCCGAAACACCAAAACCTCAACTCGCAAATGATAAACAAATTTTGGTACTATCAAATGGGCGGACAAATAGGTGGACGGGCCAACCACCTTGGTGGACGCGCAGACGGCAGCTCATAATCGTCCATCTAACATTCAAGCTATCCACCTAACTTGACAACTCCTCATTAAGTAAAACATTGGATTCTGAAAAGTATAAATGCTCTTTCAAAGACTTCTTTATAATGTTGCAAACATAGAATGTAGCATTCATGTATGAAAATGAAATACAAATTAAATTTGGACACATTGAAATCCTAAACCCTAAACCCTAAACTTTAATTCCTAAACCCTACATTTGATATTAAGTTACTAAAAAATTGATGAGATGTGCGGAATATGTTTAAACTTCAAATTCCTTTAAATGTGAATATTAAACTGTAGTACATATTTAAGCCACAATTAGTTATTTATTTATGTTTTAAATGTGATTAATTTTTTTTCTCACTTATTATGTGACAGTTCTACAAATGTTGAACATGCAATTATAACCTAGTGTGTTTTTTAGGTTTGTTAAAAAATGCATTGATAGTTTGAATTACTAAGGTATGCCTAATATAATCCATTGTATTGTCTTGTTATTCTATCATAGGAATATATAAGATGCTATTCAAAAGATTGTTATTTTTTCATTTGTATTTAATTTAATTACTACCTAAGATTCCACAAGTTTTAATATGTATTATTGTCATCACGCATATATGTGATATCTAAACAAAAAAATTTGCAATGTTACTGTATAATACAAGTTTCTTTAAACTAAGGCAAATATGTTTGCTTACGTGTTTGCTTTGTTATTGATTAAGTGCACGGTATTACCTCAAGAAATAATTTTTAATCAAGATTTTATTTTTTGTATATTTTTTAACCCTAAATGCTATTTAAAACGTTGTTATTTTTTCTCATATCTTTATACAAAATCATTTGTACATGCATTAGTGGACCACACTAAATCTCACCCCTTCTTTTAAAGCCTGCCACAGAAAGTACATAGGAAGTATACTACTGTAGCACTGCTGCCCTCTTCCGGTAGGGGTAGTTGGGTTGAAATTCCTGGCAACGGGCTCCCTTTATTTACCCTATGTCAGGCCCTTGGGTAATTTTTTTCGATATTGTTTCATAGGTCCTAGGCAGTTTTCAGGGATAGTGTTTTCACAGTTCGTAGGCAGTGTTTTGGGATAGTGTTTCACAAGCAATCCGAGCCTAATGTTCTTTGTCTTTAAAGTTTTTGGGTCTAGTATTTAGCCTGGTATTGCACAGTGTGTTCAGTGTTTCTCTATGTCTCCATATTTGATATTGTGATTTACTTTTTGGTTGGGGCCCTTCTATATACAACAACAATTAAAAAAAATCAAAGCCCGTAATATAAAATAAACTAAAACTATTAATACAAAAGAGAAGAACATGAATTTTTAAAAAAAAGGAGGAAGGAAAGAACATAATAAAGAATGAACTGCAGGAGTTCATTAAGAAATGGAAAAATTCACATACAATAAAATAAAGAAAGGCATATAGACCCAATAAAAAAAATAGAATTAGAAAAAAAAATATGGAATAAAAAAATCAGACACATAAAACCGCCAGAAATGGATAGATCTAGAAGGGGGGGAAATGGAATACCTAAAAAAAATGGAAGAAGAAGAACTCCTTCAATACACTAAAACCGTCATGAAAAAAGGATATTATTTAATGAAACACCAATCAACGCTAGAAAAATTAAAAAAAAGGTAACAAACAATGAACCCTATAAGTTCATTAGGAAATAGAAAAATTCACTTACAATAAAAGAAAGAAAGCCACATAGACCCAATCAATGGAAAAAAATGAATTATAAATTAAAAAAATTGGAAATTAAAAAAAGAAACACATTAAAAATCCAAGAAATGGATAGATCTAGAAGGGGGGGAAATGGAATACCTAAAAAAAATGGAAGAAGAAGAACTTCTTCAATACACTAAAACCTTCATGAAAAAAGGAAAAAAATGAATTATAAATTAAAAAAATTGGAAATTAAAAAAAGAAACACATTAAGAACCCAAGAAATGGATAGATCTAAAAGGGGGGGGGGGGGGAAATGGAATACTTAAAAAAAAATGGAAGAAGAAGAACTCCTTCAATACACTAAAACCATCATGAAAAAAGGATATTATTTAATGAAACACCAATCATCGCTAGAAAAATAAATAAAAAAGGTAACAAACAATGAACCCTATAAGTTCATTAGGAAATAGAAAAATTCACTTACAATAAAAGAAAGAAAGCCACATAGACCCAATCAATGAAAAAAAATGAATTATAAATAAAAAAATTGGAAATAAAAAAAAGAAACACATTAAGAACCCAAGAAATGGATAGATCTAGAAGGGGGGGAAATGGAATACCTAAAAAAAATGGAAGAAGAACAACTCCTTCAATACACTAAAACCGTCATGAAAAAAGGATATTATTTAATGAAACACCAATCAATGCTAGAAAAATTAAAAAAAAAGGTAACAAACAATGAACCATATAAGTTCATTAGGAAATAGAAAAATTCACTTACAATAAAAGAAAGAAAGCCACATAGACCCAATCAATGGAAAAAAATGAATTATAAATTAAAAAAATTGGAAATTAAAAAAAGAAACACATTAAGAACCCAAGAAATGGATAGATCTAGAAGGGGGGGAAATGGAATACCTAAAAAAAATGGAAGAAGAAGAACTTCTTCAATACACTAAAACCATCATGAAAAAAGGATATTATTTAATGAAACACCAATCAACGCTAGAAAAATAAATAAAAAAGGTAACAAACAATGAACCCTATAAGTTCATTAGGAAAGAGAGAAATTCACTTACAATAAAAGAAAGAAAGCCACATAGGCCAGAACAATAAAAACCAAAGAAATTAGAAAAAGAAAATAGAATTAAAAACGAAACACATGAACACCCCCATAAATGGATAGGTCCAAAAGGGAGAAAAATGGAATATTTAAAACAAACTACAACTGTAACTCCTTTAATTTACTAAAGCCTACAGTTAAAAACCGTTTAAATGAAACATCAATAAGCAAGAAAATAAGTAAAGGAAGAAAAGAAGCCAACAAAGACTGAACTCTATGAGTTCTTTAAGAAATGGAGAAAATCACATACAATAACAAAAAGAAAGTGGTATAGACCGGAAGAATGAAAAAGAATGGTATTAGAATTTTTTTTTTATAGAATTCAAAAAAGAAACACATCAACACCCCCAAGAGTAGATAGATCCAAAAGGGGAAAAAATAGCATATTAACAACAAAAGAAGAATAACAACTACTTGAATACACAAATTATGGCACATCAAATTTGTGAAATTAAGGCACATAGACCCAATTTAAAAATAAAAAAAAATAGAAATTAGAAATAAAAAAATGCAATAATGAAGAATATAGACAACAAAATGAAAAAGACATCAAGAAATGGGAAAAATGGAATATTAAAAAAAAATGAAGAAGAACAACTCCTTCAATAGCCTAAAACCAACATTACAAAGTTAGTCAATGAAATATCAAGCACTCAAAAAATGAAATGAAGATTCCAAGAACCTAATAAAGAATTTACTTAATGGGGGGATTAAGAAATATAAACAATTAAAATAATCTAGGGTTTAGGAAGTGACATGTAGGGAAAAACAATAATTACCCTACTTGTGTTTCACACGTAGGCCTGTCATGATGGCAACCAAGCCGGAATGTTTTAGGGCTTGTGTTTCACAACGAGCTGCCTTTGTGGTAGGTACGGGTTTACGTTTGGAACCAACCCTCGCCAAGGAGCCAGACGTGAAGCAAACACGCGTTCTAGCCAACTCGAGTGGAGATCATTTTTGCGGTTTAAGTACTTGCATGTACTGTCTGGCGTAGCGTTCCTAGTGTTTCAGGTATTTGAGATTGTATCATTGCACGATTTCAGAGAAAACATAAGCTGTAAAGTAGTTTGTGAGCAGGGGCGGACTTCGACTTGCTGTGCACACGGAAGAAAGTTGCGGTTTAGGAAGGGCGACATTTTTTAATTTTGCTTGCCACCCGTGTGAGACGGCCGGACGCAATGAACAGCCTACGAGGGCGCGATGTCTTGCCTTGCGGAAGCTTAGGGTTTAGGCATGAGCGGTTTGCGGAGTACTCATTTCCTTTTCAACGGTTTAGGATGGTGCGGCGCATTCAAATGGCGGTGCGGTGTATGTGACAGCGCTTCAGGGAAACAAGAGTTCTGACGTGCACACCATTGCGCAACTGGTGAGTTCTTTTGTTGCGGTGCTGGTCGGTGATGTTAGGTTAGCTTTGCGCCTGTCATGTAGGAATTTTTGGCAGCAGAACTCAGGTCACGGTAATTTGGTTGTCCTGCGCGATAGTGCAGAAGTTCGGGCAAACATAGTTAGTGTCGGGTGCAGGAGAGCGGATTAGGGGGGTGCGGAGAAACACAGGCGCAGTATAGCATTTGCTGAGAGAAATTTGCGAAGTTTCATCACTCAGTATAGGACAGAGTTAAGGGCCGGGTGCAAGCTACCGATGAAGGCGCAAAATGAACGAGAATCATGGGTGAGGGTTTAGAATTTCATGCAATGCGGGTTCTTGTAGGGTTTAGGGTTCATGACTTAGTAAGACTGTCCGGGTTGAGTTAGCTTGACTCCTAATTTGGGTTTGTCGACTCGACATTGTTGAGTTAGCGTGACTCCAAATTTGGGTGTGTCGGCTCGACAAGGGCACCGAAAAGGACGGCGGCAGAGTCTTTAGCATGTGGTAAATGTCATTTTAGCCAAGCACGTTCAAACAGCCTATTGGAGTCTGTAATTTAGGCATTGCAAGTTAACTGATTTTATGTCCTGTTACTTATTCCATCCTGTCATGACTGGTATAGGACACCCTTTGAATACCCGGAGCGGTGCTGGTATTATCAGCCAGTGTTTCAGTGGGGCGAGCACATCGGTTGGAGGAACTGGTTTGGATTCGTTGAGTCGGGTTTCAAAGTCAAATATTGTTGTTTGATGGCGAAGACCAAACACACGGCTGCGGCACCGGAAGTGCGGGGACAGGCTTCTGCTAATGCGGACCGAGAGGACTCCCATGATTCAGGGGTAAGTGTTTCTGCGAGCATGTTGCTTTCCTCATTTTCAAGGGTTTAGGATTTAGTAAGGTAGAATTGAAAGGGGTTTGGGGTGGCACTAATTTTGCTGGGTTCTGCTGTTTTATAGAAGGCACTTGAAACAGGACCATCCAAGCCCGCGACAACGGTGAGGGAGGCTGCCAGCGCACAACCTCGGACAGAGTTTCGATGCCCATTGACAATCGACGGGAAGCGATTGAATGTGAACTTCGGCTCGGAGGAGGAGT
Organism: Climacium dendroides; assembly: GCA_950106755.1. NCBI lineage: Eukaryota > Viridiplantae > Streptophyta > Bryopsida > Hypnales > Climaciaceae > Climacium > Climacium dendroides. The sequence goes on from OX467088.1 coordinate 23,899,012, forward strand.
ACAGCCGACTCATTAACGAATACGTACTGCAAGCGTGCACGTCCATTCCAAAGCCGGGTGACCCAAAACGGAAGTTCAAAAAATGCATCCACTGCGGGAGGGACAACTTCGCCAACAAAATGTGCTTGAATAAGCACAGGTGGGATGCGGAGTGTCCGGCTGTACAGGATGAAATGGGAAACCCGAAACGCTTACTTCCGTATCTGGACCAGGGCATTGGACAGGGAAAGAGTTCGGAGATGTTGCGGGCAGGTGCAGTGGCGGAAGAGCAAGCCAAGAGTAAGGGCAAATCAAAGCCCAAAAAGGGTGGAACCAGCTCTGCACAGCCAAGTGAAGCAATGGCAGTCACGAAGGGCGTTGAAGAAGTTGTTCCAGAGGAAGAACAATCGGATGGAGGTGCAACGGCAGAAGAACTACCGAAACACTCTGGTGTTTCACGTGACGAGGGCAAGCAATGTGCGAAACACTCCGGTGATGAAGTTCACGCAGGTGCATTCGCATTGGTTCAGCGAGAGAGCGTGGAGGCAACACTGACTGAGGGACTTGAAGGACGGACAACGCAAACGAGTTTGGCGTCGACCAAGAAAAAGGCACCCGCGAAGAAAGCTCGCGAAACACTGGACAGCAAGGTCTGTGTGAAGACGGTAGCGGCGACCGAAGTGCTCCCTCTATCCAGTGATGATGAGGAGCCCTCGCAGCCCGCGCAGAAGCGTAAACATGTGGAGTTCGGGAAGACGACTGCCAAGAAGCAGAAGGTACGGTTTTTGGAGCGTGGTAGTGATGCGGGTGAGGGAGGGACAAAAGAGGAGATCCCATATGATGGGGACGACAATATCGAGGCGGATGTGTCTCCAGCAGGTGAAGTGGCCGCGGTCTTGCAACGGCTAGTGAATCCAGGAGCACCTCCTGCTTCAGAAGTCTCAGTAGACTCCCAGAATTTGTACGAGGAAGAAACACGATTACCGCCAAGTGAAGAACTGGAAGGAGCGTCAACTTGTTTGCCGACGCAGCAAGCAGATCCGGTTTGGGGCGAGCAACCTCATCCTGTCGTGGTCGGGAAGAAGCCGGTGAGGTTTTTGAAGACGAAGGCGGCCCTTGAATGTGCCCCAAAGCGACATCTAACAGCGGCAACAACGGCAAAGAAGGCCAAGAAGGATGGCGCTGAGGGAGTGAAGCCTCTTGTTACCGACGACACTGCAACAAACTCGACAAAGACTCGAAGTGCATGTGGGTCTCCACCTGCGAGGCGCCCTAATAGTAGAGTCGTGTGTTTTGAAGACGAAAACTTTGAAGATGGCAGCCCTTCAGCCATGCACGAGTCAGGGCATGAGCCAAGTGCAGAGGAGTTGCCATTCGACCCACGAGCTGCATGCCAGACGTTGGGTGGAGTGACACACATGCCAGACGTTGGGTGGAGTGACACAGATGCCATGTCTTGAAGACTACGGTCGTGAAGACCGCGGAACACTGGATTCTGAGGATGACGTGGCAGACTTCCACCGTGAGCTCTGTGGGGAACAATCAAATCCACAGGATGCTGAGACTGCGTCTCCTAGCATGGTTGCTGGAGACTCGAAGTGCAACGTGAAGGACAGCGCCTACAATAGTCCAGCACTATCTTCCCCAACAAATTCACATTGCTGGAGGTGCCCAAGGCTGGATAACGCGGAGTTGAAGCATTATTGGTTGTGTGGAGAGTGTCCTCTGCCGCCACGTGTATATCATCCGGAGTTGAAAAAAGAGACTGACTCACGGAATGACCGTCTCCAGGTTGATGAGCGTGAAGTGAAGCAGCGGGCGCGGGTTAAGTCAGATGCCTTGACCGCATCTTGGCAGAAGATATCCAAACCTGTCCATGGTTCCCCTCCTGACCTGTTTCACCTTGTACAGATTAGACCAACACTCCTAGATTGGGACTACAAGGGCCAGACCGTAGTAGAGTTCAAGTCCCACTTTCAGAAGTCGTGGACCACAGGAACATTCCAAGCCGCCATGTGGGAATGCTCTATGTGGTGGTTGTGTGAGGCCAAGGTACTCTCCTTCCCTAAAACCCGACGACCTCTGTGCTGTGTCACTGTTGTAATTTAGTCCAGAACTTTGGTGGCTTCAAAGTGGTGGAGAGCATGGATAACGCTGTAGTGTTTCAGTAATCTCCTTGTACTGTTTCGGGACGTGTGACACTGTAGTATTTCAACTTCATGATTTAGGCTGAAGTCAGTTCCCTTCTCTCCTAATCCATTCTCATCCGTTGCACAGGAGGAGGATTATCCCAATGTGGCTGATGCGGCTGGCAGGGCTGTGAAATCCATATGTGCCTCTGTGAAGTATGAGCAAGTCCCCCCTGATGTGGACTTGCTATCGAATTACCTTCAATTTCTGAGCGACTCAGCTACTTACGAGTCGAGGTGTTCACAGTCGGCAACGGAGCTACGCTTGCTTCAAGAGCGAGTTGTGTAGGAGATGGTAGATTCATTCCGACGAGACACTGCCTTCAGGCGTGAGAGCTACCGTTGGGATTGGTGTCCAATCTGGTGGATTGTCTCAGCTCCCACAGTCGTCCACAAGCTTCCTCCGATGCCTTGGCGCCATGACGGTAAGTGCCTTCTCCGAGTTCCTCTTTGTTTCTTCGTAGGTTTAGGGACACAGATCACGAGCTCCCTAGACTCTGCACGGTCCACACTTTACTAAGTCATCTAGGGTGTGTTTCAGAGGACGAGGCAGATGAGGTGTGCCGCATATTGCTATCCGAGCGGGTTCCACGGATGTCAGCAACTCCTTTGGTCAAGGTACTTCGCATCGCCATGAACTCAGTGTATGGTCGGTGGAGGGTAATGACATGCCCGATATTTGGGATTACACGGGCGGTGGTTCGCAGTCTCTGCAAGAAGCATGACGACATGCGACGAGCTGTCACGTTGTTCGCGTTCGAAGCACCTTTCCGTTTTGCGGGTCTGACGGGTTGCGAGCCCAAGGCTATACAGGATGAGGTGATGAAGGATGCCCAGCTGATCTTCGCTGGTAAGGATGACGGGGTGCTCGATAGGGTCCTCTTTTGGGCAGAGGCTGTACGTGTTCGTGCCTTGCAGGACTTGGCGTTTCATCATCCGGCAGTTTTTCGTACCTGCTGGACAAGTACAAAACCCGACCAGTGGGCCGAACAATCTATGATTTGGGTAAAGTGTTTGCGTCAACGTGAAGACTTCGACATCGGATGGGTGTCGGAGCAGGGAGTTGCGCATGTGTGATTGACTTCAGCTTACTGTAGTAGAATCTCCCAAATTGGGACGAGGATGCCCCTAAGTGGGCAACATGAGTGGCGGAGACCCGTTGCCAAATCAAGGAATTGGTCCAGTCGTTGGACTCGGCCATTGAGGACGACGACAAGGCAGCTTGGTAGACCCAACTTGGCAGCAACAGCAGTGCCGCGCCTGGGACTGACGTGCAGGATTTGCAGGTCATACTTCCAATTGAAGGCGCGTCATTAGTGCAGTCCGTGCTTTTGAGGGACGTCCCTAAACCCTTAAGTGAAGATTCGCAGGTCGAGTTGATCACAGACGGCCGATCGAGTGTTCCAGACGTAGTGTTTCAAGACGGTGGACTACAGTCGGTACTGGCTTCTGGAGGTACATTGTGTATCGAAGGAGCAGTTATTATTGCAGACGTGGTAAAACTATCCGGTCCACATTCCTTTAGTCAAGATTCGCATGTACGTGAGGTAGTAGAAGGTCAATCGTCAAGTGCAGCGGAAGTGTTTCATGACGCAGTGTTTCCGAAGGACGGTATTCCGATTTCGCAGCAGACTCCATCACTACGCATTGACGATATCTAGACTCAAGATCTGGACATGTCCAATTTCCCCACACAATGCACTCCGCCTCTTGGAGCGTCCATTATCAGCAATTCTAACTCCCCAATGCGACATCATGTGGAACTCGTGGATAGCACCCCTCGCAGCCTGGAAGACATATTTGAGACCATCATCAATACACCGGACGACCCTTATGCTCTTCATGAGCCTGATAGCGTTGACGAAGTTCAGGCTGGTGACGAGGTGGTCCTCGCTGACTCAGCCAGACCTACGTCTTTGCAACATCGGAAGAGCATAACTTACGAGCCCTTGCCGATTCTGGAGCGTCAGTCGAAGGCATGGAGACGACTCAGTATTGCTCGGACATTCTCGACTTTACAAGTAGAAGACCTAATCGAGGCGCTGCCCAAGTAATTCGCCATTTTGCCCTAAACCCATGTCCTCCATCTTTTCATTTTAGCAAGCCCGTCCAGGTACATATGTGCCCACTTGACAAGGTCTCTGATAGTGTTTTGGTTCCATGGTTTCCTTGGAGAAAAGGTTCGGGAGATGCAGATGGCGAGGACATTTGCTTCTACACAAGTAAGTGGGATTCCTTGCCCGTGCCAATCTGCCAAATTCGAGAGCTGTAGTGGACCAAAAGATTTCTCGGGTAGAATGTTTTGGAGCTCCTCACCCGTCGATTGTGGTGGTGCCTTTCCGAGTCAGCACGCAAGCATGTTTATGTGGCGTTATCCTTTATGCAAGCAACACTGCCGTCCGCATGGGACGCCGGGACGGAGGAGGCACTTCTGAAGTGGGGCCGTGAATACCTGGTCCCCATGCGTCTATATCCAACTTGCTCGCCGGATATGACCGTTCTGGTTCCGTACGTTGCGGATTTCCATTGGTCTTTGTTCATTTTCAGCAGTGATGGCGTGAAGCACCTGGATAGTGCACAGACGCATAATTCCGCCTCGGACCTTGAGTATGTGAACTGCGTTCGTCATGTGTGGGAGATGCTGCACGAGCCACGACTGAGCTTGCCTCCAGTGGCGGAAGATGTCCCTTTTCATCGCCAAACCGAGAATCACGAATGCGGTTTCTGTGTCCTTTGAAACATGGAGTGTTTCCTCCGTATTTTCCATGGTGAGGCCACATTGACGTCCCAAAACACTGCAGAGGAGTTGTTTAGGTCGCAGATAGCATCCTCCGCAAAACCGCGTGACTTGCAGAAGAATGTCATAGCAGCTGTTGTAGATGAACTAGAAGCCACCGATGTTTCACAACCATATGAGCCTCCTTTCCGAGTGACCTATTGCAAGAACACCTCGGATGACACTTTGTTGTTGGGGTTTACCCTTCCAAAGAAAAAGTGAGTGGAAGGACATGCGATGATGCTAGTATCTGGCTTTGTGTATGGAAGTGCACTCCTCTGGGTGTACAGTGTATAGGGACTCTGTAGATTTTGCTTTCTATTTTTCCTTATGGGTCCTTCAGATTTTGTGTAGTTATATTAGGCTCTTACCTAGACCACCAAATGTATATAGATTAAGCTATTCTACAGACATTGGAAGCCCTGCTTAGAATAATGCAAACAATGTTTCAGCGAGCATCCTGACTCTGCCCTCGTCTGCAGCACTGTATTACAGTGATTGATTTTTGGCATTACTACCGGTTTAGGGGGGGGTTTGCACTTATATCAACATTTGAACCCAAATGTTAATTGCAGCTGAATTGTCCCTTTTCCATTTTGATGTCTGATTGCCAAAACCAGTAACTGTGACTTGTGAAATCAACGAAGCTGAGTTGTTATAATGTTCTTGGCAATCTAAGTACGCAGGGCTGTTTTATTTCTGAAGTACATCCTGTCTTGTACTTTTGGTGCAACTCAAATGGGCTCCTATCCCAAACCACTTGTATACCTGCGCCTCTTATTCGACTACATTGAAAGCCATGTTTTGGAGTACAAATCTTAGTGTATCGAAGGAGTTGTTCTTCTTCTATTTTTTTTTTAAGTATTTCATTTTCACCCCTTCTAGATCTATCCATTTCTTGGGGTTTTGATGCGTTTCTTTTTTTAATTCCATATTTTTTTTATTTGTAATTCCTTTTTTTTAATTGATTGGGTCTATGTGCCATTCTTTCTTTTATTGTATGTGATTTTTTCCATTTCCTAATGAACTTATAGGGTTCTTTGTTACCTTCTTTTCTTATTTCTTTGTTACTTAGATCAGGTGACTCTCCATTTGTAATTCTAAGTGGATGATTCATCTCATTCCATAATTTCTTGGGCCCTTAGATCAAATCACTCCCCATTTTAATTTACAAGTCAGTGTTTCATCTCATTACATATTTTTTGGAACACTTAGATGAAGTGACTTCCCATTTGTATTTCCAAGTGGGTGATTCATCTCATTCCCAAAAATATAATTTCAACTTTAGATCAAATGACAAGGTAGAAGATATGGTCATTAGATCACACACAATGCATGACTGCGATGCTTTCAAAGTTACGCATCACACCTTCTTGGTATTCTCAAAGTTCACAAATTGCAAGGAAAAAAATTGTTGCACATTCTTTGGATTTAGAAGCAATAACTCTTGTGGCATTGGCCTAGTACACCAATCCTCAACTCAGTCTCTAAAGATATGATAGCCCTCCCTGGTAATCTTGAAGACTTAAAACTAAAACAATGGACTCTGATCACTGCGGCGACCTACGTTGCCTCTACTCCTCAGAAATATGAAACACTGAACCGTCTCCTCCCAAGGCGTTTCATCAGGTTTCTTCCCATCAAGCCGCAGCCTCTCCACCTAAACGTAGTCTTCTGTAAACTCTAGGCCTTCTTCTTGTCTCAAGCATGTCCCTCAATCGTCCCAAGCCCATTATCAGTCCATCCTGCACACGCTGAAACACTGGTGTGGACCTCACTGGGTGGATAATCCCCGACTCAATATCGGCCTGCAGTGTCTTCAGCTTTCCTTGTAGCTTGTGCAAATCAGCGTGCAAATGTTCCATCAAGATGTCGTTTCCCTTACTGAAATCCAGAATTTCTTGTACTAAGGTACTTACCGTGGTGTACAGGTCCACAACCTTTCGTGCCGATTCATGCACTACCTCAGCTCTGTACTGCACCAGAGTGACCTGGACTCCACCATGCACAAGTAGTTCACTTGTTCCCGCCACTCCTAATCCCTTTCGTGCTCCACAAAATCTAGCAACAATCCCCTCCGCGAGCTCAGGTTGCATAAGTCTTAGAACTTTCACCTTGTACTTGCAAGTGTTTCCTCGCTGTGCATGAACACAATTGCAAGAAGCCCATAACTCTCCTGGATTGTGCACAACATAGCGCAAATGGCGCTGTGCAGAAGACGTAACAAACACTGGCTCGCCCTCAAATTCCAGTAGTGTTACGTCCATGTCAGGTATGTCTCGCGCTAGGATAAGAGCGGAAACAACCATGTCCCGTTCCTTCCGGTTGTCAACAAATCCGAATTGCTTGCGCACTCGTTGGTACCAGTAGTGCGTGAGCACGTCACCTGTAAGCACGTGGATGCACCAATCCACTCGACGCCCGGTCATTCGACTCCTTTCCACCTTTAGCACAGATTTCATATATCCATGATAACTCTCCACTGCAGCATTCGTGTCTTGTCCCGCATATGGCAAATTGCGGTAGCCAACCACCCACATATGGACCTTCGGCAGCCATTGTTCCCTCACATAATCCTAGAATTCGTTCATTGCAGGGTGCATGAATTGAAGTTGCTGCAATCTCCAGGCAGCCCAATCAGAAGCGGCAACTCCACTGAAATCGCTCCGCTCATACATGATAGAAGAAAGACCCCTCAAAATGGCCGCTCGAGTGTCAATGTCTTGAATTTTTATGCATGCCTACTTTTGCCATGCTCGATGGACATACCAGAGGCATAGAAAAATCGCCGTATTTGGCCACACCACCCTAAGACAGGGACGCAGAAGTTAGTGTTTCATTGGTATCACTGTTTCTTCTTAAATCCACAGTTCAGCACGTACTGTTTGAAAAAGTAGGTTTTTTTCGTGCATGTCCTTCAAGTGACTGGTCTGAACCTAGACAATCATTTCCACTCTACCTTACTCACCCTTTCCCCAAAGACATGAAGCTGGCCATCGTACTGTGATATTAGATAGTGGAAAGACAACATACCTCAAACTATTTATTTCTCCTGGTGCGCAATCCACAATGAATGCATTGGGCTTCCAATTTGGCATATCTTGTCTCAATGCAACATCCAACGCCCGCATCTAGGGAGTGAGATCCTCCTATGCTGAACGCGATGTAATAATAAAAGCCACCGGGATTCCATTGTGCTATTCGTCGAATACCATGACCGTGTAGAGAGGAAACTGTGCATACGTACCAACAATGTTTCCAGCAATAAGAAGACTCATCCGTAAGCAAAGATACGCAACCCTAAACTTGCAGAATCAGACATACTCAGAAATTCCTAATATGCTGACCCTAAATCCTTTCTCAAATTTCAAGGTAAGGCAGAAATGGATAGAGCTAAACCGCCTAATTGTGACGGTAGTGTTTCAAGAATGCATACCTTATTCTCGTTAGTGCCAAAGGTGGCATCAATTGAAACACCACTCTCGTGGCCAAACTTGACCAGCATGTTTTTTTGCCAAGGTGTTTGAATTCCTATAGTGAAGGGCATTGTTGAGTGTGTCAGTGTACCTTATGTGACCAGTCCCGTTTCTTGGTAAAAAAAAACACTCCCTCGATTTTACTCCACCCACATCTGTACACTTTTTGCATCAAAAGTGTGCAGCATATACGTCTCCCGTGCCAACTTTGTAGCCAAATTCCTAACATCCCGCTTATGTAGGAATATGTCCCTCGAAATGCCACTGCCTACGCTAAGGGAGTCCTTCACAATCTGAATGTGTTTCGACATGATCTATGGAACACTGTGTCCATCCCGGAGAAGTTTCAAGACGAATTCTTTAATTTCTTCTGACAAGTGCCATGTGAATGCACTTCGGTCTCTTGCATTGCTCAATCTATGGCATTGAATACCGGCTTCATTCACATGGTCACTTTGGTAGAGTGTTATCTCTGTGACATGTGGAAGCAAATATAGTGTTTTTACACTAAATGACGCCAAGCATCCCCGCTTCAAACCACCTCCCCACTGTTTCAACGAATCTCTTGGCTTCACAAGGACAGCAGGTCTTTGTGGACTCTTCTTGGTCCCACTTGGCTTTGTTGTCTATAAGTCATTGTTTTCCAGCTCATTCAGGTTGATCAATACAGGGACATTGTTACTTGTGTGAGACTCAATAGCCTGCCTAGAGGCGTCTTGTTCAGTCCTACTGCTTTCCACTGCAATTGCACATTGTGCAAGAGGCAGCCGTGCTTCCCCAACATTGTTGGTCAATAATGCCACGTCCAAGTTGTCGTAGTGGGGAGGGGGCGGGCCATTCAAGTCAAGTTCCAAGAAGGCAGCCGGCAGTGTTATGGGGGTCTTTTTTGGCGCCTTAGTACGCTTGCACACAACCTTTTTTGTTTTCTTTTGGAGCTTCATGGCACTTAAAGCCTGCCATCGCAATACTCTGGATTCAGCTTCGGTAAGTGGAAGCCAAGATGATTCAGCATTGTTAGTTGGTAAATTCAAGTCTATACTCAATCCTCGAGGTATCTTGGGCTTGTCACTTAAAGGAAGCGCGGACGGATCCGTGGATAGTAATGCGGTTTCAGGGGCACCTGGAATTGCAGCATTCCGGCGCGGGCGTAACTGACTCCGGCGCTTAGCTGGCGGTGCAGTGTTTTCTCCTGCAGTAGATGCCCCAACCATGACAGTGTTTCTAGACGGCCTGCAACCGCTTTCCATGTTGAGGCGACGAACAGTGTCTGCAATTTCTCCCACGCCAAGTTCAATGTCACCCGACGGCATTGGAAGGTTCTTTGTTGGAAGCTTCTTTGTGGCACGCTTCCGCTTGGGCTTGGAAGCACCCTCTGCCTCATTCCCTTTTCTTGATGTCTTCTTAGCTCTTGTTTTATTCTGTTTTGGTGGCTGCACTTTCCCTTCCGCAAGAGGAATCTTCTGTTTTGCTTTGCCTTTTGTCTTCACAGCTCCAACAACAATAGCCTTTGGTCTTTTCTTCCTAAGCAACATTGAGCTTATTGTCTTTACATTTGCAGAGTGGTCCTGTGGACCGAATTGACAATGGTAGCTGCAAAACCCAAGGTACAAGTGTACAGTATTTCGAAACACTTGGTAAGTAGGAGAGCAAATGGAGTAAGAGGTGATCGCGGTCCCTAAATGATGTGAACAGAAGATATGCCAGAGTAGAGACTGAATGTCCATTGGAAAGTATGAATTTCAACTACAAAGGAGGTAAAAAAAGGAAGAGTTCTGTACCGTGTAACCTCATTTGCAGTAGTTTTAGTTGCAAAGTATTTTTCTCCATCTTTCATTGGCTTTGTTCGTATTTTCACAAACTTGCTGATTACATCGCCTTTAGTATTTTCCATGCCCACGATGAAGTCCTGGACTCTACTGGTGGGGATGAAACATTGCTGTACAACCGCTACCTTCTTAATGTCCTTCCCTTGTCTTTTGCATACCTATTGTGTTTCACGAAGGCACCACAGCAAGGAATGCACGAAGATGGGCCCATCAGGAGGAAACTGCACATTAGCCTGGACAAGTTCGAGTTGCACTACTAATTGACCTGACCTTGTCGCGTACTGGATTCCTCCTGAAGCAAGAGCGGGCTTTGTATCTCCACCAAGACCATTCATTGCGAAGGGTGATTTTGTTTCAGCCATGGAAGGACTGAAACAAGGCACTACCGAGTAAAAGCAACCTCCCCAAACCCTAGAAGCAAACCACCTGGAAAAGGGCTATTTGCAGCGTAAGCGTAGACCCTCTCCCCCCGTAAACCCTAAACCATGTCAAAATTGTGGTAGTACAGCGTAAACCTGAGCTTCCTTCCCAACTCGTGTAGGATTCAGAAGGATCCTCTTTAAATGCTCCTGATGTACGAGGACGTACTATTGCGCATTACACCGTATGTGGGAAAATGCACTCTAAACACTGATTCCATTGAAGATTGGCCCAACAGAAGATTGATGGATATGCACCCAAGAAGCACAACGGATTTGCAAAAAATAAGAAAATGCACCCTAATCCCTGAACTGCTATCACGCGTGCATCAATTCACAGAATGGGCCTTGCTGTAACGACTTCGCTACTAAACCTTGCAGTTCCCGCTGGAATTCCTAGCCTAAAGTCATTCAAAGCCTATCCGCAATTACGCCTAAACCTTCCTACGTGCTAAGCCCGTCGATTGCTGCCTCCTTCCGTCGCAAAACAAGAAGTGCAGCCCACCGAAGCAGCAATCTGTCGCAAAAAATTCAATTTCAAGCAAAACCGTGGGCGTGGTCGACCAAAGGCGCCGGACAAGCACCCCAAACCCTAACCAGATGAAACCCTCGTCCCCCAAAACAGAGGTGGTCCACCCTAAACCGCTAAACCAAGCCGAAACACTGACTCGGGACATTGAACAAATATCAATGACCCTAAACCCTAGCCGCCTGAAACCCTCAGTCCAGAAACACAATTGCTTCATCCGAAACCCTAAAACACCCAAAACATTGAAACATTTACTGGAGAGACTGAGTCATTTCCAAAACAAGTACTGTGCGGAAATGGACGCGAAACACATTCCTGCAGAGATTGTGATTTACCACGAGAAGTGTCTGCCGGGTAAAAACCGCAAGGTAAAATGGACATCAATGCTGTCAGCTACTACGGTTCATGAATCGAGGCCCGCGAAGGGCTAGCATGGAGGAGAGGGCCAGAAGGTGGCAGAGTCATAAAAGAAGGGGTGAGAAATAGTGAAACGCTGCATTAGTTCTTGTTGTTGTTACATTAAAGGCCTAGAAATTCTTAGCATACACTACAACAAAAGCAGTGTTTTATGACTGCAAAATATGACTGCAGTGAGTCGTAAAATCAAAAAATACGACTCACGCAGAAATCACTGTAGATGACTCGGAATATGACTAACTCCAGTCGTTTAGAAGCAGTCGCTTCAGACATCAGTCATATTGGCAGTCATATTTTCCGAGGGGTATAAATACCCATTTTTAGCCATAGTATACCAACATGGCGTATATTTTGACTTTCCTAGGGGAGTCTTGACTTTTTCTTGAGTTGCCCGGGCAAACAAAAAAATCCTACGTGGAATATGACTATGGTCAGTCATATTTTTGGATGACGTGGAATATGACTGTAGTCAGTCATATTTTTGGATGACGTGGAATATGACTGCGGTCAGTCATATTTTTGGATGACGTGGAATATGATTGAAGTGAGTCATATTTTGCAGTGATGTAGAATACGACTTTCGTCAGTCATATTTTATAGAATATGACTGAGATGAGTCATATTTTGTAGTAATGTAGAATACGACTTTCGTCAGTCATATTTTATAGAATATGACTGAGGTGAGTCATATTTTGCAGTGATGTAAAATACGACTTTCGTCAGTCATATTTTATAGAATATGACTGAGATGAGTCATATTTTGTAGTAATGTAGAATACGACTCTCGTCAGTCATATTTTATAAAATATGACTAAGGTGAGTCATATTTTGCAGTGATGTAGAATACGACTCTTGGCAGTCATATTTTATGAAATATGACTGAGATGAGTCATATTTTGCAGTGATGTAGAATACGACTTTTGTCAGTCATATTTTATGGAATATGACTTCTGTGAGTCATATTTTTGACTTCATGAAGTTGCAAGTAGCTTCCAATGTCTTTGTTTCAACTTTTGATGCCTGTATATACAATTAAAGAAATGAGAGGTTAGTTTTTAGTGATTGAACAACAAAGCTTAACCTTCAAAGACTTACAAAAACACAAAATATTTAGCTCAAGTTTAGGATAGAAAGAATAAGATTAATGATGGAAGAAACAAGAAAAAGAAGATAAGTATTAAGAGTTAACAAGAATCAAAAGTTAAGATGTAACAAGGAATAAAAAACAACAACTAAGCAACAACTAAGACACAACAAGAAACAAGAAGCAACATAAAACAAGAAACAACAATTAAGACACAATATGAGGCAACAATTAAGACATAAGAACAAAGAAAAAGCAACAACTAAGACACAAGAAAAAACAAGAAGCACCAACTAAGACATAACAAGAAACAACAAGAAATGAGAGTATAGATACAACAAGAACAAAAAAGAAGCAAGAACTATAAAACAAGAGGAAACAAAAAAAAAGAACTAGGAAGAAGAAAGAGTTCAAATACAAGAGAAAGAAAGAATTTAAATGCAACAATAAGAAACAAGAAGCATGAATTAGAGAACAACAAGAAACAAGAGTTAAGATGCAACAAAAAGCAACAACAAGTGAGAACTAAGAGACAATAAAAAGTAAGAAAGAAGAGCCACAAGAAGTGACGGCTAGGGTTCCAGAACCCTAAAAAGTGGCGGCTAGGGTTTCAAAACCCTAAAAAAATGACGGCTAGGGTCTCAAAACCCTAAAAAAGTGGTGACTAGGATTCAAAATCCAAAAAAGTAGGTGACTAGAATTTCAAAATTTTAAACAATGACTTCTCTATATTTTTTTGGAATTGCCTAAATTTTTCTTGAATTTCCCAAAACAAAAAAAAATCACTATTATATGAAAATATTAGTGATAATATGACTCAATGTTCCCAAATATGTTCCCAACGTTCCCAAACATGTTCCCTACGTTCCCTATGAAGTACTTTGGTATTCCTAATGGCCGTATAGTATACACTTGTGACGTACAGGCGTAAAAATGACTGACAGTCATATTTTGCAGTCATATTTCTCCCCAAAGTGTTGACCTTCAAGAATATGACTGCAAGCAGTCGCCAGTCATCCTCAGTCATAATTCTGCAGTCATAAAACACTGCCATTGTTGTAGTGATACATTTTAATTTTGTTTGTGCAAGAATTTTGTTCTTTGTACTTGATTTTAACTATTGAAAATAGTTATCCAATTTTTTGTAAAGTTTAGAAAGTTTAACTCTTAAATGCCCAAGGCATATTTTGAGCTTCTTGGAATATCTTCTAAATTGAACAAAATGCCAACATTCTATTAAATTGGTTCAATTTTTTTTGAATTGTAACCATACAAATTCAAAGTAGATGTGTTTGAGATCTTATAGGAAAAGAAAATACAACAATATCATTTATAGAATGAAAGATTATAATGTTTGACCATAAGGGTGTTAAAACTACAAAAGTGATGAGGATGTTAAAATAGCAATGAGGGTGTTAAAGTCTCAAAAGCAATGAGGTTTGTTTTACCTTTCTTTTCATTTTTTTAGAGGATTAAAAGTTCACATAAGAGATAAGGATAGAGTTATGGCAAAAAGAAAAAGGTCAATGAATGAATTTAAGTCCATGTGTCATTTTAAAGGCTAAAATCCACTTGCTTAGGTGAATGGTATAGTGGAGGAGGTGGCGAATGAGGTGGAGGGTCTTCTTCCTCTTCATGGTTAGCTTGAGAGAACCGAGACTTTGAAGGGCCATTGTATATTGTACATGGAGAATTTTGTAATGAAATTTTGTGAGGTTATACATCTTATTTTTTGTGATTCTGAAATGTTATAATTAATTCAATTTGGAGTTTCTATGCAATAGTTATGCTTGAGTAAGTGAAAAAAGAATGATTATCATGGAGAGTGAGGAAAGAACTTTTGAGGGCTCATAACTATGTGGCGAGGAGGTATTTTTTATGGTATTTGGTAAGTTTATGTATTGAAATGTTAGCTTTTCAAAGAGCTATTATTCACCTAATTTGAAGTTTAGGTCAAAACGTTATAAGCTTAGAAGTGAAGTAGTAAAGAGTTGCCTTTCATTTGAAGTGAAAGAACTTTCACTTTCTATAAAAGTCGTACAATATCTTAGTTTCGGTTGAGATTTGGAGAATTTATAGATATTTTTGTTAGTTTTTCAGAGAAATATCACTCTATTTGGAGTTAGCATGTGAAAATTATAAGCTTAGAAGTACAGTGGTGATAAGTTGCTTTTGAGTTGAAGAGAGTGAACTTTGGTCAGCTATAGAAGTTGGATAGTATCTTAGTTTGAACTAAATTTTTTAGAATTTGTATGTATTTGTATTAACTTTCTAGAGTGATATTATACTCTTGATTTGGAGCTTTGAAGCAGCTGCGGCACTCTTATTAGTGTCGGGTACTTCTTCAATGAAAATTTTTTGTGGTTTATGTGTAACTTCTACTAACTTTATTCAAACATGTAATATTTTATTTAGCCTATATGACACTTTATGGGGTTATAAGAGCGTGTTGTACTTTAAATGGCCTATATACTATTATGTAGGGGTTTTATGAACATTTATATGTACAAGGGTACTTAAACATGGGATCCTTCATTTTTTAGGTCAAATCTAATTGCAACTAGATTTCTTGTGTTTTCCCAAGGCAAGGTCTCTCTACCCAACACTGTCATATAACAATATTATTATTCATGCCAATGTTCTATTGTTACTAATTCAAGTTGATTGTGCTAAAGAATAAAGTTCAAAGCATACATGTATTGGAGAAGTGCTATAATGTTTGTTAGAAGAGGCACACAAATGACTCTTGAGCTTCACTAATATTATCAAGTAGGAAGTATATTCTCATCAACACATTCATCAAAGTTCCATATTCTTCTTAGGATACATTAACCTATTGGTTTTATGTATATGTGTATACTAACCAACTTATTACCATTGGAACAACCACAATAGTTGGCTATAAGTCAAGCTACAATGTTTTCCAAACTACATTAGAACACAACAAGATTTTCTTATGTCATTTATTGCACTTCGTTTTAGGATCTAGGGTTTAAAATTTCCTTTAGGATTCTAGGATTTAGGGTGCTAAACTACAATCTAAGAATGAATTTTATTTTATTTTTTCCAACTTTCCTAATTTTTGAAGTAAATAATTTTAGTATATTCATTTCTTTATTTTTTTTACCAGTTATCACATATGTCATTTAACAACTAAATTTCAATGTAGACCTATATAAATAAAACTGTAAGAGATGAATAAAAAAAATTGCACCCATACCATCCCAAAACTTTTTAATAACTCAAAGTAATTCATCTCATGAAAAAATGGGGATCCATCACCAAATATTTCCTTTGCAAATATTTTGTATTGTTTTTTTTTCATTTTATTTGTTTTGGATAAACCAAAAAACAATCTTGAGTAGAAGTAATGAATCTATTCAGATCCATGGACATGCAATAAGTACAAGAATAAGCAATTAAATATGAACAATAAAATACTTCTACAAATAAAACTATGTACATTCATTAAAAAAGAACACAATCACCTCAATGATTTGTAAAAATTCAAAAATTCCATTCGAGTTTAAATGAAATAATATTCCCTTGGAAACTAATTAAGTCATTGAAATTGCTATGTGAGGTATGGGAGTCAAAAAGATTAAAATGGGAGGTGATATGGAATAAGAACATTTGTGATGGTATGATAATGTTTTGTATGGGTCAACCCCTCCCTTCTTCTCACCCCCATCTTAGTTGACTACGACCTTTTTGTTAAAAGTCACCCTTATATTCTCATGCCACAAAGTTTACACTATTTTATAAGTGTATGCAATTGTACCATTTTTCCTTATCTGCCTTTGAAAAAGAACAAATCTTGATGCTCCTTTTGACATTTTAGACTTTTTGTCCAAAGTTGCCATGATGTTCTCTACCTTTGTTCCAAGCACCTTAGCCAATGCCCTCACACCACCAACTCCTATACTCACTATTGCATCAAGCAATGCACCTTTTTTGAAAAGCATATGGGTAGGGAAAGGGATACTAAGAGCTTCTAACTTAGCCCTAAAACTTTGTATGAATATGTGAATACTTTTAGCTTCAATAGGATGGGGATAATAGTTTAGTAGGAAAGACCAAATCATATTGTGGCGGAGGACCTTTTCTATGTTCTAATACATCTTGCCTACTTAAAGGGCCTGGACAACTTCTCAACTCTTCACCTATGCACTCTAAGATTCTTTGCACAACTCTATAGAAATTTGTAGTAGAGAAGACATTTAACTCTCTTGCCACAATCTATGTGGCCAGAATCTACCTCTTTTACTTTAATGACTTGTGCATTTTTTCTTTATGCTTGTCCTGATAGATCCGATTGCACTAGGCTTAAAACTGCTTTCATACCTCTAACAAATGTATTCATAAGACCCTCTTTAGCAAGTCTATATTGACTAACACCCTCCCAAAATCTCTTTCACTTAGCAACATTAACCATCCTACATAGAAATGTGAACAAATGCACATAAAAGATTATATCTTCACTACTAGAAAAATTTGTGATCAAAGCAATTGTTGTTTGTGCCTACTGTTTTAGTTGCATTGTCCCATTCAAAATTACACTAAAATCTATCGATTTCTTTTGTTGATTTGGTTAAATCTTGAAAAAATGAAAAAAAAAAAAAAAAAAAAAAACTTTTTTTGCTACCCAAAATTTCTAGGCAATAGGAAAAAATTCCTTTGTTACAAATTCTGGGCAACTGCACAATGCATCCGTTGTCATCAACTAGGTTCAACTATTCAACTTTATGACCTCATGCTTGAAAGCCCCAGACTCCAATTATTACACCACCATTGCAATTACACATAAAATATTAATATTTTTTGTTACTTATCTAGTTGTCTATTTGCAATTTGGTATTTAATAAATTTAGCAAACTTTGATAGCCATTTTGGCCTAAAAAAATACCTTTTGAGGAAATTAAGCTAACTTTCATCTTCAAAATTTGTTTGTGATTTTGAATCTTCAATATAAAATTAGGGATAAAAATTAGGGAAGGTATTTGAAAATGTCAAAGAAAATGTCCTTTTCAACCCCTCTCTAAACTTTGTCTATAACTTTTTATTGGAGGCTCAAAATTACATTTGGAGAGATGAAAGTTAGCTTGATTTTTCAACTTTTCTCAATTCAAAGTTTATTGAAAAAAGATATTCTACTATGCCAAAATAGCCGCCAAAGTTTACCGAGTTTAAAAAACATCAAATTGTGAATGATTAAATTTTAAAAAAATATTTCTATTAGTATGCATAGAATTTCAACCATGGTGTTTCAAACATTAACCACATGATAAAAAAAAACTTATCTTAAATGCCTATAAATCAAAATCAAGTACTTGAATGGCTTTCAACTTTGGAAATTATGTTAACAATTTTGATGAAAATATGTATAAAGAATTTCAAACCAATTGGATCAATTTGTCATGGCTACCTAACTCTATCTAAAACTATTAAAAATGACCTTTTCAAACATTTTTTAAATTACAATTTGTAATGGCTTAAAATTTTGTAGGCATTGAGTTGATAAAGATGACAAAAATATTGTGGAAGTTTTCAAAAAGTTTCTCTTTTGATAAAAGTAGCTCAAGCAACTTCTAAGCTTATAGAAGGTCCTGGAAGTTCTTGGAAGCTCCTTAAAGCTTCTCAAGAAGCTTTGTATTTGGTAGAAGGAACTCAAAAAGCTTCTAAGTTTGTGGAAATAGTTTAGGATCCTTGAGTATACATAGCTCTCAACCTTAAGTCTAGATCTAAAGCCTTATTCTTTGTATTCTTGTATTCTTGAACACAATTCTTAAATCTTAGCTTCATAGTTCTAGTTCCAGTATTGTACTTCTTAAACTCTAATATCAAGTCTTGTTATCCAAAAATCCTCTTGTTTTGTCTTGTATCTTTTGCATCTATTATATGAGCTAGTAGTAAAATTTATCTTTGGTATAGATTTCACAAGAATCGTATACAACAAATATTGCACCAAAAAGGATCTATCCAAAAGTGAAAAATAGTTTGAAATCATGCCTCAAGGCTTTAAGAATTAATTAATTGCTCGACATCAATGTGCTAACCTTATTCTATTATTAAGGTACAAGAACATTTCAAAATATTCCAAATTATTATGAATGTGCTAGGTAAGATCTAAAGATTCTAAAAGATTCCAAAAAGATTCCAAAAAGATTCCAAATTCCTTAAAATTTTGTTGATTTGGTCATTGCACTATTCAAATCAATAGAAAGCCAATTGCCATTTTATTGGCTTTTACAAAATATTAAAAAATGAGTGAAAATAGTCATTATAGTGTCCTAAATAACACAAATCAATTGATTGTTTGTTGATTGGTCATGATTTTCTAGATGTGCTTAGCACTAGATGCCATACATATACTTTAAAAAGTTTCAAAGACCACAGATTAGGAGTTCAAAGGTTGGATAGAACCTATAGAAAAAAATCTTCAAGTTATAATGAAAAAGAATCTACATGAACACTAGGTCAACTAGCTATAGTGCAAAATACTCATTGAGGTGGAGTTGGAAGAATCTATAAGAGACTTGGTAGACTCTTTAATTATATCTAATAGTTAGAAGATAGGAGTACCAAACAGAGACTCTAGATCCTTGGCCAATTATTTGTAGGCATCTACTTTAGTCTTTGAATAATTCATGTACGATGTGAGGTTTCCAACTTCTGTGATTGGAATGCTTAATATATGAGAGTTGTTGACATTAGAAATACAAGCTACTGAACTCAGTTTTATATATATACATCTTTTAAATTCTAGGATCCTGATGAATGTTGTGGTTGGATCTTGACGTTTTGCCAAAGTCACGTCTATCTAGACATGACATAATCGTGACAACCATGATTCCACCCCAATGTCCTAAGTCATCTCAAAATAAGCAATGGCAAATTTGTGAAAAGAAATTCAAAAAACAAACTAAGTAGTTACCAATGTAGAAACGATAGATAAGACCTTATAAATTGTGCATACCTCAAAACCATACAAGAAATTCTAAACATGTAAGCGAGCATGTAAGAAACTCATACAACTATGAACATTTCCATCAACATGCACAAGTTGCAAGTCCATACATGCACTAAAGTGTTCTCAAAAAGAAAAATAGTTGCATGAAGAGATACAATGTATGCATCCATGCTACAAAAAAAATGGACAACAAAAATGAAGAGATTCAATCCATAATAATAGAATCTAGTCCAAAAATATTTTAGAATGAATGGTAGAAATTACTTTAGAAATGTACTCTATCTACTCACAATACTATCAAACATCTACATATTTTTTGTCACTAGTGGTAGAAAATTTTATTTCTTCAAAAATACATATATTTTGGGGGTTTTGGCCATTAGCCATCTGTAGTCTACATAAATGTTGTTTCTAGCACCCAAGGATCATCCAAAACATTTAGTTTCCTATCCACATTTTGTTGTGAAAGGAGAAGCCATATAAGTTCCTAAATTCTAGTAGTAAATACAACTACACTATCTATTAGCAAAAATCCCTTGCATAGCAAATAATATGTTAAAACATTAAAAAATTACTCAAAGCTAATCATTTTTTTTCACAAAAGTTCTTTCCATTTTTTGACAAATCTAATGTACTTTCAATTCTCACAAAAATACTTTTTGCAACTTTAGGAAAATATTTTTATAGTTTGATGGTCAATAAAAACAAATTTTTACAAGGTTATTCACCTACTTAATCAAAAAACAAACCAAGAAGATTTAGTTTTTGAATCCAAAAAAGTAGTTGAACCTCATTACATTCTCAAAAAGTACTTTTATAGGGGTGTGGTATACTTCTATCCCTAAGTCAATTTAGAAAAGTACATTAAAATCTAGATATAGTTCATAAGTAAACCATAAAAGAATAATTAATTTAGAACTAAAGATTAGTAGAATAGGCTAGATAAAATTTTAAACTGCAATTGAAGACAAAACTTCATCCTTCCATAACTTTTGATAAAGCAATTCAAATTCAAAGTGTCTTTAACATTTCAAAAAGCCAATTTCATTCTCTACAGATTTAAATTTTTAAAAATTAAAAAATTAAAAGTTAAAACTAAAATTTTAGAGTATTACTAGTGGTTGGTGCTTGCTATGCTACACATTCACCATTAGAATTTCATAAGAATTTTTATGTATTAGATAGAATGTAGAGCAAGAATTTCAAAAAAAATTCAAAAAAAATTACTAAAATCTTCATATAATTTTTTTAATAAATAAGTATATATTGAAATAAACAATAGAAATTTAATGAATGATGAATGAAATACATGCAATGATGAATACGGTAAAAAATACACATACATTAGAATGCATTAGAAATCTAACTCAATTTGTTACAAATAATGGCAACCCAAATAGAAGAATTTAAAGAAAAAACTTGTATATCTCAAAAGCTTCGTGAACAATTTAATTCAAAGCTCACAAAAGCACAAAATCATAGAAATGCAAAAGAAGCATAAAGTCAAGAAAAGTAATGGAATTGTTACCTTTATAATATCACCATATTGATCCTCTTTAATATCACCTCAATTGCAACAACTATATTATTTCTATAATACCACCTTTTGTAAAAAGTGATATTACAAAGGTGATTGTGAACTGCTATTCTATTTCAGTAATATCACATTGTGTGAAAATACGATTTTTATGTATGCATGATTGAAAATATTTTTATAAAATTATTTAAAAAATTATTTTAAAGACTTATCTAAATCATTATCATGCATTCTATTCAAATATATCAAATTTTTACTAATATGAGATACAATGAATGCATAGCATAGCAAGCACAAGCCCCTAGTATTAATGGTAGCATTTGTGATATTATAGAGGGACTTATGATTTTAGTAGTATGATTATTGTATAAATTTTCAAAGCAAACCTTTAAAAATAAACTAAAATACAAAGTTCAATTCAAAGTTGTTTAGATAGTTCTTAGAGGATTCTAGAATTATATCATTCTCACACTGTTCATAATCTAGGCTCATATCCCAATGAGAAAAGTCAATGTGGACACACAAGCCAATAGAAAAGTAATGGATGAAATTTATTAGGACAATTTAGAGTCAAAACTTCATCTGCCCATAGCTTTTGTTAAGAACATTAAATTGAGACAAAATGAACATTTTGAGACTTTAGTCCTATAATTCAAGACCTCTATTTTAATAGATAAAAAATTTATGAGCATATCAACCTTTATAAAGGTTTGTAAATGTATTAACATATTGAAGTCTCAATTCACCAAAAAATTTCAATATCATATACTTATCATCATCTAAATGTGAAGTCAAAGATAATATGAGACTACAAATTGTCTCTTTTTAACAAATATGGCCTTTAATTTGATTTTTAAGTTCTTTGGCATTTTGAAAAGGGCATGCAATGCTCCATTGCTTAAGATAACTAAAAATTTGATTTTAATCATTTTTATTTGGAAGTTCAGAGTTTGGGCCTAGATTAGCTCATTAGGCAAAAACATCTAAAATCTCTAACTTTTTTATGATTTATATTTGTTTCCAATAAGATTTTAATCACTTAGACTTTATAGTTAAAAAAATACTTTTTTACTACTTGGAAGGCCAATTGAACAACACATAGACATTTAACTTTAGGATTTGAAGACCTAAACACAAGCAATCCAATTTTGTATGCTTTATCTCAAGTGTGGAGATAAAACGCTGACACAAGCCTATGTGAAATTCAATACTAGCATGTGGTTACCGAGATCATGTTGTTTACACGTATTGTTTTGTATCGAATACTCAATCAATGATCAAACAATGCACTTTTCAAACTACAAGCTTCATTTCAATGCAATTAAGCTCGTAGATTGAACAATTAAGCCAACACCATTGAGAATAAAAATGTTTTAGACACTCAATAGAGAAAAGATAATAGGGAAGGAACTTGAATTAACTAGAAAAGGAACAACAAATAATCTAAGCAATGATCAAATGATAAATTCTTGAGCAAAAATCATATTGTTGTCTCTCTATTGAATACATTGTTGAGATATTATAGTTGCAAAGAATTCTTGTACTTGCTCACTTGAATAAGAATCATTGTCACAAAGAAAAATGCTAGTACAACCCCTACAATTTGCATACCATTCATTCAAAAAATATGATTATTTTGAAATAAAAGTATAGGAATAGATGAGTTATGATAGGAGTTTAGCTGTATAGGGCATACAACATCAAGCTACCTTACACAAGTCTATTGAAATCAAATGAACACACACAACAACAAAACAATATTAAAAAAATGCACTAAAAATTGAGGGTGATTTTTTTGCCACAGTTTTGTGTAGACTCATTACATGTGTAGTCAACCTCTTTTGCAATTTAAGACTATTTTTTTAAATTTCAAGGCGTATGATATACAATTAGAAAGGTATTTTCAAGACCTTTCCAATAATATATTACACGCCTTGAAATTAAAAAAATTGCAGTTGGAATTTGCTAATTGCTAAGAAAGTTCATTGTGAGTGTAGTGGGCCTTCACAAAACCATGGCAAAAAAAATGCACTCAATTTTGAGTGTGATTTGTATTTACCATGTTTCGTTATAGTGACATTTGGTTCTTTGAAACATGCTTTTTTAATAGATTATATGACCAAGTTATATATTTCCTTGTTGTGCTATAGTTTCTTTTGGGGTGACCTAGTTCTGTCATTGTCACAAATTGTTGCTTTGTATGTAGTACTTCACA
Organism: Climacium dendroides; assembly: GCA_950106755.1. Lineage (NCBI taxonomy): Eukaryota > Viridiplantae > Streptophyta > Bryopsida > Hypnales > Climaciaceae > Climacium > Climacium dendroides. Next base: position 23,922,429 of record OX467088.1, read on the forward strand.
AAGATGAAACAAAAGCAATTGTTATACACTTTGGAACAAATCAAGGATGGCAAGTGCATGAATTCTATCCTCTTCTCACTCAATTGTTGAATTACGCTATCTAAATCAAATATTGGCCTAGTGTATATGGTTGTTACAACCACTTTTGGATGCATTGTGACAAACTATGTCACAATGTACCTAAAATCCAATTTTTTTTATTAATTCTTCGGTACCCCCCCCCCCTTTAAAATTTAAAATTTTCATACCCTCCCCCCTTCCCCCTACCTTCTTGTAATTTTCAGAAAGGAATGCAATGGACAAACAATATGGGATAAACATCATCCTATATCTTGTATCCATATTCATATTTGTATCTAATATTGTACCATATATGTATCCATATTTATATTCAATATTTATTGTATTCATATATGATATTGTATCCGTACCCAATATTCATTTTGGTATCCATATCTATATTGATATTTGGACAGCTCAAATTAAATCTCACGGAATCAATGGCTTGTGATTTTCTGAGAAATCAACGGTGATTTGGGAAGGTAAACATTTATACAAAACAAACAATCAACGGCCTTCAAATTTTTTGAGAAGGGGGGACAACTAATACAAACCAAGGGGTGACAAACTCTTTTTACTCGATTGTAATCCCTATAAGATAAAGCAACCCCACTTGAACCTTATTTTTTTATTAGACTTGAGTTGGTCATATCTGAATTTTTTTTTCCATTTTTTTATTGATGGATGTATCGATGAACATGTTGACCTAGTAAATTATTGCTAGTATTGGTTTTTGACTTTTCTCAATAGTCCTACATTACTACATTGTTCAATCTATAAAAGACGTTGGTTTTTGGGTTATTGCATCTTCGTCAAATTTCAAGATGTTACAAAATTCAAATACTTAAACCCACCTCAATCCCATCCTTTTCCAAGAACTTTTTTGAAGTGGTTGTTTTCTTCTTTGTATCTAGAGCTTCTTCGTTACATGAAAAATTATATTTGAATCTCTATTCTAGGCCTCAAGTGTGTTTTTTGCAATTTTGAGTATGTCCTATGTAGACATTATTTGTTCAAATCTATTTGTTTTAAGACCAACACAATCATGTAGAATTCTTCATCAATTTCAATGATGTGGAATTTGATTCCATAAGGATTATTAATGATCATTTTAAAACCATTAATCCTTGGTCCTAGGGGATTGAAATCCAATCCATGGCTATAGAGGTTGACAAGGTTTTGGATACAAAAAAGATAAGGTAGTATGCTCTAAAACTGCCCATCTCCTTCGAATCACCCTTATTTTTAGCTAGAAAATAAAAATGAAGTGATTCTTAAACTATGAACCACTTAAGCTATTGGATGAATCAAGGAAAAATTGTTTTTCTATTGCATGAGCCAATCATTGTCTTTGATTTGCACAAACCTCTTTATAATTTGCAAGTGGACGCATTTGCCGTGACCTATGGTCACAAATAGGTGCCTATGCCCCAAATCTTTGAAAATTTATAAGTAATTCAAAAATACTTGGAAAAATACAAAACCACTTGTATTAGGTTCCACATCTATTTTTCTCTCTGAAAAATGATCTAAAAAAATTTCCACGAAAACCTGTGAAAAAGGTGGACCGGACCTCAAATGGTCAGTTTTAGAGCATACTACCTTATATCTTAATATCATGAGGTTTTGAAAGGTCTATTAATTTCATACATATTTGTTTTCAATGATGTAGATGTAGTGATCCTCTTTGGACTACTAGACTTTGGTGATCCTCTTCAAACTGGGCCATATTGGAACATACCAACTCTCATTCTTGTTTGGAACTAAAAATTCCAGGAGTTGACGGATGGTGTGAAATTCCTAAAGTGCAAGCGTCTGACAAGCTGCAACGGAGAATTGGAGTATATCCAATAAAATAAATGACGCATGTGACATTGCAGAGCACGTATTTATCACAGCTCACTCCATTGTCGGGGTCCCAATGTCCCAGTACTTGACCACGACAACGCTGGAAATCCAAGGGAGTGCATTAACTTAAACCTTCATTGTCAGGTTTCCAATTAATTGACTTGCTGCACAGGTAGACAAAACGAACAAGATTAGTGTTCAAAATTTTAGGCAATTGGCATCTGCACAAGCAGCACACAACCTCAACAAAGATACACAAAACTGTTAAACCTCTATACATCTCACAAGATGCAAACTGAATCCTCTTTTCATCATTATAAAATTGTCTACAAGAACACAAGCCTGCTGTCTGGAAACTTGAAAGCACAGCGAAGTGACCAGCGAGTTTTCTACGACAAGCAAATGCTAACTCTGCAATCCTTAGCGAACACCTGTTCCACTACTGATTGTTTCTCTTTGTACAGTACACAGCCAAGCTAATATATGCAGTTTCCATGGTTGCACCAGACCACAGGACTGATATGATCCAACTACTAGACTGATATCAGTCTGTCTGGTTTTCCGCTGCATGGGAAGTGCCCCTATTAAGAAAACCTATCTATACTTCGTCTCCATTGCAGCTTCTTCAGAAAGACGTATAATATGCCGCCCTCAACTGATAATGCATTCCCTTGGATTTCCAGCGCTGTCTTCGTCTGAGGAGTCGTCCCCTTCGAAGTCACTGTCAAGGACTGCTATATGTCCTCCATCCAGAGACCCACCCTCAAACGACACGCGAGTGTAAGTGCCCAACTCGTTGTCTGTTGGTATTTGCAGATGGCGTTGCAGTAGCAACGTTCTCACCAGACCTGCCGTGAGAGGGATATGTGCAGCATGGCTTTCTCTCCTTCGCTTATTTAACCTCATGACCTGCACTCCACATATCATTCTTTAGTCATTAATGCACTGCTCCCTTTCTTCTTTGAACCCTTGCTATTTTACAGATGCACTGACAAAGTCCTGCTTAGTTTTACCACCACTCATATGGCTCCATGCTTGCATCAAGTTCTTTCTAACATCCCTCAAACTTCCTCTCAGTTGTATATTTATATAAAGAAAGGAAGAATGGACATCATGGATCCAAGGCCTCAATAAAGAATGCTATGTGTACTATCAATCAGTCGAGAGCTGGGAGACCCAAGGTAATTATTGCACATAACCCTCTCCCCAAACTAAATCAGAACCGTTAAGACCTACAGTCTATCTGAAATCTTTAGACCTTCCTCTTTTTCAACTACAATGCCCCGTGTGACGAATGAAAGCAACAGGAGAGGGTTGTGAATGTATCAACCAGACGCATGTATCAGAGAACCCAGACGCATGAATACAGCAAAAAGGCATGAAAAAGCAGAACAAAACACACTAAGCTTAGAGACATACTCTCTCAGCATCCTGTGGAAGATCAAGAATGCGGTCCGAGATGGGGGCCCAGACTTTGATGGTCTCGTCAATACCACTGGTGGCCAGAACAGTGGCATGAGGATGAGGCTCTAGGCAATTCACCACTTTGTCATCTCCCTTCATCAAGGCAACGAGTTTTCCTCCTTTCTTCTTCCAGATGAAGATCCTCCCGCAGTCTGATCCACTGATAACGTATTCTGTGTTGGGACCGAAAAAATTCACGCCCTTGACAGTGTGGTGGTTTCGGTGCCCCTCGTACACTTGGGGTTTTGTGGCTTCCTCATGGGAGCCCTCCGCCTCATCCTCTGCTGGCTTCTCAGCATCATCTCCTGTAGTTTTGGGGGGCCCTGAACCCATGCTCATTGATTTATCAAAAAGGTAAATCAGCTCGTCGTTGTAGGAAACTAGAAGCTCCTCTTGATGGGAGTACGCAACACATGTTATGTATTCGTCGTGACCTGCATCCTCAAACCGAGAAATAATCGCCCCCGTAAGAGAGGAAAAAATATCAGACAGTCAACTTTCGTTCGTGCAGGATAGAGACTAAAATCACCTTAACCCCTAAGTGCTCAAATAGCCAAAAGTGGCCACTTCCATAAACGTTGCTTAGTCTATCAACTTTGAAACAAAGTTCAAGGAAGGTAAAAAAAATGCACCCAATAGAGAGAAGAAATCGTTCCCCACTTCTTGCACAAATAAGAAAACGTTGTGAAAGTTACATGATCAACAATCAGCTTCCGAAGTAAACTTCCTATTCTGAACTTGGAACCCTAGGGGTTAAACACTTAAATTCAGCAGGTCACGATTCTGTAGATATTGCGGATAACTACTACCAAATCACAGTGTACCGGCATACTGGTTTTCATATTCACTAGTTCCGACCACTAGAAATTTGCAACGAGAGGCTTGCCTGGCCCTTGCAAATGCTTTGGAGCATAGCATTCAACTGGTTGATCTTCCATTTCAAACCCGTTGGCAGTAACCCGACGAACGTCATAAACACGTGCATATTGATCCGAGCCCCCCACTGCAAAGTAATTGAAGTTTCTTGGATTCATGACAATGGCATTGAGCCGGACTACTCTTCTCCGGCTGGGTTTACCAGTTGCCGATCGAAATTGATGGCAAGTCAAGAGTTTCGTACTTTTCTCCTCTCGCAAGTCAAACTGGAAACAACAATTTCTGTGAGACAGAAGAAAAAACAAAGAGACAACAGGACGTATACTCGGTTAATAAACTCGTGATAAATTTATAAATGAACGTGGCCAGGAAAATAAACACCTCTTCACATAGGAATCAAAGTTCCTAAGCTGCAGATTTGAATATATGAAAAAGGATGGGCGATAACAAGGTCTTCAATAAAATCAGATTATTTAGAAAAACTTCACATCCTCGTCTGTACTTAGAAATCGCGAACTGTAATGTTCCATCAAACATGGTTTTCATAACATTAGATTGTTTCAGATAGCATAATAGAGAATCTTCCCCCGATTTATAGGGAGGTCTCCTTGTGACCACAATACGGGGGCCTCCTTATGACGCATAGTGAGAGGCCTTAGTATATGAGCATTGGAAGACTTCCCATGGATCATGCAAATGCTCTCTTCGATATTTTCTAGTTTTACTGAAAACTCTGTTTGGAGGGATATGACAATTCAAGATTCCCAACTACTGATGAGGGAGACTCATCATTGTGTAGATTATCTGAATATGCTCAATACAGGAAGGCGGATTTCAAATTCACAGCACACATCTTGCTTCTCAATTCATACTGCAAGAAATGTTTAAGAGGACATGCACAGATTAGTGACGATCGACCAAAAATTGAAACTTGGAATGAGTCACAGAATTTAAGGAATGAGGAGGAAGAAAGAACATACATGTCTAACCACACCATCTTCTCCACAGCTATAAAAAATTCGAGGGCTGCCAGTCTCAATTGCCATCTTGTGAGCACGGCTGCTGTGCTTTGCAAGGTTCTTTGTACTGACTGTTCCATTTTCCAGAATGGTCCCATATCTCACCTACACATATTGCAAAGATGATAACTAGAATCTCTTCATGGTAAAATATTAACCTAGTGGAAGTACAGAACTTGGGTTATGCAAGAAGCAGTAATTCAAAAATTTATAAGCTTCAGACAGAGACTTCAGAACAAATATAAGCAAGTAACAGGCAGCATAGACCTTCACAGGTAACAACAACCTGGACCCTCATCAAAATAATCAGGATGAAAATTTTCAAGGAAAACGAAGAACGAAACTGCGATGAAGAAAGAGTCTGAACAACACAGAGAAGGTAAACTAAGGTAGGATACTAAAACCACTTAGGCCGGATCCATACTGGCCCCTGTTACCAACAGCAACTCATATATCCATACACTTGGTTGTACTTATTAGTAAGTGGCGAAAAGATGACTTGGCTAAATGTCTATGATCACTGATCTTTGATTAGAAATGTGGTTGTGTACTGTCACTTATAGTGCTCTAAAACCTCCCAGTTTGAATGATTGCACAAGAAATTCATTCATAGTGAAAATGTATCTCAAGAGAGTTCGGCTCTTGTACCCAAAGTGATCTCTCCAAATCTCAATACATCTCCCCAAAACCACCCCTAAGTATTGAGTAAATTGCTTAAAATGACGCAAATAATATCCTCTATTTTAAGGCGAGAAGCATGGGATGCATCCTTATTCACCTCAAACTTTGATTAACAAAAAGCAGAAGGAAAAGAGGTTGAGCAGACCTGGCCATCAGCTGCACAGCTAACAATGATGCGGTCATCGGAATATGGCATCATCCGAGCCTGGAGCACATTATCTTCATGGCCAGAATCATAGGACAGAACCCGCTTCTTGCTTGCCCATTTCCACACCATTATGTCCTGGTCATCTGAACCAGACACTAGAAGCTCACCCGAGGGGTTAAAAGTCACAGTATTTACACACCCATTATGTCCCTCCAATTCCGCATAGTTAACAAGACGGTTGATGAGATCCTGCAAACCAAAACTCCATATGTAAGTGACAGGAGAATGATAACTCACTTTGGATACACCCTTGTATTTCAACATTCACTAATAACAACAAACTTGTCCTGGTTTGAGGCTCCTTTCTTAGGACATAACTGTACAGTAAGCTTTGATCAATCTCATTAGCTGCTAGAGTAAGGCAGGATTTTTGAAAACTGTCACTGCTCTTAAAACTTCAGAGGCTAATCTAACAGAAGGGGTGATATTGGATTTAGGGTTTAGGGCGGGGCCACTTTAGGAGCTATGCATTTTAGCTTCAGAAATTCACAGTACCGAACATTCGTTTGGACACCATAATAGATACTAAGTGCATTGCAATCTGCTCCAATTTACATTCTCATCAACACTGAATTAAAAATGTCGGTACAGAGCACAGTTTAGCATTAAGATGCGCTTTAAGCAACTCACATTAGAAGCAAAATTGCAAAAAAACAATTGGGGAACATTTCATACCTCACAACCTCCAATCTGTCGAGCAAAGGCAGTCGAATTTACATCCCCAATCTGACGACGCCAATGCTCACCCAAGCCACACCTATACAACTGCTTCGTACGATACATCTTCTTAAACCTTGTCCCTTGGTGTTTTCTTCCCCTCTCACTGCCTTCTCATCCACAAAGTTCCAATTCACCCTCACTGTATCATCTTCACAAATAGAACACCGTCACATTCGGCTCCATCCATGAAACCCTTCCCGAGTACTCTTGTGTACGCAAACTATCACGAGATCAAAAACCTTCGTGCACGCAGGCTTCAAAGCTGATCCTACTTATCTCACAATCTGGTAAGATTCCTCATGAACGAAATAGGTTGGAGCTTTTTCAATCTTCGTCAGCCTCACCACACCCAAAAACCCCTCCTGCATGCGAGTGCAATTTCAGATACGTGCAAATTCTTCCACAACAACAGATCTCAACCCTTACAGAAGCTTTAGAATCCACCTTCTGCACAGAGTATCCTGTGATTAGAGTGTTCGTTTCCTAACACACGATGAAGATACAGAGACACAGTTCCGCCAAACCCTAAACTCCCGCTACGGGAAGGCTCTGCCAGATTCGCCCACAAATCTAGTCCAGAGCCAAACCACAGCGCAAAAGATCGGCAAGAAAATTGTCGGCATTTCAAAACGGCGTCAAATCGCATCAACAACGACGATAGACCTATATCAAGAAGCCATGGCGATGACAACTCCGTGGAGTTCCGGCGCTTTTCCAGGTAAGCCCTGAGCTGCGAGAGAAACCCTCAGTTGTCACAGACACGGTTTCGTTTCGGAAACAGCACTCAAATAACAAATTCGACAGACCTAACAAGAGATGTACAATTGACGGCAAAAGACAGCGTACCGCGCCCTCCCTCCCACAATTCCACGTCTGGAGAGCGGCTCAAAATCCTACGCCAAAGCCGGCATGATCACCCCCTTCTCAGACTAAGTCAAAGCCACATCCGCATGGACCACATTTGTCAAACGGATTTGCAACCCCACAAGAAGTACGGTCATCACATTCTCGTGAGCGAAAGTTTCACTGTGAATCTGAGTTTCTAATTTTGGAGCTAGAGACCGGCTGCACAACCCCTACTCTTGAAGAGATCTGAGTAGGAAACCGCAAGGGAATCATCGTCGAAGCATAAGGCCGCGAATCCTTGGGAGCCACGGTTGCAGGCCATTCTGACATGAATATGCAAAGACAAAGTACTGTGCCGACCGACAGGCGGTATTCCCGCAGAAATAAAGAATGATTTCTCTAGCCTGATGATAGTGATTACTGCTTGCTGCTCTTTCGATAGTGCGCAAACGTGTTAGGTCCAAGGGATGACTTGCCTGGAACTCACTAGATTGAGCTTGTGCCACTACGATTCCAGAAACGGAAACATGAAAATCAAAGGGTTTGTGTCATTAGAAGATGCAAGCCATACCGAAGAGACAGAAGTGACAGTTGCGTTCAGGGCTCAGATATAACCAATTTCTTAGTCATTCACAAAATGAAAATGCACACAAAGTAGCGAAAACCTACGCTATCTCTTTTTATTTCCAACGTGAATGTCCTTCATAGTGTTACAAATGAAAACGTCTATCCTGTTGCTGCAGTCGCTAATTCATGGACCCAAAATCTGTACACAACTACGCTGATGTAACGACATATTATTACTGAGTGAAATCTACCTACGGACCGACGTTTCTGACATTGCTACTAATGTAGTTCCAACATATGCAATTCGTCTCTTGAAAAAACTGAAGCCCGGCTGTCGTCCTCGACATCCGCACGTGGAGCTTGGACCGCATCCTCTTCAGAAGCTTTACCATCTCTTCGAATAACTCTTGGTAGGAACCAGGTTCGGCCTGAGTCTATAATCTACTTGAGCTACTTATGTGGCTTGTGCATGAGAGAGAACGCAGTCTCTGATCCTCATCTGGAAAAACAATATCAGCTCACCATGAGAAAAAGTCCTTCAAAGGTTGCAGAGGTTAAAAGGAAAGTCCCAAAACAATTGGAAAGAGAAGTGAATTCAAAAAGGAATGCGAATGTCCACATTCTACCTCGTCGGCATCTTCTTAGACATTGATGAGCTCCTCCACCCAACTGTTGTACCCATGAACAAACCTGCAATCCGAAGCAGAGGTTGAAACCCTAAACTCCAAAATCCAATCCCTGAAACTGAATCCTTCAATACTCGCTACAAAATTTATAAATGGGTTTCATTCATTTTTAATCACACGAGCGTAACCGCTTATTCACAGGACTTCTTGAAGCTCTGAGGAGCTTCAAGAGGCGTGCTGATAAGCAGTGTGTGAAACCCTAAGAAACGAACTCGAGAAAACTGCTTCAAGAGCTTACAAAAAAAAGTTCACAGAGTGGAGCGTTGTGAAAAGAAGGACATGTTCAAATTCAATTCCATAAATCCATGAAGCAGGAGACACTCGTACCTCTTCACATTGCCATAACAACAGCCTTCGGAAATCCCTTGGACAAACGGTTTCATCACAAGCTAGCAAGCTCTGCTTTGGCAAAGATTGAAGAGGCAACCCGCTTGTCGAACATTGAACAAAGCTGTTTAGGTTGAAAGCACCCAAAACCGTCACAAATAAGAAATAAAAAAATAAAAAAAATAAAACCTTTATTGGAGTATTAGCAATTGTAAATCATGAATTTTCAAAAAAAGATTAGAATTTTTGAATAAGTAATTAGTAAGAATTTTCAAAGTGGAAGCTCCTAAGGCTTTTGAAACCATCACATAGAGACAAAAATCTAAAGAATTAAGCAATTAACTAAATTTAATAAAGGAAGTTGTTTAACCCCTAAAGGACTACCTTTTCTACCAAAAAACACCCAAAACTACTATTCCTATTGCAAAAAGCAAAAAAAATTCAAAACTTCTTTTTTGGAATATATAATCATAGGATCTTATACTAAACTAGTCTAAAAATGTGACGAAGAAATTTCAAAAACTCTAATTGCATAGATTGCAAGATATTTGCATTCAAAGCGAAAAAACAAGATTTTATGCAACTTGCTTAGTTAGATCTTTGGGCTTTGAATCTTTTTAATTGAAAATTCTTGTACTATTGATTTTGATTTTCTAAACTTTTATTTTGAATAGTTGAGTTGAGAATCTAAGGAAAAAAATTCAAGAAAAAAAAACTCAATCTTTACTCATTAAAAAATTGTTAAGTAAGAAGTAGGTTAAAGATTGAAAGAAAAACTAAATTGTTAATAGCTTTAAGATGGAATTGAAATACAATAACCCCAATGGTGAGATTGTTCTAGAAGAAAACCTAACTTTATCTAGCAATTTTTTCTAGAAAATTGTAAAAATTGCATTCACAAATGAATCCTATAAGTTATTTTTCCAAGAACATGTTTAAATTGCTTGAGAAACTAAGATTGTCTATAACTTTCTCATCACCATTCCAAATAGAATGAATCAAAGTTTCAAATGTAGACAAAAATATAAAATTTTAGGAAAAAATATTTTGACTTTTTGTGATTTTTTTGTGTTGCCCACCAACCTCCATTTTGGGCTTATTGTGCCAAAACTTTTCTCCTAGGCATTAATTGAAATAAAACAATATATATCCATGAAGCTCTCACAAAACCACACATCCTCAAAAAGTTTCAAAAACATTCACTACAAATTGAGACAATAGGAACCTACCTGAACCCAAATTGTCCCTTGAGGGGACAAATAGTCCCTTAGGGTCAATTGCACTTTGGGAGACATTTGCAATTGAAGTCTACTTATTAGAAATGGATACACAAATTTTTTTATATAGTTTTACCTTATGGTGAAAAATTTCCCAAAGTTGAGAACATGAAATCTGTAAAAAAATGAACTATTCTTTAACTTCTAAAGTTCCATTGTCCCCTTGGGGGACAAAATGGATTTTGGATAGGCTCCTATGCTCTCAATATTTGTAGTGATTTTCAAATCTTTTAGTGAAGATAGGAAAATGCATTAGTTTTCCAAAAATATATATTTTATTTCAATTAGAGCCCAAGAGCAAAAGTTATGGAATAGAAAGCCTTTTTTCTTCATTCAACGGGCAGAAAAAACCCTTCAAAATAACCTAAAGTAAAAAAAAATTTAATATTGTTTCTTTATAGATTATACTTTTAAGTACATGTCAAGATTTGATTTAGTCCATTTGCATTTGTTATATAAAATTTATAGACAATCTTGTATTTTGGGCAATCAAAGCATCTTCTTGTAAAGGTTAAGATCTTTTACTAGTACAATCTTACCATTGAGATTAGTGTATTTCAATTCCATCTTAGAGCTATTAGCAATTTAGATTTTTCTTCAAACTTAAACCTACTTCTACTTAATAAATTTTTAATGAGTGAAAATTAAGTGTTTTTTTTTTAATATTTTTTCTTAGACTCTCAATTCAATTCTTTATCATATAAAATTAGAGACTCAAAATTAATAGAGCAAAAGTTATAAGTAATGAAGGTTCAAAGCCAAATAATGTAGTTGAGCAAGATACAAAAAATTTGTTTCCTTCACTTTAAACACACATATCTTGCAATCTACACTGTCAAAGTTTATAAAATTTCTACCACACATTTTTATACTAGTCTAGTACAAGATCCTACGGTTAGATATGCAAAAAAAAACTTTTTTTTATTAACTTTTTGCACTTTGCTATAGAAATGGCAGTTTTGAATGGTTTTTAATGGAAAAGAGGTCTTGGGACTTTAGGGGTTAAAAAATAAAGCCTTTGTGGATTTTTCATCCTAAAATTCCCAGATGTTCAATGTTAACTCCCAAAATTCAATTTTTCTAAAAAAACACTTTTTTTAGACTCCATTTTTCTTAGACTTCAAATTAAATTTCATTCAATAATTAGAAAATTACTATGCCATAGTAGTTTTAAGATTCAATTTGCAACAAGGTATTCAATAATTTTAGGAAGGTATCTAATTGGAATAGAAACTCAAATTCAAAAGCAATTGATTTAATAGTCAAAATTGATTTGAAAAAATAAAAGCTAAAAGTTGCTAAAATATGACATGATGATCTAATTTCAACCAAGGTCATCCGTTTGTCCCTTAAATCCATATTCCAAATGATGACCAATACATAAACTCAAATAGTCTTCAAAATATTCAATTGTAGTGCATAGCATAAACTCTAAATAATGAGTTGTTTGGGGTATGCTTAACCCCTAAATATGTAATGCTTTTTTTAAGCATCTTAGAATTTGCTTAAAACTGAACAAAAAACTAACATTTTAATAAATGATACTATAAAAATTTGAATTATAACTATACAAATTCAAACTAGACATGTCAAAAATAACATAAGAAAAGAGAATACAACCACACATCACTTATAGATTGAAAGATTATAATGTTTGATCAAGAAGGTGTCAAACTATAAAAGTGCTTTGAAGTCTTTCAATCCTAAAAAATTAAGTGATGTACTTATGGAGGTTGTGTTCTTTTAAGTGATGTACTTATGGTGGTTGTGTTCTTTTTTCCTACATTATGTCACATGTCAATTCTAAAAAATTGGCCACCCCCAAAAATATAAAATCAACATACCCTCCAATCAATTTACAACTTTTCAAAATCTTCTCTACAATTTTTTTAAATGAATTTTTAATGTAATTTTTCCTCCAAATTTCAGCCCTAAAACACTAGATTTGCATTACACACCCTCGCACACAATCTTGAAAAGAAAAATCATAATCATTCATTTTCAAAATCAAATTTTTGATGCTAAGACTAGACTTCAATAAGGGTTTTTTGAAAATACAGACCACTAAAAATAAATTAGTTAGGTTTTATTTAACTTCGAAGTATTGTCAAACACCAAAATTTGGTGCCTCGGCCATTTAGGAGTTTAGGTGAAGAATGAACAAAAGGTACGATTGGAAAAATACTCGACGATGAGAAGAAGCCCACTAATTTGACACAAGCAGGTTATTAATACAACTACACTCTCATCAGAACAGTGACGTACTATACTAAACTGTGAATTTGCAAATGTACAGTACACTCGGATTCAATTTGCGTTGTGATAAGTACTCACAGCACCAATTAAAGGGTCCCGCCATCAATATTAAGCTTCAGTGTTATCAGAGAATCTCAATACAATGAATTAGCAAATTTGGGGCAAAAAGCACATAGCAGTTTTGGCGCTGCATCTCTAGAAGTGGCAAAAACATTCCTGGGTATCTACTATAAACAGCTTCAGTCAGCACAACGGGTTGAAGAAGATATTGCAGCAAATGATCCATTATCCACCTGGAAAACCAAGTCACAGTGGATTAGTAGTTGCAATGAGACGAACGAAATATAACCCGCTAAAGTTCAAAATAACAGACAGCTAAGACAGCCATGGAAAATAAAACATAAAGAAAAGAAATGAATAACAGGTATTTTGGGATCATGTACCAGTCAGAACCCCGAAGTTGGCTTCATCATGCCATAGAAAAGAAACAAGTAATCGAGGTTCTGCTGATGAATTTATATTATACATCGCAGATATCTAATTGACCGCCACGAGACGAGCTGGAGCAGGAGCAAAGCCATTTACTGGAGTGCATTCTCTGGAGAGCATACAAATCGTACAATGAGAAGCCAAACGAAATAAGAACTACGAGAAGACGTTACACCAAGAAAAACATCCGAGGATTAAACGAACAAGTCATCAAATCTTCCTTGAAAAAGATTACTCCATGTGCATTATAAATTGGGATATAGAACTGATACGACTTCATATTTAGGTTGCTCTGTAGAGAACAGAGCCATGCATGCCTATCACCCATATACCACCTCGATGCATGATAAACCCATGGAAATGACTTGCAAGGTACTACAAAACATGTAAGGTGGAGTGAAGAATCACCTCAAGAAGAATTTACGCATCAGCTTTGAGTTCTGTGCAGATGTATCAAAAATAGAATCCAAGAAGGTCCTGCTAAGAACTCTCAGCAAAAATAGCGGCTCCTATGGCAGCCATGGAAAACCAAGCAATCGAAGAACCGCTGGGTCTTGCTTTTCAGACACCGCACTTTTAACGACCGCACTAACGGCATCACCTGTTCAATCCATCATAACAGAGCACACCTGTGTCATTTAAAATTGGTTCAATTACAGCGCCAAGTAACATCAATCCAAGTATTTCAGGGAGAATATGAAGTCCTCATCAGGGACAAAAAAGTGCTCAACGCCATTATGATTACCTGAAAGTCTTCCACGTGCGAGGAAAGTAACAAGATGCCACTCAGGTATTTCTAGCTTATGAAGCCTGAAAGGACAGAAAGACAACTGAGACTACCAAACAACGTTTCAGGCTCGCAGGGATCAGCATAATCCTAAGGACTAGGAGAACCCTACACTGGGGAAAACTTTACCTTGTACTCCGGAAGCCTTGGTACTAGGAGTTCATAATGCCTGAGGATCACCGCCAGTGGGTGCCTCCTCCTCGGCAATTAACCTTTCTCTAGCGCGAGACGTCGTCCGGACAGGACGTGACGAAATCTTTGCTTGATCTACTTCATCTTCTGTCTCGGTAGGTGCCTGCCGTCGATGTCTGTTAGGCTGTTCAATAAAACATGGGAATAAGCAAATTGCTAGAGGTAGAAGAGGTAAAAGATATTACTTGCATCACTTTAAGCATATTCACCAATGTGTCGGAGTGTGACTTTTGGGAGGTGACTATAGAGCTGTAGAGAGATCACTTGGATATAACAGCTGGTACGATCGTATTTTGTATGGATTTCTTCTGCACTTTCAAAGTGGGAGGTTGTAGACCACTATAAGTGACAGAAGACAACCCCATTTGCATACAAAGATGAGAGGCCATAAACATTCAGCCCAGTCACGTGATCATAAATTAAACCAAGTGAATGACTAGACGAGTTGGTAACAGGGTCGGATCAGGAGACAAGATAAGGTCCCTAGCCATTTCAGGATCCTCTACCTTATTAAACCCAGCAACAATAAACGAAGGAAAAGAATATACACCACAAGGAGTTCGAGGAGAGTGTTTCTCACATCTCTGAGACCGTCAACGTGCACAACAATGATGGTGATGTCGTCTGTCCGAGTCTCGAACTTGAGCCAAAGGCGATGCGCTTCCTTCACTACCGCAAGACAAGCTTCCTTCGGATCCTGGTATAATGCAACCTGCATGCAATCAAAGCACACGTTCAGTTCTGAACAAAACACGGTCAACCCTCAGTATGCATACTCCGTAATTGCACATTCCCTGTAAACCCTCAGAATATGTCACGTCGTGTACACATTTAATTGAACAACTTTCAAATGTCGAATTTCGAGAGTGCAATCATTTTGTCCCCCCGAGGGAGTTCCAATATAACGATCCCAAACATAAAGACAAATAAAGTAAATGAGACCTAAATTTCCGTCTAAAAAAATAAAGTGCCACAAAGTGTACCATATCTACGACAGCCTGGCTTGAAAGGAACTCGAAGACTCCATCACTTGCAATAATGAAAAAAGGATGCCGGGGACGAAGCTCCAAACACAAGACCTCCGGGACTGCAGTCACACCAATCTGTTCTGCAACCGAGTCTCCAATGCTCCTCGTAAACGCTGTCCCAGGATACATGTCATCCGCCACCCAGAGCCTCGGCGGGTCTCCGTCATCATGATTCTCGTCGTTCCAGCACTGCACACTCGCAGGCTTCAACCCCTCCATCTGATCCAGCGTCATCACCCTCGCCCCACAGCCTTTCACACGCTCACACTCATCATCCCTATACGGCGTCTGATCAAACGACAAATCCTTCGCCACCACCTTCTTCTGCCTCCGAACGCCGAGAACAGCACGGGAGTCTCCCACATTAGCAACATACACTTTCTTCCCGCGCACCAGGACAGTAATTCCCGTCGTCCCGCTCATGGAGTCGTCATACTGGCTGTGCTTGTGCAGCTGCGCATTCGTATTCAAGTAAGCCGAGTGAAAAGCTCTAACCACATCCTCCGGGTAATGCGCATCGTTGATCAGATTCTTCCAGAGGTTCTTCCGTGCGAAGTCAGAGCAGTGTTGCCCATACTCGCCGTGGCCGTCGAAGACCCCAAAGAGATGATCGTTCGGGTCGCCCCCGAAGGAGGTGTGAATGGTGAAGCTGTCTTGGTTGGCTTTTCGCAGCTGGTCGGGGTAGTGACCTCGTTGGGATAACACCGCGTAATTGAGTTCGTAGTTTCCGTCAGGGACTTTGACGACCTTGGAAGGGCCTTGATCACCGAGTCCTGACTCTACAACAACCGGCGGAGCGCCACCTTCGAGGGTCTTAGAGTATGGAGTGTCTTGGTAAAGTATTCCCGACTTGGAAGTTCGCTTGGGGTCGGCTGGCTTGGGTTTTGCCACGAACACAGGCTTGGGTTGCGTCGGGAGTGGGATGATGATGTTCGGCGGAGACCTGTCAATGATGAAATTGGGAGACTTGCCGGAGGGAGTTCCTGGAGTGAAATTTCCCGGTGAAGCTTTGGCGCCAGGGACGCGTGGTAGAGGTCCGCTACCGACCACGGGCCGCTGCTTCGAAGATACGGAGACGGGCACCACGGGGCCGGACTTGGCCTTCGGCTTCAGGGGCACAGGCTTGCCCCAGTTGTCGTTGTCGTGACTTTCGGGCGTGTACACACGCCGTCGATCCTTGGAGTCGCTCTTGAACTCGTCACGGGCTTTCTTGGAATTTATGCACCCCATCGGGAAGAAAGAAGGGAAAAACCAAGGAATTCCCGCAAACGAAGGTGATACTGGTGAAGTCCGCAGTGATGGATTGAAGAACACTCACGCGATAAGCTTATTACTGGGGTTTAAACCCTCGAAATCGTGGCCTGCCATAACGGAAACATAACTATCTAAGTCCTCGTACGCCAGCAAGTACATTTCCAGTACGAAACATAGGAAAAAGACGTTGAAACACACACAATCGAATCCCTTACACTCCATTAGGGTCCAAATTCCACTACAAAGAACCAGAAAAAAGACGTTGTACACACAATCGCATTCCGGAAGAGAATCCACTAGCGACGCAATTCCAGTAAAGAGAAAACACAAGAAACAAGACAATCTAAGTCCTTGCACACACTCAATCCGTTTCCAGTGCAAAGAACTAAATCACAAAAGAATGACGTCAGGGTCTCGAGAAAACCTTACAAATTACACACCGCTTGCACTCCTTCAGCTGTCTCCATCATCTCTCACTCCCGAGGCTCCCTCCCCCCTTGACCCCCTTCTTTCCCCTAGAAGAGCCAGCGGCTTTTGAAGATGAGCAGAGCGGCAATGCGACAACTCCAGATCCAAGAATCTAGGCTCCTCAAACTCACCAACGGCATCCAAAGCGAGGTCGTGGTCGTGGGGGTGCCCAAGCCCCTCCCCATCTACCGCCTGTAGTAGCCCAAAATCGAGAACTGAACTAAACTAAACTAAACTAAACCCAACCCTCCCGCCCTTCACTTCCGATCGCCCAGACCTCACAAAACTCCCAAAGCATCGACGAATTCAGGGGTGCGAGACGAGCCGGGAGTATGGAAGACGGGGAATCTGGCATGACTGAAGGGTTCCGAGGTTGGACATGTGGAATGAGGGCATGATGGAAAGGGAAGATCTGGTGAGAGATGCAGTGCCAGGCAACCTGGCATTGATGAAGAGGCCGGGATTGCAGAGATCTGGCCCTGGGGTGGTTGTGTTGGGAGTTGGGACTTGGAGTGGAAGGGTGGCGCGCTTTGTTGGGAGAGACGAGAACAGGGGTCCAGGCTGGCTAAACTGCCCGCCACGTCCCTTCTTTCGGGACGAGGGCTCCAGCGGGGCATTTACCTTTAGAAGCCGGAGCGTTTGACTGGGGGCATTTCCCTTGCTTGCTGTGACGACCAATTTCCAACCACTTAAGCAATTACGCAGATTTGGACCGCAGATTTTTGTGTGCGGAATTTTTACACGAAATGCATTTACTATTTACTATTTAAATAGAAGATTCTCTTCAACCTATAATAAATAGTTATATAAACCTTTCTATTCCTAACCATAGGTTCATTGCAAAATTGACCTAGGATTAGTTGCAATATTACCAGCTTATAGCCAATCATGATGTGTCACACCTATTCCTCAAACTATGTCACAGCTCATGGAAACACGGTAGTCTAGAAATTAGAAATGGGGTGGTGGTTGGAAATGGGTCGGCTACTCTATGGTAATCAATAAATTGACCCCCTCCCAAAAAAACATTGAATTTTTTTATTTGCCACACTTGATAAAATTTGCAAATTTTGAATTCATATTTGCAATCAAAGGTCCCAAAGTAGCATGGAGAGGTGTTGAAGGTAAATTAATCAAGTACAAAATAGGGGATCTTTGATTTTACGTACATCCTTAGAATGATTTGGAGGGACAAGCAAGGGGGATTGTTCACCTTGGCTGTAATCAAGTATATGGTAGAACCACCTATAGTTGATCACCCAAACAATTATGTTGGCATATTCTAGAGGAGTATAAGACAATGTAAATTTTTTGACAGGTAGAACGATAGAAATAACAAGGATTGCAAATTTTTGATAATTTTACACTTTGAATTGTGTTTATTGTGAGTTTTAGAAGCCCAAAGTTGGTGTGGACCCATATCCAATATATGGACTCTTCCAATTTAGATCATTCAATAACTACTTTTCCACCTACTACTTCCTACTTTTTTCCTCTCTACTTTGAGACATGTGTCTTGACCTTATTAATCCCAACTTTGAAAACAAGGAAAAAACGCATTCCCAGCTTTGGTTAGAAATCTATTCAAGCCTTCATTGAAAATAGTTGTACCCTAGAAGCTGGATATAGATCCCTTAATTAAGAATAGGTGGTTTGACCATATTTAAAGTAAGAGCCCCTATCTGCACCATGTGATTATTTGCATCATTTCATAGCTACTATATAACACTTGAGGACATTTGAAAGTTTAAATTTTACACTTTTGTAACACAGTTGTATAAATGGAGGATGACTTTTGAATTGTTTCGCAAATACGGGTTCTAATCTTAATTGCCCCTCCCACTTCTTTTAGGCAACTTATAAAATTAAAGATGATTGACTATGAATCCACAAAATAATAATAATAATTTCATATATGATTGAAAAAAATCAAAATTAAAAATTAAACTGATATCTATTGTTGACATTTTCAACCATGTTTCTGAAGTGCCTCAATTTAAATTGTACATGCAAAACCATGTCATTTTATAATTAGAAATGTTGTAGACTATCAATATTGGCCCAAAGTTCAAATAGTGATCAAGTATATAGTTTTGGAAATTTTCTAAAATTTTCAAATTGTGGTAGAAACTAGACTTAGTAAGCTTCATTCATTAGTTTGGATCATTTTTTATTAAATTGTTCTTATGGCTAAAACTTTGATCAAAAACTAAGAGTTTGGAATTGTTGAATATTGTTGAAAAAAAATTCTATTTCATAGATTTTGCATTGTATTTGGTTAATAGAAAATTTTGTTGTTCTTTGACAAGAGCTTTTGACCACTAAGCACTATATACACACTCAAGAAATCATCCAAAGAGAAATGTTTACAACAAAACATCTAATTTCCAAATAAAGCAAGTCATATTTGATCATGATTCATGAACCACTTTGGGACTACAATGAAAACACCCAAAGATGTCATTCTATACCCATTCGTAACAAATTGACTTTTATTGAAAGTGTCCTCCAAAGTGCAATTAGTAGACCATTTCCATACTTAACCTTGATTGACTGACAACTCATCTTTTAGATTTCAATATTAGGAAGAAGCTATGTAATGACTTTGGTGGCCCAAGAGAGTTCCACTTCAAAAATTCATAGTAATAACATGTTTTATTCTCGATTTTATTTATTTTTTAAATGGATTTTTTTTTCAATTCATGATTTTCAATTGCTAGCACTAAAAATATGTTTCTTCTAGAGAAAAAAATGCTTCCAACCATCTTGACATTTGTTGGTGTTTTCATCATATTCATCTTGACATTTGTTGGTGTTTTTATCATATTCAGCATTTCAATATTAACCCTTAAGCATCCCAACATCCATATTCTACACAATGAACATAGGACTTGCAAGTGCTCTTTTGTCCAACTAACTTTTCATTCATCCAATGTAATACTTGAATCTTAAAAAAGACAAACTTTCTCAATGACCGATTTCATGAAATTGTGGTAAGTGATATTTTTGTCCAAAGATATAAGCAAAAATGTGAAAATTATTCAAAATAGGATTGAGGCATTAAGGGGTTAATTTTTTTCTGAATTTTTTTTTCCACCTGAGCTAATCCCTTGCTAAAGGTACACTGTAAAACAAAAGAAGGGGGGGAGGAATCATAGAATTTAGCCAAAAATAAGAGGTGACTGGAGGAAGTCTGAGAATAAAATCACCAAATCTGCAGGGCCTAGAAGCTAAGACTTCTATTAGCCCTGACACAAATTTGAAATGGGAACTTACCTTAGCGCCCAAAGCTGCCCACTTCTCCTTTGACCTCCGTCCCTTGTTAACTTAACTGCAGTTAAGTTAAGCCAAGTTAAGCCTAGTCCTTTTTTCTCCCGCGCTCCTCGCCACGTTCTCAGTTTTGCATGAGATTTCGCTAGAGCTCTGGCTCTGGCGCTTGTAGACAGTTAGCTATCCTGATAAAAGGTACCTGCACCAGTGATCCCAGAACTAGTTTATGGAATTTAAGGTACTGGACCTCTTTCCGATCAGCCACCCATTTTTGCTAGTCACGTTGCCAATGTTTGTGAATCAGTTGTGGTCTAGGTGACAGCTCACGCAGCATAAATGTTTGGGAGGTGTGAGGTAGAAGCACCAGTTGTCAACCACGCCCAATATCCAACCTGTAGGGTGCAGTATTTCTAACCTTAGGCCAGAACTCAAGCTTGGAATGGTGTTTTTTTTGTTCTCTTCATAATAAGGTCATGACACATGTCCCAAAGTAGTGAGTAAGAATGTAAGAAGTAGTGAGTGAGAGAGTAGTTCTTTGATGATTGGAATTAAAAATATTTTAAATATTGAATATGGGTCAACAACATTTTTTGGCTCTTGAAATTCACGATAACTTCAATTTTGGGAATAAAATTCTGAAAAATGAAGCATCCTCATATTTCCTATCTTCCTATGTGGAAAAAATTACCACTATCCTATACTCCTCAAATGTCTGCTCCAAAATTGCTTAAATGATTCACTACTGATACTTCTACCTTACATCGAAAACAAACAATGATTACAAGATGTACACTGGAAGCTACAATTATCACCTACATTGAAGTATGGTCAATTTTGTAATCAACCTATGGTTGGAAATACAATGATCTGTATAATATAATAAATTGAAAGGAATCTTCACAAAAAAAATCAATAGTAATTTATTTTTTGAGGAAAAAAATAGTTTAAAAAATATGAAATCCTTCTAATATTTATTTCTATAAGTAGGGAAAATTTTCCCTTCGCCATATCCATACAATAAATATGTTGAATTGCTTATGTAATTGGAAAAGGATCAACTATCTTGGTACAATAAGCTACCTTCAAGGCAAACAAGCATTAACTTTGGCTATTTTGAAAGTGAGTAGTATTAAAAAAATAGAAAAGAAAGGATTTTGCAAGTTGTAAAGGATTATTGGGAGTACTATAAACATAAAACGGACTAAATAGAATGCGGAAGAAGTTGCATATTGGCTATCAAATTTTTGTATTTGTTGTAATCTTCACTAAAATCTAATTTTTTTTCAAGGATTTTCTTCAATGTAGCTACTGAAAATTATAAGTAGCAATGGACTGAATTTTAGCCACTTGTGTGAACGCTGACCTGCACCTGCAAAGTGCAAATCTCTGTGAGTAAGAAATCTTTAGGCCTCAGGCTAAGAGTCTGACTCGTACTCCGTATCAATTTTCTTACAATGACAATATCTCCCCCCCCCCGCCTTTTTACTTGGGTGGTGTAAGAAGATTATTGTTTTCATTCATGATTTTGAGTAAATAAGGTGAAAACACCCTAAAACATTAAAACAAGCAATTGAGCATAGTTGGAGACATCTCTATTAAGGAAAAACATTAATGTAGTGTGGATTCATAATGATTTAATTACTAATTGCTATGAAATTTTAAAGTGGAATTCCCTAGGCTATTGAAATTATCACATGGCTTGGTCCTAATATCAAAATCTAAAGAATTAGGAATCAACCAATGAGAGTTAAGTATGGGAATGGTTCTTTGAATGGCTTGGATTTATTTTATTTTATATAGGACCCTACATTCCTAGTATCAAATTGAAATTGTGACACTATTACTATCACCATCACCAAAATTATCACCCATATATCCCATGATGGAATATGGATATGATATATGTTACAAATATACATACACATGTATATGGTTATGAATACATAGATTGATATGTATGCACATACATACATAATCTCATATTTGTTGAAACTTTGAACTTATTCATTTGTACATATCTGATTCTCCTCAACTTATTGAAAATTGAGGGTTTTATAGAATGAGGGTTTTATAGGACATGGGACCTAAGACATGAGAGATTTGAGCAGGTTAATCCTTCAGATGGTCTATATTGTAGTGTGGGAGTGTGATCCCACATGCTAGACACAGAAGACTAGCATTAGACGGGAAATTTTAAAATTTATTCCTTTAAATAGGAAAGTTTTAAGTTCCAATATAAGATTAGTAGGATTTGGAAAATACCGGAACCCCGGGTCCGGAGAAATCCTATTAGGTGTAAAAAAAACCTAGTTCTGGAACCCTAAAAAGTTATGGAAACCGGATGATGGCGCCGGCCCTAAAAGCCGGAAATCGGATCCGTAAGCCGTATAAGGATTAGGCTTTGCCGCCGAAATTTCTTCCGAACTTTCATTCATCCAACCGTCCAACGTTTGGACCAGTATAAGAAAAGGACTGTAGCTGGTAGAAGGCACAGTTGTTTTCTTGCTGCCTTGCATCTTTGTTTTCCTGCATCCCCAACTCTTAGAACTTCCGGTAGATTGAGGGACTGTGTGGTTTGCGATCGTGCAGGTGTGTTCCAGAGTGACCTTTTGTAAGCAAAGAGAGTTAGGGAGAGGTTGTGAGAGGCTCCTCGTGTGTGCGTGATGACTTCCAGGGCGATGTGGCGCAGATTGAGGGAGGAGCCGGAGGAATTAGACCAGCCAACTCCAGTGCCACAACCACGGATGAAGACGATTTCGGTGCTGCGGATGGTGCCGGAAATCCCAACCGATGAAGTCCGGATGGAGCGTCTCCGGAGGAACCTCACCAATATGGAGGGCGCAGGATTGATGGATGTCCCTTGGGGCATCCGGGAGGAGAGTTTGGTGGCGGACCTGATGCGACTAAAGAGTCGTATCTTGGATACCATCTTTTGGGCAAAACTTGAGTAGTGGACGGTGAACGAGTGGAGAGCCGTCTACAGGTTCCGAGATGCGCTGGGCAAGGTGATGGAAAAGAATCCAGAATACATGGAGGGTGAGTTCCGGACGACGGCGAATCCAAAGGAGGGTTACCAGGTCTCAGACCTAGTAAACCCTGAATACCGGGATGTGGTAGCGTTTCTTAACCCTATCCTCCACCTGACCAAGCCGAGGCAAGTGGTGGCCAAGGTAGCCTC
Organism: Climacium dendroides; assembly: GCA_950106755.1. Classification (NCBI taxonomy): domain Eukaryota; kingdom Viridiplantae; phylum Streptophyta; class Bryopsida; order Hypnales; family Climaciaceae; genus Climacium; species Climacium dendroides. The sequence continues at coordinate 23,945,930 of OX467088.1, forward strand.
CACCATCTTGGGAAGCCTCTAGGGAAAGATGATGGTGAACTAGGCGTTCATCGTCTTTGAGCTGGTAAGGGATCTTGTGCATTCTCTCCGGCAGGGGAAGAAAGGTGGGAGCCCTCTTCCGGCTTATGTCTCCCACTTATACTCCCACTATTCCTTACTCAAGGAAAATGAGGAGGAAGCCTATCTAGAGTTGGTTCAGCTCCAGAAGTACGGAGAAGAAGAATCCTCTCATTGGGACGGTCCGGATGACGAGGAGACGGAAGAAGAGGAGCTGTCCACTCCTCTAAAGAAACAGACTCGGCAGAATGCGACTCCACCGGTGATGCCAAAGGGGAGTCCTTCTGCTCTAGAGCCGACTGAGGAAGACGCTCTGGACCGGACAGAAGCTGGTCCCTCTCGGACCAATCTTCCGGAAGAAGAGGAGGAAGAAAGAACCGAGATGGGGGTCGCCCTACGAGGATATTACGGAGATGGCCCAGTACATCGTGTGGCAGGCTAACGACATCATGAAGATTCTCCACAACTATAAAGAGACCTTCAGATGGGTGTGTCGGAAGATGGCACTGACCGACCGGAACGCCATCTTCCGGAGGACGGACGCTCTGGTAACGGCCGAGAAGCAAAACGACCTTTTGATCAAAGACCAGAAGAAGATGGTAACGGAGCTGGGCGTTCTACGAGTGGAGAACCGGAATTTGTTGGAACGGGCCCAAGGTTCGGAGTCCAATTGCGCCCAGTTGGAGAACGAGTTGCGGATAGCCCAAGAGAAGGCCAAAGTCGTGGAGGAAGAGCACCGCCGGTAGACAGAGGCACTAAGCTGGAGTGTTACCCAGCTCCGGAAATCTTTGGAGATCCCGGCGGACTACATCAACAAGGCCCGGTTGTTTGAAGCCAACTTCGACATAGCCGCAAACTCAAGCCGGGTGCCGATAGTAAAGTGTCTGCTAGAGCATGCGAAGAAGATGGACGCTTCGCGAGCAGAGATGCAAGACTTGGTGGCATGTTTGGCATCCGCAGAGCTAAATCCAGTAGACCCTCCTCCTTCCTCTCCTACCCATACATTGCAGGTTCTGGAGGAAATTGTTCTTTCGGAAACAACTGTTGTAGAGGTGTCGCCGGTGGTGCCTCTTGTCTCAGAACTATCACCTCCACCCGAGAAAATAGAAGTGGATTGGAGTACCATTGTATCTAAGGGAAGTGAGGACCTCCTTCAGGAGAACCCGGTCATAGACCTTACGGGTACTCTTCTGGAGACAAAGGGACTCAGTCTACTCACTCTTCTTCCCGCCTGAAGTTTACCCGGAGAAATTCCCGGGGAAGTCCGAAAGTTCCAGTAGCCGGAACCCTGAGTGCAGACAGAGGAACCGATATCTCTGCAGGTCCAAGTTGGGGAGCAAGAGGCCCTAATGTGTTTCCTTCGGAGAGTAGCCGGAAGAAGATATACTTGGACTTGTTAAAAGACATTATTCCTCCTAAGGAATAGGATGCAGAAGAATAGAAAGTAGTTTTGTACATACTTGTAACAGTGCCGGAGTCCGGTTACCAATCCAGATTTATAGGATCTGAGGATTACCGAAAATCTAGCGGACCAGTAGGAGTGTTTTGTATGATTTTGAGATGATGATAGGTTTAGTATAAGTTAGTTTTTGATAAACCTTTGTAGTCACTCACCCCATGATTTTTAGTGTGTACCTTTAAGCTTAATCCAAAGCGTTTGGAGGCATTCCACTCTCTTTCTTTTTATATGTGGTGCATACTTTTGTAGGTGTGGGTCCATTCGTGTTTTTTTCCGGATGCTGAGAACTTACCTTGGTTAGCAAGTTTCGATGTTGTGAGTGGTTTCTGATATCATTGGATTGATGAGATCGGCCAGATTGTTCCGGAGGAAGTGTTAGTGTGCTACCTGCCTAGATGCCGGTATAGCCTGAGAGGATGATACTGCCTCGTGTACGAGGGTGTCTAAGAGTCTGAGAGTAGCTTCCTTGTACGGGAGTTTGTAAGACGTAATCCGAATTCCAAATACTGGAATTCCCCCATAGACGGAGTCAAAGCTCCAGTGTAACACCCAACAAAGTACAAGGTTGTCCATCCGGTCGATGGGAGATTCAGTGTTGGATTAATGCTAGAATGTCATTGTAGCCTTTGACCGTCCCTACATGACCTGGTCCGGTAAGCCTTACGGATTTGTGAGGTGACGGAACAGTAGGATATTTTTGGTCCCTGAAGTTAAATTTGCATTAGTATTAGAGGTCAAGAGAGAAAGAGAGATAGTCAGTGTTTCTGGACACGGTAAATATCCTGACGGTGGATCTAGCCACTTGTCATCTAAACCCAGGGATCCCAAAAAGGGGCAACTGAACGGGTTCCGGAATTTTTCGGAACCTATCCGGCACTAGTAGCCGGACCGGACCTCTGGTCCTGATTGGAAAAAAGGGGTGGAATGAAAAGCTTAGATCTAGTTAGCCTAGATCCGTAAGCCTTGAGTCCTCGTGGGAACGATTCCGGAGCGGTTTATTCTAAGTTGATTTTTAGTAGAAATGAAGGGCTAACTAGAGGAATACTGATCCGACTAATCACTACATGTAGATTCCTGAGTTCCGGGTATTTCCGGATTCCGGATCCGGATAAGTTCCGGTAACGGATTTTGCCGGAATGTCTATTTTCTATTTAGGGTTTTATTGAACTAATTCAAATTCTAACTAGATTTTTTTCAAATTTTCTACTTCTTTCCACCTATTTCTCTCAAACCTAATCCGTCCTACAATTCTAGATTCCCACAGAGAGCCATCTGGGCTCTCCACTCTTTGTTCTCCTCCGCGGTCAAGAGGCTCTGGTTCTTGTATAAGTGGAAAAGGTAGAGGCATACCGGAGTAGCCCTATTCTTTACCACGTTGGCTACTTGGGCATTCACCAACTTGTAATCGTAGCCCGTCCAATCCATCTTCTTTTCTCCGCTCAAGGCTCCGAAGATGGCCTTCCCAATCATGGAAGTCACTTGTGTGGGTTTTTCCGGATGTAGGATGGGCACCAGGAATTCTAGTAATCGGCGGTGTCGCCCGTTGACACAATCTTTGATGGCGAATCCGTCCTTGGGATTGGCCACGCCCTTGAATTCTCCCTTCACAAAGTCTCCCTTCTAGCTGGCTTGTGCCGTGCCTCGTTCTTCTAATTTGTATATTCCTCTCCAGATCTCCCTCGTCCACATGGACGAAACTAGCTGGATGGAGTTATTGAATTGGTTAGGGGCTCCTTCTATGAGCTCCCTAACTATGGCTTCATTCCTGAAGCCCCAGGGTTTCCGGAAGAAACCCGCACACTCCATGGCAGAGAGATCCTCCATCAACTCCGCTCTCTCTTTGTCTCCACTAGGCTCTAAAAGCGCCACCTTTCTAACCTTAATCTCTATTTTTGGTGTGCTCGCTTGTCCCTGAGATCTAGGACGCTTTAGCTGCAGCATCCGGCTTCTCACCGATTGGCTACCTTACTTCTCTCCTAGCTGCATGTCCCATTCCTTACAATTTCTCCTCGGTCTCAACCAAATTACCATCTGTGCCAATCCTTCTATAGACTCTCACGATGCTCATCCGATCTCAACCGGCTACACTCAGATATGCACAACTATCTCTTCCCTTAATATAATCTCTGATCAGAGCAAAAGAAACAACCACACTCACGCACTCACACACTCGCATAGAATTGGTTTAAACAACTAAGAACGTGGAAAGGCTAGAGCTCTCAGATGCAAATGGGAGGTCCAAACCCTAAATGAGGCTTTTTGTACACTGGAAACCTAATCATTACTTTTTTTCCGCTTTTCCGGGTGTAGATCCTGGATTTGTTCCTTCAGCTTTGGATCCAGACTGAATTCATTTCCGATATCCGTTCTATCTCTTTTCCAGTTGATGATTGCTTGTTTCCCTAATTATTCCAACTTTTAATTTTTCTCTTCTTCTTGTACCAATCCGGGTATACTTTTTCCGGATTCCGTGTTTCAAAACACGATAGAGAAAAAAAATTAAAAAGTCGGGTTGCGACAACATGAGCATACATTCAAGCGATTAACTTTGATGTGGGAAGCATGTGTCTGTGCAAAGGGAGAGTTTGACCAATGGCATAGGCTAGAATGCCTCATGGGAGATTGCCCTGAATGCGGATTCCATCTACCCTTCTGTGACTTGGAGTTGTGTAGTTCAACTACATTTACCTTGAAGTGGATGTGCTTTGAGTACTACCAAGTTGGGGTGGATGCCAATACGGAGAGGCCAAAGAAACGTCTCAAATAAGTGTTTAAGGAGACTGCTGCACACATCTTCTTGTCATACATGGAGAAGACAGTGACCACTTTCATAACACACAACTTCAAAGCAAGGTGGCAGGATGAGCAATGCCAACTGATGATGGAAAATGTTCCAGAGGGAATTGTTGTATCTCACATTGACTATGTAGAGAACTACTCTTTTGCCATTTAGAATGAAGTTCAAAGTTTGTACTATTTCAGCACTTCTATTACCATATTGGTTCACATCACCATGTGGAGGGAGGGAGATTCCATTTTGAAGCAAACTCACTTTTATATTTTCGATGATAAGGACGATGACTCTGCATTTCTTCAACATTGTTTGCTTTTACATTGGGATTGGTTGTTGAATTTAGGTTTTTGTCTTAAGGAGCACTGGATTTTTAGTGACGATTGCAGTGTAAAATTCAAATGTGCTACATCAATGTACTTTATAGCCCGGTACTCCATGCTCACTGGGGGTTGGCTGATGCGCTAGAATTTCTTGGAATCGGCCCATGGCAAAGGATAGTGGGAAGGTGTAGGGACAGTTGTGAAGGGGGCACTTGCAGCTGAACAAATTCAAAATCCTTCACACCCATTGCAGAATGCTAGACAAGTGATGCAATTCCTAGAAGAGAAGTATACTGAGCGTATTGTTAGTTCATATGATTAGTCGAAGACATCTCCTCTTTCCAGAGTATTTTGGCACATTGGAGAGAAGGAGGTAAATCATGAAGACAACAGTTTGAAGTGCAATACTATTTCTAGTTCAAAGAGTTTGTATTCTATTATGGGATTTTCCATGATGGACCCTACACTTTTCAAAACTCGTGCATTGTCTTGTTTTTGCATCTGATGTGTATGGTCATTGGAATGATTGTGAGAGGAAAACACATGTGTAAGAGTGGAAGGTGCAAAGGTTGGTACCTGTCAACACAACTGCAATTACACAACAAGTCGAGGAGGTGGACGAAGTCGAGAATTGGGTACATGATGGAGTATCTGTGGAAATTGGTGACATGGTTGAAGTTATAGACAACTTCATGATCCCAGCAGAGTAAGAGAACGAGGATGATGTGCAATTCTACATTCTTCAGTGTCAAAAGAAAAAGTTTATTTTGGAGGAGCCTTTTTCCTGTCCATGGGGTGGAATTTTTATTATAGGGGATGTTATCGTACGCGTAGTTTGCTGTAAGTATCCTTACAACGACGAATTATTGCAAGATGACACGAATTATCGTTCCAAGGAACTCTAGTATGATATCGGTTGAATTAGAAGTATCCGGATCGTGACTACACCCTCAATTTCCCTCGTATTACTTCTTCACTTCGTTCCAGAAACTTAGTACTTTTTGGATTCCGTTCCGGATCCGGACCACCTCCGGAACCTAGTTCTGTCTTTCTTCTGTTACTGGTTTTTGTTACCTCTGTTTTACCCTCAGAGGGTCCGCCCTTGATCTAGAAAGGGGTAGGGACTCACCATTTGTATATCTATCCTCTCTGTTCTCTAAATTCACTAACAACACACCCTAGACAACGCAGTTGTAGGAGGAGGAAGGAGTATTCTCTCACAGTTTCCGGATTGGCCGATCCGGAAGTAGGTCACACAAAGAATTTCTCACTCCTCTCTTACTACAACGACGGATCCGAATTCATAAACCCAAGGGAGTAGATTTTCAAGGAAGAGACAACGTACCAAGGGGGAGGTTGGTAGACCTTTCGGAGTAGCAGGAGTTCCTTTCCTCTGGTGGTTGTTTATCTCCGAATAGAACCCTCCTGGTTCCGGACTCGCAGAGACTTCTATCTTCTTATCCGGATTGCCGTTCTGGCAATTGAAAGGCACGTAACGCTCACACTCCCTTACTCAACTTGCATCCCCTCCTGATCAACTTAACACCCAAGAGATCCGTAGCTCAAAATCCGGATTCCTCCTCTTCCTCCTCTCTTTCTCCAGTACAAGGATACAACACAAACGCATACACTTAGCCAAAGACTCTGTTTAAGCAAAGTGCAGCTAGAAGCACCCTGGCTGACTTAGATTAAGAAAGAAAATTGAAACACATATGTGAAAGCACTAAGATGGAATTGGGATGGAATGCCAGACAACTAACTTGCCTGTCATTAAAATACTAACTGAAAAATCCAAAGTCAACTCCTAAAAGCCTGATAAGGAAAAACCCGGAAATCCAACCCACCAATCACTGAACCCCTGAAATATTCGGAAAGGCTAGTTATTGTTGTTCCGAGATTACCGGATTTTCACGAACTATACGCCTATGATTCCGGAACCTGGGCCCATGCTCGGAAACCCGTTCCGGATTTGATACTACTCTTCCTACGAATTCTAATGTTTTGGCTTTCGTCCCTTCTTCAAGCGGCTGCCTGCTTGACTGGTTGGCGTCCCCTTCATACTTCTAACTGGAGTCATTTTTGTTGTTGCTCGAGTCTAGATATGGCGCGTTGCGGGAGACGGATCGCTGTCCCCCTCAGTTCCGGAAGTGGAGTGCGCACTCTCTTCCTCGGAATCTTCAATGACTTGAACTTCCTTCTCCTTCTCTAGCGATGTCTCCTCCAGTGTTGCGGGTTCGCTTCTCTTTTCCAGTGTAGTCTCTTGCATATGCGAGAACCCTTCCGGATTCGTTCGGGCCGGATTGGTCATTCCATCGATCCGGTTGATGAGGTCTCCTCTAACTTGCTGTCCTGAAACTTTGAATGTCCTCCTCATAAGATTTGCGACTTGGGAATTTCCGGAGTCGAGACTTTGGGTGGTACCGGAACCGATTTCACACTGGACTCAAGTTCCGGTTCCGGAGCTGGCCTCAAATTTAGCTCCATCATCCGCATCTTGTTGGAGGTAGGCTCAGCTGGCGTGAGTATTCCTCTCAATCCCTCCATTCAAGCTGCACGATCCGCTACCGGTCTCCCTGGAGTACCCGAGACAAAAGGAAGTTCCGGAAAGGTTGAGAAATCCATTACCTAATTCGGATTGATGGCCGCCAGTATTTGCCGTAGCTCTCCTAAAACCCACTCTATCTTTGCAGTGAAGTCCACGAGGATGGTCACTATCTTGGTCCCGGTGATGTGGCCTTCCGATATCATCTTTGAGTCAAACAAAGCCGCTTTCGTGATGACGTCGACCTTGATGTCAATTGCTTTGGATAGGTTCTTGACAAGAGCGAGAGCCTCCTTCTCTTTCTCCTTTGAAGCTGCCATCTCTCCTTCCGCCCAATTCAGTTGGGTCTGGAGTTGGTTCCGTTCCGCCTCCAACTCCAGAATCTGATCCTCCCTTTGTTTTAGATCTTCCGGCTTGGGCAGTCGTTTGACGGCTTCCACAATCTGATCTGGTTCCACCTTCAAAACTTTCGCTGTGTCTATCACTAGATCCGCTAGACTGTCGTGGAGTACCTTGGCCTCGTGTATCCATTCGAACCTAGCATTGAAAAATGCTGATTCAGTTTCTACTTCCGATCCTTTACTTGACTCCCCCCTCTCCATTGCCGGTGGCTTGGATCGCGACCCCGGATCGGTTGACTTCCTCTTCTTGTTCCTCGGATCAGTCAAGTGTTCCTCAGGGAGTTTTTCTGATTCCAACTTGACCGGATCTTCCGCTTCCTCCCCAGAAAGTCCATATGACAGAATGGCCTTTCCGGTGTCATACTGGATTACTTCTGCAACGCTCAAAAGTTCCTGCTGATGGTATAAATGGAACAAGTAGGTGCTAACTGGACTTGCCTTTGCGCGGGTTACATGATCTGCTAATTTAGCAACTATCCTAGCTATGACTCTACCCCAGTGCACAACTCGGTTCTCCATAGCCCTGAAAATAGTATTGGCCACCGTAATGGTAACCCGTATAGGTTTTTCCGGGTACAAGATGGGGATGAGGAACTCTAGTACCCGCCTATGTCTCTCGTCCTTGCATTCGCTAATAGCGAATCTATCCTTAGGGTTTGCAGACCCTGTGAACTTCCCGGCTACAAAACGGTCCGTCCTTGGCACTAACCCGTTTCCGCTCTTCTAGAACTGATAGACATCCGCCCAGATGTCCTCAGTCCACGTGACTGGCCGTCCTCTCAGAGTAAGCTCATACTGATTCGGAACACCATGAAGTAGCTCCTGGATCATATCCTCACTCTTAAGGTTCCATGGTCGGTGTAATAAACCGACACCCCCTAACTTAGTCAAATCCTCCTTTAACTGCTTGTGTAGTTCCGAATTGTCCGGAATGGCCGAAGAGATAATCTGGGTAGATACCGCTACCTTTCGTACCGCTCCGGATGCCATAAGACCTAAGTAAGAACGAGAAGAGAGAAGAGTAACCCTAATTCAGTCGCTAATTCACCACTCTTTCTTTCAACTACTCACACGGATAGTCTCAGAAAAACAAAACAAGAACGTGAAGAGGAAAACCCTCGGCAAACAGCTTAAATACTAAACCGTCTCCCTACGGAAATCAAGACAACGGCTACAGGTCCATTGTACTAACGGTATCCTACTCTCGTAGCTACGAGGTGTATATGGTAGGTTCTTGTGTTCCGTGTAAATCCGGGTTCTGGATTCGGATAAGTTCCGGTTATGGGTTTTGCCGGAACGCTTATTTCCTAATTTGGATTATCTCAACCAAAAATCACGTTCTAACTATTATTTTTTTTATTTTTCTCTATTTTTCTCACCTAATTCTTTTATCCTCGATTCATTTCCAGATTCCCACATGTAGCCAGAAAGTTCACGGGGTCTGTAAACCCTAAAGACGGATTCACTATTAGCGACTGCAAGGACGAGAGACATAGGAGAATCCTAGAATTTCTCATCCCAATCTTGTACCCAGAAAAACCTATACGGGTCACCGTTACGGTAGCTAACACAATTTTTGGGGCCATGGAGAATAGGGTTGTCCACTGGAGTAGGTCATAGCAAGAATAGTCTCCAAACTAGCAGAGCATGTGATCCACGCGAAGGCTAGTCCAGTTAGCACTTACATGTTTCACTTGTATCACCAACAAAAACTCTTGAGTGTTGCGGAGATAGTCCAATACGATACTGGAAAGGCTATTTTGACATACGGGCTCTCTGGAGAAAAACCGGAAGAACCGGTCAAGTCGGAACTAGAAGAGCAACCCGAGGAACCTCTGATCGATCGAGAACGAAGAAGCGGAAGTCAACGGATCCGGGATTACAGATCAAACCTCCGGTGATAGAGAGAGGTGAGTCAAGCAAAGATCCGAAAGAGGAACACGGATCGGCGTTTTTCAATGCTGGGTTCGAGTGGATACGAGAAGCCAAGGTGCTCCATGATAGCCTGGTGGATCTGGTGATAGACACGGCGGAAGTCGTGAAGGTGGACACGGATCAGATTGTAGAAGTAGTTAAGCGACTACCCAAACCGGAAGTCCTAAAGAAGAAGGAGGATCGGATTCAGGAGTTGGAGATGGAACAGAATCAAATCCAAACTTGACTGAATTGGGTGGAAGGAGAGATGGCGGCCTCGAAGTAGAGAGAGAAGGAGGCCCTTGCCCTTGTCAAAAATCTATCCGGAGCAGTCGACGTCACAGCAAACGTCATCGCGAAAGCAACTCTATTTGATTCTAGGATGATACAAGAGGATCACATAACCGAGACTAAGGTGGTGACAATCTTAGTAGACTTCACAGCATGGATAGAGCGGGTCCTAGGGGAAATGCGGCATCTATTGAGTAGTGTTGATTCAAACCAGTTAATGGATTTCTCGAACTTTTTGGAACTCCCTTTTGTCACAAGTACCCTAGGGCCGCCGTTAGCGCATCAAACAACAAGGACGGAAGGTCTGAAGGAGATATTCACGCCGGCCAAGCCCACTTCCAACAAAATGCGGATGACGGAATTGAACTTGAAGCCAGCTTTAGACCCGGAGCACGAGTCCACCGCGAAGTCAGTTCCAGTACCGCCCAAGGTTTCAACTCTAAAACCCCCTAAAGCTTAGACAGCACCCAACCTCTTGAGGGGAACCTTCAAAGTTCTAGGGCAGGGAATTAGGGGAGATTTCATTGAGCGGATTGAAGGAATGACCAATCCGACTCGGAAAAATCTGGAGAGTTTCACGCACATGCAGAAGACTACACCGAAAAAGGGGAGCGAACCAATGACACTAGAGGAGACGCCGCCAAAGAAGGGGACGGAAGTCAAAGTCATTGAAGACTCCGAGATAGGAGGAAAGTGCCCATTCCACGTCCGGAACGGAGGGGGATAGCGATCCGTCTCGAGCAAAGCGCCACATTTAGACCCGAGCAGCAACAAAGACGATCCTAGGGAGGAGTGTTAAGGGGACGCCGACCAGCCAAACGGGCAACCACTCAAAAAAGACTCGGAGGCCGAGGCATTAGAGTTTTTAGGGCAGATAGTTTTGGATCCGGAACGGGTTTCCAAGCGTGGACTCGGGTTCCGGAATTTTAAGCAAGTGGCTTAGGAATCTCCGGTTTTCTCGGGACAGCTAGAGCTAATCTTTCCAGATATCTCGAAGGGGTTCAGCAATTGGTTGTCTGGATTTCTGGGTTTCTTTTCAGGCTTTTTGTGTTGACTTTGGATTTTCAGTTAGTATTTAATGGCAGGCAACTTAGTTGTCTTGCATTCCATTCTAACGCTTTCACATATGTTATTTCACTTCCTTTCTTAATCTAAGTAAGCTGGGGTACTACTAGCTTAGCTTTGTTTATAAAGTTCTAGCTGGTGGGTGTGTGAGTGTGTGTGTTTGTGGTATCCCTGATTATTGGAGCAAGAGAAGGACGGGTGAGGAGGAATCCGGGTCTTGAATGACGGATCTTTTGGGTGTTGGGATAGCCGGGAGGAGATGCAATCTGAGTGAAGGAGTGTGAGCGTTATACACCTTTAAATCGCTGAAACAACGATCTGGGTAGAGAAGTAGAGGTCCCTGCGAGTCCGGAACTAGGGAGGTTCCGTGCGGAGATAAGCAACCGCCAGAGGAAAGATCTCCTACTATTCCGGAAGGTCTACCAACCTCTACATCAGTACGCTATCATTCCTTTAGCATTCTACTCCCTTGAGTCTGGAAGTTCGGATTTGTCGTTGTAGTGAGAGAGGTGTGAGAGTTCCTTAACTAGGGGACTGAGTCCATTTTTCTTCCAAAAAACATACAAAACTATTCAATTGCAAGGTGTAAAACTTTTTAATTTTTTTGCATACCTAACCACAAGACTTTGCACTAGACAAATATAAGATTGTATGGTAGAAATTCTAAAAACTTTGACCATGTATATTGTAAGATATTTACATTTAAAGTGATGAAAACAAGTTTTTTGCACCTTTGATGACTAGATTTTTGACCTTGAATATTTTTAACTTGAAATTTTTGCACTACTAATTTTGAATTTTAAAAAATTACGTTGAAGAACTAAGTTGAAATTCAAAACAAAAATCACCTAACTTTCATTTTCTAAAATTTTAAAATATCATTAAAAAGAGATTGAACCCATTAAGAAGTTTTGAGTTTTTTTACTAATTTTAGTGCTAATTGAGGTGAGTATGAAGGTGTCCACAACATCAATAGTACTGCTATGTAGGAGAACTAAAGATTGGTTGTGGCCACTAGGCACACAAATGCTTGTAGGGGGAGTGTAATTTATGTGAACATGGAGATGGATTGGATAATCATGCTGAATTTTTGAGTCCATCATGCAATTCTTGACAAAATTAGTAAGTTGAAAAGGCTTTTTCTCATCCAAACTTTTGCATTACGAAGCGGGCTTTGGGAAGGTTCAATTTCCTTAGTGAGAAATAGGTATGAGATAAAAGAAAAAATTAACTCTTTAATAGTTCTAAGATGGAATTGAAACACACCAATCACAACACTAAGAATGTTCTAGCCATTAGATGGGATTTGAGGCTTGCAGAGGGCCGTTTTAGGCCTGTTCCCTCGTTGTTCCCCCCGCAACGAGGGAATGGCCAGCTGTCAAGGAAAAAAATTCAAAAAAAAATTAGTTTTTAGAATGAAAAAAAATTGAAATTTCAAAAAAAATCCAAAAATGACGTGGCTGGGTCTCGACCATGTCAGCCTGCTATGTTGTCACTGCTCTATCATTGCTACAGTACACTACAAGGAGTGCCCCACCATGATAACTCATGGCCTTCTAAAGGCCTCAAATCCCATCTAATGAAACAAACTAGACCATGTAAAGATTCTATTTTAAAATTATAAATATTATATTCAAAAATGAATTCTACAAGTTACTTTTTGAAGATTACCTACAAAACAAGATTGTCCATAATTTTTTTCATCACTAGTCCTTATAAAATGATTTGAGACTTTTTGTGTAGACAAAAGTATTATCTACAAGAAACAAAATTTTTTAAATTTTATTTTGAGTTTTTGTGATTTTTTTGTATTGTTGGGCAAACTACTTTTGGGGCTTAGTATGGTATAATTTTGTGCACTCCGACATTGAGTGGAATAAAAGAATATATTTTCAAATAACTAATGTATTTTTTTATCTTCAAATTTTTTTAGAAAATCACCTCAAAAATTGAGATCATAAAAACTTGCCCAAACTTTACAATCCCTTGAGGGGACACTTGATCCTTTGAGGAATAATAATATCATCCAAAAGTATAGTGACATTGTAGTATCTTTTTAAATCCTTGATTGAGTATGATTGAACAAAATATAACCATAAAGAGTAAATGTTTCTACTAGATAGTGCGGTAAGATTTTTCATTGCATGTCGTTTTGACAAACAAGTGGTGATTCCCTTGATGTTTAATACCCTAGACCCTGAAACCTAATTAGCCCTTAAAGGACAATTCATGTCCAGGCTTGCTCGAACTTCATTATATTTCCACATTAAAATACATTTTAAAATTTCAATATTTTTCATGTGCAAATCTTTTCATAATTAAAAATATAAAATTGAATTTTATATGATTTTTTAAAGAAATTTCTTTAGAAAAATCATATAAGTTAAGAAAAAAATCTTTAAATAGTATGAATTTTTAAAAATGGAGATAATAGTAACAAGCATCATCGTGTACTCTTTGTGTTTACACTAAAGAGAAATTTGATAGAAAAAAATACAAAAATAAATATGTTTAACTATATTGAACTTTCAACTAATGTTATCTTCAAAGTGTCATAAAAATTATAATTTTGGAAAAAATTCAGATGGAATAAAAAGTAGATTATTGGAACTACACTTTCTTAGTTAAATTTAAAATCATTTGAAATTAAGAACTATGTGAAAATTTAGTATTTGACTTTCAAAATGCCCATGGGGCTTGCAATGTTCTTTTTAGGTTAGTAATAGAAGTTATGATTGATAGTTCTTGTTTTTTAAGGTGCTATTTCTAAATGGAAGCTCTTCTAGCTTTTACATTACTTAAATCTAAAATATATAATTTTATGATGTAAGTCACCCAAAGAGGATGCTACATGTGCTTTTTGCAAAACACATGCAAACAAATGGTATTTAACCTCCAAAGGTTTTTGACTATGTTTTCACCAAAAATGCTCCAAAACTACCATTTCTAACACAATTACCAAAATTTTATAAAAAGAAACATTTTTGAACACATGTAACATAGGATCTTGTAGTACTCTACTTTGAGAAGATGTGGATAAAATTTCAAAAATTTCCACCATGTAGAATGCAAGTTAGTCTTTGCAGTGACAAAAAAAAAATTTGCCCTTGCAAAAAAACGGGTAGCTACACTTCACAAGGTCATATCATGAAAAAAAGTCCAAAATGGTTGTAACTCTTTGAAATCATTCTTTAAGGCAAGTAAGCTACATACTTAAAAAAATTTAGATCATTTGGAATTGTGCAACATATAGGAAAAAAATAGTATGCAAAAAGAAGTAGAGAATGATTCAAAATACTAAATTATTAACCATTTATTTATGGAATTGAAAAATGCCAATCCCAATGGTTGTAACGTTTTGATAAACAATATACACATAGTTTTTTTTAATTTTTTTCCAATAATACTAAAAATTGAATTAAATAATGAACTTCAAAGTTTATTTTAGAGTAGAGATTTTATAACTCCCTATAAACTACTCACAACTAAATCTCCTCATAACTTTCATCTCATTAATAAAAATGGAATCATGATTCAAAGCTTTCCACATATATAAATCTAAAGAACCAATGTCAAATTTTTATTTTAAAAAAAGTGATTTTTAAAGAAGTTTTTTTGCTACCTGGGCTATGTGTCAAACGCTAAAACTTACATATCATACAATAACTTTTTAACCATGTAGTCAAAAGGTATGAAAATTGTTGGACCTTAAAGCTACTCCTTGGGCACATGCTCTGTGAAAAATTTTAAAAATAAAAATAAAATTCCAATTGGAGTGAGATGCTCTAAATTGCTATGTTGGTAAAAAATATAGTTTGGTCTTTTCGAGGTTAACCTATAAAGGTCCATGCATTCAAAAAGTGATTGTGCCTTGATCAACCTTGATTGTAACTTTCAATATAACCATGTTTAGTATATGATTTAAAACTAAGAAAATGAAGCTCGAGAAGAACTCTTTCTACTTCATCTTGAAATTTTGAAAAAATCCAAAAATTGAAAGAATTATTGCAATTGTAAGCTCCATATATTATAATCCAAATAATACAATTTGTTTTATTTTTCATGTTTATATTTTTCTTTAAAATTTAATTTAAATCTAAATTATAAATTTAATCTTTTAATTCTAAGCTTCATTCATGGTAAAAATTCTAGATTGTTCTATATATATAAATTAATATAACATTATTTCTACCTTAAACTTTAAAAAAATCACAATAATCTAAGTTTTTCATCAATTTTTTAAAAATCCAATATAAATAGAAAATTAAAAAATTTACTAGAAAAAAATATCAAAATTTTGTATAATAAAGGATAAATTTGGTTTGGTAGTAAAATTTGACTTTGAGGTCTTTGATGTGGTTTGTTTGGGTCCAAAAAATTAAAAAACCAATTGAAAAATTTAGCACTAATCTCCATTGCTACTTGTACCTCTTGAACTTTTTTGAACTTTTTTCTATTTTTACTTATTTATTTTAAAAATTTTGATTAAAAAATTGATAATAATTTTAAATTTTCACAAAACAAATTGGAATTTCTCATAGTGATATAAAATTCATAGTTTTAAGTAATTAAAATATAAGATTGATATTTGAACACAATCTAATACTGTAGGTTACATTCAACTCAAACATGATGTTTGACTAGTTGCACTACAAGGGAAATGGGCCCTAATCTACAGATTTTTTGACAGAGAAGTGTCCAAAATGACAGCCTAATGTTCTAAATGACAACCAAAATTTTTTGTCGATTTTTTTGTCAATATCTTGTCAATTTTTCAATCAATTTTGACAAAGAAGGTGAAAATTTTTCTACAAACACAGCAACTGACACTAAGAGAAATTGTACTTCTTTGCAACCTTTAACGACTCACAACCAACACCTTCAATTCACATATCAATTCATCTGAGCTCCCTCTATATATTTGGAGTGGTAAGAAATCGACCAAACAATGTGGGATATATATGAATTGTTGAAGTTGTGAGAGCTCGTAGTGAAGTTAGAAACCCGAAATTTTGTATTAAAAGTACAATTTCAGACCTCATTTAAACATAGTAGAGTGTCTTTTTTTAAGAAACTTCAAACTAAGACTAGTTAGAATATACATTGAAGTTTCAATTACAAAACTCCTTTTGACATTTCAAGTTTTCAATAAAAAATTATGGACCGATTTCAAAGAGCATTCTGAAAAAATATAATAAGACCAATTTCAAACACCTCTTTGAAATTCCATAACTTTTGATTTAAAGCTCAAAATGTCAAAATTATTTTTGTATGAAAAACTTTAGTTCATGTTCTAAATAATATTATTTAAATGTTTTATGAAAAAATACATTATACTATGCTTAAATGAGGTCTGAACTCCTATATTTAACACAGAATTTCGGGTTTCTGACTTAAAGCACTAAGTTAGAAACCCGAAATTCTGTGTTAAATATAGGAGTTCAGACCTCATTTAAGCATAGTATAATGTGTTTCTTCATAAAACATTTAAATAATATTATTTAGAACATGAACTAAAGTTTTTCATACAAAAATAATTTTGACATTTTGAGCTTTAAATCAAAAGTTATGGAATTTCAAAGAGGTGTTTGAAATTGGTCTTATTATATTTTTTCAGAATGCTCTTTGAAATCGGTCCATAATTTTTTATTGAAAACTTGAAATGTCAAAAGGAGTTTTGTAATTGAAACTTCAATGTATATTCTAACTAGTCTTAGTTTGAAGTTTCTTAAAAAAAGACACTCTACTATGTTTAAATGAGGTCTGAAATTGTACTTTTAATACAAAATTTCGGGTTTCTAACTTCACTACGAGCTCTCACAACTTCAACAATTCATATATCCCATATGGATTGGTTGACCTCCTACCTCCATATGTGTATGTATATAAGGAGCTTCTCTTCCCCATTCTCAACATTGAATACAAATGGTTCATGGAGTGAAGTAATTTAGTAAATAAATTATCTCCAGGATTTTATTTTATTTTGGTAAATATTTTTGAGAGATGATAAAAAAAATTAATTTTTTTATTCATTTAAAATGATTTTATCTAAAAATATTTCAGTCATTTGATAAAATTTTGTCAATGGAGTGACAAAGTATTGATTTTGCAACCAAATTCTGTCCTGTGATTGACAGAATTTTGTCAATGGAGTGTCCAAATTTAGTGGAATCAGCCCCTCCTAATTGACAAAGGAATTGACGAAATTCTGTCATTTTTCTGTCAATTTGGATACAATTCCCCTTGTAGTGGTGGCCATGAGCCTCATCCTTAAAGGGATAAATTGGTGGCTATTACTTTTAAAGTGGGCTATTTTCAATGTCCTTAATTTATGTAAATTGAGGGATATTTGTTTATACACGAAAATAATTTTTATGATCCTTAAAGGTTTATTGAGAAAAATATATATAGTCCTATATTTTACTTTTTGAATACAAAATATGTACTAAAATATGACAAGACATACATATTCCTGAATTGAAAGTTGAGCACCTAACATACTTTATTTAGAGGTTATTTTAATATCTAAACCTTATGATGTTCAAATATGGCACCTTACATGAACAATACATGGCCATTTGGCAACTTTTGAAATATGTAGGAGGTGCACTAATGATTTAAATTGTAAGTGGAATGTGTCATTAAATCTAGCTTGGCATGAATACAAACGTTTGTAACTATTGTATACATCAATTCATGCACTTTTTATGACAAATATATATAAAAAAAAATATGTTTCAACCCAAATTGGGCTTCTCATTAAAATAATAAAATTTAGCACTCACTAGTACTATGTTCTATTACAACGACCTTAACCCTTAAAGGTTTGCAGAAATCATCTGTTTGGGTACCGTGTGAATTGTTGGCTTAAAAAAATGCAAAAGCACTCATTGAAAGACAAGCTACTATAGAAGACGTTCCCTTTTCCCACAAAATTTGGAGGATGAATAGTTGCACTTTTGTCCTGCATAGAGAGATTCTTTGTCATTCATCAGTTGAAAAATGTCCTCAACATCATTTAAGGGTTAAAAAATCAAAGGATATCACATGCTATTGCAGAAATGTGAAATTCATACAACAATACTTCATGCACAAGGTTTTGGACACAGGGATACTGGTAAATTGGGCTAATGAATCATTCAAATAATGAGAGTGCCTGCACATGTGTTAACAAGCATACAAAAAAGCAGTTCCATACCAAGAACAACCATGGTAACATGAAACATACTGAGGTTTAGGGTTTAGCAGGAAGGTATGATGATGAAAAAGCATTATCATACCTTCCTGCTAAACCCTAAACCTCAGTAAGGGTTTAGGTATAAATTCAGCCATAGCAATTGTTCCTGCATCTTAATTTACAATAACCACAAACTCCTATCTCAATTTTAGGGTTCAGTAGAAATCTGAGGCTTTTCCTAAGGATACTCCATCTCATGCAAAACAAGCCTAAATCCAAAGTTTTAGGACTGCAATTTACATCTGCACAAAATGATCTCACTACCTGCAGGAAGCATGGCATGGCAAAAGCATTTCTAACAAAAAGCTAATGCACAAGAAAGACAACAAACACAAGCACACTTCCAAAAACATTTCCTCAACAAAATGGCAGCAAAAGTGTCAGTCTATGGGAAAAAAAAGTGTCATTTATGAGCCCTTCATCTACTCTATACCCTCATACAAAAGTAACAACAAATACATGTAAGTTGACTATGAACTTCAAGACCAAAAAAATTGTATTATACAACTTCTAGAAATAGACAAAAATATCACCACCAACAAAATGGTAGCAAAAGTGTTCTATGGAAAACAAAAAAAACAAAAGTGCCATTCCTCTAAGTCTATCGTGTTGGTATCACAAGTCCTTCATCTACTCTGCACACACATATAAAATGCAACAACAAAGACGTGTAAGTTGACTATCAACTTCAAGAACAAAAAAATTGCATTATATAACTTATGAAAACAAACAAAAATATCTCCCTTGTCTGCCACCAAAAAAACCCAAAAAAAACATCATGTAACATTCACCAGGCGAGGAAGATGAGTCAAAATCCAACGAGTTGCAAGAAGACTTAAAAATAAAAAGAATGGTCCTAAAAACAAATAGATGTGCTGTAAGTATTTGGAAAAGACTTACATACAATAGGGGACTTTGTATTGATAACTTAAAAATTTTGGTTTGACAATTGGTATATACAACAATTCACAAATTAAAACTTTCCTACAGTATTTCTAAAAATTCTCTCTTCTACACCATAATTTAGCATATCCTATAGTCTTTATACTCAGTTATGCAATAAAATATTGGAAGCATCTTATATCTAATTTACTTTATAAGTACTTGATTATTTTATTTCACAAATAAAAAACACCTATCATTTTTCTTAGGTGGTTTTTAAGATTTTGCATGATGAATCCCACTAGTCAAAATATTAAACATTGTGGTTTCTTCTTGTAGTGGTATACTAGTACTCTTTGCTATGATTGCTTAATCTTTTAGAATCATGGCTTCTATAGGATGGATTATAAATATTTTTTGAGAGCTTATTGCAAGAGATATACAAAACAAATGAAGTACTTGGACGATATTTGAAAAGTTGGTGAGGGAAAAGAGGAGCAAATGAGGAGTCATCGTGCATGAAGGTGTGACACCCCTTATGTAGCTTTGCTGCAAGGAAAATGAAAATTAGAGAACACAGATGGCGCGATACGTGGGTGGCAAAACGCAAGTGGCGTAGGCGGTACAACTCGAACACAACTAGGGTTGAAAGTTCCCCGATAAATTTCTTCAGGCCAATTTCTTCACTTCCAAAGGAGAAGAATGATGTGGTTCAATTAACATGGAATGCAAAGCTCTGCAGTACACAGACAGTCAACGGGAAAGTGCCACATCCCAATTCTTCATTAATTGAACTAGGAGTGAAGAAGGTGTGACTACTCTTATTTCTTCCCCTCTAGAGCAAAAGAACGTCACCTCCAAAACCTCTGACGTTTAGAGATCCCACAATTGAAGATCACCTACTAACGGTGGGTTTATACTATGCCTAAGGCCGGATGGAAGGCCGACCGGATTTGCCTTCAATCCGGCCCAAGTTTTTCCATCCGGCCCCAATTAATGTAAATCCCTTGGGCCGGATTCTAAGGCCAAATTTCCAATTCACATGCTATTGGATTTTCTCAATGCTCAATTAAAAAAATATAAAAAAATATGCATGTTTACCTTTCTCTTCTTTTCTTTTTAATTAAAAACAAAGATTTTTTTTTTCTTCTTCCTATATATTTTATTTCTAAAATAAAAATATAAAAGAAGTTTATTTATTTACTTACTTGAAAATTTTAAAAAAATTTAATGTTTTGATTTTCCTCTTATATAGAACATGCATTTGTAATCAACATGTTTAATGCTAAAATATAGGTACTTCATTGTAGTCACTTAGATGATGATTTTCCTTTAAAATTAAAAAAGTAAATACATAAGGGAGTTTGCTCTAAAAACACCCATGCTCTAAGAGTGATCATGACGGAGAGGTACATTTCACTTTATTGAATGCACTAGCACATTTTAGGACATGGTCACTTTTAGTGACCATTGCCTTTCAACTTAAAAAAACTCATAACTAATTACACAAAGATCTAAAAAATATGAAACAAATCAAGTCACCAAAAAAATATGAGGATAAAGGGCATAACATGCATAATCCCAATCAATTCATAGCTTTTCAAAATCTACTCTACAATTTTTTAAATGAATCTTTAATGTGATTTTTTCTCCAAGATCTAGTATTTGAGGCTCATTTCCAAAAGCCCTCAACACTATAAAAGTCAAGATTGACACTCTTGTACAAAATCTTGAATAAAAAAATCATGATCAATCACTTTGAAAATTGGATTTTTGATGCTAAAATTAGACTTTAAAAGACTTTAAAATTTATATAAACTACTAAAAATAGCAACTTGGTTAAGTTTTACACCAAAATTTGGTGCTTTGGGTATTTAGAAATTAAGAACAACTCTATCAAATAAACATGTACCAAATTCCAAATAAAATTAAACATCTTATTTTGAGTCAGTTAAAAATGATTAAACCAAATAAGATTTAAAATCTCATATTTAGTTATGAATAATTTTATAAAACATCTTATCAAACAAAAAAGATTGTATATATATATATTATATTATAATACAAATTTATATATTATTTTATAATAATTTTATATAACAATACACTTCCATTCCAAAGCTCCCCAAAGCTCCCAGTGCACTGCTCCCAATTTTAAACTGAAACATTGACAACAGATCAAGCTCTAAAAATTTAGCAATGCATATTGGTGGAAGTTTCTTGAGCGCACAATTAACAAGCACGCACCAAAATAGAAAACAGAAGAATTCACATTCGTAGACGGTGGAGATTTGTACAATCCAACGGAGGAGCCCAATTTGACCCCAATCCAACCCTAGATGGGAGTTCGGGCCACCCAAAACCATGCCACCTAAGGCGACACGTAGGATGAGTTGTAGTTCCATCCAGCCCCAAGTATAAACGCCTTGGGCCGGATTTGAAGAAATTGAGCACTCCTATTGGTTCAAACTTGGAGAGTTCCAGCCGGCCCTCAATCCGGCCCCAAGTATAAACCGGCCCTTATTAAGAGTGTTCCACACGTTCAACCTCTGAGAATCGCTTGCTTCTTGAAGGGCGTGTGACTACCCCTAATATGTCAACTAGGCACGCCCTGCTCATGGAATTCGGAGCGACCGAGAACAAATTGCAGAAGAAATTGGAGCTGCGTAATCACCGATTGTACAAGACTTGTGGTTCCGAAGCTCGAGCAGGGATACTTCGGAATTCGGAGCGACCGAGAACAATTGCAGAAGGAGTCGGAATTGCGTAATCACCTTTTGTACGAGGCTTATAATTCCGAAGCTTGAGCAGGAGTACCAAGTGACACCGAACTATCTTTGGTTCGCAGTATCCAACTGTCGATATTGTCAATGACAGAGTCGCAATCGGCTTTGCCCTGAATAATATCAATCGACGCGTAAATCTCCCATCCGGCACGGTCAAGTGCTTCGATCATTTGTCCCACAAACATCCTCGATTGCATCGTCTCTATCCCAGTTGGCGTCCAGGGAGTACCTGAAATCAAGAATGTTCAAAATAAGACATTTACACTGAAGAGTCCTAGCTTTGGGGTGTGTAAGCAATAGAGAAGTGATCACTTCCCCTACCTCGTCACTGAGCAAAAATGCAAGTGTATTGGTAAAACAAAATTCGCAGACGTGATTACAATTTCCGATACCTAGCAGTTTGAATTCCGGCGATCCGAAGTAGAGCTGCTCGCGTTGGAGTCCGTGATACCAGAAATCCTGAACACATCTCCGCACCACATTTGCGACCTCCAGCGGTCCCCCGATGACGCGGATCGTGTCGCTCATGTTGAAGGAAATGGCGCATACTCGCACGAGAGGATTGGGGGCTGCATCCTGCTTGAAGTAGAATGTGTCCTTGTCCCACGTCCACTTGCTGACGTCGGTGGAGAGTTTGAGCACCCAGCCTGCTTGGAGTAAGAAGCCGAAAATGCCCGCCATGAGACGGCGAGCCGCGTTCGCTTGCTCCCAGTCCCCCCTCCAAGGACGTCCTCGCAGCTTGAATTGATAAGAAATTCCGTAGAGCCCCTCGGATTGGATGCCGTAGGACCAGCTCGATGCAATGCAAGACCGGAGCGCGGGGATGGAAGTCGCGGCCAAATTCATAACGCGAATCTTGTCCGTCTCGTGCAAAGAAAGGCAGAGGAGCACCGGCGGCGGAGTCGACGATGCAGCGGCTGGAGCAGGGGTTGCTGAAGGCTGAATTAGCTTCCCTCTCTCCATAGCCTCCGTCGATCAAACGCTCCACAATCCCACACCGAACGCCAATCAATCTCGAACAAGGCTCTGATCACAACCAAGGACTCCCGGTAATTGACGACTCTGCAATTCGGATGCGAGAACAAGGCCTGATGCTTACCTACGAAGGAAACTAAAAGAAGGTGATTGCTGGAGCTACCGACACCGTATCATAAGGAGAAGAGGAGCTGCGATTCTACAGCGAAACGGATCAGTGCTTCTGGATCAGTGCGAGAGAGTGCTGTGCATGCAGAGGCAGATGCTGTGGATGATAACTGAGCATTAAGGTATGTTTGCACTAGGTGTTAGAGGTGGTGTTTTGAACGTGAATCTGGTCCAAAAGTAGGTTTAAATTAGTAACACCTTCTCTAACACCAAGTGCAAACATACCTTTACCAAAAGAGGAAAAGCCAACAACTACTTAACCCCTAAATGCCCAAGGCCTATTTTGAGCTTCTTGGAATTTGGTTTAAATTGAACAAAATGTCAACATTTTGATAAGTTGTATCAATTTTTTTGGATTTGTAACCGTACAAATTCAAACTAGACATGTTAGAGATCTCATAGGAAAAGAAAACACAACAATATCACTTATGGAATGAAAGATTATAATGTTTGATCATGAAGGTGTTAAAACTATGAAAATCTTTCAACTCTTTTTTTGCATGTCAAATCTAAAAAGTTGATGACCAAAAAATCACGAGGATAAAGGGTCTAACATGTATAACTCCAATCAAGTTATGGCTTCTTAAAATCTATTCTAAATTTTTTTTAAATGAATTTTGAATGTGATTTTTTCTCCAAGATCTAGTATATTTGAGGCTCATTGCCAAGAGCTCTCAACACTATGGGAAGTCAAGATTGCAATGGGTACCCTTGCACAAAATCATGAATAAAAAATTCACTATTATTTATTTTCAAGATCAAATTTTTGATGCTAAAATTAGACTTCAAGAAATATCATACTACTAAAATCATAAGTCCCTTTGTAATATCACAAATGCTACCATTAATACTAGGGGCTCCTGCTTGCTATGCTACGCATTCATCGTATCACATATTAGTAAAAATTTGATATATTTGAATAAAATGCATGATAATGATTTCGATAAATTTTTAAAATAATTATTTTAATTATTTTATAAAAATATTTTCAACCATGCACACATAAAAATCATATTTTCACACAATGTAATATTATTGAAATAGAATAGCAGTTCACAATCACCTTTGTAATATCACTTTTTACAAAGGGTGACATTATAGAAATAATATAGTCATTGCAATTGGGGTGATATTAAAGAGAATCAATATGGTGATATTATAAAGGTAGAAAATCCATTGCTTTTCTTGGATTTATACTTCTTTTGCAATTCTATGATTTTGTACTTTTGTGAGCTTTGAGCTTCTGATTTCAATTTCCTATTGCTACTACCAAATGATTTGAGAAATTTATTAGATTGAATAGATTTTGGATTTCCCAACAATTAAATTGTTTATGAAGCTTTTGAGATTTTCAAGTTTTTCCTTTAAATTCTTCTATTTTGGTTGTCAATGTTTGTAACAATTGAGTCAAATTTCTAATGCATTCTAATGCATGTATGTGTATCTTTTACTAAATTCATCGTTGTATGTATTTCATTCATCATTCATTAAATTTCTATTTTTTATTTCAATATATGCTTATTTATTAAAAAAATTAAATGAATATTTTAGTAAATTTTATCTGAAGATTTATTGAAATTCTTTCTCTACATTCTATCTAATATATAAAAATTCTAATGAAATTCTAACGGTGAATGCATAGCATAGCAAGTGACAACCGCTAGTAAACTACTAAAATAACAACTTTGTTAGATTTTATTTTACTTCAAAGTTTTGCAAACACCAGATTTTGATGCTTTGGGCATTTAGGGGTTAAGCAATAGCCTGACGAGGAGTGAAATGTTGGCACAAGAGTTATGGTAAGTGGAGTTATGGTAAGTGACATGACTCGGTGGGCTTTAGCTAGTCTGTGTGCTAGGTTTGTTTTTCAACCTCCATAAATTGATTAGCGTCTTAGTGGGGTGGTTCCTGTCCCATCGGGTTGCCTCCTAGCTTGTAGTTTTATTTTAGTTTTTCTTTCTTTTGTCTATTTTACTTGCAATCCTCCGGTTGCTTACAGTTGGGTCTTTGTTCCTTTTTTCTTATAGTAAAGGTCTAGGGGTGCATTTAGTTCTACTACAAGTCTACAACAAACCACGTGCGAACAAGTGATTTCTAATAAACTATAATTTTAACTTCAAATTTTGAGCATTGTTTACTAATGACTATAGGATTCTACTTCCAAAATTTCAAACTCAAATAAAATATGGAATGATTTCTAGAAGAGGTTAAAAATACACCAAAATGGCATGTTTTTTTAACTCAAATATTTTTAGAGAACACATTTAGATGACCATTGCATCAATATTCAACTCAAAATGAGCTTTCAATAGAGAGTTATTTTTAGGAATTTTTAGTTCATTTTTTAGACAATTTTTTCTTATATAATATAGGGGTGTGAAAGTTATTTTTTAGTTCTATAGTGTATCTTTTTACTTCAAAAATTTATAACTAATTATTATTAACAAATAAAAATATCAATAATTCAAAATATAAACTTTAAAAGTAGAAAAATCTATTCATATTTTTTTAATTTAATTTAATTTAAAATTCAAAAAGTATATAGGGGTCCAAAGTTTTGTTTGCATACTAACATTAAAAAAAGGGAGAGTTCACCTCCAAAGAGTAAAGGCCAACCTTTATTTGTGTTAGAAAAAAAATGTTGACATGGGAGTTGGTGTGAGGTTGTGTTGATAGTGAAGAAAGTCTTCCAATTTCGGAGATGACCAATAATTGTCAAGCAAAAGCAAAAACTCTGCTAGAGTGTTCTCTCATTATTTTAGAGAAGTAGGTAAGTTTAGATATTTCTTCAATTCTCTTGTGCTATTTGTGTGCTACTTGTGTGTTACTTGTTCATATCTATATCAAATTTAGGGAAAAAAGGAAAAATTTCCACACAAATATGGCCAATGTCTTTTGGTTGTAGCCAATTGGTGAAAAATCGTGAAAAATCGTACATATTCCATGTATATACACCTCACTTTGTCATAATGTCAAAGCTTTAGAGTACATTCACCTATATGGCATATAAGAAGACAATAATGACATTTTCTAGATGAAAAGTGTGCAAACCTAGTAGACAAGTCAAATTATGTGAATAGACTCAATATTCAATACATTGGTTCAAGGGCCAACATTTCATAGTATCAATACTAGATGATATTATAAAATATCCTATTGGATGGCAACTTACCATGCTAGGCAAAATGAAGTCTATTGGTACTTTGATAGAATAGCTGGATTTATGAGTATGTGGAAAAAATGAATAGCAAGTACTCCTTTCTCAAAATAAAACCAATGTTTCCTTTGTATTTTACAAAAGAAACACCAAACTTATTTTGAGAAAGAGGGAGTAGTTAACTAAGGATGCATTAGGAAAAATCTGAACCTTGCAGAAGGCCGTTAAGGTTTTGTTTTTCAGCATGCCTCAGTGCAAGTACAGGAAAAAAATTTAATTAAAAAAGAAAAAGAAAAAGAAAAAGATATATATTTAGAAAAAATATATATTAAAAATATTTTAAAAATAAAAAATATTTAAAACAGCAACAACATGATGTGGTGCTGACATGGCACCAATAGTGCTACATCAGCCATTGTCATTAAAAAAGAATAAAAAATAAAAAATAATTTCATTTCCTCTGTAATTGCACTAGGGGTTCAAAACTCGCAGCCTTTTGGAGGCTTGAATTTTTTTTAATGGTAGCCAAAGATACTTGCCACTTGCTCATGAATCTACAAAAATGAACCTTCCATTTATACAAAAGCTATAGTGTCCATTATATTTCAGCCAATGTAGTTCTCCTATGGTTGCTGTGACTTTGTGACTTGTGCAGAAGATGGATATATGATCCACAATTATCATACAATGTTCATTGTGAGTTTATGACTGGAGTAGAACATGAGTTTATGAAAAATAATTTTCATACAATATTTCTAGTGCATTGTAGTGATTCTATGCAAAAGGATTGACCCTGTGTATTTTAGTAATCCCATGTGTTGAAAAATCCTCCAAATACACCCAAAAAACTCTTTTGTGGCCATTGTACAATTCTATTTTGGAGGTGAAATTTATTTTCTATTTCTCACAAAAATGAATACAAATGCCATTAATTTGGTAATTGAAGAATTTGACCAATGTTTTAACTAATGAGATCGAGTTGAAGGTTAGGGATAATGTACACCCTTTGGAACACTTAACCTTAAAAACCATTAAAGATCACAAATTCATGAATTTAACCCCTACCGTTTGTCCCCTTGGGAGACAATTTGGATCTATGTAAGTTACTATTGTCTCAATCTGTAATAAATGTTTTTGAGATTTTTTGAGGTTGTGGAGTTTACTAAGAGCTTTGTGAATATATAATTTTTGTTTCAACTGGTGCCCGGGAGAAAAAGTTATGGCACAATAAGCCAAAAACAAAAGTCAATGGACAGTACAAAAAAATCAGAAAAAGTAAAAAAAAAATTTAGTATTTTTTTCCTAAAATCTTATGTTTTTGTCTACATTTGAAGTTTTGACTCATTCCATTTGGACTAGTTATGAGAAAGTTATGGAGGGTGATTGCAAGAAACACCTGTACTATTTGTTGCGTTTTTCAATAGTACTCATGAAATCTTTAGGAGTACTTTAAAATTAGAAAACTAATTTTTAAAAAATCTTAAAAACGTGGCTTATGTATATACCTCTAAAATGAAGGTTTTCACCAAAGGAAACGTGTAGGAAAATTCTCTAAGTAGGAGAACTTGAAAAGTGCCAAATCTCAAGAAAATAGGACCTTTGATTCAAAAATTAGTTAAAAATTGTAAAAATAAGTAAATACAAAAAATAAAAAGTTTACATTTTTAAGAACTTTATGAAGATGGTCATTCACCAAAAAACTTACAAAAATAATATTTTATATGTTTCAAAATGCAAGCAGAAGGAAGCTCTCTTCATAGACTTCTACACCACACAAAATTAATTATTTTTAAAAAACCTTCGGTGAAAAGTTGTATTTATATGTAAGGAAGAACTCCATATAATTTTCTTGATGTAGGGTATATGAAAAAGGTACTCAAAAGTACTAAAACCCTCCAAATTGGCAAGTGTGACATTTATTTTGGGCCTATTTTTGGATAGTAAATTATTTTTTAAAATTACCAAAAAATCAAAAAAGTTGTAGGATAGTCATGAGTACCTTCCTTGTAAATCTTAAGTCATTCGGAGTTAAAACACAAAAGTTATGGCCAAAAAACAACTCAGCCCGCAACGTGTGATAGAAAATAGTACAAGTGTTTCTTGCAATCACCCTGGACAATCTTAGTTTTTCAGGCAATCTAAGCATCTTTTCGAAAAAAATAACTTATAGGATTCATTTGTGAATGCAATTTTTATAATTTTCCAAAAACAAATTGTTAGGCAAGGTTAGATTTGCTTTCTAGAACAATCTCACCATTGGGATTATTGTATGTCAATTCCATCTTAAAGCTATTAATGATTTAGTTTTTCCTTCAATCTTTAACCTACTTCTACTTAACAATTTTTTAATGAGTGAAAAATAAGTGTTTTTTTAAAAAAAAATTTCCTTAGATTTTCAACTCAACTATTCAATATAAAAACTTAGAAAATCAAAATTAATAGTGCAAAAATTTTTAGTTAAAAAGATTCAAAGCCAAAAAACTAGTCAAGCAAGTTGCAAAAAATCTTGTTTTCTGCAAATATCTTGCAATCTATGGGGTCAAATTTGATGAAATTTTTACCATATGTTTTCAAACAAGTTAAGTACAAGATCCTACGGTTGGATTTTGAAAGAACATAATTTTTTGGTTTTCTTAGGTGAATGTAGCAGAAGTGGTAGTTCCCAGTGGTTTTTGACAAAAAACACCCTTGAGGCTGTAGGGATTAAGATGACCATTGCTATTGATCATATTGTGGAAAGTATAATGGAAATGGAATTTCTTCTTACATCACTAGATTTGAGTGGGGAGCAATAAATGTGGTACTTAAAAGAAATGATTTTTGAAACAAATAATCATCCTATATGAACTCCTTGAACTCCTTGAGACCAAGAGACCAAATATAAGACAAAGAATATATCCTCTTGGCTTTAGCCCAGTAAGAATGGGTTGATCATTGTGGAAATCATCCTTTTGAGTATAATGTGAATCATCTACTTTAAAAACAACAACATTGGA
This sequence comes from Climacium dendroides, assembly GCA_950106755.1. Taxonomy (NCBI): domain Eukaryota; kingdom Viridiplantae; phylum Streptophyta; class Bryopsida; order Hypnales; family Climaciaceae; genus Climacium; species Climacium dendroides. The sequence continues at coordinate 23,974,974 of OX467088.1, forward strand.
GGTCAAACTACTGTCCAAGACTTCCCTTTTTTGCACAAAACTCTACAAATTAACATTTGCATTTCTATCTTACATGGAAGGATTCTCTGTCATCCATCAGACATTTACTGTCCACAACGGCGTTACAGGGTTACGCAGCAACTGAACTGAGACACAGAAAGGATCCGAGACGAAGTTTCAACAGCGAACAATAAAAAAGAAATGGTCTTCATTATCAAGTACTCAAGAAGAATGGAATCGTTACAAAGGACCAGCTGTAGATCAATCAACTTTGTTCGAGCAGGGAAGGCTCAACAGGAGACTCCTCAGTGCAAGTGAAGCCCATTTTCAATGCCTATACAGGATCGTTGAGGGAGCAACATCACTGGATGATGTTCTGGTTTCAGGGTGTTTGTAGTTAATTAAAGCTATACAAATGGCATATCATATTTACAAGTTGGCTGCCCTTGCAGGCAATTCTGGGTCTGTTTCAACGTCCTCCACTTCGGGTGATCGTTCTGTCCCAGCCTGCAGCAAGTTCACAACAGATCAGTAACTCAAATGCTGAAAATTCAAAGCGACTTTGTTTCTAGACCTGAGAAACCGTTGGATCCTCCTTAAAAAGCATTGAAACCAGCCATCAGCAGAACATTACAGTACATAGGAATTCTGGAAAACTTATGAGGTCCTGTGGTCACAGTGATCATTGTGCTGGACACAGGGAGACACTTAAGTGATCATTGTGACCATCCACGAATTGTGTCGAATATTCTTTTATGGCGTTATCTAATAGTTCATGAAACAATCTTACTGAATACCATGTTATTAACGTCACCATGAATTTGTAAAAGCATGGAGTTTGGGACGCAATTGGAATTTTGCTTAGAATACACACTAACAAGACACCACACCAGTGCCAGTACTAAAGCAGGAGCATACAACTTAGTGACCATGATGAAAAGACCGTTCGATTACCTTGCTTGAACTCTTCAGGTTGCCTAAATACATATCTAGGGCTCCCTCTCCACGAAGGATTTTAGCACCACTTCCAATGCCATGAGGTGCACCAACCGCATCTTCATCCAAAACAACTGCATCTACTTTCTCCCCAGTCTCCATAATTGAATCTGGAACCTGTCACCACTCACCAGTGTAATAAATGAATAGATAAAACTTTCTCAAAAACAATTTGATCAGTTTCTCATAACACGCAATATCCAAGAGACGTCCAACCTTACCGTAACTTACATTCACACCAGGGGAAAAATCGAAAACATTAAAGAGGGACAAAATACCCTATTGCACTCTCTTCCAATCTCAATCCTCCATCGTAATGGGGGTCATTTTATCCCAACGGTTAAGATATGCCCCCTTGGTGTATATCCTTAAGACAGTTGTGAGGGATGTTTTCCTCCAATATTCCAGGGAAGGGTATAAAATAAACTGACAACTCATGCCTCACATAAATCATGCACTTCGGGTTCCTATTTGTGTGGGAGGCAAGGAGGAAACCCCGCCAGAATTGGTTAATAATAATATGGCATCTCCAGATGAGATTAGCAAGCTCAACCAATATTTAGATTCAGAACTGGGAGAGGATGTCGAAGACAAACCTGATACATAGAATCCGTTAAAAGGGTCTCCATAATAGATCTTAACCCTCGAGCTCCAGTGTTCTTAGCCATTGCCTTTTGGGCAATCCTTTGCAATGCTCCTTCGGTGTAATGTAATTTAACCTGTCAACAGAGAGAGCAACAGCCTGGAAAAATTCAGAATTTACTTAAAACCCTTCGGGCTCTGAAGAGACTGTCAGAAACTCTCAAGAAAGCAGACAAAGTGGTATGGTTTCACGCTACAAAGATTGATTTTGGTCAGCGGAGAGACGGATCTGACCAAGGTATGTGAAAGTTAAGAGCTTACATTATTCATTGCAAACAATTTTTTGTACTGCTTTCCCAGAGCGTTTCGGGGTTCTGTGAGTACCTGTTGCAAAACAACATCTAATGCTTGTAAAGCAATACATATCTCAGAGACAGAGATATACTACAGTAGTCGACCTGAAGGCAAAAATAGCCCCTGGATCAACTGCTTCGGTAATTAAAAAGCATGTTTTAAGGAATGAAAGGAGCTACAACAGTGAACCTGAAATATGTGAACGTCTATATATACTCAAATACAAGACAGGTAATACATAACAGGATGAGGTGTCTCACGAAGTCCGCCAACAATTGTCCAGTACTGCTCCACATAATACGTTCAATTCTAGCTAATACTATCCAAGCAAAGAGCAAGAGCAACGTCCCCAATCTCAGATAGTACCTGTACAAGTTGCTCTTCATTCAAGGCGGCCAGGCTGACAAGAACGGGAAAACGACCAATAAACTCAGGAATGAGTCCATAATTGATCAAGTCACTAGACTCCACCTGCACACAGTAGTTTCTTGTCAAAATCTTGGTAAGTATAGAACCATGAGCTAGATTGTATCATTGGGGACCTGGAGGAGAAACTCAGCATACAACAGGGTATTCCCCTCCAGGCTGCTTTGAAGACCCCCAATCCCAAAGACCCTCATTATCAAAACTCTACAAATCGGAGCAGGTAATGTTTGTGACAGGTTGAAACGGCTGCTAGGCCGTGCACGCCATCTCTCTCTGGGTGTAATCCAAAATTTACCAATAAAGTGTTCCCTAGGGGTTAATCTCATTGACCTTGGTTGTTATACATACACCAGGGTCCTCTATACTTCACATAGGACTTCATCACCTTCTATACCCTACAGAATGCCGGATCTGCACAGCGGGTCCTCTATACTCCTGTCCCGAAACACGCACTAAATTTATGATTTTTCAGAACAATCCAAAATCTAATTTCCGGATTCATCAACCATGCGTGGAAGGACGAGTACTACATTTCACAACAGAAGTACATCGGCAGCAATGAACTTAGGCTTTCCAGTGTACATGATAAAAAGGATTGTATGTGTAGTAAATATCCAAGGTCAATGAGAAACCAAGCACTAAAACGACAAGCAGATACCAGGTCACAGGGAAAATGCATAAATATTTACCATTTCAAGCAATGAAGAGGTGACGGCAGCATTAACTAGTCTACTCGCCCTCATGTTAGCACGTACAGATGCTCCAAATCCAATAGATGAGTCCTGACGCCTGAGAGAATTAAAGAGAATATTAGCACATAAGAAACTTGACCTTGGAAAAAAATTGTGTTAATGGATTTAAGGCAAAGAAAGATTGACCCGAAAAACCCAGTGTTCAAACCAAAGAGTGATAAAAATCCCTACCATGAGAATTTGGCTACACAAGCTAGTCATGTCACAATGAACTGCCACATCAAGAAAATTCTGGATAAACCGAGGGCCTACACTATAAGAAAACCTGTACCTCTCTGCAATAGTCTTCTCAAGCTCTACAAAAGCACCTCCGCATATGAACAAAATGTCCTTCGTGTCAACCTGTACCGCCAATACTCACAATCAAAAAAATCAAAAAGTGATCGTGTCAAAAGGAACACAAGCTAAGAAACAGTAAGAATAAGTGGTTCCTGCAGCAGCTGTATAAACTAACTACGACTAGGACCAATGAACAGCGAATCCAATCAAGAAATGAAACATGAACGAAATCTGATGCACATGACACCTGAATATGGTCTCCTCGTGGATGTTTCCTAGCTCCTTTTTCTGGCACGTTCACAACCTGCACCACGACATACACAACTATATTGACTTCGGCAGGAACAACAGAGTCATCTGAAGTAGCCTAAACATATGAAGCACAAGGTACATCATTCTAAAGCAGCATCGCGGCATATAAAAAGATTTGTAGCCCATTCCCGTGGTTCAAGGATTTTCATTAATAGAATGGATTTTTTGAGAATAGGTTATGAACTATTGAAGTTTGAAGTATTATGGTCCCTATCACAAGCCTAAGCTACCGGCCCTAACTATGATCTACCTCATGGACACATCAACAACAGCGGTGAGAACACGTCGTACAAGTCACGTGTTTGGATGACACTTGCATTGTAAATGGATGAATTTTCAACCCACGGGAAAGGGACCCCCACTCCAATGGGTTCCCCACTTAAGCCAAACAAAGCATACAAAAGTCTGTGAGAAGGATGGAAACATACAGTTCCTTCTAGCATCTTCAAAAGTGCCTGCTGCACCCCTTCACCTGACACATCCCTGCTTATGTTCAAATTCTCCGCCTGGACAATGAAGCACATGTTTCATATCAATCATTCTACACCTGCAAAGAAAAGCCATCAATATACATCTACATATGAGACGCGACTGAGAACATAAACACTGCTTTCTAAAACTGTTAATCAACTATTCTGAATATACCGATCGGAAGGTACCGATACTCCCAAGGATTCTCAAGGTATAGATACTCAGACTATTCTGAAGATTCTGAATAATACGTGAGGCAAATGAGCTCATTCAGATACTCTACTCTAACGCGAGTTAATAACCTGAATCAAAGAAAAACGACATACCTTTTTAGTGATCTTGTCAACCTCATCAATGTATATAATACCCTGTTGGGCGGCTGGAACATTAAATTCTGCTGCCTGTGGAAACAGTGAGTCAGTCAACGAGAAACCTACCCACTGCTCAGGCACACGTGCAAATGTAACAACTTCAAGTTTCGCCATTCGCATCAAAATTTATGCCTTTTTCGTGAAGAATATCATTTCAGTCACTCACCATCAACAACTTGTAGAGGATAGATTCCACATCCTCTCCCACGTATCCTGCCTGAACCATGAAAAGTCCCGGAGAATTACCTTTTGAAACAAACATATTAACATGAAACAAGTATAATTTTCTGAAAGAAGCTTGATCACTTCGGGGTAAAATTACACAAAGATGATGGGATTACCTGAGTGAGGGTCGTCGCGTCCGCAATCACAAACGGGACATTCACGAATCTGGCTAAGGTCTTGGCTAGCAATGTTTTCCCTGAAAATCAAAAAACCAAAGAGTAAGTCCGTCCAATCGTTTCAAACCTAAGAATCCCGAGAATTATGAAATCATACATGTGACTCATTCTTTCCTGCCAGAAACGATCGCAAGAAGATTTGGACAAACCAGATCCAGTGGGACCCATGAGAAGAACATTGCTTTTCTCCAACTCCACACCATCGCTTTCTTCGTCTTCACTATCAGAAAGGCTAGAGAGGGAACTACTAAATCTGCACACAACAATCTTGAGTAAATTATTTGCAGTGTTCATTTATTTCTTATATAGAGCAAAATGCTGAAGGAAACAAGCGAAACACAACACTTAGTCTAACGGATTCCATATTGAGATGAATACTTGGTGAGCGAGAAGGATTTCAGAAACAAAATCTGGCATGCAACTCTCAGCAGCGAAGAATTGGTGTCAGTTCAAGACAGACACGGTAAACTCTTTCAAGGACGACGCCGTGGTATATCTGCTTCCAAACTTATTTAAATTAATCTATAACCCCTAATGTACGAATATTTCATAGTAATAGTATTGATTGATCATATTGAGAAAAAAATAATTCAGACGAGGCCAATTTTATCATATCAGTAAAGAACGTTGCATATGTTGATCAGAACATAAATAAAAATAATCAAGCGAAAGTCCCCAATGACCCACTCAAAAATGCTAAAAAGCAGGAGGCCTTTGACGGATACAAAGAGACTTAAGGTCGAATAAACATACCCCTCGTTGCCCTTCTGTAGGGACTCATAGTAGATGCGCTTGTAGTGGTTATATACTGCCACCGACAATATCTGGGGATAAGCAAATTGGATCCTCAGCCTTTCAACTTAAACAACAGGAAACAGTATTCCAACTCTTCCCAATCAGCAGTTGCATATACGCTGCATATAAATATGTAATTTTATCCATGTGGGAAAGATATAAAGCATGAAAATCTTCTGTTGAGATAGTCACGTATACAAAACTTCAAGATAAAGTTCAGAACAAAGTCCAAAAACAAAATTTTCCCCCCAAAATTCCTCGGTTCCGTAAGCTACACAAGAAATAAGTGATTGAAGGTGCACCACCCGTACGAGGAAAAAAGATAGAAAATGAATTCACTTCACCAACAAGCACTAGTTCCCCTACTTTGCAATTAAAGCAATTAATCTCATTACTTGAAACATAAATACCAAAAACCTCTGATCACGGTTTTAAAAGGACCAAGAAGCCCCAAATAGACCTCATGATTATTTTAGCAGGCTTCAGCAAATCATATCCACTTTCTTTTGTCCAATTTTACTTATCTTTTGACCAACATAAGCAATGTTCTTCATAGATACTCCCTCCGTCCCAGATCAGTGTCCGCAGTTTTGTTGTAAACATCTAATATCATTTTAACAGTTTTTGTTGATCGTGTTATGAAAAGCATAAATTCAAAAGTGTCCTAATTTTATACCACCAGAATCAATGAAGAACATTGCAATGCTTCATTGCAACCTAAATAAAATTGGACAGAAAAAAGCCTCCATACCTCCTACTCAAACCAACCTTCAAAAAATATGAGGTTCAAACAGGACACTTATTTGGGGACGGAGGGAGTATTAAATTTTAGCCCAATCTGAATAACTTTCACAAAATGATCAATCGCACAGGTTCTTTATAAGCCATGAATCCTTAGTCTTTTAAAGGCTAATAAAGCTGTAGTTTTGGATGAAATGAATATTTGAAGTCTAGTAGACATTTACCTTTTTGGCCCGTTCTTGGCCAACGACAAACTTGTCCAGATTTTGAGAAATCTCTCTGGGAGTGGGGAGCTCTTTCCCAAGTGTAGCACCGCCCCGCGAGTCTCTAGGACTGAATCCAGAAGGGCCTCCATTCCCAGGCTGTACTCGAACGAGATTAGAGCTGGGAGAGTAGGGAGGATTGGGAGATGCTTGCACAGCTACTGGGGGCGCTGGTGGAATAGTATTCGCCGCTTGTTGCCAATGCCGCGAGGCTGCGTCCCCATGAGCCTGCCGTCGTTGCCATTGAGAGACTCGCAATGCAGTGCTGGGCAACTGCGCACTTTCCACAACGGACAGAGCTGATGAACCTGCATCAGTGACAAAGATTTATGCTAAAAGTAGCCAAATTTCTACGCTGAAAATTTCTTGGTTAATTTTTTTAATTAAGTTAGCCAAAATGTGTGAGTTGCTACAAAAGAGTAAAATTAAGCAAGATTTCTAAATTTTTTGTAGATTGGCGCTTGAAATCTAATTAACTATCAAAAACTCGGGTGTTCAAAGCTGACCTGGTAAGCTAAACAGCTAATATGAAGAATCGAAAAGAGAATCGAAGAAATTAGCTGACCTGCGTCACTTCCTTTGGGACTTTCACCCGCTGCCCTCATCGAATTCGTCCCAAATCCAACAACCACAAGCGAATCCACTGCTCCACATCTCGAGCATCTCATACCTGAATCAGGAAAAGGATAAATCGAGGCTACGGAAGCAGACAACGGAGCATTACAGCTTGCGCAAATTGCGTGAGCTTGCAAACCCTTCGGGGGTCCACGCGCTCTTTTCCCCTCCCCTCTGTCATGAACCTTTAATCCCCGAGTTTCTTCCCTTCCATGCTCCAAGCCAGGACCGATCTCCGCATCTCGGACACTTGATGACAATGAACAAACGAAATTATGTACACGGATAGAACCGGAAGGAACCGCAACGGAGCTTCCACAAGAAGTGCTGGGCAGAGCAGGGAGCGTACGGGACACTCTCCATCGAAGGCCCAAAAGCCTCATGCTTTCTCGCCCATGGCCAATTGCCACTCCTGAAGCGACATCGCTAATTCTCCTCCATTTCACAGCAGCCATGTCGCCTTCAATTTCGACAACGATTCTTCAACTCCGAACAAACCCTAAATCCTACTCCACACCTCAAAATTCAATCAAGCATGCAATGAGTTGGCGCAACGATCACGCAGTTGCGAGATCGCTCTCGAATGCTACATGCGTGCAATTCAAGCTTCCGTGGAAGCGAGGGAGTCGCAGATGTTCTTCTTTTCCGGGACTCCGTGAATTGCACACAATCAAGTCCTTTGGAGATGATCGGTGGAACAAGCAAAGTGAGCCATTCTTTCACTTCGAGGCCCGCCTCTGCTTTCCCAGGATCTTTCTTCCGAATGCGCGGCTTGAAGGCTTCACCTTGTAAGGACGGAGCCTAAGACCGTGTGACAGTAGAACCCTGACCCAAATGCGCCAGGGTGCGTAATTCACCTCCTAAATCAATGTTTAAATGATTTTGACTATGTTTTCACCAAAAATGTTCCAAAACTGCCATCTGTAGTACAAGTACCAAATTTTTTTTAAAAATCATTTTTGACACATCTAATTGTAGGATCTTATATTAGTTTGGTTTGAGAATATGTAGAAAAATTTTCAGAAATTTTCACCGTGTAGATTGCAAGATATTAGCATTTGAAGTAACAAAAATCCTTTTTTTGTCCCTGCAAAAAATCGGGCAGCTGCACTTCTTAAGGTCAGATCATTATGAAAAAATGTCCAAAATGGTGGTTACTCTTTGGATTCATTCTTCAAGTTGGCTACATGTTTGAAAATTTTCAAATAATTTGGAATTGTACAACATATAGGAAAAAAATAGAAAGTAGAAAGAAGTAGAAAATGATTCAAAACACAAATTTATTAACAATTTATTTATGAAATTGAAAAATGCCAATCCCAATGGTTGTAATGTTTCAATAAACAATCTATATCCAATTATTTTATTTTATTTTCAAAAATATAGAAAATTGAGTTAAATAAAAGACCTCAAAGTTTATTTTAGAGTATAGATTCCATAACTACTTGCAAACTATCCACAACTAAAACTCCTCATAACTTTCATCTCATTAATCAAAATGGAATGATTTAAAGCTTTAAATGTATAAATAAATCTAAAGAACCAATTTCAAATTCTTATTTTTTTTAAATGATTTATAAAGAAGTTTTTTTTGCTACCCAAACTACCCGCTGAATGTTGAAAATTACATATCATACAATAACTTTTTAACAATGTAGTAAAAAGTTATGAAAATTGTTGGGCCTTAAAGCTACTCCTTAGGCACATGTTGCATGAAAATTTCAATAAAAATAAATAAAAACTCCATTCGTAGTGAGCTGCCCAAAATCACTATGTTGCCTAAAATCACTATGTTGCCTAAAAAACGTTGTTTGATCCTTTAAGGGTAAAACTACCACCATAACCCATTGTTGAAAAATCAATTTTAAAACATCTCCCTAAATTGTTGACCCTTCATGGACAATATTCAACTTATGCATTTTTAAATGTATTGAAATCTCTTAAGACTTGTTAGTTGGAATACAAGACATTTTAATCAATTTAATAATAAAAACTATGTTCGATAAAAAAAAGGTGGTGGTTTTACAGGTTGGATCTTAGTTAAACTTCAAAAACTTATATTATATTTGCTCAAAAATTCTTCACTATAATGTTCATTGTAAAAAGAAGAAAAAGTGAAGAGAATTTGTATCAAATATAGAATACATTTAAAATTTCTAAAATTTCACCAAAGATATATGCTATAGTACAAAGTATCATGATGGAAACCAAATTTTTGTGACATTTTCTATTTTAAAATGTGGTTGTAGGTTTCAATTTCAAACAATAGTTAAATATTGGTTTGTTATTTTGACCCCAAATAAGATTGTTAGCATGTGAGCCTAGGTTCTTAAATCCATGATCTCATGAGTTTAGGCTCCTATATTATAGATATTTATGTTATAAGCACTTTTTATGGTTATAGGATATTTATGTTATAGATGTTTATGTTATAAGCACCTTCAATCTCGGGGGGTGAATTCCCCCTTTTTTGATGTTAGTGTGAATTCCCCCTTTTTTGAACCTCCTATATACTTTTTGAATTTTAAATAAAATTAAATAAAAAATATGAATAGATTTTTCTACTTTAAAAGTTTATATTTTGAATTATTGATATTTTTATTTGTTAATAATAATTAGTTACAAATTTTTGAAGTAAAAAGATACACTGTAGAACTGAAAAATAACTTTCACACCCCTATATTATATAAGAAAAAATTGTCTAAAAAATGAATTAAAAATTTCTAAAAATAATTCTTTATTAAAAGCTCATTTTGAGTTGAATATTGATGCAATGGTCATTTAAATGTGTTCTCTAAAAATATTTGAGTTAAAAAACATGCCATTTTAGTGCATTTTTAACCTCTTTTAGAAATCATTCCATATTTTATTTGAGTTTGAAATTTTGGGAGTAGAATCCTATAGTCATTAGTAAACAATGCTCAAAATTTGAAGTTAAAATTATACTTTAATTATTAGAAACCACTTGTTCACATGTAGTTTGTTGTAGTAGAACTAAGTGCCCCCCCAGGGCCTTCAATAGTTGTAAAGTACCTACTTACACTTAGGATTAAGGCTTTTAGGCTCGCATTTTTAGGTTCACATCCTAGCTTTGTTGTGACTCCAAATAGTATGCTAAGAGAATTAAATTTTTTTTTTCAATTGACAACAAGATGTAACCATTTAAAACTAAGAGAACCATAACATGATCAAAACTCAAATGCTTATTTAGATGCTTATAATGTCATTTGAGTGGCTTAATATAACAATGGTTTAAACAAACTTTTCACAACTAGATAAAAACCCACACAGCCAAATTTTAAGTGAAAAATATGAAATTAGTACTTAGTTGTCATTGAATTTATCTCCCTTCTAAATACTAATTGATGGAGATTCTCTACACTTTTGTACCCTAACTTAAACTTTGAATTTGTTGGAAGTTGGCCCATGGGGGAGACTTGTCCTATAAACTCAAGTGACCCACTCTCTAAACAAGTAGTGCATCCTCCAAACAAGTGCACCACCTCCACCTACCCCCATAAACACTAAGTGTTCCACATTCCAAACAAAAAGATGTACCTTCATGTAAACAAGTGACAACCATTTTGAGTAGATGAAGTTTTATTGTAATAATGACAAATGATGTTCTAATACTTCCACTTTCAGGGGTGCTAGCATGTGAGCCTAAGATTTTGAGCCTAGGAGCCTAAGAATATAGGCAAGCATCTATATTATAAGTGCCTTCCATGATAATAGACACCTATGTTATAGACACCTTCCATGGTTACATGGTACCTATATTATAGTTGTGTATGTTATAGACACTTTCAATATTGTAGGGCACACCTACTTGCACTTAGGCTCAAGGTTCATAGGCTTGCATTTCTAGACCAACACGCTAAAATTGTTATTTCCACTCTTTAATGATGACTTGTAAAATTGTATTATTTCCAATGAAATGGTACCAACAAGTACCTTAACACTTTATGAGGCTTTATCACAAGAGTGCTTCACTTTTTGAGTAAAAGCCTAAGGAAAGAGGTCCTTAAATAGTTTAGGATGTAAATACATCCCCAATTGAAGAATGCATGACTTGTTCCTTGAAACATCTATATCTACTAGTGTCATTAGGGGTAGTCATACCTTCTTTACTTGGCAACCATTCTTTGAAGAATTAAGAGGTGGTAGCTCCTTGCTAGCTTGCCTTTGTATGAATATACTTTTGTTGCAATAGCTTCACAAGTTGATTATTCTCCTCTGGATCAAAAGAATGGGTATGTAGGAGACTTAGCCAACAAATCTTTCACCCTACATTGTTGACTTCATCGTCATTGCTACTTTGTGATTAGTCTAGTCTTGTTATTGCAATCTTATTATCCTTGTTTTACATTCTCCACTGTTGACACACCAAATGGGGTGTCACACCTTCTTCACCTAGAATTGTTGTCCATTTACTCCTCTTTTCTCTCACCCACTTCTCATTCTATTGCAAAGTGTGCTTGTTGAAGGTGCGACTGCCCCTATTGATGAAGGTGTGAGGAAGTCTTTGATAAAAAAAACGCATTCCTTACTCCAACTTCCACCCAGCTTTGTCACCTAGTCTAGCTTTTGTCGCTGCACAGCCTCCTCCCCTTTGGTCCAGCGCCACTAAAACCGGTGCGATCAGTAGCACTCCGTGCACTGCCTTCAGCTGCTTACTCTTGTCGCGCAGACGCTTGGGCCGCGAGCTCCGTCGTCGCAATTTCAGCCTTCCCACGGCCAGGCAAGCGGCGACGGCGCCATGGACGCTACGAACGCGCCATACGCGGGCGACGCCATTCTGTTACAGAATTGCAATCTGATATCTAGCGTGGACGGCGAGGACGCAGCCGTAACGCCGGGAGCGTACATCCTGATCCACGGCAAGCGCATCACGAGAATTACTTCCTCCCCTCCCCCCACCACCCGCCCCCACCACACCATCGACCTCCGCGGCGCTTACGTCCTCCCCGGCTTGTGCGACGCCCACGTGCACGTCACGGCCGTCTCCGCCAACCTGCACGACCTCCTGGTGCTCCCCGCAAGCTTGGTCACGGCGCGGGCGAGCGTTGTATTAGAAGACATGCTCCTGCGCGGCTTTACCACCGTGCGGGACGCCGGGGGATGCGACTGGGGCCTGGCGAAGGCGGTGGAGGAGGGGAGTATTCGAGGCCCGCGCGTGCTTTTCTGTGGGCACGCGCTGTCACAAACAGGGGGACATGGGGATATGCGACTAAGAGGGGAGGAGCGGGAGCAGGGGTGTTGTGGGATGGCATTGGGGAGGGTCTGTGACGGCGTGACGGAAGTGCGGGTCGCGGCGAGGGAGGAGCTACGGCGCGGGGCTCACCACATCAAGGTGAGGAACAGAGTCTCCGATTATGAAATTTTTGATGCAGATCATCAAAATTGTCAGCAGAGGTGAAAGTTTACGTGTTGGCAAGTGGAAATCATGAATCTTCAGAAAGAAATTGGAGCATTTTGGTGATTTCTGCGGATGTTCGTGAATGTTGTAATTGGGTACTCACGACCAGCAGTGGTCCAAATGTGATTTTCACAAGGAGCTCAAGGTGCTAAAAACAGTGTTAAATTGGCTAGAAATTGAAGGTGACCACTGTATTCTTCGCATTTTCCGTAGCAATAAAAAAAATTCAAAAAGCCTTTGCTAAATTTAGGGCTCCGCGTTTGTGAACATTGCTCACGAATTCGTCTTGATTCTCTTTCAGCGTCCATGCCTCCAGGTCTGAAATCCACTAAATTAATTGGGGAGGGAAACGGGATTGGGTGATATCTCCACCTTCAGATCATGGCTTCAGGCGGAGTGTCCTCCCCAACGGACCGTCTTGCCAATCTCCAATTCTCAGGAGAGGAGATTGCGGCCATAGTGGAGGAAGCGCGCAATGCTGGCACGTACGTCTGCGCACACGCGTACACCGCCCCAGCCGTGAAGCGGTGCCTGGAGCTTGGGGTCCGCTCCATCGAGCACGGGAATCACATTGATATGGAGTGCGTGGAGCTTCTGAAGCAGAAAGGCGCTTTTCTGGTGCCCACCTTGGTGACGTACGATCGCATCAAGCGAGGGGGCGAAGCCTCAGGCATGCCCCGAGACCAGGTCAGCGACAGTGTGAGCTAGAAGAGAATATTTTTTGGACTAAGGGGTGATTCTATTGTAAAGGGAGAGGTCCGATGAGGAGGGCCTCTCGTAGAAGGGCGCCCGAGCAGGAGAGGGCGTAGCCCGACCGACGTCGAGGGCGCCCTTTTACGAGAGGCCCGACGAAGAGGGCCTCTCCCGGCGTAAAGCCCGGTCAACATTCCTCCCCCGTGAGCCCAGCCCCGTGAGGTCAGCCCTGTGAGATCACAGTAGTGATCTCACAGATGTGAGGGCCCCTCAAAATGCATTGCACACTGGTTGACCGGGCTTTACGACTAGATTACTAGGCTGATATGTCCAAGTGTAATTGCTTAGAAAATGTGTCAAAATGAGCGCAAAATGCAACAAGCATAAGAACTCGCTACAAATTTAGGATATTCGACCAATAATGGCTGTCAATAGTTCAAGTCTTTAGTGATTTTGCGAAAACTTAACGGCATCCGTGAACCAGGTGGATAAGGTGAGTGACCTTCTGGCCAAAGGATTGGAAGCTCTGTCGTTGGCACACAATCACGGAGTGAAGATTTGTTTCGGCAGCGACTTGTTGGGGTCCATGCACAAACATCAGCTGGAAGAGTTCGCCCTCCGCTGCCAGGTTCAAAGCCCAGCCTCTGTGCTCCGCTCTGCCACTACCGCTTGCGCCGAACTGTTCAACATGGAGGGCGAGATTGGCGTTGTTGCTCCGGGAGCCTATGCTGACCTCCTTGTTCTGAAGACCAATCCTTTGATCGACAACTTCGCGTCTCTTTCCGATCCTTCGCAAATTCTCATGGTGATGAAGCAGGGTGTGATCGTCAAACAGATGCATTTGTAACATAAGGCGGGATGCTCTAAAACTGTGGCCTGGTGTCTTGATTCAAAATATCTTTTGTGGAAAACACCATGTGCTGTAGAGAACAATGCTGTTGAATCAAACAGATTTGAATGCTTGTTCAATTATTTACGAATCATCAAAGTTATGGTATTCTAAAAGCGTCTTCATCATAACATTGAAAAATTCTATGTCAACTTATATGAGATTAAACTAGAGGATGCTTTTAGTATGGAAACAATTTTCGAGCCTTCCTTAGAGCCTTTGCTAGCATGAATTGAGCTCCCGAATTGGAAGTGGATGGCACCTCATTGAACTTCCTTTAAGTATCGCACAAGCTGCTCCACTGTACATATTCACATTCCACTGAATGTCCAAGGCAGCAAAATTCACCGAAATGATGCAACATTGCCTGTTCATTCTCTCGTAGACACATGATGGATGTCAAACAACCCAGAGCTGACGACATCCGTATCTAAACAGGGAAAAATGTGATCAGTACTAGGAGTAAGGGGATAACCATGGCTGCTGCTCTTCCAATCACAAAACAGTCCACGCTTTAGTCTAGCAGTCGTACACAAGCCCTTGCGACAGCTAGCCCCTTGAAAACCACAACAACAATCCCCTAATACTGTTGCGTTTCCCTGTCCACATTCCGCTACAGCATCATGAACTACAAACTTTGCCACATACACATCTACTGGACCAGCAGCCAGGATGATGTGCAGTCAAGTGCACTGAAAGGAATTTTGCAGGCTCTCGTTGGAGCAGGAAAATCCAAGAATGGACTACTCTTAGTAAATGTTGGAAATTCATGGCCCACCGACACATTAGTCTCTCTCAAAACATACCCAAGTTCCAACATGGATTGGTGACAGCCTGAAGGACACTTCCCACGATCCGACATGTACCGGTGGGAAGATTTCAGGGTGGTGTTGCTTCCGCTCTTCAAACCCTGCCTCATCGTGCAAAACCCTTCAAATCGTCTGAAAAAGGCAAGAGGACACAAACAAGTCATTTGTCACTAACCGCTGCATCTCCAACGCCTTGCTGCTTTCTCAGCAAAAGGACAATGTGAACTCCGAAATCCTAGCGACTGCCGCGAAAAAACCTCTGGCACCTTGACGGTGCCATTAGAAAACCAGGAATGCAGATTTGGGCTTGGAAGAAGGATGTTACTTGATCTTGTGAAATGCTTGAGGTTACCGCAGCCAATACTTGTCCCCAAACTCAGCCAAATCGCTTGCCAGGCAGTTGCATGTGAGGTCGCCCTAAGGAGAAAGAGGATCAACAGTGGCTAATAGAGAAAGGTGGAGTTCCTCAAAGGTAGGTAGGTGAAGGGCTCTTTGTATGACTAACTCACCAACGACTGATTCACCAAGTCATTGTTCTCTAAAATAGAAAGAAATAGTGGCCCGAGATCCATGCACACTGCAGTCAGTGGCGGAAATCTCAATGTTTGGGTTTTGACAGCACTCATCGTGTAAACAGAGCCTCGATGCAGGAGCACCAGTAGATGTAAACAAGTATGAGTTAAGCCCGGGGATTCAAGCTTTTTGTTTGTTTTTTCAAAACTTTACAGGGGGTCATCACAACAATAAACAGGGGACCCGTTTGCTAAAAGTAAACTTCCGTCGCCATTCCAAAACTAAAAACTCGAAACGACCCTTCTGCCACCAAGCATGTCATATGTTTCCAACACCCGACTGAATTCAGGATCCAATCATCGAATCTATATCTCTCTTCCACTCCTTGGAAAGAATCCGCAGGCGACCGATGTCATTCACGCGAAGCCGCGAAAACACCAGTCGCAAAAGCTCCTGGGGGAGCATCCCCCACAGATTGGGATCCCAATTGAACTCGGCTCTCATTCGATCGATATCGCGCTTCCATTTCTTCGACAGTATCCGTAGCCGACAGATTTCCGCTCCCCCCAGGCGAGAAAACACCAGCTGCAAAAGCTCCGTCGGAAGGTTGCCCCAAAGACCAGGATCCATGTCCATGGCCATCATCGCACACCCCTAATTCGCCATCTCACACCCAAACCCCAAACCCCAAACCGACTTCCCGCGCAACACCTGCACGAAGGAGTCACTACCCGTGCCGGAGTCACGACTTAGGGTTCCTCACCACCAACGGGAAAAAAATCAACGAACAATCAATGCGTCATCGCAAATGAAATCTCAGAAAGGATGATCAGGGGACGATTGAACAAGATGCAACTTACCGAAAGTCTCAGCTTGACATCAGGTCTCGAGATTTACCGACGTCTGGCCTCGCCCTGCAACACGACCTCGCCTGAATGTTTGCCCTAGAATCATCGCCTCACAACACGAATGCGCATTTTTCAGGACCAAAAGAAAGCTCGCACACTAGAAAGCGCAACAAGATTGATTTACGAGAGGGGGAGAGTGGGTTGATCGAGCATCGGTAGTGACATCCCTTGCGAACCAAGCCGCAAGTGCAAGGCTCCTCCGAAACGAGCACTTCGACGAGCGCGTCCCGTTTCGTAGATTGTAGAATCAACAGGTTGGTAGATTTGAGAATGGATGATGCCGTAGATTTTCGAAGCTCCTGAAGAAAAAGTCGATTGATACCCAGTTCTTTGCAGTTGTCTGTACCGTTGTCTGTACCGATGGGCGGGTATCCCGCGATACCATGCATGCGTTCAGATAACCTCGCGCGCAGTGCTTTTTTCAAACTTTAGCTGACTCTGGATCGAAAGGGTTGCATCGACAGAAGGTACTGTGGAGAAGCTTGAGTGGCTACCTTACCTTGGAAACCAAGCCACTATAAAAAAATAATGTCTCTAGACATTGTTCTTTTAATCACCATACATATGGTTTTCTTGTTCCACGTTTCTAGTGCTACAAGGACAAAGCTCTTGTAGCATAGCTGTTTATTTTCCTAGATTGTATGTATTGGGAAAAAATTAGGGGAAATTGACCTCGAGAAAACACTACTCCATAATAGCACCTCCAATTTTCACAAAAAAATATATTAATATGAAGGTCTCATTAAAAAAAAGTTAGACAACGTATGACAAAATCACTTTGAGGGTTATTGGTATAAATGCATCTAAGGTACCTTTTACATATTTATTTATAGTTTTGAAGAGTATGACACCTTTTACATATTTATTTATAGTTTTGAAGAGTCTGACTTCTTGAGATATTTTTCAATAAATGACACTTGAAAAGCAAATGGAATTGGCATCTAATCAAAGTCATTTCAAATTTTTTGGAGCTTTGTGGAGTTAGTAATGAATTTTGAAGTGAGAATCACAAAGGACTTTAGAAGTGTCCCAAAAAGTGTCCATCCCTTGACATGTTCACTCTTGGTACATTGATGAAGAACACTTTTGGGCCTAGATTCTTTTAAAACTTCCTACATTAACAAATGTATGAAATCAATTCAAACTATAGATAATTTAAATAAGGTCATACAAAAACAAATTGATTGAGCAATAAACTCAAGAGAATTTTGTGCACATGTACAAGACACAAACCAATACCTCATTACAATCTAGAAATTAAATTATTCACAATCATGATATTCCAACAAAATTCCCCAAAAAACACTTTTAGAGCTTGTATTATAATGTTAATGAAAGACTTTTGACTATGGAATGAGCTATGGAAATTAGTTTTAAGATTTTTGTTGGTGACATAATCAAGGTAGGATGGTAACAAAAGGAATTATGTTATTGAAGTTGGATTGTAATAACAATGATGCCTAATAGTCTAGTTTGTAATCACAAGGATGCATCAAGGGTAGTCACACCTTCTTCATCCCATTCTCAATCTTCGTAGAATGGGGACCGAGATGGGAATGTGGCTCTCTCATTAGCTATTCTTGTCTTGTAGAGGTCCCATTCTCTAAAGGTTGAGAATGGTTGTTATTCTCTTCCAGAGGTGAATAATGAACATGAAGAAGATTTAGCGAGCAAAGTTTTCATTGTTTTGCACTCCCTTGCACCGTGTTTGTTGTCAAAATGTTTTTATACATCTAGAGTCCTCAATATAGGATTAGTTCTGTGTGTTCAATGCCATCATCCTTCGGTTTAGGATGTTCTCCATGTTCAACCCAAAATTTATAGCTTTTCTGTAGTTGAATTTTATGTAGCTGAGTTCTCTTTGAGTCTTGTGTTGGTAACTCTCATTCTTAAAAGCTCCATTCTCAATCTCCACACCAAACAAAAAGGATGTCACTCCTTTGAGGAGAAAGGCTCCTAATTGGCTCCTCTTTTCTCTCAACAACTTCTCATTCTTCATAGAAGCTCCATTTTTGAGGAAGGTGTGAGTGAGTATCCCTATTCTCCCTTGAGTTCAAGAATGTTGTAAGTCTCTTGAACTCTAAAGCTCTACCTCCTAGGCAATGCCAATTGGATGGCACTCCGTGACTTCTGAATTTGGTGACAGTGAGCTATAATGGAGCTGCCTACTAGCCATTGTAAATATCTGTGCTTGGTAGTTGTAGAATAGGTTGTATTGATAGCATCACTAGTTGTGCAAAGAGAAAGGGAACATACTTCAACCAATTCAAAAGCAATGCGAGCAAAATATGCATAAAACCTCATATAAGGTAGAAGACTTTTAATTAAAGCACCCATTTAAGAGCTGAAAATTAATTTGGGGGAGGTTAGACTTCTTGAAATATTTTTCAGTAAACTTTCCCTTAAAAATCAAATGAAATTGTCATCTAACACCTAAAGGTATTTGACTATGTTTTCACCCAAAACGCTCCCAAACTGCCATTTCTAGTACAAGTACTAAATTTTAGAAAAAAATTATTTTTGGACACATCTAACTGGAGGATCTTATAGTATAGTGGTTTGTGAAGAAGTGGTAAAAATTTCAGAAATTTCTGCCACATAGATTGCAAGATATTAGCGTTTGAAGTGACAAAAACTTTCTTTTGTCCCTACAAAAAACTGGGCAGCTACACTTCACAAGGTCACATTTTTATAAAAAAATGTTCAAAATGGTGGTTACTCTTTGGATTCATTCTTCAAGGCAAGTTGGCTACATGCTTGAAAATTTTCAGATTATTTGGAGTTGTACAACATATTGGAAAAAAATAGTAAGTAGAAAGTAGAGAATGATTCAAAACACTAAATTGTTAACAATTAATTTATGGAATTTAAAAATGTCAATCCCAATGGTTGTAATGTTGCAATAAACAATCTACACCTATTGTTTTTTTTCTTTCAAAAATATTTAAAATTGAGTAAGATAAAGGACTTCAAAGTTTATTTGAGAGTAGAAAATCTATAATTGCCTGCAAACTACCTCAAACTAAAACTCCTCATAACTTTCATCTTATAAATCAAAATGGAATGATTTAAAGCTTTACAATTATATATAAATCTAAAGAACCAATTTCAAAAAAAAAATTCTTAAAAAAGTGATTTTTAAAGAAGTTTTTTTTGCTACCCAGGTTGCCTGCAAAATGCAAAAAATGACATATCATATAATAACTTTTAGACCGTGTAGTCAAAAGTTATGAAAATTATTGGGCCTTAAAGCTACTCCTTGGGCACATGTTGTGTGAAAATTTGAAATTAAAAAAAAAAATTCCATTTGTTGTGAGTTGCCCAAAATCGCTATGTTGCCAAAAAAACACTGTTTGGTCCTTTCAGGGTTAACCCAAGGCATTTCATATTTTTGGAGCTTTGTGGAGTCAATTATGAATTTTTGAAGTTGCAACATAGTGGTCACTAAAAGCATCCACCTCCTGAAATGTACACTACTTGCACATTGTTGGTGCAATGAGAAAGCAAAACGTACCTCTATGTTAAAGGATGCTTGTAGAGCATGATTGAGTGCTTTATGAACCTCTTACCTTATGTCAAAATGGAGGATGTTAGTGAAATTGGTGCAGTATCAAGTCACCCAATTCAAACCTGTGCCATTCCTTGTTTTTAGAGCTTCAAGCAGTTGGACATCACAATTTTGAAACATGCTATCCTGACAATATGACCATCTGTTCTCCCAATCATATGTCTCCTAAGGTGGGAGGAGGAACTATTCCTGTTAAAGCAATTAGAGGTACTTCCAGATATGAACTGGGAAATGGAAATTCTTGGGAAGGCAAATTCAAACAAGATGCAAAGGTAGAAACAAAATGCAGTCATTGAGTTTCGTAAGGATAATAATGTCCCTCCAACACAAAACATTGTGCACACCTGTTTGTCGCAGGCATGAGTTACTATTACTAATACTAAGGTGCAACTTCCATAGACTACAGTACCCAAACAGTCAGAAATAATACCAAAATCTAGACCCATAGAGAAGAGAAGGTCTGAAAGAAACCCAATACCACTGAAAAAACACCTTCCTCCGAACCACTAATTTCACTACTATTGGTACTTCAAGTATATTAAATACCACTACTGACTATCTTCCCAAAATTATAAGTTCTCAACTTATTCTAAAAGTTAAAAACAAGACTATGCTGGAAGTGGGAGTGCGAAAAGGCTTGGGACATGTTCCTGTGCAATGCGCAAGTTGACACTTTCATGGAATTACTGACTATCCTCACCCTGCAGGTTACAGGCAATTTACACTTACAATTTGCAATAAATCACTTACAATTTGCAGATCTACTGCTAGGCACACATAAACCAACCACGGTTGGCACCAGTGTTGCACTACTGCCGGAGATTCCTACAGGAAAATGCGGATAGTGAAATTGCTTTAATCTCCATCACCTCTCCTTATGTCGCAAATTCTTCAATGTTGAGAGACCTGAGTGAAACTGCTATACCAGCATCATCCAGCATCACATTGATCCCTGGTACAGAGTTGTGTAAACTTCCTGCTGGGTGCACGGCAAACTGCACATAGCAATTTACACTATGAGACAGGGTGAACCGTGCACGTGCCGTGCTCCCATATTGTGGCATGTTGCCCAAGTTGGAAGTAGGGGCCTTATCAGGAAATTAAAGGTGCTCTCACCTTCCAACAATTGCATCCGAGATGATTGACTGCATCCGTCCTGTGTACGCTACTTGGTGTTGCTTCAGCACTTCCAGTTCAAACTCTTCACTTCTCAGAATTCGGCAGCCTAGCTTCATACTTGGTCTATCTATCCCGAAGAAAGGCAACCCCAGAGACCTGTCATCTCATGTTCAGTAATCTGAACAACATCGTAATCCATGCCTCTACATAAGCTCTGAGGGATATAAAGTCATCACATATAAATAATTCGATCAAAATATAGATAATTCAGTGGTAACTGATCAATAATTCGACGTAACCTCCAGCATAGATCAGTTCTAGATAGTGATCCAGTTGTGGGAATTTACGGTACCTGCCTACCGCACCCCCCAAACCAGGGCTCATTGCGTTCTCGGATGCCTTAAAACACAAAAGTTCACATCTCGGTTCTTCGCAGCTCACCACTTCCAGCACTTGTGCAAACAAAGGCCAGATGTGTGTACCTAATGCTCCACCGAGAGCTTATTCAGCTAGTTTGTACTGCTCTTATTCAGGGCCCAGAGGAGGAAATCCAATATACTAGGGAATATTCTTTCCTCCAAGCCCGATGACACACAGTCAAACCTCCCAAACCCTAAACTTCAACGTATGATCCCCCGCAAATTTCCACGTTCTTCAATTTTTTCGTTTCCTTTCTTTTCTTGTGTTTCTAGTAACGATGCAATTCACATGCATCGAACAATACACTGTACATCACTCGACTGATGCTAGCCTTGCTGCCAACGACCGCAAAGAGTAGCCAAACTTCTCTCGATCTTTGGAAATGAAGACGCCACCTGCGCCTGGCATCAACGACCCAGCTGCGGTCAAATGGTCACAGACCATGTCCAGACCCTCGCTGTATTCAGTCGGGCATTTGGGTGTGGAATCCTGGAGCGACTGAAACAGGGTGTCGTAACCCGGGGAATGATGCCTGTCCCTTTAGCACAGCACGCTTTTCGAGCCAATGCTACTCCAAACTTCCTCACTGTGTAGCTTTTGTCAATGCAAACCCTCCTCCTCTTCGATCCAGAGTCAATAAATACACTAGAATCCTCAACACCTGGACTAGAATAATTCGTCTTCGATACCCTGTAGAATAGCTGGTCCTCTCTCCCGTTTGTATAGAAAAGGTTTACAATACTGTTCTCACGACTCATCAATGAGCCCATGGCCGGTAAATACACCTGATACTCCCTTCAAATTGCCGACGCAATGAAATCCACCTGTTCATGCTCTTCTTCAATTGCGCTGTAAACAGATAATGGATTGAAAACTACCAAACGCGACGACAGTACCGGAAGTGTCTAAACGAAACAAATGAAAACCAAATATAAACCTAGAAACACAATGTATAACCACATATAAAGCCAACTAGTCATAGACCAAGAACCTACATAATAATTATTAACTACAAATTATCCAATGGGGATTCTCAAAGTACGAAAGCATACCTGCAAAATTTAGACCATTGTTTCCAAATGCCATCCTAATGCAATTCTGCACCCCAGAATCTCATCTCAAAGTACTAGCCACCCCCTTACAAATCCCAAATCATTCCATTCTCAGAGCATAAGTCTTGAACTCTGACACACCCTCACTAACGGCTACTGCCTGGAACCACAAACTGCCGAACCAACCGAACCTTAAAACTTCGAAGTCTGATCCCGCAAAATTTCGACTCTTTTTTTTTTTTTTTTTTTTTCTTTACCTTCATCATGTGCTTCTAGGAAAGATGAACTTCGTAAGTATCACACTACACACATTTCCACAACCATATACAGAACGACACACAGCCAAAACACCCAAGCCCTAAAACTTCGACGTGTGATCCCCGCAAATTCCACGTCCTTCAATTTTTTCTTTTTCTTTTCTTCATCTCGTGTTTTTAGTAGCGATAATGATATACTGTATCGCTATATTTATATATATCTCTTTTCTTCATCATGTGAAGTATATATACTATATAGTTTTTCTTATATACTTCACATGCATCGAACAATACACTGTACACAATGGCTCGCAGACATTTACTCGACTGTCAGCCGCGCTGCCAACGACCGCAGAGAGTAGCCAAACTCCTCTCGATCTTTGATAATGAAGATGTAATCTGCATTATCTGGCATTAAAGAAGCACCTGCGGTCAAATGGTCACAGAGCTTCTCCAGACATTCGCCGTATTCAGTCGGGCATTCGGGTGTGATGTCCCAGAGCGCCTGAAACAGAGTGTCGTAACCCAGGGAATGATGGGGACCCAGATTTGTTTCGAACATTTCCCTGGTCGGGATTGTTATCACTCTCGCCGTCCTCCTGAGGATTCTTGCGTACTCGGCTTGGAAACTGAATATCCGGTATGGACCTTCTTCCGGCAGAATGGCTCTCAGGTTGTGCATAATCTGCCATAAGTGTTGAGCGGTGATGACGTTGTCGGGTATGGGATACTCCAACAAGTCTTGAGCAGCTGCGAACACAGACAGGAGGGGGTTCACACCCTAAGTGCAAGAATGCAAACCCCCCAGAGACCGACATTCTCTCCTATCCAATTTAAGAAAAGCAAAACAAAACCAAGGCCAAACGAGTTCAAAATCAACTATACTAAATCTCTCAGTTTCATAATGTCATCGAGGATTTCGAGAGGAAGATTAGAACCTATAACTTAATGCAAGCCATTCTCCATTGCACTTACAACCCACTACAGAATCTGATTTGAATTTGACTTAGAAGATATGCAACCGCTGAGATTCACAGAGCAGCGCAGAATTTGACGCCTAAACGATGACTCATATGATCTCTTGTCATAATTCGAATCAGCAGATGAAAATCTGAGCAGAAAATTGAGAGAAATTCCATTCAATTCCATTACCTCGCAGGTCCTCTTGTTCCATTTGCTGGAGCGGAGCGTTGAGAGGTACTTCTTCATCTTCGATTCCAACAGCAGGATATACGGCAACAACCGGTCCGGCCACCACATGACGCACATCTTCAAGATTATTCAGCTGTCCGTTTTCAGGAACACCGTTGAGAAGCTCCTCAATGTGCAGGGGAGGCTGTACCAAAAACTCGTTCCTTCGGAGCGCACAATCTTCAAAGAGAGAAAATACAGGATCGTCGCCTTCTACTTGTCTGAAGACATACACAACGTCAATGGATTCATCAGGAGCCGTCAACAAGAAGCACCAAGAAAGGAAAGAAATTTTCAAAAATTGGAATGACAGCATAGTAGTATGAAAGATTCGTACCTGCCATCCCCAATGCCAACTTGCGGCTGATTTGGCAGCACTGCACGCCCCTGCATGATTCACAAGCGTTATGGAAGCCGTCTCGGTGCCGAATTCAAACCCTGCGCGTAGCGTAACGATTCAAAACATTACTGCAAATCTTAACCTTTACATCAAACAAAGAGAAAGAGAAACCATTCCCATTTCAAGAACCCCAGAAGCAAGCACTAGAAACCGCAAAATCGACACCCTCGCGTAATACTCTCGAAAGACAATCAACAACATTTCTGCCATTCCTGGACGACAAAAAAAGGACGACATTCCACTCTTCATTCTTCACCCAAAATTCTCAGGGCTGAAACGACAATCATCAATTAGTACACATTCCACTCTTCATTCTTCACCCAAAATTCTCAGGACTGAAACAACAATCATCAATTAGTACACATTCCATGGAAGTTCGAAATCGGCATACCTTCAAGAGGGCTGTTGGATAGCATGTAAACCCTGCACGATAGTGGCATACGTGCAACCCCTTAAGCACTTGTCTCGGCCCTGGAAGATCGTAGCACCTGCTTCCGTCGCCAACCGGTTGCAAGGAAGCTATGTCCAACAGGGGATTAGTCCTATGAAGAAAGAGATCGAGTAAAGCCTGAAGCTTCACTCAAAGGACAAGCCTAACCAGTTCGGTTCTACATCAAAGGAGATGCACGACAGTTCTACAACAATTGCAAAATTTGGAGATGTAAGCCCGAAATTCGACTACCAGGAGCGTTCAAGAACTGAGCTTGGAGACTGAGAATGGATCACAGCGTGCTAAGCAAGCAAGCAAGCAACTCACAGCGCGCTAAGCTTAGTTGAAGCTATGGAGTGTGACCAATTCCCATATGCTGCAGAAAGATCCTTTTGAAACTTTGACTGCCAAGACCTTTTGAAACCACTCAAAGTAGATTAGCATGACTTCCATCAGGCGACAGAAGAACCTACCGCTAGATTCGTGTTTATCGACTTGAATGCCTGATTCCCGTGATTTTCGCACTCCATCATTGTGATGATTAGAATCAAGACTTTCAGCAACTGAAGTCCTGTCTTATCTAATCTGAGAATGTTCTGATTACGGTACACTAATGATGATAAATAGTGTTACCTACACTAATTTATTTTAAATAGCCATAAGTTTTTACTCTTGATGAATGTTTTTACCAACTATGGATGTAGAATTTTCCCACTTAGAATGACACTAGGATTTATGATTTTCGTAATAATATTAATGAAGAGTAAAAACTTATAGCATTCCTAAAATAGTTAGTATGGGTAACACTATTTATCATCATTAGTGTACTGATTTGGTGTGGAATGATCTGTTGAAGAGTATTTTGGAGTGGAGTGATAAGTTACTCCCAGATTTGATTTCATAGCTACTGTAGATACTACAGAGCCCAAGTTGCTAAGTACTGTACAATTGTACTGTGCTGAATATGCTAAAAAATACGGAGTACTTGTTTCTGACTGTGGTTTATACAATTTTCGTAGCGCTGGAAAAACATCGGGACTAGTTTTTTCTAAATTAGGCAACTTTGGGAGCACTCGCTGCCGTGCTACCAGGCAGTTTTGCTTTTTGCTGTTTTTTTGGTTTTGAACAATTCAAATGAAGGGGCAGAGAGAACTATATGATCAAGCCTCGTAAAAGGAAAAATGCAACTGTCGTAATGTGAGTGCTTTTTGTGGCGACCTGACTGTGACTGCACTGCCCACCAAAGCACTCTGCAGAAATAGTTTCAGACTTAGGGACTCCTTCTATCTGAGCCTACTGTAGAAAAGTACTAAAAATGCTCCACCGCTCATCGGGGAGCATGGAAGTAGGAGAATGAGTTTCACCGATATTAGTGCATCCCACATTAGATAAGGAACATAAGAATGCTTTCTATATTTGGGTATGGGTGAACACATCCACCCATTGATACATGGCAAGAGACTTTTAGAGTTGGCTTACGTATGGAGGTGAGCGTGGGATGGAAGTCCAATTCTTCTAGAGTACAAATCCCACCAATCATTGATGAGGTCCATTGCCCCCTAATTCCACATGCATGCAGACTCTTATATCAGAATGTGTCAGAAGTAGAAGTATGGTAAGCTTTTCAAAGTGTGTAATTTCTTTGTGAGCACAAGCGTACATCCATTGCGATTGGCCCTTGGAAAAGGTGTCCTAATCAACCACAAAATAGGGACATTCTTTTTGCTGTTGGATCTAGGGGTACATAGAAAGTACACACTTTGTAGGAAAGATATTCTCTAAGTGGAGTTGTTTGAGAATTTCTATGAAATTCTATTAGAGATATTTTTTTGAAGATAGGTTCATCACAAAGTTTAGACCCTACGGTTTGTCAATAGTTATTGTAATGATGCGAAGTAATGCATTGTGTTGATGTGATAAATTGTAATTAATGTGCAAACCCAGGAAACAAAGATAACCACATGATAACTATTGACAAACTATAGGGTCTAAACTTTGTGATGTTGTGGACTAATTACACTATTCTACTTGAGGTACTTAGACATCCACAATTAGGGTAGGCTACCAAGGCCCCTACCTACAATTGTAGGGACCATATCATCTCACAGTTGGTGCAACTTCTCAATCTAAATTGGCACTAGGAATATAATTCAACTTAATACTTCCTTGGATTTTATAATCAAATTATTTTATCTTATGTGTTGAAGAAGATTTAGATGGAATCCTAGGAGCAAAAGTTACACTACAATAAACCCAAAATAAACAAGGATGGGCAGGAAAAAAATTAAAAAATTGAAATCATTATTTTTAGTTTATTTCTTATAGATTATATTTTTGACTATGTAAAAAGATTTTGTTGTAGGGGCAATTTTAGCTCATTTTTCAAAAAAATAATGTATTGGATCCATTTATGAACTCAATTTAACACTTTAGAAAAAAAGTTGCATATGTTTTAGTTAATTTTTTAGAACAAAATCATTTTGGAGATTAGGGTATTTCAATCCCATCTTAGAACTTTCTAAATTTAGTTTTTTCTTCTATCTTGTACATGCTTTGACTTAACAATTTTTTAAAGAATGAAATCTTAGGGAAGAGGGGTTTGGAATTTTTTTCCCAAATTCTCAACCCAATTATTCAATATAAAAAATATTTAATTCACAATCTATAGAACAAAATTTTAAAGTTAAGACGACTTCAAAGCCTTATAGTCTAATAGACTAGGAGCAAAAAGACTCACTCTCTTCATTTTAAGTGGGGGAATGCTGGTATGCGAGAGTAGAGCATGAGTGTAGAGCACAGAGCGTAGAATATAGAGCGTGGAGCATGGATTTCTAAATTTTTAAAAAGAAATTTTAGTATAACATATGATAAAGTAGTTAAAAAGTAGATGAAAGAGTAGACCAAAAAGTGGACGAGGGTTTAGGGTGGATGAAAAAGGGGATGAAAAAGGGGAAGAAAGATGATGAACAATGTTAGAAGTTGGATGAAAATTAGGAAAGTGGATGAAAAAGTAGATGAAAAATGGATTACGCTGGTACTAGTGTGTATAGTGGATTAGGGTTTAGAGTGAGCTTCTACATTTAAAGCGTAGGAAAAAATTAGAAGAACTTGAATAAAAGTTGGATTAAAGCTAGTAAAAATGGATGAAGGATGAGTTGAAAACTGTTAAATATTTAGGATAAAATAAGATGGAGTTCATAGAAGAAATAGTTGAAGGGTAGGATGGAAAAAGGTAATGAAAGGAATGGATGGAAGAAGTAGAAGGGAACAAAGGATGAAAAAATGGATGATACAAGTATAAAAAAGAGTTATTAAAAAAATATATTACATGAAATGGAGTATAAAGGATGTATTGTAGAGAAATAATCTCATTCAACCTCTAATGATGCAAGAGAGATTGAAGGTTCAGGTTTTGTGGGAATAACTTCCTCTATGACCGTGGAAGTGCAGTGGGTTCGACCACTGTGGCATTAGGGATTAGGTAAAACATTTGAGATTGGATTTTACGGACTACAACATATACGTAGACTCTTACAAAATATAACAACGGGTCACGAGTGCTTGGAACAAGTTTAGAGTATGTAGTTTTGGTCACAAAATTTAGGGCATGATAATAGAAGAAGGTATGTTGAAGAGTTCTGTACTGTGCAATTCAATACTATGGCATTGAACAATTGTGGAAACCGCCGCAGAAAACGGAATTCAAGTTAATATTGAAACTATATTCTTCTGTCAATTTCAACCTTGTGGTAATCTTAATTAATTAGCCACTAAGTTAGTAGCATAAAAACATGCCATTTTGTTCAGTTTGCAAACGAATTTTAATGTCATATCAAGCAATATATGGATTGGAAATTACTAGCAACATAAACCCATAGTAATTAATTATCAAACATGAAAATTGTGGAGTGGAACTTTAGTTTAGGCACAAGTGAAAAAGACGATTCAGTAATCGCAGGAGCAGACATGGTCTCCCAATATACAGCAAGTGACTTGCCCAAGCATGAAGGAAAGTATACTGCGTATAAGTGGCTTCCAACTTCACTTGTAAGAAACTGTAGGAAGGATTAACGACAAACGAAAAATACCCGGAATTGTAAGTTTTATAACCATGTGTTGAAAACACCAAGAACCCTACATGATCAGTTGAGACATACTATGCCGAAATCGAACTGCCCTCACTGTCTGATGCCTGTAAATCTGACTGTATTGCGAATTCATCTATAAAGTTAAGAGCACGTGGGTCAACTAGGTGGGCCCTAGCACGTGGTTTAGGATTCAGGGCAACAAATTCATGAGCCACTGCATCAGCATACACGGGAAGAGTAAATGGCTTCGGTGGACTAGGAAAGAACTGAGGATGAGAAAAGAAAGGGACATTGGCTGCAGTTGTCATGCTGTGGGCTTGCCTGAAAAACCAAGTTATCCACATGTAAGTCGGACGGTTAGAAATTGATGTATTGATGACATGCGAAGAGGAAAACAGTCACAGGATGACTTACTTACGGAATCTAGTAGTCTTCACAATAGCTTGGATGGGAACTTTGTCTTCATCCATATCGACTGGTACATTAGCCGGTTTAGGTGGGTTAGGGCTAGGACCGACGACCGTGTGCATCATTGGAGCAATAAGTGCATCAAAAATAGCCTTATCCTCCTCGAATGCAAGAATATGTCGCAATGTGGCACGGCAAGCTTCGATGGTTGCACTTGAAGACATGAAATAAGTCCAAGGAAGTACACAAAGGAAAAACCACCAAGTGCTTTAATTCATGATCATGACAATGACAAGTTTATACCAAAGTACCTATAGCGGCTGTGCAATCGACCACAATGTCCCTTGGTTTGCTGCATGCTTCTACAAGCATCTGCATGAATTCCCGAGATTTCTCTCGAGGTCCTCTCCATGGTATATCTCCATTCATGGTGACGTCATTCTTATTGCAGAAATTCTGCAGAATGTCATCCTTACCCACATTAATACCCACAGCATCTTGGGATTCCATGTATTGGAAGGGGTAGTCATCCTCGGACTTTGGTCCATTCTCTTTTACAACGAGATATATGAAGAACCGCATAGTCTGCAACAACCAAGAAGTGAGGATTAAACACTATTTTAGGAAATCATTAAAGCACCCATAGAAGACGTGGGGAAATACATTACCGTCTTAGTGTTGTCTGCTGGAGACGTTAGATGAAGGCGGTTCATGCTGAACCATGTCCGTAGTATCTTGAATTTGTATCCTTGGCAACAACCAAGGAGTTGGCTTCTGTGGACACGAGAGAGGGCAGGATATATTATGAGAAGACCTCCATAGTCATGGAGGTATGCTTCGGCAAAGTCAAAGATTGGCACTAACCAATCATCTGCAAACACGTTCCACTTTGGTATAGGTGCAGGAGGAGTCGAGAGTGTGGGAATATGAAGGCCTTCAGGAACATCCACGATGACCAAGTCCACTGCAGCCTCACGCTTCAAGACTCCATTGAAGAAGCGTTGTTTGTCACTCGAATGCTGTAGGAAAACATGAGGGATAAGTAGAAACACAATATAGGCACATAGAACTTCAAAAGGGAGTTGATGAAATTGCAGTAGTATGTGAATGATAAAAAGAATTTATAAATAATGGTTTTGCTTGAAACGTACCATTGAAAGGAACGCATTCACGTCATCAAATGCTTTCTTTTGACTTGGTAAAGCGGACAACGACAGGTTCAATATGCACTCGTCTACATCATGAACAAGGTAGTGAGAGGACGGAGTGAGCCCGTGGACCAAGTGCTCTTGAGTAAGCGAAAAGCCTGATGACCCTTCTTTCACCTCAGCTGCACTTGTAGCTGGTTCTGGGTTTGCGGTTTCGGCCTTCCTCTTGGTCCCCTTCTTTTTACCCTTCTCTTGGGCCTTCTCAGATTGGATGGCTTGTCGCTTCTTTCTGATGTCATCGGACTTCCTCTGTGCTTCTTCAAGCTTCTCTAGCTTCTTCCTATCAGAGACCTCCCGCCTTTGGATGCATCTTGCTCGCATCTCTGGATCAAGATGAGCAAACTCGTCGAACTCAGCATCAACAGTAGCGGCATCCTTCAAGGTCTATAATAGAGCCTCCTCATCTGGCGGAGTAGTCCCAAAGATGCACTCTATATACCAAGGACACGCTTGCAGATGTGGACTTGTCCACTTTGTCAACTGCATGGGAGAAAACATGCAGTCCGGAGAAGACCGATTTAACCAAGTAGTCAAAAATGGTGGTAAATCTGCCTTCGCAATTGCCTTCTTGTTGTATAGCTCAAACTTGAAATACCTGCGTCCAATGTAGGATTAGTTAGCTACCTTTATAAGAAGAACTGATTGTACAATAAACAAAGCCCAAGGACAGTGCATTGGACCCTCCAAATATGATTACAGCATGGTTGTACGGAAGAGCCGCAATGCCATAAGAACTCCTACACAAGGTTAGACACCTGTAAATCACACGCTTCACAACCAGCGCCGACCCTCTGAAATCCTTGAAGCTGTCTGACTTCTTGAAGGAGTCAGCACCCTTGAAAACACCGGTGAAAGCAATATCCCAAAGCTTCATCCTCCAACTCTCAATGTACTCAAGCAGTGTCATTGGTTCGCTTGGAACGCTCATATTGATTGGAATATTGTCTGCTCGAACGATTGATTTAAACATGTCGTTGGTTGACTCTTCAATCTGAAGAAGTAAATGTAAACACATTGAGGCCAAGTTGTGCAACACAGAATGTAAAATAGTAATGCATTAAATACAATAATGAAACCATGAGATATAACCCTTACCCCAGCATACCAGCACGTCCTAGCAAGAAATTGAGTCAACCTCTCCTCATTCACAGGACAAGGTGGAAATCGGCGAGCCTCACGGGAGGGACCAGAAGCATTCATCCACTTGAGCCACCTGACTTTTAATTCTGGAGACACGTTGGCTGTTGCAATCAACTGTAACTTTTCTAGAGTCAACTCGGGAACAGCAAAAAGGCTCCAATGTCGCTCTATCTGTATCAAGAAAATGATAAGGCATCGTCAGTGAAGAAGAGACAAATGGATGAAGAGCAAAAAGCTGAACCAATGGTTTCGTGAAAATACCTCTTTCAACTAGTCAAGTCCCAATGCCGGATTTGCAACGGCTACAATCTTCGAGAGCTTCTTGTATAGCTTCTCCGTAGAATCCTTAATTGATGCCCTCATAGCCAGGGCAACACCCTCTCTTGTAACCTCATCTTCAGGCGTATCCTCATGATACTTTCGGACTGCCGCATCAGCAGCTGTGGCTATCTCTTGCTGAACAAACATGGGGGAAGCCACATAAGTTTTCAATAGAACAAATGATACTAACATGGAGTGCTTCATGAAATTTCAATATGAGTTACTGTTACTGATCACATCCATACTTTAAAAATAAACGATGTGAAGACATCCAAGGGCATAGAGTACCACGACTTTTGTGTATTCTGTTGACATTTTGCCTTCTCCTCAGGACTCAGCAATTCATGAAATTTCTCAAGCTCAAGTAATCCATACTTCTGAACGCGGTAGAGTGTATGAACCAGGTTGGTTTTGACATGCGAGTTCTCGGTATGCCTGCAGTAAATAATAATTTAGGATGCACCTGAGAAGTAACTCCAGGAAATAGAGCATTGTTGAAGAAACGTATTGTAATAGGTGATGGCAAACGATGACAATGAGATTGGTGTAAATTCACTTGTTAATATCGTGCATTGCTTGCATTGCAACTCCAATTCGATGCCTTGTGTCTAGAACTATTGAGTCCACACAAATGTGCCATTCACGATCTGCTTTGTGGAGGCGCTCAATATGATTCATCCAGACGATTCGTCTATGATTCCCATCGCAAACAAAAAACTTGTAGTCCACCAAATGCTTGAGGATAGTATGCTCAAGCTTCTCGTTGAATTCATCATTCACTACATTCCATATAGGTCCCCATTCTTTCTTCTCAGCATCGGTAAAGATTGCCATCTCACCCACCTCATTTGATACTGAGACTTAGAAGACTCTTGCGCCCTCCTCATATCCTCGACTGAATTGGTTCTCCAACAACGTCAAATCGCACGAGAGTGTAGGCCGTACCATGGGCATTGGAACTAGACGACATAAAGGTATCTTCAATCTTGATTGGTCACTGGATGTCAATCTCAAGCTATGAATGATGGACACAATGTCCATCGTCTGCGACTTCCGAATTTCATCTTCCATGTAGTGCGGTTGAACCCCAGGAATTGAAATCTCCGAGGCTTCACCGTCGTCATCCTCCCCGACACCCCTATGTGCAGGAGCCCTAGCAGTCATAGACAATGCTCTCGGTGGGGATTTCTGGGATGCAAGCTCCTGTGTATTGAAAAAGACAACGGAGTTGCAATTGTCATATGAATTTCACATACAGATACATTGAGAAATATATTGGAATGTTCATTTGAAAAGGACATCATGATTATCAATCTGAATGATTTAGAATGGAATATTATAGAGAGATCAATTTATGAAGTTAACATCATCAAACACATGTCCACAAACCACACTCTCTAGTGAAAATAATGTATCTCCCAAATCAATATTGGATGATATCCTCTGGGGTAGTAAGCCTAGATGACACATCATCAACGAATACAAGTTCCTAGTCCCCGAATCCAACGGACATGCAACATGACTCAGAAGAATCCGACAACCCCAAACTCTACAGGTCATCTACTCCCTCATTGAGTTCGTGAATCAGATTTTGAAGATCGTATGGTACCCTTGGCTGCTTCTCTCGGAGATGAATGTCGGCATCTATATCTGGGACGTGAATCTCCACGACCGCAAGAGTAGGATCTTGAACATTCTGAACTTCAACAACGTTCTCATGACATTCAACCTGGAGATGGAAATAATTAGAATACTTATATAAGATGAACAAACAATATTCACAACAAATTGATTAAGAAACTAGGATTCCAGAACATTCAGTGAAGGGAGACAAATTATAACGGGCCGAGAGCCCATGGGAGCCGAGTCAGCATAATTGAGCTATCAGGTCCCTAGCAGGGGCAAGAGTTAACCGTGACTAAGAACTCATGCTTGGCCCGAACCTTGTCAGTGGAGTCTCGGTCCCGAGAGAGCGATCTGCGGTGCAATACCATGCTCGATTCGGTGTACTGTATTATGCAAGCCTAAAACTCGGCAGTGCAACCCCTAATCTGTAAAAGCCAAATTCTTGAAATTCCCAACTCGGTACAAACGAAAACAAGATGCTAGAGGAGTGATGAAAGATTTTGTTTCCATTAATCATGCATGGACCCGAGCGGTCAGATTTTATCTCGGTCCCGAGAGAGTGATTCTGAATGACGAGACGTGCATGATTTCGGTGAACCCACGGAGTGTACAGGTAGGCAGGCTACAGGTATTTATGCTGAGATATCTATGCTTGGCCCGAACCTTGGAGGTGCCGTCTCGGTCCCGAGAGAGAGATCTGGGCTGGGACAGCGTGTATGATTTTTTGCACTGTAATATGCAAGCCTATACCTCGGCAGGTCAAACATCGGCAGGACAAGTAATCATGCATGTCACCAACCTTCCAGGTGTTCTCTCGGTCCCGAGAGAGTGTCATTGAATGACGATGCATGCATGATTTTGAACAGGATCCCATTGATGACCTAAATGTAAAGTCTCGGGATCCCATATTTGATGAGGAATACAAACCCTATGTTCTGAGCAAGGGGTGGATGGAGAACTCTTGACTCGGTGAACCCTCAGAGATTACAAGAAATCATGCTACAGGTAAGTCTTCTCCAGGTAAGACAGCTGAGAAATCTATGCCTGGCGCAAACCCTATCTGTGCCGTGTTGGTCCCGAGAGAAGGATTCGGGGAAAGATGCCGAGCACGATTTGTTGAACTGAATTATGCAAACCTATACCTCGGCAGGGCAACTAATCATGGCAGATCTCGGCAGGGCACCTTATCATGCATGGCACCAAGCTTCCAGCATTGACCCTATATTCACGAATATACTGACTCGGTAGAAACGAAAGAAACAGATGGAGGAGTCATTAATCATGCATGGCCCCGAGTTGTTAGGGGTTCTCTCGGGACCGAGAGAGTTCTTTTGAATGAGGAGGCATGCATGATCCCGCTGATGCCCTAAACAAAAATTCCCGGGCTCCCAGATTTGATCAGGGACCGTAAACCCTATTATCTGATTCAACGCACGCGAGGGGCGGAAGGAGAACACTTGATTTGGTGAACCCTGTCGGAATACACGGAATCATACTGCCAGTAAGCCTTCTAGGATCCTGCAAATTGATAAATGTATGCTTGGCCGGAACCCTATCGGTGCCATCTCGGTCCCGAGAGAAGGATCCGGGATGCGACGCCGTGCACAATTTGTTGCACTGTATTACGCAAGCCTAAACCTAGGGAGGGCAGACCTCGGCAGGGCAGACCTCGGTAGAGATCCTAAATTCATGAATGTACTGACGGCGTAGAAACGAAAGAAACCAGCTGGAGGAGTCATTAATCATGCATGGCTCCGAGTTGTTAGGGGTTCTCTCGGTCCCGAGAGAGTTCTTTTGAATGAGGAGGCATGCATGATCCCGCTGATGCCCTAAACAAAAAATTTCAGGCTCCTAGATTTGATCAGGGACCCTAAACGCTATTTTCTGATTCAACGCAAGCGAGGGGTGGAAGGAGAGCACTTAATTCGGTGAACGCTGTCGGTCTACACGGAAATATACTACAGGTAAGCCTTCTAGGATCTTGCAGGCTGGTATATGTATGCTTGGCTGGAACCATGTCGGTGCCGTCTCGATCCCGAGAGAGGGATCCGGGGTGCGACGCCGTGCACAAATGTTTGCACTGTCTTACGCAAGCCTAAACCTCGGCAGGGCATACCTCGGCATGGCAAACATCGGCAGGGCAGACCTCGGTAGTGAATCTAAATTCACGAATGTACTGACTCGGTAGAAACGAAAGAAACCTGCTGGAGGAGTCATTAATCATGCATGGCCCCGAGCTGTCAGGGGTTCTCTCGGTCCCGAGAGAGTTCTTCTGAATCAGGAGGTATGCATGATTTCAAACTAGATCCCGCTGATGCCCTAAACGTAAAGTCTCGGGCTCCCAGATTTGATCAGGGACCCTAAACGCTATTTTCATATTCAACGCAAGCGAGGGGCGGAAGGACAGCACTTGATTCGGTGAACACTGTCGGTCTACACGGAAACCTATTACAGGTAAACAAGCTATGAAATACATGCAGGACCACCGTCCCTCGAGTGACACTGAAGCATTCTGGTGGTACCGTAGTTACGAAAGAGGTTTAGGGTTCTAGGCATGACAAACCGTGCCAATCCAGAGTTGCTTTGAGGCTAGTATAGTCCGACATGCAAGTATGTTGTGCTTCAGCGTACCTGGGCTATGGCGGCGGCGCTTTCTTGCGCAAGTGGCAGCACAGTAGTGTCTCCAGCTTGATTTCTTCGCGGACACAGAACTCGATCCATTACTGAAGACCTTGGAGAAACACAGAATTGCCTCCACACGTCAGGAATCCATGAATACCTCATAACACTCTATATCGGAATAAGTTAGTGAAGTGGACACAGAAAGTTAGGGACGACCTACCAATTTGTCCTTCGCGGACGCCAAGGCGGAAATCACAACCGCAGCGTCAGGTGTGTAGACAGGGAAGTCGACGACCCGAGGACGAAATGGCAGCACAGTTGCTCCCCAGCAAGGTATGGTATCGCGCTCCCTTTCAGGATTAGGGTTGACGGCGGGATGCTGTATTTTTATGGGATGTACGGTCCAGACTACGTAGGGAAGTACGATTCCGAACTACGGCCGGAACAACGGTTCAGTTGGAACTACGTTTGGATCTACGGTTGCATCAAAGGGTATTAGCCTACATCTTTAGCGATCCATATTCCTACCTCACCTACCTCTCTTTACACTTCGCTTCGCATTAAATGGATTATCAATTTTTAGATTGTATGTTATGAATTGAAATCCTAATTAATTATGTCCCTATATTGTGGATCATTTCTTCAATAGGATCGAACAGTATTCGTCGGCTGAGGGTTTTCATTATACTTTGAGCTTCACAATAGTGAGCAATTAAATTTCATTACAAGATATATCAGTTGATATCTATTCTAAATATGATGTTTTTAGATATGTAGTCTCTATAAAAATTCAGTCACTTTAAAAATTTTGTAGTACTTGTTCTCGGGCCAAGCTTTTCTATAGAGTAGGGAGGATAGTATATATTTGCATATTTCATGCACTCATTATTGGTAGTATGTACCATTGTTTGATTACAGCACATATTATAGTTATTTGCTCACGGTCTTGGGAGGGGTACAATCTTGGAAACGAAGTGAAGTAACCTCGTATAAGTCTAATATAAGATTTATCTGCATATCTTAAAAATCCTCCATAATTGCGATATCATTTACAATATCCCTTATTATTACTTGATGGATGACTTAGATTATGGTCAGTGTGTTCGTTTACGTATATCGGTCAAATTCTTTTTGGAAATGTTAATGATTCTGAAGAATCTTGAGATTCGATTTCACTGTGCTAAGTGGATTGTGCTTCTTTACTACAGAAGCCTCTCATATATATCACTATACTAAGGGAATACTTACACAGACCTGCCTGACATGTATTAACGGTGTACCCAATACATTCAATGGCCTATTTAATCTTTGTTCTCCTAACAATTTGTATGCCGCCGTTTTCATACTATATTGTACTTCTTGAGTTACTACTAGTATTTAGTATTCACATGTTGTATTTATTGTATTTCATTCTAGGCCTGATTTTGAATGTGTTATTCAGAGCCTTTCAGTACTTCTACGCTAATGTTCTGTATAAAATATAGTCTTCGGTTATAGTGTTATTTCGCCCTTGGAATTTACAACCTTAAGAGTTTCAGGTTCGATGCATTGCTTTGACTGATAGCATAACAGGATCTTCAATGGCAATTGTGAGGGCACATGGAGAGTGTGTTCCGATCTCATTTCCTGTGGGCGAGTTGGGATATGCTGTTGTTAGTTTGTCTCGATTGAGTGCCCGTTTCCAACTTGTGGAGAACTCATTAGATATTGACGAAGAAGTATTTGATAGTATAAGTGGTGAC
Organism: Climacium dendroides; assembly: GCA_950106755.1. Lineage (NCBI taxonomy): Eukaryota > Viridiplantae > Streptophyta > Bryopsida > Hypnales > Climaciaceae > Climacium > Climacium dendroides. Next base: position 24,013,155 of record OX467088.1, read on the forward strand.
TTGACGCATACTATAGGGCAAGAGCCCTCTGTGTGTGGCCCTGTTAGGCAATGGCATTTGCGTGAAGGTAGGTATTTAACATATGGATTACCGCAGTCCTGTGCAGGAGCCTCCAATGCAGAGGGATCCGCTAGAGTTTCTAGGACTAGTACTTTCGAGAATACTGTGAAAATTGAGTCTGGTGTGGAGGTGATTACCATTGGAAGTGACGACTCTGATGGTTCATCTCCACCCTGTAAACTTCTGAAACCGACATCCTTGTCTGCAGTTGGTAGAGCGTACTCATCCTTTTCGCCTTCTACAGATACAGTGACACCATCATCATCATCCCGTGCGTCTTCAATTGTTTCATGTTTGCAGAAGTTGTGCCACACAAAAGGTTCCAGGAACCCGTTCAAGAGGGTCAATTGGAACTCAATTAGAATATGTAGTGTTCAATTTGTTCCACCTTCATTCAATGGCGATGTGATTTTTGAGTTACCACCCGTCAGAGATGTTTGGGGAACTCACAGTCAGGCTAAGCTTCTCACTGGAATGGAGAAACGCTATGATGGTCATGTTTGGACAAATCTTCATACGACAAATATAAAAAATGCAGACAGCCTGACATTTCGGTTGGCGTCTTGCGTGGGCCACCTACAATGTGTCAACCCGAGTTGTGACTATCTAACTCGAAAGCACCGTGTAGCTCTCATCAACGAGACTGAATGGGATGGTTGTTCTCCTGTTCCATTTGAGGTTCGTGATATTCCTCCAGTTGGTTCCACTATCACATGCAAAATTTGTTCAATTGCTCCATCGTGTATTGGTAGTTGTCCTGCGAAAATCTATTATGTAGTTGGGTCACAGGACATGACTCGGGCTTGTGTTCATTTCGGTATTCACAACCACCCTGTGAAAGATGGAGATTGCCGGGACTCCAAGGAGAGAACTCGGTCTTTGATATCAGACCAAGTTGAGTGGAACCCGTCTGGAACAAATTCCGCTATCGTCCTAGAGGCTAGCAAGAAGTTCCTTGGAGAGATGCTACTTCGACCCGAAGGAACTACACCTACCGTATTTGGTCTCCAGGAATTGATGCCGGTTCTGGAGAAATGCAAATTCATGAGTTCCCCAAGTATTCGCAATGAAGTAAGTACGTTCAAGTACTTCCGGCGCTTTGGAGTCATGGACAGCATCACAAAGCTTCGTAGTTGTAGCAATTGGGCTTTTGTGCAGGAGAACAGATTTCCTGGTCAAAGATCCGACTCTGATAAAGTATTTGTGTTCAAAATGTCCGAGGTTGGCCCTGGAAGTAGCGTGGACTTGGTATCGCGTATGCAACTTGGTGGTGACCTTGAGGACGCATGGATCATGTTTGATCATGTTAGGCGAGTGAAGCTCTGGACTACAATTGCGTGTCATGTTTATGACACGACATATTGCCATGTCATGACTATTGCAGTTAGTGATATGCAGTCAGAAGATGTAGTTGCCCAATGCGACTTCTGGAAAAACCTAAACGTTGTGATGGGTAGACATGGACATACCTTGCCCTATTTTAAGGGCTTCATGGCTGATTCGGCACAAGCAAACTGGAATGCGGTGCGCATAGTTTATGGAAGTGGTGATCCAACCGAGCCCATGCCCAATCGAGAACGTACATGTTTATTTCATTGGACTCAGTCAATGGAGAAACACACGAAAGCAGACATTCACATTGACCTTCAAAACCAGCATCGGAAGCTATGCAAACAATATAAGGATGCAAATTCTTTAGCAGAGGCAGAGACTAGGTTTCATGCAATTCGAACGTGGTGGCATTCATCCGGAGCCACAACCGGGGAGGGGCTTCGTCGTTTGGAGCTATGGTTAGCGTTTTGGCACTTCCGGTATAGGCAATGGGGAGCATTCATGGACACTGTAAGATTCTTGATCACCGTATCCGTCGTTTCTTTGTTTTTCAGGATATGGTTCTTGTTGCTGTCTTATCTTCTATCATTGCTAATTATTTATTTGTTTTATGCTTTTTATCTTCAGTTTCTCGAGTACTTCATATAACAACCCTAATTGTAGACCTTAAACCTAGGAAATATTGTAGTAGCTTTAATCCATGCTCTATGGAACAGGGACTCACTGAAGATGAACTTGGACTCATTCCTACTTGCAACCTCGCGGAGACCGTCCATAACAAATGGTTGCAACAATCTGGAAAACGTGGCACTGATTTGTATGTCGCCACCGTAGATGACTATGTTCGAGCGTTCATGCAAATGGTTAGATATTACCAGTTCCTAAAAGGTGAGAAGCCGGGAACTGGTCTAGGAAAAGAAGAACTATTGCTTTGTGTAGCACAAAGATATGCTCAACGTATCGGTAATCCGAAAGGATTGAACGATGCCATAGCATCTGTACCAGGTGTCAATGAGTATTGCACTAGGAAGCCCCATTTGGAAGGCGAGGAAGTTTTCGGATCTGAGAAGCGAATGCCAAATCTTCCTCCTGGTTCTGAATATGACTCGCATCGTCCTGACAAAGTGAATTTCTCCCGACCCCAGGTTGGAACGAGGGCCACCCCTGCACCCACACCAGTCATTTTCTTGGATCGCATTTTTGAAGAACCATGGCCTGTGACGCATGAAGATCATCCGGATTTGTTGGAGTCACCTAAGACCAGGTCAATTCCTGCAACTGAGGTGGCCTCCCAAGTGAGGACCGTCCAAGAAACAGTTTGTGATAAGTCTCAATGGCATATTGCCCGTTTGCCTAAGACGTCTTCGAAGGCATGTTTTGCATTGCAGGCCATTACGCAAAAAAAGTGTGTAGCTAAAATAGTGCAAGGCAATAGGGGAACAGCTGCACCTACATACACCGGCAGCATGGACAACTATAAGAAAAATAGGATTGAGAGAATGCAATTTTTTTTCTGCAATGATGATATATCGCGGTGCATCAAAGGTTCTCGGCGAAAATGGGTTCTATCAAAACCGGAAGTACCAGATATTTGGCTGGTGCAAGTTGGAACCAATCTTACACCCAAAGAGATACTAGATCTTCAAAATGCAGGATTCCGTCTTCCGCAGCGTCTTGCCATTTTCCCTCGTAGGCTATTTGGAAATCATGATTTGCCCCCTGATGATTTGGGACTTCAAGTTCCAGAGTCACCCGCTGAACACCCCAGCATACGGTCAGGAAAGAAGATTCGGAGGAATCCAAAAGCACCTACAACAAAGCAAGCAAACAATTGCGCCTCCGCACTCACAATGAAAGCAGTGGTTCGTGAAGTTACTATGGTACCGCATCCAGGCTTCGGATGCATCATTGCACTGGACTCAGGTACACCGCCTACCATTCAACATTACATGATCACTGTAAGTGCATTTCCTGAATGCACTTGCCTTTATTTCAAGGACATGTCAACAAAGGCTCTAGGAAAAAGAGGGCAATGGGCTAATTGCAAGCACATGTATTTTTTGTTCACTAGAGTTTGCCAATTGGATGCAGAAGTAGATCTTTTTATTCATGCTCCAAGCTTTAGCTTTAACAAAGTGAAACGCATACTTCAGAGTGGTATCTTGAAGCTGAAATCCAATTAGTACACAGTTATCCTTCTAAACGGTTGGCCTTAGCATATTGCAGTGTACCTTTGGATGATGTTCTCCAAACTTGTTTCACGTAAGAATTGTAGTGAGAGTAAAAGGGCCACTACTGAATTTCAATTGTCATTCGTCCATTGCACCTTGCACTATCATGCGTGATTGCCCATCCCACACTCTCTAGTATGATTCGTATATATCTCTAGATATAAAATATTCATAGAGGATTGTTTAGATTGGTCTTGATAATTGCGATTAAAAAAAATGGCCTTCCCTTGTCCCAATCCACTGAAAATGACCTTGACTTCATTGCCTTTTTTCAATGAATATGGTAGGACAACGACAGAGTTACTTAGAGGTGGTCACCTTATGCATTTGCAAGTTTGCAACATTTACCTGAACTTCCTATGGTTGTAAACCCATTTTTTATTAGCACTATCTCATGCTAGCATTGGTAGCCTAAACCTAAACCCTTGAAATATAGATGAGTAGCAATTATTGATGAATATAATTGCTAACATAATTGAAATGCATTATTATTGATAGGAAGTTTTTGAACATGCTAATGCCTTTCATATGATAAATTGGTAAAGTGGTTGGGCATGGATGAACTTAATTAATCATTTTAACCCTATCGCATGGAAATGTTCGCCTAATCCCAAGTATTCTAACTACAGTTGTTCAGTAGTTTAAATTAAATTGTTCACCTAACCTTATGTTTTTCAATGCATTAAACAGATGTGCATCCAACAATAAAAAGTTTATATGAACCCTAAACCCAATGCTCTAAACCCTAAATATAGTCCTCTAGAAAAAGTTAACAGATGTGCAATAAATAAGACACGAAGGCAATAATAAATACCCTAAACATTGAACCCTCACCCTAGAAGTATGTCTGTCCTTCACCTTTGAAGGGTCATTTAACGGTTTGAGGTCCCCAATTATATTTAGATGGAGAAAACACATTTATAGGGGTACCCCTAAACCCTAAAACCGCGGTGAAAGGTTATGTTATGTATCTTGATACCACGGTTATAGGTTCACACCCAAATAATCTTTTTGCTATAGACTTAGGGTTTCCTGTCTTGGATCGACGGTGATAGGTCCATTTCCATGGTTATGGGAGCATGAATATAAAGTTATCATGTTTGACTTTGTAAAACTTCAAAGCAACACTAGTCTAAACATGTACAAGACATACTTCATTCAAAAGTTCATTCAATTTGGGATCCATAACCATAAACACCTTTTTTCTTACATGTCCAATGGATTTTTCCATGAAATGTAGACGAAGTCATCTATTTAGTTGATTTGAAAACATTTCCAATCAATTGCCCACCTAAACATTTATAACTTTGAGGCGTCTATCTTCTTGGGCCACTTTGGCAAAAAGCCCTAAATCCTAACTATCCACTGAAACCTTCCTATTCCTCCATCTCCTCTCCCCCCTTCCGTCTAGGCAATTGAAAGGCCAATCCTTAAAGAATCCTTTCTCCTTTCTCCCTCCCATGCCGTTGATCTAGATACGGGTAGGGATACTTTACAAGGCCAGATACGATATAATATAGACACGGTCCGGATGCAAGATACAAGATATAGTTCGAATACAATACAAATCCAATATGGTACGAAGATGAGATACGGAATATAGTTCAAATGCAATATAAATACGGTATGGTATAGATACAAAATACGAGGTACGAGGTATGGATATAGATATATCCCGTATCAAATGTTACCCTAGCCCCACCTGAAAAATACAGAAGGGCAGGAGGGGGGGGAAAACGCTAAATTTAATATAATAAAAGTTTGAGCTCATTGGTGGGAGGTACTAAAATTCAATTTCATTTTTTTTTGGGAGTGGATAGTGAGACAGTCTCACTATCCACTCGAAAGACAAGCCACTAAGCTTTGGCACATGAACCAATTAATTGATATAGCATTAAAACACCAATCCCCTACACAAATTGGTTAGTCATAATCCCACCGTAGGAGGTGTCGAATATCATTGTTGAAGTTATGCACCAACAATAATAAAACCATTCTTATAAGTTGAATCAATATAACCCTTCCCTCCATGTGGTCAATGGTCCTAAAATATTTCTACATATATTCAGGTTGTAGTCCACCCTAAACTTTAGAACTTAGACTTTTTAAATCCCCAAATTTTGAGACTGGACTTTTTATTACCTTAAAGTATGCTGATTTATGGAACTAAGGCCCAAAATTTTTAGTTGACTTTTGAACCTAAACCCAAATTCAACAAAATAAATAAATCCATAAATTTCTACCGCACCAAATTACAGAAAAAGGCCCTAAATCAATGCTCCATGCTCCAATTCCATGCTCTACGCTCTACGCTCCCGCTTTACGCTTGTATACTAGCTTCGTTGATTTTAAGTGCTCGTATCTTGTGATTGATATGGTCAAAGTTTTTGAAATTTCTTCCAAAAATTTTCATATTGTCTAGTCTAGTACAAGATCCTATAGTTGGATATGCAAAAGAAAAGAGTTTTCAAATTTTTTTTATTATTTGCATTGAAAATGACAATTTTGAGTGTTTTTTACCCGTAAATGGTCATGGGACTTTAGGGGTTAAACTCATTGAGTGGTTTAGCCATCCATTTCTATGGAGCAAAAGTGTAGAAATAAGTTCAAAATTTTGCACATCATAAATGCATTGAAACAATGCAATCATCATATGTAAAACATGAAAAAATTATTACATTACGTATATTATGTACATGACAAACTTGTGAGAATGATTTTTGAAAGGTACCTCACAATCTTGTATGTTTCCAACATAAAGTAGGAGGATTTAAAATCACAAATGCTCTAAAATCGCCCACCTCCTCAAATGTACACTATTTGTACATGTTGTTTTTTCGTAGCCTTCAAAAGTGTACAAACAATGTACATTTGAGGAAGAGGGCGATTTTAGAGCCTTCAATGTCATTTCAACTTCAAATTTCATAACTAATTTCATAAAGCTCCAAAAAATATGAAACGACTTGGGTTAGATGCCAAATTTACTTGTCTTTCAAGGAAAATTGACTGAAAAATATTTCAAGAAGTTTCACCTCCCCAAAATTCAGTTTCAGCTCTTACATGGACAATTTATGAACCTCCTCCTTCATATATTTCCCCCCAGGAGATCATTTAGTGTATCTATAAGAAACCACGTGAGTTAAAGTGATTTTTTGGACCCCTATATACTTTTTAATAAACTACAATTTCAATCTATAGTTTTGAACTTTGTTTAATATTGACTTAAAGTTTAGGGTGTCGAAAATTCCCAACTCAAATAACATATGAAATAATTTTCAAAATAGGTTGAAAAATGAACTAAAATGGCATTTTTTCAACTCAAATATTTATAGAGAACACTTTAAATGACATTGCATCATTATTAAAAGAAAATGAACTTTGAATAGAGAGTTATTTTTGGCAATTTTTTTTGTTCATTTTCTAAACAATTTTTTTCTGAAATAAAATAGGGGTATGAAAATTATTTTCAACTTTATAGTGTATTTTTTTACTTCAAATTTTTATAACTAATTATAATTAACAAATAAAAATACCAATACTTCACAACGTAAACTTTCAAAGTAGAAGAATCTCCTCATATTTTTTTTCTTTTCCTTTTAGTTAAATTTTAGAACATAAAATAGGGGGTTGAAAATCTTAACAATCTTAGTTTCTAATGGATACTCTAAGTGATCTCCCCATGATATTTCCTGCAAAATATCACACAAATCCAAAGTTTCTAAATAAAAAACAATAACACGGTCATAAGTTACCATATAAAACAGACAAAAATCAGTTCCTTTCCATCTCTTACCACATTTGCAAAACTCTTCTGTTAATGATGTTGCACTCCTGCTACTGTGCTGTTAAGTTTTTGTTTTTTTTAAAACTTAACCCAGTAACGCTGCCAGCGCCATTTTGTGGCGTTTGGATGACTACAGAATGGTGTGTACAAAGATCAGAAGCATTTTTTCATCCATTTTTTAATTATTGACCCTTCAAGGTGGGTTATGAAGATTATCCAATTGAGTTTTTAGTCTTGCCAATGTTTGTCTTTATCTAAATGAGAAGTTAGTAGAAAAAACGGATCACAAAATATACCATTTTAGTGCATTTTGGGAAGTTGTTGCTCCTTGCTCTAAATCTGGAATTTCTCCACAAAAATGATATTTTTTGAGTTTGAACCAAACTAACAAAATGAAGTTCATCTTCTCTAGTTTTTACTCCAATTTGAATTTTGAAAAAATTCCTAATATTAAATATTTTATTGCAATTTGAACTTTGGATGTATTTTCAAATGTCAATTAAATTTTAATTAGAGAATGACATGGAAATTGAGTTTATACCATAATGTTTGTTACTGTAGTATACACACATGGTGAATTTTTTTTATTTTTTGAAATAATTTTCTATTTGTGGTGATTTTTCTTCACTTTTTCTTCAAAAATTCTCAAAATAATCAATTTTTCATAAAAAAATCTAAAAAATTTGTAAAGTAAAGCAGCTGACATGTAATTTCAGCTAAAAAATGAATATAAAATTTTTCATTCATATTTAGTTGCAAAATGTTAGCAAATTGGGTGATGCGGAATGAGGCTTGAAATCAGCGGTCATGGGTCCGTCCTTACTGGGTTAAGTTAGATAACGATGAATCTTTCAATTTGCGGAGTCACTTAAGTTACTAGACTTGGAATGCAAGCAGTGGACGTGCGGACACAGAATGAAACTACTTGATTGATCACTGTGGCTGCAAAAAATTGATGGATTCAGTTGAGTTGTTTGCGTGAGTTGGTTGCTGTTAGAGCATCCCCACTCGTCTGGGAAAATTTGGCTGGCATTTTTGCCAGTCCATCCACGCTGCAAGCCAGCAGCGCTGTTGAGCCTCACTGGTGGGCCTGTTAACAAGCCAAATAAGGGTTGGGAGGTGAAATGCAAAGGTAATAAATAAGCTTCTTACTTGTTGGGAAGGGGGAGTTTCTGTGAGGCGACATACCAAATGTTTTTTATTTATTTTTTATTTTTTATTTTTTCGTTTTTTCCTTGAAACATACTGAATGTTCTGAATCGTTTGTTAATTAATAAGTGATTGTTATAAAATGTGAAGGACTAGAGTTTTTAATTTCTACCAAGGATGTGAAATTGCTATGTTGTTTTTAAATTTTGAAGTATTTGAAAGTGTTGAAGTTTCTGAAAAATTAGAAAACTTGATTTGAATATGCTTATTCATGCTTGTTCAATTGGAAAATGCCAAAGGTTTAGGTAATTTAGGAAAAGGGCGAAATTGCCAGAAATTTCAGAAAATAAATGACGAACATTATGAACAATTAGAGGTCATTTTAGAAATAGTCATACATTACAATGCATGAAATTAGTCCATGAAGAACATAACCCCCACGACCAAGGTAATCATCAAAACGGTTCAACTAATGGATCAATAGGTGTATTCTTTGTTTCTACAAGTGCACAGTCAAGTCATCCATCGGCTAGTTTTTGGCCATCGCATCCCTTAATCCCTAAATATTTTTTATTATATTGTTTACTAAAAATGCTCCAAAATTGACATTTGTAGTGCAAGTACTACGTTTAAAAAGATGTTTATTTTCTACTATGATATTAAAATTTGAATCAACAAAAATCCTTATTTTGGCCCACCAAAAAAATAGAAACTTGCACTTCATAAGGTTACATTTGTGTGAAGATTTGTGCAAAATGGTGGTGCTTCTTTGGATTCATTCTTCAAAGCAAGTTGTCTATGTGCATGAAAAATTCTAGATCATTTGAAATGGTGCAACACATAGGAAAAAATAAGAAGTAGAAAGAAATAGAGAATGATTGAAAATACTAATAAAACAATTACAAATCTAATCCTAGAATTAAAAAATGCTAATCCTAATGGTTGTAATGTTGAGACAAACAAGGAACATCCTACAATTTAATTTTTGTTCAAAATTCAAAAATGGAGTTAATTTTTTTAAAGTTAATTTTTGGAATAGAAAATCCATAACAACCCACAAATTAAGATGTTTCTTAACTTTCATCTAATTCATCAAAATAGAATGATTCAAAGCTTTCTACATCCACACAAATCTAAAATATTAGTTTTTAAGTTTTAAAAACAAGAAACAATTTCATCAAAAACATTGGAATTACCTGCCAAGTAATGAAAAATACATATCATACAATAACTTTTTAACCTTCTAGCCAAAAGTTATAAAAATTGTCGGGCCTTGGAGCTACTTCTTGGACATTTCAAAGGAAAAAAATTTAAAAAACCTATTAAAAATTTAATCCGTATGTCCAATTGTTTGTTGAACAAACAATTCAAAATTTGGGTAGGTTCTTATGATTGCAATTTTGCTCACATATACACAAAATTGTGACACAAGGTGTGAGCATATATACCTTTTACAGTTTTACTAGTTATATAATTATTTTTCTAATCAAAATTTTAAATCTATAGGTATATTGCCCTAAATTTTTTGGACAACTAGAACAACTTGAACATCTTTTAGATATTTTCTTCAAAAATGCTCATTAACTTTTGAAATTTTGTATGTGTATAACTAATACAATATGGCATACAATTGTCCAAAAATTTAGTTCTCCAATCACATTCTATGAAGAATCAAACCTTGTTAGCAAAAATGACTTTAAAAAAACTTGTTATTTTAAATTCTAGCTCTATGAAATCAAGGTCTTGAATTCTTTCTAGTGTATTAAAAAAGTTTTGTCTCTAATTTTTAGCAATTCATATTAATGATCCACACAAGATTTTTTTTTTTAAATGTCAAGGCACTTTAAACTCTCTTGTTTGTAGTCTACGCATACAAAAGTGAATTCTTTCAATAGAGAAGCAAGAGGAATTGAAAGAACACCTGAACCACTCCCTAAATCCACCACCACCATTTTATTGAACATTGCAATGAGGCAACTTCAAGGACATAAAGTAGGAGGATGTAAAATTGCACTGGCATTAAGAACCGCTCTTATAAGTGGCTATCAAGTCGACATGAAATGGTTCTAAAATTGACCTTTGTAGTCATTGAATGAATGGTGAAAAAAACATTACTAATTGCAAGAGCCAATCATTTTCTTTGCTTTCCCATTTTTCTTTAGAAGTTGCAAAGTGAATTGTTCTTGGAAGACCTAGGGTCATAAATAGGGACCTATGACACATTTGGTTTGAAAATTCACAACTAATTCAAAATGCTCCAAAACAATATGAAACCACTTGTATTAAATAAATTTCAATTGCTTCTTTTGTGTAGAAATAAATTGTGTAAAATAAATTTCAATTGCATTGGTTAATTGCTAGGTTTCAGTTGCATCAACAATTTGCAAAAAACATAAATCTCCTATGAATCTCGTCAATATGCATTTCAATTTCAATTTCAATTGTGTCGGCCACTCATGTGAATCTTGGCAATATGCATTTCAGTTATTTCTTTACTTTAGAATTGATTTTTACATGAAAGAAAAAGGAATGAATCCATGATGAATCATTTTGTCTAAATATTCATATCACCGAATGGATCCTCAATGAATCGTTTTGTCTTTTAATATCCCTATTAACTTACTCGATGTGTGTATACCAACTAAATATTATCGATGTGGCACAGTGTCATTTTGGAAACAGATTCACCTCAGTAAGCTATTTGTCAGGGGAACTGCCGGGATTTCTTGTCGTATACGGTTTGCAAGCCGGTTTGCAAGCCAGGCTCTGGCTGGGAAACAGACCTGCTTTTGCAAGCCAACCCAGGTTATCAAGCCGGCCTCTTAGCAAGTTCATCCGTTTTGCAAGACGGGTGGGGCACTTTTGCAAGCCGCGGTGGACAAGCCATCCGTTTTGCAAGACGGGTGGGGATGCTCTTAGATTTTGAAAAATTAAACTATATTTCCGCCGGAGACTTGGTCCTCTGCTTCTCCTGTGGTCCTGTGTACCTTTTTCCACTTATCAATGGAAATTGACCATGTGTTTCTAAACAAAAAATAAATAAAAAAGTTGATAGAATTTTAATGTGGACTTGCAGTGGATAAAGGTCAAATATTTTTTTACATCTAATAGTCAAAAATTTTGTGACCTCCAACTGAGTGACAACTCACTACGGAGCAGTAAGTAGTACGGAGTGTGTCAGTTGTAGAATCTAGACTTCTAGGCTTCTATTTTATAGTCAATCATGCGGGAATGCAATGCAAAGCACAACCACCACAAATTATGGTCGCGCTCACACGCAAGTGAATTCAGTTTCTTCAAAGCATCACCACCCGTGTTGCAAAATGGGGTGGCGATTTGGCTTGCAAAAAGTGGGCCATCCATTTTGCAAGCTGGGTTGAACATGTCCACCCCTCCCATGGGGGGGGGCCAGGGAGGACTGACCCCTCTATTGCCCCGTTTTCTACCCCTGGATAAAACACTGGAATCTTTTTATTTGCCATCCATGAAATAATTTGCAAATTTTGAATTCATATTTGCAATCAAAGACCCCAAATTAGTCGAGGGAAGTGTAGAGAAACAAATTCTACATGGTCCCAAATAGGGGGCAATTTTTACATTTACCCATGGTTGGGGCAATAGAGGGGTCAGTCCTCCTTGGCCCTCCCATGGGGAGGCCGAGCTTGAGGTAAAATCACTGGTGCAGAGTAAATGCGAGTGATACAAAATGGGGGGGCGATTTGGCTTGCAAAAAGTGGGCCATCCGTTTTGCAAGCTGGGTTGAACATGTCCGCCCCACCCATGGGGAGGCCGAGCTTGAGGTAAAATCAGTGGTGCAGAGTAAATGCGAGTGATACAAAATGGGGTGGCAAATTTGTTTTTGTGGTTTTGCAAGTCCATACTTAGACTCCAAAATGATCCCATTTGCAAGCCAAGGGCTGGCTTGCAAGCTTGCCCTCCAAACAAGTCATCTGTTTTGGAAGACAAGTGGGACGGTTTTAGAGGCCACTCTTAACAAGTCATCCATTTAGGAGGATGGGTGACCATGCTCTCAGTTCGTTCATGTCTGTCTCAAAGCACATTTTTCATTTATAGATGCACACCAAAAACTAGTAAACTAAACTTTGCATGACTTGTTGAAGTAGTCCAAGCAAGGATTTTTTTTTATTATCATTTTAGAGAAGTAGACAGCTACATAAGGGAGGCAAGCCATTTCTAACCACGTAAGTAGATACACGTATCTGCATGGCTAGTTTACTGTGAAAAATAGAGTTTGGAAGGTTTTCATAATTTTTCAAATTATGATTTTTCAAAACATTTTTACTATGAATTTTTTAGTTGTAGGTTCTATTCAATCTATATTAGTCATATAGACCTTCCTATTTTTGATCTATTTTATACTCAGGAATGGGTTGCCACCAACAATAAAATTGTTAACCATAAATGAAGTTAGGGCCATTTTTTGGACGATGAATAACAAAGAATCCTTCCATGTAGGACAAAAGTACAATTATTGATCTTCAAAATTTTGCATGAAAAAGGGAGGTCTTGTATAGTAGTTTGATTAGTAATGAGTGCTTTTGAATTTTTTTTCTTTAAATCAACTATTCATCGAGCTATTCACACAATACCAAAAGGGATGATTTCCATAGTCACTAGCCCATCCTTTAAGGATTAATAGTGAGGCAAGGGGGCTCCAAATTGTACTTTTGAACAGAGATTACAAAATTGTCTTATACAACTCCTCAATCAATCCCAATCCTTGAATTAACTCAAAGTCTCTTCAAGGCATCTAGGGAGGCAAAATGACCTTCCCAATATGGTAAGGACAAAATTGAAAAGGAGATTACAAAAGGAAATCATAAAATTGTTTACTACGGTTCCTCATTCAAACTTGATCCTTGAATTAAATCAAAGTCTCTTTAGGGCATTTAGAGAGGCATAATATATTTCCAGTGTGGAGAGGACCATTGTCTAGTTAGTATACAATGTTATGTAGTTCTTCAATACTCATGTGATATTTGGATGATATTTTAGTTGGTGATGTCTAAAGTAGGTGATACCTAAGTAAAATTTGACTATTGGTTTTAAGAAATAATAGTAATTTGGCTATTTTGACTAGAAAAAATGAAAATTTTCTTCACAAAATAAAATCAATATCTTTTGGTTGTAGCTAATCAGCAAAGAATTGTGCATTAAAAAAAGACCAAGTCCAAGAGCTTGTAGAGAATGGCCAAGGCAAGCCTGGACATGATCCCTTTGTGGGCTAAATATTGTTAGATTTTGACAAATTTTTAGTCAATTTATAAGATTGTAAGAATTTTAATTGCAAAAAAATACAATTAATTAGAAATTAAACAAAAACTTGTTGTAAATTTCACAATATTTACAATAGCAAAATTTTTATTTTTATTCTCCTTTAATAAAATAAAAGGAGAAAATATGCAATCTTTTTTAGAAGTTCAATTTTCAATTAATGCATGAGGGCAATTTTGTTAAAATGGCACCATTATGCTACTTTGACAATTTTTATGGTTCAAATGGGGTGGTTTGAAATGTACAAACATCATAGATATCTAAAATATATATCATTTCTAGGTGTCCAAAATCTACATTTGTCTTAGATTTTATTTTTATAATTTAGATCATGGATTTTGAAATCTATAATAATCTTAGATTTAGGAAATCTAGACTTGTCCTAGATGGCACTTTTGTGGTTCAGACTAGGGAGTTTGAAAATAGCACACGAAATATTGCCATTTTAACAAATTTTTCGATGAACGAGAAATAAAGATCAAATAGATGATTGACAATGATTCAACCATCCAACACTAAGGTTATATCAAATATTGTGAAACACTAGTTCATTATAAAAAATTACTTCCCTCTCTATTTCCATGGCTCAGCATGTTATTTCTCACAACAAGCCTCGGCTTTTACATTACCTAGTCCATAATAGATTATGCATTTTTTTAATTAGAGTTTTTTTTAAGACATTGATGTAATTGCATGCATGGCACTCTAAGTACTCTAGTCACAACAATTGTACATACTAAAAACTTAACCCCTTCAGAACCAAGGAGAAGTCCAAATTTCCAAAATTGTAGAGATGTATTATAAAATGCAACTCTTACAAAAGAATGTAATGATGACTTTCAAATAAGAGCCTAGGTACTTCACTAGCAATTACTTTACAAACAATGTGAGACCTACTTATAGGATACATTTTAAATGATAGAGCTAATAATTAAAAAAAACATCCAAGTTACTACAACATTACTTTTTTGAAGCGTATCGTATTGCAACCACTATACCACACACTGTAATAATCCACAATACATAATTTGTAAATCTATACAAAAGAGAGTCTAAAAAAGAGAGGAAGGAACCTACATCAGGAGCTTCCATTTTTCCATTTGCAAATAGACAAAATATGGTGATGACTACAAATCTAGAATACTAAATTAAGTTGGTTGTATCCCAAACTAACTTAACTCCTCCCCCGCTGGAGAGTATGTGATTTGTTCCTATCCCTCCCGGTATTTCCTCCTTGCCACTTCTTCCAATCGTGCGTGGGAAGAATTGCATGCAAGCAAGCATCCATGCTCCAATTATGAAGCGCAATTCCCGACCAAATGCTGGATGTCGTAGTGTTTCCGGTGTCTGTATTCGCATCGTATCATTACAGACTTTCCCTTAATCCCCTCCACCGCGTCGTTTTTCTCATTACGTCGACCACCCGGATTTTCCTGTCAGTCCTTTGAATCGATCCTCCAGTCAGAGCCCTGCAGAGATGAGGGACCGATCACTGCCTCATGCATGCATGAAGACTGAGAGCCAGTTTCCATTGGGGCCTGGACCTCCAGGCCCGGGAGGTCCAGGCCCCAATGGAAACTGGCTCTGACTGGTTTGGTGTTCGATCATGCGCGCATTCAATTCAATTCCCCACACTCATCCCACGCGAGCTCGATCGCCTTGGTCGGTCCAGTAGTTGGAGCTTGCGTAAAACATCGTCCGTTGCGCCAGGTTGGTGGGCAGCCAATTAACGGTAATATTGAGAGCCCGTTTCCTTGCTAAGTTCCCGCTGGAGGTGGAGGTTGATCATTGAATGATGAGACCAGGTTGCAGCACGCACGACAGCACCTCGAAAACCCCGAAAGGGTTCACTTCTGCAATTTAATTAAGAATTGCAGAAGTTTAGGATAATCCTCACTTGGAGTAGTTGATGACGCCGGCCGCATTGGCATACATATCCAAACATGCTACCGATGGATCGACTTGAGTGGAGTTAAGCAAGCTTTTCAACGCAATCATGAGTGGTGGAGAAGTGCGCATTTCCTGCATACCCTCAGAATCTCGCCTCACATCTCTCCTCATAATTGTAATATTAAACACATGACATCGTCAACTTAATCAGTGAGCGTCGGTGCTAATAAGAAGCCTTTAATTTTTGTTGTGTACGTGGTTAGAGACGGTTAATTAATAAGTGAAGAGGAATGGAAAGTTACCTCGTTGGAAGCAGCGTTCTTTTGGGGGAAAAAGCCTGGCCTACCTTGTCAGCTGGCTGTTCACAAGGCCAAGTTTGGAGAGAGCTGGCGAAACTTCAGTCCTAACAAAGCTACCGTGTATTTGAACCTTCACTACTGCGAACCCTGTCGCTTTTCATTCCCTAAAATAGCGACAGAACATGGGGTGAGTGAAAAAAAAGTCACTAACGGAAAAAAGTGGGGCAGGCTTGGCTTCTAACATTAAATCATTTTCAGCCTCTGGTGAGTGAGAAGCGACAGAGGTCTGGATCTCTGGCTTGTTGGATTGAAGACTCATTGGTACTCAACGGTAGTGAAAGCGGACGCGGACGCGGTTTGTTTTGTCTTTGCATAGTTACGCTTGCATACTCTTTTTCATTTATGTTGGACAACCCTTCCATCAAGCTTTCTGCTCATTTTTTAGTGTTAGTGAAGGTTGTACACATCAATATTGGTGCTCATGCTTCCGCTCACACCAACATTCACGGAAAAGAAATAAGGCATTTATAATAGTAATGAATTTGCCCAATTTTGCTTATCCTTATGCTATTGTAAATGAAGCATGATCTCACTCTCTTATGTCACAAGAAGTTGCATACAAAAGTGATAATAATCTGGAAAAATTAAGGAAACCTTCCGAACTCTGTTTCTGCACACTGAAGAAACCCGCCCTGCAGATACGTGTGTCTGCTTAAGTGGTCAGAAATGGGTTGCCTCCCTTACACGCTACTCTACTGATTTGTCACAATGTTCCAAAACTCCATTGACAATCACGTGCACTTCGGCACCTAGGCTGTGGCATCAGAGACGTACAGCTGTAGAAAGTATTGATTCAACATCAAAAAACATTAAAGTGTCCATATTGACAGCGTTAAATTACCTGTACATCAAAAACATTAAATTGAGCTACGCAAGAGAAAAAAGACCCTACTGCATTGATGCCTGGATATGGGTTCTGGGGAATGTAAACTAGGCACGCACTGTACACGTATCAATTAATATAGCAATTGTTTTGAGAAAACTCTACAGCCCCAGTCAGTGCAGTTCATAACATTCACTACGCACCCTTTTCACAGTAGTTGGCAATAATTACACTAGTCTATCTTATAAATGATGCCTGAGTACCAATGCAGTCATTCTTGAACTCCAAGAAAAAAAGAGATCACACAATTGGATACCTTGATTCTTCCGTGCATTTGCAGTTGAGTCCGAGATGTCTTCACAGCTCCTTTCAAGTATATTATGTCAGTAACCACTCCATGAGAAAAAACACTCGAGTTATAATGCACCGAGCACAGATCGATGATCCTTACAGCTTCAGAGCGGCTATGACTTCAGGTTTGAAGTCCACTCTGAGTCCAAGCACACGACGAACTTCGGTAGGAGTGAGGCGCCATGTCATAGGGCCGGAGTTGTCACCCCAGTAATCCAGAATCTCCGATACCTTCTCCAAGTTGAGGATGGTCGCAATCTGCGTCAAACGAGCAAACTTGTCGCGCACGGTGCGTTGTGTCATGCTTGAAAAGTGACCCACCAGTATTCGAGCATCCCGATCCAACTGAAGACCTCCCAGTTGATTAAACCTGATCGATATATTCATCAAATTGACAATTCTCCGTTATTATGGTACCGTTTTGTGCACGTGTGCCAAACTAAAATCTACAACCGTACTATTTTCTAATAGAAGAACCATTTACGATTCTCTTTTCGACAACTGAAAACTGCTTATTGAAATCAATATTGTATTAACTTACCTCTTTTGTGTCATTAGGACCTCCAGTCGTTTCACCAAAGTGTCAATGATCAGATGAACCAGCGAGTCGTAATTGTTCGTTGTCAGGAGGGGTTGCAGCCAAGTGACAGTCACGTCCACCGCATGTAGCAGTTTCTGGACCCAGGGATCACTCAACTCGTTCTCCGCGTACTGGGCTTCTGTCAGCTCATAGCTTACAGTTCCCACCTGCCAACATAGACTCCATTGATTAACAGGCATACCGTAAATAAAGATGTGAAACAAGGTCACCTTGAATCTACCCTCCATGGAGGTAGAATGTAAGGTAGAGGATACCAAATTCATAAGTTTGAGACAAAAAGGGTTTTTAGGGCATAGGGTTAGGGTTTTAGGGTCCTGATCCAGTCTCCTATACTGACTCCCCAGTTACCAGCATCTTCTCTTCCAATACACTTTCTTGGACTTATTAGCAAGCGGTGTGAGCAAGACTTGGCCAAATCTCTATGGCCGACGATCTAAAAGGTTGTCTACTGTCACTTATACTGGTCCAAACTTCTCATAAGAAAGGTTGGACTTGCATAAGTTATCACAGTGATAAGAAAGATAATCAGATTTGCCCTCTTGTAACCAGATTTCTCTCCACGGCTCCATACATCTCCCCCAAACCATACTCCAACAGATGTTGAAATGCTTAAAGAGATGCAAATAGTATCTGCTAAAGGTAGTCAGATACTATTTGCACACACTGATGCAAATACCATTTGTGCTAAAGGTAGAAGATACAATTTGTACGCACTGATGCAAATAGTATCTGCTACTTTAGTCTGAGTACTTGTTCGGTTTTTGGAACTTTGAACTATGAACAAGGATGGAAGTCAGTGTGCGCACAGTACTTGAAGAAGGGGTTCAAATTGTCATTGAGAATGGACTAACTCAAAGCAATTAAAATTATTGAAAAAAGCAGGTCTATAGCAAAGAGGTTTTAGACGCTGACCACATCCAGAAGATTTCGCAATCTGGGAGTGATGCTATTGGCCAGTTGCTCCATTCCTTGGTTTCCGATATGTTTGTAGCGGTTTCCAATATCCTCTAGTTCTCGTAGGGCGGACTTCACCTTTTCCCTTTCTCCAGGTCCTGTGAACGTCTGTCAACAATCACACACACCAAGTCAGAATGGAATGTTTGTTGGACCTCGGACACAGTTTCAACATTGTGCAGAATTATATTGAGTCACACACCTTTGTTTCTTCATAAAACAAAATGTATTTAATAGCAATCAGATCTGCAAAGTGTTGCTAATACCGCTTCTTGGTTCCACCCCCCAAGTCCCAACAAAATTGCAAACTCCCAGGATTAATTTCTCTATATCAGAATGAGTATGTTTACTACATTGAATATCGACTCCATCATCTTACAAACTCCAAAATCTATAACTTAATCCCGGTAGGACAGAGATTTCAATGTTTTGAAATGACCTTTTTGCTTGATCGTGTCTTAATAATATCTAATTCAGACACGGCCATATTAGAAATCACCAGAATCATTGAGGAACATTCAACTTTTTAGATCTAAACATACATAAAATCGAACAAAAGGATGACCCACTCAGTGTAAGAAAGCCAGAGACCCAGTTGAGCCTCTTTAGAGGTTAAGATGGGGTTTAATAAATCTGGAAGCTGGCAGTAATACACAACATAACTGTTTTTCTGAATAGTGTCAAATTGCGGGACAAAACTTGCTGAGTTGTTCTATAGTGGAAATAGAGAGTGCACCACAAGAGAAACCCACCTCAAAAGAATGCTCTTCAATATCATGCTTAAGCTTCCCAACGTTCTCCGCACTCACATCCACATTGTTCAGGGCAGTAGAGGCCTCAGTGCCCGCCTTCAGCGATGCCACACCCGCAGAAAAGAGCTTCAGAAATAGACTCGGTTCCCGAATCTTCCGTTGCAAGGCCTCGCTGAAATCGTTATTCAGTAAAGCAGCTGTGTAATTGATAATCTGAAGAAGAGATTGTAAACTGGAGGTAGAGATCGCTCGCCTCGTGCAGCTCTGTAGAATGTAGAAAACGTCATCGACCATCGAAGTGGTCATCCCGTCAGCCACGAGCTCGTCAATCTTGATGGCCTTCTTCACTGTCTCGTTCATGAAGTACACCTCCAGCACAATGTAGTACCCAACCAACTCCTGCATTGACAGGCCAAAGCTTCCAAACTTGAAGCTATTGGACTCCCCCCCTGGGCTTCCTGCAGCAGCGTCCACCTCTTTGAACTTCGTGTTGATGAAGTCGAAGTAGTCCTCGCTCGTCTGACTCATTAGCATCATCTCCTCCAAGTGCATTTCCATCTCTCGTGGATCCGGGCCTTCCGGTGCAGCCAACAACGTCATGTCATGCTTTTTGTGAACAGCAATTTCTTTAGTAAGCTTTGAGAGCTTCCTCTGCTCAACGTACTTCCTCACAATCGAAGTGCCCCTCGCGTCGCACTCCTCCTGAAGCTCCAGGATCGCCAGTGCAATTCCTTCTTCTCCAGCCACCTCAAACAACAGGTCCTCGTTCTCTTC
The DNA here is from genome assembly GCA_950106755.1 of Climacium dendroides. Lineage (NCBI taxonomy): Eukaryota > Viridiplantae > Streptophyta > Bryopsida > Hypnales > Climaciaceae > Climacium > Climacium dendroides. Next base: position 24,033,510 of record OX467088.1, read on the forward strand.
GACAGCAAGGGCAATGTCCTTAAAAATATTGTTCAAAACTCCCACGAAATCCGCTGTTACAAAAACATTTTGGTTAAACCTGAACCTGTTGTATGCACGCTAGTTTTACACTGAAGGAAAACAATTGCAAAATTTCATGACAAGGGTCCCTTTCAATCATAGTTTAAATTCCAAAAACTGCATGATGAGGGAGTTGGTGATCTTCAGCCCCTTGAAATTCACAGCGCAATATCAAAAAGGACTCGGTGCAATTGAGTTTTACTTTAATGTCAACAATATTTCAGATTCGTAATTGAGTCACCAAAAACAGGCTTCCCAAGCCTATCACATGTTTAGTAGAATTCCCCTCACTTTTTCACTGAAAACAGGTCAGCATCATTCCCCACTTTGAAGGGCTATGAACGGATAAATCTAATGTGAAAGCATCACACTCCATGTGCAATTCTACGGACAATGATGCTGTAGTACCTCGGTCGATGGAACCCAAAGATTTGACCAAGCGTTCATAGTCGGTTACTGCACGCATTGCAACAACCTTCCGCAAGTAGCCAACATAAGATTGAAGCCCCTCCTCTTGCAAATTCAGAGGAGGATAGAGCTTCACAAATCGCACCACATTGGCGTGATCCTTCGCCTCGACGGACGCCGCGAGGTTCCTCCGAACTAGGGTTTCCAACTTCTGTTTCGACTCCATCATCTGCCTCCTCTGCTCCGTTCCGGTCTCCGTTTCGAATTCCGCATCCAGCTGCAAAAATTTCTCCACGAACTTCGCCGCAGTCTCATAATCCTCGACCTCCAGAGCCTGATATCAAATTGGCAATCCTCTGTTATATGGCAAAGATTTTGTGCTGGTGCGCAAACTTAAATCTACAACTGTCCTAAATTCAGAAGGAAGAACCACATGTGCATCTCCTTCTGAAAATTGCCATTTGCTAATTTTATGAATCTAATGAACTTGGCAGCGGTCTCGTAATCCTCGACCTCGAAATCCTGATCGATGAATTCATCAGATTGGCAGTCTTTCGTTATTTTGGACAAGCATTGTGAAGGTGTGCACGATTAAAAATCTACAACCTTCTTAAGAAAGATTCACTTGTGTATCTCATTCAATTGCAAACTTAATTTATTGATTGCCTTGCCTGCTTCGCCCCGTCGATGCAATGGGTGCGATCCACAATGGCGTCGATTCTTGAAAGCGTGGCCTGCACGTGCGACTGCGCCAAATCGAGCTCCCGCACTTTGCCACTCACGTCGTCCGCCAATTCGCAAGTGGACAACACGCTGCGCTGCATCTGCTCCGCGTCGGCACGCACAAACTCCAGAACCTCCGCGGATTGGGACAGACCGGCGAGCTCCTTCTCCAGCCCGTGCCGATCGTCCAGGAGCGCCTCGAGCTCGATGTCGATGCTCCGCTCATACTCGATGCACTCGTGAAGAAGCCGCGTCATCGCGCCAACGTCCGTTAGGGTTCGGATTCGCTCCAGCATGTTCGTCGACATCATTCCTCCAATTCGGGTTTCTGATTCTCCCACTCAACTATGAATTTCGAAAGCCCTCATTTCCCTGAACCTCTTCTCCTTCGAACCCTACATCATACTCAGCAATCCACACAACAGTTGCAACAATGGCCCAGAAAGCTACGCCATTCTCAGCTTCGGTCGGAGGACAAATCCTCCCCTCTCAAATTGAAAGTACACGCTCACAGTGCATTTCTTCACGATACAAAGCCTACATCTTCCAACCTCAATTCCGCTACCTGCTGTCGGTTTTGCAGCAACGACCGAAGCATACCGGCACTCTCGATTCTGAAACAGCAAATTCTCCAGTCAATTGAAAGCTGCTAACCTAAATTTAGAACAATTGTTGAATATTCCGTCCCTGTAGACTCACCGACTTCTGAGGTAACAGCACCTAAATGCGTACGAAGAAGCAATTCAGAATGGATAGGGATTCTAGATTCTCTTAGAATGGATTTTTGGGACACCGTATGAATAAACTATGAATTTTTATAGTGCTAAAAAAAAGGTGTACCCAAATGCAACCCTCAGTCACCTCTGTGCATTTTAGACAATTCAGGCAAGAATCTCTACGGATGGGTTTTAGAAAGAGTCGCAATTACTCGACACGGCTTCAGCTTGCAGATGCTTTCAGCTGTTTTAGGTACGCGAGCTTCACAACCATTGCCATAGCCCATCCTGTAAGTGATAATTGTGGCATCCTCGAGGCCTATTGCAGCATATTGGAGATTCCAATCCGAATGAAAGGTAACGCTTGCATGAATCCAACATACCCTAGCTACAGAGACTTGGAGGCGTTCAATGTGTTCATCGACATCAGCAATTTAGAGGTTGAGCTAGAACAAAGGAGAAGGTTTGATCCAATAGTCCACATGAACGTGTTTGTGGAAACAGTTATGCATGAAGATATTGATTGATCCTGAAAGAAGATTGATGTTGTCAACATGTTCACGTCGGCAACCGAACTTCAAACTTCAAAGAGACCCTCTTGTGCATCAATTCAGAAACCGGTGGTTGCAGCATCAAAGATGCATTAATATTGGTTGGGTTCATTACTTTGAAGTCGTTGAAGACGATTCACATTTTCCAATGGAAATTCACAGATTTGTTGCAAATTCTTCAAATCAAATTTATTTTCAAGTTTTGTCCATAAATTATGGCTGTGTCCATCACATATTTCATCCCTTTATAGACAGGGATTTACGTGGGGCAATCTCCTTGTCAGGAATTCTAAAAATAAAAACAGTTGAGAGGTTGTAGGAGTGAGGGCCAATTCACAAGGCTATGTCCGAAGGTTGAGAGGCCGTGGGTTTCCACCAATCACATTTCAAGAAACCAAGAGTTTGGCCTCTCGACCCTTTACACTAGAAGGCACAACCCAAAGGATGTCACCCTCCAAATTGCCTACATGGCAAGAAAAGTGCCCACAAAGTGATGGACTCTCAAAGGAAGTTTGGGCAGCCCAACTATGAAGACCCAAACTATGGTTGAGAGGCCATGGAGTTTGCCTATTAATTGCTCATTTCTTTGGACTCTCATCAAAGTTTGGCCACTCACTCCCACGGCCTCTCGGCTTGGACGGCCATAGTGTGAATTGGCCCTGAGTGGCCAAACCTTTGGTGAAAGTCCAAAGAAATGGGCTTTTAATAGGCAATAAATGATAAGAATTGGAGCTTGTGGGATGCCATAGTGTGAAGTCTCTAAAGGTCAACCCCAAAGTCTTAACCTTGACTCGTTTTTTAAAGAAAAAAGCATAGTTGTTGAATAATTTTCAAACTATTGAAAAATTGATTTTTAGAATAAAAAAGATTGAATACTTTATGTTCATATTATTATAGGATTTATTTTCATTTTTAAATTCAGCATTGATGTTCAAAACCTTACATTAGTTTTCATGGTTTTAAGAAATTATGTTTGATGGTTTTATTTATTTTAAAATATCTTTTATATAAATTAGGAGGTGAAAATTGTCTTGAATTTTTTTTATATAGGCTATGAAGTAGTTGTGGCAAATAGATTTGGATAACCTAGTACAAATTTTAGTGCAAATATGAAATTTTTGAACCTTGAGTGTATGATGGAAGCTATATACTTTAGTATGCAATTGCAATTTATTGATGTTAGTTTGCTTAATATCCAACATGGATGCTAAGTACGTTTTCAATATAAAAAAAAACAATCCAAAAGATACTACAATGTATTGCAAATTGAATTTTTTACAAACATTTAGAAAATACAAGGTATTCCACAAATTACAATGTATTCCATAATGTATAGCATTCTATTATATATACTTTATGACAAATGAATAAGAAATTAGGTTAACCCTTAAAGCTTTGAGAAGAAAAATTTGGGTTGCATCAGGAGTCTTTTGTATATACAAGGTGCATGAAATTGAGGTATATAGCAATAACAAAAGCTTGTATTCATGTTGAACTAAATCCAATGACACATGGCACTTTTAATATAAATAATTGTCACACCTCTTACATATTTACATATTCATCATCATTACATCACATACATCATTACAAAGTTGCCAAATGACCACATATTCTATATGTATAGTGCCATCTTTGAACATGATAAGGTTTAGATAAAATAATAAATTGACCTCCACTTCAAAGAGTTAGTTGTTGAATTTTCAATCTAATAGTATATGTCTTGTCATACTTTTAGTAAATACTTTGTATCCTAGGAGTAAAATACAAGACCATATATATGATCCACATGCCACCTTTAAGGATTAAAAAGTAGAAAAAGAAACTTCCTTTTAACAAATGTATGTAGCATAAGTGTCATTGGTCCAAACTTTTTGAAGTCAATCATGGAATCTTACACGTCATTCACACCAAAACTCTTGAAGATTGGAATTTATCTTTCTATAACATGTGATAGTTGCAAATTTAGGAGTATATAACAAATGATAGTTAAAATGTAAAAACAAGTGATAGTTTCTTCTTGAAATTAAATTTATATAAATGTTTCAAGTGTATAACATGTGAAGAAAAAAAACTCATTTATTCATCTAGCCATATTCAGATACTTGTGATTAGGTTGTTAAGGTATTTGTTCATTTATTTATAATCTCTAAGGTGGTTCCACAAAGAGTTACTAAAGCAGAAGCACCTAAATGTGAAACTTATTCAACATTTGCAAATCTTAAGGGCAGGTATAAAATAAAATGATGTACGCTTGCTAGGAAATGGTTTAGGAAACCAATAGAATTGGTTTTATATTTTTTTGAGCTTGTATGAATATAATACAAGTTTGTAAAAACAAGTGTATAGATGCACCTACTACAGACACTAAACTAATACAAAAGTAGACGCAAAACATCCCAAAGCAACAAACCCTAAGCTTGTATTACATTTGTTTTATTGGCCAATGCAAAACCCAACCCCATCACTATAACACATTCATAGAAACTCATTTGTCAACATTGGGTCCACCTTGTTTTAGTTTAGGGCTTCTTCTAAGGTAGAACCACCCATCACCAATCACATCTTCTTAAGCAATCAACAGAGTGTTTGAAATTCAAGAGAGGCTAGGACTAATTTCCAAACACAAGTTTTTGATTTTTGACCATCAATTCCTCCATTCTTTTCATGACACATGTGCTTGTTTTGGAATGCCAAAGTGAACAAGAAGTAAGGTAGAAGAATCTATTTCAAGACAACCCTCTATGATAGTTGCATAGGTTGACCTATTGTGGACAACAATTGAATGCAATGGTTATTGAGAAAGATTCTCTATTTGTACCTTCTCACCCATTCATCTCTCTTCTTTCTTGGCTTAGGGAAAAGTACCAAAGGTAACTAGAATAGGTGAGTTTATTAAACCAAAATGAATTATGATGAAAAATCTTCTTTTATATTCAACTAGTAGTTGGCGCTTGTTATGCTATGCATTCACCATTAGAATTTCATTAGAATTTTTATGTATTAGATAGAATGCAGAGCAAAGAATTTTAATAAATCTTCAAATAAAAATTACTAAAATCTTCATATGATTCTTTTAATAAATAAACATATACTGAAATAAACAATAGAAATTTAATTAATGATGAATGAAATACATACAATGATGAATACAGTAAAAGATACACATACATTAAAATGCATTAGAAATTTGACTCAATTGTTACAAAAAATGCAATCCAAATAGAAGAATTTAAAGAAAAAATTTATAAATTTAAAAAGCTTCGTGAACAATTTAATTGTTGTGAAATCCAAAATCGGTTCAATCCAATAAATCTCAAATCATTTGGTAGTAGTAGTAGAAAATTGAAATCAGAAGCTCAAAGCTCACAAAAGCACAAAATCATAGAAATGCAAAAGAAGTATAAAGTCAGGAATAGCAATGGAATTGCTACCTTTATAATATCACCATATTGTTCCTCTTTAATATCACCTCAATTGCAACAATTATATTATTTCTATAATATCACCCTTTGTAAAAGTGATATTACAAAGGTGATTGTGAATTGCTACTCTATTTCAATAATATCACATTGTGTGAAAATATGATTTCTATGTATGCATGATTGGAAATATTTTTATAAAATAATTAAAAATAATTATTTTAAAGACATATCAAAATCATTATCATGCATTCTATTCAAATATATTAAATTTTGACTAGTATGTGATACAATGAATGCGTAGCATAGCAAGCAAGAGCCCCTAGTATTAATGGTAGCATTTGTGATATTATTGAGGGACTTATGATTTTAGTAGTATGAAAAAATATTCATTCTAGGAAAAAAGCTTCCAATTTTTCTGGCATTCTTTGGCAACCTTATTTTTGCACACCTTGAATTAGTTCCACCATGACTTTTCCAAATCATACACACTCAAATGCTTAAGTTATCCAAAATAGGTACTTCTACCTTAGTCTATTAACCCATAAATGACACCAAGGACGTTTTCTAGTTGATGAATGACAAAGAATCTCTCCATGTAGGACAAAAGTGCACAGTGAAAAGGGAAGGTCTTCTACAATAGTTTGTCTTCTAATGAGTGCTTTTCCATTTTTTTTAAACCAGCAATTCACACGGTACCCAAATAGATGATTTTCACAGTGAACAACTTGTTCTTTAAGGGTTAAATGAGCATTTTGGGAATAGTCTACACATTGAACATGGATCTAGACCAACTTTTGCCTTCCAAAATTCATAGTAATTTTAATTCAAGCAATAAAATTACCAAATTTCGGCAATCCCCATCATTTGTATCTTTGCACCTCTGGAAATATTTGCTTCACTGCGCACTACTCCACATCAGGGTTTTTTTTTTCATTTTTGAAGAAGTGCTAGAGTGGCGATATAAAATGTTATAGTGGTGCTCCAAATTGCAACATTCATCCACTTATTGGATGTATAGAATGGTTTTCATCCACAATTAGGCGATTTCATCTAATATATTTTTTAATTTTAAAGTTGTCTGGCGATTTCATCCAATTTTTTTGGCATTTTTTATAACCTTTTTTAGCCAGATTTTTTTTTTCTGGTGCAATCTGGCACCATAAAGCCAAAAAAAAAGCCCTGCTCCACATCATGGCCACAATTGCTTATTTGGTCGGTTATGGTCGATCAACTACATTTGGGTGCACGTACCTTAGCGTCCTTTTCATCATAACCTCAACAGTGTAACCCAACTGAAGTTCAGTATTCCATACCCAATTCGAGACTCTCGAAGCAGAACTGTTTGATTTTCTAGGGTTTGCTTCCCGCATTGCGATTGATGCTTTTTTTATGTGAAATTCCGATCATTGCAGAGCATCCTTGGGATTTGCGCAACTCCAAGCAGTGAAGAGTAAAGTGATTGCGGATCGATCGTGCAACAGGCAATGTCGAAGTGGGGTGAAGACAGGGTTTTAGTGGAGGTTTATATCAACGGGAAGGGGCCCGTGCACAAGCTCAAGTGTCCATGGCAGGGATATGAGAAGAATCAGATCGATTTGGAGCAATTGATGGTCAACTGCCGATTGAAGGCCATCTACGCCTACTCTCTGACGCAAGGGCGAGGAGTGGAGCAGCTCTACAACCCTAAAAATGGACTTTCTCTCATCACTTACTCGGGAAAGCCTGGCTCGATTATCCGCTACGACGGAGATCCCAAGGTATTAATAAGCAGCATTCCTGATTTCGAACAAATTTTTGTGATTCCGCTTTTCTAATTCCGTGGATACCGAATTCGGTCAATTGATATGTTTAGGGTTACATGAAATTTAGATTGATGTAGCGGGCGAGGAAGGTGAAGGGATTGTCTTAAATGACTTTGTACTTGTTGTTGGGAAATTGTTAGGTTTTGCTCCCGTTCTGCTTAGGATTTAATACAAAAATGTTACGAAATAGGTTTTCTAGGGTTTGATCACATTGATCTTTGCTTTCTGTAAATATACTATAAGGTGCGATAATCTACTGGCCTCCTCAATTAATTGCCGAAGCTTGCAAGTGTTTCGGAAAGTTTTGCGATGATGAATCTCTTCGTTCTAGTTGCTGGATTTCGAAAATCTCAGTTTTAGTGTGTGTGCTTGACTTGGTCTGTTTGAACGAAGATCTGGTGTCTTGGTTGAGGGCAACGCTGGAGAGTTCTTAACTGGATTTCATTTGTTTTTTGATGATGCAGCCGACAGTTGCAACTGTCGCAAGTCGATATTTGTTATCATTTGTGCTGGTAGGGATTTTAATTATTGGCTCGACTAAGTCGAAGAACAAGTTCATAGTAGGGGCGCAACAGATGCTAGGTGGTCGAACTACCTGGATCGCCTGCATTGTGATCATGGTCTTTTCACATTTAGCTCGGCGATCTTTCAAGCGACGAACATGAAGGGAATTGGCAGTTACATCAGGTATGATACTAGGATGGGAGGTGCTTGCACACATATTGTAAGTGTTTCTTGTGCGGAGCATAGAGAAAAATAATCTGTTGAATTTGGTAGGACCTCGTATTTGCAAGCCCTAAAGCATACACTGGAAGTAAACAATTTTGTATGACGACCTATTCTGACTGTCAATAAAGGATTTGAAATTGGAACGTTTACTGCAATTATTTCTTCTTTTCTCGGATCCTTTAGTGATGTGGCTTACTTCACGTGCGTCGGTGTGTTGCTATCAATCCCTTCGTTGCGGTGGTCATCATCTGCACTGGGTGGTCATGGCATACAAACGGTTGCACAGGCTGGGAATGTGTTTTTTTATGAAGAGAGTCGATGCACGGAAATGCGAATAAGGGGAAGGATACTATTTGCGTCACTTTTATCATTTTTAACATAAATAGGAGCGTACTTTCTGGAGATGTACATTGCATTAGAGAGATCTTTGAGTACAAGATGTGAGAGATCTGCTACGATCAAACTTTTATCACTATGTATGAATTTCTTATGCAATTTTAAAGACGGAGATTGCTGACTACTATGAGTGACAGTTGACTACCCCACTTCCATTCAGGGACCGTAGACATTTAGCCAAGCCATGCTTTACACTCCTCGGTAACACCAAGTGCATGAATAGATGAGATGCTTCGGGCAAATGGGTCGTCAGTACAGAAGGCAGATAACCCTTCTCCAACTGAAGAGGGATCGAATGTAAAGGAGACACGATTAGGTCTTGAACAGTTTTAGTATCCTCCAGCTTCATACTTTTGTTTTGGCTTTTGGTGTTGCTTTCGTACTTTATCATTTTACTTGAATTTTATGCAGTCATTTGCAGTTTGCTGCGGTGTAAAAGTTGTGAATGAGTTAATATTGAGTCTACCGAGGCATGTAAAATTTTAGGATGAGAATTGCAGATTTTGCCTTCTTTTTCCTTTGCCTCTGCTGTCAATACCCCATGGGAAGAGGCTACTTAAATGGTAAGAAGTTTTGGTGTCCCATTGAAATGATCTATGTTTTAAAAGCTAGAGAAGCATGTTGGGACTCATCAACAGGAACTGCAAAGAATGAACTCATATGTCTTAGTAGAATTGTGACATGTGGGTATAAAATAGTGGCATTCTAAGATTGTTGTTCACTGAGCTTTTTGAAATTTTCAATTCATGAGGATTATGTGGAAGATTGTATTGAAGATTATATGAAAAAGAGACATGAATAATATTTCCATTTGTGATAAAAGATACTTGTGATTATTCACTTGTTATTGGCATTTTATTTTTCCTAGATACCAGTGTTTCTCTGAACCTTCAGCTGCTTTGGAGGTTTTCTTACAGTTTTCTTCTGCTAAATTTTTATGTGTTGAAAGCCTGCTGCAGTTTTTCTCCTATTTCTATACGGACTATGCAGACATTCTTGACTGTAATGATCTGCATTTGGGTTACATAGATCCAGAGGTTACAAATGATACTTGGGATCAGCCCTGATATCCAGAAATGAACCTTGGCGTGTTTTCAGCTGTGGATACTGTGAAGTTGTTCATGGTCCCTGGCTCCCTGCATAGAGCCTCTTATTTCCCCTTTTGTCATTGTACTTCTGAGTTTTAACTTCTAGACATGAATTCTCTTTGCCCATGTTCTTCTGCAGCATTCCTGACTCAGTACAATTTAGAATGGTAGGTGCAGGAAGTATATGAATGCTAATTATGTGGACTTACTTTGGGTGCACTGATTGTCACAAGGTACTCTGATTCATGAAGCCGTTTCATTTCCCTATTTTCAATTGTTCATAGACAGAATGCATGCCCATATGTTTTTTATCTTCAGAAAGTGAATAAGCTCAAATTCTGTGATATGTGCATGGATCACCAAATTATAGGCAAGGAGTTGGTAGTTGACACAAGGCTAATGAACCAGAGGATTCCCAATTGATTTTTTTTTGCAGATATGGTCCACTGTTCACATGTTTTTGTGTCCAGGATGTTGAAGATTCTGCTTTCTAAAGTGTGAGTCTCATACACTCAACTCTCTCCAACTCCACGTGCTATATCTTAATTGCACATCCCTTGATTAGCTTCAGAGTTTGTCATGTTTGAGTACACACATCTGATTTGGTAGCTTCTACTTGTCACAGTTATGAAGCCCATATGTCCTTAGGTAATGCAGTTAAAGAGGGTTGAGTGTACTCTTGAGTGTGTCCTGTGTACATGTGCACATGCTCTCATATATTATACTACATACTACCTGTACTGTGGACTTACACCAAGTGTATGTATGTATGTGTACATACGTATGTGTATGCTATTGTGACTGTTCCCACTTGATTCATTTAGACTAGTTGACACTGTTCAAGCTTCTCTTTCAGTGACTAACTGAATTGCTTAAGCCCATCATTCTCATATTTTTCATTATTTGCAAAAGTCTTAAGTTCACTTAGTGCTTATGATACCCACTGTATTGTACATGTACAGTTGTTTACTGAGTGTCATTAGGCAGCCCAAAACTGTGACCCCTCCCAAGTCCCAAGTCCCAAGTCCCTTTCTGGATGAAATTGGGGAAAAATCTTGTCCCTGTACTGGCGGGGTTCAGTTCTTGAGGGTGTCAGTAGTTCTGCAGGCAGGTCTCATCCTGGAGAGAAGTTGGAGAGCTTGACACTGTTGCTGACAAATGCTTTGCTGACCTGACCCATGGTTAAGTTATATCCAAAGATGGTGACAAGCACATAAGTTAAGCTTTAGTCTAGAAGTTCGCAGTTGGAGTGTAAGCGTACATCTCTTTTGGCACGAATTTACTCAGATCTGATTTCGTTTTTTATTTGAGTACCTGCAACTGAAAGGGGCATGTGAACCAATGCAAATCACAGTTGTGAGAGGAAATGCGGCGGTCCTTGGAGAAATGGTTCTTTAAAGTTTCACATGCTGAGTTTCAATTCCCTGTTTTTGTCTCTAACTTAATAGTTTTTTGACTGGTGGAGGACGTGCGTGTGCACCCGCTACTCTAACGTTATATTAAGAAGCCTTGCAGAGCAGATTGTCTTAGGTGACATGGGTAGCCTTTACTACGTTAGTCTCTAATTGCTTCAGTTAAGAGGATGGTGTAATTGTAGAATCTTTTGCCTCTTGAATGCCATTTGCTGCTTGCCATGTTTCATCAATTGATTGATGAACTTATTTCCTGATTTGATTTCTATTTTTATTGGGTGCAAACTTATTTTCAGTCTGAGAAGGGTTTGTTTTTTTGCTTTTCTTTTGTTTCGTGGTATTGATCAGAGTGAACTGGTTAATGACAGCTGTGCAGAAGCATGTGGGGACCAGACTGGAACTGTTCCTTGATGGTACAAAGCAATGCCATGGACATATTACGGACCTTGGCAGGGCAGAAAATTAATTGCAACTTTTTCTCAGGAACAGCAAACACACCAGGCATGTTGATTGGATACTGCTGGAAAAAAAAAGGACACCTGTGGATGATACTTTGCCACTCATGCTCCTCGAACAAAGGATGGATGCAGGCTCTGGGCAGTTGTAAATTAAGGTATTTTATTCTGAGATACTACTGCAGTGCTTTTGCATGTATGATTAAGAAACGACTTTCAGGTGGTGCCTTCCATAACCAATCACTTATTAAACAAATCTGCTCATGAGCTGGAGCAGCCAGTACTAAGCAGCCTTTTTTTTCACTGTAGGACTTGGGTTCTGGAGAGACATCAGGGTATTCGTTTCTTTATGTCAGAACTGGCTACATATTGCAGAAAAAAAAAAAAAAAAAAAGCAATTTTTTCCATGTAAAGGAGGAATCCCATTCTTGACCACTTAAGCAATTCCACGTATGTGCAGGGCGGGTTTCTTCAGTGGATAAGTTTTCCAGTGTGCAGAAATAGAGTTTGGAAGGTTTCCTTAATTTTTCAGATTTTTTTTTCTCAAAACATGATTATTATGAATTTTTGAGTGGAAGATTCTATTTTTTCCACTCTAGTCATTTAGACCTTCCTATTTCCGACCAAAGGCTGGTTGCAAAATCCACCAAGGGTTGGTTATAATATTGAGAGGCTTGTAGAACAATCACAATGTGACACAATTGCACCACAAATTGTGCTGTAATTAATCATTGTTCATCTCCTTTTGTGTGGAAAGAGAGTGACCTACATTGCCAAATTGCAAGGGTGATCAGGAATGGGATTCCTCCCTTAGAATGATAGAAATCATGGGGATTATAAATTTTTCAGCAATTTTATTCTTGTGGAATTGAAATTACTATGAATTTTGGAAGCCAAAAGTTAGTTCCAATCCATAACCAATATCTAGTACTCCATAACTACTTGTTCTTGACATACTACTTTGGCTTGCAAATTAGGGATATGTGTCATGACATTGATGGTTGGAAGATGGTTAGAAACCAAGAATTGATGGTTGGAAAAGCAATCCCATCCTCTATAGAATTTCCAATAAGATAGAACTACCTAATACTACCATCTACCCAATGCCAACCACCTACATGGTCTTCCTAATTGGGTCAATGGCCCATCTTTTACCACCATCTTTACAATTTTTTACCATAATGGCAATGCAATTGGGGATTGAGCAAACGCATCAGTCTATGCTTTAAGAAGGATTTACTCATGCTTCAACAAGGGTCTATTCACAGGTTAACATTCTAGCTTTGAAAAATCATAGAAAATTCATTTCTTATCCAAATGTCTTCATTTTTTTTGTAATTGACTTCTCTCAAACTTTTTAGTCTCTGAAAATATGGGAGTTGACAAATAGCTTCTCCAAAGTATCTAGATAGCAAATTTGTGTGGTAATGGATTGTTCTACTTTACTTTAAAGATTGTTGATGGAATCTTGGTTGGTAAGATAGGAGGTCCACAAATTACCCACCTAAGGGTTGAAACAAAAATTTTGGAAGGTGAAGCTTTTTGAAATATTTTTCAATAAATTTTCCTTGAAAGACAAGTAGAATTGGCAACTAACCCAAGTTGTTTCATTTGGGGGGGGGGGAGGTTGTGGAATTAGTTATGAAATTTTGAAGTTGAAATGGCTAAAATTATCCATCCCCTAAAATGTATATTTTTTATACATTGTTGAAGACTATAGAAAAGCGACATTTACAAATAGTATACATTTGAGGGGGTGGGCGATTTTAGAGCATGTGTGCTTTTAGAACCTCTTACATTAATAGGTGGATCCACCTTACCAAAGTAGATGCACCTGCTATCAACCACAATCCCAAGCCAACCTGTAGGGTGCACTACTTTCAACCAAGGGGGGAACACATTACCAATCAAAGCTTAGAATGTGTTTTTCAAGGTTGGGACTAATAAGGTAATGACACATGTCCCAAAGTAGTGAGTAAGAAAGTAAGAATTAGTGAGTATGGACGTAATTCTTGAATGATTGGAATTAAAAGAGCTTAGACATTGACATTGGTCATGAGTACTTTTGGGCTCCCAAAATTCACAGTAATTTCAATTTTGGAAATAAAATTACAAAAAAATTGCAATACTCACATTTCCTATTTTTCTATATAGAAAACATTTATTGACCCTTAAACTATTGATGATCTACTACAAAATCCTTGAAGTGATCAAATATAGGTACTTTTACCTTAAACCCTCTATGCTCAACCATCCATGGAATTGATGATGAATATTATAAACAAGAATGGTACAACTATGAGGTTTTGTCCTAAGTAAACAACAATATTAATTTATTGATCAATCAAACCCTACACTCCCACTCCCATACCAACCCCTAACCATGTTGTGCAATGTGAATGCAATTGTAAATAGGATTTGGAAACTAGGATTTTAAAACTAGAGTCCAGACTATGGTCTTTGTTAAAAGATAGAGCCAACAAAAACGGAATCATTCAAATAAAATCCATTGAAGAAGCTTTTAAAAAATCATGTAATGCAATATATCAATGGAGAGGAAAAAAATGTTCTACATAAATCTATGATATCAAGTGGCTCTCATAAATATTCATATACTTTAAAAATTGCCATGACTAATTGAAAATTTCTTTTTTTTCAACAAGTTTTGAATATGTTGAAGTACAAATAAGATACTTGTATAAAATGAATTTACCAATTTTTTTTGAATTTTTGATAATTCAATCAAATTTATCAATGAAATTTTTTAATGGAATTTTTTTTCAAAATTCTTATAGATGGTGAAATAAGAATTCTTTTTGGAATTTTCTAGTGAGAATTTTTTGAATTTTAAAATTTTACTAACTGAAATATGATTGAATAAATAATAACTCCAAATGTTTATAATATTTATGATTTATTCCAGTTAACATCCAATAAATTGTAAAAGATAATTTACAAGTATTTTATATACTCTTCAAAGTTTTTACAAAATTTTGGAGATATTTAGAGCGAAATATAAAAAATATAAATATTTTGAATTATTATTTAATCAATACTATTTCATTCAATAAAATTTTAAAATTCATGAAATTCTTACCAAAAGATTTTGGGAAAAAAATCTTGTACTACTTACCAAAGAATTTTTTTTTAAAGTTACTTCTACTAAAAGTTTTTTTGATTAATAAATTATATTCAAGTATGAAAAATTCATTTTCTTTTTAATTTAAATATATTTTATGCAATTGTGTTACTTATACTACAACGCATCCAGATTTTGTTTTAATTTTTTAATTCCTCAATTAGTATACAAAATATTTTAGAAGCCATTGTCAATGTGTTGAAGGAGTTTCATTATTTATTATAGATTTTTAATAGTCATTTTATTATTTGTAGTTTGATAACTTAGAGCATCTTCACCCTTGTGTTGATAACTAGGTATTGCAACAATACATGCAATGTTCCTTTTCTTTTATTGTTTCACTTCCCAACTCAAGTATTTCAATTCTATAACAATACTTGGATTCCTAGACCACTTGACATTTTCCATCCATTGCTCTTTCCACTCCCTCATTGGCTTCAAATGGTATGATTATTTTGCGACAGGTTTCACTAGTTCATTTGGAGAGCACTAAAAAGAACCAAAAAAAACAATGCAAGAGTCAGAAAATGCCGTGCCCATAAAGGTAACCCTAGAGGTGTTGTTAGCGTTGGAGCAAGTTTTTTTTGGACCCAAGTAGGACTTATTGTGGCCGCGCCTTAATTAAGTACAAATTGTCGATGCTCCTAGGGGTTTTAAACATGAGATACAAGTAGTAGGATTCTAATCTCTAATATGGATTAAGATTTTGATCATGTCAAATCCATACCCAATTCCACAAGACAAGGGTAACTAAAGCCGAAACTACTTACTAGTGTATGTCAAAAAAAATTCAACAACTTAAATTAGAGATATAATGAGAGATGGTGGACATTAATTTGAATATCTTTAAAAAAAGACATCTTTTGTAGGAATATTCCATACCTACACAACGCTATTACATGATACACTAAATTAAAAAATATGCCTATTTATGTAATGTACCATACCAGTGTTTGCAATGTCTTTTAAGTTTTATTATTGTAGTAATTTTTCTTTTGATTCCTATATTGAACCAATTTTTATTGTAGTCATTTTTCCTTTGATTCCTATATTGAACCGATTTTTCAAGTACCAATCTATTTTTTCCCTCTATTTTTTACTCCAAATAGAAATTTTTTATAGGAGTTTTTCATCGGTTTTTTCACCGATTTTTTTTTCCTAATTTCGTCCGGGCGGGTACGTTTTTTGGGATCAGTGAACATAGCCAGTATGGGCACGGCATCTGGCATAATGGCCTTGTGTGTCTTGGAAAAGGAGAAGGGCAGGGCTACCCAAACTAACTTATTGCATCCATCTCTAGGTGGGAATATTACTGACGTGGCAGTGAACAATGTTTTATTTGTTTTATTTGTTGGCCAACTGAGATTTCAGGTGGGTGATGATCATCCATCCCTTTATTATTAACCCTTCTGGATTGGCAGCGGTTTCATAATTAACTAGTGTGCCCTGTACAGTCAAAATAAAAGGAAAAGTAATTTTCTATTTTCTAGATCCAAAAAATACAACTTTCACATTGTATGTATGAATGCCACAAAACAAAGCCCGTGCATCTCCTCGTCGAGAACTTTTTGATAGTATTAAGTACGCGACCGGGGACGCACAATCCTAGAGATCTCAATGTAACAAATAAAATAAAACAACCCAATTTAAGGTATGGATAATAAGGTAAACCAACCTATGGTAAGCAGGCAAAATGACTGGTTGGCATTGTGGTGGCCTTGTTGGCGTTGTTGAAAAATTTTAAATTTTTTTCACATAATGATAAATGTGAGAAATGGGGGAGAGCAAATGAAACTACACTTTTTTGATGAAATATGGATTTGTTATGAAATCTAAAGTGAGTTGCCTACAAGAGTCTCTAGATTACCCCAATAGAGTATCCATAATCGTCATCTTATTCACCTAAGGTAGTAGCAATATGTCCTAACATAGCCATAACAAGAAGGCCTAAAAAGGTCAGTTTTGTGATGAATTTACACTCAAAAGGTGAAAGTTCCTATTGTAGTCACTAATCACTCTACCACCATCATCCAAGACATTAATTGTAGCCACGAACTTAACATAATGTAGTCCAAATTTCATCTTATTGAATTTTTTTTTGTCATAGGTTGATGCAAGACTTTAACCCCTAAAGGACCAAGTAGCATTTTTTGCCAAGATTATAGTGTGTTTAGTCATCTATTTACAAAAAAAAAATTGGTTTTTTTCTTTGAAATTTCCACACAACATGCAATCAAAGAATAACTTCAAGGCATAACAATTTTCATAACTTTTGATTATATGGTCAAAACTTATTGTATAATATGTAGTTTCTTTTGGAGCCTAGGCAATACAAGCAACTAAGAAAAAAAAGATTTCTTTTTTTACAAAAAAAATTGAAATTGGTATTTTAGATGTATATAGACTTGGAAAGCCTTGAATTATTTCATTTTGATTAATGAGTGAAAGTTAGGAGGGGTTAAATTAGTTTGCGGGTAGTTATGGAATCTCTATTCTAAAATGAACTGTAATAAAACCATAGGATGTAGATTGTTTACGACAACATTACAACCATTGGGATTGGCATTTAAAAATTAATTAATTAAATTCTTGACAATTTAATATTTTAAATCATTCTCTTCTTCTTTCTACTTACACTTTTTATTGAGCATGAATATTCTCTTCTTCTTTGTTGAATTAATTATGTGTATTTCCAACTTATTTCTTCAATATATTATAGAGAGTTGCAAGTTGTAGGATCTACACATTTTTGGATAAGAAGTTTGAAGGATGAAATATAACCATTGCGAAGAGTTGAAAACATTTTTTTTAAATGACCAAAGCAATGACAATGGCTTATCCTTTCACTAAGTGTTAGAAGTGGTATTAGCAATAATCCTAAGAATGAATGTAGATACATCTATAGACTAGATTCACTTTGTAAATACCATCCTAGAAAACACTCCTTTTACAAGGTATTTTTAAGGCAAATATGCCTTAATTCTAAAAGACAAAGGATTCTAGGTTTGAAAATGCTTTGTTCAATTGATAATATTTTGAAAATATGATTCAAATGGAACCATATTTTATGCCACCACAATCAATAAAGAGTGTAAATTTGTTTGTTAAAATGTAACCAAATTGAATCCTAAAAAGGTCTACACATAACCTACACAAACTAACTCAAAAAGATCATGAGACCAAAATTGGACATCTTGAGCCTTAGGGTAGGAGCTCTGAAGGGCCCCATGGGCATGTATGAGAAAACAATGAAGATTTCACTCACATTTTGCTTTAAGTTCATTTAACCTAAACTTGACATGTTTATAGAATTGAACTTTTGAGATTTTTGCCCAAACTAGAGAATGTTTTCATGCTACAAGTATTCTAAACTACAATATGCAATCACAATTTTGACACTTTGCTACTTCATGGTGAAATAAGGGTTTTATTAAATGTTTTTTTCCTTTTGAATTCTACATGTGGTTGTTGGTTTCTATTTATCCCCCCAAATTGGTAATTTTAAAAATTAGAGGAGATCTTTACGGAGTCCTTTTATGGCCTATTACAAATGTATAAATGCAATAAGAAATTACATCAATTTGCATTCAAAATTTACTACTAAATCTCACTTATCTATAGTTGAAAGAAAATAAACTTTTTTCAACCCAATTTTTATTTAATTTTAGAAAAATACTATAATTAAAATATGAAAAATCTCAAACAATGTTTTTATGATCAAGTCTATATTTGCATTTTCCAAACAATTGAATCTAAAGTAATCTAATAGTATAAAAGCCAAGTGTAAGAAAATTAATCTAATATACATTTTTTGAACATATTTATGGTTTAATTCACATTCAACTTCTAACCAAAACCTATTTTGAAACAATTTTGAAAGAAGGCTTTCAAATCCTGAAATCCTTGGCTCAATGCAACTTATTTTTATATTGAAAAAAGAAGATATATCCTATACAAAGGAAAGAGGTATCTTTTTACCATCTAATGAAGCTTATTTTTTGGAAAAGAAATTACATCTACATAGATGTGCCAACTCTTTTACATTTATATTATTTTTTCCTCCATAAAATCTTTTTTTGTTAGAGAATAATTTTCCAAAAAAATTGGCATATATTTTTCAAATTATTTTTTTGTCAAACCTACCTTGCAAATAAGGTAAATTATATATACATAAAGACTTCTATAAGTGAATTTATGTGTTCTCAATTTTACAATAATTCATTATAAAACTTGTTTCAAAATGGGTTTTTTAAGAATTAAAGTCCTTTACTAGGACTGTGTGCTAGCAGCTTTGAAACTAGGACTATGTGCATGTGCACTAAAAATACAATCCTAGTTTCAAAGCCATTGAAGTGTACCAATCCAAGGGCTCCAAGTGGGAGAACATCCATTACTTTTTTGACTTCTGATAAGATCCAACCAAAAATTAGGCAATTAAATCATAAAAAACAATGTTCTATTGC
Organism: Climacium dendroides; assembly: GCA_950106755.1. NCBI lineage: Eukaryota > Viridiplantae > Streptophyta > Bryopsida > Hypnales > Climaciaceae > Climacium > Climacium dendroides. The sequence goes on from OX467088.1 coordinate 24,052,877, forward strand.
TTATTTGGATGCAATTAGGTGTAGGTACCTTAACATTTAAACAATAAGCCAAGCCCTTGGATTTTGGTTTGGAGAGAATTGTTGACAAGAAGGGTTTGTGTTTTTGTTTTTTTGTTTTTTTGTTTTTTTGGAATGTTTTGGCCTACATTTATAGTGAATTTTGGCTTGCCAAGTACCACATTCAGGCCACAAAGTCAATACACTTTTCTCTATTCACTTGTGCATGCTTTGATTAAATAAATTTAGGGCAAACAACAAGATCCACACCCAACTTCAAGAAGCATTTCTTATTCTCCCTTGAGTTGTCCACTAGGTCAAGGCATGTCATTTAAGGTGGATTAATTGATTCTTTTTCCTCTATCATGTAGCTAAATTGCCTTTTCTTACTACCAATTCCCAAAAGAAACTCTACATTCATTGATTAATAATTTGATGACTAATGTTCATTTGAAGAAACAATCAATCCATCAAGGTGCAAATGCGTCACTGCCCTAAACTACCATTGTCATTCTAGCTACATCTCCAAAATCAATTATGTACCGATGTGAAAGAATTTGTTTTAGACTTAGTTAAACTTTATTCCTCCAAACTTTTACATACGGTATCCAAATCTCACATTTTTGGGTGCATTGGAACCTCCTTTCAAGTGCCAATAAGAAAATCAATGAACCAATTTAACTAGCCAGTAACCAAATCAATTTGATTAGTCTAATAGTAGCAACTAAGTAGAGAAGCAAAATATCTAGGGCAATGTCCAAGGAGGAGGGCATTGTGTGATTGAAAAGGTTGACGAGGAAGGTGGAGCCCAACGAGGAGGTTCTTTCATCACACAATCCCCGACAACAAGAAGCTTTGCCCAGTGTAAACCATGGGAAGAAAATTTGGATGAAATATAAGATGAACACAAACAATAGGGATGAAAAGTGTATGATGTCTGATTACACATGCATAAACCACCGCCAACAAACCTCCCATTTTTTTGCAGGTGGGTTATTTGGCACCATCCCCACAATATGCGGATTTCCACATGTAATTGTGGATTGTGGATTTTTCATCCACGACTTTCATCTCGAATCATTTCTGTTCATCCAATTGCGATTTCCTCGCAATAGTTTACGTTGACCGATGCCTCTCGTTGTCGTGCATTTTGTGAGAAGAAGGGCCTCCTCGTCGGACTCTGTTCTCCTCATCAACCCTTTTTTTCTCCTAAAATGCCCTCCTCCTTGGACATTGCTCTATACAAAATAGCACAACCGGCCATTACACCCTGATTATGGTACTAAACCTGTCCTAAAAATGAACGGGACATTTTCTTCCTATGGTTTACATGGCGGTTTGGGAGGTACCCACCTACCCACCTACCCACCTGCCAACCACCATCTCATTTCTGTCCACGGATAGAGGATGAGACCAGTGTGCATCGGAACCAAAGATACTATCATCACGAAAGTACCCCCAATTGCAACAATATTGTTTCAATGCTTTCACTGTCCAATATTAAAAATGTATTGTTGCAATACTGCAATAATATACTTTTCAATGCATAGAATACACCCCCATTGAAAGTATACTATTGCAACAATACATTTTTATTACTGGACTGTAAAAGCATTGAAACAATATTGCAATGGGAGGCTTTGACACCAAGAAACTCACTCACTCATCTGCGCCCTTCTGCTCCCTCCCTCCCCTCCCTGCTGCAACTTCCATCATGCGATTGAAGTTACGTTACTGCCCCCGTATTACACTTGCTGCGGCAGCGAGTGAATGATGAGCCTGCGTCGGCCGTTTCTGTTTTACATGGCTCAAGCAGTCTCTCTTTGTCACTATTGGCCCACCCACGGTGAAATCATGAATTTCATGACACAACCTGTGAAAACTACAGCTCACGCAGGGCAGGGGGTACATGCCAGCCTCCCAAACCAACTGAACTGAACTGAATTCAGAAGAAGGGGGCATTTTTAACCTGCAAACCCCAGTGCAGTGGACTCACTGCTGCACTCAACAACGAAGAGAAATGGAGTGGGTTAGGAGGCACTTCCAGAGGCAGATGATCACCTGGGTCTGGGAGCAGTGAAAAATCATGAAACGAAACTAAGCTTATTGGCTTCGGTGGAACTGATGAAGTGATTGTTGGAAAGGAGGAGGAGACAGTGGAGCAGTGGAGCAGTGGGTTGAAAAAAAAAGGTGGGAAAACTGAGCAACCCAGGCAGAATTAATTTACAGTGAAATTATGTTGTCTTATTACCCAGAAGAAAAAGTTACCTCATGACTCAAAGCTTGTCCACGTGGAGGCGCATGCGACTCTGTGAGTGAGTGAATGGGGGCCTTGAATGGGTGCACCAACCCATGCAATGAGCTCAGGGCCACTTCACACTATGACCGACCAAAGGGCAAGAGAGGTTGTGGGTTTCCACCAATCAGATTTCGAGGAAACCAAGAGTTTGGACCAAGAGTTCACGCTAGAAGGCACAAGTCCGAAGGTTAAGACCTTTCATTTACCTACATGGCAAGTAAATTGCTTACGTGGCGACGTACTCTCAAAGGAAGTTTGGGTCGGCTAGAAATGAAAGTTCACACTATGGCCAAGAGGCCATTGACTTATGGCAAGATCTCAACCGTCAGATCACTAAGAGTTTGGACTTTGGGCTTGGTCTTTGGAGGCTTCACACTAGGGTCATCCAAGTTGAAAGGCCGTGGGAGTTCATTGCCAAGGGTTTGGACTTTGGACTTGGCCTTTGGAGGCTTCACACTATGACCGACCAAAGGCTTTGATTCCTATTATTTATTGCATGGTTATTGCTCATTTTTTTTTGAACTCTCAACAAAGTTTGGTCACTCAATCCCACGACCTCTCGACTTGGATGGCCATAGTGTGAAGTGGCCCTTAAAGTAACATCCATAAATCACCCACCTAAGAGAATTTTGGGGAGGCGAAGCTTTTTGAAATAATTTTCAGTAAAATTTTCTTTGAAAGATGAAATGGAATGGGCATGTAATGCAAATCGTTTCATATTTTTTTGAGAGCTTTGTGAAATTAGTTATGAAATTTTGAAGTTGAAATGGCATAGGGCTCTAAAATTGCCCACTTCTTAAAAGTGCACTTGCTTGTACATTGCTAAAGGGTATGAAAAAGCAACATATATACATAGTGTACATTTGAGGATATGGGTGGTTTTAGAGCTTGTGCGATTTCAAAGTCTATTACTTTAAATGTGGTTATGGGTTGATAGAATTATTGCATCCTTGTATAATGACAACAAATACTTACGTAGCATAAAATGTCAAAAGATTACTGAGGGGCAACTTAATTTCACTATTCAATGTAGTATTACAATGTGTTGTAATTTAGTTGTAAGGAGAGAGAGAAAAAATATATATCGAGCTTATAATATATGTACTATTATAGTAGAGGCACCTATAATTGATCAAATAAGTAATTGTGGACATGATCTCGAGTAGTACCTAAAGGCAAAGCAAATATTTTCAGAGGTGCAAATAAAGAAATGACAAGGATTGCCAAAAATTTGATAATTTTAATGCTTGAATTGAAATTACTGTAAACTTTGGAAGCCAGAAGTTGGTTTAGATCCATGTCCATATATGGAGTTTCCAATTTTGATTATTCAGGAATTATTTTTCCGCTTACTACTTCCTACTCTCTTGCGCACTACTTTAGGACATGTGTCATGACCTTACTAGCCCCAATCTTGAAAAGGAGGAAAAAAACATTCCAAGCTTTGATCGGAAATCTGTTCCACTCTTGGTTGGAAATAACTACCCCCTACATGTTGGGTATAGGGCTCTCGTTGGAAATGGGTGGTCCTACGTTAAGTGTTTGCTTCATTTTAGTGATTTTGGTCCAAAAGATAAGAGTCTAATGTTATGTATAGGGTCCCTATGTTCTCAACTTTGAAAAATTGTAATATATTACTAAAGTGTCAAAAAATGACAAAACCACTAAGTGGTTCTACATTTATCTTGAATTTGCTAATAATCTCATCAAATTTTGTGGTCATGCAACCAATGAGATAGTAGGACCAAAAAGGGGGCATAATTAGGTGTTCCTACCTTAGTTAGTGCTCCTAAACAAGGTGGAAGCAAGCAAGGTAGAAGTTTCATTTCTTAGTTTTTCAATTTGAGAGTTTTTTATTTTATTTTTGTTTTAAAAAATCCAATTTCAATTTTTATATCTTGTATGGTATTACTTGGGTGAGACCTTCTAAAACATTTTAACATCCAAAAGAAGTTTGATTTTTTATCCCTAAATAAAGCACCATAATTTGGTTTTGACAAAAAATTTAAATAAGGAATATCTCATCAACTTAGTATTTGTTTAAAAAAATTTAATGAAATTTGAGGAAATGTATATATGTTATCTCTATTCAATAGTTTTATGTTGTAGGAATGAAAAATGTAATTTTCAATTGTTAAAGTGCTCATGAAGATGAGTCTAGAAATACACTAGAAATTAGCCAAAAAATCACATTACAAATTCATTTTAAATAACTTGTAGAGTAGATTTTGAAAGAGTTAAATGTAATTTTTTTTAACACAATTAAGGATACCAAGAACTAAAAGTATGTGATGAATGACTTTTAAAGAAATTACAAAAACAACGACTACACCTATTCATGATTTGGGGATGACTACCTTCATCATAAGGCCGTGTGTTTTTAGGGTTAACCTTGTATTCTACTACATGACCATAAATTTAGTTCTTCGCATATAAACAAAGGATTGAAAGACTTCAAGCAATTTTCAAATTCCTACCCCATTCCTTTCTAGTCAAACATAATGATCTTTCAATCCATAAGTAATACTGAAGATGTTTTCTTTCCCATGTAATCCATAATAAGTTTGCTTTAAGGTTACAGTCTAGAAAAAAAATTATTAACCCTTATGAAAGACTTGATTTTTTTAAAAAAATCAAACATTCTCTAAAAAGCTCATAAAAAATCTGGGGTAGGTTGGTCATTGTGGAAATCATCCTTTTGGGTGTTGTATGAATCATTTGCTTAATCCCCCCAAGTTGGGGCACTCATCGAAGGTCAAACTATTGCACAAGACCTCCCCTTTCTCACCCAAAATCCCAAGAATGAACATTTGTTCTTCTACCCTACACCATTAGGAAAAAAAATGAGGAGGGCCACGGGAGGGCTATCAATTGGGAGGGGGGAATGATTTAGAGTGCTAGCCCATTGACTGCCCGTGCATGGTGTCCAATGTCCGAGTTGGCACTACTAGTGCTAGCGTAACTTTGGAAAATCCAAAAACCTATGCTTCTTTAATTCCCTGCATGCCAGGACTGTGGCAGTAGACTTATGGTTTACGATTTTTTTTCCTTCTAAATCTCAGACCAACCAAAAAAAATATTCAAATAACCATTAAGATGATTTGCCAAACATCATGAGAATCCTTTGAATCAAAATTCCAATGTCATTTAACCCTCCGCCATCCAAAAAAATAATTTGGGTAGCCCTAAGAAGGAATTGAATAGGAAATATTTGAGGGAGTGAAGGTTGGAGATGTCATTTTTATATTGAAATTGATTTTTCACCATGAATCCTCAAAGGATATGGGATAATTCAAAAATGAGTGCTAAACCGCTTATTGTCAAAATATCAAAATTATGTTTATGTAGAATTTCATACCTCATTTAGTCATAGTAAAATTGAAAAAATCAAAAAGCTTTGGACTAAAAAAAAATTGGGAAATCTATTTGAATTTAATCTCCAAAAATCCGTTTCATATCTTCCAACCTCTCTTTGAAATTTATCCAAAACTTTTGATTGGAGGCTTGAAATATCAAACGAATTTTTGGAAACAAAATTCAAATAGATTTTCCAACTTTTTTTAGTCCAAAGTTTTTTTGAATTTTTTTTATTTTACTATGACTAAATGAGGTTTGAAATTTTTCTTCAAATAGAATTCTTGCTTTAATTTGACTTAACTATGAACAGTTGAGCTCCTACTAACTTTAATTTATTTATCCTACATTGTTTATTTTACCTCCTACCACCTTATATATATAAAGATTTGTCTTCTCAATCCTTGAACACAAATCATGAAAGGCATTCAAATCATAGTGAGGAAATTGAAGCAATAGTTTCAATGAGTAGAACACTAATTTCATAAAATTTTCTGACAATTTGCGACGTGTGGATTATTAGCTATCGATGGGTGTGAAATATTCCACATCATTATGTCTAAGGGAAGGCAGTCCTTCTTGTTGCTACTGAATAGTTATGTGTTGAAGTGGATCAACTGTTATTTGTACGGTTTAGCAATTGTAGAAATTCTGAACTTCCAGGGCTAGTAGGATCTGCAATTTTATCTGAACGATCCGGTCCTGAGCCCGATCATGCACTGTCCGCCCATTAAACTGAGCGGGTATAGGGGAATAGTGCACTTCTAAAAAACACTGATGAAGATCTGTTATTTGTATGGTTTAGCAATTGTAGGAATTATGAACTTCCAGGGCTAGTAGGATCTGCAATTTTATCTGAACAATCCGGTCCTGAGCCCGATCATGCACTGTCCGCCCATTAAACTGAGCGGGTACAGGGGAATAGTGCACTTCTAAAAAACACTAATGACGATCGTTCATTTACAACCTTCTACAAGGCTGAATTTTTTTTAATGAAAAGGATTCTGTCATCCCCTCAATAGACTAAATTCAGCTAATCCACAGGGGTACAAGTTCCCCCAAGGTTCTTGAACTATGGAAACTCAGCTACAACAACAATCTGACATGGTAGAGCGACTACCACGTCAAATAATAATAATAATAAATTATTATTTCTATTTTAAAAAAAATCAATTATGATTATTTATTCCGGCCAGCATTGTCTGGTTCACAGCATGGGCCCTCAACGACCCTCCAATCCCCCCAAAACATGTAATAGAACATAACAGCGTCCACGGGGCGTCCTTCTAGGGTTAATGTGGACCTTGGGCCCCAAACCCAAGAGGGCGGCTATGCAACTGAACATGCCTGCACACAAACGAACTTACACAGGAGGCCGGGGTACTTGTTATGGCACTTTCCAAGATTCCTGGTGGGCTTCCAAGTGTGCAGAATGTGAGCTTCGCTTTTGAGCTCCCTTGCAGTTGCCAGATGGAGAAGAAACCACTCACTCCTCTGATGCACTGGCTGGCTCTGATGAATGTCCCGTACTATATGTTAGGTTGTTGCAAAAAGGAGTAACTCACACACACACATGCACACTTTTGCTTTTGCTTTTTAAAAGTCTTAAGCTTTTTTGGGGGAAACAAATGACTTACGCACACTTTGGAGCAATTTGGAAGGCAAACCTGAAATCATTGTTGACCCGAAGGGAATGAGTGGAATGGGAACTTTTTACCAGGAAGAAAGGGAATTATTATGAGCATTCAGTTATGAGAATCACATGTCTCGTGTTCCTTGTTGGTCAGAAATAAGGTTAAGTGCAGTCAACTTTGTTAACCCTTGAGCGCTCTGACATCCATATTTGGGACAATGAACCGAGGGTTTGCATGCACTCACTCCTCATTCATCAATGTAATAAGGTAGGTGCACCCAAATGTGTCACTGACCTTAAACCGCCATCTATACTGTACGTACATCTCCAAAACCAGTTCTGTACCTATGTGGGAGAAATGCTTTCGGAACCAAACTTTGTTCCTTAATAGATTTTGCATACATTGTCCAAATGCCACATTCTCTGGTGTGTTGGAACCTCCTTTCGGTTGCCAACAAGAACACATGGAAATTTGGCCAGTCTGATAATAGGAAATAGGCTCAGTAGCAACAAGTGGCGGTTTTGGGTGTACCTACCTTAATACATTGAATGTTGAAAAGACAACCTAATGAATTTCATGGGATTGTAGTAAATGATATTTCTATATGAAGATATGGGCAAAAATGTGACTAAATTTGAAAAAGGATCAAGGTATCTAAGGTTTAAGGTAGGAGGTTCATAAATCACCCACCTAAGAACTGAAATTGAATTTTGGGGAGGTGAAGCTTCTTGAAATATTTTTCAGTAAACTTCCCTTGAAAGACAATTGGCATGTAACCCAAGTTTTTTCATGTTTTTTTTGGAGCTTTGTGGAATTGGTTATGAAAATTTGAAGTTGAAATGGCATAGGGCTCTAAAATCGTCCACCTCCTAAAATGTACATTGATGAAAGCTACGAAAAAACAAAATGTGTACAAATAGTGTACATTTGAGGAAGTGGGCAATTTTAGAGCCCATGCACTTTAAGAATCTCCTACCTAATCTTTTAAAAAACTAAATAATAAGGTTTCTCACATGGTTGTAATTATATAACATTCAATAGTATGCATTGTTAGTGCAGTGGTAGTAGATGGTGTCACATTCATTAGTAGTAGCCTAAGTGGACAGATGGAGGCTCAATGTGATGAGCAAGGTGCATGAAAGAAGGGTAGTGGCATGAGGATTACTACTTAGGTCAATACTTTAGTAAATTGATGGAGAAAAAACAATCAATTCATCAAATAGTAAGAAGATAAGATTTACAAAAAGATGTTCAAAGGACATTTTCCTTGTTGGGAATGTAACCAATGTTTTGGGAAAGAACCGATGGTAGTTCATTGTTAGCAAGTGGAATTTGGAGAAAAAACCAATTGCAATTTGAAAATATTTGGAAAAAAAACGGTGAAATTTTTTATTAGGAAATAAATTTGAAAAACGAATAGAAAAACAAATGGACTCTATACTCAAAAAAATGGTTCAATATTAATCCCTAAAGGACCAAGGCCAATTTTTTGCCAAAAACCACTCAAAACTGCCATTTCTATTGCGTTCGCTCAAGAAAACAAAACAAATTTTTTTTTGGAATTTAACCGTGGGATCTTGAACTTTACTTATCTGAGATCATGCGGTAAATTTCATAAAGTTTAATTGTACATATTGGAAGATATTAGCATTCAAAGTTGAAAAATAAAGTTTTTTTAACACTAGCTTACAATATCAAATGACTTTGACTGCCATTTGTGGGAAAAGTTTGCACTATGGATTTTGAAATAAAAAAATTTTGTGTTGAAAAATTCAAAAAAGAATGCTTGGTTTTCATTCTTTAAAAAATTATCAAGTAGAAGTAGGTCCAAGATTGAAAGAAAAATAAATTGTTAATAGCTCTAAGATGGGATTGAAACACAATTATCCCAATAGTGAGATTGTTCTAACAAATATTAATCTTAATCTTGTCAATCAATTTTCTTTGAAAAACAATGAATATTACATTGAAAAATGAATTCCATAAGTTATTTTTTCAAGAAGATAATTAGATTGTCTGAAAAACAAGATTGTCCATAACTTTCATATCACTAATCCAAATGGAATGAATCAAAGCTTTACATGTAGACAAAAATAAGATCTATAAGAGAAAAAAAATTTAATATTTGAAGTTTTTGTGAATTTTTTTTTTGTCTGGTAACATAAAAATTATGTTTAGGATGACATAACTTCTACTCTCGAGCACTAATTGAAATAAAAGTTACATTTCCACAAAGCTAATAAATTTTTCTATCTTATCAAAAAAATTCACCAAAAATTGAAGTCATAGAAAACTACCCAAACTCTTTAGAGTCCTCCGAGGGAACTCGTGGTCCCTTAGGGGTTAATTGTAATTGAAGGAAAATAATTGGTAAACATTAGATGTTTTTTAGCTGCAATAGAGGGTTGTTTCAAGCTTGTTCCCTATGCTACAAACTAGCCACCGCTAGCCAGAATAAAAAATTATATATATATATATATATATATATATATATATATATATATATAATTTGATGTGGTAGCCACTTAGCTACATCAAATTGTTGTAGTAGTAGAGTTCCTATAGTCTAGAACTTGTAGGAACTCACATCCCTTTAGACATCCAAATTTTCATCTAATGACTCAAGAAAATCCTAAACATTCAATGTAATTATTTCCTCAAAAACATTAGCCAAACCTTTTTAGAAAAATGTGTTGGCTCAAAATAGAGAATATTAAAATAATTAAAATTCAATGACATAAATATTTGTATAGATGTGGATACATATATAGTTGTTGATAAGGATGTGGATTATCCCATGTCTTTTATTAATCACTTGAGTTGATATTAGTATTTGAATTCTTGGATTTAAAAAATAAATAAAAATATGGACTAGGATGCTTGGCTTCAATTTTAGTAATTAAGTCTTTGATACATAGAATGACTATCTACTCAAAATAACTAACTTCATCTGTCACTATTCAATATTGTTCTTGTTGGCAATATGCTACTTACCAAAGTTGGTATCACTTGGATTCAACTTGTAGTTTTGAATTGAAGTATAAAACTCATTTTCGCAAGTTTGGGCATTAGATGGTTTTTGAGGCCTAAACAAGAGTACGAGTTTATGAATTGTAGAGAACTTTGGAACTTTGCCACGTCAGTAGTCTAATGTAGTCAAAAAAATGCCATGTTAAATTATAGTATTTATTTATTTTAAAATTTAAAATTATTTTTTATTATTTAATATTTCAATAGTAGTGCATTGGTTCATAGCAAGGGAATCAACTCTCAAACAATCTTCTAAAGGCCTTAGATTCCTTTTAATACATGTCATACTTTGTCCCTACAAATTTGTACTAGTGTAGTTAGGGCAATTGCTACTTACTCTTGCCTTCCAAAATGCTAATTCATATACAATGAATGCAAAGAGGTTTGAGGAGGTTACTAGGTAAGAATCTAAAACTTTCATTATAATTTGCTACAAGGGTTAAGCCTCTCTTAGGGTACTTTTACAGACAACTTACATTGCATAATAAAAAGCTTTGACAAAAGGAAATACAAAATAAACTTCAACTTTGAAAATCAAACCTTTTTACTCAATCCAAAAAATGAATTTACATAGGCTAATTCTCAACGCATGAACAAGAATCCACACAGAATTTTATATAATAATTGCAAATGAAATGGTCATATATATATTTTTAATTTAATTTATTTGCTTAATTAGAAAAAATTGAATAACCATTACATTAAAAAAAAAAGACACCATAAAAAAAATGCGTGGACAATGAAAAGAAATGAGCACAAACAAGAAAGAAAAAAAAAGACAGAACAGAACTATAAAATCAAGCTAAGAATTTTTTTGTAAATTTTTGATTGCTTGATGTGTTATTCACATGGGAATAAATTAATTCTCTTTCAAAATTAATTTAGTACATCATTAATTTATTTTGAATCTCAACATTTCATACTAAAATTCACTTAGTAATTATTGAACCTCCCATGATATTTTTTCGAAACTCCATTGAATTCCCACGACACCAAAGATATTAATATCTACTAGAGAATACCATTAAATTTGTTTGTAAGTCATGTAACTGTCCACGTAGATGTTGTTGAATAATGTAGCCAAATTAAAAAGTCCACCCGAAAGCAACAAGAGTATAGTATATCCCCCTTCAATCATGAATATTGTACTCCACCATAAATTACTGTGGGTTGGGTGGGTTGGGTTGGGGTGGAGGGGCCATCTTGCAGTGCCTCATCCCTCTTTACTGCATTGAAGCGAGCCCACCCAAATGTGTCTGACACTGACATTCTCAGTATCTAGTATTTTGTACGGAAAGGTGAACATACTGTAAGAAGCTTCAGGACCCCCGGCCAAAGTGATGATGAAATCGAAACCTTCATGGACAGCTTGAAACAACTGGAAGCTGACACACACACACAGGCACTGAACCCCCTTGGAAACAGAGAGAGAGAGAAAGAGAAAGAATAACTAAAAGGTGAAGAGGAGGGCATATCCATTATTTATTTATAGACCCTCCACCCAATTGCATCCCTATGTAAGGTAGTCGGTGCATAAGTCGATCATTTAAGCACGGGAACTGAATTTTGGGCAGGCGGAACTGCTCAAATTAATTTTTGGTGAATTTTCCTTGAAAGACAAGAAGAACTGGCATCTAACCCAAGTTGTTTCATATTTTTTGGATTGTTTTTGAATTAGTTATGAATTTTCAAACAGGAAGTGTCGTAGGTCCCTATTTATGATCCTAGGTCTTTCATAAAGCGTTTCACTGCAACTTCTAGAGGGAAATGGGGAAAGCAAGGAGAATGATTGGCTCTTGCAATAATGAATAATATTTTTCTCGGTTTTTTCAATGCATATGGAGGTTAATTTAAGAACCACTTCCAATCCATTCCAATGCCATTTATAGGGGCGGTTCAAAAATGCCCGAGTGGAGTTCGAGCCTCCTACCTTACATCCATCTGACATTTCAGGGGATGAGGTGTCCGAAAAAAAAATGTAAGGTAGATGTACCTAAAATCATAGAAATAAACAATTCGGCATGGTTCCCATTGTGATATTGGAAAACTTTTTTGCTAGGTCTCGTTGGCAGTCAAAAGGGGATTCTAGATTTTCTTAGAATGGATTTTTTTGATACAGTATGAATACACTATGAATTTTCAAAGTGTGAAAAATGGATGTTTTTGAAACCGGATATAGACTCTCATGAATAGTGGGAGTACATTTTAGGCAAGACTTTAGAGTGGTTAATTTTAGAAATAGTAGTCAAAATTAGATGTATAGTAGTTGCCTTAGATAGGGATGTTAATTGGATCCAAGGTCCATGATAATGGGTACGCCTACTAGAGGATGTTAAAACTAGTGTCATATGAAGTTTGTAGTTTTATCCTTGGAGAAAACATTGAAATAGTTTTTATTTGCCACTCATGATAAAATTTGGAAAATTTGGAATTAGAGGTCTCAAATTAGTTAGGAGAGGTGATGAGTGCAAGACACTAACCAACCACTAAATAAATAAAGACAATTTTTTTACTGATTTATCCTTGGCTAGGGGAAGTGAGACCGTCTCATTGCAAACTTTGTATGATGCCTTTAACATCTTGCATGCCTAGCTTAGTAAGAGCATCTACAATGCACCGGATATCCCAAATAGTATTGGCACTATGCTAGGCTTGAATTTTTTTTTAAATAAAAAATTATTGTTATTGGGAACTCCAATTCTACAACCTCGGTATACAACCACCCATGATTGGCTAGTTTGTAAAATGTGAAGAACCCACAAGTTGGTCTATGTAGGAATAATCATTGTTGTCAATGCTTTTTAAGCATTAGTAGACATGCTAATTAATTCAACCTTCTCTTGTTTTCATGAAAAAACTTCTTTTAGTGTAGATTTATTATTTATTATTTTTATAATATAGAAGAATCCATTTGAAGTTTGGATTGACAACTTTGCATTGAGTCAATTTTTCCAAAGAAAAAACTAGCACTTCCACAACCTTGTGGAATGGCTCACCATTTGTTGTTATACAATGTGTATGCCAAGTATGGATTGCGGATGCTCTAATCACTTATTCAAAACATACATTTATATGTTTGCAAGACATTAATTGATTTGATTTGGTCAATATGGTAATTTTTTTAATACTTAATATCTATATAGATATCTAAATACTAATTGAGTTGTATCATGAAATCATGTCAAGAAAAGCACAAATGTTTGCACAACATATAAATAAATTTCTGACTGAAAATGGACCTAAGGCTCTTATGTTTGGAGCACTTTATACATAGTAGGCATAACTCTAGGTGGGGACCATTTTACAATTAAGTATATTAACCTTTTAATGCTTGAGAAGGCCAAAAATGGCCTATGGTTTCACATATAATACAATATGTATGGAACTTAATGGAATTCACTATTCAGATTTTTTATTTTTTATTAATTGTATAATAATTTTACTATTGTTTCTGTGATATGGTTTGAATTGGATGATTCAAAATGGATGGTTTGCTTGCTCATTCATTCATTTGCAACCTATACAGGCTCTGAATCCTTTTCATTGATGTTGACACTATTGGGATGCAAGGCAAAAGCACAAAATTGTGGATATAAATAGTATTCCATTGATGGAAATTACATCGATTTTCATATTGATTTTTGTATTTTCAACCAATATTTTGTTTGTTTGTTCAACCCCAAAACACATGCTAGTACAAATTGTCTTAATTCTTATTCCAAGGCATCTGGTTTCCAATTCCCTCACAATTTCCCACACCCGTCCCCTTTTATCTGTATCCAAATTCATTCTAAAACTTTTGTCTACTAATGAAAAAAGTGTTAATTTCAACCAAAAACGTGGTCGACTAGTCCTTAATAGGTTAAAGGATTGATCACCTTACCACATAAACCAAGTCAACACTTGTAAAATTTGCTAGCACAACAATGCACCAAATGTACAACAAGTGTAGATTCATGCCCAACTTGGCACAACAATGCACCAAATATACAAGTGGTGTAGATTCACACCCAACGTGGCACAACAATGCACCAAATGCACAAGCAGTGTAGATTCACGCCCAACTTGGCACAACAATGCACCAAATGTACAAGTGATGTAGATTCATGCCCAACTTGGCACAACAATGCGCCAAATATACAAGTGGTGTAGATTCATGCCCAACTTGGCACAACAATGCGCCAAATGCACAAGTGGTGTAGATTCACGTCCAACTTCACACAACAATGCGCCAAATGCACAAGCGGTGTAGATTCACACCCAGCTTGGCACAATAATGCGCCACATGCACAAGTGGTGTAGATTCACGCCCAACGTGACACAACAATGCACCAAATGTATAAGCGGTATAGATTCACGCCCAACTTGGCACAACAATGCACCAAATGCACAAGCGGTGTAGATTCACGTCCAACTCGGCACAACAATGCACCAAACATACAAGCGGTATAGATTCACATCCAACTCGGCACAACAATGCGCCAAATGCACAAGCGGTGTGGATTCACCCCCGGCTTTGGACGGGGACAAGGGTCACATGTTGCGCCATCCTTTCTAATCGTGGTATGGTCCTCACACGTCCAAGTGATGAAGAAATGAGCCGTCATTTTTAAGTAGGACAAGTGAGAGAGATTTGCCTCATCCTCAACACCAGGGCATGATAGCAATGCAAGCCAGCAAGCCCCAAGAGGGGACCCCCCCTCCCTGGCCTTTCAGTTTGATAATGTCCCCTCCACTTCATGCCCTGCACATTTGTACCCTGCTTCCTCAAGTACTGGCAACAAGCTATGCACCTCCGCAGTTGCCCATGTTCTACAAGGGTAACCCTTATCATTACCCCAACTGACTGAACTCAACTCAAGGCTGCCAATTTTACCCAACGGGGAAGGGGCCATCCATATCTATCTATCTATCTATCTGAGGACTCAGAAAAAAATAAAAAAATGTTCTACTGTAGTAGTACCCCTTGTTGCAATAAATGGCCCTTGTAAAAATGGTCCAGGCCAACTCTCGTATGGTAGTGGTACTTGGGGGTGTTCGATGGAATATAAATAATTGTCTGAGTGAGGTTCATTCTTATCACTGGCAAAAGGTGGGTGGTAAGGTGAATGAGTTGGGTCGAATCCCACATCCACTGGAACTTGGAGTAAGTTTGCTGCTTCAGGTGAATTGAGGTACCACTCAGTGAGGATACAAAAGATACGTGAAATTGGAGTAGAGGCCATGATGTGGGGTTGATAGTTTACGCACGTTGCGGTACGTTACCCCAACCCGCTTTAGGGGGACACATAAGGTGGGGCAAGCCTATTATCATCCGGATTTGGAATCGCAGCATCTTGGGGCCAATTTCAAGAGGGCGCACATTTTTTTTCCAGAGGTGTGCGCTTGTTTTATGGATTGAGCCCAAGTGGAATTATAATTTTACAATTAAATTTGTAATTTTTGTGAATTTTTTGGTGTGGTTTGCCTTAAAATTACAAAAACACTTGTAGAGGGGGACAAAAATGTCCCTTGAACAACCTATGACCGCTTTAACATGTATCTATTGGCACTTAAAAGGAGTTCCCACCATAGAAGGATTGAAATGTTGTCCCTTTTGACATTAACCCCTAAAGGTCCAAATTATACCGTTTTTTGACATCATAGCAATTTTGGGCAGTTCACTACAAATGGAATTTTTATTTCTTTTCTTTGAAAATTTCACACAATATGTGCCCGAGGTGTAGCTTTAGGGTGCAACAATTTTCATTACTTTTGACTACATGGTCAAAAAGTTATTGCATGATATGTAATTTTCAACATTTGGTGGGTAGCTTAGGCAACCCAAAAAACTTCTTTAACCCCTAAAGTCCCATGGCCATTTATCTGCCAAAACCACTCAAAACTACCACTTCTACTACAACCATCTACAAAATAAATTTAAAAAAAATGTTTTTTAGAATCTAACTGTAGGATCTTGTTTCACACTTGTTTTAGATCATTTGATAATTTTTTTTGTGATTTTTGACCATATAGATTGAAAGATATTAGCATTCAAAGTGAAAGAAAAAAATTTCTTTCAAGAAGTTGCTATGATTGTCTTTAAAATAAAAAGCTCCATAACTTTCACATCTCTAATCCAAATGGAATGAATAAAAGCTTCCCATTCACGAAAAATAAAATCTACAAGAAAAAATATTAAAAATTTTATTTCAATTTTATGTGGATTTTTTTTGCTGCCCAGTCTCCCCCATTTTGAAGTCATTGTGGCATAACTTTTGCTCCTGGGCACCAATTGCAATAAAAACTATATTCCCCCAAAGCTCTTAAGTTTTTCTATCTTATGAGAAAATTTCAAAAAAATTCAGTAAAATTTGAGATCATAAGAGCCTGCCCGAAATCCATTTTGTCCCCCGTAGGGACAATGGGACTTTAGGGATTAAAAATTATTTTATTTAAGAAATAAAAATTTGAAATTGGTTCTCTCTCTATACATGGAAAGCATTGAATCATTCCATTTCAATTAATGAGATAAAAATTATGAGGAGTTTTAGTTTGTGGGGAGGTATGGCGTCTAGAAATTCTCTAGTTTGTGGGTAGGTATGGTGTCTATTGGAGGTTTATTTTCAAAATTCATATGCTCAAACATAATTCAATAGAAAATTTCAAAGACTAATTTCTAATTTATTAAATAAGATTTTTTTTCCTTCTTGTAGAACTATTCAAAATTCAAATATTTAGAGTGAATTCACTTTGCATACACCTCTTCACACCAAAATGCGAACTTACTTTAATTGTCCTCACAATTCAAGTATTCTCTTTGACTTTTTAGTAAGGGGTACAAGTACGTACTTAAATTAAAAATAATCATAAGATTTGGGGCATCGACTTATCCAGTTTTATATTTTTTTCGTTTTTGGAAAGAGCCGGCATCAACTGAACCTGCTTCAACTTGCTCGAACAAGAGCTACAGCATTCCTCTAATTGGGGCATTATTGTGGAACTATTTAGTCGGCATCTTTAGGAATTGCCAAATTATTAACAGGATTAGGGGAAGGCTTAGTCGAACTGAGCTGGCGGGGCGGGGGGGGGGGGGGGGGGGGGCTGGAGCTTCAGGCATGTAATGGCTATGATGCCTGCCAGTCAGGAGAGGCGATTGCAGCGACGTCTTTTACGATCAATCATGACACATCGTATATTTCCATAGCTGATTGCAGCAGCCTCGCTCGCTTGTTGTCTTGCCCCGACCAGTAAGTTAAGAGTCTCTAGACCTGCTTTGAAGCCCTCTCTGCCACCAATTCTGAAGCAGAGTGTGCTCTGTATGTAGGCTTCTGCCCGCGCTTTTTTTCTTCAATGCTTTCGGACCCGATCGGAGCAGTCTGCGTGCTTTCATGGTCGCTGGAGCGAGGCTTTTGGATGGGATCTGCGACACGCAAAAGTGATGTGAGTTGCTGTTGTGATGAATTCGTTCGTTTTCCGCTTGCCTCTGCTGTTTCTTGCATTGGCCTAATTCTCTGCCAGCACGCGCGCATTGAAATGCTTCTGACACGCATGTCTAGCCCCTCGACGTCCTGGTTGTGCATCTGAGGAGTACTACTTCGTCTGCCTATATCGTCTGAGAGATTTCTGTTGTTTGCCAGAAGCTCTGGATGCGCGTTGTATACGCGAGACAGAAATCTGCCTACATGCAGTGCCTTAAGCTAGCATTCGTGTGTGTGGGAGAGACTCTGTAACTTCCTGAATGTGACCAGCTCGTGTGCATTGCAAGTTTGGAATAGTTAACAGCAGGTATTCGTTTCTAGCTGGCTTCGTTGCCTGTGCTCGCTCGCTCGCTCGCTCGCTCGTTCTTCTTCTACAGATTTTTTGCTAGTCCTCGTATAATGTAGGTACTTCTCTGAATGCAGCTTGCACTGGATTTTGACCCTGTGCATAGCAAGGCTTCTAGTTGTAGGCAGCAGGTACTCGTTTCTTGCTGACTTCGTTGCCACTGCTCGCTCGTCTTCAGTTTTTTGCTAGTTTTTTGCATAATGAAGGTAGTTCTGTGTCAGCAGCGTACACTGGAATTTGTGAAAGTGGAAAGCACGATATGCAGACCAGAGGGTTCCTTTAGAGGTGCTCGTGATTGATTTCATTCCTGCTGCGTCGACTCGATCAAGAGATGTCACTTGACGATGTAGTTAACGATAGCCAGGTTTGCAATGCAGAGTCTTAGAGTTATAGACTGAGTGGCGAATGCCTTGGTGCATTCTTGCCATGCCCTGGAATCGTGAACAGCAGGTAATCGTCTCTAGCTGGCTTCGTTGCCTGCAAAGATGTTTTGTTAGTCATGGTATAATGTAGGTAGTTTTCTGTGAGGAGCCTTTCTCGGATGTAGAGAAAGCGGAAAGCGTCGGCACTGCAGACCTCCTCCGATCATATATGTTTTTCGCTAGAGCTGGACGTTATTGATTTCATTCCTGCTGCGCCGACTCCATATAGGCGATGTAGTTTAAGCTAGCGAGGTTTTGCAATGCAGACTCTTAATGATATTGAAGAGTACCTCTAAGAATCGTAGCCTTGCCAAGTAATTCTTACTCGTTGGAAGAACATTGAACGTAAACTAGACCTAGTGTGCCCCTTGCTGGAGTCGTGTTCGTAGAAAAAATGGTGCTAAATTCTGCAGCGAATGAATGAAAATATAGAAGGTTGCCTCGTTGACACCGAAGTTCCTCAAAAGTTCTTTCAATCGGCTGCACTGACAAGCTTCATTTTGTGCAGCTGCGTGCTTGTTGTCGGCAGGAACATGCATGCGCTCCAGATTCCGAGTGCTTTGAAGTGAGCAGTAATTAGTGTTACCAGGTGCGCTATTTTATCTCCTTCAAAATCACTAACCTGTTAATTTTTCGAAGTTTCAGTAAAAGGAGGATTACCAAGTGATATATACTGTTTAGCTCACGTTCTTAGTATCTATAATTGTTGGTACATTATTGGAGCTATTCATAATCACATTTTAGAGCTACCGCACTTTTTGTGCCACCTGAACACTCAGATGCAAGTAGCATGATTGTTTCTGGTGCAAAGTCTGTCGATCAAGAAACTTATTGTGTTGATCTCTCCAGGATCTATGTGAGGAGAACTCAATGCAGGAAATACCTTATGATGCGTCACATGTTCCCATCGACTATGATGATCCCGTGGATGTAAGTTTGGGAATCCATGCTTGATCGCAATTCCAAGCCAAGAGGAATTACAGAAATTGATTGGAAAGCTCTCTTGAATTAGATTTTGGTGCATTTAGTGCGTCGTATCGCGAACATGCTCGTCTTACTCTTATTTTCTGGTATGCAGACCAAGGAAGATAAGCGGGTGCGAAGAGAACAACGGGTTACTCTGGAGAAGGATGTGAGTGCTACCTTCTTCAATCATCCTGTTGAGAAAGCTCTTTATAAAACTTGCTTTCTGATCAGATCTTGACGTGAATCTTAGAGATCACCTCCTCAATGTTACTCACCATTTACTTGTAACATGAGCAGGTCGCCCAGCTACAAAAGAAGCTGATGGTTGAGGTGAACATGCGGAATGCACTCAATCGTGGACTCAGTAGGCCTCTGGGCTCCCTCCCTCGAATATATGCCAGCTTGCCTGTTGAGGTCTGACGATCATCCTTACTTTCTGACGCCTTAAAAACCAGAGCGTTCGCAGATTGTTAGTCGATTTAAAGACCGATCAGAGATTGTAACCTTCTGTGAGTTGAAAATGCTAAGAAATTGAATAGCTAGGTATCAGGCTCGTATGCTGAAACGTTAAATTGACTGGCCGACACGTAGTTCGAGATTAAGTGTGCTTAGATTTATATAGGGCAGAGAGTTCAAATTCAAAGAAGCAATATTTATGTCTTCACGGGGACGTACCCTTAGCATTCAATTTGATTGAATCGTTGATCGCATCGAATGCGTTGTTGATCGCAGACAAGAGAGTTGCTGCTTGAAGTGGCGGTACTTGAGGAAGAAATATTATCTCTTGAGAAGCAGGTCAAGCACCTTGGGAAAGAAATTGAAAATGAAGTACCTGTGACAGATAAGGAGACGATCTGCCTAACCCCTCACCAATTGTCATCTCCGAAAAAAGCAAATACCTTAGGCTCCCCGTCGGTGTCCCCAAAAGACTCCAGTAGGATCAACTCGAAACCTTCGGTATCTCCATGGAAGTCCTCTGACCAGAAAAGTAATCTCGCGAAACCCTCATTTCCTGCTGGAAAGATTGCAGATAAGAACAGTCTCAGAAAGGTTCCAAATTCTCCTAGAAAGTCTTTGGATGATGACAGCTCCATTAAGGCCTCGATAGCTCTCAAGGACTCCTCAAAACCCGCGAGGCGCATTACCATTGTAGTACCTCCTCAAAAATCTCAAACCCAGAGGAACGGCCTTCTCCCGAAGGCACCCCTCAGGAACTCTAAAGACTCCAAAAGCAGAAGGCTTTCCTTTACAAAGACGGAATCCCTTGGAGTTTCGGCGTCTGGCATGAATACAGTCCCGTCCGCTCCTAAGAATCTAAGTCTTCCAAAGGACGGTAATGATAGTAGCCCGCCGGTTTCACCTGCTACTGGCAGCCCCACGGATGTTGGAAAAGGTTGCCCAAGGCCTCCGAGAATCAAATTGGAGAACGACAAGCCACCGATGACAGGACATGCTCAAGTCAGAAAGAAGGATCCAATCAACGACAAAATTGCACCAAAAGCTCGCACTCCCAGACAACCAGGAAAAGACAAATGCCCAGTGGACATAGCGAGGAGAACTCCTCGTCTGCCACTAAAGCATGGCACCGCAGTCACCAGGAGGACAGTTGGAGCTTCAACAGCTTCAAAGGAACAGTCGATGGATACTCTTAAACCGTCTTCTGCACCAGATGCAGGAAGCATACCTCCCAGTTGTAGTTCAAATACTCTAATCGAACTTCGAAATCCTGTTGATGCTGAGGCTGTTGGACAAGATGGAAACTACTCGGGCATGCCTTCCACTGACATGTATGATGGAGACAAAACTTCCGTCCACCTCTCTGTGGACCATGTGAAGGTGCAGTCACTTTCCTTACTCTTGTGGTTAAGTAATTTTCTGAAACTGCATTTGGATATTGATAGTATTTTAAGTGCAGAACGATGAAGCAACAGGGACTCACATTCCCTGGTGTCTAACGATGTACGCCAGTGAAAATTATCTCGCTTAATAGTTGCTTCTTTTCTCGTTCTCGACCCTAATATGGTCGTGTGGGACAGGGAAGTGGATCAACTTGTTCGCCAGAAAGGGACACAAAACTTGGCTTGGGGCAAGTAACCAACTCTGTATTGCTGTCCAAGGAAGTGGTGATGTTGCTGAAAACCATATATGGAAATCTTCAAGAAGAGCAACCTCCCTTGCCATGTGACTCCGGTTCTTCCTCTCAAGCGTCAATGTCCGCAAGTGTTTCCAGTGCAAGCCCTGATGATTACGAGATGAGGGGAGACGTTAACATAAAACTCAGGATGGATGGCTGTAATTCTGAGAGTTTTACAACCAAGCGTAGCGCCAGTATAAGATTTATGGGAGATTGTTATCCAAGTGAAGTCGCAGATAAGCTGGATCCCTACAGCTACTTGAGCAGGGGCAACATCAGCAATCGTATAGGTTTCCATGAAAGACTAATGTAAGTTCTCTCAACACTTGTTCATTTCTCGCATGTGACTCTTGAAATTTGATCAACTCTAAGCAAACGAATAAATAGTCAATTTCGTTAAATTGGCACGATTCCAGCACCAAATAATTGTGACATATTTTTACGTAAAAGGTCTAAAACCTTGGACATGTATGGGAGGTGTGAATTTATGCCTCAGATGCGCTTTCTGAAAGGTGACAAAGTATTGGAATACTGCCTATGTAACGACGTTAAAACGTTAAAACAGAATTAACTGTGTTTGTGAATGGCCATACTCGTATTCTTGCAGGAGCTAAATATGAGGAATTATGTTCAGAAGACGCGATGCAGCTTTACCACTCATCTGGGTTGTCCGGTTTGCTTGAGCAAGTAAATCTACAATTCACAAGGTGGACAACTCGGAAGGAGTGGAAACACGAATCAATCTTCTTCCAAACGGGTTTCATGGAGCTCCTGCTTGGAGAATGTCAGACTTCGATCTGAACTTTCCAACCAATCAAACGTTCAGAGCTACAAAGTCTGTACCGTATGTTTTGCAATGGAAAATTTGTACATAAAGGATACCAGATGAAATTTTTCATCTTCAGAATCAAGACACAGAGGAGCTAGGAGCGCTTACGGTTGAGGTGTGGTGGATTAGAATTTGCAAAATTAAATTGCTATACGACGGGAAAGAGTAGCATTTAGGTGAAGAAGAGCACTTGTAATCCGATGGAGACTTCCGCGGGGCGATTACATTCACAGTATATAAACACCAGACTGAGGGAGAGTGGAGGTTGGGAGCATCATAGAAAGAGATTGCTGCGGCCGACTTCCCTGTTTTCAGCAACGGTCAGTTTTTCCATCCTCCTTTCCATTTCATGTTTTCAATCTCGACAGCAACTGGGGGTAGATTTTTAACTCTTTTCGTGTGCGTCTTCTGATTGATTCCGCCGTCTCATATTTCAAAACGAAAATTTTCTGGTTCGGATCACCGGACCCTCCGAATTAATATTAACTGGTGCATGCCCCTGCTGAAACAAAACAAACTTGAAAAAGCAACATCAAAATATCAACATTGAGATGTTGTTTCACCCTCCCAGCCGGTTGGTTCAAACAGCATCCCAGTGATTTTTTAATGTTGTTTCAACAGGGACTCGAATTATCTCTCGATTTTTTACTATGTACGTTTCAAATGAATAAAAAATATTCGTTATCTGTCGCATGCAGGGTTTGGCAGCTTTCGGAAGAGATTTCTGCCAAAGCAAAAGATCAACACACTGCATCCTTGCCTCTTTCCCCCTAGAATTCACGAAGACTTCATCAGCTTCCATGAATTTTTTGTACCACCAGGGTAGATGGACACTAAGCCGGCTCTCAGCCGTGTTTCTATCTAGTACTTGATACTTAGTTTCTGGTCTACGCCCTCGAGCAATTGTATTATACTCAACATCAATGCCAAACTCTCCCTTAATATGGTTGTCTGATGGCATGCTCTTCAATTCCTGCAGATAGCATTGCATTCTTCAGCGCCTCTTCGTCAAGCCTGACGTAATTATCATTATCAAGGCATCCAAGGTATTGTGCCATTGACCGTACGTCACCTTGTTATCGAGGTGTCAGCTAGCGAGAAATAAGAAGCATTCGTGAGAATTTAATATTAAGCAACACCTTGTCAGTCCTGTACATGTCCCCTTGTTAATTTGCGACTTGGTATTGAAAGGTTGGGAACTTAGGATTCATGGCTGGCTGACACTACACTGACTTCACAGTTCACACAAGTTTTCTTGGAAAGGATTATTTTATTACATTGATGCTAAGGTAGCATCATGCATTCGGCAATCCCATCACCGATCAAAACAGGCGACTAAGGTAATGACAAAAAACTTTTCAAGAGCTGGAATTTAAACCTCCAGATTTGTATTGAATTCCCATATATTCGGTCACGGAATTCGTTCGATCAAAGCATCGGTACGTTAACTTACCTGCATGTTAAGCTAGCCGCAGATTCTTGAACGAGGCGTGTCGAAAAATTAAAAAAAGCTGAAATGAAACTTCGACTGTCGTCCTGCCAACCGTCGCGAGCTTCACTCGGCCAGTCGTCAGTCACGACGATTACCGTCCCCTTGCACCTCCCTGTTAGGTTTCCTTTAGAAGTTGCAGGATTCGCAAAGCCTTCTAAGAAATAATGTCCCACGATCTGTTATGGAGCAGAATAGCCAGAATGTTGCTTTGCGTCCATGCTGCACATCCAGGAACCTTATAGAAAGCCTGTGGAGATGATGTCGAGACATTTGAGATATCCTCCATGTTACTTTGAGTTTCGACGCTCATAAAAAAGTAGGGATGAATCTAATGAATAATGTCAACAAGTCACTTTCGGTGGTTCAATTTCGAATCTGGTGAAAGTGTTGGGTTTAAGGAAACAATTGAGTTTGCAAGTAGAAAGTCGAATGATATTGATGATGACAGCGCTTCTAGAAGATTTAATCAGAAGAAAGGCCATCCTATTTCTGATGAAAATAACGTAGTTACATCGACATCGACATCTTCTGTTTTTTTGTAATCTTTTGTGGAAGAGACTCTGGATGATTTAGGGAATCGTGAAGTCGACCTCAATGTCAGCGACATTACGAGGGAAATCTCGCAGGAAATATGCCGCAAGATGAAGAGCAGGAGCCATGCCCGACAACATCCGGCTCCATAGAAAGAGGCGTGGTGCACCCCCGAAGTCGAAGCTGCAGAGGGTGTCTGTTCTACTCCAGCTTCTTGAGGGACAACAACCAGAACCCGACCTGTTACGGCTTCAGCCGCAGCATCCCGGAGACGTACCGAACTTTGGAAGAGAGACAAGCCACGAAAGATTTCAAGTATGCGTGCTTGGGGTACGGAATTCACAAGCAGGCCGCGGGCAGTGGACCACCTCCCGAGGGAAATGGGGAGCTGCCTCTGTGTGTAGGGATTGAGTTTCTGGCAGACAGAAGGCCTGTGGGAAATCACGCTTCCGAAGAGGAAGGAGCAGATGCGCATATGCATAATCCCCTTGCGCGTCCTGGCTCTACCCCGACTGAAGACTTCACCTCTCGCTTCTGCCGCAGTGCCAGCATTGTGGCCACTACGGTTGTGAATAATGTCTTTAGATTTGCTGCAAATGCTAAAGCTACTGTAGATGACATTTTAGGTTCCAACGACAAGAAGTCCAAATAGGTCTCCAAGCCATGATTGTGGTACTTCGCGTTTCCTTCAGGGCACTGACAGTAGCTAAATGTGCCTGTCAATTCCTCATTGGAGATAGAAAAAAGGCTTACATTCACAGAATGCATTGCTAAAAGCCATTTGGTGAAAATCATGAACCTCGCGTCACTCACAGCCCAATCAAGGCGCCACATCAACCAATCAAGGCGCTTGAGACTGTGTTTTGATGCTGAACTGCCAATTCAGACGTGAACCAAGTCTTCCTCCTCTGAAGACTCGGTGTTGAATGCTCAATTGCGTATATGGAGTAGGGTAGATTATGAAAAGAGCCTTATTATGAGAAGGTGGTGACAAGGGATGTTATTTCCAAATCAAAGTAGTGCATTCATGTTACTAGAAATAACCTCAATGGTTGGATCTTATTCATGTACATTCATGTTACCAGAAATAACCTCAATGGTTGGATCACGGTCAAAATAGGGCACCATAACACCACATGAGCCCTATTTTTTTACAAGGATTGCAACCCAAGGTATGACGCCAAGGCAAACAAAAGACATGGGTGGATTAATAATTGAACAAATGTTAAACCCAACTTGTTCTATAAATCAAATAAACAAAATATTGCTCAATTGTGACCAAGAAACATCCCATTCAATTCTCTTGATAGCAATAGACCTCTACTGAGTGATACAAAATCTAGCGCTGAATAATATGGACAACAATTACAAAAGCAATACTTGATTAGAGTTTGGTGTCTTTCATCTTGTTATCTTTTCCTATGTCTCAAAAGAATTAAACCAATGCGTCTTTCATTGGCGTTAATTTCATCTAGGGATTGTTGACACCAAAGGAACGCTTGAAAGTACAATGGTTGGAAGTATGCAACAAAGCCAATTCCATTCTTCATAATGTTGTTCAACTATGAGCCTAGCAGGGATGTTTTTGTAAGTCATTAAAGCTTTGTCAATATCTAATTTTGTTGATATGATGTATATTTCCTTTATTGAGATTTGCTTGTTGAATTATTAGCCCCAACCTCAAAGAGGCATGATAAAGTAACTACACCTGATTCAAACCACTTCCTAAATCCAACCACTCTAGATTCTCACCTATAATGTATTCTCACTATTCGTGAGAGTCTATGATCATTTTTAGAAGCATTTATTTTCAGCACCTTGAAAATTTATAGTTTATTCATACAACATCTAAAAAATGTTGTAATCTAATCTAACTCTAATCTAAGATTGAGAGGATTGACAATCCCTTGCACTGAACCTACCAAAGCAGTCTTCTGAATCCTTGCAAGCCATGAGAGGCTCTGCAGCTGATTTTGTGTTGTAGCTGCAGTAAAGAAATACCTCATTTCATGTAAGATACAAGAGCTCAGTTTTCATTTGAAAGCACACTGCATATGACGACTTACTCAAGCTTTCTCTCATTTCAAAGTAGATGTAAGTTAGATTGAGTTTATGCAATTAGCCTCACCTTAGTGTGGTCCAAAGCCAGTAATTAAATGGCATCCTTTGGTATCCAGATGCACCTTCAAATCATCGCATTCATATCAAAGAACAGTTCCTTGCTAATTGCATTTTAGGTTTTCATTGTGAACATGAGATAAAAAAATTGGATGATATTTCTCCAAGATGAAAATGTGACAGATTTTGTGACAAAGAGTTGTGATGGGTTGTGACACTCCACAGTTGATGTCTACAGATACTTGGCATCATAATTTTTCCCTGCTACTCAACTCCTTTGAAAAATGTTTGGAGACATGATTTCTTAACCATACACATCTAACATGGACAATCTTCACTTGAGCTAAATGCAACTTGTGAGTACAGGAAACCACCAAAGCATGTTTATGAACATGTCTCAAAGGCAATGAGTAACAAGCAGAACATTTGAGCATGAAATACCTCAGCCATACAGCGATTATAACAGAATATTCTGGAATCAACAACTTATAAGGTAAACTACCCTGTTGTAGAGCAAATGGGAGTGAGCCATTCTGGGTTTAAATTCTGGGTTAAATTCAGTTAACGGTGTACAGGTCCAGCTGAATTACAAATTTTTGGATCCTCTTGAGATTTGGAGAACTTTGGGAAGTCTGTGTGTGCTCAAAAATGAATGGAATTTCAAATTTCAAATTGCGTTGGAATCAAACTAAAGTTTACTTTATCATCATTACAAACACACATGTAATTGAAAATCATACAAAGAGTTTGATGTTTTCTATACTCTTTGTACTATCTAGTGTTGCCAACATTTGTGAAATTTACAACTTGTACACAATGGTACATGTAAGAAATAAACCTTTACACTTGCTTTTGAGATACTTATTCCCATACTACTTGAACTTCTTGTATGATTTATTTCTTGTTCTTCACCCAAATGCAAAAAAGCTTTGACTATCCTTCAAAGGTTCTTAATGAAATGGTAGATAGTGTATAAAAGGAATCCAAACTATTTTATAATTTTAAATTATTCATTCTTCACTTTTATGAAGTTGAAGTGCACTTCATTGCAATTCCAACACAATTTGTGGTTTCAAAATCGGTTCATTTTTTAGCATGCTAGAGCTTTCTAAAGTTGTTGAACTTTGTAGTGAAAACTGACTGAAAATTTCATAATTCAGCTGGACATGATTGTACATTCAAGTTCTAAAATGAACACCACTAACATAATTTAGCCTATAATGGGCTTGCTTCCATTTGGTCTGGAATGGGGTAGTTTACCTTAGTTCAATTTACACATTATTTAGCTACAAGGAAGGCTATTTCATCCAAGGTTTTATACTTCATCAATTTTCTATTTTGCAAATAGCGATCTTCACTAGAGTGAAGAGGTTATATGTGAATTACATTAAGTAGTGAAACTTGTTGGTGTGTTATTAGCAACTAATATTTAACCTTGTAAGGATAGGTTGGTCACTGTGGAAATCATCCTTTTGGGTACAAATGAATGTGAATCAGCTACTTGAAAAAAATCAAAAGCATTGAATTGGAGGTCAAAACTATTTTGCAATACCTCCCCTTTTTTGTACAAACTTTCAAGAATGAATATCTATACTTCTATCTTACATGGAGGATTCTTTGTCATCTATAGGACACTTAGTGTCTACAATGGTGTTATAAGGTTAAAATAATTAAACTTTGTGTGGGAGATGATGGTATTGTTGAGTAATAAAGTGGGTGTAACTAAGTTACTACTTGAAATATGTATTTGATTTTCAATATCTCAAAGAAACTAATTTAGTAATTATTTTCATAGTTGTGAAATGATATATGTTGATAAAAATATGTATTGCCTATAAACTTATTAAATTTCAATAATGCCATATTTAACTACTTCTGAACTTTTGAAAGCCTGAAATTAATAATAGCCATCAAGAGGAAAAAAAATAGTCATTAAGAAATAAGGTCAAATATCAGGAGATCTATGCAAAATATTGGGAGGTCTATACAAATCAGTGGGGGATTAATACAAAACATCTTGAGATCTATACAAACATCGGAAAATCTCTAGATGTATTGTCCAAAATTCACTAAATAGTCAAGTAGTTAAATGTGACATAATAGTTGAAATGAACTTTTAATGTTATGCTCTTACAAAGGCATTGCTATTATGTTTTTCAAAATGCCTTATTTTTGTGGCAAAACTACAATTTTCTTAAACACTTGATTCATCAATTGCTTCATAGTTATTGAACTTTATAAAAGAATATAAATTATTATAGGAAGCAATTCAAGTGGTTTGGAATACTTTATCAAAGCATCAAATAAAAAGCTCGCTTTGTATTTGAAAGCATTAGTCAACTAATAGACTTGTATAAAAGTAGCCCCTGGCTATTGAATTCTTTGATCCATTTCAATCAAGATCTATAAATCATATCCATTACACATTCTTCTATTAGATTCAATTAAAATACAACCTTCTAAAAGATTTTATATTTCAATTTACTATTGTAATTTTAGTGAACAATTAACTTTTGGCTAATTCTTGGTGTAAGTTATTTATTAAATTCCTCCATTCCAATCCATTTGTAGGGGCTACTAACAATGCATCTTAGAATTAGTATGCACATTAAATGGTGGGCAAATGGTTGTAAAGATGTAAGTCAACATATAATCCTATAAAGACTAAATATCTCTACAATGTATGCTTGTTGGTCAAACCCAAATTGGACCTAAGTGAAGATGGGCTTTGATTCTTTATTAAAGTCCAATTTCAAAAATAAAGTTTACAAAGACCAATTTCCATGCCTTAAAATTATTTTGGATGACTTTCATTGTTAGAATGTAATTGTTTTTATCAACCTCATCTTCATCATATTTGATTGAAACCTAGTGCACTTAAAATATGAATTATTTGGAAATCATATAAATGAATGATGGACTGTTGAAGTTTGAAGGAGTAAAGTTCCAAGCACAAGCCTAGTGTCTCCATGATCCAAAGAGTATCTCATCTACTATATATCTTGTGGAAACACCTTAGTTTGATACAACCTAAAAAGATCTATAATTTTTTTATACTACGTGTTTGGATGATGCTTGCATTATACATGTGTGACTACTCAAATTCACATGAAAATCCTGAGATTGTGTTTCTTTATTTTAACATAATATATATACTTTTGGATGAAGTACAATATCATTCATGTCCAAGAATATAAATATTGACTATAGTGAATATTAACCCCTAAAGGTCAATTATCTATCAAATAAACAATTGAAAATCTAAGTAGTTTTTTGTGATGTCAATTTTAGTTGGATGTTTATGAAATTTTGATTTAAGATGTGAACATGTACTTCTTTAGTAGAAATATGTATTTTCTTCTAATCAGGTGTTTGAATCAAAATTTATATTGCCCCAAACTTTTTGGGCAATCTAGATAATTTGGGCATCTTTTGCAAATATGCAATCCATTGACATTTTAAATTTTTCATGTAAGTAACTAAGAAAACATGGCATATAATTGTCTAAAAAAAAATTTGGTTCTCAAATGACATTCTAAGAGGAGTCAAATTTTGTTAGCTATATCAAAGCAGTTTCAAGAAAATACATTTAAAAAAATTTCAAGACCTATTATCTTACAATCTTTGAAGTCAAAGTTTTTGAAAATGTTCCCCCATATTCCAAATGTTTTTTGTCTCTAACTTTTCACCCTTTGGATTTCAAATAAAAAAATTTCCTCATTGCACAAGAAATCACCAAAAAAAACCCAGTGTATTGCCAGTTTACTTAACCTCCTTGCATTACTTGGTGATTTACAGTAAGCTAGGTTCCATATTTAATTCTGAAACTTTTCATGAGTGAAACTAACATCATATACTTGTGAATGGTCAGAACCTGCATTTTTGTGTACACCAAAAATTTTATTCCAAGAGGGATCAAGATCTGTTGACACTTTAAATGTTTTGGAGCATTTTTTTTGTGAAAACAAAGTCAATATACACAAAACCTGAACTTGAGAGAGTATATTTACTATCATCAAAGGAACCAGCAATGGCTGGTTTCTCCCAAGGATTTTCATTCCATGACCTCCAAGCCAAGGAACTGAACACCCAAGACTTCCTCCCACCCATCACAAAATAGGACTTCAAATCTTAAGAAAAAACAAACAAGGGTCAAATGATAATGCCGATACGAGAGTCACAAATGGTATGAAACAAGTCAAAAGCCAACAAAGGCGGTGTCGTGAGCGTAAACTTTACGTCCCATTTCCGTCCCATTCCACGTGGACGCATTTTGTCGTGTGTTTCAGTCGGGTGCACTCGCGGAATTGAAATTGCAAATGGAGCACGCAACCAATTGATCGTGTCACCAGTTAATTGCGTACACGTTGATGTGCCCATCGTCCTCTCTGGGAAGAACAGGAGCAACAGCAGCAACAACAACAAAAAAATTTATAAAAAAAATTGGACTGAACCCTCATTTCTATTCAACAAATGGATCCCCTCTTTCATGCTCTTTTCGTTGTCAACTCCCACCGTTTGATATTCAATTGGTCCTCAGATGACTCACCCTCAGCATCTCTGACCGTTTATTTGTTTGTTTGTTCATTCAAGGTTGAATGAACACCACTTTCTTTTTATTTAATTTCCATCCACATAAAGCTACAGTACCTACCTTACAATTGAGTTAAAGTTAGGCTCAAGTGAGTGATGAGTTTTGACTATCCTTGCAAGTTTGAACTAGTAGTACCAATTGATGAATTTGATGTGTTATTTATCAATGCATAATTTACCAAAGTCCATTACAGGATTTGAAATCTAGTGCAGGTTGGAATAATGTTCGTGACTGTAATTGAGTGACAAAAACTCATTCTCTCATCTTATAAGGTAGGTACACCCAAAACTGCCACTTTTGGCTTCTAAGCCTATTTTTTTAATATTAGACGGGTCAAATTTTCATATGTTCTTGTTGACAAGTGAGAGGAGGTTCCAACGCACCAGAGAACGTGGCATTTGGATACCGTATGCAAAAGTTATTAAGGAACAAAGTTGGGTTTGGAAAGCGTTTCTTCCACATCAGTACATATCTGGTTTTGGAGATGTACATACAATATAGATGGCGGTTTAAGGTCAGTGGCACATTTGGGTGTCCCTACCTTATTGGGATGTTCACCTCTTTTCCTTACCCATACCTGAGGATTATTTTTTAAAATTTATTTTTGAAACACATGGACAAATTCCATTGATAAGGAACAAGTACAAGGAGTCAGGCAAGTCTTGGTGGAGTTTTTTTTTTTTAAATTTCAGAAAGCAACTCAAATACATACCTGAGGATTGCATGGTCGCCTTGAATGGGTAGTGGCAGTAAGTTATTCTTTTGGACACACAAGTTCATTCATTTTTCATTTCATGAGTTTACAAGTAATTTTTATGGCTTGCAATTCGTAACATTTGTAGGCTTTGCTTGATCTTCAATTCTGCACCTGCAATTAGCAGACCAATTAGACAAGCTGAGGGCCTTGTTTTCCTGGTCAATGCAGACCCATGTTTCCTCTAGTGAACTGAAACAATTCATGTACAATTTTATGAATCATAACAACGAAAATGGAAGTTGACAGAGTGGAATTCAAATATACTGAACTATGGAAGCCAACACTCATAACCTTAGCTGCACTAAGTTAGTTGCAACCACAAAACTGACCCTTATTGCCTCAAATGTGTGCACACATTATGTGCATGAGAATCTACTTAGGGTTGTTTTTGGTACACATATAATCACACTTTGAAAAAAAAAATTGATAGTTTATTCCATGGTGTCAGTCCCAGAAGTTTCATGCTGGCCGAATTGGAAAAAAAAAAAAAAAAAAAAATTGGCCTCCTGCCTCTTTCCATACCCATTTTATAATACGATCGGATGTTTCACTTATGTCCAAAAACAAAATTCTATATATAAAAACCTTGCTGCTCAGATGCCTCCTGCTTCCCTATGTTTGCACTTCTAGTCAGCTACCTTACTCAGAAAGCAATTGAAGCATCTGGAAATTCAGAAGCCTTGACATCCAGTTTTTTATTCTTCATAATATAAGTTATATACGGTGTGTCTGTCTGTGTGTCTGTCTGTGTGTCTGTCTGTCTGAGGCTCATCAGCTGAGGAGAATCAATGCGTGTCATTCCTAGAGCTGTTCCATAAGCTTCTTATTATTATCATCATTATTTTCATTATGATTTTCATTATGATTTGTTTGATGAAACAAATGAAACAGAACTTCATTGCAAGCAAAAAAATTTAAATAAATTAAAGAAGAAGAAGCAAACCTGCCAGCCACTGACCCTGTTACGCTCGCTCGCTCTCTATCAATGGTGCACTACCAACCGTTGGAAAGAAAGAAAAGAAGGAAGGCAAGGCTTCCAAGTTTTGACTAAAAGGGGGGAAAGAACTGAAAGGGTGACTGAGTGAGGAAGGAATAAAGCTCTTCACCTGTCAACGCACTGAGCTTCTGTTTTTCGAACAGTCCAGTCCCAGTTGGGAATTTGTGTTCAAAAGGCTGTAAAGAGACTCTGATGCCCTGACAACAACTGAACCACCCACCGGAGGAGTAGGCCATCAAGGATCCATCCATTCATTTCATTCATTTTTTTCCCCATTTTTATATATTTTTTGTGCAAACAAATGAAACAGAACAAGGATTCGTTTTCATTTTTGTTTTCATTTTTGAGGCCCAGACGGACTTGTCCATAACATTATTAATGCATCCATGGCCACAGTGGCTGAGGAACCTTCAGTTGAGGATTGTTCCAAAACAGTACTGTGTTTTTTTTTTGTGCATTTTTTGGAGACAAATGAAAGAGAAATTCATTCCAAACAGTATTGTTGAATGTCATGGAGATTCTTATTATCATTGGTCTTCTAGAGCTAGCTGTACACTAATTAATATAGTATGATGGGGGGGGGGAAAGTTTTGAATTTCATGACTTCAGTTTGCTTACAAGCAAGTATTTTTTTATCATGGAAATCTATCCTGGGAATCAAAAGGGCATGTGCAAAAACTCAGACGTGATGCCATCTTATGTATGTTGACTAACAAAGGGAAGTCTGCTCTTCAAGTGGTTGTGTTCTAAATGCATCCCATCCCCTGTCGTGGACTTGCTCCTTGAAATATCTATTACAGTCATTGATGAGTTGGGTAGGCTTGAAACGGTCCGCTTTTAAGAGCCGACTACCTTTTACCAAAGAAACACAACACAACGTCATGCTCCAAGAATGTGGGAGTGGAAGCATACGAAGTACTTGACACCACAAAAAGTACTTGACATCAGAGGATCCCACAGCAACACGTTGAAGCAACACTGGGAAGCAAATCAATGGAGGGCATCCCTCATAATTAGAAGATCAATGGTGTAGAACTGTTTCCAGTGGTGTTGCTGTGCGGATCCTCTCACAGGCAGATCACAAGACTCATAACTGCAAGTAAGTTCACTTATTCACCAGGTTTCTATGCAACCAGGTCACATGAATTGAACTGAAATTATTATTTATTTTTTAAAAAAAGGCTCACGCACGGAGCCAGAGAGGCTCACATGATTGAGACAGAGACAGAGTGAGAGCAAGAGAGAGCAAGCATGTGTTTCAAAGTCAAGGAGGTGGAAGGGATCGTATTTCAGGAACTCAGTTAGAAGAAGAAATAAAAAAAGGACCCACAGAAAGCCAGAGGACTTTGACTTACTTGGTCAGATGCAGTACTCAGATTGCACAGTGGTTGTTTTTTTTCATTTTTTTTGGGACACAAATGAAACAGAATTTTTGTTGTTTTTTTAATTTTTTGGACACAATGGAAACTCAGATTGCACAGTGAGTTTCATAAAAAAAAAAGGGTAGAGCGTGAGTGAGTGGGCGAAATGGAATAAATGAATTCCTATTGAGGGTTTTTTTTATCACATGGCACACGGGAATTCAATTCAAGTCAAGTCTTTGTTAAGTTGACCGTTCCGTTGACGACGTTGTTGACTCCAACATTGATTCCGCACAACTACTGTCAGCTGCCTGTAATAATAAGAAGCCTGGAGCTGCACTGTTTCACATCCACTTCTGGGCCATGTGGGGATGAAAATCATTCATCCATTGTGGGGATTGGGGGACGGTGACAGAGTCACACATCCATTGCAGTATGGCTTGAGTTGAGTGGCTGCATGGATGGAGGCATCTTGAGATTTATCACAAGCCTTGACTGTTGTCAACCGTTGAGAGCTTATTAGACTAATTTAGATAAGTGATCGTGCATGTTTGGAAAATGAAAGTTGGATGAAAATTGGGTGGAAAGAAGAATTGAAGTGTCAACACTTACTTCAGTTCTATGTATCATTCTATGTATTAATATTCAACATATGAACTTAGTTGGGGTACTAAACTCAGTCAAGTTCTTAGCAAAGCCAATCATCTACAATAGTCTCCAGTATATGTGACTTCAGAGCTATTTGAAGCCGCTTTGTTGGATGAATCTTGTTGATAGGAGCTGCTCGAAGCGGCTTGCTCAAAGCTTCAAAAACAAAGAGTTACTCCTAGTCGCACCTAAAGTTGATATTATTCATATAGTTTCCCCCTTCAAATACCTACTTGGCACTTGGCTGGGATCCCATTGGCAACTTATTTCATCCCTAGGAGTCGGCTTTGTTCTGCAACCTCACATGCATGGGAACTAATTCACTTTGGTTCAATAATAATGTAGAATTTTGTGACATTTACTCTAGTATATGTGACTTCAGAGCTATTTGAAGCCGCTTTGTTGGATGAATCTTGTTGATAGGAGCTGCTCGAAGCGGCTCTGCTCAGAGCTTCAGAAAACAAAGAGTTACTTCTAGTCGTGCCTACAGTTGATATTGTTCATGTATAGTTTTCCCCTTCAAATACCTACTTGGCACTGGGCTGGGATCCCATTGGCAAGCTTATTTCATCCCTAGGAGCCAACTTCGTTCTGCAACCTCATATGCATGGGAACTAATGCACTTTGGTTCAATAATAATGTAGAATTTTGTGACATTGCAATTGCAACGAACTAGTATTACTTGTGAAATAATGGCATTACAAAAACTACTTTTTGTGGGGAGGGGTTTGCAAATTTGATCAAGAGGGTGGTATTAGATATCCTTGGATGCAACTTCATCCAACTTCTTTTCATTAGTCCTTTTTTTTTTAAGCTTGACCAACATTCATGAAAAAATAAACAGGGACGGAGTAGTACACACAGCGAGCAACTCACAATTATGGTAAAATTACTTCCCACTACTGTAGTTCACTTTGGAAGTAAAGGAATCCAAACGGCCCATATTTCAACAAAAAAAAAAAGCATTCTGAATATAGCACAAACAGTTTCTGAGCAATAATCGAAGTAATAAGTACTTGAAAACCCTGTTGAACTCAATGGAAATTGTCCATGTGTTTCCCCCAAAAAATAATTAAAATTGTTGAATATGGGAATAGTAGAGGAGAATTCTGGGTAAAGCTCCAGAAATTCCCCCAATAAACGCCCATCTCACTTCCCCTTCTTTTTAAAAGTGAGCCAAGTTTTCGACCAGATACATCGCTTGATTCTGCTCCCTTAATGAGGGTGTGCTATTAGAGAAGTGGAAAGAGGGGTCCATGTAGTGATCCTCCTCCCCAAATGGGGAGGAGAATCAGCCAATCGTGGCCTCACCCGAGTCCCCTGCAGCCCAATGAAAGCCCCAGCCAAGCACAAGGGTTGACATTTTGCATAAAGGAGCAAAGTGGTTTGGAACTGACGCCAGGAAACTCTCTTTCTTTAGGAAATCGAATAATTACTGTAGGTAGTTACACAATACACATTGGCAATTTTTCTTTAAATAATTTAAAATTTCTTTTTCCTTTAAAGACAAGTAGTAGTAAAGGGCTCTTCGAATTGGCATTGGGAAAGGCTTGGAAAGTCCAACCCTGGTCAGGGTACGGAGACTTCAGGCCTGGCGAGAGGGGTGGCTGGGGCTAACAGCCCAAGTCTAGTGAAAGTCAAGGCTTGGGGAATTGGGCAGGTGGGTGGGGCGGGGGCGGGGGTGGGGCCCATAGGTGAGGTGGGGTCCATAGGTGGGATGGGGCCCGCAATCGGTTGAGATTTCATGTGGTTTTTATTAAAATGATAAATTGGGCAATGAGTAATCTTGGTTCATTTGTGTCATTCAGAATAAAAAAAGTGAAAATAAGAAAATGGTAAATTGGATGGGTTCGATTGGGACATAATAGTATTATATTGAGGTTCAGTTGGGGGCAGCAGTGATCCCAGAAACTGATGGGCCAGGGTGAACTGACCCCCTCATTGCATTTTAACCCTGGGGAAAACGCTGTGGAATTTTTTATCTGCAATCAGATGAATTTTTTTTGCAAATTCTGAATACAGATTTGCAATCAGCGGACCCAAATTAGCTATAGGTGATGTAGAAAAATAAAAAATCATGGCAAAAAATAGGGGGCTTTCTTTCACAATTAACCCTGGCCAGGGCAATGAGGGGGTCAGTTCTCCCTGGCCGAAACTGATGGGTTCAAGGTAATTAGTCAAATGTTCAATTTTGGAAGATTTTTTTGAATTTACACTGAGGGCATTGAAAAATTAAGTAGAAACCAAGTGAAATTTAGTGAGTTCTGGGATTACTAGTTGAGGCAAAGTTTACTTACTATACGTAAAGGTTTGATTTGGCACTGAGTGTAGAAATTGAGTTTGCACATCAAATTTTGAGGAATCTAGGTCACCTCGGACCATTTATAAGATGACATGCATTACATTTTTTTTAAATGACTTCATTTTTGTTGAATCTAAACTTTGCATAGGATATCAATTGGGAGAATTGACTGGTGTTGTAAGGTCAATAAGGTTAGTTTATTTTTTATGGACTCTATTTTTATCTTGCACATCACATTTGGTAAGTATAGCAAGCCCCTTAAATCACCCTCTAAGAGTAAAGTTTAGATGAATTCTTATACTTCATTACAACTTGTGATGGAGTCTTGTCTTCCATTCTAAATAAGGTAATTTGTGATTGATCCACTAATCATATACCATGCACATATAAGAAGTGTGCAGTTGTATAGCTTGAAGGTTGGATGAACATGTACTTGAAGGTCCAATGTAGAGCCCTAGATTGAGGATGCTTTAAGAAAAGAACCCCTATTTGTGCCACAACTTACAAGTCACCTTATTTGTGTCACAATGCATCACCAATATACATTTTAAATCTTCAAATGTACTCTATTCAAATGCAATGGCTACAAATTAAGTAACACAAATAAGGGCTCTTACTTGTCTTTCTTTCCAAAACTTCCAATTGACATTGACACGCAAAATATAGGATAAGTTTATTTTACTTTAACTCAGAGTGTCATGTATGTCATGGAAGGCAAATGGACCCAAGAACAATGATGAATGTTATTGACTAGTTGATATGATTGGGCTTGTAGTTCAATCCATGTCATCAAATTAAAACATACATCATGTCTTTTATTTTCTAGTTAGTATTTTCTAACTTCACCAAACTATTTAGAGGTCTTTAATTCCAAATATGAATTCAAAATTTTTATTTTTCATAAATTCAAAAATTCAAAAATTCTTATTATAGGGATAAGAGTATTGGAGGTTCTCTCTACTCTTTAGAAACCTAAGGTACCAATACCCCCAATATTTCATTTTGTCAAATAAATGTAAAAATTTGTCTTCTATTTTGAAATTGATTAATATTTTTATTTTATTCTTTCCTTGATAATTCATGTTCCTTGACTCCAAAGATGAATTAAAAAACTTCAAGTTTGATAATCTTGCAATAAATAATTAATCCATATGTTTTCTCCAAATTCAAAGAACTCAGTGTGTTATGTACAAGGAGGCATCTAACCTCCTCAAATACTTGAAGTAGTAGGACCAATGTTGAAAAATAATAATAATTTCTCCAAATGTCTTTATTATTGGATTGGAAGGAATAACATCTCTTTATTTCATAGATATATTACATTATATTCTTTGAAGTTTTTTCAATGAGCATTAATTGGATGAAGAGTATTCTTCAAAATAGTCATCATCGACTAGGTAAATGGTTAAGCATTTAGGAGTTGACCTTATGTCTTATAATGTCACAAAGCTTTGATACTTTTTGATGCCCTTTGAAAAAAATACAAATGTTTTATAATAAATATTAAGAACACACGAAATATAATCTCTCTTCTTTGTGAATTCACCCTTGATTTAACCCCTAAAGTTGTTTAACTATGTTTTCACAAAAATGCTCCATAACTACCATTTCTAGTGCAAGTACCAAATTTTAGAAATAATTTTTTTTGGACACATGTAATCATAGGATCTTGTAGTACATTAGTTTGAAAGTATGTGGAAAAAATTTCAAAATTTTTCTTCATGTGGGTGGCAAGATATTAACGTTTGAAGTGACAAAAATCTTTATTTTTGGCCCTACAAAAAACTAGGAAGCTACACTTTACAAGGTAATATATGTATGAAAAAAATTTCATGGTGGTGGTGCTTCTTTGGATTTATTCTTCAAAGAAAGTTTGTTACATGCTTGAAATTTTTCAGATCATTTGGAATTGTACAACATACAGGAAAAAAAATAGGAAGTAGAAAGAAGTAAATAATAATTCAAAATACTAAATTGTTGAAATTTTTGTTATGGAATTGAAAAATGACAATCCCAATGATTATAATGTTGTAATAAACATTCTACATCCTATGATTTTTTTTAAATATTGAAAATTGAGTTAAATAAAGGACTTCAAAGTTTATTTTAGAATAGAGATGTCATAACTACCCGCAAACTAAAACTCTTTGTAACTTTCATCTCATTAATCAAAATAGAATGATTCAAAGTTTTTCACATATATATATATATATATAAATCTTGAAAACCAATTTCAAATTTTCATTTCTTAAAAAATTGATTTTAAATAAATTTTTTGAGCTTACCGGGTTGCCTACCAAACACTAAAAACTACATATCATACAATAATTTTTTAACCATGTATTTAAAAGGTATGAAAATTGTTGGGTTTTAAAGCTACTCCTCATCCACATGTTGTATTCAAATTTCAAATTTCAAAGAAAAATAATATTTCATTCATAGTAAATTGCCCAAAATCGCTATATTGTCAAAAAAAATGCAGTTTGGTCCTTTAGAGATTAAACTTCATTCATCAAATCACTATTGATAAATATTCGTGATTATTAATTTTTCTTGTTTCTCTTCAATCTTATTTACCTTTGATTATTGATAAGTGTTATTCTTTAAGGCACGCATCTTTAATTAAAAGTACCACATAAATGTTAGATTATTAGATTTGCCCTTCACTATTTGCTATAAGTTATAACTTTATAAAAGTCTTTTTTAATTCAACATGCCTAAATTTTAACCAAAATCAACTAATGGTGTAGGTTTTAAAAAATTAAAGAAAAACAAATTCCTATGCGACCCAATCAAATTTCAAAAAAAGTGAGGATTTTAAATTCTTATCTTGGCACTTTAATAGTCATCCAACCTTCTACATAGGTCATATTGAATTATTCAATTAATAAGGGCTAAAGTTTACTAAAATGAATGTTATTACAAAATTAGCAAAATACAATAATACTTCAACTTGTACTTATTTCAAAAAAGGTAACTCTGGTAGAATGAGTATCACAAGCATTAATAGGATAATTTAGCATACCAAAGTTGAACCAACTTATTACCGCCTAAATCCCAGTTCCACCTTTATATACCAACTATGTACATTTTCCTTTTGAAAATGGGCACACAAAGACAAAGATGTGATGAAAGTGGTGATAGATTCATTCACCTTAAGTGGTGTCAATCATCCAATTTTCTTTTAGCAAATTTTCACAAAATCTTACTTCATTTCAGTAGCAATTGACAACTACAAGACTAGGAAAAATTGGTGAAAAATAGCCAAACATTTTTCATAATATTATCATATTAACTAATATTTGAATGAAAGCTATTAATTATTCTCTGGACAAAAGTACATATATAGATGATTCTATTTACTTTTTTCCCCCTCCGTTGCATGCTTTCTTAAGTGCAAGTTGCTCTACCAATGAAAAAAATGAAAAAAATAATGGTATTGGTTTCAACATTCAAGATATTTTTTGCATGTACCAATTGTTTTCCTCTAATTTCCATATTGAACCCATTACTCAAGCACTAAGTCCGATTTTTTCTCTATTTTTTTAAACTCCAAACACAAATTTAATAGATTTTTTCACTAGTTCCTTTCCAATGTTTTCAAATTACATCCAAGTTTTTCCCCAATTCCATGGGCTAACAATGAACTAACTAACAACTAACCTATGACTCTCCCCAAACAACATTGGTCGGGTTCATTTCCCGTGCACCCAAACTAATGGCCGTCGAGGTGTTGCACCCACTGGTAATTTTTCTTTTTTCCAAATTGTCAAACTACATCACAAAGTTTAGGCCTTACGGTTTGTCAACAATTATCATGTGGTTATCATTGTTTCATGGGTTCGCACGTTTATTACAATTTATCGCATCATTATGATGCATTACTTTGCATCGTTACGATGCAGTTGCAAGTAATGCATTGTAACGATGCGATAATAATGTGAAGTAATGCATTGTAATGATGCGATAAATTATAATTAATGTGCGAACCCATGAAACAACAATAACTACATGATAAACTATGGACAAACCATAGGGTCTAAACTTTGTGATGTAAGAGTAAGGTAAACTACCCCATTCCAAACCAAGCCCATCGTGGGCTGAATTATGTCAACAGTGTACATCTCAAAACTTAAATGTACACCACTAACACAATTTAGCCCACAATGAACTTGCTCCCATTTGGTCTAGAATGGGGTAATTTACCTTAACCATCCTTCCTTCTCCAATTTTTTTCAAAATTTTCCCCCTTTTTTCCTTAATTTTTTTCCAATTTTTTTTTGGAAAGAAAGAAAAAGCCCTTAGGCTTGTCAACAGTGTACATCTCAGAACTTGAATATACACCACTAACACAATTTAGCCCACAATGAACTTGCTCCCATTTGGTCTAGAATGGGGTAATTTACCTTAACCATCCTTCCTTCTCCAATTTTTTTCCAAATTTTCCCCCTTTTTTTTCCTTACTTTTTTCCCTTACTTTTTTTCCAAATTTTTTTTTGGGAAGAAAGGAAGAAAAAGCTCTTAGGCTTGTCAACGTGATGCCCCCCCTGACTGACCAGCCCAGAGCGAGTCCCACGAATTCCAAGGCCTTGTCTTGAATTCAAACCAGGGAGTACACTCCACCAGACTTTGGCAGGCAACCCCACCCTGTTTGTTTTTTCATGTAAGCTTACTCTACCCTACTGGAAGTTAGGCTCTTGTGGTGGACTCTTGCTCGCCTGAGCCACAGCCACAGTGAGCCTCCACTCCACTCTCCAGGCGTTTGGTTTCAGGCAGTTTCCTGCCATTAATCAAACCACAGTCAAACTGCCCTTTTCCCAAGGGCCTGTCAAACGGTAAACAATTTCGTTTCCAGCCACCCATATTTTTTAACCCATATTTTTTAACCCACCAAATATTTTTTCCCAATATTTTTCCCCATATTTTCCCCATGTTTTACCAATATTTTTTTAAAAATTGTTTTAACACAGTATTTTTAATGCATTGGTGGTGTGTTCTGATGAGTGATTTCTGTGCAGCGTGCAGTGGTGCAGGAAACCTGGAATACCAGGCCTCCCTTGTGGAACATTTGTTGACTTGAGCTGACTTGATTTGCACTGACTAACTTAATATGGAATAGCCATCTTAACTCCGGTAATCATGGGGGCTAACCTAAATAGGAGTGAGGGAGATTTGTGACCTGACTGACTGCATTTTCAGACCTACTTGAAATAGAAATTGAAAAGGTGCAGTTATTCGTCCTCTTGACTACTGCTGTTTTGGAAAAAAAAAAAAACTGAAAAAAATTGAAAAAGAAGAAATTGAAATCAACGCATTGAACGCAAGTGCACCCATCTGCATTGACATTCCATCGGTTGGAACGAACAGCAGGGCGGACTCAACCTTCCGAGCTTCTAGAAACAGAAATTAAAAAAGAAAAAGAAAGAGGCCCTCTGAATAGTAAAAAAACTATGGGAAAAAAAAGGAAATGAAGGAGGAAATGAAGAATAAGAAGAGTTTTTTAAATAAGAGAAAAGGAAAAAAAAGGACGAGCCAATCACCGTGGAAATCATTTGTTTGGATACCAAGTGAATTGTTGATTTAAAAAAAATACAAAAACACTCGCTAGAAGTCAAATTACTATACAAGACCTTTCCTTTTCATGCAAAACTATGAGGATGAAAAGTTGGACTTTTATCCTACACGCAAAGATTCTCTATCATTCATTGACTAGAAAATGTCTACAATGTCATTTATAGGTTAACCTTTCTTTTTGTTCAACTTGATGAGATTGAGATAAATAACATATTTGTATAAAAATGTGTAACACATGTCGTTGGTGTACGCTTTTAGAAGTCCATTGTGGAATCTTAAGTGTCAATCTCTTCAATTCTTCATGGGTTGAAGTTACTTTTTCAAAATGTAAGGAAAAATGCGAAAAAATGTGTGAAAATTCCCCCACAAAAACTGATGTTAAAAGTCAAGCAAGGTTGCCATGTGAGAGTCAAAAATGATAAGAGGGAACGAAAACCATGTCCGCATTTGGAAAGTCTCAGCGTAACTCCCAGTCAGCCCTCCCCACGTGTCAGACCCACCACAGCCCCCGCTCAGGGTCCGCAGTCAACCCTTTGCCCAAGACCCCCCAGTCGTCTCCCAAGACCCCCCAAGTCGTCTCCCAAGACCCCCCAAGTCGTCTCCCAAGACCCCCCAGACCCCAGACTTCGTCTCCCAAGACCCCCCCGACCCAAAACTTCGTCTCCCAAGACCTTCCAGACCCCTAGACTTCGCCCCCCCATATCCCCCAGAGCCGCGACTTCGTCTCCCAAGACCCCCAGACCCGAAACTTCGTCACCCTCAAGACCCGCAAGACCCCCAAGACCCCCAAATTTCGTCTCCCCAGATTTGCGCCTTGTCGCCTTTCCTCGCACCCCCCTCCCCCGTGATCTTCATAAAGAGCGGTAGGACCAACATTACAGACACCAGAAAACCTTCCTCCAGGCCTGCCTTCCGCGTCAACTCTCATACTCGCCGTCCTTGGAAACAGGTCGCAGCTTAGTGAAGTGGGGTCCAGAGCTTCACCGTTTCCTCTCTCTCCGAGAACTTACATTTGGGGTTCCTGGTTGTGGACTGCGCAACTTAGAGAGCTTCAATTCTGGGCAAGGAGAACATTTCGTAACAATTTGGAAGCCGGGTCTCATTGGGGTGGGGAGGAAGAAGTGCGTGCTCGGAGTTTCCTTGCGAATTGGATATCTGTTGGTTGGGTTTATTAGCGTCGCAGTGCAGGGGATTCTTGGTGGGGGAGGAGAAAGGGTTAGACCCTGATGAGGCTCTTATGAGGCTCTCGT
Source organism: Climacium dendroides (assembly GCA_950106755.1). Taxonomy (NCBI): domain Eukaryota; kingdom Viridiplantae; phylum Streptophyta; class Bryopsida; order Hypnales; family Climaciaceae; genus Climacium; species Climacium dendroides. Next base: position 24,096,972 of record OX467088.1, read on the forward strand.
GAGTTTGACGAAGCTCTGCAGGTAGGCGATCCTTGGTTGGTTTGATTGATTTGGAGTTGCTTAATTTGATGTCAGTGTTGGTACTCTTGCTGTGGGTGGATTTTTTGTTCGCTTGCAGAAGTGAAAGTCAATTGTGGAGTGAAGTGCGTGGGAGCAGAGTTTTTATTTTTTGCTCGGGTAGAGGAATGTGTCTTGGAGCGCGATTGTTTGGGTTCGTTGTGGTTGGAAGTGTTGCGTGGAAGAGAGCAGGGTTGTAAGGGTCTGTTTGGGTTTCTTGTGTGTCTTGGTTGCGTGTGTGGAGATGATGTGGTTCTGTGGAGTCGAGCAGGGTGCACTGTGTTTTGGTGTGACAGACACGCAGCGTAGGAAGACGATTTTCGTTTGATTAGAATGTATGTTTGCTTGTCTTCACTGGAAGTGTTGTAGCCTTCTTTTTTTCGTGTCTGGAAGTTGGAAGCGGGGGATAGAAAGATATGAAAAGAATGCGATTAGAGAGCCTGGGAGCTCGCTTCCCTTGCTAGCGATGTTTTTCTCGTTCATTTTCACGAGTCGGGTGTGCTGATGGTCGTATTGCTACTGGTGTTTGCAGATGTCATTAGTACCAAGGTCAATACATCAACATTGATTGTACCGAAATTAGTGTAGCGAAAGAACATGAAACTCCGCCGATTCGGGAACGAGTGAACCAGTCGTCGAATTAAGCCTTATATTCCCAGGCAGATCTCGTCACAAGCATGGGCGCCATGGAGGTCCTAGATTACAACGTGACGTTGGGCAAGCGCGACCGCGACTTCGAAGTCAAAGAAGCCGCCCGCATGGGGATCGAGAGCGCTCGCCGTCTGCTCCAGTCTCTCACGCAGATACAAGCCCCCGTGGTGGACGAGGACTGCGACGTCATGGCTGGGGCCGCCATTTCCAAGTTCCAGAAGGTGGTGTCGCTGCTCAGTCGCACGGGCCATGCGAGGTTTCGGAGGAGAACGAGGGACGCTACCGTCGCAGGGTACGCAGGCGTGTTTCTGGAAAGCTCCAATTTCTTCACGGACAGTGGGTCGCAGGAGACGAGAGACAGAGTGGGGTCGTCGGGATATGCCAGTCCGTCGGTGATCACGCCCACGACTTCAAAGCCCCCGCCATCGCCAGAGCTGCAGAGGATACTCTACCAGGTACGCTCAGAGCTCTTTGATCTTAGCATTTGGGAAACCAGTTTCTTCGGTCACTGTGACGTAGCTTGACTGACTGCCACAGTCAATGACAGTGTGGCAAATGTGCAGAATGTCGTTTTAGAGAAGGTCATTATTATGAGGTTGAGTGTATGTCCATATGAAACTATTGGTTGAAAATCGTGGTCTGCAATAGCTGTGCACATGAAACTGTATGCATTAGCCGTGCATATGAAACTGTGTACAATAGCTCTGTATATGCGACTTTATGCAATAGCTGTGCTTATAAAACCGTATGCAACAGCTGTGCAAATTACGTTTTAAAATCCAAAATCTCTAAAATTAAGAGTCTTTTCATGGCAGGTTTTTCCGCAAAGTGCACCGATGTCACCCTCGGCCCCCATGCCGAACGCTCCTACGCACAGCGTGATCCACCCTACGGCCAAACCGCACCACCTTCTCCACAGCTCACAACAACATCAACAACAATTACTACAACTACAACAACAACAACAACAACAACATCCACAAGTCATTCCGGAGCACATGTTGCGGCCTCTGGCGTCTGCGTATCGGCCCGCCCTGCCTCCCAATCCTTTTCGAAAAGATGACAGCGGTGCTTCCAAGGACAAGCACAGCCCTGATAGCTCCTTGAGTTCTGGCCCTCCGCAGTCCGCGACCACGGTGTCGTTCTCGACCATGAGCAGCCAGCAGCAGAATGCAAAGTCGGCCGAGCAGCCTTCGTCTTCGTTGCCACCTCGCCCGCTGGCCACGAATTCTCGGAAGAAGTGCTCTGGAAAGTCGGATGAGAATGGCGCCACTTGCGCCACCCTTGGGCGATGCCACTGCTCCAAACGCAGGTATTCAATTTGATCCATAATCTCATAATCTCTTCCATTCGTTTGGCAAAGCTTAAGGTGCTGATTTGGAATTCAAAAGCTTGTGGAGAAAATCTGTTTCTGAAGGTGCATTTTCTTGACAGGAAACTGCGGTTGAAGAGAACAATCCAAGTGAGAGCAATCAGTAGCAAGCTGGCTGATATTCCGCCGGATGATTATTCATGGCGCAAGTACGGGCAGAAGCCTATCAAGGGCTCACCGCATCCAAGGTATTTCCCAGCCCATGTTAATACGAATGTCAAGTTTGGTTCTGGACTAGTACATTAAAAGATCATAACGGTCGAAGTTTGATAATTTCAAAACTGAACAGTGCACCTTTGACCTCTGAGTGTATGTTATGTGCATTTGAATCTCATTGGTTGCCTATCTTCGAAATCAAATTCCGTAGTGGGTTGCAAGTGCAAGTAGGGTTAACATTATGAATTCTAAGTCCCCAAAACTATTGAGACTGGCACATTTGCTCCAAAATCTTACATTAACATTGTGATTTAGACAGTAGCTTCCATTGGAGGAATAGCTCGAGTTGCACTCGCGACAAGTTCATTCTCCCATAGAGGCTGCTATTTACCATAATCCAGTTCGTTAAAGATGAAAACATGCAGAATGAAGTTTCGTATCTAAATAGTGCTAATGTTCATAGATGAGCAAGTGGTTCACAGTGCTCCATCGCGGCGTCGATCACGCAAAACCATCACTAAGTTTTTGATTGTTGATGCTGTGCAGAGGATACTACAAGTGCAGTAGCATAAGAGGATGTCCAGCCAGGAAGCACGTGGAGCGCTCCATGGAAGACTCCACGATGTTGATCGTCACGTACGAAGGCGAACATAACCACCCGCAGTCTTCTTCGGCCAATGCGGCGTTGCCAGTGCAGTCGTAATGTACTGTAGAAGCTAATGTGTACATATTACTGCCTTATTAGGGTTACAAGCTCCATAGGAACGTCCGCTGCAATCATGAGCGAAGTTTGTACCCATTTTGTACTCCCATTTTTTGTAAAGATACCATCTAGGCTACGTTCTCGATCCACCAGGACCCGCTGTGAAGTAGTTTCAATCATGCACCAATTGACCTGACAGTTGTGAAGTTTGACGAGTCATGGTCTGCCAGCACAGGCTGAATAATGCTTTGCTCTGACTTCGGAGAGGAGTAGAACGACGTAGATGAGTCTGCACGTTAAGTTTAACTTCGCGTGATTGAGTACCGCAGGATTGTACTGTACTGTACTGTTGGTATTTAGCACTGGGTTAGGGTTTAAACCTCACCATCAACCTTTTAGCCATGACTCGATCTTAGTTTGAGACTTTCACCCAACGTGAGGATTACAACGAAGAAAGGAATGTCGTTTCAATCAGTGTTTGGGAATTCAGTAGGCCATATTATTATACTCCCCAGCCACCTAAACTTCAATTTGGAATAGCAAACTCAGTTTTAACAACCCTTTCTGTTGAAACTGGACCGACATTGAATTTTTGTTGAAAAGAAACCAATAATGTCAAAATACACCACCGGTATCGGTACACATTCTATATTCTATCATGACGAGTCTTGAGTGAATAGTTCTCAGTACGCACCTTTTCTACTGCAGTATGGAAAATTTCCACTGCCACCAATGCTGGATATGATTCATGAAGTCAACGTCATGCATCAAGCGTGCTTGGAGTTTCTGACATGAACATTTGCAAATCACCAACAATTGAGAAAAGCGTGAGGTAGTGGGGTCCCTCAAAAAGGAAAAAAAATCCCCGATCAATGGAAATTGTGCATGTGTTTCAAGAGGACAAAAAAAGAAAAAAAGGAAAGAATGGAAAGAGAAGAAAGAAAAATAGTGAGGTAGTTATAATCGTAGTGTCGAGTCAACTGAGGTTTGAAGTACAGGATCTAATAGAAGACATGTTGTCAAAGAATCCGAGCACCTTAGATACCGAAATTCGGCAGGTGTTTAGATTCTCCTTTTTTTTTTGCTGTGCCGTTCCTGTCCACATTGTTAGCATTTCGTTTCCAGAATGTGTATGACAGTATGAATTCTGGAGTTGCACCCCTAAGAATTTTTTTAAGAATTAAAATATAATTGATGACTTGAATTCTACTCAATGGTATGAACAAAGCATTTGAGAAGAAATGGATAAAATCCATTCATTTCCAAATATGATGATTGTACAGTACAGTACAGTACATCTATCGAACACTCCTCGTCCTTGTTTCAAGCCAACGTTGGCGGTTGCGAATATTCTTTTCTCCAAAAAAATTGAGCTTCAATCTTGTTGATATAGATTGTGGAGGACAAAAAGTGTTCAATGAATGACTTTCATTGGAATTATAAAGACTAAGGTAGGAAGTGCAAAAATCTACCTATGTAAGAGCATATTGGCTTAGAATCTTTTCTATGTAGATCAAAGCATTTTCTAACAAATTTTAGGGAAAGAAGAGAAGGAGACACATCCATCACAATTTGATTCATGATTTTTGGACTTAAATTGAATTAAATATGATTTTCTAAAGCTTGCAGAAGTAGGATGTGATTTAGGATGCGATTGAAGTCCATAGGTATTGCCATTAAATGTCACAAAGGTGTCCAACAATGGTGCAAATGGAGTTAAGAAATGAAGGTATGCAAATCTTCAACTTGAACAATATGGTGCATGTAATTGCCTAGGATCACACAAAGTGTCCCACCACTCATAACTCCACATTATATACACTAAAATTGTGTCTACTTCCAAATCAAGCATAGTCCCAAATTTCTCATTAAATTGTACATTAGAATTCCAAAATGGTATTAATTTATCATTGGATAGTTTTCCATTCTTGTGATAAAAATTCATGGTACAAAAGTAGGAACAGTTCTTAGAGCATAGCATTAGATGAGATTTGAGGCCTCTAGAAGACTATGAGTTCCCGGGCTCTGAAAATTGTCTCAACTACGTGGGAACACTGCCAATTGCGAAGTCTAGTGTGGTCAAGACCGTGCCATGTCATTTTTGGGGGAAAAAGAATCCACCTTTTTTCTACATTTTAGGAATTTTAATTTTAATTTTAGTTTGTTTTTGTTTTTAAAAAAAAATTCTAATAATTGGTTGCATTCTTTTAATGCCACATGAATAGAATAGTAAACAGGTTTGAAATAGTCTTCTAGAGGCCTCAAATGTCTTCTAATGGTAGAATATGGATAGGCTACCTTAGACAAAAACCCTAATAATTTTTGGCTTAGGTATGTGGTGATAGAACCTTGTCCATCTACAAATTAGTTCTATTTACAAGTCTTCATTTGGAGAGTGTGTTTTGAACCTTGAGTAGACAAAGCATATTACCAAGGTCAACTAAAAACAATTGAATTACTTGACAAATAAGTGCATTCTTTGTCTATGGAGGAACTTTGAAAGTATATCATTTAACACTTTGAATTTTCCATTAGAAAAAGAATGGGTCATTTTTCATAATGAGGCTCTACTTACACTAATTTTTTGAAATAAATGACATTTACTTATTAAATAAAAAAAAGCCACATTATTTTTCATAACATGGATAAGCATGAAATAGGAAATTGTGTGTTTTCTTTTGTGTTATAGTACTCATCTTTTTGGCCTTTGATTGAACATGGTTGAATAAAATCCAATCAACAAATTTATGTCTAATATCATGAAAATTATCATCATAGAAAAATAACATCCCTTGTAAGACTAATGGCTGACCATTTCTCATAAAGAAGAGGCTCTACTTTGGAGTTTGGAGTTTAAGGTCCACAACCACATTGATGGTCGTTGAATCACGACCACTTGCAAGATTATATTACTTTGTCCCAGCTTAATTAAAGAATTCTAGCCTTGTTATCCACCACAAACACCAATATATGCTCTAAGGTGGGCACCCCAAAAACGTGGCACTGACCCAAAACCACCATCATCACTTTAAGTACATCTTCAAAATCAATGTGTACCTATATGGAAAAAAACGATTTTAGAACCTCTACCAAAAAAAACTTTGACCTTTCATAACTTTTGCATACGGTATCCAAATGTTGTGTTTATTGGTGCAATAAGAAAACATGAAATTTTGACTAGTCTAGTAATGGTAACTAGGCACTAGCCAAAAAAGATAATTTTTTGGGTGCCCACCTTATATGTTACGACTTCCAAGTCCAATAAATATTCACAATTATCAATTAGTTAGCTCAAATGTGCTTGTATGAATTGTATTAAGGTAGGGTGCTCTAATATCACCTTTTAACACAAAAGGTACATTTTGCTTTCTTCAATGTATCAACACTTCACATTTGAAGAGGGGGGCGGGTATTTTTAGTGACCATTGCGTTTCAACTTTAAAAATTCATACCTAATTCCATGAAGGTCCAAAAAATATGAAACGCCTTGGGTTCAATGTCAATTCCATTTTTCTTCCTACTAAGGTAAACCAACCCATTGTGGTCAGAATGAGGAGTTTGTCATCATCTTGTTACTCAAATTTTTCAATTTTTTTTCCACATTAGTATAAGTGTGAGAAACAAGTGCAATTGAAATTGAATTTTTTTTTAACAAAGTATGAATTTGCTAGGAATTTTTGAAATGTTCAGCCCAAAAGAGTCTATAGACTACCCCATAACCAACAAAATCTGAATCTATAATACTCATCGTACTACCTAATACAGTCACAATATTTTCTACCACAGAAGGCCTACGAAGTCAATTTATACAATGAATTTCACACTGAAAAGTTAGAAGTTCCTAATGAGGTCACAGACTATTCATTCCATTACTGTCATGTAAGTCATGCATTGTGGCCCACATCTCACATACTTAAAAGAAAACCACAATGGGTCATTTCCTAGGTGTTCGCAATGGGTCATTTGACCGCAATGGGCTGCTTTACCTTATAATTTACTGAAAATTGTTTCAAGGAGTGTAGCTTCCCCCAAATGCAATCAGCTCTTAAAAGATTGCTTTTAAGAGCAGACTCCCTTATTATTAGTGAGTGGTTATTAACACAGCTTGGCAGTTGTAACTTCATTGCACACCCCAATGGAAATCTGAACTGAAAGTATACACCTGACTTACAGTACTGTACTGACTGCACAGCATTGCAACAGATTGATATTCAAGGCTCAACTGTAAGTTACTCATTTTCCCTCTCAAGGTTGGGTGAAAGCCACACTCCATTTTCCATTGGTTGGCTGAACGGAAGTGGAGGAAGCTTGGCATTCACATAAGCTACCGTAAGGAAGTTTGAGTAGCTGCCCACCTCACTTGAGAAGCAAGCTAGTGCTACAGGGACAAAGCCTCTCATAATGTAGTTGCTTGTTGACATTGACATACAGTACATACTATAATGGTGGAACCACCCATACCTGTAGGTGCATTTATTTCCAGCCAAGGCAGAAAGAGATTTCCAACCAAAGCTTGGAATGCTTTTTTTCCCCTCCTTTTCAAGGTTGGAACTAAGGTGAAGCCACCCGTAACCGATAACTTAAGCCATGGCGGATATGATCTGCAACAGTATTTGGCAAAGCAAATATTTAGTGAAGTGCAGAGATAGAAATGGCGTTGTAGTAGAAAGTTTGGGGAATTTACAGCTTGAACTGAAATTACTATGAATTATGAAAGCCCAAAGTTGGGCTCGACACATGTCCAATGTCTAGAGTCTTACAAAATTGATCATTGGGAGAGCACTTGTAGGTAACTGTGGCACACAAAAGGAGGCATAAGTTTTGTAGCAGTGTCGGGACCATATTGGTTACAAAACCCAGTTTCTTTGAATTCAAATTTAATGTAAATGAGTCCCACCCTTTCCTGGATTTGAGACACCCTACTAATTGCTTGTGGGACAGTAGTTGGTAATGGGTGCCTCCACCTTAACCCTAGAAGGCCCACGACCATTTTGGGTTCAAAAATATTGTAGCTTTTGAAGTGCTATAAATCTAAATGTGACTAAGTAATACACATCTTAACCGTACAATCTTGTAGTGAGCATGTTGTAGGTGGCATGGATCAAATTTGAAGTTATTTGACCACATAGATTGCAAGATTAAAATGTTTTAGTGTTGAAAAAGAATGCTGAAATTTTCCTAAAAACTCATTTAGAGGTGAAATTTGACTTCTAAACCTAAGTAAATTAAAAAACTTTAAACTACAAAGTGATTCAAAATCAGCATACAAACACATTGGTGAAAAAAAATATCATTCAATTGACTCAATGCGTTTGCAAAATGGCTTGCAAATGTCAAAAGATAGATAAGAAAAGTTGCAAAAAACACATCTAGGGCTGAACCTCCTTCTACTAGAATGCACCTCAGTCATTGAGAACTTCTTGGATCAATGTGAAATTTTAGCGGCACAAACTAGACTAATATGCGCAACTTTCCCAAAAAAATTTATTGGAATTGGACACTGTATGAAGAAGATACAAGCCGCCAAAGTTCACTGAAGTTGCAAAACGGCGGGATTTTTAATTTCGAATTGCTCCCAAACAATCTAAACAACTTGGATTGACTTGAAAATTTCACCACAGTAAGTAGACCTCAAGGGGAGTAGAACCCAACAAATTTTATTCAAATCGAACATTGGATGAAGGAGATACAAGCCCCCGAAGTTGCAGCCATGAATTGCACTTAGGTGAATCACATTGAACCTCTGTGAACTTCGATTGGCTTCCACACAATCATCACCTCTTAGATTGATCTGAAAATTTTACCACACAAACTAGAATAATAGGCGCAAATTTCCCAACAAGTTTCATTGAATTTGAACATTGGATGCAAAAGTTACAGCACTTTGAATTCTATGAGAGGACACTTTTTGGCCCCTTGGGCGGTCTAGGGTTAATAAGATCATAATACGTGTCTTGAAATAGTGAGCAAAGAAGTAGGAAGTAGTAAACGGGAAAGTAGTTCTTAAATTATTAGAATTGGAAGAGTTTAAATGTTGGGTATGGGTGTAGGCCGACTTCTAACTTCCAAAATTCATTGTAATTTCAATTCATGGCATAAAATTATTAAAAAAAAATTTACAATCCCTATGATTTCTATCTTCCTACATGGCAGAAAATTTGTAGTGCCTTATACTACTCCGAAACATGCATGGAACCACTTAAGTCGTCAACTATAGGTGGTTCTACCATACCAGTAAGGTAGGAGGTTCTAAAAGCGCATAGGCTCTAAAACCACCCACCTCCTCAAATGCACATTGTTTGTACATGTTGCTTTTTTTTTGTAGCCTTTAGCAAATGTACAAAAAATGTACATTTTAGGGAGTGGGCGACTTCAATGCCCTATGCCATTTCAACTTCAAAACTTCATAACTAATTCCACAAAGCTCCAAAGATTATGAAACGACTTGGGTTAGATGCCAATTCCACTCATCTTTCAAGGAAAATTTACTGAAAAACATTTCAAGAAGCTTCACCTCCCCCCAAATTCCAGTTTCAGTCCTTAGGTGGGCAATTTATGGACCTCCCACCTTAGCATTTGCTGTGTGGGAGAGAATAGAGCTGGATGGTGATGATGAAAGCCAGCTCACAAACTTGTGTATGCGGTAGGTTGCAGGTCCAATTCATGAGGCTCACTTGTCAAGCCACCAAGAATCCTTTAAAAAATTAAAAATGAAATAAAAACTCTGAATGAATGTCACACTTGAGGAGCAAATTCAGGACTGAGGTCAGTTTTTTCTTGGGCATGGATCTCTCGTCACTCAACTGAATGGAGTGTAAACTCATGAATCATGGAGTATGAGTTTTTCAATCAATCTTGGATGGAGAAAAATTTCAACTGTGGGTGGGTTGAAAAAGGTTGTTGAATATATTGGAGGAGGGGCATCATTGTCCAATACAATGGGTTGTAAAATTTCAACGTAGTGAAGGGAACCATGGAGTTTGAGTGTTTTCTCTCCGAGGTTGAAATGTTGGCTGATTTTTTGTGTCCCTTGGTTGAAATGATTGTTGACGTAGAAGTTCCTAAAATTGTCAACCTCCCTAGTTCTATGTGGGGTGATTCTTATTAAGAGAAGGAAAGAAAATTCCCTTACAATGTAATTGAAGAAACCCTTGTTTTCAGGGGCCAACTCGATATGAAAAAGGAAAAGGCGTATTATATTGTAGGTGATTAAGGTAAATTTAAGCATATAGCTTCTCAATGTGGGAAACTGTTGGAACTGATATTTCCCATTTTAATCTTGTGTAGACTCAAATTTACAACTACAATGATTGCTCAAGAACATTGTTTTGTATACTTGCCAATGAATGTTGACTACTTTGAAACCACCACTTCTATCTCAATATGGACATTTTGCTCCTAATATGCCAACATGTTGTATTTGATTGCATCACATCACTCTATTCATTATATTAATTGTGGAAAGACAAGGCCTAATATTGAAGTACAATTTCCGACCCAAAATAATCAAATTCTTGGAAGAAGAAGTACATCGTTGATTCAAAATAAGGTAATTGTTGATTTGTCTTTGAAGAAATTGACAATTGCAAATTGCAAAAAAAAAATTGAAGCATACCAATTACCAATAGAGTAATGATAGAGAACTTGGTTGGTTTGGCTCAAATTTTCTCTTTGGATACTGCCCAACAAAAGGGAAACATGCCAACTACCCATTTTCGTCACCGCTATCAAATCCTACGTAGAAATAATTCATATTTGTGTCCATCTTCTTCTTATCCATGAGCTTGACCCTTAAGCACTTCAATGTCCATATTCTAGATGATGAACAGAGGGCTTGCAGGCATTGTTTAGTTCAACTAACTTCTCATTCATCCAATGTAATACTTGACTATTCAAAAGACAACGAACCTTCCTTAATGACCAATTTCATGAAATTGAGATAAATAATATTTCTACATAAAGAATTTTGTGCAAAAATTCGAAAAAGGATCAAGGCGTTTAAGGGTTAAGAAAACCAGCACGAGCACAGTCACAGCCCTCCAACTGCGCGCTACAGCTTCAGCATCTCATTTTGAATTGAAATTCTTGCAGCCATGGCCCATCAACTGAAAGCTCTTCGATTCTCGCAATTCATTTTCACAGTCACCTGATTCTTCATCTTCAGATCGTCGGTATATATCATCCTCAATGGAATCCATTTCTGCAGTCGCTCAATGGATATGTTATTTTTTCATAACATGAAGTAGCGTTACCGTTCTGGCACCTTTCTTCTTTTAGACTCTTGATTCACCGTGATTGAAGAAGATCCAACCATGCATGTCCAAGAATGTGAAAATAGACGGAGCCTCAACCTGTGGCTCGGATTGTTAATTCTCATAATTAACGAGGCTCTTCTTTTCCATCACCTAGTCCTTCTCCTTGCAAAATCCCACACCAATGCTCATATCGATCTATCTGGGCATCATTTCCTTGTCTATGACACCGTGGAACGTAAACTGTTCTCATCCTATTTTTTAGAGCTTTGTGAATATGACTGTCGCAATTTTTTGGGTTTCAAAATCAGTCAATTTTGTACTGAAGCACAGTTCAATTAGATCCGGGTAAGGTGCTCAGATCTATTCAATTCAATTTCCCATCGTATTCTCTCGCGAGAATGGCAATGGACTGGTCACTTGGCAAAAGAACGAGATCCAGCTACTGCTGGTCTTGCAATTTAGAGCCAAGAAGCGTGATCCTTCTAGTTTCCTCGAAGGAATTTCTCCTTAGAAATGAGTGCATTAGGTCATCCCTCGGGAGGCGGCATTTCTAAACCCACTGTTTCTAAACCCAGGATATCTAAATAAACCTGTCAATCTCGAACTCAAACTCAAGGACCCACTGTTTCTAAACCCAGGGATATCTAAACTAAAGCTCTACCTAAAGTCTTACGTTTGAATTGAAATTCTCAAGAGCCATCTCAAACCCAAACTCAAGAATCCGCAATGTTTCTGTTGAGCTACGCACAAGTACGAGCAGATGATTACAGCAACATGATTTCCACAACATTCTGTTGGACATAATGATGTCTTTCCAATACCGTTCATAATGCCGTTTCAATTTGCATACGGACTCAGACACAATGTGTGAACTTAGAGCCTGAGTTGGGCCCCGATATAACATGCTGAGCCAGGTAGGACATTATTTCCAGAACGAGACTCTGCATTCACGTTACCTGACATAGCCTCAATGGTAGTTGGATCCTCTTCAATCATGCTCAAACAAGAGTCTAGAAAGAAGGACAAGATTGTGACTGAGGTATTTAATTTGTGCTCTCCATACCCAATACTTAGATGCTGCCTCTACAAAAATGGCGTAAAGTCGTGTAAGTCGTAACGTTCCAATTAATTGTTGTTGCAAGTGCTTACCCCACTTCAATTGAGGCAAGCATAGCAATGTGCTTCTGACTGATGCAATCCATCGGGCACAGGCCCTCTCTTCGTTGAAATGCAAAAAGTGTTCTTTTTTAAAAATTTGAGTTTGTGATGGCATGCAGACATTATAGTGCTTGTTACATAAAAAGTTTTCCTACCAAAGGAACCTTGCTGAAGGCCAATCTGTGATTTCCTTGACTTAAAAATGTTTAGTGCAGAGCAAGATGTCACTGAGCTTTGTTTCAAAAGTGAGAGAAGTCTGAGAAAAGCGGAGGTTTTGTGGAGAGGCGTCATTGTTGGTTGTGCAAAAGAGTGATCGAGAGCATATCTGATAGAGCTGGCTGGAGCTTATTGAGTTCAATTGTTCTGGGTCTCGGATCTTCTTCAATTCCTCTAAACCGTCATGACCACGATTTGTCAATTCTGTGATTTGTGAATACCCTGTTCCCAGTAATGTATGATTCATAAATGGAGATTAGGATGTTCATTATGACTTAAGCTCGTAAGGGAAAACCTGAGGGTGAAAAGGCAGTGTGTTGGCCGTCTTAGGCTGAAGTGTGAATAAATACGGTACAAGTCCTCTCTCTGTGCCACAATTCTAAAGCCATCCTATTTGTGTCATTATGTGTCAGTATTAGCACATTTCTATTCTTTTAACTGCTACATAGTAATGTAAAAATGGCACAAATAATCACATGGCACAATAGAGTCTCCTGCTTTGTGTTATATGCACATGCAACGTGTTGACAGGGGAGATGTGCCTACCCACACGGCAAGCCATTTACTTGAAGTTTAGCAAGTGATTTACTTGAAATTTTCTTTGAGGTCTTCTCAGCCACCGCTGAGCTCTCTTGCAACTATGCTATTTCATTGCAGAAGAAAGAGAAGCTCCCATTGCAGATCGTAACTGTAAACCCCATCAGAGGAGCACTGTGGTTAATACCCCTCATGTGTTACTTAAAAGTTGAAATTAAAGCGCTGCTTCTCCATGAATGTGTTTGAACTATACTGACTCTGCAAGAGTTGGAAGAGCAAATTCGGCAGTTAAGCTAGAACGGCATTAGACACCGGATTGGAGCTGCAATATGAAGCCCAGAGGTACCACCGCTAAAACAGCAATTTTCACAGTATCCTTGGACACCTTCATAAGGTGAAAACATCCAAAACTGTCAAAACAAGCAAATTTAGCATAGTTGGAGGCACATTTTTCAAGAAAAACAAACTTTTTTTTAGTATTAGCAATTCAAAATCATGAATTTTTGGGAAAAAAAAATAGAATTTTTGGATAAGGCATGAGATCACTATGAATTTTTCAAAGTGGAACTACCTAGGCCATTGAAACCGCCTCATGGCTTGGTTCTAAAACCAAAATTTAGAGTATGAATAGTCAACTAATCATAGTTAAGTATGGGGATGGTTTCGTGGCATTGTGGAGGACACTTTCACATGGCTTGGTCCTAAAACCAAAAATCTAGAGGACGAACAGTCAACTAATCTAATCGTAGTTAAGTACGGGAATGGTTTAGTGGCATTGTTGGGGACACTTTCAATGAAAGTCTACTTGTCACCAATGGGTATAGGGACAGTTTTTGAGTGTTTTCACATTACCCACCAACGAGTTGGCATACAAAATGTTTCTCCATAGAATTGCCAAGTCCTTTAGCGTTCTTTTGAATTTGATTTCAACCTTGGAACATATGTCCTTTCATGTTCATTTTATAATTGAATTATTCTTTTGAATTTTAGATTTAATTTGCTTTTATATTTTTTTTAAAAAGAAAAACTTAATTCTATTCCACTTTTCATTGCTCCTTTGTTTTGGGTTGCCTTAGGTTTATCTAGACTCCATCATTGTTTTTTAGGCCGGGATAAATTGACCCCTTGTTTATCCCCCTAAAGTCATTCCAAAGGTGCATGTAAAAAAAGATTCTCTATTTTGTGCTAGATTAATTTATTAACTACACCTCACCTAGCTCATGTGGGGCCTTTGATTGCAAATAAGAATTCCAAATTTGCAAATTTTATCATGAGTGGCAAATAAAAAATTTGAGCATATTTCCTCAAAACACAAGCAAAGGAACCAGTTCATCCCTACCATTTTGTAGTCATCTTAGGTTGAAAATATTCATTTATTAACAACTTGTTTGTAATCTAGTTAACCCTTTTACGCCTAAGAGATTGGCCTATGGTTTCAAATACAATATAGTATGCTTGGAAATAAAGTATTAAATTGAAAGTCTAACATTACTATAAATTCCATCAATTGATTACTATTTGTATCTACAATTTTGTGCTTTTGTTCCACATCCCAATAGTGTCATCATTAATAAAAAGGATTCAAGGCCTCCATAGGGTGCAAATGAGTGAGCAAGCAAGCCATTCATTTAGAATTGTTCAACTCAAACCATATTGCAAAACAATAGTAAGCTTATTGTAGAATTAATAAAAAACTAAATAGTGAATTCCATTAAGGCTCAAGCATATTATATTGTATAAGAAATTGAAGGCCAATTTTGGCCTTTTTAGGCATTAAAAGGTTAACTAACTTGGTTTTAAATGTGTCCTATCTAGGAAGAATAACATGTTTCTTGAAATATTACTATCATTGATGAGGTAGTTAGGCTTAAAGGGATGTTTTATGAACCTCCTGCGTTGTTTCATTTTTATCTAAGTTAGCTAAAGCATAAATTTACTAATCTGTGACTTTTTTTTCAAAGACCATGAATTCTTTTGTGATGTAATCTGTATTATTTCAATTGGATTGCATCTAGCTCTTTTGTAAGGAGTTCATTTGTCTTTAACCATAAATGCCCAAGTATCCCTTGGAGGATAGTAGGACACTTGACAATTCAAGCATGCTCCTATGATTTCAATTTTTGGTATGATCTTTTGAAAATAAAATTCAAGATAGAAAATAGATGAGCTTTTTAGAAATATGATTTTTATTTCAATCAATACTTTAGAGCAAAAGTTATGCTATACAAAGCTCAAAATAGTTAAAGGGGGGCAACAAAAAAGAAATGAAAAATATTTCTTTAATAGATAATAGTTTTGTCGACATAGAATGATTTGGTTTTGTTCTAAATGGATAGCTAATGTGAAGGTTATGGAGCATTTTCTTTTGTGAGCAATCATAGCATCTTCTTGGAAAAACAGCATATTTGATTTTAGACTCAATTTTCACAATTTTCAAAAACAAAAAGTTGCACAAGATTTGGTTTGATTTTTAAAACAATGTCAACATTAGGATTAGTGTATCTCAATTCCATCATAAAGCTATTAACAATTTAATTTTTTCCTCAATCTCATATTTACTTCTACTTAACATTTCTTTTAAAATGAAAACTACATATAATTTTAAAATTCTCAATTTTCAATTCTCAACTCAATTATTCATGATAAAGTTCTTTTAATGAAAATTTGAAATGAAATAATTTTAAATTAATAGTATTCAAAATCTTAAAAACTAAATTAACACATTGCCAAAAAATTATGTTTTTTTCACTTTGAATTCAAATATCTTGCAAAACATTTTTATACTAGTCTATTTTAAGATCTTGCAATTATATTTACAATTTTTTTGAAAGTTTGTACTCTTTGCAATGGAAATGGCAATTTTGAACAATTTTGAATAAAATAAAAATAAAATAAATAAAAATACACTTAAACTTGGGCATTTTAGAGTTAATGTGGTTGTAATTTAGAGCCCCAATAATTTTTCCATGATGAGATTGAATAGGAAATTCCAAAGTTGGAAAGTGTGCTCAAGATATATATGTAAAGTTTGTTATAAAATAAAGTCAATTTGCAGGACTACAATGGATAGAATTTTCTAGTATGAAGTCTTTAATTATTGGATCTCACTTCTTGGAAATCATCTAGTGCAAGCAAAGAAAATCCCGTTGAGGAGTTTGATGGGGTCTACTCATTATGTTCTAAGAGCAACATTATTCATGAATAAACCCTTGACATTGGCATAATTTTGAATAAAGAGTATGCTTGATCTAGCCATTATGTTCTCCATACCCTTCTTAACAATAATTTAGAAAAAAACTTTGTCAAATATTACTTTTTCTTCTATGGTAAATTAGCAATATATATCATAATATATGGTAGAAAGACATTATACTTTTGCATATTGTAAGACTTGCAATTGATGGAAGTTAAATAATGAATGGTAAAGCTTACGTAGACAAAAGAATAGGCACTTGGTACAAAATTGAACTACCTTTTGACATTCATGAAGTTTTTGTATTATTGGACATACTCTCAAGATGATTGTAATTGTGATTGTTCATAGATTGTAAAGAAATTTGTAAATAGAGGGAGGTGTTTTCAAATGCATAGTCACAATATAAACTACACCTATATTTGTTATTTTGAATTTTATGCAATCTTCACAAAAGAATATTCAAAACTTTTAGAAGTTATTTATTGATTTCAATTGAGGAAGTTCAACAAAAGATACAGGATAATTATGCGTATGTCTAACCTTATTTATGTATATACATCCATGTGTGTATCAACATTTACATATGTATCAACATGTATACTTGTATATATATATTCAAGTACCTATATTTGTATATGCAAGGGGTTGCATTAATTTTTTTTTTGAATTTAGAATGAATGGGTGTTTTCTATATAATGAAGAAAAATCCAAAAGTTGTAATGTATGTCTCTTTTGAACAAATTGTGACAAACGACCACTTCTCACTTACTTGTGAAGTAAATTAATCATTGCTTCTGAAATAGTTGATAACACTACAAAAAAACAAGGGGATAAATGACTTATCTACAATGACTTCAAGCATGACAATGACTACAAAATGACTATTTTGCAATCATTGTAGACAAGTCATTTATACCATTGTTTTTATGTAGTGTAAACCACCTTGACCCCATATTTATATTTTTTGGAAGTAGTTGTGAGTACAATTGATATGGGATATTGATATAGAATATGTTGTTTATATTAGTATTCCATATCATGTATTGATACTCGTGTTTATACATCAACCACAATCATGATGTTCTACATATGATATCCACTAGATGCCCTATGGCGTTGCCACAATCAAAACAAAAGTAAAAGTAATTTTCTAATCTTTTAGAACCAAAAACAACTTGAAAATGCATAACTTTCTCACCGTGAGTCGGAATGCCACGAAACCAAGCTTGTGCACCCCTCCTTGCCGAGATCTTTCTGACATTACCAAAATTGTGACCAAAATATATTAAGAAAAAGTGATTTTTCTAATTTTTAGAACCAAAAATAACTCAAAATGCATAACTTTCACGCCATACTTCCAAACGCCACGAAACCAAGCCAGTGCACCCCTCCTCGCCAAGGACTTTCCAATGGTACCGAGTACGTGTGTCTTGTGTTGTTGCCACAATCAAAACAAAAGTAAAAGTAATTTTCTAATCTTTTAGAACCAAAAACAACTTGAAAATGCATAACTTTCTCACCGTGAGTCGGAATGCCACGAAACCAAGCCACCCCTCCTTGCCGAGATCTTTCTGACATTACCAAAATTGTGACCAAAATATATTAAGAAAAAGTGATTTTTCTAATTTTTAGAACAAAAAATAACTCAAAATGCATAACTTTCATGCCATACTTCCAAACGCCACGAAACCAAGCCAGTGCACCCCTCCTCGCCAAGGACTTTCCAATGGTACCGAGTACGTGTGTCTTGTGTTGTTGCCACAATCAAAACAAAAGTAAAAGTAATTTTCTAATCTTTTAGAACCAAAAACAACTCGAAAATGCATAACTTTCACACCGTGAGTTAGAACGCCACAAAACCAAGCCTGTGCACCCCTCCTTGCCGAGGGCTTTCCAACAGTACTAAGCACACAACCGGGGGAGATCTCAATGTGACAAATAAACAAAACAAACATGTTGTCTTAATAGAAGAGATATGTATTCCATACATTGTATTTCATATAAGAATTAGGTAATTGTAAGTATCCATATTATATCCATTTTTGAAGATTAATGGTTGGGGAGAGGGTTCAATTTCTTTTTAAAATTGACTACAAATTAATGGCAGTGATTCAAAGCCACTAGATTCCCCCCCCCCCTAAAAAATACAATGGTTGCAAGTAGTTGATGGGGGTGTCCATTTTTCCCTTGGAGATCAATGATTGGAAATTTTTGATGAACTAGGTGCAAGTTTGCCTGCATTTTTTTGGTACATTGCAAAGAAGAATCCAAAAATTCTCAAACTTTTGAATTCTTTAGACAACATAGCAAAAAATTGGTATTTTTATAATAGAAATGGATACATGTTCTAGTATTTTGTTCCCTACTTAAGGATTAATTCTTTATAGTTAGATACTAACTTTATAAAGCATTCATTCTTTCTAAAGTCATTATTAAAAGTTTTTTTGAAGCAAGAAATAGACATAATTGAATGCATAAAGAAATTGACTATTATAAAATGGTGATGGATTTTTATAGATTTGTACAACATTTAATAATCAAGGGACTAGAGTATTTTTGTTTAGTTAGTCGAGTTGGTCCATTGTTCTAAGAACTAATTGTATTGTTGGTAGTTTGATAAAAATAAAAATTTAGAAGTAAAGACTACTTCATTTCAATTAACTCTAAAAATGAATTAAATTTGAATATATTTTATGAAATTCAAATAATTATTTAATTAATTTTAAAAATTAAAAATGTAATCATTTAGTACTTAAAATTTTAAAATTTTCAATGTACAACCTCTCATTTTTATAATTATTAATTTATCAAGATTAATTTTTAAAATTTTAATTATGACTATAAATTTATAACTTTATAAATTTTGAATATTTGAAATTTTCACAATTATAATTTATAAGTTGATCATATGGTAGCAAAGAAAGCAATGGAGCCTCAATGTAACAACACACTAATTCTTCTATCTATGCAAGATAATGTTGTTTTTATGTCATTACAATGTTTGTGATCATTATTCATAGCTTAGTCATTTGTAAAATATTTAATAGAAAATTCATACATTTCAAGATTTTATAATTCCAAACTATTGGTCTTCATTAACAATGATATGAATATAATGGCTTCTTATTTTTCTTTGTCTCTAGGTTGCTAAATTTGTCATATGCTTAGTTAGGCCAATTTAAAGATGACCACATATAAAAAAATTTAGTACCTTGAACACAAAATAATAATAATAATAATAATAATAATAATAATAATAATAATAATAATAATAATAATAATAATAATAATAATAATAATAATAATAATAATAAGTGTGTTAAGATATATTTACCACTAGTTGTATTTTTAGCTTATCATACCAAAAATAAATTGTTATAAATAGAAATTATACTATCATAATTTCAAAGTTTTAAGGTTAATTTTCAAAGTTTTTATCATATATAGATAGAGGGAGTCAAGGGGTACTAAATTTGCTTACCTCCTAAAGGACCAAGGCCTTATTATCAATAAACATTGAAGGCTATTATTTCTATTGCAAATTGTAAATTTTTTAAACTATTTTTTTTCCATACATAACTTTGGAATCTTGCACTAAACTAATATAAAAATGGGTGGAAATCATTTCAAAACATTTTAACTACATAGATTGAAAGATGTATGCATTTAAAGTGAAGAAAATGTTTACTCTTGTACCTTACATAACTAGATTATAAGACTTTGAATTTTTAAAACTTATTTCCTAAAGGAATTTGGTGTTTTTAGGCTGAAAATTGCTTCAAAGTATTCAAATCCAAAACAAGGCTAAATCTTCATTGATCTTTATTCATCAACAAATCCAATAGCAAGATTTTTTAGTTAGCTTATTAAAGTACACCATCCTAAAATTTTCAAAATAAGAAACCTTATCAATTGCAAGATCATGACTCTTGGATTTCAAGAAGAAGTATTTTCAACTCTTTCCGAATGGTTAGGTTTCATCTTTCAAACTTTTTACACAAAAATGTGTAAATCCTACAACTTGTTAATCTCTATAGTATATTGAAGAAATATATTGGAAATATGTACAAAAAATTTCAATAAACAATATTTTGTTTTCATGATTGAAAAAAATAGTAAATAAAAAAAATAGGCTATAATTCAAAATACTAAATTATTAAGAATTAGTTATGGAATTGAAAATTTTCAAATCCAGTGTTTGTAATGTTGTATTGAACAATCTACATCAAATGATGTTTTTTTCAAAATATTAAAAATTAAATTAAATTAAAGATTTCAAATTTAATATTAGAATAGAGATTTCAAATGTGCCAGCAACCTAATTGTCAATCAAAATGGTGTCATATAGAGAACGGTTTGCCTTGGAAAATCATGAGGATGTTGGCTACAATCAATAATGGCTTAGAGCTAAAGAAGTTGTAATCGTATAGAATCTTCAAACTTGATCATTGAATCTTCTACAACGTTGTGAAATTTCTCCCCATTGGCCAATCCTATAATGGTTCTAAATGGGTTTAAAGGTTAGTGTAGGTGATAAGAAACCACAAGCTTCAAACAAGTCAAATGGGATAGCTAGACCACAAACTGAACCGTCCAAAGAATTAGCCCTTAAACTTCAAACCCATGGTGACTAACAATCGTACTTCACCAATGAGAACAACAAAATATGATTATGTAGGTTAAGAATCCCACTTTGTCATCTCAACGACATAAAAGAGGCTAAGCAATGGTTTCATCTACGCCGCCCGTAGCAACAAAGTTTACAAGAAAAACAAGCCACAAAACACAATACATAAATTTTCAAAACCTCCTCTAACTTCCAATCTACAAAATTCATCTCCTATTCCTTTGTTGAACTTTGATTTAGTGTTGTCATTTCATTCAGGGTCCAAATGAGTTGGATGATAGCTTTTTGGAAAGCTACTACAATTTTCTACTTTTCCTCTAATTTTTAAATTATTCTAACATTATGTCCAACTTCTATGGCTATCCAAAGTTTCAACTTTAAAAAAAGAAAGCAGTAGATCTTTCTTCACTTCGTCACTCACAACTCATTCATACAAATTCCAAATAGAATGAATGATAGCTTCATAGAAAGTCAACAAAATTTCCACATTCTCATTAAATTTCATTACAAACAAAAGACCTTTTCATCTTTTATGGCTGGTCGAAGTCTCTACCCTTTTTCATAGAAGGCAGAAGACCTCCCTCCACTCAAACTAACACAACTTTTTATTAACAACTTTAAATTAAGCAAATGAAATCAATTTAAAAACATCACACCATTGATGATATATAACTTCTTCAATTTTCATTTCAAAATTCTCCAAATATAACACACTATAGCCTCTCAAATATTCAGACCTTATAAGCAACAAGGAGAAAAACGATGAATTGTGCCTCTTTTTTTCTTCACCTTATTTTTCACCTAAATCACACAAATCAAGTGGACTCCAACCCATATCTTGACCATGTGGCTCTCCTAACACTCATTGGTCATGAATTTTGACCATAAGATTAATTTCATACTCCTAACTGAAGATAAATCACTCCAAAATTATTAGAAGGCAAACTATTTGAATATTTTTCTCATACAATTTTATACATAATTAATTAAAAAAACACTTTAAGTATCGAATAAAGAATTAAAAAATTAGCATATGTCTAATAGAGGTAAAAAAATAGAGTTTCAATAAAAATATCATTCCATCTGCAAGAACTTGAGGATGTGTTTGACAGTAGCAGTGACATAATTAGCACGACTTGCCTTAATTAAAGGATTGCATGACTAGTCCCTCTATCCCTCATTGATGACCGCAATTCCCCTCGATAGGCTTGACCATTCTATAATATTGATCGTCGTTTAATTCTTTAAAACATCCTTCAAATGTCACTTTACGGCTGTCGGGTTCAATGCATTCAACTTGCAATAAGATTACCAAAGCCTTAGTGTCATGCCAAAGATTCTTGTGCCATCATTACTTCATGCAAGGTTGTTTTAGTAATCAAGATGGCTTAGCTTCATCTTGTGATCGTTTATGCGGTAATGAAAGATCCAACGGTAATTGAGGTTGATTCAACAATTGCGATAAAAAAATTCAAACTCATGCTCAAGTTGAGATTTTTCAATTCAAGACTCAAAAAAATACCCTCCAATTCGACATAGTATAATTTAAATGAAAAACAAAGAAAAATTACATCAAATATGATGAAGCTTTAAAGTGAACCCTCTTCTTTATAGTTGTTTGTTGGGGTAGTGAAAAGGCACTTCAAATGATGTCATCTCCTTTACTGTTTTATAAATATCAAACCTATCCAAATAATGTAAATATATATATTTTTATATAATGTTAGCAAAAGCTTTTATATAATAAAAGCTTTTGACATATTTGTAAACCAAGTTCAAATTTTTGTTTCTTAAAAAAGTCATTTTTTTGAACTGTTTAGGGAGCAACAAAAATTACATATCATACAATAACTTTTTAACCATGTAGTTAAAATTATGAAAATTGTTGTGCCTTAAAGCTATTCCCAAGGTACATGTTTGAAAATTTCAACAGAAAATAATAAAAATTTCGTTTGTAATGAGCTACCCAAAATCGCTATGTTGCCAAAAAATGTGGATTGGTCATTTAGGAATTAAATTTTCTACAATGCAAATTTTCAATTAAAAATTTCTTATATTGAAGAATTGAGTTGAGAATCCAAGAAAAAAAATTTAGAAAAATTTCATTTTCATCCTTTGAGAAATTGTTTGGTAGAAGAAGGTACAAGGTTCAATGAAAAACTAAGTCATTGATAGTTTTAGGATGGAATTGAAATACACTAATCTTAGTGATGAGGTTGTTCTAGTGAGGAAATTAAACTATGTAGAACTCAATATCTTAAAATATTATAAAAATTGAGTTAAAAAATGAATCCAATACAATGTTTCATCAAGAACATATCATGATTGCCTACAAAATAAGGTGCTTTATATATAACTTTTTCATCCTAATTCAAACGGAATGAATTGAATCTTTCTATTTTTTTAATTTTATAATTAATTTGGTTGTCCAAGTTTGGACAAATTGTGCTTAGTATAGCTCCTAGTCATCAATTGGAATAAAAATCATATTATCCAAAAAAACAATTTGTTTTTAATCTTAATTTAAAAAAATATTAAGCCAATAATTGAGATTATAGAAACCTATCAAAACTTTCATTTTTCCCTTGAGGGAGCATTTCAAATTTGCTCCTTTAGGAATTAACCCCTAAAAAGCAAGACCTTTTTTTTCAAAAAACACTCAAAATTGTTGCATTTCTTTTACAAAGAGGATTTTAAGAACTTAATTATTATTTTAATTAATTTTTAAAAATATTTTGCATATCTAACTATAGGATCTTGCACAAGACTAGTATGTGAATGTGTGGAAGAAATTTTACCATATAGATGCAAGATATTTGTATTTACAGTGAGGATAAAGGGATTTTTTTGCACTTTGTCAATCTAGATCATAGGACATTGAAGTTTTAAAAAAATTACTATGGATTTTGATTTTAAAATATTTCATGTGAAAAAATTGAGGTGAGAGTGTTTTAAAAAATAATAATTCTCAAAAACTTGATTTGCTTTCCTTTAAAAAATTATTAAAGAAAAATATAATTGTTAATAGTTCTAAATAAAGATGGAGTTGAAATACAATAATCCAAACAATGAGATTGTTCTAACAGACAAATCATGTGGATTTTTTTTGTTGGGAAGAAGGGTCATTGTGAAAATTGAGTTAAAAAATAAATCCAATATATTTTTGAAAGGTACTCTAAATTGCCAACAGTAAAAGATGTTCCATAACTTTCTCATCACTAATCCAAATGAAATAATCAATTCTTTGAATACAAAAATAAATATATTCTATTAAAAATAGAATATTAAAAAATTAATATGAATTTTTTAATCTTCTTTTTGTTGCCCAAACTTGAGCAAATTGAACTTAGTGTAGCATAAATTTTGCTCTTAGGGCGTTGATTGGAATAAAAATTGTATTCCCAAAAAACTAATCTATTTTTCAATTTTGATGAAAAGTTTCAAAAAAGTTGCACTAAAAATTAAAATCACAAGAAAATACATGCATGTATTTTGAATTGTTCCCCATCAAAATGACCTAGAGGTAGTCAAATGACCACCCAAATGATCTAGAGGTAGTCTTAAGACCTAGATTATGATTTGGGTCAAGTTCATCACATGTCAAAACCTATTTATAATGTATGAATTTAAAATTTTTTACCTCATTAGATTTCATTGTTAATGAAAAATGGATTTAAAATTCAAACAATAAAAATGTATTCCAATTACATCGTTAACAAATCTACAACTCCACTTCACACAACCCAATATTTGCAACCATGGCTAATAGCATTGGGAGCTTCAAGCTCACATCTCTCCTAGACTATAAAATGGTCATTCTTAGCAAAGAGTCAAGCATGTCCTTGCGCCTCATGCATGTATACAACTACTACAAGTATCTATTTGTAAATTGAGTTTTCTTGAATCAAATGGTAGATGCAAATGAGAAGTGCTACAAGTAATAGTATAAAATAATTTTACACAAGAGGTATTTGTTGCATTAACTTTTACCCCATTAAGTAAGCTACCAACCAAATTTGAACCATGTGACAAAAAAGGTGGATTGAGTGAATGGAGAACATAAACAATGGTTGACCATCCAAGTTGTGGATGGCATGTGATTCTAAATGTAGCCTAAAAGTACAAAGGGGAGTCACCTGTAACTACAAGAAGCCAAAAATGGTTGCATTCTCTTGCAAATTGACTACAACAAGCCAATAAAGGATGCTTGCTCTTGTGAATTGACTTCTACAAAATTTGTAATCTTTGACTTGAGTTTGCGCAAACCAACATTCTACTATTATATGTAAAATAAATTAGGACTTTGATCACAATTACTAATAAATTCTACACTAGATTTACAATATGCCATGATGATACTTAAACTAGATCAATTGAAGTGACAACCAATATTCTAATGGCAACTCAAGTTTTTGTGTGAAAATCAAACGATTGATTGTATCATTGCCTTACAATGGATATTAGAAGGTTTTTAGTAAATCAACTTCAAGCTTACATTTCATTGACTAACTCAATCACCTAATATTTTATATACTATAGGAAAAAAAATAATATTGTCTTTGGATTCTAAGATTAACTTTAAAAGGTAAAAACAATTATTTTTTACGCTACTAAAAAGACTTCACCATAGGAAGATCAAGCATATTTAGTATGATACATTAAGAAAGAGAATCTAAAAAAAATAGAATAAAATGAATATAATTATTCTGAGTTTTCAAATTAAAAAAAATTAATGAAACTAAATGAAATTATAAAGAAATATAAAAATCTTCCATCACAACTTTGCAAACATAATTATCCACCATTAAAACACTAAAATAATTCTCTCCTTCCTTTAAAATACATGACAACAAAAACTCTACTTTGCAAAATTCTATATTGCATAAACTTCATGATCTTGAAGATTGGATGAAGAACTTAAAGGAACATCCCTTCAAAATTACAGATTCAAAATTCAAATTGTGAATTGGCAATAGTACCCTTAACTTTCAAAACCACACATTTGACATATATTCAAAATTCCAAGTTCCCTACGTATGTGAAGAAAAAAACTGAAACATGCTTGAATTGTCATGTTTGCTTTTATTACAAGTTATAAAGTAAAAATATATGAATGTTGCACAATGAATGTTTCTTGCAGCAAAATGGAAAGGGCACTAATTACCCTTCTAAGTCAAGGCAATAAAACATCTACCTTAGAACTATTCTAAGACAACAAGACATTTATATGAGACCCTTGTGAAACAATATGACACCTACCTATAACTCTTTTCAAATTAACAAGGAAATCACACTACTCACAATATTGCAATATATTGAAGAAGTATTTCAAATAGACAAACTATAAAACATTCATACTACTCACAACAAAACCATAATGGAATAATGTAACAAATTTTTGAAGTACAGTGTTACACCCAAAAAGATACATTTACTACAATAAGATATGTACACCATAAATTACCACTTGAAATAAATGCTCTCAATAAATTTCAAATAGTGGTTCTAGATGCACATATAGGAAAGATGCCAATGACTTATTACATTTATTTCAATACTATACATTAATGATATTGATTAGTGTATATGATAGCATTTCATTTCAATACATTATACATTAACAATACTGTAAGCATATGTGATAAATGGTCAATGCAAAATTAAGGGCCTCATCCAAGGTGCACATATAATGTATGAAAGATGTCAATGATTGAATACATTTTATTTCAGTATTGTGTATTGATATTAATTATATATGATGATTGGTTAGGGCACAATGAAGGGTCACAATTAAGATGCATATGTAGGAAAGATGCTAATGAGTGAGTACATTTTATTTCTATAGTGGTATTCATATATGATGACTAGTAAAGGATCAATATAGTAAAAGGTGTTGATGTCTATGCTATCTAATTTTGGAATATTAAGCTTGAAATGCCAAAGAAAACATTATGTATCCTTTAGATGATTTTATAAAGGCTCTTGATGAAATCATTAGTTCCAAAATCAAATAGATTTCATTATGTTATATGTATTGAAACCTAAAATTTTATCTTGTACTGACTTCTAAAAAAAGAAATCTAAACAATCTAAAGGATGAAGATATTATGACATGATAACCTTAATGAAGCCCATTTCAAGACACCTAATAGTCTCACAATAGATTCATAAAGAGAAGCACATTTTTTTATGGAGTTGCTTTAGCATTATAATGTTCCCCATTTAAACCCTTAATTGAGCATGATTGACCAAGATTCAACCATCAACTTTGAAGTTACATAACATAGTTAATCTTCATTGGGGGTCCTTTTGCCCTCCATCATGTGGTGGGTGGCTCTTCAAGATTCAAGCACTCGTGGTAGAGTTCTTCTCAATTAAATTTTAAAGTATTTTAAGAAAAAAACCCTCTTTTTTTAGAAATTTATGAGCGGGGTATATCATCTCTAAATAACCCTGTAATGTTGTTCTGGATATTAAATGTTCAACAAATGATAGAAAATTCTTCTATATAAGTAGATGTGCAAATGTTCATATTTGGAATTTCATATAAAAAGGGGAGGTCTTGTACAATGGTTTGACTTCCAACAAGTAATTTTGGGTTTTAAAAACCTATTAAGTCCTATTGTACTTTTGGAGGGACAAAATGGATTCTGGGTAGGCTCTTGTGGACTCAATTTTCATTGTGATTTCTTGAGATTTTTCTTGAACATAGGAAAAACATGTTACTTTCTTGAAATATGCTTTTTCTTATTTCAGTCGATTCTTCAAAGCAAAATTTATGCAACCCTGAGTCCAAAATAAAAGTTAGTCAGTAGCACAAAAAAATTTAAAAAAATCAAAATAAAATTTTCAAAAATTTATTTCTTATAGAAATAATTTTGTCTATATGGAAATATTTGATTCATTCACTTAACAGTTTTTTAAAGAATGAAAACCAAAACTTTCAACTCTAGTCTTTACCATAAAAAAAACATTTAATTCAAAGTTTGCAGTGCAAAGTTTTTCCATAAATGGCCATCAAAGTCATTTGAAATTGTAGGGCAACGTTCAAAAAACCTTTTTTGCAACTTTGAATGCCTACATCTTCTAATTTGTGCTCAGTCAAACTTCATAAAAAAATTCAATACATGATTTGAAATAAGATCATGTAGTTAGATCCTAAAAATAAATAAATAAATAAATAAATAATTTTCTTGGGTGAATACAATAGAAATGGTGGTTTTGAGTGGTCAATTTTGACCAAAAAGAAAATGGCTTTTGGGATTTTAGGTATTAAACAATTGATTCACATTGTACCCCAAAGGATGATTTTCACGATGACCAACCTAGCGTTCCCAAATTCAGAATGTTATGCATATCCGATTCTGTGAAAGAAGAGTCTCATTATGAGAAATAGCTTCCCCCTTGATACCCTGGTATACTATATTACTTCTCACAAGGGGACTCTACTTTCACATTTCCTAGTCCATCACAAACCACTAAGTTATTAGCCACATGTACACTGAACAACGGTTTTCAAAAGGACCCATACTGATTAATCAACATTGTACACTATATAAATATCTTCCTTTGTTGTACATCAATAGATATTGAAGTGTCCAGGGGTTGTACATCACGTTTCAAATGGAGGTCGTTAAACCTTGCCCACAAAATGGGCCCAGCAGGCTGGATTTATCCTGGAGTAAAATACATGAATTTTCTATTTTTCACATCATTTTTCTTTTTTGCAAGTTTTGAATTCCTATTTGCAACCAGAGACCTCGAATGAGCTAAGAGAGGTCTGAAACATACCCCTAGACACAGCCCAAAGTAGGAGGTATGTTTTTACTTTTTACCTTGGAGAATCCCAAATTACCTTGTTGGACCCACTTCGTGGACAAGATTTAGTGTCGTGCGTTTCCAACGTCTACAGTTTTCCACAATAAGTCCCTTCCATTTTTTGGTCCCCTTAATGCCCCCTCTTCCGTGTAGTTTTATTCCTTTTTTTTTCCCATTGTGTCCCCCATCGGAAAAAGCCAAAGTTGGGCTCCCCCAAAGAATCCCAGTTGCAAACGACCAGAGGACCAATGGAATCAACGAACAATAGTGCTCCCATCGAGGTGACTTACGGCATAAGCCTGGGCAGGCGGATTTCCTGGAAAATCAGGTCCCCAGTGGGGGAAGGTGCTGACACTGCGGTAGTTTTTTCCAAAGTCACACTATTTGAAATTAGTGAAGGCTTGAAATAGTAAATTCAGTGTACTAACGTGGCTGCACCCATAACGGGCAGAGTGAACTGACCCCCTCATTGGCCCGTTTTACCCCTAGGGAAAACGCTATGGAATTTTTTATTTGCAATGAGATGAATTTTTTTGCAAATTCTGAATTCAGATTTGCAATCAGCGTCCCCAAATTACCTAGGGGCGTTGTAGAAATTAAAAAAAACATGACAAAAAATAGGGGGCTTTTTTTCACAATTTATTCTGGCTGGGGCAATGAAGGGGTCAGTTCTCCCTGCCCCACCCATAACCGGGTGATGTAAGGGGTTTGGGACATGATGTCTACTAAGGTGGGTACACCTAAAACCGCCACTAATTGCTACTGAGCCTATTTCCCAATACTGGATTGGTCAACTTTTCATATGTTCTTGTGGGCAAGTGAAAGGAGGTTTCAATGCACCAGAGAACGTGGCATTTGGATACTGTATGCAAAAGTTATGAAGGAACAAAGTTTGATTCTGAAAGCGATTTTTTCACATAGGTACAGAACTGATTTTGGAGATGTACATATGGTATAGATGGCGGTTTAAGGTCAATGGCACATTTGGGTGTACCTACCTTAAGGTAAAACTATCCATTACCACACAGATTTGCTATCTAGGTACTTTGGAGAAGCTATTTGTGAACTCTCATATTTTTTAGAGATTGAATTGTTTGAGAGAAGTCAATTGCAAAAAGAATGAAGACATTCCAACAAGAATTGAATTTTTTGTGATTTTTCAAAGCTGAAATGTAAAACTGTGAGTAGACCCTTGTTGAAGCATGACTAGACCATTGTTGAAGCGTGGGCTGATGTGTCCACTCCCTAAGTACATTGCCATCATGATGAAGGACTAATAAGATTGTGGTAATAGATGGAACAATGACAGAAATGGGAGGAACGTGTAGGTGGCGAAATTGGATAAATGGTGGTATTGGGTAGTTCCACCTTAATACACATCCAACAAATTATTGGACCCTACTAGCAAGAGAAGAAATCATTTTTTTTTGCACTTTCAAATGTATTATTTGGACACTATGAGTATAAGTTGTAAATTTTTAAAGAGCTGAATGTAAGTGCACTTAACATTGGCACTAGGGTTTGATATTCAGATGTAGTACATCCTTGTAATCACATCTATTCACCTCCCAAGATTTTTCAAGATTTTAGAAGTGACAGTTATGGATGTTGCTACCTGAATGGATTGTTTTTACTAGGCATTTTCAAAGAGAGTGTGTTTAAATTTAAGATTTCCCATCCATGGTTTGAGGAAATCGTAGATTTTGAACCCTTGAAGGATGGGCTAGTCTCCATGGAAATGAGAGATTTTGTCACCGTGTGCATCATGAACAAAAGGCAAACTAGAATCATTCATTGGAGGTCAACCTATTGTTGAAGACTAGTTCCTTGAATATATGGCCTTTACTTTAAAAGTCACATACATGGCAAGATACATGGGCAGTTACTACCTCTTTTGAGGTGATAGTAAGGTGTAAAAGTCTTCTATGAAAAACACTCAAATTCTAATTTCTAGCACAATAATTCTCCATTCAAGCATCTACATTACATTAAAATATCCAAACTAAATTCTACATATTCTAATTCTTTTCAAATTTTGAAGTTGAGATAAATCCATGGGCATGCAATGGAAAAAAAAAACTTTCTACTTTGATTGTATAGATCTCAAAAATGGTAAAGGATTTCAATTTCAAAATTTTTGAGTGTTCTTAATAAAGGTGAAATGAAAATTATGTTTTTATAATTTCCATTTTGTAAAAAAAATTCCATCCAAATGTCTTAATCCAAAACATTACAATAGAGTTACAAATTTAGCTTATAACTAATAAATTAAGCTTTTTTGAAAGGAAAAATACAATGATGAAAACCATATTACATTTCATTGAGCCAAAGTTTGGGTTATTATTGTCAGTTTATATTTAAAGTTTAGATACTTGATCAAAAACCTTTAGAAATATATCAAAGAGATATTATAAAAGGTGATGAATTTGAATCCCAATTTTTATGGTTATTATTACTATCAATATGAACTCAATTTTGTATTTATAATCCGTACAATTCTTTGAGTGTTTAACAATAAAAAAATAATTCCAAGACATCATATTCTAAGAGAACTCTATATTCTTTGTTTTGATTACATTCTTTGTACATTCAAGTGTTGAAGCTCCTATTTAATTTGTTGAAGTATATCCTCTAAAAATTTTAACATGGAAAAACTCACCAATTGCAAGATCATGACACCAAAATATTAAAAGCTAAGCTTTTCAATCTATCACAAAGGTGAAGTTTCATCTTTCAACATTTTATTAAAAAAAATTGTATATTAAAAATTATTAGTGATTTATTTTCAAAGAAAAAATAAATTAAGAATACATGAAAAAATTAACTTCTGAAGAACTAAATAGCCTACTTTGAGGTTTTTGAAAGCTTGGTCTAAACTTCATGTTTGTAATTTTTTGCAATTTTTTTTTAAGGATATCTCCTAATTATCATATTCTATATGTGAAGTTTTGTTTCATTTCACTCTAGAAAGTAACTTTGAACCATTCTATTCCAACTAATGAGATGAGGATTATGAGAATTATTATTTTGTGGGCTATGAAAGTAGCAAAACATATAAAGTCTCTTTGAGCTCAAATATCAAAAATTCCAAATTAAAAAAGAAACATAGGATATGTATTGCTTACTAGAACATTCTCACCATTGATGGATCACTCTCAATTTTTTGGTCAAAGTTATTAGCAATTTAGGATATTCATTCATTATGTTCCATCCTCCACTTTATATTTTTTTGAAAGATAAATATGAAAAAATTGGGTTATTTTTTCATGTATTTTCAACCAATTTTACAACCCATTGAGTATACAAATGCACAAGTTATAGAACACATGTGTTTTTTAAATGTTCTGAAAAGCTTTATATTTTATTCTTGAAATTTTCTGTAATTTAAAGGATAAAGTTGCCAAGTAGAAAAAAAAAAAAAAAAAAAAAAATATATATATATATATATATATATATATATATATATATATATATATATATATATATATAAACTTCCTTGCTCAAACTAAGTGGACAACAAACCATAGTATAGAAGACATGTAGGAATAAAACTATGTTGCCCTATACCATTTTGTGCATAACAACAAGGTACCAAATGCAAACAAGAACTTAATCAGAACATTGACTAGAAAAAAGGCTACATTAGTGGTACAAAGTCCATGATATTTGTACACAAGAGTGATTCGAGATCAAATTTGCAATCAAAAATCCATGCAACGCAAGACAAAAGAATTTATGTAGAATAAGGCTTGGTTTATACCGGATCCAAAGGTGGAGGGCAAACTTTTCAAACGTTTTGATTGTCTGAAATCGAAACTCCTTGGAAAATAGGGTTAACACCATGAAATGAGAGGCTCCACGTCTCTAAGAAAGTCCAATGACGTGGAATGCACTTCACCACCTATGTGTCATAAAAAAATTTCAAATTTTGAGTCCCCTTGGAATTATAATTAGACTCACCTCAAAGAGAGAGATCTCATTGAAATTCTAAAGGTTCACGTGGAAAAGTGTTAAATTTTTAATTTTTCAAGTTATTTTGCCTTTTAAAATAGGAGGTCCATAAACCACCCCATCCAAGCCGATCTACCTTATCAATAACAATATTATATATTTCAAGGAGTATGTCACCCAATCCTAAATAGGAGACGCATTTAGAACCAAGTCGATTGAAGCGAAACCTCTCACCTTAGACAGTTTTACACCAATCCAAAAGGCATGACACCACCACGATCTTCGGAAAAAGACTTTTCAATGGAAAACGAGGGACTCATGGAAGGAGGCTTGTCAAATCCATGGCCCCTTCGTTTTCGGTGCAATCGAAGCCTAATTAATGGTTGGAGTCCCCTCAAGTCCCCAATGGGACACATGATTTTAGGGTCCCGTAATGTTAGTTGAAACATTAACTTCCTATCTACCGCAATCCAAGGAAATTTGTTACTTCCTTCCTTCTAGACTTGACTTGACTCGACGTAGACGGACGTCATAGTGCAAGCGATGTTCGTCACCCCATTCCCCAATTACCACGGCTTGCCGGAGAATCGGAGACTGGCGTGTGCATTGGACCGGGTCACCCGAGTTGGAGGCCTCGGAGGGGGCCACGGCCCACGGCTGTCTCCCGTGGGGGGACCAGCAGACCAAGCGCACTGAGGGGGAACAATGCCTGACATGTATTCGCCTTGTCTACTAATAACCAGTACAGTTGGTGTAGGACCCGACCCCACCGCGAAGACTAAAATACTCGCCCGCCTGCTCAGTCTGTAGTGGAAGGGCTCGTATCAACCGTACGATACTCTCAGGCGTATGTACGAGTGTAGTGTACATGCATACAGTAGGAGCCGGGGGGCCGGCTTCGTATTGTCCGGTCTATGTATGTACAGTGCTGATTCTCCAGCAGTGGCCCGCTAAATTGGATGAATGGGTTTGGGGAGGGTCCGGTTTCGGTGCCGACATGGAGTTTGCTGACAAGGCGTAAGCCGAAGGAGGGGGCCTAGGCTCGGGCTTTCTGAGTTTTACCGGTTAATGTGCTTTAGTTCTCACTAGAGTTGTGGCGTTGGGTTGACCCCCTTATTGCCCCATTCAAGGGTAAATGTAAAAATTGCCACCTATTTTGTGCCACATCAATTTTATATTTCTTCGCACACCATGACTAATTAAGGGCCTCTGATTGCAAACATGAATTCCAAATTTCCAAATTTTGTGCTGGGTGGGAAATAAAAAATTTCAGTGTTTTCTCCACGGTTAAAACACGGGGCAATAAGGGAGTCAATCCTCCCTGGCCATGCGCGATGGCGTTGCCACAATCAAAACAAAAGTAAAAGTAATTTTCTAATTTTTTAAAAGTAAAAAACAACTCAAAAATCCATAACTTTCACACCGTGAGTCGGAACGCCACAAAACAAAGCCCGTGCACCCCTCCTTGTCGAGGGCTTCCGATGGTACCAAGATTGCAACCAAAATATAAGAAAAAGTAATTTTCTAATTTTCTACAACCAAAAAGAATTTTAAAATGCACAACTTTCACACCGTACGTTGGAAGGCCACGGAACCAAGCCAGTGCACCCCTCCTCATCGAGGGCTTTTCGACGATTCATACGGGTTTTTTTGCATTTTGATGAAATAGTTAGGTAACACTAAATGTAAACTTGTAAAAAATTTATACCCAATAGTTGACAAATAGTGTCTATGTTGACATTTAGTGTTGGTAACATTAACCGGATTGTTGACATTTAGTGTTGGTAACATTAACCGGATTGTTGACAATTAGTGTTGTGCTTCGTGATTAGTGTTGCCAACACTATTTATCATCATTAGTGTAGTGTACCTTGTGTTGTTGCCATAGTCAAAACAAAAAATAAAAGTAATTGTTTAATTATTTAGTTTATAAAAATACTTCAAAATTCAATAACTTTCACACCCTAAGTCGGAACGCCACGAAACCAAGCAGGTGCACCCCTCCTCACCGAGGGCTTTCCGATGGTACCAAGCACGCGACCAGAGGACGCACGGTCCGGAAGATCTCAACGTGACAAACAAACAAAACAAAACAAAACAAACATCATGTCTTAATAGAAGAGATATTGAACCGTTTTTTGAAGAGCTGAGTCAGGTTATTTTCTCTATTTTTACTCAAAATAGAAAATTTATAGATTTTTTCACCAG
Source organism: Climacium dendroides (assembly GCA_950106755.1). Lineage (NCBI taxonomy): Eukaryota > Viridiplantae > Streptophyta > Bryopsida > Hypnales > Climaciaceae > Climacium > Climacium dendroides. Next base: position 24,131,877 of record OX467088.1, read on the forward strand.
TTTTTTGTCAATGTTTTCGAATTGCAACCAGATTTTTCCCAATTCCTCCGACTAACTTTGAACGAGCCGCTAGTTATTTCTGAACACTGAACCTAGGACAGGCAAAATGGTTGGTTTGCCTTGTTGTCATTGTTGAAAATTAATTATATTTTTATATATAGATAATTGTAAGAAGGAGGGAGGGGCTATGGATTTTTATTTTTATTTTTTGACAAAGCATGAATTTGAGTTATGAATTTCTGAAGTATACTGCCCAGTTGGTCCTAAAGAGTCTATTGGTCCTAAAGAATCTATTGATCTCAAAGAGTCTATAGACTACCCCAAAACCAACAAAAAGTATATTCAAGCAATTACAATATTTTCTAATATGGTCACTATATGAAGGCCAAAAAAAGTCACCTCTTGTGATGAATTTACACTCAAGAAATAAAAGTTCTTATTGTAGTTTCTAATTACTCCATCACCATCATCCCAAACAGTGATTGTGGTAATGTAGCCCAAATCTCATTTATTGTAAGAAGTTTATCATGAGTTGATGCAAGACTTTAATGGATTATTCCTTAGGTGTGTGAGATGGATCTTTTGCATGTGATGGATTTGTTTAGATCAACATGTAAGAGGGAATATTGGAAAGACTTTATACAAGTGACAAGAAGCAAGATGCATGTGTTTTTACAAAGAAAAGTGCTTCCAAGCATAAAAATGGGTAAGATAGGAGGCTCTAAAACAATTGAGACTCTAAAAATGTTCTCTAATATAGAAGTACATATTTCAATGTCCCAATTGCATTTGTACCTAAGTTGAATATATTAGTAGATGGACACTTTTATAGCCTTTTGTGATTTCAACTCCTAAATTCATAACTAGTTTTATGAAGGTCCAAAACAAATGAAACAACTTGGGTTAAATGTCAATTATATTTTATCATTGAAGAAAAATTTATTGAAAAACACTTTTGCAAATCAATTAGTCAAATATTTTTCAATGAATATTTCTTGAAAAATAAATGGAATTGGCATTTAATATGAGTCATTTCATATTTTTGGACCTTTTTGGAATTAAGTACAAAATTTGAAGTTGGAACCACATAATTCACTAAAAACATTCACTCCCTAATATGTTCACCGTTGATATATTGACGAAGGCAATTTGTAAATAGGAAAAAGAAAAATATACCTCTTCTATAATATACCACCTACAATCCCTTCCCTCTAGTACCACGTACAATCTATTGAATTCACATTTTGTAATAATAGATTCTCTCCAAACTCAATACTCCTTACACATCAAAAATACAAAATACTAATCAATAACATCATCTATTTTCTTGGAACACTCAACTTCCAATAGTCCTTACAACTAGAGCTTGTGGATCTACATACATTCCATTCTTAACAAATCTTCATGAAATGTTCAAATCACCCAAACTTGCTACATCAATTGCACTAAATAACACTAACCAAATTCACATCAAATACTATGCTTGGATTCTATTGTATAAAAGAAATTGGAAAATAATAAAATACTACCTATAATCCCAAACAAATTAACTAGCACATCGACCAACTTCATTCACTACACATGCTAAAACTCAAATCCTCTTTACTTCCAAAAACTAATATCCTTCCATGTTCTATATTCATATTCAACTTTTAATTAATTACTTTTGATTATTCTTTAAATAGTATAGAATCTCCATTCTATCAAAGGTATGTAGTTTTAGGGTCACTTGTCTTGTCTTCTTGGAGAAAATCATGGACCTAAACTGAATAAATTCTTCATATATGCCAAACACTAATAGGTTGGAGTTCCTCTCTCTCTCTCTTCATGCCCACTAAACTCCTTTTAGATTTTCATTTGTTCTTGAAAACTTATGGTGGTTTGGGCAAAGGTGAGTGACCATTCAAGGCCAAAATGTAGATGATAAAATCATTTAAAATTTGACCATAATATATTTTCAATTCTTAATGTTTAACATTCTCTCCTTTGGTGCAAAATTCAAAAAATTATATAACTTTTGATTTATAACACATTTTTATTTTGTTTGTGACCCTTGGAGGAAAGATCTAAGTTTTATTCAAGTTATTTTATTTATTGAAGTTGTTTTTGAAGAGTTGTTATTTAAATTGGGATTGTAGCAATTTGTGATAAAATATACTTGTAAATCTTTGAACTATAAGATTTTATAAGCTTTGTAACATTTTTGCATTCTTCTATTGTTTGAAATGAAAACATGATTAACCTTGAAAGATCCATGTGTCAAAAATTGCCAATTTTTTACAAGATTGCCAAAAATCAACAACTTTTTTTTAAAATCAATAAAAAAAATTCTTTTAGGAATTTGTAATTGTAGATATTTTTCTTGCTTATATGAGGTTCAAATATAAATTTTTGAGGTTGGAGGGCAATGTATGTGAGTAAACAAAGCCTGCAAAGTAGAACAAATTTTTTTTTGAGATTGCTTGGGTTTTTAACAATGTGGCTTTGTAGGGCTTTTGAGCACTATTACTCAAATTTTATTTTCAATAAAAAATCAAGGACTTTAAATTTGAGTATAGCCTCAAGTTAGGAAGAAGTATGTAAATTTTCAAACAAATTATAGTGGTTTAATTTTGGTGTGATTAAACCATCTTATGGCCCAAAGATTGTTTTTTCCATATGTGATAATATATAAAAACCTTACTTGATTTTTAAGTTGGCTCCCTTTTGCACACTAAAAAAAGAAAAAAAGGTAGATGAAATCACCAAAATCATCTTTAAGAAATATGAGATCCTCCAATATGTGAATGAAGTTTATTATTTTTAGATAATACTATCGATGAGTAATGGATGGATGATCAAAATTGGATGATTTGTTTGATTGGCTTAGATTTTAGGGTGTGTGTTTTACATCTAGGGTGTATGTTTTATATCTACAAAGAAAACATAAATTCATAGTGTCAAGGAGAGCCAATGCTTTGGCTTGTTAACAAATCAAAAACCAACATTCCTTTTTGCAACACAAATAATAAGAGATCTTACTACTATACTTAACCATAGAAAGACATGACCACCCATGACCAAAAAAACAAAATACGTCCAAATTATTGGACCAATGGGTGCATTTTTGGTTTCTACAATTAACAAGTAAAGTCATCCAATAGACCTTTTAGGTTCACAATGTTCTTATAGGATTAAATTAACCTATAAAAGACCCCAACTTATAACCAAGGTAGTCACTCAAAGTTCAAAAATGATATGATTTTGGACCAATAGGTGCATTTTTCATTTTTAAAATGTCATCTATCATCCACTTTTTGGCTTTTGCATCCTTACACCGTTAAACTAATTATCTTGATCTACATTGCTTGACCTTCAAGAGTAGTGGGCTTATTACCTTATTGCACACATTCTCATACACCTATTAGACTATCATCAAAGTTAGTAACTTAAATTAGAGCGTCCATATTCCTAGTCATATGGATACTACCCAAATGTTCAAATGAAGGTTCATTATAGTTCTCAATCCATAATGGTGAGTTTTAAAAAAACTCAACACAATGCAAAGCCAACAATCCAAATCTCAAATGGACTTTTCTACATTATATTTTCTTGTATTTATAAAAAAAACTTTTTATACAAAAAAAGAAGGTTCAATTTATTGGCACACATAACAATATTTGAAAAGGTATGACAATTATAAATCTTCCTAATGTGAACTAAGTTGCGGGTCCTTTTGTGTCACAATCCTTTGATGGATGAATGCATTGATAGATGAAACAATTTTAGATGATTGTGTCATGACCTGAATCATGTCATAACCTTTGATGGATAAATGCATTAATGAAATGTGTACTAGTGGATAAACAAAGATTGTTTAGAGATAGAAATCTCCAGATAGTGAATTCGTGTAGTGGAGTTAGACAATTCCAGTTGGATGATAAGAGCATTATAGTGCCTATAGACAAATATTTGCAAATGATGGATTTATGCACTGAGTTACACAACTCCACTTGGATGACTTATGCGCTAGAGTTACACAACTTCCAAATAAACACAAAAGAGTTAGAACTTGGAGTTAGATAACTCCAAATAGAAGATCAAGATTTGGATAAGATATGATTGGAGAAGTATAACTAGGACTTTTACTTAGTGAATAGCTTTGGAGAGAACCAAGGATAGAAAACCAAAGGTAGAAAAGAAGTTTATAATCTATCTTAAAGATTAATAATCAATCTTTATTGATAGTTTTTATTATATAAAAATTCAAGGGTGAAGAGATCCTCTTTGGAGAGGCTATAGATAAGTGGTTTGAACTCCTTATTAAAGGATTCTTGTTAATAAGTATATTTATTGTTTTTGTAATTGTAGTCCATTATAGGAGGTCTATAACACCTTCATATTTTTGGGAGTTACCCCATTATTATGTTGTTACCATCTTGAAAGTTGATTTCATTGTAGATGCTCTTAGCCTCCATCATAATTCAATTGTCTACCCAAATCCTCAACCTTAGTGGAATAGTAGCCTCTTCTTTGACATCATATTTGAAACTAAGTTAAAAATTATTCTATTTTGTGTTTCAAATGAACTTTGTAATGGTGAATACACTAGTAGAAAATGCAGGAATTTCAACAGAATTTTGTTGTTTCGGTCGCGTTGTTTCAACAAAAATCTGTTGTTCAGTGACCAAAACAACGCAACCGAAACAACAGAATTCTGTTGAAATTCCTGCGTTTTCTACTAGTGATAGAAACATGGCTTTATTAACCTCTAAATATCCAAGCCACCAATTTTTGTATATTGGTAGATAAATTTGAATTTAAGTGAAAAAATATCAATTTTTAATTTTAATTTTTTAAAATTTTAGTCTTTTAATGAAGGAGCCTCAAAAAATTGAATCTTGTATACAAAAATACTTTGCAAAATTGTATAAAAAATCTGATAGAATAAATTTTGAAATGGGATAAATTGATTAAACTTAAACATTTTATTTCCTTAACCTTAGTTTTTTACTAGACCATTTCTTATATTGACATTAAACAAAGGATTTAAAATCTTAGGAAAAAAAAATCTAAAATTTGATCTTTCTTGTGATCAAGTGTTTTAATCTTCCAATCCATACATTGTGTTGTTATTCTATAAGTGGTTCATTGAAATTAATACTCATGTAACTAAAAAAATTTAATTTTCAATTTTAGTCAAGTTTCTATTCAAGTTAATTCAAATAGTGTGCTTCATAGTATTAAATCCATAAAATGCATTGAAACAAATGTATTATAAAAATAAAAATTTCATAACTTTTTTGAAGTTTGTATCAAAGATGATAATGTTAACTTCTGAAAGATTAGATGTTCAAATCTTAAACAATGAATGAATGCAAACATGTCCCAAGCACACAAAGTCTTTGTTTTTTCACCAATCTAAATATTTGTGCATTCTTATGTTAGTTTTTTTTACATTTGTACTATACAAATATTTAAAACCTTTTGTTACAAATTTTCTATAGTTCAATGCAAAGAATATAGGTATATTTGACCTCAACCACTAACATTTTTAGTTCAAAGAGTGACTCTTTAAATAAATAAGTAAAATAAAGATCTTAAAATATTAAAATAAGTAGGATTTAACATTTTAAAATCAAGGAAAAGTCTTGTGAAATTATATATATTCAATCTATAATTGATTTTAGAAGGAAATTTTCATTATTGGTTTTAAATTCTATTGAAAATTATTGTTTAGTATAATAGTTGATTAATCAATGGATATATTCTAGAAACTATATTTTTCAACTTTTGAAAAGTTGCCACTAAATTACATGATTTTAATTTATATTTAATATTACATCTTTACAATTTAGAAATCTAGTCTATTCCTTGGCTTAAAGGTTCAAGCATCTAGAGTAGAAAGAATCTGTATAGTAAAAAGATTTAATTATTTTAGATTTGCTTCTAATGAATTTTGAAGATTTTATTTCATTGATTTTTATAAAGGCATAAGATTTAGTGATGAGAACATCAATACTTTTTTCAAATAGTAAACATTCTAATACTAAGCAAACACCTTGTGGGATTTTCTTTATAATTTCAATTTTGAATATAAAAGTAGAAAGACAACCCAATCTAGGTTGCATAGTAAAAAATAAAAAAAATTATTTTTCCAAAATATTGCCCAAAGTCTAATAGTGACTATAAAATGGTTGACTAGAAATCTTGGGATTAATCACTGAACCTTTGTGATTATGATTTACTAAAAAACACTTTAAATTTATCATTTCTTTTGCAAAGAAAAAAGATGAAAATTAAAAAAAAAAAAAAATTTACGTATGCAACCATATAATCTTACACTAAACTAGTATGAAAATGAATGGAAGACATTTAAGAAAACTTTAGCCTCTTAGATTAGAAAATATGTTAGAGTTTAAAGTAAAAAATACATTTTTTTTACACCTAGCCTTACTAGGTTATAAAGATTTCAATCCTTTTAACTTAAATTTTTTGTGCTACATATTGTGAATTAAAATTTTGATTTTGAATATTCTTTTAATAGAAGTACATACAAGATGGAAGGAAAATAGAAATCATTAATAGTTCTATTTATGATGAAATTGAAACATGTCAACTGTAACGGTGAGATTGTCCCAAATACTTTATAGATCATATTTTTTTGTAAATTTTATACAATATTTTTTCAAAAGAAGATATGTGATTGCTAGCAAAGAAGCCTATTTACAACCTTACTTTACTAATTTGATAGATATAAATATGTTCTACAAAAAATGAGTTTTTTTTTCCCTTCTTTAGATTCAAGCATTTTGTATTGAGAATGTCAAAACTTTTGAATTTGGGCACCAAATAAAATAGTAATTATATTATTTGAAATAATTTATTTTGTTATATTCAAAAAAACTCTCAAAAAGTAATGCTAAAAATTGACTTGTTTGGACTATCACTTGTCCACTAAGGAGATAATAGTGCTTTAGAAATTAACACAAATTTCCTTTAATTTTAGAATCATGAAAATTTAGTAGTGTAGTAATATTAAAGCCTATAGTATTTTAGATAAAATCAATACAATTTAGTCTACACAATATTCATATTATCTCAAATAGTGTGATTGTCATTAAATATTCATCCATTTTCATATACATTTATATACATTTCATCCAAAATTTCACACTAATTAGACCACTTTCATCAAAATTTAATGAATTGGATGTAAAAGTGTCCACACTATTCAAATTCTCACATTGATTGAATTCACTTTGAGTAGTAAAAAAGAGTTCTTGAGGCACAAGCCATATTAACTATATTTGAAAATTAACACCTACAAAATGTTGATAGTTTCTATTTGTGGATGATAAATAAACAAACAAAATATCTAAAATGGAAAATTTTAGAAAGTCAATGCTATAAAGTGGAGTTGAAAACCATTCAAAATAACGAATGACTATATATAGTATTTTTAAGGTGGAAATTTGAAATGGAGCAACTTTTGATAAAAGTTTGTTTTAATTTTACTTTTTTAAGCAACCTTTAGATATCTTTGCATACATCAAATGGATATTGGATTCACAAAGTTATTCTTACAGCCTCTTACAACCTTTATTTTTGAAAACTTACAACTAATTCATTGTCTTTCTATTGGAAAAATATTGCAATCAACTATTTGCATTTTGCTCTATAACCATTTAGTAATGTGCATAAATTCTTTGTCATTTTCTCTTGCATGTTTGTAATGTTACAAGGCTTATAAAGGTTAATTTAGAGCATAGCCGCCCTTATTCGCTAAAATTTGGCATGCTCAAATTTTCCATCTAATTTTGAAGGGCCTTCAATTTCCTTGTCTCTCACCCTTGCTCACCAAATATGACCTATATGACCATTCATCATATAGAATAAAAGATAAAACAACTAAGTTTAGGATGAACAATGATTTCAAGGGCCATTCCTTCACATGCTAGGATTGAGTCTCAAGAAAATATTGTGAAGGGTATGTAGCACTTTTCATACACATTTGAAGAGTGCCACGCCCCTAGCAAGTAAGGGTAGCCGTGTTCTTACAAATGTGTCTCGAGTTACAAGTTTGACCCAATTCTCAAAATGCGATTGGTTGGGAGTCAAAACTCAAAATTTGTAGCTTCACACCACTTCCCTTGGTATACTTAGAAAAGCATCAATGGCAACACTTTTTGGAAGTTTTGACACCCAAAAAGTACAACTTAAATATCCAACTTAGGCTCCGTGTTCCATCTATTGTTTGGGTATATAATATGAGAAGAAAAACACTAAATCAAACATCTTTATGGTTTGGTTTTGTACCAACAACAAAAGATTTGTCCATTGCAAATCCTCCAAAATGTTTTGTTGACTTCTAGACCCATTTTTGGCAAACATTGACTTTACAATGACATACTATAAAGCTCCAAACCCCACCCATTATATTTTTTATTCACCTTCTTGTCCCCCTCCCAAAGTTGAAAATTTTGACCTTCAGCCTAGACTTACAGAATAACCCATTATATTTTTTATTCACCTTCTTGTCCCCCTCCCAAAGTTGAAAATTTTGACCTTCAGCCTAGACTTACAGAATAAGGACTTGCGACATAAGGAGGACCGGCCCCAAGTTTGCCAATAAGGTACATTGATTTATCACAGCGTTTATCCAAGTCACACTATTTGTAAGGTAATCAAGTTGAGAAATTATTGTGCTGTACCAATGAATTGAAGTGACATTTTTGTAGCGGCACTAATTTTTCACCCTCCATTTGTAGGACAAACCAGTGTCGTGCTTTGCCCCCCCCCCTCTTTTTTACCCTTTCATAAATACAATAAATACAATTTACCCCTCGTCCGTTCAGGCAGGCTGGCATGATGCACCGACGCAAGCGACCATCATAGCCCGTGAACCCCAACTGGGTGGGTACCGAGTCATCATAGAACCAGACGAGGACACTACCAGACTACGTCTCCGAGCACCCGTATACACATACGGTACCGTACCTCGTATCCTATACCACAACAGACAAAGCGTACAAACCCGAGCTTTGTCGTCTTCTCTACCAAGCCCCGAGGGTTGCGAGGCTCCGCTCCCCTTCAACCCGGCGAGGATGTCCATTGCAGCAGAGCAGCAGCAGCAGCAGCAGCCTTTGCCAAGAGGGCGCCCCGTTCTCTACAACACCGATGAATGTGCCCTTTCTGCACTACCACCAAGTCACCAACATTTGCAGCAACAGGAGCAGGAGCAGGAGCAGCGGTGGTTTCCAGCATCTCACTATAGTCGTCTGACATCTCCGCCACTGCTCATTTCGGTAGCTTCTGATTCCCAGGTCCCCTCATTTCACTCCAGCACCTGCTCAAGTAATTTCTCGGAAAACAATGGCCTTCGTTTTGCTGGATGTGGTGGGGGATTCGCTTGAGCGGAGGCTTCTATCTGAGATGGAGTGAAGGAGGGAGTGCTTGATGATGAGGTGGAGTGGCTGCTAAGGAGGGAGTGGCGCCGTATGTAAGGTAGGGGCGGGGTTAGGGGTGGCTATGGCGTGTTGGAGTGGCGCAGGTGTGGATTCGCTTTGGTCGTTGGCCGCGTGGAGAGTGAGAGAGTGTGCGAGTGTGAGTGCGAGTGTGTGAGTAAGGGTGCTTGTTGTAGTACGGGAATGGTATTGTAGGTGTTTTGGTTGGAAAGATAGGGGAGGAGAGAGGGAGTGGTGTTCTTGGAGGTTGTTGAGATAATATGCTGCTCTCGGAGGTGAGGTATGTGATGGTTCGTGTCGCTTCTTGGAGTACGGGATGCGTGAAATGTGAAGGCTCCTGCCTGGTTAAGAGTATAGAGGTGATGAGGAAATGCGTTAGTTGGATCTTGCGCTTAGTGATGTTGTTGCTCGCTTCTATGTTTACGTTGCGAGCTTTAGTAAGTGTTTCGTGGTTGAACTCTCTTTCTATTACATTGCGGTGAAAGAGAGAACAATTTGGACCTAGGGCGGGCATGGAAGTGCAGACATTCGCCTGATTGGACGATCATTCCGCTCGTTGTGTACCACTTGACGAACTTAAAAGTTGACGGAAATTAGTGATAAGCCGAAGTTTTACTCACTGAAGCTCTAGGTTACTCTTGCGTCCTCTTTAATTAGTCGCCTGTAAGGCTTACTGTTTCTCTACTAAAGATGCGTGCGCGCTATTTTTTTGTAGCCCTAGGTTGAGCTGGAAGAGGTGCTGGCGTTTTGTATTCCACCTCCGTGTGCCAGTTATGAAACTCTTTCCTGAAGTCATGTTCGGAGAAAACGCGTGGCCAATTTGTGTTCCAGCTTCAATGAATGGAAAGAACGTGTCCTCTGATGATCTTTCCTGTCAGCTGGTCGTCTTCCCTTAAGCTCTGGAATTCATTCTTATCACACCTTAATTAGCCTGGACGACCCGTCTGTTAAACCCTTCCTAGAACCGTTTGGAGGCGTAGACAGTGGCAATTTCGCATTAGGCGCTAATTTTTCCTTGATATTTGTCGGTGCTCCTAGCAGACATCTGTACGTAGGCTACATCCTCTTCGACCAATTCCTACAGGTCGCGACTTTCTTGTGAGTCTTTTAAAAGTCCAGCTTGCAACATGTCGGTCAGTTGTGCTTAAAATGGTCAATTCGGACATATCTGTATGAGTATGTCCAGTTGGTCAGAAAACGAGATCATGTAGGCGGATGTGACCTGCACATGAGCATATGCTGTCTCGATTCATGTTAACTGGGATCAGAATAAGTTCCTTGTCGCGGTATGTTGATGCACCGTACGATCAATCTGCCATCTGTCTCATTCACGATGTGACCATTTACACGAGTTGTGAATAATGTCCATTGGTCGATTTCAGTCACCGTCATGACCGGGTTGGTAGAACCGAGCTGAGTGTTTCAACAGACACACAATGCGCAGTAAAAGTGAACACTATCTTAGTAAGATCAATGCATGCTGGTATGGTTTGTCTTTTTAACCTGGAAAACCAGAAGAGTGTTTACCAGGCGCACTCGCGCAATTCTGGCTGATCTTAAGAAGCGTAGAATCTGTTTTTCAAGTGTAGACAAGCTTGCATGATGGAGGCTAATGATGCGTTTGACTTGGCGTTTCATTTGCAGCAAATTAGCAATATGGAGATGGAAGTATTTCCAGAAGTAGCGGCGCGTAGGATACGTAAGGTCGAAACTGGGAAGAGATCCTCTTAAGGTGTGGTAGTGACGAAGTTTGAACCTTGACCGTCCAAGTAGTGTTGGCAAAATTTAAGTGGACTCCTTTAGTGCCAGCCGAAGTATTGAATGTTTCAGTGCGGTGAGAGGCCGCCGAATCTGGGGCCTAGTTTGGGTTCAATGGCTCAACCTATGGAACAAGGTACGCTCTCTGGATCTTAGTGGATTTTCCTAGTTCTTTGGTTATCAAAGCTTAGTCAGTTAGGGCTTTGTATACATACTAAATGAATAGAGTTCTCCGTTTTTCTAATATGATTCCTATATTTTTGTGAAATTCTTGCTATAGGTGACCAAAGGATCTAGTAGTTGAGCTACTGATGGCTATTGAAGATCGGACTTTTGATGTAAAGCAGTATGCATTAGCGACGCCATCTTACTTGAATTATGTCGTCTTGCAGTCGAAAGAAGGAGGCTCAACTCTGAGCTCTGGCATGCATGTGCCGGACCCTTGGTTTCTCTTCCTCCTGTGGGTAGCCAGGTGGTGTACTTTCCTCAGGGTCACACGGAGCAGGTACTACTTTGAGCAGTCCCATGAGAGCTTTCTAACGTTAAGGCAGCTATTCTTGTTAGCTCGATGCATGTCCCTTGCTTGGTGGTGTACCTTATGTACTCGTTTGTTTCTTTTTACAGGTAGCAGCATCTACACAGAAAGAGGCTGACGCCCATATTCCTAATTACCCCAGCTTACCATCACGGCTTATCTGCCTACTTGAGAATGTCACCCTTCATGTACGTTCCGTCAGGTTTCATACCCTTTCGATACTTGATGGTATTAGGATTTGCCTGCTCTTGACAGTTAAGTCATTTAATATGATTTTAGCCGATGTTCATTTCGGAGTAGACTCTTAAGCAAACAATCTGGAAAATGTTGTTGTACCTGAGTCATGACTTTCAGTGTAACGCTGCATTCATTCTCTGCTGTAAGGTTATTCTTACAGTTTCCTTATCTTTAATTTTATGTGTTTTTCCACCCTTGCGTCAGGCTGATCTCGAGACGGATGAGGTTTACGCACAAATGACGTTGATACCTGTGCCTCCTGCTGTACGTATCTAACTCTTCGTACCAGATATGAACTGTTATCACATTTTACAAAGTGATATTTGCATGATCTTAGGTTTGATAGTGCTTCTGAAATTGAAACAAACTTCTGCGCAATGTGCTCTAACCCATAAGCACATCAGATGTTCAATTTTGAACAATGGATGAACGGAAACATGTCCCGGGCACATAGAACATTGTTTTTTTCATCCATCGAATGTTTGTGTTAAGAGTCTTGTGTTAGTTCTCTTGTTCAAAAGATGACCCTTCCAAAATCAAGTAATTCAAAGTGAGAATCTTGAAAATCGCTCAAAACTAAAACTTAGCATTTTGAACTAGAAGGAAGAAAGTCTCGTGAAAATTTCAAATATATAATTCACAATTAATTTTAGAACGATTTTTGAATTTTTGGTTAAAGATTTTATTGATAAACATTGGCTAGTCTAGAACTAGATCCAACCATATGGATATGATGCTGATCATATTTTACGATTTCTGTTCAAAGTCATCATTAATTTTTTCTTCTGAGTTGCATTTTAGAATACATCTTCACAATTTTGGATATTTTGAATACCCTCGGTCCTTAAGGAGGGGCTAAGGAGGGGTGAAGGTGATTCCGTCATTTATTTATCCGATGATTATTATTTCAGAGATACCTGTGGATATCAGTTTTATCTACGTAATCATCCGAAGAATCTTGTCGGGCATGTGGTTTGCAGAATGAGAAGGCAGCTCTTATGTCTCCTGATATGGGAATTCGAAGTAGACAACCAACAGAGTATTTTTGCAAAACCTTGACGGCCAGTGACACCAGTACTCATGGTGGCTTTTCTATTCCGCGGAGAGCTGCTGAGAAAGTTTTTCCTCCGCTGGTATTGCACAATTAATTTACTCTATGTCGTCCATCATCTTTCCTCATAACTCCTGAACTGTATTATAAGTCCAGTAGTATTTGGGAGCTCAATTTCTTATAACAAAAATGTTTTCGTATAGGACTTCACTCAAACACCTCCAGCTCAAGAACTAAAGGCGAGGGATCTTCATGATCAGGAGTGGCACTTTCGACATATATATCGGGGTATATATTGGCATTTGAAGTTCAGATTTTCTGGATCAGTCCCTGAGGATTTCCATTACTGCGGACTTCCTATTCTGCTTCTTCTACTTGCATAAATTTTCGGAATCTTGCCTATGTACAAGTATGAAGAACTAGGGTCTGCAGTTGATGTGAAGGAGATCTGGAATAATAAATAATATGTGAGCATATTTGGTTTGGTCACTTAGAATTAAAGCTCCATGCAAAGCGTGTCCTCCTCTTATACTTTTGCTTGTCTCTGTTTTTGCTGTAGGTCAACCACGAAGACATTTGCTGACGACAGGTTGGAGTGTCTTTGTGAGTGCTAAAAGGCTTCAAGCTGGTGATGCAGTTTTATTCATCAGGTAGACATGTGAGGTTAACTGTTTTTCTGTGATTTTGTTGCCTTGGCTAATGCAGATCTGAATCTAACTAGTACTAATCCAATCAAATTTGCGAAGAAATTCTACCTTACAGAGTATTTGCACCGGTAGCTGTTCATATTCATTACTCTGGATGTTTGTTGCTAATGATGATATTCCTTCACAGGGATGATAAGGGCCAATTGCAGCTCGGAATTCGCCGACAGAATAGACAACAAACCATCATGCCGTCCTCAATGTTATCTAGTGACAGCATGCACATTGGAGTACTAGCGGCCGCAAATCATGCAGCTGCTACAAGTAGCCGTTTCACCATCTTCTACAATCCAAGGTATATTGCGCATTACCAAATGCAGACTATCTAAATCTTCATATGGTAACCAATATATGATTCATTGATTTAAAGACGACTTCAGATCTTTTAATAGCTCAAATGTCAATGAGGAAGATATTAGGCAGGTCTTATTGTCTGTTTGTATATATTATATCTATGAAGATAGCAGCTTCTCTCCTCCCGACTTTTTCTCATTTTAGTCCAAACTTGATATTGAAACGTGTCGTCTCCTCGATTGTCAAATCATTGACTTCGTAGCTCCTGTCCTGACCATTTTGCTAAACATAATTGCAGACAAAGCCCATCGGAGTTTGTCATCCCTGTCGCGAAGTATCAAAAGGCTATCTGCAATTTGCAAGTCTCAGTTGGGATGCGGTTCCGGATGGTATTTGAAACTGAGGAATCCAGTGTCCGAAGGTGAAGCTAACTTGCCTTGGCAGTATTTTATTATTTTAGAAGCTCAGTCCTTTAAAAACTCAACGTGGATGAGATGTTATGATTTCGTTTGCTGACAGCGGTCTGCACTTCAGATATATGGGCACAATTACAGGCATGGACGATTTAGATCCAGTTCGTTGGCCTAATTCGCACTGGCGCTCTTTGAAGGTACTTTCTGTTTTCCAAATTACAGTAAATTTATCAACATTATTTGATTAGATGTTGTCACCTAGGTTGTCACCCTTGTGGATTTTATAAATGTTGAGCCATGATGTTTTACCCGTTTTTTTATGACTTAATAGTGCACAGTTGTTGTTCGGATATCACTGTTTGACTACACGGTATGACTCTGCAGGTTGGTTGGGACGAGTCGACTGCAGGTGAGAGGCAAAGGCGAGTATCACTGTGGGAGATCGAACCTTTGACAGCCCCATTTCTGCTGTGCCCCCCACCCCTGGCTTTTCGATCCAAACGTCCGAGGGGAGGAAGAGGTAAAGCGTTGGTCGCTTTATGAAATGACCGTCTATCGGAGTACCCGTCCGCTTTCAGTCTTGAATGGTTAGGTCTCTGTGGCGGTTCTAGTTTCGTTATAGGATTTTGATGCATAGGATTGCATCGATTGCAGGAGATGAGGAGATGGACTTGATGTTGAAGAAGTCATCCTTTTGGTCAAGGGAGGATGGGAGTGATGCACTAGGGGCACTGAATTTTCGAAATCTTGGTATGGACTCGTGGATGCGTAACCAGCCACAGCTTCAGCAACCTGGCTTACCAGCGCAGCATAATGATCTCTACCGAGCACTTGCAGCTGCAGCTCTTCAAGAGATCCGAAGTGCAGATACTTCAAAACACTCCATGGCGCATGCTCAACCTTCCGTATCATCTTCGCAGATGCAGTTTCGTTCTCAGTCACCACAAACCAGTCAGCATGGTGGGCAACATTTATCCAACGTTTCTGGTCCAATGCTCCAACTTTCATCAAGTCGCCCTCAGTCTCCGCTCGAGGTTGCCGGGGTAAACATGGCACAATGCTCGGGGTACAGTGAAGGAGATATTCACATGGCTTCATCACCTTCTGCCTCAGGGTCGTTCCCTCTTCACTCCATGCTGGGCCGAACTCATCTTGGGTGTGAAAGTGGTCAACTTGCCCACATGATGCGCCCAACCCACAATTCACAACAAAGTCAATCTGTGTCCCTAATACATGGAGGCAGCGTTGTACGTGAACCCCAGGTAATTAATCGCAATTCAAGGTTGTCGGGTTTCACCAATTGGGTATTCCTAGTTACAGGACTGTTATTAAATTCGATATGCCATCATATGTTTGGGGGTATGTTCTTTGGATCAGACTCTGCAATGAGTGGATGTACAGAATCTCGTACAAATTGTCTTTGTGATTTCACTTGCAAGCTCTTAATATTTAGTGCATGTAGTTACGTTGGCTATAGATGATTGCTATGCGAAATCCTCAGATGTGAAGTAATGCTGGCTGTAACGCAAAGGAATGATTTTGTTAGCTCCTTGTCGCCAGGCATACTTTGGGGAACGTTGTCATTCAGAAGCAGGGACTTCTTTTACGTCGAAATATTATCCTCTAATGAGTACTTGTGAAACTGGTGACCCTCTACGCAACAGGTTTCTTCATCTTGGTTTGCAAACAACCGAGATCTGCATCAGCACGATGTGTCCACTCGTATGACCCAGGTGGATACATCTCCAAACTCGAGAGTTTCTGGGTGTTTTCCTTTCACTCAACAAAGCGAGGGAAATGGCCAATCTGGCTTGACAGGTCTGCCAGCACCAGCCTCTTCCTTCATTTACCGGGAGAATGGCGAGGAACAGGATTCAGTGCAGTCCGATCGTCATCTCCTATTTGGGGTCTCCATCGAGCAGCAGCAGCCATTGGTGGGCTCAAGTTCTGTTGCATCTCTTCATTCTCATGCATTGGCCAAGAATAAGGACCCTCAAAGTCGTTTTACTGGCAGCAATTTACTCCAGGGTTCGTTTTGTCCTTCTGCCACCTCAGATATTCCTACCATTAATGGTATCGGTCTTGATGAAAATGGGATGTTTCAAAGGAGCACATCATGGCCAGCACTGTCTCCAGCTCCCCCGCGCACTTTTACCAAGGTAAGACTGAATATCTGGGTTCACTACATGATGCAAGTAGTTGCAGTTTTGCGAAGGCTGATAGTCGTTGAGTGCCTGATGGCAGTGAAATTGTTTTTTTTGAAGAATAGATTTCTGCTGCTTTCAGTGTTTGGAGCTGTTTTTGTTGCAGTCAATTTTGTTACTGTATGTAAGCGAGAGGTACTTACTGAGGAAATTTTCTTGCAATCCAGGTTCATAAGCTTGGAAGCGTAGGGCGGTCAATAGACGTACAGAAGTTTCAAAATTATTCCGAGCTTCGAGCAGAGCTGGCTCGGTTATTTAATCTCGAGGGCTTATTGGATGATCCGCAAAGGTCTGGCTGGCAGCTTGTGTTCGTAGATAATGAAAACGACACCCTTCTTGTTGGGGACGATCCTTGGGAGTAAGTGACCAGAGCCTAATTCAATTCTTACGTGCTGTGTATGGTGGTAAAAAAATTCTGCGGGCTGACCGGGATGGATGAGGACTCAGCGTTCGTGATTTAGCAAGAAACCGTCTGTTCTCGTCGTCAATTTGATTCTGAGACTAGATGGAAATCAAATTTCAGTTTTTGAACTTGACTGTCCTTGAATCCAAGGTTCTAACTAATTTGTCACACATGCTGCTGTTGGTTGGTTTGCAGGGAGTTCGTGGGTTGTGTGCGATCCATCAAGATTCTGTCACCTAATGAGATTCTACAGATGAGTCAGGAACAACTCGAAATTTTGAACACCGTCCCGATGCAGCAGAGGCCTACGTGCAGCAATTCCGAGGACGCCCGTACGCAAACGTCTCCTGTGAACACCTCAACATTGTCATTGGAGCATGGGCATTCTGGTGGTGGATGAAGGAAAAGGGCTCTCTTGATCTTCGAAGAATAAAGCTTATACATGCTGCTGCAATTTTACATGGACCAATGGGGTCAGGGGCTTGGCGCTTGAAGACTCAAACAATCATGGAGTTGAAGAGGAGCATGGCGCCATCGCTTGCATCGAAGGTGAAATTGCACCGCAAAGAGCTGCAAGAGCTCTTCTTATTTTTTTGGTCCGTTATAATCGAGGGAAAAATGTAAAGAGATACCGGTATTGTCATATGACCGGCAGCAGCTCAAGTGCAAAATTAGCGAGTCGTTGACGCCCCGTTACTGTTGGTTATGTCAGAACAAACAATATATTGAGAGATTTTATTGTGTCTGTCTGTCGCACTCAAATAGTTTTGGGTGGGGTTTGCAACTCCGTTGCTCAAGGCGCTGTTAACTTCTGACTGCGTAGGTACGAGAGAACTTCTGGGTAACGGCAGATTAGAAAGAGATCTTTGCATGAAAGTGAGGCTAACTTATGCTGTTGTACTAGATAGTAGCCTGGCGTTCACAGGAGCTCTCTTCCGAGGTATAGTATTTGGGTTCTCTCGAAATGACGAGTGTTTTAGGGTTGCATACTGCTGATGCGTTTGCAGAAGGGTTGCTGAGCGGAGCGGCATCCGATGCAGTGATTGAGCTTGTGAGCTCAATCAAATGCATATGTGAATTCAGAGAGTTGCCGCAGCGGAATTGGTGCACAGTTTTTGCGATTTTCAGCCTTGCCTTCTTTTATGCTGTGAGGAGTAGGTCTGTGCATCACGTTTTTGGACATAAACTGGGCCTGTTTGTAAGAGTGGCCTAATGTAAGAAATCCAATTTTAATCGTTCTTGACTGTAGAATAAAAGAGTCCGAGTTTTGGGTTCATCTTGGTTGTGTGCGCTGATTGTCACGTGTATGTTCTGATAGTATTTATGTAACTGAATGTAACTTTGTTTACCTTCTGCTATTGATTTGTTTCTTTAACCCTAAAGGACCGGCCGTGATCAAAGTGATGATTTCTGCCATGGCTGTGGGCATTGAAATCTGTTGCAGTTTCTATTTGACTAGCTGAAAATGGTTTGCTAAGTATGTCAAGTGGAAGGTGAGAAGGTTGGTAGTGAGAGGACATGAATTTGGCAAAATGACACCGGAATTGATTGCAAGGTACCCTGATGGACAACTTTTGGGCAGAGGCTTGAATTGATTAATAATAGCTTTGTTGACATCAACTTGGATGTCACTATGTTTGCAATTAGGAGCAATTTGCCCTACTAGCTTGGACAAAGAATAACGTTAAGTATGTCTTAAGCAATTTTGTCTTGCTTTTTGTGGCTTGGAAGTTTTCATTGACTTGGGTAGCAAAATGGACAACTCCGCTAAAATTCATGCACTATGTCCCGGAGGCTTAAAACTTAATTTTCACATTATGAAAACAAATTGCCTTGGTCAAAAAATTGCATGCATTCTAAGATTGCAAATGGTCCTTTATTATTGGTAGTCACTACTTTTTTAGGACTTTGGTTCAAATGTAACTTGTCTTGGACATGTTTATGAAGCTCCCTATCATTGTGCATACTCTCCATCAAGTTGTGAAGAAAACAAATGAAAAAGGTTTCTAATTTAACTAGTAGTTCAATTTTGTCATTCATTGATAACTTGAGCTTTAATCATCTTTAGGATGTTTTTGGTGCTTGTAGACATTTTAGAGTCAATTTTAGAGGGAAATTGAGACCAAAAAGTGGCTTAATTTTGGCTCATTTGCCAATTGAAGTTCAATTCATTTGATCTCAACTTGACATGAAATCTCCATTCTCATTTTATTTTTAATTTGTTCGCTTTTGTTTTATTTTGATTTTCAAATTTCACCTACTCTTACATAACCTCCTTGTGAATCGATATCATGAATACTAATAAAATACAATGCATTTATTGAATACAATTGGTTGAAATTATAAGACCTACAATGTTAGCTTGGAAATTTGGCATAAATTATAGAAGTTTTAAGAGATTTCTCCATGGTTTGAATTTCTTTTAATGGCTAGTTCTAGAGGCTAGCACAAACATGCCCCCATGGACAACTTTTACAATCAAACAAATTGCCAATGTTGTTGCAAAAACTAAACCTTGTATTTTGGCACCATATTGGATTATTAGAATACAATTTGTGTACTAAAATATGGTAAGATATACATCATTGTATTGATGATTCAACAATTAACATCATTATTTTGAATATTATTTTAGCATTTGAACCTAGTTCCCAAATACAGCACTGCACACTTAGAATATGTAGTCATATTGTAGCTCTCTAGACATGTAGGAGGTGCAATAATGATTCAAATTGTAAGTGCCATGTGTTATTGGATTTGGCTCAATGTGAATACCAACTTTAGTCATTGTTGTAGACCTCAATTCATGCACCTTCTATGTCAAATACATAAAAACAAACTATTCACTCCAAAATTGGGCTTCTATTTCAAATTCTAAAAAATTTAGTCCAAATGTAGTGAGGGCAAAGGAAGACTTATTGTTCCAAATAGAAGTCTATCCTAGGACATTGATATTTTAGCAAGGGCAATTATATTCACCATGGGACATTGAGGGTTATTATATCATGTGTATATATATACTCCATCCCAAAATGATTGTCCACTTTGATTGTCATATTTTTTTAAGGTTGTTTTGAGTAGGTCAAAAAAATACTTCCTTGTGGCTAATTTTATTTAGGTTTCAATGAACACATACAATGTTCTTCATTGATTCTAGTGATATAAAATTTGGAACCTCTCATATTTATGTTTTTCACAATATGGTCAATGAGATTGGCTCAAAAAAATATCAAAATTGTAGACAATCATTTCAAGACGAAGGGAGAATATATACCCATATCTACAAGTAACCATTGAGAGTTCTTATGCTCTTAAGATGTATATGGTGAAGATGTAAACCTAAGATCTTTTGCTCTTATAAATTAATTTAGAGAGAGACTTCTATAAATTTGGCACAAAGACTTGTGCAATGAGAATATTTTTCAAAGGACTTCTACACAAAGCACTCTAATTAAATGGAGCATTCTATGTAGAGGTAGCCATTTCTAAAGTCTTAAAAGAACATTGTTCATTTTGAAAATTAGTGCATTATACCTTGACATTGTTGTTTTGCCAAATTTTGCTTCAAGCTCATTGCTTCAATTGAGCATGTAAGGTTGAAAATATTTTGATTTTAAGTTCTTGCTCATGTGAATTTTGTTAGATTGGTGGAAATTTATGACATTGGCACGTGTTCAAGATAGTGTGCTTTTGGAAACTTAAATCAATGCTAGTCATGGTTTTAGAGCTTTTTGCTATCATTCCAATGCTGTTGCTATGAATTGCGCCAGTATACAACTGCACAATTGAGATTATTTCTAGTATATCATGGATCTAGTTTTAATAGCTAATTTGCTTGATTTATTGGTCAACTTGGTGACTTTGGGGGTCAATATCCTTTGGAAAAAACATACATGGACATTCATGTTGTGCCTTGGTGTTTGTGAATACTTTAGCTTGCTTAGGGTCCATTCCCACCTCACCTTTGCAAATTCCATGTGTTAAGAAATATAACCTCTACATAAGAAGGAAATAATCCTTTTTTTATGGGGATTTAGGTTATTGGAATTGTTGTAATTTTTTCTTGTCTATGTGCAATTATCACATGACCCATGCTTTCTTCAATTGTCCTAAATGATTTTGGAAATTAATAAGTCACTTTGCCAAATCCAAAGAAAATTAATTGTAAAGAAAGTCAAAATACTAAAAACAATATCAATGCAAGTTGATGCCGACACATGTCTACTAGCCAATGGATGGAGAGGTTGTTTTCATAATGAAGTCCATTGTCCGTCATGAATCTTCAAAGGATATGGGACAATTTGAAGATGAGAACTTAACTGTTCATTGTCAAAACATAGGAATTGTGTTCAATGTAGAACTTTAAACTTTATTTTGGCATAGTGGAACAAAAATTTCCAAAAATCTTTGAACTAAAAAGAGTTGAGAAATCAATGTAAATCTTCATCTCCAAAAATCCATTTGAGATTTAGTGCTTTCAATTAAAATTTAGGGACAAAATTTAGAGAAGACGTTTAAAAATGTCAAAGAAAATTTCCTCCCAAATCCCTCTTTGAATTTTGTCCCTAACTTTTAATTATAGACTTTAAATCTCAAATGGATTTTTGGAGATGAAAATTTATATTGATTTCCCAACTCTTTTTAGTTCAAAGATTTTTGGAAATTTATTCCATTGTGCCAAAATGAAGTTTAAATTTCTATATTGAACACAATTCATGTTTTTCACTTAACTAGGTATAAGTGGTTGAGATTCTACTAATCCTAATTTACATATCATGTATGATTTATTTTACTTCTTATCACCCCACTTGTATAAAGTGATTGTCTGTTTACCTTCATTCTCTTACATCAAAAGTGACTTTTAAATCTATCTGAGGTGGTTGCTAAAAAATTTCAATATTTTTTATTTTACAAGGTTGAGTTCCATTAATATTAACCTTTAGCAACCACTCCTTTTTGTAATGGACTTTGAAAAGCTCAAGTTGATAAGAATGTTTGCAATTCTTTCAAATCTTCATTTCCATGAATCAATAAGCACCTTTTAACAACCACCTACCTCCTAGTTTTCCAAAAAGTAATGACTATAATACCACTTCTATCTCCATGCCACATCACATGCTACATAGATTTGGAGAGTATTAACAAGTGCATGTAGTAATGCAACTTTGTACTTGTTCTTAAACATAAAATTGACCTTCTAAACCCAAGTGGAAATGTATCCTTCGTGAATGAATTATAAAAAGGTTTTCTGCACTTATTTGCAAAGGATAAATGCATCCAAAAAGTAGCAAGTATAGAGATGACCATGATAAAGTACTAATGGTAATCAACCATTTAATTAAAGTATGAAAAGTGGAGTTACATTTCCATAACTTACAATTGTCCAAATCTAGCTCATTAGTGTTGAATTTTAAAGAATAACCAAAATGCTATATGCAATAGAGATGCACTCAAATCCATAAGTTTAGTTGTTTTTTTCTTGAACATAAATATGGTTTTAAATCCCAAGGAACCAAATCGTGTTTTGGCAACATAGAAATTTTGGATGGCTTATTAAGAATGGAATTTTCACTTTTTTTTCTTTAAAATTTTCACATAGCATATGGTCTAGGAGTAGCTTTAAGGCACAACAATTTTCATAACTTTTGAATACATGGTTAAAAAGTTAGTGTATGATATGTAGTTTCTTTTGAAGATTGGGCAACTCAAGCAACTAAAAAAAATCACTTTCTTAAGAAACAAAAATCTGAAATTGTTTATTAGATTTATATATACATGGAAAGTTTTGAATCATTCCATTTTGATTAATGAGATGAAAGTTATGAGGAATTTTAGTTTGTGGGCACTTATAGAATCTCTATTCTAAAATAAACTTTATTTGATTCAATTTATAATATTTTGGAAATAAAATAAAATCATAGTATGTATATTGTTTATTACAACTTTATAACCATAGGTATTGACATTTTTCAATTCCATACCTAAATTCTTAACATTTTAGTATTTTAAATCATTCTCTATTTCTTTCTACTACCTAAGTTTTTTCAAGCATAAATATAAAATATTTTTTTGTTGAAATTTTTATATTTATTCTCAACTAATTTCTTCAAAATAATATGGAGAGTTGAAAGTTGTAGGATCTACACATTTTTGTGTAGATCATTTGAAAGATGAAATATCACCATTTAGGAAGAGTTAAAGAATAATTCCTTTTGAAATCCAAGCATCATGATCTTGCAATTAGTAAGTTTTTTGTCCTAAAATTTTAAAAGGGTGTACTTTAACAAGTTAACCCTTAAAGGATGTTGTGTTCTTGTTTACATAGGCATACTCCATTGTTTTTCGATCCATCAATTGGATCTTGCAAGATCCAATTTATTGCAAGATCCAATTTTTTAAGGGTTTAGCATCCATCAATTGGATCTTGCAATTTTACACTTGGATCTTGCAATAAAAAACTTACTAATTGCAAGATCCAATTGCACGATCCAATTGATGGATACTTGACCATTTGTATATGTAGTCTGTGTAGTAGAGTGTGGTTTGGAAAGGACAAATGTGTGGATTGCAGAAGTTCACAGGTGTAGTCCTTTGCTTTTGCACTAGTTGCTAGGTAACTATGCATTGGAGGCATTGGTCACCAAGCAAATGATTGTTCGTGAGTTTGTGAAGACATGATGCACAATGTACCTTTGCAAAGTGGATTTAAAATGTGAGCTATGCTTCTTGTATGCTTGGTTTTGTCTATGCTTATGAATTTTAGCAAGATAATTAGATTCAGTGAAATATCAACAGTCCAACACTTCTCTGAGAGTACATGATATCTATTATTTTCATAGAAGTGGAGGCGTGTAACTTCATCATTTGCCTTCAAACTAGAAACAATTTTAGATCTTTGAATATAATATTTAGATCAATAGAAGCACTGAATTTGTACTTGTCCTCATAAATATGTTGATTGTATTGCCAAGCTTAGCAATGGACTGCTACAATGCTACATCTTTTGGGGGTTTTATTTTGGAAAAAAAGTAACTTGTGTAACCCTTGTTGCATCTGAGGATTTGACAAGTAATAATCAGTAAGAAAATTAGAGTATAAAATCAATTAACAACCCACTTGTTCAATCAACTGGGACAAGATGAATCTCAATTGCCTCAAGACGTTGGAAACTTCATTGGCAAGATCAATGAGCCTTACTCTTCTTCTCTCTCAATTAGCTTTAACTAAAATTCTAACAACTCCCAAGCATATTATATTTGTTTACACCTTTGATAGAAAACACTTTCTTCTGCAGTTTGCTCCAACATTGCATTATATTTGACTTTGCAGGGCTTCTTTGTTGGGATGATGGAGTTGATGGCTTGGATTTCTTTCACAATTTGCTCAAAGCCTCACAACATCCTCATTTATTTGTCTTGTTGTTTTAGCTAAGGGATGGCATATGTTGAGGCACTAGGTGGATAATTATTGTGACAAGTGAATTATTTGTGATTTCCGTCATGGGAGTTTATGATATTAGGCACTCTAACACTAACAAATCAACAAAGTTCAATACTACAGTAGCTCCAAAACTTTCAAATGTAGCAATGTGTATCAATTGAAATTCCCATCCAAATTCTCATGTTCAAATTCCTCTAGTAAATCATGATTTCATGGGACAATCCAACACTTCTTTGAGTATATGTGAAATGCCAATAGTCCAATACTTCTATGAGAGTGCGTGATGAATCTAGCTTCACCTATAATTTGATTGGGGCCTTCACTGGTTTAGGATTGAAGTTGCAAGGAATTTTATACTTCTCTCGGCAATGATAGAATTTTGTTACAATTTCTTCACAAGTAGCTTCCGCACAAAACTTGCTTCTCAGATTGTGCATTCGACCTTTGATTCTTGTTTGAAGAACTGATAAACAATTGTCATGCCATAGAATAACTGTTCCTCATCAACAAGCAATCTCTCCGAGGAGACATATTTCTTCCCAAATGTACCCGCTACTGCTATTGATTGTTTTAGTGGGTTGCAAGATTGATTGTATCTAACACAACAAGAAATTGTGCGAGATTGACTGTATCTAATAGAAGCTAAACAATTTTCCTAAAATAGCTACATATGCATTGGAATATACAAAAATGACTGTTCTCATAAGCAAGGAATCTAAATACTTCTCAATTTCTTTTAATAAAAATTGCCTAAATATTCTCCTTGACCCTGCCCCCACTTTTGTAGTTGCATGTATTTTCAAGAAACATGTAAAAGATCTACAAAATTGAAGAATGTAGGCCAATATAGGCCATTTTTGGTGTCACATTCTTACAGGATTAACTAAAGGAGGGAAGCTCCTCATGTAGATTCTTCTCCTTCCTTTTAGACTACCTTTAGGTAGATTTACAAATTATGTACTATGAATCATTACTATATATTGTATAGTACTTGTAATACAATATGCTTTCAAATAGTGATGCTATAGTAACTTGAATATTTCTAAATTATTAGCTCAATCATTTAAAATGTACCCTATAATAATTCTCACATTGTTTCTAAGGTAACTATTAATGAAGATTTTGGGTGTGATTTTCTAATTATACAATGACATAAGGTTTTTGTTTTTACAAAGATGTTTCAATCTATTATATATATATCTATCTATCTATCTATCTATCAATGATGAGGAATTTCATTAGAATGCCACTATTCTACAACTTTTGGCACTTGTTACTATTTAGACTTGGCAATTTGAAATGTACATTAGTCCGAAATGTCTGAAGTCTATACTTGTCTTACATGTCATTTTTATAGTTTAGACTGAGCGGTTTGAAATCTATATTAGTCTTAGATTTTTGAAATCTATAATTATTCAAGATGTCTAAAATCTATACTTGTCTTAGATGTCACTTTCATAGTTTAGATTAGACAATCTAAAAATGACACAAAATATGCCATTTTAGTGTAATTCTCTATAATGGTGAAAATTTAGAAATTTTAAACATATATTGCAAGAAAATTTATAATAATTTCAAATTTTAACAAAAGAATCTAAAATATTTATAGCTTATAGGGATCATGCGATGTCATCTTTGAAAATCATACTACTAAAATCACAAGTCTTTCCGTAATATCACATTCTTATACTGTGTGATATTACAGAGGTCCAATTCCTTTGTAATATCACATTTCCACAAAATGTAATATTATAGAGTTTCAACAGTCATTTCACCTCTGTAATATCACACAGAGTTAAAATGTGATGTTACAAAGGTATAGTGATCTTATGGAGGTTTCATATTTCTTGGCTTCACACTTCATTTTACTTTCACAATTCTATGATTTTCTAAGCTTTGAATGTTCTCAATTTTAATGTTTTTTTCTTATTACCAAATGATTTGAAGCTTTGTTAAATTGAAGTAATTTTGGATTCTATAACAAAGTATTTACAAAGTCTTTGCAATTTGACAAATTTGCATTTCAATTCTTCAATTTTGGTCATCATTGTTTGAGTGAAGAAATTTATCAAGTGGTGGTGTCCTTGTAATGTTTTCATGTTTGCAAAGATTTTTTTTGTGAAAATTATGATGTAAAGATTTTTTAATTACTTTCTATTGTACAATATATGTATTTCCAAAGAATATTGTATGAAGATGTCAATATTTTCATTTAAAGATTATACATATTTTATTAATCTACATTCTATCACATGAGAAATTGATGAAAGTAATATAGTTAATGCAAAGCAAAGCAAGCCCCAACCACTAGTAAAAAATAAAAAACAAAAACTTCCACTCATATTTAGTTGCAAAAGAGAACATAGAGCAAAAGATATATAGGTTGATAACATGGTAGTAGGCTATGTCCTTTTGAGGTTAAGTCAATACATACATTTATATTAATTGTGATACAATCATATGTTATATTTGACAACAAAAGCTCAATTAAAGTAAAATTGTTATAAGAACAAATACAAAAATGTGTTTTACTATGAACTACTATTGGTGTAG
This sequence comes from Climacium dendroides, assembly GCA_950106755.1. Classification (NCBI taxonomy): domain Eukaryota; kingdom Viridiplantae; phylum Streptophyta; class Bryopsida; order Hypnales; family Climaciaceae; genus Climacium; species Climacium dendroides. Next base: position 24,158,915 of record OX467088.1, read on the forward strand.
TCTATTCAACAACCACAATAGATGTTGGTGTTATTTGATATGTAAAAATGAGTCTTACCAAATCATATAATTACAAGCACTTGACATCCTTCACCTAAACTTAGTTGCTTTAAGCTAAATAGCCTATACGTGAAAGCATCTTCAACTAGAACACTTTTCCAAATACAAAGCTTGGTTTCTTTCATCTCTAGGTATAAAAGTTAGATTTTCCTCATCTCATGTTAGAAGAGTAGTAGTTGTGTTGTCAAGACCTAGTAGTGAACAATATGCTTGGTTGATTTCTTCATTAACTTGACCCTTGACAAATTCACTAATTTCAATGTCACCTTGCAACTTTTCCCATGGTTGATCTTCTATTAGGGGTTGTTTGTAAACATGCAAGAGCAACAATAATGATTCGTTGCACAACCACTTCTTCATCAATTTGAATTGACAAAATGGAATTGGCAAGATCCATCAATCTTCTTCCATCATTTTGTCTCCATGCCTACACTACTAGAAAATGCATGTTTTATAACTGCGAAAATATGATTGAGGATGATTAGCGACTAGTCGTAGTCATATTTTGACCTTGTACTTCATGGGTGTATAGTATACGCCTGTTGGGAACGCCTAATACTTCATAGGAAACCATAGGGAACATATTTGGAGATGTAAAGTCATATTTAATAGTCATATTTTTTTGAGTCATATTTTGCAGTCATATCTCCATAGTGATTATATTTTTTGTTTTGGGCAGTCCAAAGTAAATTTGGGCAAGGAAATTATTGAAAAAATGCCTAGTCATATTTTTGGTTCAATTATATTTCCAGTCATATTTTTTGGAGCAACCCTCAAAAAATATGGGCAATCCAAAAAAATATGGTCAAGGCATTGTTTTAGGATGTTGAAACCCTAGCCACTACTTTTCTAAAATTTTGAGACTCTAGCCGCTATTTTTTTAGGATTTTAGAAACCCTAACCACCACTTCTCTAAAATTTTGAGACTCTAGCCGCTAATTTTTTAGGATTTTAGAAACCCTAACCACCACTTCTTTAGGGTTTTAAAAACCTCAACCGCCACTTCTTTAAGGTTTTGGAAACCCTAGCCACTACTTCTTTGGACTTTTCTTTCTTACCTTGGGTTGTTTCTTATCTTTTATTTCTTGTTGCTTCTTAATTTTGCTTCTTAGTTGTTGTCTTTTGTTGCTCTTTAGTTCATAGTTGAACTTTTGCTTCTCTTTGCTTTTTAGTTCATGTTTCTTGTTTTTCGTTGTTGCATCAAAAAAAAAAATTCTTGCATTTTAACTCTTGTGTCTTCTTGTTCTTTAATTCATACTTCTTGTTTCTTCTTGTTGCATCAAAATTCTTTTTTTTTTATTGCATTAAAACTCTTTCTTCTTTTTAGCTTTTAGTTTTTGCTTAGTTTTAATTTTCTTGTTGTTGCATTTTAACTCTCATTTCTTGTTGTCTCTTAGTTGTAGCTTTTTGTTGCATTTTAACTCTTGCTTGTTGTTATTTCTTAACACTTACTATTTTTTTATTTTTTTCACTCCATTATCATTGTTATTCTTCCTACTTTAAACTTATACTACATATTTTGTATTGTTGTAAGTTTTTGAAGGTTGAGCCTTGTTGTTCATTCACTAAAAATTAACCTTCCATTTTTTAAATTATATATGCAAACATAAAAAGCTGGAACAAAGTTGTTGGAGGCTATTTACAACCCTTTAGAACCATCTTCACATTATTGTAAGGAAAATAGACTCTATTGGCTTGTTTAAATGCTTTATTGTGATATATATGTTTTGTATTAATGACTAGTAAATGTCATTGAAGAAAATCACATTTTTTTGGTATGATTGTCTTTTGTTATCATATAATGCTCATAGTTATGCACACCAAAAGGTGACTTTGCACTTTTAAAAACATGATTGCAATCAATTATAAAGTATCAATTACATCCACATGGACTACCACATCAACCATAAATATGACTCACAAAAGTCATATTTCACATCAGTGAAAAATATAACTGATGAGAGTCATATTCCACATCATTCAAAAATGTAATTCAAGAGAGTCATTTTTCACATTAGTAGAAAATATAACTTACAAGAGTCATATTCTACATCAACAAAAAATATTGTTCATTGTAGTCATATTCCATGTCAACCAAAATATGATTCACCATAGTCATATTTCAAATCATTCCAAAATATGGATCATTGTAGTCATATTTCACGTCAGCCAAAAATATAATTCATTGTAGTCATATTCCACTTTAGCCAAAAATATGACTATATGGAGTCATATGCCGCGTAGGCTTTTTTTCCTTCTTTCTGGGCAACTCAAGAGAAAGTCAAGCCCCAAAGAATAATCAACATATATGCCACGTTGGCAAAAAATGGTTAAATATGGTTAATTATACTCCCCAACGTATATGACTGCTAATATGACTGATGTTCAATACGACTTGTTGGTAATGATTGAACCTAGTCATGTTCCAAATTATCTATAGTGATTTTGGCGTGAGTCATATTTTGAGATATTTTGCCTCATTGCAGTCATAAAACATGCATTTTCTAGTAGTGCTACATCAATGCAAGTACAACATAATTCAGATTTCAATTACACAGACAAGTATTCCACGATTTTGGTATCAATGTTACTTCATACAATGATAAACCAACAATATTGAGTTCCTAATACCTCGGCAAATACTCAAGAAAACATTCAAAATTGACAAAAAAAACTAATTTAAGAGATGGTTTCAAACTTGCTACAATGGGATTTGTACCCATTTCATGAGATAAGTTTTATTTGGAAGAGCATCGTAATCAATGTTTTTTCTCCCACTCACAACCTCCAAAGCCAACACTCCAAAATTAAAGATGTCTATTTTGTCACTCAATTGGCCTCATGTTGCATATTCTGGTGCCAAATAGCCCATGTACAATACAAATTTCAAGTTTTTTTACATCCTTTTCAAAATCTCATCATGCAAAAATTATAAAGTTATTCCATTCAAAAAGGTTGTCTCCTTTCTAGTATTCACTATATGAAAGTAAAAGACCATTGAAAAAACATCACTTACATTGTATCAATTACTTGTTCAATGGTGATATGACTCTCCACATTCAGAAACAACATAACCAAACCAAAGTTTGCAATTTTTGGAAGCAAATTTTGGTCCAATAGGACATTGCTAGCTTTAACGTCTCGATGGAGAATTCTTATGTCAATTCCTGCATGTAGATAATGTAGACCATGTGCCACCCCCAAACAAATGTTGAATGGTGCAGGCCAAGTGACCAATTGGTTATAATAAAATAGATACACATCAAGCAATCATTACATTTGTTGTTAAAATTCATACATTCAAAACATAAAACTTGAATGATACAACTTGAAAATTATATTATGCTTTAGTTATTTGTGATAGTAATAGGCGACTATTGTTTCAAAGAAGATTCACTATGAAGCAATATGTTGGATTTCCTAATATATATGGGAATTGTAAACTTACCAAATAATGTATCTACAAGATCGTAATTGTCTAAGTATTTGTAAACCAAAAGTCTTTTATCTCCGCGAAGGCAACAACCTTTGAGCTTGACCAAATTTTGATGCTTTACACTAGTGAGAAGAATAACCTCATTCAAAAAGTCATCCATATTTTGTTGTCCCTTAATAAAAAGTTGCTTCACAGCCACTTCACTACCATCTGTAAGCTTTCCCTATATTTATATAGATGGAACATGAGCAAAAACTTCATAAGTATATAAATTCAAGTAGCGTGGATTCAACTCATTTTTCTACATTACATGAATGGTATATTTAATACTTTAAGACTTAGTTGACTAGCCTTGGAAAAATTTAGAGCTTCAAAATGAATAGATTTTTGCTTTCATATTCCTAATATTGCAATGCCTCCAACGAAGATGTGTCATAGAAATACCTTATAAACTACTCCAAATGCTCCTTCACCCACCTTCATATTTGGATGAAAATTTTTGGTAGACTATTCAAGTTCACTATAAGAGAATAATGTTGGCTTCATCTCATACTTGGCAAACTTTGAAAAAATACTTGAATTTTAAGTCATAAAGAGAATTTTATAAACAAATTTACTCCTAATCCCACAATTGCTTTTAGTTATTAAATATTTCATTGAATTTCGGAAATATCTAGTGATAGTGGGACCTACTTTTGTATACAACAAGTAGAAGGTACTGTCTTTCTTTTTGACTCTTCCATAATAGAATGCTTGCAATGATGATCACTCCTCCTAGGGATCCACCGGTAACGAAACCAGTGATAATTGATCTTGAATTGGTCTCTGTACCATTATAATAATGTTTTTGAGTTTCAACTTCCAAATATTAAAGATTCAAAACTTTCAATTACAACAATATTTTGAAAATTGAAAATTGAAAATTTGCATTCATTAATGGTACATTCAATCATTGAAGCAAATATAAATAATCAAAAGCAAACCTTTTTGTATTATTGATAGTGAATATGATGTTTCAAATTAAATTAACAAATAAGCATGTAAATTCATTGTATGATAGGAAATCTTAAAACTAAATAAAATATAAGTTGTCCTAGATACTCCATTTAAAGCTTTCATTTGCACGTGAATGTCTTATTTGTGTCATAATAAAGTTGCTCACAAAGACACCTTTGCATATCAGTCTTCTTAGAATTGCAATATGGGTTTCTTGGCAAGCTGTTGAATTCTCAAATAGTGTCATAACTCAATTATACTTTCATTAAAATGTAAGCTTGTATATTTCATAATGGAAGCTATTTTCTTTAGCTGTAATACCACTTGATCATTGAGTCAAGAAGTTTTTTATGCCACACAATCAATCAAACTATGATATATTGATATTCATTAGGCACAAGATAGGATGAAGGTTTAGAATATACTTACTTGATAGTGATATTGAGGTCTAAAATAGAATGGACGTTGAATATGACCTTTCTAATTTGATTATGTTTCAAAAGTATAGTATGCAAAGAAGTATTGTATCTATAACTATCAATATCAAGTGCTCCAATAAAGCTATTATTATCAAGTCCTTTGAAATACATGTAAAAGACAAGCTTTAGTTAATCCAATTCAATTCTTTATGAAGAAAAATTCTTTGTTAACATATTGGAGGATTGTTTATACTGTATATGTACAACAATTTCATCCCAATATCATCAATATAAATAATTCTAACTTGAAAAATTGAAGAGCTAGCACAACTTCAAATATGGTAGAGTATAACATACATTATCCTTAAATCTTGAAAGTCACAAAGCAAAGACAGATTCAACTCGCCTTTTAAAAAAGTATTACTCAAATTCCTACCATCATGGTATAAGAAGTTATTTTTACCATGAATTCATCTACTGGTGTCAATTACATAGCGTCACAATATAATGCACCAATTCTACAATGTAACTCAATTAAATGTAATAGTATCTGCCATTAATTAATATTTTAAAATTTAATTTATTATTTACAAGGGTGTAACATGTGAAGGGAGGCTAAATGACATAGAGAATATTAAAGAATTTTCTCATAATGAATCTTGGACTCTTGTTTTGTATCCATTTAAATCAAGAAGTCCATAAATACTCAAAATGTTTGCAATTTTTGTAAAGATGTAAGGTCTTGGAAAGGGAATGGTCTTGCAACAAACATGTTATTACTCAAATCCGTGGGAAAAACAAGTTGTTCCACCAATTAGTGATGTAACCTTTCATTGACCTTATTCCTTGTTGAGGTATACTACTTTTATTACCTTGATCTATTTTTTTTTTTTATAAAAACATGACTATCTATAAATGATGCCAATTTAAACTTGTATTCTCGTTTTGCCGTATACATACCTAATCAAAATTAATAGAAGTGCGGAGTATGTATAGGTGATGCCACTTATGTCACAAAATAATTCAACGCTTACAATGATTGTAGCTTAGTCCAATTTCCCACATTAGGCATTGGGCTTGTAAACTTGTTGTTGGAAAGGTCTAATATCATCAAGCTTTCATATATCTGAGGATTCAGAACAGTATCAAGTTTTATAAACCTCACAAATTTGTTATGATTGATGTTGCTGCAACAGACATCAAGAAAACAATGAGGTAATCACGGGGAGGACACTCTCACTACATTTGAGGTACCCACGTGTGGAGGAGTGATTTTTTGACCCCTATTTACTTTTGAATAAACTATAATTTCATCCTAAAATTTTGAGATTTGTTTAACAATGACTAAAGGTTTCTATTGACAAAAATTTCAATTCCAAATAACATAAGATATATTGTCTAGAAAGGGTTGAAAAATGAACTAAAATGGCATGTTCTACAATTAAAGTTATTTTTAGCTTTATGGTGTATCTTTTAAAAAAAAAAATTATAACTAATTACTATTAGCATAAAAAATACCAATAATTCAAAACATAAACTTTTAAAGTAGTAAAATCTATCCATAATTTTTTTTTAAATTAAATTTTAAGGTGTATTACATGTATTACTTTTTCGGCCGCACGTGGGTTGCTAAAACGTGGATAGTGTCCTCCCCGTGGAGGTAATTAAATTTACACTTTTTCTTTGTATCATCTTTACTTACTAATATTATTAATAACAATATATGCATATAAAGATCCAAGTTGATATTAATTTTTTATAATAGAAATCAATCACAAAGACATGGATTTTTATAGTCATCCTTAGAAGAAACACAACAACAAAACTATCTAACAATAGTGGTAAGATTAACTGTTACAATATACGTTAGGTTAGTAGATACTCACAAGTTGTAAAGATAAGGACTACCAGAAAAATTGGGAATATTTTCTACAAACTAGTTACAAGAAAAATCCTTGTTTTACATAACAAAATCACCAATGTCACTTAGTTTTGTATTAATAGAATTGTAAGTTGTCACTATCATAGGATTTTTTTGCCTTGGAAAAGGATCCTATGAATAGTTTATTTCAAGAAAAACAAATACCATAGAAAAAAAATGGAAGAGAGACAATAACAATGACCCTAAGGGCAAAAATCAAAGATTGAGAAAAATGTGCATGCTTACATTGTGATAATGTTTTTCCAATATTGAGTAATGTTTTCAAATATGTTTCCTGTAAAGTTATTGTTGGATACCCTTAGAGTTTGTAAGCATGTGTTGGATTCAAGACTTTTTCGTAGCAGACCTTCTAGGCGGTTGTTGCTTAGATCTCTAATGAAAATGCATGCAAAGTTGAAACTAATTAGTGGTTGTTTGGGGTTCTTTAAAGTTGAATTTTCCAAGGAAATTGCAAAGAATCTTACCTAGCAACAAGATGAATTTAAACTATTACATTCACAAAGAAAAGTGATTACGTTTCAATGAACTTACAAATCTTGGATGAAATTATAATAATGAAAGAGATCATTCAATAAGTTTCCGACAAAAGCGTTGCTATGGAGATCCTTAGATAGGCGTATACTTTGACTATCCTAGGGAGAGCTTGACTTTTTCTTGAGTTGCCCAAACAAACAAACAAATCCTACGTAGAATATGATTGTGGTGAGTCATATTTTTTAATGACATGGAATATGACTGCAGTGAGTCATATTTTGCAGTGTTGTGGAATATGATTGCAGTACGTCATATTTTGCAGTGACATGGAATATGACTGCAGTGAGTTATATTTTGTAATGACATGAAATATAACTCTTTTGAGTCATATTTTGTAGTGATTTAGAATATGATTGCGGTGAGTCATATTTTTTGATGACACGGAATATGACTACAGTGAGTGATATGTTTGGTTGATGGTTGATGTGCAATATGACTCACCGTAGTGAAAAATGGTTCTATTGAGTTGTAAGTAAATTCCAACAACTTTATTTCAGCTTTTCATGTTTGCATACATACAATTAAAGAAATGGGAGGTTAATTTTTAGTGAATGAATAATAAAGCTCAACCTTCAAAAACTTACAACAATACAAAATATGTAGTACAAGTTTAAAGTAAGAAAAATAACAATGATAATGAAGGAAAAAAGAAGAAGAAAAATAGTAAGTATTAAAAAATAACAAGTAAGAGTTCAAATGCAACAAGGAGCTACAACTAAGAGACAATAAGAAACAACAAGAAATGAGAGTTAAAATGCAACAACAAGAAAACTAAAAGCCCAAAAGAAGAAAGAGTATTGATGTAACAACAAAAATTTTAATGCAACAAAAAGAAACAAGAAGTATGAATTAAAGAACAAAAAGAAATAAGAGTTACAATGCAAGAAGAAGAAAGAATTTTGATGCAACAAGAAATAAGAAACATGCACTAAAGAGCAAGAAGAAGTAAGAGTTAAACTATGAACTAAAGAGCAACAAAAAGCAACAACTAAGAAGTAAAATCAAGAAGCAAAAGGTAAGAAACAACATAAGGTAAGGAAGAAGAGTTTAAAGAAGTGGTGACTAGGGTTTTCAAAACCCTAAAGAAGTGGTAGCTAGGGTTTTAAAACCTTTAAAAAGTGGCAGCTAGGGTTTCTAAAATCTTAAAGAAATGGCGGCTAGGATTTTCAAAACCCTAAAAAAGAGGCGGCTAGAGTTTCAAAATCTTAGAAAATTAGTGGCTAGGGTTTCAACATCCTAAAACAATGTCTTGACCATATTTTTTTGGATTACCCATAATTTTTTTGAATTGCCCATATTTTTGGAGGACTGCCTTAAAAAATATGACTAGGCACTTTTTCAACAATTTCCTTGCCCAAATTTACTTTGGGCTGCCCAAAACAAAAATATGTAATCACTATGGAGATATGACTACAAAATATGACTAAAAAAATATGACTCCATGTTCCCAAATACATTCCCTATGGTTCCCTATGAAGTATTTGGCAATCCCAACGGGTGTATATTATACTCCCATAAAGTACAAGGTCAAAATATAATTGCGGCTAGTCGCTAGTCATCCTTAGTCATATTTTTGCAGTCATAAAACTTGCGATTTCTAGTAGTGTCTAAACAAATATTTATGCATATAAGTTAAAATGACGTGGAATTTTCAAAATAAAATAAGGAGGAAAATAGCATGAAAAATTAGTGCAACTCGTCACAAGAAGGGAAAGCAAATACTTAAAATTAGGAAGAAGCTAAAAAAAATGATGTGCATGCCACGGTAGACACATTGGAAGTGACTCAAAAATAATTAACTGATGTCAACTACTGACATCTGTTAAGGTTTGAAACGAAATTGCACTTGGTGCCGTTTTATCACCACACAATGTGCAAATCAATGGTTGTGCCCAAACATCAGCTAAATCAAGCTTGCTATTCTAGTAGTGCAAGAATTAGGCGCTTAATTAAAGTATGAGAAGTGGTTTTACAATTCTCTTGCAATTACCTAAATCTAGTTCATTATGCTAGAACCACCCATTTCCAACCAAAGATCTATATCGAGCCTATAGGGTGCACCTATTTCCAATCAAAGCTAGATCAAATTTCCAACCAAAGTTTAAAATGTGTTTTTTCCTCTTTTTTTAGGTTGGGACTAATAAAGCCATGACACATGCTTTAAAGTAGTGAACTGGAAAAAAAAAATAAGTAGTGAGTAGAAAAGTAGTTCTTGAATGATCAAAATTGGAAGAGTCTATACATTGGATGTGGGTCCAGACCAACTTTTGGCTTCCAAAACTTATAATAATTTCAATTCAAGGCATAAAATTACCAAAAAAATTGCAATCTCTATAATTTCTATCTTTCTATATGGCGAAAAATTAACATTGCCTTTTATTGTTTAAATTTTACTTGGAATCACTTAAGTGGTCGACTATGGGTGGTTCTACTATAGTATTGATTTTTAATGAATAATCAAAATGCTAAAATGTTATGTAGAGTAGAGGTGCACTTAATGTGGGTACTTCCCAAACCACCACTTTTTGCTACTATGCTTAGTTACTACTATTAGACTAGTCAAATTTTTCTTGTAAGCAAGTAAAATGAATTTTCAACACACCAAAGAACACGACAATAGGATACTAAATGCAAAAGTAATGAAGGGTCAAAGTAGTTCTAATTAGTAGATGTCCTAAAATCCTTTCTTCAATATATATACATATTAATTTTAGAGATGTATATAGAATAATGATGGTGGTTCTAGGTAGGATGCAATTTTGGATATACCCACCTTACCTCCATAAATTTTCTTTTCAGTCCCTTGATTGTGAATGTTGTTTTGAACACATTTTTCCTTTAATTGTCCCCTCTTATAAGTTCAAACCTATGGCTAAGACTAATTAAACAATCATTTTTAAATAATTTTTTTCATTTTCATTCATTAGAAAATGATAGAGAGAGATTTGATTCCTTACCTTGTTAAGGCAATTTCTAAGATAGGAGGTCCATAAATTGCCCACCTAGGGGCTAAAACTAAATTTTGGAGAGGTAAGGCTTCTTAAAATATTTTTTTAGTGAAATTTTCTTTAAAGACAAGTAGAATTGGCATTTAACGCAAGTCATTTCATATTCTTTGAAGCTGTGTGGAATTAGTTATGAAATTTTGAAGTTAAATGGCATAGAGCTTAAAATCGCCCACCTCCTAAAATATACATTGCTTGTACATTGTGAAAGGCTATAAGAAAACAACATGTACAAATTGTGTACATTTGAGGAGGAGGTGGACAATTTTAAAACTTGTGTACTTTTAGAACCTCCTACATTAGTCATTTTTAAACAACATCCAAGTTCCAACACTTGTCAAGGAATCATCTTGTAAACTTAGATTTTTCATCTACTTGTCTCACAAGTATATTTTCTTGATTGGGATGGAGGAAGGAATAATTATTGATCTATTTTTTTGTAAATCATCATCCTAAATTTGCCTAGAGCTATTATATGAGCTCACAACATTTGCTTACAAAAAAGTATTTTAATATGCTTTTCTAGATTTTGAAGCATGTTACTGTAACATGCATGATTCCCTCGCTGAATGGATACCGGGAATGAAACCCTAATTTTTCAACACATGTACTCTTGCACAATAGTTGCAATTCCTGCATTATTGCATAATTGCTCCAGATAAAAAAAAATTGCATGTATAATAATAGCAATAACAAACCTTTCAACCTAGCAAACTCCCTAAATTCAAAAATTGATAAAAAAAATTTGTCATTTCCTAAAAAAACCCTAGTAGAATCTGCAAAAAATTAACAATTGAAGGTGTGTGCCTCACTTGCATTCATGCAATAATCCGAACATTTAGTTAGAATCATGATGTATGCAAGGTGTCTTCACTACAAAAACCAATTGTTATCTACATGACAATCACAAGCCAATCAGATTCACTAAGGTAGAGGTTCATAAATTGCCCATTTAAGCCTACATACCTCATCAATGATAGTAATAGATATTTTAAGAAATATGTCATTCATTCCTAGATAGGGATGTATTTAGAACTTAGTTGATTTAACCCCTAAAGTCTTGTTGTTCCTATGGGTGGAAAAATTGATTTTAGATAGGCTTGTTTAGTCTCAATTTGAAACACATATTTTTCAAACTTTTATACTATGTGTAGTCTTTCAAGAGCTTTGAGCACATATAATTATTATGTGAAACAAACCTTTGTTGCAAAAATTATGTTATTTTTTAGTGAAAATGGGGGAGAGGGAGTAGTTTGGGTAAGGTTTATTCCTTTAACTTTGCTCCAGGTCAGATTTTGAGCCAACTACTAGACCAAGCCAGGGCAAAGGGGTTAAATATTGGGTACAAGGGTCGGAGTAACATGGTGCGGGTGGAAGAAGAAGGTGGAGCTAGGGTGGATGAATAGGGTGGAGGTGGAAAGCTCACATTGAGTTACAAATTGGCATAAAAACTAGAGATTTTTTAATTTTTTAAAGTTTTTTAAAATTTTTCCTTGTTCATTATGATTACCTACTTCAACCTATTACTTGGATTATTATTTTTTTGAACTATGCGGTGGGAAAATGTGTGCAAAAATTGAACAATGTATTGTCAAATGTTGAGACATAGTTGCATTGTAGGATTTTTTTGAATATGCTCCATGTCTTGAATTGACTTGAAAATCATGGATATGTGCCTTACATGATATTGATTGTGGAGAAAAATTAAATTTGAAGTCCATTGTGTAAAAATTGACCACAAGAGGTGGTCAGAGCCATCTGAAATTTTTGGGTAAAGCCCCCCTCAAACCTTGTCACTTTGAATGCAATTATCTTTCAATCCGTATAGTCAAATTGCACGAAATTCTTACCACATCATCTCATAAAAGTTTAATACAAGATCCTATGGTTACATTTTGAAAAAATTCATTGTGAATGTTTTTTTAATCAATGCATTAGAAATTGCAGTTTTCAATGTTTTTTGAGGCAGAAAATTCCAAAAAAAGCCTTAAGACTTTAGGGGTTAACCCCTAATCGTGAGAGGTCCAACCAAGCTTAAAAACTGCCTTCCTTTGCAAGTCCAAAAAGTCAAAATTAGAATAAGGTATGAAGATCTTAACCGTACAATATTGTAGTGTGCATGTTGTAGATGGTGTGGAACAAATTTGGGGTCATTTGACCGTATAGATTGAAAGATTATAATGTTTTAGTATTGAAAAAAGGTGATGAAATTTTCTTAAAAACACATTTGGAGGTGAAATTCGATTTCTAAACCTACTCAAATGAAAAAACTTTAAACTACAAAGTGATTCAAAACCAGAATATATACAATTTGGTGAAAAAAATATCATTCAAATGAATCATTGTGTCTGTAAAATGGATTTGAAATGTCTGAAAACAGTGAAAAAAGTAACAAAAAATTACATCTATGATTGAACCTCCTTCTACTAAAATTCTTCTCAATCACTCATAACTTCTTGAATTGCTATGAAATTTTAAATACACAAACTAGACTAGTATGCACAACTTCTCCAACAAGTCTTATTGAATTTGGACATTGGATGCAAAAGTTACAGCCCTTTGAATTTGACTTTTAAACTGTGAGGACGTTTTTCGTCCCCTGTGACGTTCAGGGGTTAAGGACCTCCTACCTTAGTAAGAAAATACTATGCCCCCGTCTGACCTTTTCACCCCAAAGAGGACCTCTGCTACAGCTTGTAGTATCATAAATTGAAGTTGTTTTGATTCTTCCACATTTTTGTACTAGTTTGCACATAACTTTGCTTCCATAGTTGATCATACTTACACACAAGAGAGATAGCGAAGGAGATGGTACTCTGAGTGTTATTTTCCTTTAGTTTTCCTTTATATTCAAATATTTTTTTACCTCAAGATGGTGGTAGTCATTTCCTCTTGTGGTCCATGTGTTACAAGTGCTTGAATATATTAAATAGTGACATTTATACACATGGAGGTTCATTAGTCCCAATTACAAAAATACCTAATTCAAAAGTAGTGCATTCTTGTACAGTAACAATAATTATTTATATAATGTCAAATGTAGAGAAATTAATGTGGAGCAACCAAATTTCACTATTCAATATAGCTAATAAGTTAGCTTTATACATTAATGTTTTTTTTGGATCTTTTTAAGAATGATGCTCTTTCATTGCCATTTGCCAAGCATATACTCCATTGTTTGTTAAAGACAAATAGACTTAGAGCCGGTTGCTATTGCCTCCTCAAACCTCCAGCAACTAGAAGGGGGCTGAAGGTCCCTGAGTTCTCCAATGTTCCTTGCAGCTTGGAGCCTAGAGTACATGTAGCCTTCACTTCATTTGTAGGGTGTCCATGTTGTGACACTCCTTGTACTCCGTGGGCAACAATTTGTGGGTATTTTTTTCTAAAAAAAGGGGATTCAAGTCGACCTTCCAGCCCCTCCAAGTTTGCATTTCCATTTTGTACTGACCAAGGACTAGAGGGCCAGCTATGTGAACAAGTGTTGAGATTTTTGTAATGGATCCCGTTTGGACGGTCCAAAATTGGAGCTCTAGGCAATTGAAAGCCCTTTGCATCCATATAATAATTATGAATACGATGGTATTTCACCAAAAAAACATTGACCAAATACTATTCAGTACAAAGTAAATTAATGATTATGGTAGTGACTGTGTAAATAACAATGTATCACAATTCATGTAGTAAACCACAATTGAAGAGTTATAAGGCTAAATACAAGTCGTAAGAGGGATCCCAAAGGCCTTTCAAGGGTTGATGGCAACCGGCCTTTATATAGTTCTAAGCCCTTACTACCCATTGTCAATTTCATCACTCAAGTCTTGAAATGGTACCATCAAATTCATCCATTATGCAAATAGCATTTTTGTAAATTCTGGTCCTTGTGTATTTTTCTTAAGTAGTATGGTCATTCCTTGTCATTGTTTTTGCAAGCAATTATGCTTACTTTGTATATAATTGCTTCGATCTTTTCAATGAAGTAATCCATTGTTTGTTAAAGACAAATAACAAACTAATTTTTCTTTTAATCGGTATTCACTGATTTTTTGTACAACTACTTGCAATAAAAAAAAATTCAAGCTGTTGCAGACTAGAGTGAGAAAGAGATGTTTTTCATTGGAACTATTGTATAAACAATTCTTGTCTTAACAATAGCAACCAAACTTTGATAATTACATTGTACTGTACATTAACTGTTGGAGGTCTACACATCCTTTTTCTAGTACTTGGACAATTTCAAATGAAGAACACAGTATGAGTGTTGGATACTTATACTACACTGTCTGTATAGTGTAGATATACAACACCTTTTAGTAAAAGGTGTGACTGATCGTGAGAGTTATCTCTACGATCTATATAATGTAATCTGCACTCAACTTGTATTAATATATATAACGTAAATTCAAAATTTCTACATGGTATTAGAGCATGGTTCCAGTTTCCTAATAAATTTTTACAACACATGTAGGCTTTATTGATCTTGCACATGAAAACTAAAAACTTCAATGAAGTTTATTTGCAAGTTTAACTACAACAAAAGTAGTGTTTTATAACTGCAAAATATGACTGCAGTGAGTCGTAAAATCAAAAAATATGACTCACGTAGAAATCACTGTAGATGACTCGGGATATAACTAACTCTAGTCGTTTGGAAGCAGTCGCTTCAGACATCAGTCATATTGGCAGTCATATAAGTTTAAGGGTATAAATACCCATATTTAGCCATAGTATGCCAACATGGCGTATACTTTGACTCTCTTAAGGGGGTCTTGACTTTTTGTTGAGTTACCCGGGCAAACAAAAAAATCCTACGTGGAATATGACTGTGGCGAGTCATATTTTTTGATGACGTGGAATATGACTGTAGTGAGTCATATTTTTTGATGACATGGAATATGACTATGGCAAGTCATATTTTTTTATGACATGGAATATGACTGCAGTGAATCATATTTTTGATGATATGGAATATGACTGTAGTGAATCATATTTTGCAATGATGTGGAATATGATTATAGTGAGTCATATTTTGCAGTGATGTAGAATATGACTGTAGTGAGTCATATTTTGTAGTAATGTAGAATATGACTGTAGTGAGTTATATTTTGCAGTGATGTGGAATATGATTGTGGAAGGTCATATTTTGCAGTGATGTGAAATATAACTATGGTGAGTCATATTTTGCAGTGATGTGAAATATAACTATGGTGAGTCATATTTTGCAGTAACACAAAATATGACTTTTTTCAGACATTTTTTTAAATGATGTGTAAAACAATTCTTTTCAATAATATTTTTTGATGATTTGTAAAACGACTATGTGTAGTCATACATCAACATAATTTAGTAGTTAAGTAAGAGAATACATTTAATTAAAAATGAATACATATGATTTCTTAAATGAACAAAAATTAATCACATTAAAAAGTCAAATACAAAAAAAAATTGAATTTTTTTCAATAACATTTATTAGTTACTAATACAAAATATATCACAATGGCTCTTTATATATGTATATTTCTACATACTAGTAGAATCTATATTTCAACAAAAATGTAAAGATGTTACCTCTTTTGTATTGCAAGTAGCCTTCAATAACTTATCTCCAATGCCTACATGTATAAACAAGAAGGTTAGTTTTCAATAAATGAACAATATAATTCAAACTTTAAAGATTTAAAGCATTACAAAATATGTAAACATGTTTAAGATAAAAAAAAGTTATAATCATTATATATTCAAAAATTATAAATAACCAAAAAAAATAACAATGATGATAGAGAGACTAAGAAGCAAAAAGTAGCAAAAAAGAAGAAGCAAAAACTAAGTGACATTATGATTGCAAAATAAGACTACAAAATATAACTGTAAAATATGATTAAGAGGCAAGAAAAAGAGAAACCTAAGATGGAAGAAGATGCAAAACTTAGGAGGCAAGAAGAAGCAAAATCTAAGAAGGAAAAAGGAACAAAACTTAAGAAGGAAGAAGAAGCAAAATTTAAGAAGGAAGAAGAAGAGAAATCTAAGAGGAAGAAGAAGCAAAACCTAAAAAGCAAAACTTAAGAAGCAAGAAGAAAAAAAATTTAAGAAGGAAAAAGAAATAAAAGTTGAAAGGCATGAAGAAGCAAAACCTAAGAAAGAAGAAGTAAAAGCTAAGTAGGAAGAAGAAGCAAAGCTAAGTAGGAAGAAGAAGCAAACCTAAGAAGCAAGAAATAAGAAGGAGTAAGATCAAGTTAAATGAAGCAAAAAGAAGAAAACCTAAGAAGCAACAAAAAACAAAATTTAAGAAGCAACAAAAACAAAGAAGAAGGAACAAAAAAGAAAGAAGAAGAAGCAAAACCTAAATAGGAAGAAGAAACAAAATCTAAGAAGGAAGAAGAAGCAAAAAGAAAAAAAATCTAAGAAGAAACAAAAAACAAAACTTAAGAAGCAACAAAAACAAAGAAAAAGGAACAAAAAAGAAAGAAGAAGAAGCAAAACCTAAATAAGAAGAAGAAGCAAAACTTAAGAAGTAAGAAGAAGCAAGAAAAAGAAAAACCTAAGAAGCAACAAGAAACAAAATTTAAATAGGAAGAAGAAGCAAAACCTAAGAAGCAAGAAGAAGCAAGAAGAAGAAAAACCTAAGAAACAACAAAAACAAAGAAGAAGAAACAAAAAAGAAAGAAGAAGGGGCAAAAAGAAGAGTGGCTACAAACAGTGGTAGCTAGGGTTTCAAAACCCTAATTTTGTGGCGGCTAGGGTTTCAAAACCCTATTTTGTGGCGGCTAGGGTTTCAAAATCCTAAATTAGTGGCAACTACAAAAAAGTGATTTTAAAAAAATATGACTACAAAAAAATCCTATGTGGAAAAATATGACTAGGTACTTTCTAAATATATTCCCTATTCAAATTGATTTTGGGTTGCCCTAAAAATAAATCTTACTATTATAGAGATGTGATTGCAAAATATGACTACAAAATATGACTGGGTGTTCCCTAAATATGTTCCCTACCGTTCTCTATGAAGTATTTTGGTGTTCCCAATGGCCATATACTATATGGCCATGATGTATAAGGCTAAAATATGACTCGTAGTCATATTTGCAGTCATATTTTTTTACCTTCAAAAATATGACTACAAGTAGTCGCCAGTCATCCTCAGTCATAATTCTGCAGTCATAAAACACTGCCATTGTTGTAGTGTTTTTTGCAAAATCTCAAGAGATAACTTCAAAAGACTTATCTCTAAAAACAATACTCCAAATCTATGGAGTTAACACTGCAAGGGAAACTTTCACATTAGAGACTAAAGTATTTGTGGAAGTAAAACACAACTATTTTGTAATAAATTAATATTCAAAATGTCACATAAAATAGATTTAAGTCAACAAATTTGATGGATTTTTTTTCAATATATGGAAACATAGTATGACATTGACATTCAAAGCAGAAAAATTGTGGTTATTAGTAAATGGTGAAGAACCTTCACTTGTGGCATCAACAACAGCTCAACTAGTTGATGGAATCCATCAAGCTTTACCTATCGAAGGAGCGGGAAGTATAAGCAATTGGGTAGATAAAAATGCCACTGCCTTAACCATAATCACAAATTGCCTTGAAAATTATATAGTTCCACATGTACAATTCTATTCAACAGCACATCAAGCATGGATAGCATTAACGAGTGTATTTGAATCTTAAGATGTGATTACAAAAATGCATTTGAAAGATAAAATACACACTCTCAAAATGAAAGAAAATGAGAGTATTATTAAACATATTCATAAGTTTAAATCATGTCTTCAGCAATTATTAGCAGCAGGAATAACAATGCAAGATGATGAGGCAATTATTTCCTTAATGAGGAGTTTGCCTCAAAGTTATACCACCTTCATTTGTTCTTACAAGAGACAACAAGGAATTACACTTCAAGCATTAATCATTGATTTAATACAAGAGCAAACCTTGATGAAAGACATAGGTTCTATATCAGAAAGTACATCAACTCTATATGTAGGCAAGAAGTTTTCAAACAATAGCAAAAAGCCTTATTCTAATAAGGTATTTAAAGAACTCAAATCATAAAGCTGAAAGTAGCTTTAAACCTTGTGAGAAAAAGGAGTTTAACACTATTAAAAAGTATTTTTATTGTAAAAAATTGGGACATGTTATTAAGGATTGTAGAATCCGAATAGCTGCTGAAAAAGGAACTAAACAAACAAATATTGTCACCAAAACTCAGAAATTGTATGTGGTTGCCTTGACAATAAAGGAAGAATCTACTTCTACATGGTATGTAGATTTCGGAGCTACACAACATATGTGTTATGAAAAAGAGGCTTTCACAAATTATGAACAATATGAAAACCAACAAGTTGTTTATTTAGGAGATGACAAGACATCTTACAAAATTCAAGGGCAAGGTGATGTCACAATCAAACTTCTAATTGGTATGAAGAGAATCATACCTGATGTACTTTACATCTCTGGACTTGCAAATAATTTATTTTCAGCTAAACAATTAGATATAGCTGGGGGAGAAATTCGAATAAAGTTAGGGACTTCAACATTATTCAATAAATTAGGACATGTAATTGCTAAATGCAAATTACATAATGATCTATATAAATTAGGTGATATAGTAATCCCTACTCAAAAAATAGTTGCTTTACCAACTACTTCAAACTTACATAAAGCTGAATTGTGGCATCTTAGATTAGGTCACATCAATCAAAAGAGGTTGAAACAACTTCAATCAATATCAAAAGGAATGAATAACTTTCCTACACAAGAAACATTTTTTTTGTAAATCTTGTATTGAAGGAAAACAACACAAACAAAAATTTCCTAAATTAGGGTCACAAAGATCTAAAGACATATTGGGCCAGTACATTATGACATATGTAGTCCCATGCAAATAAAGACACATACAAGTTTTTGATATTTCATTACATTCATAGATGACTTGTCTCGATACTGTTATGTTTATCTCATGAGACAAAAATCTGAAGCCCTAGATAAATTTATATGTTACAAAAACTTTGTAGAGAAATAAACTAATAAAAAAATCAAAATACTAAGGTCTGATAGAGGAGGGGAATATAATTCTAGAGAATTTGATCATTTCTGTTCTAAAGAAGGAATTAAAAAGGAGTTTACAATAGCCTATACACCACAACAAAATGGTGTATTTGAGAGGAAAAATAGGACTTTATTAGGGGCAGTTTTAGCAATGTTATCACATGCTAAACTTCCCAAAGTATTCTGGGGTGAAGCCATTATCAGTGCAAATTATCTTCAAAATAGGTCTCCAACAAAAGCTATTCCAGAAAATACAACACCTTATGAATTATGGTTTGGACAACAACCAAACTTATCCTATCTAAAATTTTTTGGAAGTAAAGCACAAGTTTTAATTCCAAAAGAAACAAGACAAAAGTTGGATTCTTATTCTATTGAAACAATATTTCTTGGTTATAGTGAACAATCCAAAGCCTACCGCCTTACAACTACTTCTAATCAAAAGATTATAATATCTAAAGATGTTTTATTTAATGAGAATATTCATATTGAACAAAATATTGATAACCAAGAAGACCAAAAAGAATTAAGAGATTTTAATCTATTTCAAAATCCTACTATTCCCAATAATTTACCATTATCCATATCTCCAAGTGACCAACCAAGGGTTCAACCAAATCAACAAACTATACACTTAAATCAAGACGAATTACAAAACCAAAGTAATGTCATGGATATTCAAAGTCCACCTTCACCATCTCATGATGATTTACAGGACTTATTTTTACAACTTTCATTAGAAAGTAAAGGACTATAATTACCTTCTGAAGAGCCTGAAGTTACTTCCAATATTGACAACCCAAATCCTCCTGCAAATTCTTCTTGACCTACAAGAAAAACCAAGCCACTGAAACGCTTAATTGAATCAATTCAAGGTAGGCCTCCACCTAAAAGGCCTTGTCCTTATCATCAAAGAAAACATCAAGCTAATGTAGCATTTACCTCAATACCCCCAAATACATTATATGAAGCATTAAATAGAAAAGATGCTAGAGAATAGAAAAGATGCTTATGAATTATTAAAAAATAAAACTTGGAAATTAACTCAACTTCCTCCCAAAAGAACTCCTATCAGCTGTAAATGGGTTTTTAAAATCAAAACCCATGTGGATGGTAACATAGACAAATACAAGGCTAGACTTGTGGCTAGAGGTTTTACACAAGGTAAAGGAAATTTTTTCTCCGGTTGTTAAACTTAATTCAATTAAACTATTATTAGCATTAGCTACTCAATTTGATCTAGAGCTACATCAATTAGATGTAAAAACAACTTTTCTATATAGCAATTTACAAAAGGAAATTTACATGCATCTTCCAGAAGAATTAGAAGCTTATTTAAAATCATTTTCACCTAATTTTTACCTAGATCCTACATTAGTTTGTTTACTCTTAAAATCATTATACGGTCTGAAGCAATCTTCTAGACAATGGTACCAACAAATTGACCAATTCTTACTTTTATATGGATTCATTAGACTAATTTCTGATGCAAATATTTACATACAAAAGATAACTCTAATGGTTTTTTAATATTAACCATTTATGTAGATGATTGTATTTTAGCAAGTAACAAAATTTCTCTTATTGAGAACCTTAAACATACTCTTCAAAAGGAGTTTGACATGTCAGATGATGGAGAAATCCATTACATACTAGGAAATATTATTATACGGAATTGGCAAGAAGGATGGCTAATGATACATTAGCAAAATTACTTAATTTCCAAACTTGAAGAATATAATATGTTGAATTGCAATCCAATTAGTACACCAATGATATTTGGTGTAAGACTTAGTAAAGATTGTCCTATAACTAAAGAAGACAAAAATTTGACCCAAACATTTCCTTATTCTAATATTGTTGGTAGTTTAATGTATGCAATTGTAGCCTAGCACAATATTTTTCTAACCTTGGTCTTAGTCACATTCCAACTTTAAAATGCACTTTAAGATATATTAAAGGAACACTTTCCTATGGTATTAAATATCAAAAACAAGCAAATGGTGACATCTTACATGGCTTCTCTAATGCTGATTGGGCTGGAGACAAGGACACTCATCGATCCACCTCTGGATATTGTTTTCTTTTAGCCGGTGGTGTAATTTCTTGAGGCAGTAAAAAGCAAACATCAGTTGCTTCATCTTCTACGGAATCAGAATATATGGTATTATCCAAAGCCACAGCTGAAGCTACCTGGTTAAGACATTTACTAAGTGAATTAGGTTTTCTACAACCCCATCCTACCATAATTTATTCAGACAGTCAAAGTACTATTGCTTTAAGCCAAAATCCAAAATACCATTCCCGCAGTAAACATGTGGATACCCAATACCATTTCACAAGAGAAAAGATACTTAACAAAGAAATTCAGCTGTCTCATGTTCCAACCTCTGCTATGACAGTTGATGTATTAACAAAATCTTTACCTAAAGAAAAATACAATCACTGTATGCTTAATTTGGGTATGTGCATCATATCCCAATCACAAGATCAAACTAGCCCTAAACTTCAAGCATTAATGACTTATGTACCAATTTCAAAGTTTAGAAAACATCCATTTGATTTCTGTGGGAGCAAATATAAGTTATGTGGGAGCCCATCTACCAAATGTATTTATTGTTGTTCTTCATCATTTGATAACTTTCTTAAACCATTTTTGAATAATATTGCCTCCACCATTCACAAATCTTCACACCTTGATTCCTCTTGGGAGTGGGAGAAATGTTAGTCAACCAATCAATCAATTATCCAAGATTAATCAATATGCTAATTTTTCAAAGGATAAATCTCTAGTCATAAGATATAATCGACCTAAAAGTGGACAAATAAAATATGAAGAAGATTCAAGACCATTACAAATCCAAAAGCAGACTCAATTTCGAAAAACAAAGTACCACAAAAATAAGGCAATGTTAATTCAACATGATATGACTTGTCTTCAAACATGTAGACAAGATTGAATTTCAAGATTTTCCAACATGAAGCCACCATCTGCAACAAATAATCTAAGCTATAAACCATTTGTTTATCACCCTAAACCTAATAGCTCATCAGAATTAAAAATAACTGAACTTGTTCATAATATTAAGGAAGAGTTGGAGCAAGCTACCTACAAGCTACGAATTCTCACAACATACCTAAATCTCAAAGCACAGTATGATGGAGAGCTGTAGAACACTGCAACTCAAACCAATGGTCCATCGCCTCCAAGAAGAAAAGCATATTAAAGCCGCAAGCTCATGCGCTCACCATCAACGCACAAGTCATCACTGACGAGGTTGCACAAATTTCCGTTTCTGTCGCAGTTCCATTGCAGTCGCCGCCAACATCGATGCTCATCAACACACTTACGCAGTACACAAGAGCTACCCAATATCAACAATGATGCTCACCAAATCATTAACAAGCTATTACTACACAAATTTCAAATTGCTGCAGACACTCACCGGTACACAAGCACCATTGACTAGCTCCACATACATCTCAGTAAATGACGGCAAAACAAGCAAAACCTAAACCTCTACAAAAATCTAAAAGTGAATGAACGTTACTACTAAGATAAATGGATGGATGAAGAAAACTACAACGACTAGTTGACTAGACTAGTGTACTAGTGGGAGTATTGGATACTTATATTGTATCAGATAGTACACTATCTGTATAGTGTAGATATACAACACCTTTTAGTAAAAGGTGTGACTGATCGTGAGAGTTATCTCTACAATCTATATAATTTAATCTGCACTCACTTGTATTAATATATATAACGTAAATTCAAAATTTCTACAATGAGGAAAAGCAATTTTTCACCCAATTTTTTTTAGAGTTCTTTGAATGTATTTGCATTGGATGTTGGAGTAAATCATCTCCTTGAAGTATTATTAGCTTCTCTATTTAATATCAGAAGTTGCTAAAAAAGAGATTATAAAAGATGCCTTTGATTTTTATAGGTTTTTTACTATGTTTCTACCCAAAATGCTCCCAAATTGTCATTTCTAGTACAAGTACCAAATTTTTGGAAAAAAAACATTTTTGGACACATGTAACCATAGGATCTTGTAGTATGTTGGTTTGAAAAGATGTGGAAAAAATTTCAGAAATTTCTACCATGTAGGTTGCAAGATATTGGCACTTGAAGTGACAAAAATCCTTTTCTTAGCCCTATGAAAAACTAGGCAGTTGCACTTCACAAAGTCACATTTGTATGAAAAAATGTCCATATTGGTGGTTCTTTGAATTCATTCTTCAAGGCAAGTTTGGCTACAAGCTTGTAAATTTTCAAATTCTTTGGAATTGAACAATGAACATGTAAATAACTGATTTGGATTATATTTTTGAACTTTTTGTTTGTTTTTGTCTTTTTGAGTGTACTTTTATCTCATTTTGGCAACCAATTTTGTAGCTTGATGTCCAAATTGGTAATTTTGGGGTTGGTATTTTAACCAATTTTGGAGTCAATTTGCGTCTTGAATTCCAAGTCGTGTGAGTGTACAAGTGTGAGCTTGCCAGCTAAGCAACTGTAATTTTCCAATTCGGATTTGAGATGGGTTTTAGTGGTAGTTCTAGTTGGTAGTTAAGTGGTGGTTAGGTAACTGCCAGTTTTCGATTCTATTAGGTTCATCTTCCCAATTTTGTTTTCACCAACTATTGAAGTGTCAGAGTGCAAGTCTCAACCCGATAGTGCTGTATATTTCGTTTTCTTGCTTGTGTATGGAGTGAGGAGATAAGTTTGCAAGAGTTATGAGTGAGTGTGCTTGTGGAGTGATGAAGATGATGTTGGTTTTTCAAATTGGAGACGCTGTGTGGCGAGATGAAAGATTGGGTGATTAGTTTTGATTGAGTCACAAGGGTCTCATAGTAGATTTCCAGTGGGGGAAACTTGGAAAATTCCCGGTATTTCTCTTTGTTACGAAGCAAACACTGGGAATTTTTCTAATACAAGGAAAAGTGGGACTCACAAGGAAATTTACACGGACACCGAGAAAAACATAACGGGGAACTCACAGGGAAACTTGGGACTCACAGGGTCGTAATGTAACGAAGAAAGGATAAAAATTTGCTTTGTGGATGGATGAAATCACAAATTTGGATGGATGAACATGGATGAAAATTTTGCTTTGGAGATGGACGAAATCACAGATATTGAATGGATGTATATGAATGAAAATTTGATACATGGATGGATGAGATCACACATCTCAGATGGATGGATGCGAATGAAAAATTGCTTTGTGGATGGATGAAATCATAAATATCAAATGGATTATTGTGGATGAAAAGATGCTTTTTGAATGGATGAAATTACAAATTTCAAATGGATAGAAATGGATGAAAAATTGCTTTGTATATTGATGAAAAATACAATGACCGCCTGGGTGGTATGATACTAGACTTCCAATTCAAAGATCCCTAAGATCAACCAACAGATTGATGTTGACGCCTTTTGAAACCAATTTTTCTAGAAGTTTATCAAAGGCCACTGCACTCGTCTTCTGTCCTGCTATACACATGATCTGTCAATTCAACCATCATTTTTCTATCTGTAACACTATTGATTCAAGTCGGTGCAGGAGCAGTAAGGAATGGAAGCGATGTTGGAGGTTGCAATGTTGGATCTGCTACCACAAGATTGCGCACTGCTCCCGTTCGATGAAAAGCAAAAGCAAAACAAAGCAACAAGTCATGTCTTATTGAGTGTCACATGAACCCACTCTATCATCTCTGGAGACATCTTAGAGAATAAATTTTACAGTTAGCACACTCAATTTCTAGATCAAGTGTACAAATTTCAAATCATGCATGTAATCAAGTATGTAATCACTCAATTTTTTAAGCACCATGTCATGCAAAATGATTTATATAAACCCAATTGTAACATGAAATAAGAATATAATCTTGGTGATGCCACAACAGTGCAAATTTCCTAAGAAATTTAGAAAAATTTGACAAGCAACTCAAAAAATCTTATGTTCTCTAGCATAGCAAAGATATGTTAGAGAAGTTTCAACAACATCTGTCCACTTCATTAGTAAAAAGGTAAGAAGTGCACACCAACAACAAGACCCCAGGAAAATGCTTCTTGGCTGTTGCTAATCACCTGAGTCCAATATGCAAGTGGAAATACTGAAATCTACAACCTGAACTCGTCCATTTCCATCCACAAGAATACTTTCTGCCTAGCAACCAAAACAGTAGAAGTATGAGAAAAATGGTACTAGTTTCAAAGCACCTATCACAAAACAGTTGAAATGTCAACATAAACACTTCGACAAGCAAAAATCATTTTCGCTTCTAGGAAAGATACATGTCGTTACTGGCTTCCCTCAGTTAATAAGAAAATTCCAGCCTATACGAATACATGTAGTACAAGATATTTATAACATTGAGTACTAGAGAAAGAATATCTAAATAGAAAGAGACCAAACTGCATGGGAGTCCAAGCTGAAAGAGACAACACCAAAATCCAAATACAATTATACTACTTGATACTAATCCAAAAACCAATAACACAGTACCTTCACATCCTGATGAACAAGGCCATGCTAATGAAGGGAATTAGACTCATCAATGATTCTTTTAATAAAGTAGCAACAATAGCTTTATGAAAACCATTTGCAAAAGCTGCTTTCGTGATGTCCAGACATGATCCACTAGCCAGGAATGGCATCACAACCCAAATAGTATGACTCACAATGAAGGAATAATACACCGTCAAAACATTGGAAGTCTTCTCTTTCAAGGTTCCTTTTTCCGTGAAGTCCCTTTTCCTTGTGAAATTCTTTGCAGATTTGGATTGACAGATGAAAAGGGGAGACCTTCCAGTGAAGATGTTCCTCTTCTTTGTAGATTCTGATTGACAGGTACAAGGGGTAGAGCTTCCACTAAAGATGCTCTTTCTTCCATTAATACAGATGAAGTTGATGGAGGCATTATGCCATTATGGCTAGGGTTTGTAGGCTCAATTCTTCCATCACAAGTTTTGTACATCTAGGAATGTTTTTAGAACTCTTTTGATAGTGCTTAATTTCAAAAGCATATATTAGAATGTCACTTCTTCTCCAACAAAGCTTAGTCCCATCATCAAGGAATGTAATGTCCACAATTCTCTCATCAATATCGCCAAATTTGCGCATCGTACAACAATATGTCCGCAATTTTTTCAAAAAATCAAGGTTCCATCGTAGTGATGGAGATTTCAAAAAACTGTCAACAAATTCATTCTTACTTGACATGAACCAACTCCAAACAATTTCTTGATTTTTAAGCAATTTCTTATGTTGCTTTTTGTAGCAATGGTGTTGCTTTAAAAAGCTCTTTCCCCAAGACGTACCTTGAGGAAGACCTTTTAATCTTTGCCCATAGACTCTATCATAAAGTGTTGCATTTGGAAATTGTGGCAAATACCAAAGATGAGGAATTGGGAAATCCTCTGCAATTCCTTGGAGGTTATTACTTGTGACATTTGCAACGACAACTTCCTCTCTGGCCTGAACTTCTGTTTCTCTAGAGGCTCCACACTCACTACACCCATTTGATGATGCCCTCAAGTATTGGGCTCCACAATCATCACAATAAGCCATTCCTAAAGAAGGGCAATATATAGAAAGCTAGATTAGTACCTAGATTATCGTCATCATAAACTTTGCACTTTTCAAATTTCCAAACAGACATAAAATTCAATGAAGAAGTAAGAAACCCTACTAGTAAGGAAAATTATACCAAAATTGAATTCAATTAAACTAAAAAGGAATGCTTGATACTCCTAACTTATGCAAAATTTGATGAATAGCTACAAAACCCTACTAATAATTAGAACTACAAAAGTCAATTCAACAAAAATATAATTTAATTTTCACAACATTTAGAACTGTTGAAATACCTGAACGCTTTGAAAATGTATTGAAATGTGGAAATTGACAACTGAGTGGAATTTGCAGACAATAGCGGTTAGCGTGCACAGACGGAGCTAACCAAAACCATAGACGAAATCTTCCTTCTGAGACAGTAGAGAGACGAGGTTTAACAAGAGGACGGGGTTGGCTCAGCAAATCCTCCCGCGTCACCCCATATCCATCTATCCAATGTTAATAATACACTCCCACATGGCCTAATAGTTACGGAACATTTCCACCTAGCCTGGCTCACCTGTCAATAGGGTCCCGCACATGCGGCTACTAGGGGTGCCGGCAATCCTGGATGGACTTCATCCCCATCCAGGTGGCGAGGGGGGAGGGGACAAATTTTTTTTTTGGAAAATCTTGAAAGCACTGTCAGCTTGCATGCCACAGTGTATTGCACATGAGCTCCAGCAGCCTTTAGAAGCCCTAGCAGCCTCACATTGCAAGGAAGTAGCTTAATTTTTTTGTGTTGAGTTCACAAGTGTTATAAATTCATTAATGGCATGAGATTAATATCACGATATTTTCTAATTATATACATAATGTCCCCTTTTCTTCCCTTTAATTTCAATCCTTGTCATATATAATATCTAAAAAGTCTAAAAGTCTTACTAAAAATCTAATTAAAAATCTAACTAAATATCTCATTAAAAATCCTAAACACATGCGATTTTAATTGTTTTCACACCACATTAAAGGTTTTTTGAGCCTCTCCCGTTTGGCTTAAATACTTGAGAAGTTTCCTTGGTTTTCAAGGAATTTTCAAGTTTATTCATGTACCTTAGTAGCTATGGCATTGAATGATGATGAAGCTAATTTGCTTCTTTTAGCTTTTTTTTTCATTTTCTTAGCAGGATGCCCTCGGCAAAGGCGCCTTCCACCACCGATAGATCTCAACCATGTTGCCATTTGTAGTGCTTGCTGCTTGACAACAACAATTTGATGGGCGTTTTTGGTGGGTTGAACCCCGCCAATATATTGACCATGATGTCGTAGAAGACGATATCTAGCATACGTCCCATGACATACTCGACAAAAAGTATTTGGACACTTTTCGATTGTCATTTTTAGTGTTTGAGCAGTTGGTGCTAGAGTTGACTCCGTTTTTACAATCTCATGCATGTTATTTTGTACATGCCCCCATACCGGTCCAAAAACAAGTTAAATTGGTAATTTACCAATTGGCCTGCAGTTATTTGTGTAAGAAGATGAATGACTTGTATGGAGCATCCACAATCCGTAAATACATTGATATAGTTTGTGGAGTCCTAAGTAGTCGGGACGAAGGTCTTTTTACCACTTACATTCATACTCCAACTGGCAATAGACTATATAACATCATGGAGAGATTTAGGAATTCAACGGGGTTGCCTAACATTTGTGGAGCTATAAATGGGATCCACATTCCTCTTGCTCGGCGCCCTAGTAGTGACCTTACACCCATGGCTTCGGATTTCTTTAACAAGAAGAAGTTCCATAGTGTTATACTGTAAGGGGTTTGTGACATGGATAGAATATTTTGGAATGTTTGTGCAGGGTAGCCTGGTGGAGTTCATGATGCAAGACAATTTCAATGGTCTTCTTTGTACCATGAATTACATCAAAGGCATATTTTATCACATCCTACCATTGTGGTTAGAGGTGTTTAAGTGAAACCAAATTTGATTGGAGATTCAGCTTATCCAAGCCGGCCCTACCTATTGAAGAACTACAAGCCAACAAATTCTTCTTTTTGTGACCAAAAGAGATTTGATGCTTCTATCAATACGGGCAAGGTTGTTATTGAACATATTTTTGGCACTTTGAAGAATCGGTGGAGGATTTTGAAGAGCTTTGGTGGCAATGTCAACAAGTGCGCAACTGTAACAATTGCTTGTTGTGTCATGCATAACTACTGTGAATTGCATGGTGAAAGACTTCCATTACCGGAGATTTTCGGACAAGCAGCTGACCCATTTGCTAGTAGACATCGAGGAACACAGTGTTTGCCAAATGATGGCGATGGAGCAAAACTTGCTGAGGAAAGTATGAGAAGGGCTTTATATGGAGTTTGGCTAGCTAGCAATCCTAGTACATAGGTATTAGATTCTATATATTTATAGAGTTGTGATAGTTTTTCATTTGTTTTTTATTTATATATTGAATATGTGATTATTTAGTTTTTTAATATTGTGGAGTACATATATTTATTTTTCTAATGGTTTGAATCTTTGTTTGTATTTTAGATATAAATTTTTTTAGTAAAATATGTTTTTGCAAAAAAATTGAATCTAATAATGTATGCAAACAAACCACTCGAGTCCTTGGATTTTTTTCTTAAAAAAATAATATGGACTACTTCTATTTTTCTGACAAAAAAATTGTAAACAAATTGTTCTTTGCATATTTTCGTATAGAATTTTGTTTAATATTAGTATAAGAATTTGTCGATGAATTTTCATATAGGATGTCTATGACTTCATATTCAAACAAATTCTTAAATTTTGCTCCCCCCCCTAAAAAAGTGTGTGTATTAAATATGAACTATAGATTCATGCTCATATCGGGAAAGTGCCCATGGCTTAATAAGTTGCAGTCAATAGGAATCGAATCCAGACCAACAACCACACAACAATCAGTCTCTTGCTTGATGTCTCGTGATGTACCCTAATTGAACAGGGTGACCAATGATGTTAGAAATACACATATGAATAGAAAGGGGCCATAATTACTTGATTTTGAATCTTGATTTTAAGTTCATATCATAAAATCAACCTTCAGTCTTTAACCCTGAACATAACCTTTATTACCTTTACCTACGTAGCTTAGGAAATAAAATTATGCCCAATACACTAGTCATTTGAGGCATTCATTTTAATGACCCAATTAATTCTTCTCTTTTTTTAGCTTAAATCTTACTATAGGACACCTATTGTTGAAAAAAATACCTACAATTAAAAATATATGACATCTGTGACTATAATAAAACTTGTAAAGAGATATTCCAAATGACTTTCTTTTAAAACTACTAGAAATTTTTTTAAATCAATTTAGCAAACTGATTTATTCAATATTTATTCAAGAAATGTATATAGTTTACATAAACTATTTTTAAACATATTGGAGAGATATTGGAGAGGTTAGTAGCATCCAATTAAAGAAATTAAAAAAATATTGTGGCTTTATTTTATTTTATATTAACCTCTAAATGCCCAAGGCCTATTCTGAGCTATTTGGAATTTGCTCTAAATTGAACAAACAATCAATATTTCAATAAGTTGTACCAATTTCTTTTATATTGTAGCCATACAAATTCAAACAAGACATGTTTGGGGTTTCAAAAGAAAATGAAAACATAACAATATATCTTATAGATTGAAAAATTATGATGTTTGATCATGAGGGTGTTAAAACTATGAAAATCTTTCAATTCTCTTTTTGCATGTCAACTCTAAAAATTGCATGATGTTTGAACATACAAATTGTAAAATATTAGCATTCAAAGTGAAAGATAAAGTTTTTTCAAGAAGATACTTTAATTGCCCACAAAAAAGAAATTATATAACTTCCACATTACTAATCCAAATGGATTGAATCAAAGCTTCCCATTTAGCAAAAAATATAATCTATGTGGAATTTTTTTAAATTTAATTTCAATTTATTACATATTTTTTTGGATGCCTCATCTCCTCAATTTTGAGTTTATTGTAGCATAATTTTGGCTCTTGAGCACCAATTTAAATAAAAATTATTTTTCTAGAAACTTCATAAGTTTTTTTATCTTATGAAAAGTTTAAAATACAATTCACCAAAAATTGACTTCATAGGAGCTTGTCCAAAATCCAATTTGTCCCTCGTAGGGACAATGAGACTTTAGAGGTTGACTAATAAGAATTTCATAGGGTTTGAAAAATATATGTTTAAAAAGAACAATTAGTTCTTACTGACAAATGTAATAATACAATACAAAATACAAAAGGTAGAAAAGGAATTACAACAAAAATATATATTTTTTATTGCATATTTAAAAATCCATACAATTTTTTTACTCAGCTATGTGGTCCTTTCTAGTCCGCTAGCTACGAATGACATCTACAAATAAAGTTGCTACATGTTCTTGAGAAGCTTGTATTGCTTGGAGAACATCTAATTCAAACTTCTTGTTGTCTCTTGCAAGTTGAATTGCAGTCTCCATCTTCATCTTCTCAATACGAGCAAATGACTTGGCAAAGCGATCCAATGCACTAGCCATATTGCCATTGAGCTTCTGATGCTTCACAATTGCTCCACGAACTCTCGGTAAATTACCGGCACGAACTGCTGCGTCGTGGACCTCAACTTCCTTTGGAGGAACTTGGATGCCAATGACATGTATCCCTTGATCATTAGCACTTAGAACGCCGTTGGCCTTTGCAGTCTCACTCAATATGGCATCTATGGTATTATACCATATCCATCATATAAGTCCAGAGTTGTCCCCCAAAACGTTGTAAATCTTCTTCTGACGGTTATATTGCTGATGCATTTTGGCCCACTTGTTCTTCAAATGCACCCCTTAGTGACTGGTCTCCAACGGAAAATGCTCAACCAAATATAATTGCATTGCTTCCCAATCTTTGACCTGGATAGATTGTCATCCCGATTCTACAATATGCTCACGCAATAAATCCAGCAAAAACTGTGTCTCGGCATTGCCCCACTCACGATGTTTCGGAACTGGAACACTTGTGGGTACTGCTGAGACTGGGATGGAAGTACCGGTTGACGGAATCGTTGTTGGAGTATCTATGGTCTCTTCAAAACTACCCCCCTCAAACTCTGACTCCGACAAACTGTCCGCACTCTCATCACTCTCAAACATCATGCTTGCCAAGAAGCCCGGACTGGTTATCCAAATCCTCAAAAAAAAAAAAACTAAAAACTAAAAACTCACACTAAAACTTCACTCAAGTGCTACCTAACCCTCACTCTACTATAAGAGCACAAGTCCCTGGAATGCATAAACGTTGTGAGCCTGGAGCGTGAGAGTCCCTAGAGTGTGTTTCGTATGCTGTGGGGTCTCTCTTTTGTAGTCACGAAGTTACACGGGGTGAAGTTTTTTGATGAACAATTGCGCATTTTTTACTTGGCTTCGATGCGGTGGAGAGCGACTCTGATATTCCAACAGCTTTGAGTGAAGCCGCCTGGAGCAGCTCCCGTGAATGAGTTTCATCTTGCGAAGCGGCACCGGACAGCTCCAAAGCCGCATGTACAAGAGACTAATTGTTGTATCTTCCTTGAAGACAAGTCTAACAATTGCATTTCCACGGGAATGTTACAACTTTTGTAAATTTTGTATCGTTTGCCCCACCACAGCAAAAGGAGTCCGTAAAAAAAACTTCAAAATAATCTAAAAATGAAGATTTTCTAGCAATCATCTCAAGTAGATTCATAAATCTCTATTGATGTGAGTGTATAGACAATCTTTTTATACAATTGGGGTGATAGGAAATACAACAATCAATGTGAGATATGTAAATTAGAATTCGTAGAAGCTCAAGTGTTAATACTTAGTTAAGTCAAACGCAGAAATTGTGTTCAATGTAGTACTTCAAACCTCATGTAGACATAGTAGAATAACTTTTTCCAAAAACCTTTGAACTAAAAAAAGTTGGTAAATCAAACTAACTTTAATTTCAAAAAAACCATTTGAGATTTTGAGCCTTTATTCAAAAGTTAGGCACATAATTCAAAGAGGGGTTGGGAGGAATATTTTTTTGACTTTGTACAACAAGAAGTGCAATTCAATTCATCATTTCATCCACAAAGTGAACTTATTTGGAATCTTTAATCTTAGAAAGAAGAAAATTATCACCAAAGTTCTTTGTCAAAAATAATCTAATTTATAAATCAATATGTACATTCTTCTTTTCTACAGTGATCTTAGAAGTCATCCATTGGTCACTTTTGGATTGTTTAGTATTTCAAGGTTAATGGAAATTTTGATTTGCAATGAGATTGTTTTTAATTTTTTTTAATTTTTATTTTAGATGGAAGTGCTGAGAAGAGGATTCTATTAGAATAGGAGAGTACAAAGAAAATTAAGGCAAGAGTATTTCATATTTTTAATCTACAAGCAAACGGAGGGACCAAAATATTAAATTACAGTATCTAGAAGGCAAATTCAACATTCTCTGCTACATAATTATTTAATCTCAAAAGGACCTTTTGTTTCTTTGGGATAAATAAGAGTTTGCCTAGGGTTATATAATCTCAATTTTTCATTAGGTTTTTTAAGATAGAAAAATACATTAGCTTTGTATGGACGTAATTTTTATTTCAATTAGCGCATAGGAGCAAAAATTATGCAACCCTAAAATCAAAATAGAGTTCATCAAGTGGAATATAAAATTTTACAAAATTTAAAAATAATTTAAAAAAAATTATGATTCTCATAGAAAATATTTTAATGCATGTGGGAAGATTATTTCATTCCACTTGGACTAGTGATGAGAAAGTGATGAACAGTTTTATGTTTGGGGTGAAATAAATGCATCTTCTTTCAAAAAATACTTGCAAGATTCATTTTTGAATTCAATTTTCAAATAAATTCAAAAATTGTTGCATGTGGTTTAGTTGTTCTCCTAAAACAATTTCATTATTGGCATTAATATCTTTTAATTCCATATGAGAATAATTAACCAATTAGTTTTTTAAAACTCTCAAATTATTTTTTGAATATAAAAATATATTTAGGGGTTCATATGCAATCTATGTAATCTTGATTTATAAATAGCCTTTTATTTGGTAGTAGAAATATAGGCCACATAGACTAGTTTATAGCCCCATGAGAAGACCGACATGATCAACTTCACTAGATTTGGATCTTTAGGGACATGTTTCTCAAGTCTATGTGGCCCATGTTTCTACTAGTGATCTTTTTGTTTTAGTTTTTAAAAGAGATTCTATTACTAATTATTGGTGTTCTATCATGATGAACTTTAGAAGTGAATACCTCTCTATTAGTGGGGTTAGAGTTTTCTACCTCCACTAGAATATGTTTTTTCCCCCAATTGCTAAAACCGATTAGGAAATTACATTATTTAGTCTTTTCATCCAAATTCCAATTAGTTTTAGCTAAATTGCAAATACATGGCAATCACATGTAAACATAACTTAGTAACACTCGATAAGAGATAAATTTAACTCTCATATTTGTATCTTTTTTGCAATTTAAATCTTCAATGATTTCATGCATGAATTTGAAATATTTGCCACATAAGACATTAGACTAGTTGTTCCAAAGCTAACCTTGCCAAAGGATTTCCTAAAATTAGCTTCATTTTGTGTTTTGTTAACTCCCAAGCCAAAAGCTCTGGTTTATGGCTTTTCTAAATGCAATTTTTTACTATACTTTCTTATTTCAACATAAGATGAGGAGCCATGTGAAGGAAAATTGCATTGAGAATGATATCTAGTATTATGATATCTACAATGTTATTTATGACATTGGTGAACTCATAATAATTCTCATTTTTTAGTTGGTAATTAGTATTCATATTGACAATTTAATGTAATTTTAAATACTAATTTTGTGCAAGTTGTACTATCTTACTACTAATTTTTTTTGGAGGGTACAAATGTAGTTGACAATTGATGCTCAATTTGCCATTCAATGTTTGTAATAAGTGGTAAAAATACTAAAATTCATTATTAGTGTAGTGTAAATAACAGTATTGAAGAGATACAACTTCTCATTGACACATGTCATATGTGTAACCTAACTTCCCCTTGAACTACCTTTGTAGATTGATTGAAGTAGTAGGTCCACTTTAGATTGGAGTTTAATTCGCTTCTCTATTTTTGGATTGAATTCAATTTTGAAGCTTGAATTTGTTCTATATGAACTAGTGATGAGAAAGTTATGGAGAATCTCCTTTTCCAGGCACTTTAAACATCTTCTTTAAAAAATATCTTATAGAATCCAATTTTTAATTCAATTTTTAAATTAAAAAAATAACTTGACAAGGTCAAATTTGCTTGATTGAACAATCATACCATTGGAATTACTCTATTTTAGTTTCCATCTTAGAGCTATTAACAATTCAATTATATCTTCAATCTTCAACTTACTGCTATTTAACAATTTTTTAATAAGTGAAAATTAAATATTGTTCTATTGAATTTATTTTTCTAGTTTTTCAACTTAGTTTTTCAACAATTCAAAGTAGAAAATCCTCAAGAAAATCAAAATCAATATTATAAAAATTTTATGCTAACATTATTCAAAGTTAAAAAATCTAGTTGATGAAGGTGTAAGAAAAACTTATTTTCTTCACTTCAAATGCAAATACATTGCAATTCATGCAATCAAAGTTTCTGAAATTCTATCTACATTTTTGTACTAGTGTAGTACAAAAACCTATGGTTAAATATGCAAAAAAATTCAAATTTTTTACTCTTTGCAATAGAAATGGCAGTTTCAAGTAGACTTTGATGGAAAAAAGGCCTTGGGACTTTAAGGATTAATCAAATTTATAAAAAATAATCCATATAGCGGCACCATTTAAGTGAATGATACTCTTGAAATATAAGAATACCAACAATTCAAGAGACTACGATATTGAAATTTTATAGCATATACTACTATCTTAATAAACCTCTCCTATAATTTGAAACTAGTTTAATTCCTTCCCAACGTATGTGTGTATTATAAATACTATCAAAGGCAATGGGAATCCCACTTTCTTCCACATGTCTAAGAAGGCATGTCCACAAGCACCGTATTCTATTACTTCTAGTAGCAACCTTATACATACCTCGATCCCTATTTTGTAATTCTAGTATGTTTAGAAATACATGTCCTTCATAAGGTTCATCTCCATCCCTCACTAGCACCAACATCTTGTAAATGTTGTGGCAAAATCACTTCTCTTATAACAACAATGTCCACCTTCAATGGTTTTTCCTTATTTTGACGACAATACATGATGTCTGAAACTTGTGGCTATGGTGGACAATACCCTGTTTTTTCCATCTTCACCAAATGCTTACGAACAATTATATCAGACAATTCAAGGGCTACAATTACATCTGTCTTATGTGGAATAGGTTGATCCATGAACTTGTGAAGAAGTACATTAATTGGTCGACAGTCGTCTCTTGTATGAAACACAGGCTTTGGTTTTAGAAGCACCATTGATGAATATTTTGATAGTATCGGTGTAGGAATTGATGAAGTACTTAGGATCTACAAAATTCAACATACATGTGATAATTAGGCATTCAATTCTATATTGAAAACTTAATCATCTATTGTATTATTTTTTTATATGTGAAATTTTAAAATAATCACAATTTCCAACATATAATATGAGCAAGGTTTTTGAGATCTTGTAAAATAATAGTTTTATTGGTTACCTGTTTGAAGAATGTAACATGGAAAAACAATTTGTGATGTCCCATGAACTCATGGATGAAGAACATTGAAATTTTTGCTTTGTAGGTTGAGTACCCTAATTCTGATAGTGAATCTAAGTTATGGCCATCTTCTATTGCAATGACATGATCACCTACTCTATAATGAATTTCACGAAAAATGCCAAACGAAACTTTTTCAATTACATTTGAAAGTTCTTCTTCTGTGTCATTATTGAGTATTCCTTCTTCTCTCTAATATTTACGCATATATCTTTCAACACTTGAGCTCATTTGTTTCATGTTTCCATGTTTCCACCCTACTAAAATACCTTTCAGTTGAAATGCCAAACGACTTTCATATTTTGAATATGTTATTTCACTATGCTTTTGATTTGTTTTAATATTTTTATCAGATGATACACTTCTTTCAATTCTATAACACCAATACAAATCATGTGGGCCATGTTGTAAGATGTCATCCAACATCTCGTTATTTCCTGCTTACAAGGAAAAATTAAATTTAAACCCTAAACCATCAAAACATCATTATGCATTTTGTAACATTTTTTATAAGTGACAAGAGAAAAGAGAAATATAAGCAACATATATTTGTCATATTTTACCAGCCACATGTTGTAAAATAGAACCACTAGGGCCCACAAGTTCTTCCCATTGAATACGCCAAGCTAAAAGTAGTGATCTTGTAATTGTAATGGACTCATCCATCCAACCATTTGTCCGTGAATGAGAAAAAAATAATCTAGCAATTTCAGTGAGGATTTGTCCAATTGCATACACCTTTTCTGTCTTTTGTATATTTAATTCCTGTATACAATAAGGCAAACACCATTGTACAAAGTGTTGATACTCTTCTGTTTTCCAATATGAAAGTCTATTGGAACAATCAGATGGCCACCTGGCTCCAAGTTCCTTAGGCCTATGTTTAGTGATTTTCAACAAAGCTTTATCCACTTCTCCAGCTCTACCTTAGCTTACCAAAAACTCCACATAAATCTTGAAAATGTTCAATGGCAAAATATGCATTGAATTATAAACTAGATCCAAACTCAAATGAAAACCATATAAATGATAAAGCCTCCATTTCTTTTTTAGCTGTTTCACCTCTCGGACCCAATTCCGAGGCATCGCTGAGCTATTAGGGAAAAAAAAATATATATATAGACTTTTTTTCGGGGTTATCGTATTTCGTGCCTATGAGAAATAGAATCGGATAATATTCAATACAGCTAAAAAAGTTGCACAGAATAACATAATAATTCCGGAAGTATATACTTTGGATAATTCTAAAAAAAAACTAAATCCCACAATAAGCTGTTATTGGACATTGCAGGCTGAGCAGTCTATTGTTTAGAATACGCTGTGATATTGTTTAGCCTTCTTGAATGGGTAGAACTGGATGATGTCTTGAATGCTTCAGCTTCCAAATAGATGCTTTCTATAGTTCGAGGCAGTGGAGGATCATATTGTGCTTGCCTTCAATTGTTTGGATATACGACATTTCATCCCAAGGATTTCTCTACCATGTGACAGCGACGACAAGCATGGTACCCTGATAATTTAAATCCAACCACTTTACATTGAGCCGGATGGTCACCTGTCCAATACATGAGCATGACCCTCAACTTTGATTTTTGTACTTCATTGTTAGGGCTTATATGCAAAGAAATGTCTTCGGATGGAAAATTGTAGTCAACATCAAATCTATAAATGAATGTGGATTCAATCTCTCGTATCAATGGCTCCAAAAACATTGTCATGACTTGCTCTTCCATATCTTTTAGAATTTGTTGAGATGATGCAGGAATGAATAAAACAGGTATAGGACGTGTGAGATTGTTCATTCTTCCATTCAATATTTCAATCTCAACAACCCATGTATCCTTGTATTTTGTTGTTGCTGCTTGAAATCCATCCCAATGAGCAGCAATTGCAAAGTTTTTTGGATCACCCTTATTATCAAATAAATAAATAATGGATTAGTTTACATACTTGGGACTTTTCAAGTGAATATCAAATGAAGATTTCAAAGATATTGTAATTCATTTTAATGTGTTCACATTTATATTCAAAAATACTACCTTGAACCATGTGGATAATGATATATTGCTATCTATCTATACAAAAATAGAGTTTCAGATATAAAATCAAAGTGAACAAACATCATTTCAACAAACAACATGATGTCAATTTAGAATAATAAAATGTAGTGTGAAATTAAAAATTAAAAGGTCTAATTATGATGGGTCTAAAGACCAAGATATGAAAACTAAAGTCCTCTGTTCAAGCGATACATACTTATATGATTGAAGGTGACTGATCAATGTAGAAGCCACAATGTGGACATTGAAATTGATATTTTTGGAGATCAATGTTCCATCCACCTTGTAGTTCAATACATTTTGTTGAAAATGCTCTGAACATTGAATTGCAATTTAGACCTAAACAACGTACTGGTAGCTCCCAATGCTTTTTTGGATTCCAGAAATTTTGTATTTCTTTCATTTTCTTCCCATGCCAAAATTGAGAGATGGATGTGGGTTTGTAAGTGTCTTCTCTTCCCAACTAATCATTTCGATTCCTCCAAACTTCCAAAAAATCATAACATGTAGTTTTGCTTTTACACATGAATGCAATGCAAGGTCCAAAAGGCAAATAATCAAATGCCAACATGTATTTACGTTGAATTTTGCATTCTGAACATTTTTCAGAACAATCTGCACAGTCTCTTGCAAGTCGTGTATTACTACTGATATTGCAAGTACATTTCACAATGTAGGGACCTTCGTACAAATCTTCATTGCTTGGTTCCATTAAAATAGGCGTATATGAAATTCCTTCCTTTCCAGTACACAACTTATATCTTACTGGAGTTGTCATTCCATAATCTTTGTAAAATCTCTCTAAGTTATTCCAAGATAAAGGTGCAAAGTACTCCAATGAATTGGATTCTATTCACAAAAAACATAAATTAATTTTAGAACATGACTTTGTTTAATGAATAAAAATTACTTACCATAGTTATTTTAGTAGTAAAAAATTAAACTTTTCAATCTATTGTTTTATACATAATTAGGTTATATTGAATTAAAAAGAGCAACAAGTTTGAGATTTTTGTAATTAAGAACCTGCAATATTGATTAATTGTCTGATGCCCATTCCTTCATATTTGAGTGTGTGTTCATATTGATCTTCATTTTTTTTCTTGAAAAATCTTTTAAAAACTTTGTCTTGTACAATAATAGGTACATGAGCAGCATCTAAATCTGCTTGTAGGCCTACAACTTCAGTTTCTAGTACCTGACACACATCAAGCTCAATAGAGGGGTGATGGGGGACTCTACCATCTATGAATTCAACTTTTGTTAGCATATCTACTTCGTCAGTATCAACTTCAGCGTCTACACTTTCTCTTTGCGAGGAAAGTACTGGAAGCATATCAAATGCTATACCTTCCATAGATGTAGAAGGGCTTCTAGAACTTTCCAATTCTGTCATTGGTGCTATAGAGGAAGGTGAGGAGGAAGACGGAGACATTGGTGTTTCAGGTGGAGGTAATGAAGAGACATCTGAACTACTTGTACTTGAAAAAATGTGAACTCTATTTCTTTGTTCATGTCTATAATATGCTGACCTTGAAACTATTTTATTTCTAATTTTATATACACTTCGGGGAGGCATTATGATTACCTACGTTTGTTTTTATGTTCAATAGAATAAAATATGAATTATAATAACTTAGTATGCTATGCTTGTAACAATAAGTATCATTCATATATACTAAGATTTTTGGTTCATATGTTCCTCTCAAATATAGAATATTACATCAACTAATAATAAATGATCTTCTCTCCATTTACTTTAAATAGTTTAGTGGTTATAGTTTATTTTTATTTTTTTGGTTATAATTTAAAAGTAATGTTCTATAAAAAAAAATGGATTTTTCATTTTCACAATTCCAAGGGCTACGACCTAATAATATAATCTAGAATTGAACTTGGTTTGCCAATAAAATAAAATTGGTGTATAGAAGAGAGTTCATTTGTACCTAAACTAGAAACACTACAAACTCTATCACATATAACTCAAAGTGGTTATACACTTTTGCCAAATATTTGTCTTGATCTATCGTGAAATGGTCGAACATCATATCTAAGCTAAATTTAGAATTTTAAATTGTATTCAAACAATAGTATTATATTTTTATTACTTAAAGCTATAAATTGTATTTTATTGTAAGAAATCTCACTTTGTTTTGTAAAAAATTACAATTGTTACCATTTTTGTTGCAAAAATTGAACATAAATAAGTAAAAATAGAAAAAATATCCAAATTATTTCAAATTTAATCAAGAGGTACAAATGGCCATGGAGATTAGTGAAAAAAATTCAATTGGTTATGTTATTTTTTATACCCAAAACAACCACAACAAAGATTTTAAAGTCACATTCAACTATTATACCAAATTTATTTTTTTATTTAGTTAATAAGAAGCCCAACTTGACAGTTACCAAATTGGGAAAATCCATGAACTGTCAATTGAATATAATTACCTAATTGACTTGACTTGTTCATCCACTTGGACTCCAATGACTTTCGGCTAGCTACTTCAACTTTAAATCCCAATTAGCTTGCACTGTTGAATAGGAACAGACTTCTCACTAATGGCCTCATGGCAACCAAATAGGGCTTCACCAACTATCAACTCAACTAGGAAAAACTTTGTACATGTTATTTTAAAGTTCTTAATTCATATTGACATTATTTTCTTTTTCTACTTATTAAAAACATTTTTTTTCATTTTATAAGGGATTTCATTTTTGATGTTTAAGAAGTATAGAAAAATATTTTGAAAATGACCATAGTATTGAAGTTTGAATGGAAAAAAGCAAAAACATTTTTATGTATAATGTAGATCAATTGGTTAAGTAGTGGAATTGATCCATTTAAAAAAAAACTATTTGTCTAGCGGTTAGTTTGGTAAACTACAAATTGTAATGTAGTAGAAAAAAAATTGTCTATATTTGTAGAGATGAATCAAATTTTAAAAAATAACATACCATATGTGAAGGTTTGATTCAACAACTAAGTGCCGAAATACTTTTTTTTTAGGGTTTTGGCAGTTAGGTTTATTGGTGTTAGGGTTTTGACATTCTAGTGTACAAATTTCTTTAAACATTCAAACATTCCAAAGAATATTTCATTTTTGAGATATCATGGTACACGATAACTCCTACAATGTTGGGGGGGAATAGTCTACATTGGTAGTATAGGATGTTTATTCAAAAGTCTATGGGAAAATAGGCCATGGAACATTAAAATTAGAAAAAAGAATACTATTGAATCAAGGATGGTAGATGGTTGGTATGGAAGTTGATGCTCTATAGAGTGTTGCAAAGAAATTGATGGTTCATAGAGTGTAGTAGAAAAAACATTACTAGGAGTAAACTTATAAAGTGTAGGGATAAACCCTAGTATATGTTAGACTTGATTAGATAAATGATTGAGCATTAATGTTGTTAATTTGATTGTTGAATTTACACTAGATTTTGTATTTAAATTTATGATATCAAAAGATAACTAGATTTAAGTTCATGTTATTGATTGATTTGAAAAAAATGTGATTTTGTACAATATTTTCAAACAACCAAAAATATATAATTAAAGTGTAGATATAGTGTTATAACAATTTAGATATTATATGTTATTATAACTTTTAATTCAAAAGATTCAATAGTTTTCATTTGTTTGTACTACCT
Source organism: Climacium dendroides (assembly GCA_950106755.1). Classification (NCBI taxonomy): domain Eukaryota; kingdom Viridiplantae; phylum Streptophyta; class Bryopsida; order Hypnales; family Climaciaceae; genus Climacium; species Climacium dendroides. Next base: position 24,201,417 of record OX467088.1, read on the forward strand.
CCATTTAATACATGTCAATTTCATTAAAGTAGTGGGATTTCATAGCATTGTCAATTTTCATGGTCACAATTTGAATTGTATTCTTTAACCCCTAAAGGACTAAATTACATTTTTGACAACATAGCAATTTTTTTTAAACAAATGGACAATTTCCATTGAAAATAGGAACTAAAGAAAGAATCAAGGGAAAAGTCCTTGATGAAAATTTTCAACATAACAAATTTTTGTTGTTGTTGAAATATATGGACAATTTTGCATTAATAAGAGGAAGTAGTACAAGGGATTAGAGGATATTTTAGCAACTTTGAGGAACTCATTACAAATGGAATTTTTTATAAGATTTTCACACATGTGCTCAAGGAGTAGCTTTATAAGAAAAGTAAAAGTTTGAAGCCATGTTTTAGTTAATACTAGTGTGCCTTGTGCCGTTGCCATAGTCAAAACAAAAGTAAAAGTAATTTTCTAATTTTTTAGTTCATAAAATCTTCAAAATTCAACAACTTTCATACCATACAATTGAATGCCACAAAACCAAGCCAGTGCACCCCTCTTCACTGAGGGCTTTCCGACAATACCAAGCACATGATTAGGGGACGCAGGGTCTGGGAGATCTCAACATAACAAACAGAACAAACAAAACAAAAATCCTAAATAATTGAAGGTATATACTAGTGTGCCCTGTACTATTGCCACAGCCAAAACAAAAGTAAAAAGAATTTTCTAATTTTTAGAACCAAAAATAACTCAAAAATGCATAACTTTCACATCATACATTCAAACACCGCAAAACCAAGCCGGTGCATCCCTCCTCGTTGAGGGCTTTCCTACAATACCAAGATTGTGTCCAAAATATAAGAAAAAGTGCCATGTGCCGTTGCCACAGTTAAAACAAAAGTAAAATTAATTTTCTAATTTTTTAGTTCATAAAAATACTTCAAAAATCAATAACTTTCACACCGTATGTCCAAATGCCACGAAACCAAGACAGTGCACCTCTCCTCGCCAAGAGCTTTCTGACAGTACCAAGATTGTGGCCAAAATATAAGTAAAAGTAATTTTCTAATTTTCTAGAACCAAAAACAACTCAAAAATGCATAACTTCCTCACTGTGAGTTGGGATGCCACAAAACAAAGCTTGTGCACCCCTCCTTGTCGAGAGCTTTCCAATTGTACCAAGATTGTGACCAAAATATAAGAAAAAGTAATTTTCTAATTTTTTAGAACCCAAAACATCTCAAAAATGCATAACTTTCACACCGTGTGTCTGAACGCCATGAAACTAAGCTGGCGCACTCCTTGCCGAGAGCTTTCAAATGGTACCAAGCATGCAATCAAGGGACGCATGATCTGGGAGATCTCAACATGACAAACAAAACAAAACAAACATGTTGTCTTAATAGAAGAGATATATGCATATGTCACTTAGAAAAAATTATAATTTTATAAAATTTGTATTCTTAAAATTCTCAGTCTACTAACAAGTGAATCTTTGAAAAAAATGACATGTATAAAAAAATTCACTAATTATAAGTTTGATTAAATTATTTAAAAATAATTAAAAATAACTTTTTAAAATATATTTTTTAAAATAAAAATTGATTTTTTAATATTGTTTCTCTAGATTTTTTAAATTCATGAAAAGCTTTGAATCATTCCATTTTGATTAATGGTTAAAAAGTTATTGTAATGATATGTAGTTTTCATTGCTTAGAGGTCAACTAGAACAACTAAAAACACTTTTTTTAAATTCATTTTAAGAAAAAATTAAAAATTGTTTTCTAGATTTATATATTGAATCATTCCATTTTGATTAATGAAATGAAAGTTACAAGTTTTAGTTTGGTATAGTTTGTAAGTAGTTATGGAATCTCTATTCTAAGATAAACTTTGAAATCCTTTATTTTATTCAATTTTTAATGTTTTAAAAAAAAATAAAAAAATAAGGTGAAACATTGTTTATTACAAGATAACAACCACTGGAATTGGCATTTTTCAATTCCTTAGATAAATTATAAAAATTTATTACTTTGAATCATTTTCTACTTCTTTCTACTTACTATTTTCACCTAAATGTTATACAATTCTATATGATTTGAAATTTTTTAAGTACATAACCAACTTGCCTTAAAGAATTAATCAAAAGAATTACAACCATATTGGACATTTTTTCATAGTCATATTGATTTGACTTTGTAAAGTACAACTGCACAATTTTTTCCATACCCCAAAAAAGTGTTTTTGTCACTTCAATTACTAATATCTTGCAATCTATATGGTGAAAATTTTTGAGATTTTTTCCAAATCTTCTCAAACAAACGTACGAGATCTTATGGCCACATGTGTACAAAAATGTTCTTTTTCTAAAATTTGGTACTTGCCTTAGAAATGACAATTTTTTAGCATTTTTGGTAAAAACAAAGTAATAAACTTTCAAGGGTTAACTTGAAATGTAAAAAAAGGCTAGTATTTTGTCAAAACCTCTTAGAACTACCATTTTTTTCAACATAAAAAACTTAAACAATTTTGTTTTTATTTTCATATGTAATCCCAAGATGTTGCCACTTCAATTGCAAGAAATTTTCATTCCAAGAGAAATATTCCTTTGTCTTGCATGTAGACTATAAACCACAAATTAGTGAAATTTAAAATGTAGACATTGCTCATTTATTTATTAAGATGTCTTTAGGTGTAGTTACTTTTGACACTAAATTAGCATAGAGGAATGAGTTATGAATCACAATTTATAAGACAAGTTATGTTATCCTTGCGTGGAAGTGATTTTGAGGGACAACAAAAAAACTAATGTCCTCATTTTAAACCATGGAAACCCACTTGTTCATTGGAGGCATTTCCACTTTGGTGTAGCTTCGAGTAAGCTCAATTTTTACTAAAATTTTTTCACAAGATAGAAAAAGTGAAAAAAAATTTATTAATGTAATTTAAATTTTTTCTTGTGTGCAATAGTAAAAGTTATACTACAATTAGCCAAGAAATTATTTGTTTGAGGAAAAAATATATAAAATCTTTAAATTAAAATTGTAATGTATAACTTCATTTAGGTTGTTTGTTTGTTTTCTTTGTTCTCATTAGTACATTGAAATCTAAGAAACCATCAGGCATCCATAAATGTTCTTTGTACCACTCAAAAGCTCTTTGCAAGGAGGGATGCACAAATTTTGTTTCACTATGTTTGGACCTACAGTATAAAACTTATGGAATTTCAAAAAATTTATGAATTCAAAAATTGAAATAAATTATCTTTTATTTAGGAAAAATCATAAGTTTTACAATGTAGGTCCAAACATCACAAAATAAGATCTTTATGCTAAAACTTTTGATTTGTGCTAATCCCAATTGTGGTGTTTGAACCTACGGTGTGCAAGTAATGGATTTTCTAAAATAAAAAATTGAATTAATCCCTGAAGCCCCAAGGGTGTTTTCAATCAAAAACCACTTAGAACTACCACTTCTGCTATGTTCACCTAAGAAAACCAAAAAAGTAATTTTTTTCAAAATCCAACTACAAGATCTTGTATTTAACTTGTTTGAGAACATGTGGTGAAAATTTCATCAAATTTGACTGCATAGATTGCAAGATATTTGCATTCAAAGTGAAGAAAACAAGTTTTTGTGGAACTTGTTTGACTAGATTTTTCGGCTTTGACTAAATTTTTTTGCACTATTAATTTTGATTTTCTAAGTTTTTATGTTGACTAGTTGAGTTGAGAGTCTAATGAAAAAATTTCAACAACACTTAATTTTCACTCAATAAAAAATTGTTAAATAGAAGTAGGTTAAAGATTGAAGGAAAATCTAAACCATTAATAGCTTTACAATGGAATTGACATTCAATAATCCCAATGGTGAGGGTGTTTTAGAAAGCAAATCTAAATCATTAGTAGCTTTACAATGGAATTAACATACAATAATCCCAATGGTGAGATTGTTTTAGAAAGCAAACCTGACCTTCTCTAACAATTTTTTTTGAACAATTGTAAAAATTGCATTCACAAATGAATCTTATAAGTTATTTTTTCAAGAAGATGCTTAGATTGCCCGAAAAACTAAGATTGTCCATAACTTTCTCATAACTAGTCCAAATGGAATGAGTCAAAGCTTCAAATATAGACAAAAATATAAGATTTTAGAAAAAAAATTAAAAATTAAAATTATTTGACTTTTTCAAATTTTTTGGTGTTGCCCACTGACTTTTGTTTTTGGCTTATTGTGCCATAACTTTTTCTCCCAGGCACTAATTGAAACAAAAATTATATATTCACAAAGCTCTCAGCAAATTCCACAACCTCAAAAAATCTCAAAAACATTCACTACAAATTGAGACAATAGGAACCTACTTGGACCCAAACTATCCCCCAAGGGAACAAACGGTCCTTTAGGGGTTAAATTATCTTTTGTTTTGGAAAAACCATAACTTTTCTATGGCATGTTCGAAGGCCACAAAATGAAGCCCTTGCACTCCTTTGTACATAGACCTTTCTATTTGTACCAAGAAGTTTCACATAATGGCGGGAAAGTTTTTGAATTATTTTAATGAATGAAGAAATTAAGAAATGATTCTCGCTTTTATTTTGGTTGTGGCAACGGCACAAGGCACGCTGGTCTAATTTAAGGTATAGTGTTTTCCTAGACTTTTTAATAAGTGAAATTTTTAATTTTAAGGTAAGAGTTTGTGAAATTTTAAGAATATGATTGTATTAATATTATTACTAAAGTAGGACTACAAAATTTTATATGTCTTAAATAACACTTGAAAATTTTCAAAGAAGTCATAAAGGAAATTATAACATTTGTTGCAACTTTTAATTTCTCCATAGTTTTTGTTGCCATAGTCAAAAACAAAAGTAAATTAAAAATAATTTTCATATTTTTTAACTCATGGAAATTAAAAAACCCAATAACTTTTTTGCTGTGAGCTAGAATGCAATGAAACAAAGTTGCCTTGTGCAACCCTCCTCAACAAAGGCTTTCTGACGATCCTACTCATACAATTGGGAGACTCATGGTCTAGGAGATCTCACCATATCAAACAACAACCTATCTTATATAAACAAATTTAATTTTTTTTGAAATTCTTATACTAAAAATTCTCAAAAGAATTCTCATTTGACTAAGTAGAGAGTCTTTGAAATTAAATATACTCGTATTAAAATATATTCACTAATCATAAGTTTGATTAAATTAGTAAAAAATTAAAGTAATATGTACTATAGTAACACAAAATCCAACCATTAAAAAAGACAACAACTTGATAAAGTATGTCTACAAATTAGGATGGTTCTAATCCAAGCAATATTGAGAAACATAAATGATTTATAATGTGTTTGTCATCCTTAAATTGGAAATCAAAGTGCTTGAAGGTTAATTTATCTTGTACACCTCTTCTAATTAATTAGGGTTATTGTTTAGGAACTAACTACTAGCTCATCCTTTAGGAAAAAACATGGTTGTTATACTGGACAAGTTACTATTCATTTTTTGTCCTGTAGGACAAGTTACTATTCATCAAATGTACCTCTCAAGTACATTTGATGAATAGTAACTCGTCCTATAGGACAAAAAATGAATAGTAAATTGTCCAGTATGACAAACTCTAAATTTTATTCTATTTGTCATGCATGATAAAAATTGAAAATTTTGAATTTATATTTGCTATTAGAGGCTCCAAACCAATTTGGGGTGGTATAGAAAATAAATTGATAAAGCACAAATTTAAAATTACTTTGAAATTCAATTACAAGTAAGAAATTGTGATTTTTTAGTAAAATTTGCTGCGATGGAATTGAAATGAGGTTCACTTGATACGATCATTATCTCAAATTTTTCTATTCATTAAATCTATGACGTCATTTTTGCACACTTAATTTTGAACTAGAGTCAATGCAAATTTGGCTTGCTCAACTACTTTGCACACTTCTTCTTTGGTAATTTTAGAGAAATATGTACTATAGTAACACAAAATCCATCCATTAGAGAAAACAACAACTTGATAAAGTATGCCCATGAATTAAGATGGCTTTCATCCAAATGATAATGAGAAATAAAAATGATTTGCAATTTGTTTGTCATCCTTAAATTGGATGTCAAAGTGCTTTAGGATTTATTTCTCTTGTACACATTTTCTACTTAATTAGGGCTATGCACATTTAATTTTGAACTAGAGTCAATGCAATTTTGGCTTGGTCAGCCACTTTGCACACTTACACATTTGTACGTATTTTGTACTGTAGTAAACTAAAAACCTTGAAATTCAAAATTAATTCTATGGTATGCCCAAGTACTTTGCAAGGAAGCTTGTGCACTATCTTTTTAGAGAGATTTCTAACATTCCTTTATTTTTAGTATTCCTCCTACCTTTGCCACAATTAAAAGAAATTTTTAAATTTTTTTTTAATTAATTAAAACTTTGAACTTTAAATAGTATTTGTTGACGTATTATGTGAAAGCTATGATTTTTCTAAAATAAAAGATAATTTAGTTCAATTTTTTAATTTATAGCAATTCATATATTTCTCACCATATGTCCAAATGCCATGAAATTGATACAAATAGAAAGTTCTATATACACAATGCAATCGCTTCACCCTAAAACCCTTGCACTTCTTTGTACATAATATTTTGATCCTTACCAAATATACAACCTCTCACAAAATGGTGTAAATGTTCTGAGAGTATGTGAGGTAACTAATTAAGTTAGATTCGGGAGAATAAAAATGTCTAAAGAATGAATGAATAGCAATAAAAAGAAAGAAAGAAAAAGTTGGTTCCAAGTTGGTGAGGAGCAATGAACGGGGAGTGCCGTCGGTTAGCTACAAGTGAGCTGGTAGATTTTGAAAATTTCCGAATGAGATTGAAATGCTTAGGAAGGGGTTCCGGATGAAAAATCAAGCATTTCGGAAATGGTCCGATTAGGAAAAAAAATACCATTTAAGCAAGTTGCCCTAGGAATGTCGACGACAAATTACCGATTTAAAGGCATTTTTTCTGGCAAAAAGTTGACTAGGCTTGCACTTTCTAGGAATTTTTTTGATACTATACAATATAAATAGTATGATAGTATTCTACTCTAGTAGACTAGTACTCTACCAAGCAATATAATACCAAAATGACAAGCCACCAAACTAAAAGACTGAAATCATTGAATTACTGAAACTCTGGATTCTAGAAGTGTAATTTAATTTTAGTTGCCAGTAACTGTGGCTTATTAACCCAAATCCCAAAGCCGTTGGTGGTGCAGCACTGCAGCATGGCACCTTCTAGGCTGTTGATGCCCGCTATTTCTGGATGTAATCAACGATTGTAGATCACCGCTCGACGCTCGTCACCTTGTCTACTTGTCACGCGCAGTCTCTCACAGTTACCTCTCAGGCTCTCACGCAGCCAGGCTCTAAAGAATTCTAGTCTATGATTAAGTGCAAAAACTTAGTGCCAATCTGAACTTTCAAAGGTCCATATTCTCGTATTGAGCTCCTCTATGATTTGTGTGCAGGAAATTTTGCACATTTTGCAGGCACAGCAATAGTAGGTGTTGGGTGCATATTGAGGTTCTGGGTTTTAGGGCATCTTGATTGCCAACTACCCGTGTTGATTTGTTTCTTCCTGATTTTTTCGACACTTTGCTGAGTCTTCTCGTGATTGACGTGCGCTCCAGCCACTTCTAGGCTCCTGCCTTCGTATTTTTAGCTAACAAGTTTGGCGAATTTTGAGACATGAGTCGCTGAGTGGAGTTGTGGAAGCCTCGAGGGGGTGCGATTCGTGTGTACATCAGGGTGTTGGACAATCGCTGATGCCAATCTGGGGTCTTTCCGTTGCAAACAACGACGTGATCAGGTCGCTAGATCAAGGCCTTGCAAGTGAAAACGTGGGTCTTCGAGACTCAACATTGCGGATCGGGGCTTGCAGGTGGTGTTTTCGTAATTTCACCGCGACACAGCTTGATTGTCACGCGAGTCTCAATCAGGTACGTCCGCTTCTTTGTAATGTCAGAGGCAATTTTTCGGAAACCTCTAGTTTCCGAATTCCAATCCCATTTTTTTTGGCTGTTACTTGGCTTTGTGCAGATGTCTTCCCAATTTGCTTGTGCTGAATTGCAATCCCATTTTGTTTTGCTGTCACTTGGCTATCTACAGTTGTGTATTAAACTTGCGGCTGCCATTGCTGTGAGTGTCTAATGCATGAGTGTAATTCGTAGCAGGTTTTTGCAATGGCGAAGAGGCAGAAATCTATCAGGGATAGTTATTTTGCAAGCTCTCATGAAATTGGATCTTCAGACTCTCCCTGCGACATTGGTGATAGCATATCGCTTGAGAGTCTAGGGACCAATCATCTAGCGCCTTCCCAAGCCAAATTAGCCCAAAATTTGTGGAAAAAGCAATGGGCTATTTAGTTCTAGTGGCTACATTTTGTTGCCTCAGAGGGCAAATTGTTCTGCAAAGTCTGCCGGGAGAAAAGAGGTCGCTCAGTGTACGCCAAGGAGGGGTTGAAAAACTTCAAGGTAAATGCATTTGTGGACCATTCTCGTTCAAATGAACATCACAGACTTGCTTGGGCTTGCCACAGCGGGGAAAAAACCATGGAGAAAGCAATTTTCAGCGGACAACGCGCTTGCGACGAGGCCTTGTACACCCTGTTCCAAGCGGCCTACTTCACAAGGAAGCAGTCTCTTCCTTACTCCAAATTCCCTACATTATGTAAATTGTTGGTTTCTATAAAAGCTCCTATTACAACTATTATATACCATGACAAAAAAGCATGTAGTAATCTTGTGTGGTGCTTGTCTGTAGTAATCCAGAAAAAAACAATTTGTAGGATTCGGAATTCTTTTTTTTTTGGCATTATAGTAGATGAATCTACCAATATAAGTACAACGGGACATCTTGTTATGTTTTCAACAATTGTGGAGGAGGGTTTGCCTGTGACTGTTTTTGTAGGATTGCTGCAGCTAGACGGTGGTAAGAAGGACTCTGCCTCAATATTTGATGCTGTGGTATCTCAGCTGCGGTTGTGGAATTTAGACCTGTGCAAGTTCATGGCCTTTGGGAGTGACGGAGCAAGTAGCATGGTAGGTAGCCAAACTGGTGTTTCAACATGACTCCGCAATGAGGTTAATCCATTCCTTTTGGCTTGTCATTGTGTAGTTCATTATACTAACCTTGCTGCCTTGGATGCTGCCAAAGCACCAAGGTGTAAAGTTCTTTCTAGTGAAATTGATGCCTTGATCAATTCAATTTCAGGGTTCTTCCATAAATCAGGTAAGCGAAAGTATGCCCTTGCAGCCTTGCAGGAAGAGTTCTTTGATTCCAAGAGAGTAATGAAGCGCTATCACAAAATACAGTGGTTGAGTAGGTGGCAAGCCATCATTGCTCTTTGTGATTCACTAGAATCTGTGTTGGTTTTCTTCCAGGAGTTTGATGAGAGTGATTCAACTATTGCAAAGTCAATTTTGGAGAAATTGGGTCAGTTTAAGTATATTTATGTGTTGTTCTTCTTGGCTGACATTCTTCACTCATTGGCCATGCTCTCTAAAGTGTTTTAGCTGAAGTTTGTTGATGTCACAACTGTCGGTAGTATTGTACGTACGGAGATAGCTCAAATTCGCATGATGTTCATTGTTGATTTTTGTGATTTGAATGCTGATGTCTTCAATGAATGTACTAGTTACCATATTTTGCCCGATTATGGTCCTCACGGTGGATACTTGAAGAAGCTACAGGTTGAAGTGAAGGGATCTATGTTTCATAGCTTTCATATGATGCGGTCCAGGCTTGGAACCGACCGGTTCCAAGCTTGCTTTAAGATTTTGAACCCGACTAATATGCCTTCTAAGCAAGTGGGCTTGCAGAATTGGTGTATTTCCGAATTGGAGACTTTGTTGGGCCATTATGGAGTGGATCGCTCACATGCCGGCTTCAAACTCCCTCCGCTTGTGGACCAGGCAGCATGTAAGCGTGAATTTCTGGCCTTTAAGTTTCAATGCACTACGGAGTGGGGGGATAAGAATTTCAGAGATTTATGGGGCATGATAACTTGGAATCACACCTTGCAAGCAAGGTATCCTAACCTCCTCATCCTTGTAGAGTTAGCTCGTGTGCAATGTGTTTCTACAGCTACATGTGAGCGTGCTTTCAATATACAAAATTTGATTAAGAGTAGAGTGAAGAATAGGTTGGGAAGCAAAAATCTTGAAGCAATGTTGCAACTTGCTTTGGAAGGTCCAGATGAAGGGATACATGATATAATCACTGATGCTCTCCTGCTTTGGAAGAATGATAGTAAGTATCGGTTTTTGTATGCTAATCCCTCTTCTTACTTGAACTCACCAAATAGACCTAGTTTAAGTGATGATTCTTATCCATCTGTTGCAGTTGATACTAATGGTAGTGGTACACATTTTTCTTGATTTGTAGTACTAACTTGCCTCCGGAAATTACTTGAACCCTTTTTGGATCCTTGTATTTTCTGAAGGCTACATCCTTGGCCCTAAGATGGTAGGGGCTTTGCCAGGTTCAACTCCTGCCAAGGATTTTCTATGAAAAAATATTTGAAGTGAACACTTTCACCAAAAAAATACTGTAATAAAAAAAATGGGTGGATGGGGATCTGCCCCTGTGCCGAACTCATTTTTTACATTTGGAAAATTGGCAAATTGGAAAAAATAATTGGCGGCTAATTGCCTAAATCCTTTAGGAAAGGCAGGCTGGATACCAATAAAATTTATGTCCTTCAGGTTCACTTCCGGATAAAATTTGGAAAATCCAAGTCACCTTGGGAAGGCTCGGAAACTGTCCGTTTTTTCTGCAGAACTTCCCGAACTGTGGTGAGGAGAGCGTGACTATAAGATCTGTGTGTTAAAAACTTTGTCAAGACAAATCGTAAAATTAAGATGTACAAGTTAAAGACTTAATTGTTCCATGGAAAGCAGACAAGAATCTAAATGCAAAGTGATCCAGTCTTATTTGGAAGTTAAAGAGCCATGGCGGGATAGAAAAGCAATCGGCAGTGACCCAATTTGAAGAAAGAGAGCTGAAAGCTTCAAGTAGTTTAAGAAAAAAAAATGGGAAAAGCATAAAAGATTTTAAAAAAAAACATAAATGAAAATAATTGATAGAGTTAAGGAGTAAATCTCAATCCTTGTGGCCTTTGAGAGTGGGTGAAATTTTTTTTGGAATTAGAATACCATGTGAGGAGAACAATTTGTATGTGGATTAAGGAACTTTTCTTTTTTCAATCTTTGGATGCAATGACATAGTAGGAAATTGATTGGAAGCATCCCTATTTAATTGCCTCTTTGAAACAAACTTTACTTTGAAGTTTGGTTTTCCCAAATTGAATCCAAGTCTATCTACACAACATATAGGAAAAATATAGTAAGTGGAAAGAAGAAGAGAACAATTCAAAATATTAAATTGATAAGAATTTAGTTATGGACTTGAAAAATGACAATTCCAATTGTTGTAATGTAGTAATAAAAAATCTACATCCTATAATTTTATTTTATTTTTTAAATATTAAAAATTGAATTAAATAAAAGACTTCAAAGTTTTTTTTTGGAAGTAGAGATTCCATAACCAACAATGCTAGTGTGTGAGCATGAAAATGTGAGCACGTGAACCTTGAACATATGTGTAAGTAGATAAAATACAACCATTGAAAGTGTTTATAATCTAAACACTTATAATATAGCTATTTTAACATAATTATGGAAGGTTTTTATAATGTAGACACCTATAACATATGTGTATAGTCTTTTAGGATCATGGGTTCATGTTCATAGACTCACATAATAGTAACCCTTATTCCATAACTACCTGCAATCTAAAACTCATTAATCAAAATGGAATGATTAAAAAAATTTCATATATATAGAAATCTAGAGAATTAATTTAAAAATTTTATTTCTTGAAAAAATGATTTTTTAGAGTTTTCTTGAGCTATCTAGGCCAACCTACAATTCAAAAAAAATGCATATCATACTTGGGGGGTGCACTCCTACTACTAGGATTTAAGTGTTTTATGACTGAGAATGACTAGCAACTACTCACAATGATATTTTTGAATCCCACAACATTGGAAAAAAACATGATTGGCAATTGCTCGCAGTGATATTTTTGGATCCCACAACGTTGGAAAAAAACATGACTGCAAATGTGACTACCAGTCATATTTTGCCTTTGTACTTCATAGGTATATAGTATACATGCATGGGAACATCAAAACACTTATTAGGTAACCGTAGGGAACGTATTACGGGAACACCAATCATATTTGTCAATCATATTTTTGCATATATGACAACATGTAGTCATATTTTATAGTCACATTTTTGTAAGTTCACATTTTTGTAAGTTCACATTTTTGTAAGTTCACATTTTTTTTTAAAGTTTTTTTTTGGGCAACCCCCTAAAAATTTGGGCAACCTTAAAAATGTAAATAAATTATTGCTCAAAATTGTAAAATCATAGCCATTGTTTTTTGGGGATCTTGAAATCCTAGCCATCATTTTTTAGGGTTTTAAAATCCTAGCCACCACTTTTTAGGGTTTTGAAACCCTAACCGCCACTTCATGTGCTTCATCTTCTTGCTTTTCAGCTTTTGTTTCTTTTTCCTCCTCTTGTTTTTTGAAATTCTAATTGTTGTGTTGTTGTGTTTTAATTGTTGTTGTTTAGTTGTTGCTTTCTAACTCTTGTTTCTTTTTCCTTCTTTTGTTTTTTGAAGTTCTAATTGTTGTGTTGTTGTACTTTTGGTTGTTGTATTGTTGCTTTATAACTCTTGTTTCTTCCTCCTTTTTTTGTTTTTTGAAGTACTAATTGTTGTGTTGTTGTGCTTTAATTGTTGTGTTGTTGCTTTTTAACACTTGTTTCTTCTTCCTCCTTTTGTTTTTTGAAGTTCTAATTGTTGTATTGTTGTGTTTTAGTTGTTGTTGTTGTTTAATTATTGAGGTTTTAGTTGTTGTTTCTTAGTTGTTACTAATCTATTGTTGCTTCTTACATCTTATTTGTTGTTAGTTTGTTGTTGTTTCATAATTGTTAATTTGTTGTTGCTTTACTTCTTACTATCTTTTAGTACTAACTTAAACAAAAAAATGACTCATGATAGTTATATGCTTCATCAACCAAGCTTTATCAACCAAAATATGACTCGTAACAGTTATATTCCATATCACTTAAAATATAACTCACAACAGTTATATTCCATATCACTTAAGATATAACTCACAATAGTTATATTTTATATCACTTAAAATATGACTCGAAATATGACTTACTAAAGTCATACTCCATATCACTTAAAATATGATTTAAAATATGACTCACCACAGTTATATTCCATATTCTTTAGAATATAACTCTCTGTAGTCGTATTGCATGTCACTCAAAATATGATTTACCACAATCACATTCCACATTAGCCAAAATATGACTGGAAATAGCTACATGCCACGTAGGTGTTTTTTTTATCCGGGTAGCTCATGAGAAAGTTAAGCCTCCAAGGATGGTCAACATATACGCCATGTTGGGAAAAAAAGTCTAAAAATGGTTTATTATACTTCCAAATCCATATGACTGCAAATATAACTCACCAGTCATATGACTGAAAGTGAATGACTCAACCATGACACATCCTAGTCATATCCCGACCATCTACAGTGATTTTTGCTTGAGTCACATTTTTTTATTTTGTGACTCATTGCAGTCATATTTTGCAGTCATAAAACATTCATTTTCTCGTAGTGTCCCCTTTTTTTATATTAGCATGCGAACAAAACTTTGGACCTTCTATATACTTTTTGAATTTTAAATAGAATTAAATAAAAAAATATGAATAGATTTTTTTTACTTTGAAAGTTTATATTTTGAATTCTTGATGTTTTTATTTGTTAATAATAATTAGTTACAAATTTTTGAAGTAAAAAGATACACGTGTAGAATTAAAAAATAACTTTTACACCCCTATATTATATAAGAAAAATTGTCTAAATTTTTTTTAAATCCTAAAAATAACTCTCTATTAAAAGCTCATTTTGAGTTGAATATTGATGCAATGTCATCTAAATGTGTTCTCTAAAAGTATTTGAGTTAAAAAAACTTGTCATTTTAGTGCATTTTTAACCTCATCTAGAAATCATTCCATATTTTATTTAAATTTGAAATTTTGGGAGTAGAATCCCATAGTCATTAGTAAACAATGTTCAAAATTTGAAGTGAAAATTATAGTTTATTAGAAATCACTTGTTTGCACATGGTTTGTTGTAGTAGAACAAAGTGCACCCCTCGAGATATCATACAACAACTTTTTAAACATGTAGTCAAACGTTATGAATATTTTTGACTTTAAAGCTACTCCTCAAGCACATGTTGTGTAAAAATTTCAAAGAAAAAAATAATAATTCCATTTGCATTGAGTGGCCTTGAATTGCTATGTTGCACAAAAAAATGTAGTTTAGTCCTTTAGGGGTTAAGTATATTTTCTCAATCTAAATTTTATCCACTAAAATGATTTTTTTTGAATTTGAGGTCATCTTACGAAAGGAAATTGACAAATTTTACTTTTTAATCCAATTTGAAAATTTGAAGAATTCCTGAAAATAAAAATTTTATAACAAATTGAACCTTGGACCTATAATTATGATCTTGTGATTTTTTTATTGTAGAATGATACGAGGTTTTAATTTATACCACAATGCTTCAAACTAAAATATATTGTAATGGTGAGATTTCTAGAGATCTTAATCCCTAAAGTCCCAAGATCTTCTTTTCATAAAAAAAACACTCAAAATTGCCATTTCTATAATTCTATTGCAAAGAACAAAAAAAAATTTAATTGTTTTTTTCTTTGATATTGAACTATAGGATCTTGCACTAGACTATGATAAATATGTATGGAAGAAAGTTAAGAAATGTTGGCCTTGTAAATTGCACAATATTTGCATTTAAAAAAAAAGAAAACAAGTTCTTTTGCACCTACTTGACTATAATTTTTGGTTTTGAATCTTCTTAACTTAAAATTTTTGCCCTAATGGTTTTAATTCTTTAATGATTTATGTTGAAAAATTGATTTGAAAGTCAATGATAAAAAAACAAAATTTTTTAACTTCACTTCATTCTTAAAAAATTTGTTAAGTAGAAGTAGATACAAAATTGAATGAAAAACTAAATCATTGATAGTTCTAAGATGGAATTGAAACTCAATAATCCCAACTATGAGATTGTTCAATCTAACAAGCAAATTCAATTCATTTCTAACAATTTTTATTCAAAATTGTGAAAAATTAATTCAAAAACAAATTCTATAAGTTATGTTTTCAAAAAAATGCTTAGATTTCTTGAAAACAAGATTGTCCATATCGCTAGTCCAAATAGAATGAATCAAAGCCTTTGGCTGCTTTGCGTGTAGGAAAAATATAACCTTTGAGAAAAAATTTAAACATCTAAAATTTAAAAAAATTCATAATTTTTTCTATATTGCCCTTTAAACTATTTCTTGGATTTGGGATGACACAATTTTTGTTCCCAAGTATTAATTGAAATAAAAATTATATTACCATAAAGCTAGTGTGATTTCCTATCTTTTAAAAAAAATTTAGAAAATCATGTCAAAAATTGAGGTCACATACACCTATCTAAAATCCCAAGAGTTCCGCATAGGGACTTTGGATTAAACATATATTGTATATGACATGAGTTTTCTTCACTTTTATTGCAAAAATTCAAAGCCATTTCAAATTTTAATTAAAAAATCTAAAAAATTCATGGCTTGTAGAGTTCACATGATTTTATTTTTGAGAATAAATAATTTTCAACTCATATTTAGTAACAAAATAGAGCACCCAAAGCAAACAATATTGAGGTTGTTTACATGGTCATAGGCTCCACCCTTTCAAGGTTAATCTCTAAAAATTAGGCATGTGATCATAGATTCAAGCCTCACAATTCGTCTCTACATTAACTACCATTTTGCAACCATGGTTGCTAGCATGTGAGCCGAGGATCTTGAACCTAGGAGCCTAGGCTTTTATATTATAGGCACTTTCCATGGTTATAGTAAATTTATATCATAGATACCTTTATTATAAGTGTTTATGTTATAAGCACCTTTTATAGTTACAAGAGTTTATTAATATTATAGGTACCTATGTTACTAGCACCTTCAATAGTTGTAGAGTACCTGCTTACACCTAGGCTCAAGACTTGTAGGCTTGCATTTTTAAACTCACATGTTAGCTACCATCGTTGATTTGCAACTATGTACAAATGAAAAAAATAAAATAAAATTATATATATATATATATATATATATATATATATATAATTCCATGTCTTCTATATGCCCTAATAATTTCAATTTTTTGGTGAAATTTTTAAGAAAAAATGATAAAAATTCATATCAAATACAAAATATGCTAAAAAAATCTTAAATTTTTAGCATAGGTTTATTTTATTGTGTAGTCCATCATGGTATAAAACAAAGTTATTGTGCCATTCTAAAATTAGAAAATCAACAAACCATGATTATAGGCCTAAAGTTCAAATTGCAATAAAACATTGAAATTTCATACTTTTTCAAATTTTCCAATTAGAGTAGAATCGAAACTTGATAAACTTCATTTTATTGATTTATCTCAAATTCAAACAATATCATTTTTATAAGTAAAATTCACATCAAGAGTGAAGAACAAAAATTAACCCAAACACACCACAAGAGTGGTCTATAGATAAAGCATTTAGATGTTTTATTGAAAGTCAAGAATATCATATTGAGAGAATATCCAATAGTGTTCATTAAAATTTCAATTGAGCAACTCCCAAAAAATAATTCTTTCCCATCCTACCAACCTAATTGAAGTCATGCAATGGATCAAAAAATATTCACAACATTTTGTAGGGGATCAAGTCAATATGGACAATTAATTAATTGCGATACAATCATTGGTTATGTATGACAACAAAAACTCAATTAAATAAAAATTGTTATAAGAACAAATATAACAATGTGTATTACAATGAATTAGTATTGATGTAGTGTATTCAACAACCTCAATAGATGTTAGTAATGTTTGACATGTGAAAATCATGCTTATCAAACCCTACAATTACTAAAAATTGACATCTTTCACCTAGACTTGATTTTAGTAAGTTGAATAGCCTTTGAGTGAAAACTTCTTGAACTAGAACACTCTCCCAAATATAGAGCTTGGCTTTCTTCATCTACAGGTTCAAAAGTTGAATTTTTTCCATCGCTCGTCAAAAGAGTAGAGGTTGTGTTGTTAAGACCTAGTAGTGAGTGATATATTGGGTTAATATCTTCATCATCTCGCCCATCAATAGAGTCACTACTGTCAATGTCACCATGCAACATTCCAACTACTTTTTCCATGGTTGGTCTTCTATCAGGAGTTGTTTGTAAACATGCAAGAGCGACAGTAATGACTCGTTGCACAGCCACTTCTTCATCAATTTGAATTGACAAAATGGGGTCCACAAGATCCATCAATCTTCCTTCTTCATTAAGTCTCCATGCCTACATCAATGCCAAAAGAACAATATAGCTTAGGCTTCCATTGCACAAATGAGGGCTCCATGATTCCCGTATCAAGTCACTTCATACAATTATAAATCAACAATATTCAGTTGCTAATACTCATGAAAACATTTAACATTGGTAAAAAAAACTAGTTAAAGAGATGGTTTCAAAGTTATTACAAAGGGATTCATACCCATTCCATGAGATAAGTTTTGTTTGGAGGAGCATTATAATCAATGTTTTTTCTTCCACTCACAACCTCCAATGCCAACACTCCAAAACTAAAGACATCTACTTTGTCACTCAATTGGCCTCGAGTTGCATATTCTGGTGCCAAATAGCCCCTGCACAATACAAATTTCAAGTTTTTTTTTATATCCTTTTCAAAATCTCATCATGCAAAAATTATAAAGTTATTCCATTCAAAAAGGTTGTCTCCTTTCTAGTATTTAGTATTCACTGTATGAAAGTAAAAGACCATTGAAAAAATGCCACTTACATTGTACCAGCTATTTGTTCAACGGTGACATGACTCTCTACATTCGGAAACAACATAGCCAAGCCAAAGTCTGCAATTTTTGGAAGCAAATTTTGGTCCAATAGGACATTGCTAGCTTTAACGTCTCGATGGAGAATTCTTTTGTCGATTCCTGCATGTAGATAATGTAGACCATGTGCCACCCCCAAAATAATGTTGAATCGTACAGGCCAAGTAACCAATTGGTTACCTTTGTGATCTGTTATAATAAAAAAAGACACACATTAATGTTAAAATTCATACATTCAAAATATAAAACTTGAATGATACAACTTGAAAATTATATTATGCTTTAGTTATTTGTGATAGTAAAAAGCCATTATTGTTTCAAAGAAGATTCACTATGAAGCAATATGTTGGATTTCCTAATATATACGGGAATTGTAAACTTACCAAATAATGTATCTGCAAGATCATAATTGTCTAAGTATTCGTAAACCAAAAGTCTTTTATCTCCGCGAAGGCAACAACCTTTGAGCTTGACCAAATTTCGATGCTTTACACTAGTGAGAAGAATAACCTCATTCAAAAAGTCATCCATATTTTGTTGTCCCTTAATAAAAAGTTGCTTCACGACCACCTCACTGCCGTCTGCAAGCTTTCCCTATATTTACATAGGTGGAATATGAGCAAAAACTTCATAAGTATATAAATTCAAGCAATGTGGATTCAACTCATTTTTCTATCTTACATGAATAGTATGTTTAAAACTTTAAGACTTAATTGACTAGACTTGGAAAAATCTAGAGCTTCAAAATGAATACATTTTCGATTTTATATTCCTAATATTGCAATGCCTCTAATAAAGATGTGTCATAGAAATACCTTGTAGACTGCTCCAAATGCTCCTTCACCCACCTTCATACTTGGGTGAAAATTTTTGGTTGCCTTTTCAAGCTCACTATAAGAGAATAATGTTGGCTTCATTTCATACTCAGCAAACTCTGAAAATTATTCACATTCCAAGGTTACAAGGAGAGATTTATAAACAAGTTTATTTCTATTTCTATACAAACTCTTAGGCACTAAATATTTCATTTTGTTTTGGAAATGTGCTATGATAGTGGGACTTACTTTGATGTACTGTAAATAGAAGGTTTTGTCGTTCTTTTCGACTCTTCCATAGTAGAATGCTTGCAATGATGATCACTACTCCTCCTAGGGATCCGCCAATAATGAAGCCAATGATAATTGATTTTGAATTGGGCTCTGTATCATTATAATATTGTTATTAGTTTCAACTTCTAAATACTAAAGATTCAAAGCTTTCAATTACAACAAAATTTTAAAAATTCTAAATTCTAAATTTTCATTCATTAATGGTACATTCAATCATCAAAAAAAATATAAATAACAAGGAGAAAAACATTTTCATTATATTGATGTTGAATACAATGTTTCAAATTAAATTAACAAATGAGCATATAAATTTTTTGTATAACATGAAATCTTAAAACCAAATAAAAAATAAGTTACCATAGATACTTCATTGTACGAACATGCAAGTTAGTGTCTTACTTGTGTCATAACAGTGTTGCTCACAAAGACACCTTTGTATATCAGTCTTTTTAGATTTGCAATATGGATTCCCTGTCAAGCTGTTCAATTCTTCAAATTAGTGTAAAAATACAACAGTATTAGAACTCAATCAAAAGTGTGACTGAAATATAAGATCCTATGTTAACTCAATAAAAGCTATTTCCTTTAGTTCTAACACCACATGATTGAAGATTCAATTGAATGGATTTCTATGCCATGCAATCAAACAAATTATAATACATTGATACTCATCAAGCAAAAGACATAATCAAGATTCAAAATATGCTTACTCAATAGTGATGTTAAAGTCGGAAACCGAAGGGGCGCTAAATATGACCGTGTTAATTTGATTATGTTTCAATTGCATATATTGCAAAGAAGATTTGCATCTCTTGATAAAACTATCAATATCAAGTGCTCCAGTAAAGTTGTTATTATCGAGTTCTCTGAATCACATGCAAAAGACAAACTTTAGTTTATCTGATTCAATTCTTTATGAAGCAAATTCTTTGTTAACATATTGAAGGAGTATTTGTATAACAATTTGAGCCCAATATCATCAATACAAAGGATTCTTACTTGAACAAATTAAAAAACTAACATGACTGTGGATGTGGTAGAATGTAACATACATTATCCTTAGATTTTGAAACTCGCAAAGCAAAGACAAGTCTAGGTTGCCTTTCAAAGACGTATTACTCAAATCCCTGCAATCATGGCATAAAAAGTTATTTTGTATTTTCACCTCATAATGTCAACTATTGTTGTCAATTATATAGCATCACAATATAATACACCTCTACAATGTGATTCAATTAGATGTAATAATATGTATGATTAATTAATGTTTTAAAATTTAATTTGTTATATAGGGGGACTTTAAATGTGAACGTAAGACTAAATAATGTGAAAAATATTCAAGAATTTGCTCACAAAGGGTCTTGGATTCTTGGTTTTGCAACTATTAAAACCAAAAAGTCAACAAATACTTACAATGTTTGCAATCCTTGTAGAGATTTAAGCCCCTCAAAAGGAAATAGTCCTTCATTAAACATATTAGAACTCAAATTCCTGCAAAAAAGTTGTTCTTCCACTTAGTGATGCAACCTTTTGTTGACATTATTCCATGCTAAGGTATACAACTTTTGATACCTCGAAATGTTATTTTTGTAAAAGAATGGTTATCTTTAAATAATGTCAATATAGACTTGCAATACCCTTTTGTTGCATAAACCTAATCAAAATTAACAAAAATGTGGATTATATGCAAGAAATGCCAATTATGTCACAAAATAACTCAACACTTACAATGATTGGAGTTTAGTCCAATTTCTCATATCAGGCATTGGACCTATGAAATTGTTGTCAGAAAGGTCTAATATTGCCAAGTTCACATTTGTATGAGGATTGAGAATAGTATTGAGATTTATAACGCCAACAAAATTGTTATGGCTAATGTTCCTGCATTAAGCATCAAGGGAACAATGACGTAAACTTACACTATGTCTTCATATCATCCTTGCCACTACTATCATTAATAACAATATATACATGTAAAACTTTGAATCGATATTTATTCCTTGTCCAAAATCAATCACAAAGACATGAATCTTTTACAATCATCTTCATAAAAAACTCAACAAAACTACATAACAACAATGGTAAGATTAAATTTTAAAATATTTATTAGGTTAGGAAATACTCACAAGTTGTACAAAGAAGGACTATTGAAAAAGTTGGGAATATTTCCAACAAATTTGTTATAAGAGAAATCCCTGTTTCACATAACAAAATCACCTATTTGACTTAGTCTTTTATTAGAGTTGTTACTATCATAGGATTTTTTAACCTTGGAAAAGGATCCTATGATATATTTGTTTCAAGAAAATGAATATTGCGTACAAAGAAAGAAGATACACAATGACCCCACAAGCAAAA
This sequence comes from Climacium dendroides, assembly GCA_950106755.1. Taxonomy (NCBI): domain Eukaryota; kingdom Viridiplantae; phylum Streptophyta; class Bryopsida; order Hypnales; family Climaciaceae; genus Climacium; species Climacium dendroides. Next base: position 24,222,970 of record OX467088.1, read on the forward strand.
AACAAAGATAGAGAAAAATGTGTGAATCTTTACGCTGTGATAATCTTGGTCCAATTGAGAGTAATGTTCTCAGATATGTTTCCTATAAAGTTGTTGTTGGACACCCTTAGAGTTCGTAAGCCCATGTTGATGCCAAGACTTTCTGGTAGTGGCCCTTCTAGGCGGTTGTTGCTAAGATCTCTAATGGGAATGCATACAAAGTTGAAACAAATTAGTAGTGATTCAGGGTTCTTTGACCTTAATTTGCTAAGAAAACTATAAAGAATTTTACCTAACAACAAGAAAAATCAAAACCATGACATTCATGGAGAGAAGTGTTTATGTTTCAATGCACTTACAAATCTTCAATGTAATTGTAATAGGAAAAGAAGTTATATGATAAGTTCCCATCAAGATTGTTGCCATGGAGATCTCTGAATATACATTGTTAGTTTGTCAAAATTCTAAAAAAATACAATCAATCCTAATTTTTACAAGCAAGAAAGTTGTATGCAAATATTAAAATCCATTCCAAAAACATGTGAGTTAAACTTGTACTTTCATAAAGTATATCAATGATTGGCTAGGTTGAAGAATATAAAATATAGAGCTAGTAAGATATAGATAAAGTCAATCTAAAACATGTTGAGAATGACGATAAAAAATAGCTAGAAAAATGGGAGGCAAAAACAACAAGAGCTAGGCTTACAAGTTTTTTAAAGGCCATCCATTTGATGCCATATATTCATTTGGCACAAGAGGGATAGATCCATATAGTCCAAGATTCTCTGTCAAGGTTCTGCATCACCAATACTTTATTATAAAAAGGATTCTTATAGGCAATCTCTTAAGTTGTGATTAACATAATTGTTGGTCTATTAGAAATATAATGGTATTGAAAAAAATAAGATATAACTTAAAAATCAATGTTGAAAGTTGATTGTATATTAAAAAAGAATGGATGATGAGATAACAAAGAGATCCCTCAAGGAAATTCACTAGTTTCTATGAGTCAATTGCAACTCTATGAAAAGAAAAAGAAGTTACAAGCTAGAAAATGTAAATAGATATGATCTAATTAAGTTGTAAAATAGAAGATGTACTCACAAGGATACCATATTGTTGAAGTCGTATATTGAATTCGGCAAAGTGCCCACTATTGATGCATCGCTCACTATACTGTACATAATTATGCGCCACTTATTACGATCATTGAGTTATCACAAAAATTACATTTATGTATTTTACAAGTATCAAATTATCAAAAAAATCATGCAAAACATATCACCAATTGAATGCTGGCTATAGTTGCACACCACCTAACAATCATAATTATTTATTTAAAAAAGAAGCAATAAGTAATAAGTGACTAACAAGATTGGCATTTGACAACAAATTAATTTAAACATCATGCATTAAGAATCTTACAGGCCAACAACACTAGCGCTGTAAATTGGAATTGTTGCGTTTGGATCGTTAATTTCAATGTAACAATAGACGCCTCGCCAAGAGTTAAAGAAGCAAGGGTCATTCTCAGTTTCGGCAGGATTAAAGAATACCCAACCGGGTAGACTGTTGTTGACATCTTGCGTGCCCTTATCCCAAGCACCAAGGAGGCCCTGCAATGCTGTTACTATCTCCATCACCATCCATAACCACATTATTCAATAAACTAAGTTAGATTGTGACTAATAAATACATCTTCCATCAATATCTAAATGGGCTATGGATGAAGTATGAACTTCTATAGAACAAAAACCTTCATATTTGAAAGTAACCAATTGTAATACTTATAGAAAATTAGAAATTGTTATAACCTACTAAATTACTTGATTATGTAACATTTGCCTTTTTCAAGAACTTAGTACTTAGATATGAGCCTCAACACTCTTATTTGCAATAAAATTTCAATATCCTCAATAATTCAATTTTGGAAGAGATTTTTGGATTTTAGGGGTAATTACAATAAATATTTACACTATTTGTTGCTTTTTGACTACTATACTAGGAAAAAAAGTTTGGTGAACTTTTTAAAAACATGGTTAATTAGAAGAATACTAAAAATAATAGACTATAAAAAATTCGCACCTCTAAATTTTAAAAAAAAAATATGCACAAAATTTAAATTTTTAAAATTTTAAAATTAAAAATAATAGATATTTTCATGTTTGTATTCTTTGAAAATAAAAGAAAAATTCAAAAACATAAAATTCAAAATGTCCATCTTGTCCAATCTAAAGAGGCTTCTAATCAATTGGTTACATCTTTATAGAAAAAATTCAACAAATGAATCCTTGTATTGATAATTGATCACAGTTGTCATATCGGACAAAATCTTACTGTTCACGGACGAATTGGGCGAATTAAGGTTGACTGGCTGCAAACTTTGGAGGCCAATAACTTTTGGAAAAATTATCCAAATTGGGCATATGAAATGTTTTTCGGCATCTACAAAAAATTTTACATACTGAAAAACATCTTATATGCCCAATTTGGATATTTTTTCCAAAAGTTATTGGCCTCCAGAGTTTGCAGCCAGTCAACCCTGATTCGCCCGATTTGTTCGTGAACAATAAGATTCTATCCAATATGACAACCGTGTAATTGATATTTTAAAGATAGAACACTTTGAACATATGTGCAATACAAATAAGTACTATTTTGAAATTACCAATATGTGAATTTATGTTATCCTTGTAGATGACCTCAAATCCTAATTTTCAATAAATATGAAGAATTAAAATTTCCTCCAATTAAAATTAAAATTCATTTGTAATGTTTTATTTATAATAAAAAGATTTTAAATTTTTTTAAAAGCCCCCAAAGTTGAATAATTTGGCCTATGATACATGAATTAAAATTCATATAATTAAGTTTTTAATGCTATTATTGTCATCAAAGAATATTATATATATATATACATTCCTTGTTGACAGGGCTACAAGTATTTTCTACATTTTACCCTTAAAGGATGGACCTATGACCGTGGATATCATCCATTTTGGCATTGTGTGAATAGTTGGTTGAAAAAATCTTGAAACACTCATTGGAAGTCAAACTTCTATATTTACCTTCTATGTTAAGTGACAAGTGCAAATAAGGAACTCTTGAGAATAATATCACAAGTTGCCTGAATTCTAAAATTAGGATTGTGATACATTGTGCAAGATTTTTTAGTTTGATAATTTTGGATTTATTTATCTTTGTCATTCATTGACCACAAAATGGCTGCAGCGTTGTTTTGGGGTTAAACAAATTATATCCCTTGAGATTGAACAAAAATGCATTATACTGAGCGATTATAATCAGGACCCAGATAATACAGGAGTTGAGTACCCGGGGCCATTATCTCCATCGTCACTCTGTATGTTCGGTATTCTGCAACTCTCCTCAAAGATTGAATTATCTAGTACGATGATGCCAAAATGGAAACTATGCACCAGCAGCTTCGAATCTCTCCGGAAATGTCAAACTCCTCGAATTCAGAAGTGACAGCGAACGTCAATGCTGAACACAAAATTGCAAAAGCTACGTGCCTGAATTAAATTCGGGAATTAGAAGACTTACATTCACCTTCCGGTAACTGGACCACGGAATTCACTGCATCAGCGAAGTTGTTGAAGACAACGAGAGAAAGAAACAAAGAGATTCTGATCGCCACCAAGGACTTCGTCATCGCCATTTCCAATCGGGGTTGTACTCGGTTGCTGGTCGCGTGCTTGCCTGGAAGTCATACGCCGGATATAATTACTAAGCAAGCAAACGTTCTAGTAAAAAATCCGCCACAAACAAATCTTGCACGCTCATTTCCATCTCCCCCCGAACGATCTGATAATAAAATCACGAACTACTGAAGCAACGAACCTTGATTCACCACTACTGTGCCCTGTGACGTTCCACAGTCGAAATAAAAGTAATGTGCTTTTCTGAAACTTCGAAATACAGTATCTCTTACACCCTATGTCCAAACGCCACGAAACAAAGTCTATGCACCGCTCATCAGTGAGGGCTTTCCAACGGTAACAAGAACGTAAACAGGGGATACATGGTCCACGAGATCTTCCCGTAACAAATAAACAAACAAAACAGATCAAACAGCCTCATGTAAGGTGTAGAAGATAGACCTTACGCCTCCTCAGTTCAATTATGAGTCATAATGTTGAACCAGTGCTCCAAGTATCCTTCTAAAGGCAGACATATTCAACATCGCAACAATTTCAACCTTACAAGCGCGGTAAAGAGCCCAAAATATCGGTGCACAGTTACAGTCAAATTTTCACTGAAAACCCGCTGGGCTCATTTATCTACTCCCAGAAATGCTTACCATTTATTTGAATTCCCTCGACACTTGCTTCTAATCATATTTTACAAATTGACTGTACAAAAGCATGGCTGCATGACATACTTAACGCGGTACCTCTGTATAAGTGACGTGAGGGCGGAGATCCGTGTCATGTTTCTTAGCGAAACTTCGCCGGACTCCTGCAGAAAACCCGACCTCAAGATGCTATTAAATATTATCCTCGACTTAGAACAGTAACTAGGCCTAGATTTTCTTCAACTGCAACCAAGCTTCCGTTCAATTGAAGTCCGAACTCTAGTCAAAACCCAAAGAAATGGTATTGAACTGGGCACAATAGGGGTCATAACATTGCTAACCAGCTTGGTTTCGTCCCCCCAAGTGGAGGTATAATTCCCTCCTATATACTTGGGGGGAGAGTTTAGTTATAATGCTGCACAAGTCATTGGCTGGGCAGAGGTGATGTAGCACCAAGTTGTCAGAGCTCGGTATGTCATTGGCAAGGCTACTGTTGAGGGCTCCTGATTTTTGGGGAGCAAAAGGGTCCCCCACAGGGAAGGTTAATAATGTTATGGTAGTCACACCTTCTCCATTCTGGGTCCAAATAACGGAGAAGTTCCGCGTGGCTGTTTGCAGTTGGGCACCCGCGTCTTTCGGAGCAACCATTCCCCGTTAATCTACCAGTCTTGTTCTTCACCTCCGACCCTGAAGAATTCGGCGTCCGGAAGTTTCCCGGTTATTTTTTCATCTTCCAACTTCGAAAATTCACCCTCCCGCGCAGATTTCATAGTCATTTCTTATTGCCCCGTCATCGTGGCTCCTCAAACGACCATCGCGTGGCTCAAGCATGTAACTCATTCTCTGGTTTTTCGTTCTCGATCCTTTGCACGTCACAAACGGGTGTCACACCTTCATGCGCAACACCAGCCCATTGGCTCCGTCTTTCTCTCACCAACTTCGCATTCCCGAAGAATTTTTGGTCTTCTGAGAAAGTGTGACTACCCGTAATATGCCTGAAATATTAGAAAACATCGTAGTTCTGTATATGTAAGGCGGAGATCCGTGTAATGATTCTTGGCCAAACTTCGCTGGACGCGTGCAGGAAACGTCCAGGAAGCTCTTCCCGATCGAAAGTCGACCTCATGATGCTATTAGTATTTCATCCTCGCTCGCTCGAATCGAATCAATCACCATGACTGGATTGAACCCCTTGACATTTGCCACTTGGTTCGACACAAGTAATACTTTACGAATCGGTCGTTGGTACACAGTGCGAGAAGTGTTACCTGGTTGTGCTTGCGAATCTGCGGAAGTTGACCAGGTGACCACGTGAACATCAACTGACCAAAATTTCTTGGCGTGAAGTTGGTTTTGATTTGCCCTTACACGACGGACTGGTGACCGTGGAAATCATTAGTCTAAAAAAAATCCAAAAGCACTCAATGGAAGTTAAAGTATTGGAGAAGAGATCTCCCCTTTTCACAACAAAATTATGAAGATGAATAGTTGCACTTTGCCCTACTGGAAAGATTCCCAATCATTCATTGAACGCCAAATGCCCATGTCAACGTTTAAGGGTTAAAGGATAGATTGGTGGCTGTAGAAACTTGTCTATCCCTTTGGTTACTGCGTGAATTATTTCCCTAGAAAATTGTAAAAGCATTCATTGGAAGTCAAACTATTGGAGAAGACCTCCCCTTTTTCCAACAAAGTTTTGAGGATACATAGTTGCACTTCTATCATACTAGAAAGATTCTCTATTGTCCATAGAACAAAAAACATCCTTGTTAGCAATTAAGGGTTGAGAAAAATTAGCATGACAAAACAACAAACAAACTTTGCAATTGGGTGTTGTGCAATTGATGTTCTAAATCTCTGAATTAATGGAGATACTCAAACCCGAGATTCCCCGTTGCTGGTCTTGAGGAGTTGAGGTCTTCAAAGGGGCATAACTTTAACCCATGAATCCATAAATGACTTGGCGGTCATTTTTTGGTCGATGAATCCTTCTATATAAGATAGAAATGTAACTACTCATCTTTGGAATTTTGTGTGAAAAGGGGAGTTCTTGTACAATAGTTTGACTCCAATGAATACTTTTGTATTTTTTTAAACCAACTATTCACATGTCAAAAAGAATGATTTCCATAGTCACCAACTTGTCCTTTAACCCTAATGGACCAGCATGTATTTTTTGGCAATATAGAAATATTGGGTAGATACATGTGACTAGAGATTTGCATATTTTAAGTTAAAATTTTAATAGAAGGTGGGAACAAGGGATATCTTTCATATACACCAAATTTCATGACATTTGGAAATATGAGTCAAAAGTTATGGCTGAATATGTTATTTTTTTCCTTAACTAGGCAATACAAGCATATGAAGAATTCTAGTTTGTGGATACTTTGTGGATAGTTATGGATTCCCTACTCTAAAATAAACTTTGAAGTCTTTTATCTAATTCAATTTTCAATATTTTTGAAAAAAATTAAATATGAGGTATAGATTGTTTATTACTCCCTCTGTCTCTAAAAGAAACCTGTGTATCAATTTCACATTTGTCTCAAAAAGAAACCCGTGTTTGCCTCTCCCCCCCCCCCCCCTATTGTTTAACCATTGATAAAATTTCAAAAAGAAACCTCATTTGCCCTCTCATCCTACTTAAACATTAATAGAATCTCAAAAAGAAACATGTATTTGCCTCTTTATTGTACCCCTGCTCTATGCTCTTTGTGAGTTAGATTTGATTTCTGTTTACTAAGTGTGCCACAAACAACAATATCGTAAGCACTAGGATTTGTTTTTTCAATAGATGGAAGAACTTGCTTAGCTAGGTTTGCTTGTCCCACACTTCATATTGACCACTTTCTATGAATCAAGCATTGATGAAAAAAATCCCCAAAAATCACACTTTTGACATTGCTTTTCTTTCCTTTCAAGGCAATTTTAAATGCAAAAACTATGTACTTGGATTTGGAATAGTTCAAGACTAATCTTTGACACCTTTCAGTTGCAATTTATTGCTGATTTTCTTAATCCCAAAGAAAATCTGAAACATAGGGTTCTTTTTGAGACAAAGGGAGTACATTACAACCATTAGGATTGACATTTTTCAATTACAGAAATAAATTCTTAACAATTTAGTATTTTAAATCCTTTTCTACTTACTATTTTTTCCTATATATTGTACACTTCTAAATGATTTGAAATTTTTCAAACATGTAACCAACTTGGCATGAACAATGAATCCAAAGAATAACCACCATTTGGGACATTTTTTCATACAAATGTGACCTTGTGAAGTATAGCTGCTCAAGTTCTTGTAGGGACTAAAAAAGGATTTTTGCCCCTTCAACACTAATATCTTACAATCTACATGGCGAAACTTTCTCAAAAATTTTCAACATCTTTTCAAACCAACATACTACAAGATCCCACAGTTATATGTGTCCAAAAATGATTTTTTTTCCTAAAATTTGGTACTTATACTAAAAATGGCAATTGGGGGTATTTTTGGTGAAAACATAGTCAAATACCTTGAGGGGTTAATGAGAAGTTTTGAGGTCAACAAAGCCCTTCAAAACTTCTTAATTCAACACCTAAATTTTTGTTTCCCTTTGCAACACATGGACAATTTCCATTAATAAAAGGAACCAAAACACAACACCTAGATTTTGAACATCTTAAGAGCTCAACAATTAATCCCACAATTAATCCCCTAGCACCTAAATCCTTCCTTGGATTTTTGCTTAAATCTTTACAAAGTATATATTATTTACCTCAATTTCACCAAATTCATCATACTGAAAATTGTAAAAAAAAGACAATCATTAGTTTGAATGAATAAGAAGTTTTATGGTCAAAACTGGCACCTGGAACCTTTCTGTTCATCATCCAAATTTTGGACTTTGGAGCGGTAAGGGGTCAACTTACTGTTCTGCCAAGAAATTAAACATCATTAGCTGTTTTGAAGAAAAGAGGCATTCAAGGCCGGGGCTCTTCTTTACATGCCATATCTTATGTCAATCTTACTCGATGTAGTCTACTTGCAAAGCTTTTGTAACCTACAAGCCTAGATGCATGAACACATTTAATATCAGTAATGATCGGCATAGCAGAGGCGACGACTATTCCAGCAGCAAGCAGAGACTTGTTACAAAGTCACAATAATATTCGTGTAGCCAATAGATAATGTGAGGAACTGCATTTACTAGGTACAAGCAAGGGAATGGGATGAAACAACTGATGTAATCTCTATATGGGTGGACGTTACCAATCTCGGTGTAGGTCAGGAACAGACCTTTCTATTGCTGACGATCTTTCACTGTCTAGCTGAAGAGATCTTAAACTTGCATGCACTACCTTACTCTCAGATCCAATAATCTCTAGGGTCACTCAACATCTGTGGGTTGAGTCTCGGTCATAATTACCTAGCATTGAACCTAACCTAGTGTTCATACAAAACTGAGTGCACAACCATATTGGCAGATGATATAAAATCAGAAGTCAGCAAGCTGCCTCTCACGCTCCTCTTCGTATTCAATCTGCCAAACCAAAATTACACCAAAATGTTAATGCGTCGAAAAACAACCATTTCATAATCAGCTTACTGGAAACCGGCGTGCCGTCATCAAACACCGGAACATTGAAAAGGTAAGGCAGTAATCTTTGTTTACCTCGACACGAGGCCGCCGTTTCTTCTTGAGGTCCGGTGTAGGACCATCTTGGCGTCTCTTCGAGGGCACCTTGAGTGACATGGGAGATTTCTTCTTCGACTGAAGGCTTGTTTTCATGCCTGCCTCCTCAGATGCATCTGAATCATCATCGAGTTGCTCTTCTTCACCATCTGATCAAAATTCACATCGAATGTCTAGTTTATTAGAAAGCACAGTTGAAACAAGTACTAGGCAGTTGACTGCTGAAACTGATCAGCCGCAGACGGCACCACAAAATACCTCACGTGAAACAATTTATAAAAGACCATTGAAGCACTCACCATCTTCTGAGTCGGACATCCTCACTGCGCCATTGCCAAAGTCCTCCATATCATCCTCCTCCTCCTCCATCTCGTAACCTTCCACATACTCAACTTCGGGTTCCTCTTCCTGATGATCAACCACATCTTATTAGTGGCACAAACTTGCAAAAGGATCTGTTGCTAGCAACTGGCGCTTAAGCCAGTAACGGGATTCACCAATAGAAGGTACATCAACGAGACCTAAAATAAGTGCACGATGCATCTAGTTTTCAAATCTCGCAAGCAGAATCCTTCTTGAAAAAAGTAAGGAATTGCTTAAAGTGCGTACAAAAATGACATCTTGAATCGTACCTCCTCTTCTTCACTCTCCTCGTCTTCTGCTTCCATCTCCTCCATAGCAAGGACTTTCTCGTACTCTTTAACAGGAAAATTGTAAATATCTCCATAGGTTCCACTTTGCAATCGCTGCAACAACTCCTTCTCTATCGACTGCAAAATCGAACCATCAGGTATGAGATGAGCTGGATAAATTGGGCCTCTTCCTCCTACCACTACAGGAAGTGTAGGTGCTAGTACACACTAGCAGTGAGCATCACCTTGTCTAAGACAGCTGCTGTTAATGCTTTAGCTTCCCTGCGCTTCTCTCTTTTCACTTGCTTAGCAGGCATAGTCACGAGCTTGCGCCTGCAGGTCAACAACACATCGAACCGAACACATTATGCAGTTTTCATGGGCATGAGGAACCAACCACATATGGCACTGTGCGACAATAGAAAAAATTGGTTGAAATTGGCCGCTGGCTCTCTTATCAAAAGGACGTAAACTTGGAGAAAGAACCGTACTTCGATTTCAATGCTAATTTCCGCATCCGGATCAAATACTGGGTCATCTTGGTGAGTCTCTGCTTGTTTTTGTGCACCAAAAATTTTGGCCAATGTTCCTTTCAACCACAACCACAAATTGCACGAGTGAGGAAAAAGGGTAAATGGAGAAACTAGGCCAAGAGCTTGCCAAATTATCGTAGAACTACAATGTAAATGAACAAAAGCAACCGTTTGAGGGACCATATACAGTTGAATTTCAAAAACTCCAAATTCACCGTCTTCTAATTCAGACTCGGAATATTTTAATTTTTGAAAATTCATGGTTTTTAATTAGCCAAATCTTTTAAAATAGTCCAACATGTCAACCTCACTGAGATATATGAAGATTAGATTTATATGACGGGAGTAGGTCTTTCATTTTATGAGGCAAGAATGCTTACCAGGTGTTTATCAATGAGCTCTATCGACTTCATATAGTTGCGGGAGAGCTTAACACGCTCCCACAAGTCCTTGGGAGCATGAGATCGTTCAATGCTCTTCATATACAAATACAGAGTACCTGGAACAGTCACATTCAAATGAGCAACCCGAATCAACACAATCGATGCAGAAACGAAAACTACGCTGCCCTCCAGAAATTATCCAATCACTCACCATCAATTTCACGGATTGTAGCGTATCTGCTGTTCGCGAGCGGGCACGAACTCCGATTACAAAGCCCCGTGACATTGTACTCATTCCTACAGAAATTCTGTGTTTGCATCCTACACCACCACCACCATGTCAACGAAAGCTCCATACCCCGAGAAAAGCAGAAACCCTAAATCCTCCAGCAGAACGAAAACCGAGGGTAAAAAAGCACGCGAGTGAGCACACTTACTTGGACTTGTAGCTGCAGTGGGTATGGTTGATGACCTGCCATATTATCTCGTCGGACTGCATCGTGCCGGCAAGGCTCAAATACACACAAAACCTCAATTCTTAAACCCCTAAATACGCCCTTGAAATCCTTAAACCCTAAAACACATAATTTATCAAACTTGCAAGATAAAACTCCACAGAGTATTAATCTGCAAGCGCAGAACCTTCCCGATACTACCGAAGCATACAAACTAGTGATCGATGCCGGAAGGTTTAAAAGTCTTAAACCCTGAACGCCGCTGCTGGGCACAAGTGCCGCAGACATTTCAGTGTGGAAGGTCGAGGAAGACGAAGTAGACCCTCGAAGTGTAGGGAACGTCATGGGAACATATGGGAACTGGAGGTCAAATTCTAGCTTGATATCCGCATAAATATCCGCTATTTTGAAAGTGAATGTTTATGATTTTTGTATTGAGGATTTTGTGCAAGGGTGTTCATTGCAAATCTTGTTTTTTTTAATTTTTGAGTGCCCTTGGAAATGAAGCTCCATTACATTAGATTTTAAAAGAAAAATCACATTAGAAATTCATTTTTAAAACTTGTAGAGTAGATTTTGAGAATTTATAAATTAATTATGGTTTTACATGTTATGTATTTTAACCTTGTACTTTTGGGTGATCTCAATTTTAGATATGACATATAAAAAGAGAATTAATAGACTTGAATTTACTTTCATGATTTTTATATTGTTGTAATCAAATATTATAATCTTTCAATTCATAAATGATATTCTTGTAGGGGGGCCCAAGTGATCTCTAATATGTCTAGTTTGAATTTTTACTATTACAATTTTTTTAAATTGATGAAACTTTTCAAAATGTTGACTTCTTGTTTAGAATAAATAAGAAAGACTTTGGGCATTTAGGAGTTAAGGACAATGAAGACCCTATTTTGATTTAATATTTTTTTAGGAGTTTTGAAGAGTTCTATCAAAAATTCTTGCTTGTTCAAATAATTATTCTTTTGAACCAACATATGCAATGTTCTACACTCAATTTAATGATGAATTTCTTGTCTTTTAAGGGTTAATAATGATGAATTTTTTTCCAATTTTTTGCTTTGGAAGTTTTTTCTTTCATAAAGAGGCACATATTATTTTATATAAAATAATATTAGAATAGCATGATTATCTTATAATATATCTAAACAATGTTGTACTATACATATCATGAGAAAAAATAATTTATTTGACTATTAATTGTGAAGTGAGTATATAAACAAGGGGTTTTGCACTTAAATAACAAAAAACATAAAATTGGGGATCAAATTCATTGTTGGTCTCAAATGAAGCTCTTTTGAGTTTTGTGCCTAGTTCTGTTTCTACCAATGAGAACTTTGAAGTACATGGCATGTAGGAGAAGAGATGTAACTTAAGTCCATCATCTTGAATTTAAAGCTTAATCTTTAAATGCCTAAGGCTCATAGACTCACATCCTTGCACTCATGTACTAGCATTGTTGGAACAAACTCCAATAAGCTCAAAAAATCCTTCAATAAAGCTCATTATTTTCTAGGTCCTCAAATTTATGTTGAATTTTTTGTCAATGCTTAATATTTTCCTTGATTATATATCACTTTAAAAAACCCATGTTTTAAGTCATGGATATTAGATGACATCCAATGTAACAACTCATGTTTTTATGTCAACAATAATATCCAACATAACATCTTCGGGGCATTTGTGAAAAACATTTAGTTACAACATTTTCCAATATACATTACAAAGTGTACATATGCATAAAAACCTTGTGATTTTTTCCTTTAGTGATATAAACTCCTTCCTTTAAAGAAATTTGTTGAATTTGCAATTGAGTGCATTCCATTCCAAACTTGTGAAATGCAATGTGCTCTACCCCACATCATTACATGTAATGACTTATGAGAGTTTTAAGAAGAAAATTGCAAGGCTTTTAAAATAGAATTCTAAAAATGGTCAGGCATTCATGCATTGCAGGCACAGATCTCAAGCATAGTGCTCTTTAACGTACAAATACCCATCACTTCTAGGATTCTACTATACATTGTACTTCCTAGTGAATGATAAGGAAGTCCTATTAAAAGCCATATTTGTTATATTGAGACTTTCTGCAGTCTCATTTTTATCTTCGACTTGAAGATAAATCACTTTATCTCTTTATTAGTATTTTTTATAAATAGGTAACAACACCAACTTTTAAAATTTCATTTTAAAATTACTATTTGAGCATTATTTATTCTTGGTTTCAATTATTATTTTTGTAAATGAATTTATAATATCTAACATTTTGTCGCAAAATTTGCAAAAAGTCTCAATATAATGAATATGGTCATTATTGGTTGAGATTCCAATTTTTCTTACTATTACTCTAACTTTATGTTTGCACAACTTGAGATTTTTGTAAGGTATCATTCATAAATGTATATCTTGGCTGTGTCTCTTGCATCCTTGTTTGCATTCCATACTTGTATAAACTCAAATATACAATATATAAATTTTACAAGGAGAAAGAGTCTGACTTTATTTCCATTCTCATCATTGAGCATATATTACAAGTTTTAGCTTGAATGCTTTACTTTTGCATGAGACTACAAATGCCAAATACATTCTATTGTTGAGCTTAAATACAAATTAACTCGCTACGGTGAGCTCCTAAATGACAACACTACATGAAAACTCCATCTAAGCCATACAATATTACTTTAGAACTAGTTTATTGCTTTTTGTTTAACAAGTATCCATTCTCCTTCTTAGTATTTTGACTGTGACATGCATTCTATCTGAAAATGATATACATTCTTCTAAGAGAATGGATGAGAAATGTAATTAGTCATGCCACATAGGTCAATATGTTGTCATAAACCTAGAAAGCCTAGGTCCTTGCAACAATAGGGTATTTGTCATTTGTAGCATATTTTGGATGCAATATAAGGAATTCTACTTATTGAAGAACATATACTATTGGAAAATGCCCAATTTTTTTTCCACATGCATATGAAGAATGTTGGTGCTCATACTTTTTTAGTTCAATTCATTTGCAAATATGGCTCCAAAAGTATAGAAATACAAATTTCTATGTCATCCAATGGATACATTGTATTTAGTGAATCTTATAGGGATTGAATAGCCTAACTTTTATGTTTGATCTTGTCGAAAGTCAAAATATTATTTTAGATTTCTTTTTTAATGCATTTTTGGACACTATATGAATAAACTATGAATTTTCAAGTGCTCAAAAATAGGTATACTCTAATGCAACCCCAATCTCTCAATTCTCTTATAAATAGAGGCAATAAACTACATTTTAGGGTAGTTCTGGTACAGGGTGGTTTTAGAAAGGGGTCAACATACCACATTGAATTAGGGTAGCGACTCCCGCCTCACTGCAACAGTTGAGTTTGAAATCTTTATGATTTGTGTGTTCCGATTTCTCCGTTTGATGTGTTTGCTGAGCGGTTTGTATTTGTGAAAAAGATTTGCATGAATCTATTACTTTGGGTTTTTGGGTTTTAGGGTTCCAAGGTGAGGACGATTTGCTCAGCATGGTGTGAGAATGGCATGGGAAGAGGTCCCAGATGCGCGATGGCGAGCTCTCCTGGAGTTTTTTCGAAATTCGCCCGCGCCCGTGCAAGCGGCCGTGCGCTGGGTGGAGACGCAGGGTTATGGCGGGGCGCTGGGATCGGCTTCCACGCAGGGAAACGCGCGAGGCCTCTTGCAGTCCCTGCCACGCTTCGTGCCGGAGCTTCTGGCGAAGCCCGTGGTGGTGATGGAGCAACGAGAGCAGGGCGGCAAGACGGTGTCGGTTTGCAAGTAAGTTAGGTGCGTTTCTTTACCGATGTCATTGTCTTCCATCGCATGTTAGGGAACCACACCTAATTGGGGAAAGACTTGAGAGAAATTAGTTTTTTATTACTAGTGCCAAGAAAATTTATAAGTGAACTTCATTTGGGCTTCCATTTGGACCTCCATTGAACCTATAGTTCAAAGAAAATTTTGCAAGAAAGAACACTATGGGAGACTTCTTGTGAATGTTGGGTGAGCTAAACATTCTGGGTTTGTAGGCTAGGTGCCCCCCCGATACTAGGAACGTGTTGGATACCATGAGCAAATGTCCAAAGGTTTACTGATAGATGACCTAAAATTGACAAGAGTTATGTTGGTTCTATTGTTGGAAGTCTTGAAATGAATATGATCTCATTTAATTAATTGTTGCAATTATTAGAATGGTCAGATTTTTGAAATATTTTTCTTATTAGTAGTTCAAAGAGGATTCAATGCACCAAAGAATGCATTATTTGGATACCTTATGCAAAAGTTTATGTAAAAGTTCAGAGGTTTATTGGTAGATGACCTAAAATTGACAAGAGTTCTGTTGTTCAGTTGTTGAATAGCCTCAATTGCATTCTTTAGATAGGTGTTGCAATTATTAGAGCAGTTGGATTTTTAAATATTCTTGGTAGCAAAGCAAAGAGGATTCCAACACACTCAAATTATGTGCATTTTTTGGGTATTGCTTAAAGTTTTATTGTTAGATGATCTTAGAATGATCCAAGTTATAACACTTTATAATGCTGTGGTGGTGTACATTCCCACTCAATCAATATGAACTCATTCTGCAAATCTTCGAGTGCTGCATCGAAGTAGGTGTCGCAATTAGGTGTGGTTACCTTAACATTCTTGACATATCTGTTTGGTCAATGCCAACTTCTCGACGTATTGCATCTCATGTTGGTGTTTTTGATGTGATGCAGTCACTTGTGGATTCAGACTTTGCCCAGTGCGATGCAAACTGATATCCTCACTTTTTTAAGTGTAACACGGCGCCACTTCCTTTCCAAGGATTTGGTCGCACTCGCTTCCACTTTACTGGCCAATCAGGACACTGACTTTTGGGTCAGGCTTGCTGCCTCTAATTTGCTTTGCATTCAAAACGGAGAATTCAACCACCAGTCACTGCTCTTGGGTATGAAGTGTCTTTATTGGATGTGTTATCTTGGAATCAAATTGCTGCAATTCCTTGTGAACATCCGAACAGACTCCTCTTTAGATTCACAGAGATATTATTGGTAATTTAATGCTAATCTAATAGAACATTAGATCAATATTAAGATAATGCTAAAGAACTTTGCAAATGCTGACTTAATTGTTGCCAATGTAATATGAACTGGAGTTCCATGACACTGAGCCAATACCATTTGTGTTACATAACATCAACTTATCATAGGAACCATGATTATGATTCTATTAACTTGACTTTTAAGAACTTTGCCGATCTATTGAGGGTTCTTTTGTGATAAATGTTTATACTAAGTTTTAGTGTGGAACCTTCGTAAGATATGAAAATTCAGAGCTCTTTCACGAAGCATTGTCAGTAATTCTTTCTCACAGTTTGTTGCGACTTTAGATCAGAATGGCGATCTTGGCGGAAATTCGGCGCTGGTGGAAGAATACAACTCGTTGCCTAGTTGGCTTGAAGAGTACAAAGAATCTGAGTCGGTACTATTGTTGTCTGACCTTCCACGACATGAAGAGGATGAAGAAGAGCCACAGGTACAGGCAGAAGCGGCCACCAACAGCGGGGCTGACGTCGTTCCTGTTGGTGGTGATCAGGAAGAGCTTATCACTTCGCAGACAAATTCACTTACTAAATTGGGTAAACGGAAGCACAATGAAACTGAGTTGCAAGAAACATCTTCTAAGAGTCAAAAAAGTCAAGGACTAGAAAACACAGTTCCCGGAAAGGAGAATCTGGAAGATGAAGTTGAAAACTCAGCAAGGGAAATTCTTGGGGATGCTTTCTTTGCGAGGGCCAAAAGCCTTGGGGAAGCTCTTCAATCAAGCGCCTCTCATTTTGGCTTACCTTCCGAGATGGACATATTGTCCAATGCTCCAAATTTGTCTGTTGTTCTCAAGGTTGTCAAACCATGGTTAGCTGATGATGAGACAACCAATTTACTTGTGGGAAGTCTACTCGGTGAACAGTCTGGGTACGCCCAATCAACACAGATATTGACTCACGTTCTCCTCCCGAAGCTGATAAATATGCAGGAGCCTCCGTCAAGGATGCTGGGGTCGGCCGTGCTGCAGGCAGGGAAAGCCCATCCGCGAGCCACCATAGATGCTATTGTCATACCTCTTCTTGAGGCTGGCTCATCTGTGAAATGTGATATCATCAACAGGGTCGTGAAAGAATGTTTTTCTCTGGAAGCAGCTTCCTCTCTTTGCAACCGGTTGTTCTGCGAGGGTAAGCTTCGTAGCTGTGTTTGGACCGAGGGAACAGTAGGAGTGGTACATACTCTCCTCAGTCAGAAGGTTGCGTTGGAGGAAGCTTCATTGGAGGGGCTGATAACTTTTTTGGAGCAGTACTGCCATCAGTTTTCAGCTTCTCTGAAGTTTAGCAATCTATTGCTGAACCTTGTATCCAAGTATGGATCCCAGGTCAGGTCGCATCAACAGGTGCTACAACAGGTGGTTTCAAGTACCAAAACCTTTTTGACAAAATCCATTATGACGAAAGTCGCTGGCCTCTGAAAATGATGGATATCTGGCACTTCACAGTGAAGCATCAGGAGTGACCCTCAGAAATCTAGTATGTACTCTGCCATTTGCTGCCTTGAATGGTCAGCTCGTTCTATGGAAAGACTCCCTGATTGAATTGATCTGCATGGGAATTTATCCACGCATATCGATCTCAAGCGTATTGGATTGTCTGAATGTGTATATTTTATTTGATTCTGTACATTCTTGCAGCCGCATCTTGCACGAAAACGACCATTTATAAGAGCCTCTTTAATAATGGTAGATACGTGTATCGTGGTCAGCTGCTGTTTGGTGAAATTGCTTATTTTTGAGGAAATGTACTATTCGTTCATTGTTGGATAGGATATTGTCATTAATTGGCACTTTTTCTTGTTGCTTGTGAGCCTCTTTCAAGTTCAGTAATGGCATCCGAAATTGTTTACTTCAGCGACGAACTTGAGACACCAAAGAATGCTGAAAATGAATTGATTGGTTTGTTCAATGGTCTACCTCATAGGCTTCCAGATTCAGGATGTGGAGCTTTGCAGTAGCTCATGGGTATGAAGGAACGGCTCAAGGCTGAAATTGCACAGCTCGATGAGTAGCAATAGATCTTTTCCCACTTGGTTGTAAGCAGGACTAAATCCAGCATTTCCACGTTATGGCAGGACACCCCTTACAGGATCATCCAAGGAGGGCTTTTAAAACTTTTTAGACCAGTATGTATCTAATTCGCAGGCCCAGGTTAGATGCTGACCAAAGTGATTAAGACTTGTAGTAGGCGGATGACAGGTTTCGGAGGTATAAGCGGACTCCTCTAGCTATTCTGCGGTATCGAATAAGATGACAATGATTGTTCTGAAAAAATTTCGTTATGGATCTCAGATCAGCTCCTTGCATCAACTCGCCCTCCTTCACAAGTTCATAACTATATGAACTCTAGCACTATAAGTACATTGACTTGCAATTTGAACACAGGGTTTATCACGTTTAAAGTGATTTGGTGTTGGTTTTTGATATATTTTAGATCGTTTCGAACTGATACTTGCGAATTGTCCGAGAAGATCCTGCAAGGCTAGATGCTTGTGCTCTATGTGTTATAAATTTTAAATCTGACGATCTGTTGCTTTCTAACACGGATAGAGAGAAGTCGGTAGTTAAAGTTCAGGATGGGTGAATTACCGTTTTATTTTCCAGAGTTGCGTTGGAGCTTTTGCTTTTGAACGAGGTAAGGAGTATTCTTGATTCTATTGTACTACATGCACGAGATAACGTGTATGTACTTGGGTCATTTCTCGGTCATAGTCACCAACTTGACATCTTTTTTATCTTCTCTCGAGTATGGATTGGTGGGTTTACACCCTCTTAAACTAATTGCACCCTCTTAGACTAATTGCCCTAGTATAATTTAACCCTTAAAGGATGACAAGGTGACTTTGGAAATCATCAGTTTTCATGACCATGTGAATTATTGGCTTAAAAAATTGCAAAAGCACTCATTGGAAGTCAAAGTATTGTAGAAGATCTCCCCTTTTCATACAATTTTTATGACCATATGAATCATTGGCTTAAAAAATTGCAAAAGCACTCATTGGAAGTCAAAATATTTGTAGATCTCTCCTTTTCATACAAAATTCTGAGAATGAATAGTTGTAGAAAATATCTCCTTTTCACACAAAATTTTGAGGATGAATAATTGCACTTCTGTCCAAGATGGAGAGATTCTCTATCATCCATTGGACACCAAACGTCTACCTTGACGTTTTAAGGGTTAAAATCCTCAACCAAATCAAGTAGACGTTTTAAGGGTTAAAATCCTCGACCATATCAAGCCTCGGATGTGCTCAACAAGGTTTCTAGAGGTTGGGAGATGAAACATAGATGAAGGGTTGATTTCCTCTTATTTTAATTCCTTTACAACCTTTTCTAAAACCCCACATGGATAACGCAATTCACTAATACTAAGAGTGACTGGACCCCGGTTGACATATTCGGTGCATGTTTCATATTTTGAACTACAGCCTTTGAGGTACATCTCCGGAATCTCACAAGATGTGAAATGCATGCTTTTCTAGTGCTGAATGTTTCCAGCTTATTTAGGATTCGGCCAGTGTGAACCGGCCTTTTTGCCAGTAAGCCTGGCGGGGTGCCGCCTGCTCTCTTGCAAGGAACCACCAAACTGCTTCCCTGTTTCTAAAGTTATGACTTACCTGCAGGCACAGCGTAACCGAACGTTGTTTTATTGCCAGAAGAAATACTATGATTTTAAGATCTGTATGTCACTTTGCTATAAATATGGATATTCTTAAAATAATTAGGCTCATAGTCTGGGAAACCGACAATGAGGAGGGCGTTCAGTTGTCATTATGCTTTGCGTAACTTACCGTATAACTTAGTTACTGTCTTCATGCTCTAACTCAACGGTCCTGTAGTTCACTGTGAGCCTTGTGAGATGCCTCCTAAAGGAGCGTACGAACTTTCTCGGTTGTCTTTTTTAAAGACCTCGTGGGCTGCAGTTGAGGTACCTCTAACATCAATCACGAAGCTTTCAATTGGCTGGTCCCAAGTCATAGTCGGAGTTGATTTTCTCATAATTTGACTTTTGTACGCAAATGAAATAGTTTATTTCGCTCATGATTCAACCCTAGTTTTAATTTTGGCCGTGTATACAAGGGAAATGACGCACTAGATGACCCCACATGACGACTTGAGTAATAAGGTAGTATGCTCTTAAGGGCTGGTCCGCCTTTTTCATAGGTTGTCGTGGACAAAAATATTTTTATATCATTTTTCAGAGAAAGAAAAATAGACATGGAATCTAACACAAGTGGTTTTGTATTTTTTCAAGAATTTTTTAATTACATATAAATTTTCAAAGATTAAGGACATAGGCACCTATTTGTGACTGTAGGTCTCCCAAAATCAGTCCACTTGCAATTGATTAGCTCTTGCAATAGAAAAAATAAATTTTCCTAGACGTGGTCCACTTGAGGATCACCTCATCTCCATTCTCCCCGTTTCCCCAAAATCTAGGGTCCATGTGAAGGCTGGAGAGGATCCGTTTTACAGCACACTCCGTTAGTGGATCTCTCATAATCATTTTCCTAGTCTGTGTGGCCCAAGTTTCCACTACTACAATAAATACAATAATGGCCAGTGAATATAATATATGTCCTGGATAAATATGAGCTCTGTGCGACTTTTGCGAGAAGGAGTGACTGGGTAGCTTGATTTTCTAGGGAATTGTTACGTTTCTCCTCTCAGAATCTTTAATTGTGCACAAATTAAAGATCCTTCGATGAGATGGTTGGTACCTGTGAATATTTGCTAAAAGTTAATATTTGCAACAAAGACACAGTACTATTAAACGTATTATCATAATAACCTTCAACCAGTTTTCATTGAATCACCCCTGCGCATCACAAACAGCTCACCCCATAATCTAGGAAAGCCGGTTCTTAAGATTCCATTCAGAGTTTGACGACTTTATGTAACTCTGAAGTTGGCCGGAAGGCCCGGAACCGTCGTCCGAACGGTGCTTTCCAATCAAAGCTAATAACAGCTTCTGATAAAAAAAAAAAAAACAGGTTATGAAGTTGGAACAAATGATTCAACAGTTGGAACGAAGCTCTGGCTCACAACGAGAGCGGCTCTCAGACCGCATTTAGCGATTTCCCCAAGTGGCCACGTCCATCTTTTTCCACTGTGGGTAACGTTTGTAACCACGCCTGCAGGAAGAAATCCTTCCCTTATCCTAATCCATTAATGTAAAAAAAGTCTCCATTCACCACACAGAATGGGAGAGGTTCCATTTACCATGCAAGGGAACTTTGAATCTTTTGATGCAACAATCATAACATTGTTTTAAAAGCTTAAATCATTCCTCCTTGGAGATTGGGATAATCCTTCTGTGAATCTTTTGGAGTGAATTTAGTTTAATTTGCAAAAGAGTCATTGTTTGGCTGGGAAGTTGCAACGGTAATAAGTATCATGGACTAATTGGGAAGTTGCAACGTTAATTAGTATCATGAACTAATTGGGAAGTTGCAACTTTTGAGGTTCTTGCTTTTAGGGGGAGAAAAATAGTTCTCCAACATTGATTAATCCTTAAACGTTGAGGCAGACATTTTGCGTCCAATGGATGATACAAAATCTCTCCATGTAGGACATAAGTGCAACTATTCATCTTCCAAATTTTGTGGGGAAAGAGAACGTCTTCTACAGTAGCTTGTCTCCCAATGAGTGCTTTTTCATTTTTTTAAGTCAACAATTGACACAGTAGTCAGACAGATGATTTTCACGGTGACCTACTCGTCATTTAAGTGTTAACAATGTTATGATTTGGAAAGTTACACCATCTACAATCTTGCAATTGAGAAAATTTGAATGTCGCTTCTTAGATTTTGAAAAACTAAAATATTTTCACGGACAACTTGTTCCTCTAGTTCTGTGTACTTTTTCCTGTATCAATGGAAATTGTCCATGTGTCTCAAGAAGAAAAAAGAAAAAAGAAAAAAGAAAAAATCTGAATGTCAAAAATAAAGTACTTTCACATTTGTATCACAGCATGGTCAATAGAGCATATACCCTACGTGAAGGTCTGATTCAGACATAAATTAAGTGATTTGGGTAATGTCTGAATGTTTAAAATATTTTAAGAGTTATGTCTGAAATGTTGTAGAAATTTCTCATCCAAATTGTCTGAAAATTTGAATATTTCAAAATTTTGTAAGAAACTACAGAAAAAAATCATTTGCAAGTGAAAATTATCATCAATTTGAGTCTGCCAAAAAGAAGAACGGTGAGGAGCCGCCGAAAGAAAACACCCTGAGAAGCCGCCGAATATGAGAAAGTTAAAACGCCGAGACGTCGAAACCCTAAAAAAAAATTTTACGTGCCGAAACCCTTCGCGCGCGAAAAGTAAAGTATTCCGGCACTTTGGTGCCGAATCAGACCTTCACGTACGGTACTCTAATCCTGAAAGCTAGCTATATAGTCCATATCTAATGAAGCTTGCAGCCGATCGATCAGTCAGAGCCTGTCGTGATATAACCTTATATACCTGTCCACGTTTCACTGCAGCTACCTCGGCTGGATATATACAGTATATAATATTTACCGATCTTCGACTGGGGCAGATTGATCGATCAAGTCCGTCGGAGCCTCGGAGGCGATGTACAGTATGCGTTGCAGCAGTAACTTCACCGATGGATGCAGTCAAACCAGCTGCAGACCCGGGCGCATCTGCTTGCTAGTTGCTGCGGTTTTGAAAACTTTTTCTTCTCTGCGCGTGGCTGGAAATTTCCTTCTAGGTAGGCGCGTGCGACAGTCGATCGAAAACTCTCATATATACAAAAGTCGATCGGTCGGTTTTGGATTCATGTGGCTAATCTCTATTGTTAATGTACTTACTGCGCGCCTTCTACTCTTGCGAGAGCTCCCCAGGTCAGAACTAGCTAGCTAGCTCTGAGCTAGCATTGATATCTTCGGAGACAGAGTACAGTCGCAAGTGTTTTCTCTCCAGCTCGTGGAATTGTTTGCTGCCATCTTCGAAAGGTGCATGGAATTAAATAAGCTTGTCGGTAAGCTAGGAATTATTATTGTCGATTTCAAAATTTGTAGTCTTTGCACTAGTCTTTTCAATGGCGTGTTTCGGAGTGCCGAAATTGTGACGTTCAAGAGCTCGGAGCTCTGAAAACTAGGAATGGTAAAGATCCGAGTGGCGTATGAGTCGGTTTGCAAGCAATACTAGCTAGCAAGGTCATATTCGTTGAAGTTAATGGCGTGTTTCGGAATTGTGGCGTCCAAGGGTCCGTAGATGAGCTTTGAAAACTAGGACTGGTATAGTGAATGTTTCTGTCGGGCAATCGCAGTTTCAACATTAACATCTATTCGTTAAAGTAGGATGATTCCGGCGCCAGAAACTGTGACATATATGTACATAACGGTCTGAAAGCCAGGACTGGTATGAACATATGATTTAGTGCCAAAGTTATTGAAATACCGCCATTCTAACGAAATTGACGCTCACTAGGATGAAAGCGAAGTTCTTTAGCGGTCTAGATGATTGATGAAGGAGAAATCCAGTATGGTAATCGGACAAATTCTCTTTTGTGTCCAAATTCCATTTTTAGTGTATCATCACTGGACATTGACTAAAATTCTTCCAAAAAATTCTTTTGTATGGACATTTTGAATTCCTTCTGACAGTGACTACTTGGATGTGACAGAGGACTTTGAAGTTGTCGGTAGTAAATGATAAGGATCGAAACAAACTAGTGCAGTGCAGTGCAGCAGCGATGGACCAGGTGAACATGGTGCCCGATTTGAAGATAGGGAAATTATTCATCAACCATTGGATAGACTGGGTTTTCATCCTCATTCTCATCGTCCTGGAGGTGGTGTGTCAAGTGGTCACGCCGTTCCAACGCTATGTGGGAGCTTCCAATTTCGCCACCCAGTCGATTTTGTACCCGTACAAGCACAACACTATTCCTTTCCAGGCTGTACCGGTACATAACTATATAACTATGCTTTTCAATTTGATTTCCCTTAAAGGAGACTGTCGTTTCTGCTCACCGAACGTTGTCAAATGAAGAATTGGCGTTAGAAACTGATGGTCGTATTCAAAGCGATATTCTATGTCGTATTTCAAAGTGTCAAAAGTCGTAAGATGTGGTTAAATGTAGAGAGCTCTTAGTATTTGACTGGTGTAGATCTTCGTGGACATTTGGAAAGTGTCAATTTCTTGAAATTTCGGGAAATCTCTTTTGATCGGAGTTTGGGAATGCTTTGTGTTGGGCAGGGCATTGCTCTGGGGATTCCACTAGTATTCATTGTGAGCCATTTCTGCTTCAAAAGGAACGTCCAGGATCTGCATCACGCAATTTTAGGTATGATCGACCTGGCATGATTTAATTTTTAAAAATTTGAATTTTTTTCTGCCGGTTCTACACATCATTCGATCTTCCATCTTCATTGCGTGTACGGTTGAGTGTCTGTGAGTACAACCATCACCAAAGTAAGAGATATATAATTAATCTCACAAGTCTTTTTGAAGTAGTACTACTGTAGCTAGTTAACAAGCACCTAAGTTTGCGAAGAGTGACTCAGTCTGTCTCTTTCATAGCGCAGCTAAGAGAGGCTTTGGAACTTATTCATTTATTTTCAATTTTAAGATTAGATTTCAATCGTACCTTAACTATGATCGATGATTGTACAGGGCTGCTTACGACCGTTGCGTTAACAGCCGTCATCACTGACTCAATAAAAGATGGAATTGGACGACCCCGCCCTCATTTCTTCGCCCGCTGCTTCGGAAGCCCTCTGGCCAAGGCTGTGAGTTCAGAAACCGATCGAAACTCATTCATTGCTCTTTGAAACTCAGTGTGGAGTGTACTAAGACATGAACATGAATTAATTCAACGATTGATTTGTAATACAATGGTTCTGCGAGAACAGAGACGCAATTATAGGATTACTTGTATGGATTTTTGGTGATTGGCATTTGAGGATACCCAAGTATTATAACGTACCAGACCTTCATATATTCGTGTTGTCACAGGCGTATGATGCAACAGGGAATGTCATCTGCTCGACAGCTCCGAGCGACATGAAAGAAGCATACAAAAGCTTTCCCAGTGGCCATACCTCATGTACGTGCCTTTACGCTTTTGATTTGCCAAATCCTAGACTAACTCCATGTATGTTGAATGGTGAAGGGAAAAAATAATAGGGCGGGCGGGCTTTTTCCTAGTAATCTTAGACAGTTGCTTACCTTGCATGAAGATTTTTGAACATCTATCTAGAAAGAATTTTGGTATGCAATGCGGTTTCTGAGCCACAACCCTCTGTTACTCAAGGTTCACTCTAGAGTTGGGGATGCACAAAGGAAACCCATTCAGAATGAATACAAACGGAATTCGGCAGAATTCGGCTTTTGTGATTATTCTTTACAAAATCTGCATTAATTTTGTGATTATATTGTTGAGATAGTTTCCAGCCATGATTATTTATGGCTCCACTGATCATGCATGGTCGACGTGATATGTGATGATAATTCCTGTGTGGTTGTTGAAAGTAGAATTAAGTCTGCTACTACTCTACTAGCATCAATGTCATGACATTGGCACCAAATTATGACCTTGAACTGCTCAATGCTCTAAGAACTAGACCCAGTATAGATTATAATTAGTTTCCAGATCATGCTCATCTGAAAATGTGCCAATATACAGCATTAAAAAGATTTCTTAGGGTCGTTTGTGGACATGCATGCAGGGTCTTTCGCAGGGTTGGGATACTTGGCGATGTATTTGGCAGGTAAGCTGAGAGTGTTTAACCGTGAAGGGCACTCGTGGAAGCTGTTTCCGATTATTCTGCCACTCTTGGGGGCTACATTCGTGGCCATCACCCGTGTGGACGACTACTGGCATCACTGGACCGACGTGTCTGCAGGAGCTGCAATTGGTGAGCACTGAACCTCATAATGCCCAATGCAAATAACATTTGCAAACTTAAGACTGAACCAAAGATAACAAGAAATCCTATACTTTGTTAAGAGTTGCAAGTGGTGGGGGCTATCAGCAGTAGCCCTCCCAAAAATCTCACTTAGGAGGTGTTTCAGTTCTCCTTTTTTGGATGTGGACTAGTCCAAATAACAGGAATAAGAATGATGAGGGTGGCACTTCGGTGCTCGTTATTTGGCATTATTACTCGTACTTCTTTAACGTGGATTAGAAATCTGTCATCTCAAATGTGACGTAAGGTGTCATAAATATAATGGATTATCACCGACGTAGCTCTTGCTTGCTGGTTCACTCTGCAATAATGTAAAGTGGGCCTCCTCCAATATTTAAAGGACTTTTCTAAAGCGACAGTGATTTTAGGAGCTGATCAGATTCAGTGGTCAGACTTCTATCATTTGAGCACCAAAATAAAGAATTGAAGAAGTATTGAAGAACTTGGAATTTTAGATGAGTATTGATATGTCTTGATTTGCATTCTTTTGAAACAGGACTCATATCGGCATACTTTTGCTACCGCCAACACTTCCCCAGCTTGTTTGATGAACCCCGTAAGTGCCTTTATTTTTTATTTTTTATTTATGTAGAGCATATTATATAAGATTGTTAGTTGTTTTTTCAGAAATGCCAGCCTGATTGGATTGATACTCAGTCATGTAAAGCCACAAGTACAGATTTAACTTGCTATCAAAGTCAAGAGCTATCATTTTTGTGTACTTGCACCTACCCATTGATCGATATGTGGAAGTACACTTACATGAACCACTCTAACTTCCAGATGGTCGTGAGAAATTGAGAACTGTTGTAATTGATCTTCACAACACTGGCTGACACTGTCATAACTAATGAGCAGAAACATGAAAAGATTATTTAATTCCAAACTCACAATCCACTCCTTTTGTGGTTCATGTTTTGCAGCTAACTTTCCTTACCCATACAAGCCGCGCACCAAAAGTGCAAGTAGGTCTAGCTCCCGCCCAGTTTCACGTCAAACTCCAATGCCAGAGGAATTAAGACCATATGAGGACAGGAGCAATGACTTAGAGCGAGGAGGCTCAGGAGTTCCCATGATAGATCCGGAATCACGGACTTAGTGTGTTCACAACATCCAGCTTTGAGGGTGAACCTTGTATTCTAATTCCTGTTTTTTCTTTTTGTCCAATTGGTAGTTTTTCAAGTTAAATATGAAGTTTTACCAAGTGGGAGTATAGTTGGATGGATAATACTTAGTATTTACTGATAGTAATTAGAATTGGGATTTAAAAGGATTTTATGGTTGATTGGTAATTATGCCTTTTGACATTTGGGGTATTTAGCCTTTGATGTTCCAATTGTAATTTAGCTTACCTCAACAAGAAGGGACTCCTTTCCAAAACAGAAGTAAAACAGTTGTGTGAATTTGTATTTGTTTTGTTGTGATTAATATAGTGAATGTTTGTAATTATGTATGTATAATGCTTAATGAGTAATTGTGTATTTGCAAAGTCTGATCGTGTGTGAGTGTAAGAATATCAATTAGAAGAGAAATTGTATAACTCATCCGTGAGTGGAATTTGTTGAATGAGAATTGTTGAGAAAACCGATTGTGAGGGTAAATGCGAAATTGAGATGTGTTTTGTGTATGTGGAATTGGATGAGAATTACTAATAGGAAAGATTGAACGAATTCAGTGTGTAATAATGAGTAATTGGTAATGAGTAATTAGAGAGAATAGTATCATGTGTAATTGAATTGAGGAATTAAGCATCTGTGTGAACAATTGAAAAGAAATTATAGCAAATTATATGCAGATTACAATGTGAAAATTGGATCAATTGGAGTTGAAAAACTGTGAGATTAAAGTTGCAAGAAAATATATGTAAGGCAATTGGAATATTGATTGAGTAGCAATTACATTATGATGGGAAGAGTTATAAAAAGCCGGCCAATTAGAATTATTGAACTGTAATAAAGAGATGCTATTGAAGAAAGCAATTAGAAAAGATGTTGCTATAATTTGTTGCTGAATATCAAATGGAAGACTAATTGGAAATTTTAAATGGATTGTTGGTGTTGATTTATTGGAGCAAAAGATCAATTGGAGAAAACTACAAGATTATAGACTATTAAAGTGTAATAAGTAATTCTACAACTATAGATATTGATACGTAGTAGAGAATTGTAAAATTCACAATTTTGCAATTGGCAATTTTTAGGGTGAATTTTAGATTCTGTATTGATGTAAATTACTTCCTAGAGTTCGAACTCAATCTATAGGTGGTTTGTTTTAGTATAATAAAATAATAAAAATTCCATCTATAAACCCATTTCAAAATATGCCATGAATTTACAATGCTATTGTAAAGTGTTAGTAGTCTACTGTTGTAAATATAGGACCAAACAAATGCTCATACTTAAGTAATGTACACACTAAACTCATATTTACGTAAACTATGCTTTGTTGCAAACTCAATGGTGGGCTACATTGTACAATACACTTTGCCTTGGTTGTCTAAGAACCTTTGGCATATTTTTTCTCCAAAATCCTCGAGTAAATCCATGCAAATCTCTTCTAATAATAAAGGGTTAATATAGGTTGTTTTTATATCAAATTGAATTCGATCAAAATCTTCTACTCTTGCAATCACCAACATCATTTGTATAGTCTCAATTTTTGTTGTTGGAGCTAAGGTTTCCTCATGATCCATACCATAGGCTTGAATGGAATTTTTTGCTATTAAATGTGCTTTGAAATAACTCCATTAGCTTAGACCTTGATTTTGAATATTGTCACTTATTCTTCATAGTAGATTTCCCTTTTGGTAAAATCTCTTTGGTTCATATTTTGTTCTTGAGTAATAAGACTACTTCTTCTATTATAGATTTCCCCCACTACTCCTTAAACTCACTTTTGATAGCTCGATTATAAGTTTTTGGCTCTTTTAAAAAAACTATAAAAATTTAATGCTACTTTCTTTGTCAACAATGATGCATAATGGAGATAACGATGATTTGTTTCTATCTCGAGAATTTCTTCATGATTTTTTGTCCACCTATGTTGGCTTGGTGGAATTGTATAAATCATCAATCTACCTTGTTCGTAATGTTGTATATAATTTGTTACTAAAAGACATTGATGAGATTGAGTTATAGTTCTTTCTACTCCCAACACTCTCAATACTCCTACTCTTTCCAATATTCTCACTTCTCCCACTAATATTAATTCTCCCACCACGTACTTCCATTGCCTCTAATACTCTCCATCCTCCCATTGTCTGCACTAATAGGTGTTTCCTACATGTTAGTTAGCATCACAACTTCTTGATATCCTTGTAGATTTTGATCTATACATTTAGGTGATGAAGGAGAATCATTAAGTTTAGGTGGTGTGATAATTCTCTCATAAGTACTTGGAAGAATTATTGCAACTTTAGTAGCTTATTTATGACCATTAGTAAATGTCTTGAATTTTGGACAGCTCTCCTCATTAAATATAACATTATAGTCAACTATGATCTTTTTGTTTGGGGACACCAAAGACCATAGGTCTTGACAATATTACAGTAGACTATTCTCACTTTGTTATCAAGCTTCTGGCATTTTTACTTACAAATATGGTTGTAGCATGAGCTTCCAAATTCTTTGAAATAGCTAATATCTATTTTTTCCGGATTCCACATCTGAAACTATGTAGATCCTAGAATTGCTTTGTTAGATACACAATTAAGAATATACACTATTGTATTAATAGATTCTGCCCAAAATTCCACAAGTATATTTTGATGATTTAGCATGAATCATTCTTTCTTCACTGTTGTTTGATTGTCACACTCTACTGCTCCATTATCTTCTGGATAGTATGGTCTTGTAAGATTATAGCAAATGCCTTTGATTCCCATTGTTTGTTTGTAATTTTTATTTCCTATCTCATTCTTTACTAGGCTTTGAAATGATGTCAAAATGTCTTGTCAATGCTTTAAAAAAATAATAATAATTTTTCAATTATTGTTTTTCTAAGATAGATCATTAAGTTGCCTATATAGTTTTTGCAATGTATTGATGTATATTGCTATTGAGTCTCCCTCACCTAGTTTATAGCAAAAGTAAAGCTATGGTACACTCTTTTGAGTGTTTGCCATGGTACACTCTTTTGAGTGTTTGTCATGGTACACTTGAAGCTATGTCCACATCTCAAATGAGGTTCTACAATTTATCATGTCACACTTGTGATAAAAATCAATTGATCTTAAAATGGCTACACTGGCATGCTTATTTTGCTTCTCCCATTATTTTTTCTCTTTACTGCTCATAGTATGGAGCTTCTTTTTTGTTTTGTTTACGAACAAAAATAAGTTGCAAGAAGTAAAGATGAATGACATATGTATCTTTCATAACTCAAAATTGGTACTATCATATCTCTAACCTCATTAACCCTTTAAAGACCAAACAATGTTTTTTTGGTAATATAGCAATTTTGAACAATTTACTGTGAACAAAAATTTTATTTTTTTCTTTGAAATTTTCACACAACATGTGGTTAAAGAGTAGCCTTGAAGTGCAACAATTTCATAAGTTTTGATTATATGATTAAAAATTTATTGTATGATATGTTGATTCTATTGCTCAACGGGCAGTTTAAGCAAAAAAAAAACTTTTAATAAATAAAAATTTGTAATTGTTTTCCTACATTTATATATGTGTGGAACGCTTTTAATTATTCCATTATAATGTTTTGAAGTTGTTTACTAACATTTGTGTGTTTTTATGGTTTTTGAATCATAGTCTACTAATAATTTTAAACCAATTCATCCAACACCTTTTCAAAATGCAATACAAAAAAATCTTTCTCATCAATGCTTTCTTTAATATAAATCAACATAAACATAGACTTCCCTACACCAGCAGTACCTTGGAAAATTCACGCTTCTTGGCCTTTGGGTTCTTTATAACACATATAGATCTAAGCATTTCTATTCATGGAAGAGGGTTTTTAATTTTTTTTTTATTTTCCTTTAATATCACCTCAATTGCAATGACTATATTATCTCTATAATATCACCCTTTGTAAAAAGGGACTTTCTTCTTCGACATCCTCTACTCTTTTGAAGTGTGCCTTGAGTTGGTCCATATATTTCTTCCAAAATGAAAGTTCTTAGGAATTTTAGTTTGTGGTCAATTATGGAATTTCTACATTAAAATAAAATTTAAAGTCCTTTATTTAACTCAGTATTCAATATTTTTGAATAAATAAATAAAAATAGTGGATGTAAATTGTTTTTACAACATTACAACCATTGGGATCGGAATTTTTTAATTTAATAACTAAATTCTTATCAAGCTAGTATTTTATTTATTTTTACTTACTATTTTTTCAAACATGAATACGAAATATTTTTTGTTGAAATTTTTTATATATATTTCCAACTTATTTCTTGAACATATTATGGAGAGTTGTAGGATCTATACATTTTTGTTTAAAAAGCTTGATAGATGAAACCTAACCATTTGGGAAGAGTTGAAAATACTAATTTTTAAAAGTCAAGCATGATGATTTTGCAATCGGTAAGGTTTTCTCTTTTGCAAATTTAGGAGGGTATAATCTAATAAATTAACAAAAAAATTCCTACAGTTGAATTTGTTGATGAATAAATATAGATGAAGTTTTTAGCCTTGCTTTGGATTTGAGTATTTGAAGTACTTTTTGGCTTAAAATCATCAAATTACTTTGGGGATTAACCTATGGAGACACAACTATATTCTTTGCCTAGTTTAGTAAATCTTAATTGGACTTGTATTCTTCTT
This sequence comes from Climacium dendroides, assembly GCA_950106755.1. Taxonomy (NCBI): domain Eukaryota; kingdom Viridiplantae; phylum Streptophyta; class Bryopsida; order Hypnales; family Climaciaceae; genus Climacium; species Climacium dendroides. The sequence goes on from OX467088.1 coordinate 24,254,774, forward strand.
GAACTATTCAATAGCTTCCTCAAAATATTGAATTTGCTTTATGTCTAACTAGACTGACTTTACCTTTTCTATTTAGACAAGAAGACTTTCCTTACAATACAAGAGCAACTATTGCAAAACATGGACTGATAACCTATTTTAAATATAGAACCTGTAAATAACCTATTCGGATTTTTAGTTTCATTTTTTTGTGTGTTTTTATATGGTTTTAGTTATGTTTTGTTTGATTGGTGTTCCAAATGGGTGATTTTTGAATGTATTTAACCAATTTGGAAGTTATTTCTTTGTGTTTATCCGGATGCAATCAAGCATGAGCCACGGTGATGGGATTGGAGGGGAAGCCAATTCGGAGAGTGAAGGCAGTTTTGAGTTGTCTGAGGGTAATTCCTACTTGTAATGCAGGATGACAATTCCAAGTTGGAATGTTCTGTGTTTTTGTCCAAGTAGGAACTGTTTGTAGCCAACTAGGTCGGAGCTGTTGTGGTTTCCAAGTTGGTTTGCCTGTGGTCGGCAGTTAGGGTTGTGCGGGGTGTTGCAAGTGCCAATTTGGGAATTTGTGTGTGTAGTTGAGGGACGGTTATTTTTGAGGTTCCTAATGGGTAGTTTGCGAGTTTTGAGGTGATGTCAAGTTGGTTAAGGAACTGCCTGGCTTGGGGTTTTAAAGTCGAGTTTTCTGATTTGGAAGGCACCCACTGTTTGAGAGAGTCCAGTGCAAGTCCCAGTCCAAGTTGGCTGCGTATTTGATGTTTTTGTGCTTGTTTGTGTGTGTGTGTTTTTCCAAGTCAGATACTTGATGAGTGTGTGTTCTAATTGGTGTGCTGTGAGTGTGAGTATGTATCTCTGGAGTGGTTGGATACAATTTGGAGAAGTGTGCAGATGATGAAGTTTGAAGCGGAAACAATTTGGTGATGTGGAGTTAAGCGGTGAAGTGAATGAGGATGAAATGAGGAGCAGATTAGGAAGTGTGTCTTAGTCGGAAATGTTATGCAAAGTGGTGAGAGTCACTGTAAGGAGCTGATTTCCAATTTGGAGAAGTACAGTGATAGTTTATTAAGCATTAAGTGATGGAAATAGGACCCAATTCGGAGCTGAAAAGTATATGGGTGATGTGAGCCCGAATAGATTATAGCTGTAAGATCAATTTGGGTAATGGAGTGAAGTCTGATTTGGAAGGATCAGTCAGAGAGTTAATTGCTGGGATAGCAAATAGGAGATCCAAATCGGAAAGTTGAAGTGGAGCGAAGCAAGAGCAGTAAGATTAACTGCTAAAGAAAACATTATTTTTAACGGTGATATGCTCACCAATTCGACTTAATGAAAAGTGTAATTCAAGCAAATAGGTGTTGGTTGTGCTGAATGGAAATGTATGTTTAAATTGAAATCGATGAGTGGTTGTATGTGTGGTTTCAATTTGGAAATTGGAATAAGTGCCGAATTGGTCAAGTGAGGAATTGGCAGTTGTTGTTGAAATTCAAATTGGACTGAGAGTTGATTGAAGTTATGGATATGAGCAAATTGAGAAGGCTCTGTATGTGGAATGCATGGTGTCATGAGTGCTTACCCAAGTTGGTTTTATAAAGTTTGAATGTTGTCTAAGTTAGGATCCTGAGTTGGTCTATTAAACCAAAGCAACAGGTCTCAAATTTGAGAGTTTCCGAATGGGTGTGAGAAATTAATTTATCCAATTAGGAAATCAGCATAGTATGAGAGAGAGAAGACTGTGATAAAAAAATATATATAAAATAAAATAAAATTCCAAGTTAGTAAAAGGAGAGGATAAATTCTGCAAGTGCAAGAGTCACATCAAAGTTTAAGAAGGAGATAAAAGAATCCAAATCAGAGATCATGGTTGTAGCCAAAGCCGGAGACAAGGACCAGCTGAAGTGTGACATATCCGATTTGGAGAAAGACAGGAAGTTGAGCCTAGCCAAGTTGGAAGATCGTTGCTGAGCCTGTACCAACAACAACACCAATTCCGATTTGGTGGAAAGACGAAAGAATCCAACTTGAAGATTAAAGATCAATTCCAATTGGATGATACTTAACCTTGGTGGTTTTAAGAGTGGAGTGAATAATTAAATTATTAATTATTACATAAATTGTGAGGAATTAAATTAATACTAGTTGGAAGTATGCATTCCTTGTGTGTTTTAGCTCTTTATTAGTACGTTCTTATATCGTTGTAGAAGTAGTCCTATTAGAATTGCCTCCCTAGGAACGAATTAAACTATTTGTTTAGATAATCCGATTAGGATCTAGATTTAACTACAGAACCATACAAGTAATCGTACTTATGAAACGTACACAACAATCTTGTGTTCACATAAACTATGTTTTATTACAAACTCAATAATGTACTACATTGTAAAAGACAAGACAACAAACAATAACAATAAAGCTTCAAAAGTAGTCATAGTCTTCTAGGAGATATAACTAAGTTTACATTTGTAATATAAAGCCTCATGTAAGGATCATCCAAATGGAAATATCATTTACTTCAAAGCTTCATCTAAGGTAATTGTTTATTTATTTATTTATTTATAACAATATATGATTATCATCACAAAGATGAATCATTCCAATGTTTACCCATTCTAAGTAAAGTAGGTGCACATTTTCAAAACAAATCCTTGCTTCCAAGTGACCTAAAATAATTGTCCTTATGGATTTAGTAGAAAATCAATGTTGACATGTTCATTACACATGCGGAACAAACAATTATTGAAATTCTGGAAATTCTTTGCAAAAATCATCATAATATTCTCAAGTAAAGTAACTATATTTCAAATGAATAGTGTACCCAAGATAGCCCCTACATACTATTGATATTAATTTGATGTCTCTAAATTTAGAATCCTAGTGATAATATCAATTTTTTTACTTTTATTGGTTTTAAATTTTCTTACCTTAACTCCTTTTGAAATAAATAATACCTATGAGGTAATTGGAATGTTCCATAGGTATAGTTACTTCAAATACACATGCATTTTTAAATTAAAAATTGTAACCTCAATGGATTTTTTAAAGTAGGATTCTTTGAAAACCACAAACCATTTATAAGAAGATGACATGAGTACTGTATACTAAGAGAACTTTGTAGTCAAATGCTATTTGACATGTATATATGTATCCTTAAACATGCAAAACAAAAACCATAGCTTCTTAGCAGTTTGGTTAGAAAACAAATAATTTAAAAGATGTGTGAATTATTGACCTAAGTTTGTGAGTTGAATTTTTCTATATTGAAGTAGGCCTATCACCAAAGTACTTTGCCAAAAATAATTTGATTTTTGAACCAATAGGTGCATTTTTCATTTCTATAATAATCTTAAAAGTCATACATCACACTTTTGGGCCTCATTTATGCACTTCCATGGGTATTTAGTTGCACAATTATTTTATTATCTAGATTAGAGCACGCACTCTCTTCTTCAAAATTTTGAAATATAAAGGATTTTTCATTAGGTTGGAAAATTACTACATGCACATCATTTAGCAAAAATTGGATGTGGTAATGACAAATTGGTAATTATGTAGTTTAGAAAGACTAACTATATATAACCATTGCCACAATCAAAATGTATGTAAAAATAATTTTCTAATTTTTTAATTCATCAAAAACTTCAATAAGTTTCACATTGTAAGCCCAAACTCCACAAAACAAAGCCCACATACACCTCCCCGCTGAGGGCTTTTTGATAGTACTAAGCATGCAATTGGGGATGCACAGTCCAAGAAATCTCATTATAACAAATAACAAACAATCTAACTTAATTGATAGAATGATTACAAATATTTTTCTTGTTTGTCAAGAATCTAAATTTTAAACTCAACAATACTTCCAAAATTTTAATGAAAATATGTAAGGATGAAAACATGATCATCCATCCACCCATTAAGTTAGGTTGTTTGTTTTGTTTTGTTTTGTTTATGACATTGAGATCTTTTGGACTGTGCATCTCCCAATTGCATTCTTGGTATTGTTAGAGAGCTCTTGACAAAGAGGGGTGTATGGGCTTTGATTTGTGATGTTTGAATCTACAATGGAAAAGTTATTTTTTGAGGTATTTTTGGATCTGAACCCCTAAAGGACCAAGGCCTTTTGGAGGGCCAAAAAACACTCAAAACTACCATTTTTATAGCAAAGAGTAAAAAAATTTGAATTTTTTTCCACATCTAACTATAGGATCTTATACCTAACTAGTATAAAAATGTGTGGAAAAAAATTCAGAAGTTTTAATAGGAGAGATTGTAAGATATCTGCATTTTAAATGAAAAAAACAAGTTTTTCAATACATTGTGGGACTTTATTATTCAACTTTGAACCTTCTTAACTAAAATTTTCTGCACTATAGAGTTTTGAGGTTTAATTCTTTATGGTGAAGAAATGAGTTGAGACTCTAGGAAAAAAAAAGAATTTCAAAAAAATTCATTCTTAAAAAAATTGGTAAGTAGAAATAGATATGAAAGAGAGGGAAAATCTAAATTATTAATATCTCTAAAATGAAATTAAAATGCACTAATCCCAATGGTGGGATTGTTCTAGAAAGCAAACTAAACCATGTAGAACTTTTGTTTTTGATAAATTGTAAAAATCACATTAAGAAATGAATCCAACAAGTTATTTTTCAAGAAGATGCTTTAATTGGCCCCAAAACAAGATTGTCTATAACTTTCTCATAATGAATCTGAATGGAATGAATTAAAGCTTTACATGTAGAAAAAATATAATCTATGAGAAAAAAATTCAATTTTTTTCTCAAATTTTCAAGCTTTTTGTTGCTGCTATTTTTCCCTTGTTTTGAGCTAATTTGGACATAAGAATTGTTCTTGGGCACCAATTGAAAAAAAATTATATTCCCATGAAGCTAATCAATTTTCCTATCTTCAAAAAAAGTTTCAAAAAATCATGACAAAAATTCATCCTATAGGTACTCTCCCAAAATCCCATTTGTCCCCAAAAGGACAATGGTCTTCTAGGGATTAAATTATAGAAAATTACTCTTACTTTTATTTTTGATTGTGGCAATGGCACAAGGCACATTAGTTAGGATGAAATCATGGCTAGTTTTTGTGACATTATGCACTTAATATAATAGATTTTAAAATTAAAGAGCATATATCAAGACTTAAAATCAAAGCAAGCAAGAAGTGCATATAATTGATTCTATTTTTGGTGTAAGAATGGAACAATCTGGTTAAGTGTCCGGAGAAATGAAAGTGTCCAATGAAAAACAATTTTATTATTAGAAGAGATTTGAGGGCAGTAAAAGACTATGGGTTCCCATGAGTTCCCAAACTACGGGAAACTCTAGGAACTTTGCCAAAGCAGTTTGATGTGGTTGAGACCATGCCACGTCAAATAATATTAATTAATTAATTAATATTTTTATAAAATATTTTTATAATATTTTTAATTAAAAATATTATTTATTTATTTTTTAAATATTCTGATGCGTTCACAGCCTGCAGAACAGGCCTGAAACGGCCCTTCCCAGCCCTCAAACCTCTTCTACTGTTTTTCAAAACAGCGACAAACCTAAATTGAAACACCTTTGTTTACAAAACCACAGTTTTCTTCTCAAACCTGTCCACTCATTAGTGACTCTTCAGATTTTCGAATTTGCAACAACAGAAGACTTTTAGAAGTACCCACGTGATAAATGCATGCCCCGCCAGGCCGTAATATTCCGTAATATTCTTCCCCCCCCCAATAAAACCACCCAACAAATAATTTCTCTAGAGTTTTTCAGAATCTATTTTTAATCACTCCTATTTTTGAATATATAACTTAAGTTCCAACCTCCTGAAATATATTCCCTCTTTCAGTTGGTGTGACATACCGTTAAAATACTGCAAAACAGACTGATTGGGGGGGCAAGGGACTGTACCGGAAGTGTTGAAGCTGCTGTGCATCTGGTTGCCACTACTGCACGTTGTACTCTATTATTGCCTCCATTCCACTACAATTCTTGGGTTCCATCTTCCACCTTCAGGATTTGTTCACAATTGCAGTAGTGCAGCATTGCATCTTTTCGTTTTTTTGTTGAGTGTTTCAGCAGCTGGAGTGATGAGCAGTAGACACAATCAAAGCCTCTACAATCTCCTCGCCAGTGTGCTGATCTTGTGAAGCCGAGCTTGGGGTTCATCTCTCCAAATTCACCTTGAGTTTGCATTTTGCAGGTATTTCACGTTCGCAATTTGTGGAATTTTAGCTTTTGTGGGGTTTCTGAACGATGTGATGCAGAGTGGTAGTGCTTACAGATCGTGGGTTTTTTCCTTGGCTCACGACGTGACATGTATTCTGTTGCGTCCGGATCAGCATCTGCTGTTTTGATCCTCTGTTTTGATTCTCAAAAGAATTTTAGCGCACCAGTGAGGAATCTGTCTTTGCGTCAATTGTAGAGATCTCGTATTAGGGTTTCGTATCTGCGTTAGGGATTCTCAGCTGGCACACGCTGCAATTCGGACGCGTCAAGGGCGCGTTCGTGGTGGACGATTGTTATCCTTGTACTTGTTTACTTTATTTTTGCTAAATTGGATTGTTTGTGTACAGATTTGGTGCTCTGAGCTCGTGGTGTGGGGATGAACTCAGCGTGATAGTCTTTTTATTGAGGTTGTGTGAGAGGCGGTGAAAATGCTGCGATTGCAGTGTGCTGTCCAGCACTACGATTGGGGTCGGATTGGTGCAGGCAGTGAGGTCGGTCGGTTACATGCCTTGGCTTCGGGCGATCCCGTGGACGATGTGCCATATGCGGAGCTTTGGATGGGCACTCACACATCGGGTCCTTCTCGGGTGGTGACTGAGAAAGAGAATTCTGAGCTTCTCAAGGACTGGCTTGCTGCACATTCGGAAGCGCTTGGGCCGATTGTGTTGGAGCGATGGGAAGGAGAGTTGCCCTTTCTGTTCAAGGTTGATCCTCAAAACTTTCTTGCTTTAAAAAGAATATAATAGTATTTGGGATCCAAATCAATTACTGATCGTGGAAGTCTATTGTAACTTTGGAGAGGTCGAAATGGATTTGCAAAGTTGCAATACGTTAGTGGAATTTGTTTCGATTCGTTTATTGAACAACCTCTGAACTCATTATGAACTTCTGACCTGTGTATTTCGTATTGTACGCCTCAATTATTTGAAGCGATAATATAATCAAGTAAAGTAGAGTAGAGGCTGCATTAACCATACAGTACATTAGATGTTCCATTGACCATACAGGTGAACTTTGATTTGTGTTAAAGTGTGTAAACAGTTAATCTATTGACATTTAGTTTTTTGCAATTATTTTTTAACTAACACAGAATAAATTTGCAAAAATTTGAGACGACACAAGTTTCTAGCTTGTTGGAGGCAAAGGCTCAAAGTCACCTGTATGTTGAATGGAACCTCTCCCTTGCTGTATGGTGAATGGAGACTTTACACTATTTAGGGTTTCAATTATCGACTAGGATGGACATAAAGGATTTCTCTATTGCTTGAAGTGAAATTTGAATATATTTATGCTTTTCATAGAGTGTTTGGGGGTTTATGTAGCCTTAGTACGCAACTGATCATCGACAATTAGGGGTTGGTAGGTGTTGTCTGTGGCGAAGGCGTTGTCCATTCAGGCGCATCCCGACAAACAGTTGGCTCAAGTTCTTCACAAGACGCAGCCACAGAACTACAAGGATCACAATCACAAGCCAGAAATGGCCCTGGCCCTCACGCCTTTTGAGGCCTTTTGTGGTTTTGTCTCTCCGAAGGTGTGAATACTTGTCGTAGCTTTGCAATCTTTTTTCAGTATATAGACGCTGTTATGCTGCTCCACTATGTATAGTTCGTACTCGATTCAATACGTTTTTCACGATATTATTGCTTTTGTACTTGCTTATTTTGAAATTAGCTGTGGTTGTTCCTCAAAGCAACAGTTGATCTTGTATTTCAGTGATGGACAAAGAGTTGCTCGCTCTCTTTACAATCGTCAGTCTATTTGGACCTTTACGGTGTGAGGCAAGTATTATGTTGGGCTAAGCTTATGGTGGTCTTCGGTTCATTCGTGTAGGAGCTGAAGCAAGCGGTGGAAACAGTACCTGAACTGAGGTCAGTTCTAGGGGAGGACACATGTCAAATTCTTGTTGAGATCGGACGAAGCAGTGTTGAGGGAGAAGAGGCAAAGCGAACACTTAAAGAGGCTTATACAACCCTCATGACTCTGCCCAAGGATGTGGTGACTTCCACAGTCTCAAAGCTTGTCACACGCCTTGTTAAAGATGAACAAGTATGTGCCTCCCCTCGTAGATGTTTTGATCAGACTGGCCACTTTGGTTGTTTGCAAGTTCTGATAGTGAATTTTTTTCCTCAACAGGTGCGAGAACTCACAGAGAAAGAATCGCTAGTCATTCGACTGGAGAAGCAGTATCCAGCAGACATTGGTGTTCTGTCCATCTTCTTTCTAAATTACTTGCGACTTGCTCCTGGTGAGGCTGTGTGCCTTGGTGCCAATGAACCTCATGCGTACCTAGCTGGAGAGATTGTGGAGTGCATGGCAGCCTCAGATAACGTGGTCCGGGCAGGTTTCACTCCCAAGTATCGGGACACTGAGACACTTTGCTCAATGCTAACTTACAAGCAGGTAAGAATTTGGTTGTGACATATGGTTTATGTGACACGTATATTTTGAAATCCATTCTCTTCTCACCAGATGATGAGTCTGTGAATACTCTCATGATGATGAGTCTGTGAATACTCTCATGATGATGAGTCTGTGAATACTCTCATGATGATGAGTCTGTGAATAGTCTGTGAATACTCTCATGCTAATTTAGGGTTTCTGATGATGTGTCACGTCTGCTACTGAGTCGGATTCTCTTTTTTTTGGCATGCACAGGGTCGGCCAGAGGTGTTGACAGGCACCCATGTCAGTGCTTACACCACAAGATATACTCCACCATTCGCTGAATTTGAAGTGGACCATATCTTGGTGCCTGTTGGTGCGTCAACCGAGTTTCAAAATCTAGGACCTTCTATTTTCCTTGTTTTTGAAGGTATTGGTGCGATTGCCCAATCCGGCACTGACGTTGTCACCGGTGTTACGAAGGGGGACGTCTTTTTTGCGCCTGCAGCTCAAACGATCGAAATTGTGGCTACAGTTGAGGTGGACCAGGGCCCTGCCTCTCTCAATCAAATTCCTCTGCGGTTGTATCGAGCTGGGGTTAACAGCTGCCTCTATCATCCTCACCATGTTGTGGCTTGATTGCTCCTTGATGAGATGCAAGTTTGAAGATTCCATTATGCTCGTCTCAAAAGGTTTGTGAGTGATACTTTCGATCTTTGTATGCATGTCTCTAGCAAAGACCTGCATGGTTCCCAGTAGGTATCGTACATATTCAAGGAATGTGAGTTGAAGCTGTATAGTGTAGGATGTGAAGCTTCTTATGAACTCTGTGAAAGAGTTGTAGGTTACTAAATTCGGGTTTAGGTAGACCTGGCATAGGAAATAGAAAGGCTAGTGCAGTGTTGTGCTCAACTTCAGATCATTTTTCATCGATTCGTGCATAAGATCTCAGTCTGTGACTTCAGAGAATATATTGCAATAAGAGCAATCTACAATAAGCTTCAGGTGTACGAAAAATAGTGAGGATTGGATTAGTATATTCTGATTTGTCTGCTATTTGCAGGATTATTGTTCAGTGCATTAGTGCTTGTTTCATGGCAACCCTTGTGGTCTTCTTTTCCAGGTATCAACATGGTAAGTGGTGACTTAGTTGGGACCCTTGATTCTTGGTGACTTAGTTAGGACCTTTGTCATGGCTATCAAGCGTCGAGGAAACTTGCCAACAAGTAGAATATTCTTCTACGGTGGCAAACAAGTAGGTAAAGAACACGTTGCTGCGACTGGATCACTTTTCTTTCATCACATCAGGATTAACTTGCCTGATGTACTGAAGGGGGCTTCTGACGCTTGTCTATGCATCAATCACTAGATCTTATTACTGACCTGTTTTACTAGAGAAATATTGATTTGGAAACAAGCAGCAGTTAATCCCTAACTGCGTCGACGTCCAGAAAGTGGACGATGAACAGAGGACTTGAAGACTTGCAGGCACTCATACCCCCCATTGCGTCAGGACTGTTTCGATACTGACGCAATCACACTGCTCCGCAGCACTGTTGCAGTATTGAAGTAACACGTAAGTTAAACAGTAATGAAAACTTTGCTATGGTTGCAATATTGCAACAATTGGCTTAGTTTCAGTACTGATTAAGCACATAGCCCAGCAACAATACAGCAAAAATATATTAAAAACTGATAATTGTATTACATTGATATTGCAATTGCTAAACTTATAGTAATACATTTGTATTGCAATAGCATTGCAACAGTATTGCAAGATCAGTGATTCCAACCGGAAGTCAGCATGCACTGGCCTTTGTCAAAGTTTTTCAGCTTATTTTGTCGTCTGTGACAGCAGTTGGCTGTTCAGTCTAGCTAACTTCTCATTCATCCAATGTAATATTTGAATGTCGAAAAGACAAACTTCTTGAATGACCAATATCAAGAAATTGTGGTAAATGAAATTTCTATACAAAGATACAAGCAAAAATGTGTCAAACTTCAGAAAAGAATTGAGACGTTAAAAGGTTAATCCATAACCCATGAAAGACCATGGTCAATTTGAGAGGTGGACAAGATGTTTTTTGGCCTTAGGTTGAACATGGAATAAAATACCAAACCATGACAATCATATTGATGGAATTGGCATGAATGGTTGGGGCTCTATAATAAACGCATAACAAATTTTGCATTGATTTCCATGTTGATTTTGGTATATTCAACTAGTATTTTGTTCATTTTTTCACCCCCAAAACTGCATGCTGGCACAAATTGTCATGATTCTTGTCCTAATGCATTTGGTTCCCAATTCCTTGCACCCATCCCCTTTCGTTTGTATCCAAATTCATTCTAAAACTCTAATTACGAATGAGAAAGTGTCAATTTCAACCATAAAGTATTTGACTAGTCCTTGATGGATTAAACACCTCAATCCATTTTCAAATTTGGGCATATTTTTGCTTATATCTTTGTATAGAATTATCATATACAACAATTTCATGAAATTGGTCATTAAGTAAGGTTGTCTTGTCAACATTCAAATATCACATTGGATGAATGAAAAGTTAGTTGGATTAAATAGTGCTTGCAATCCCTTTGTTCATTGTCCAGAATATGAGCATTGGAGCACTTAAGGGTTAAACTTACCACTTAGACAAAACATAGCATTGAGGCATGCATGTAAAAGCTCCATATAATGAACCAAAACTATACAGGAGGGGCCATATTTTAATGTTAGTGGTCCAAGTTTTGTATGAACAAATCAATAGTTGTAGAGTACCTTTCATAGTATATTATCAGTGAAAAATTGGGTAGATGAAATATAAAAAAACACATGGTGCCATAACTCATTGTCGATTTAATATAAGAGATACTAATACACAACACAAGTTAATTCAATTAATGCACTCTGCACAAATAGCACTAATTTGTATGAATTTAGAAATAATATAAATTGCTAATATAGAAAGATAAATGCAAATTAGATTATAAAAATATATTTTGTCTTACAATACTATATTCATAGTATTTCAAATAAGGTCATTGGTATGGTTGCTAGTATATGAGCTTAGGATCTTGAGTTCATGAGCCTAAAAGCCTAAGCTCCTACATTATAGGTACCTTCCATAGTTATAGGATGTTTATATTATAGGTGCCTAATTATATTATGAGTGTTTATATTATAGGTACCGTCTATGGTTATAGGATATTTATATTATAAGTGTTTATATTATAGGTACCGTCTATGGTTATAGGATATTTATATTATAAGTATGTATGTTATAGACACCTTCAATAGTTGTAGAGTACCTACTTATAGCTAGGCTCAAGGCTCGTTTTTAGGCTAGCATCGTTGGGGTCATTAGTGTACAACTTTCTTCTTCTTTCATTTACATTCATCGAATTTCATCAAAAAAATTTACACTAATTTGATCACATTCATCTTTAATTCATACAATTGTTACATCTCTTAACTATTCTAACATTTGCACTAATCACAACAAACTCCATTTTTGTGGAAATTGGAATAATACAACATTAGAAGAGATTTGAGGCCTCGGAGGGCTGTTTCAAGCTTCTTCCCAAGGCTGAGAATGTGTCAAAATAAAATAATATAAAAATTAATTAATTAATATTATCTGACGTGGTAGGGTCTCGACTATGTCAAATTGTTGATTTGGTAGAGTTCCTAGGATTCCCTGCACTCTGGGAACACATGAGAATCCACAATCTTCTGATGGCCTCAAATATCATCTAATGTTACACATCGATCTACATTAACTCAAAAATTATGTCATGCATGAATCTAAAAAATTAACATACATTGATTTGTCTTATTAGTGTGTGTGACACTAGTCTATTCCACTTGTACTATCTTTAAAATAATTCAAGTAATCTAAACAAAATAATTAGTGTATTCTAGCTACTAGCATAAATCATTGTAGTGAAAAATAAACAATGTTTGAAAAGCAATTAGTATGCCTTGTGCCATTGCCATAGTCAAAATAAAAGTAACAGTCATTTTCTAATTTTTTTAGTTCATAAAAACTTAAAAATTCAATAACTTTCTCACTATAGGTTCAAATGCCACAAAACAGAGCTTGTACACCCCTCCTTGTTAAGAACTTTTCAATGGTACCAAGAATATGAACAAGGGACACATAGTTTGAGAGATCTCAACATAACGAACAAACAACCAACCTATCTTAATGGATGGATGTACAAAAAAATTGCAAATGGATTGTACTTCTCCATCTATCCTTATCCCAACACCATTTCTACTTCTAGTTTCACTGAAATAATTGCATTGCAACGTAAATAATATCTTACAACTCCAAATAGCCTTTAGATGCCTTTCACAACTTGATGGACTCACCATGCTCCACTTTTAGTGTCATTTGAATCATAACTCACTAATATTGCACATGCCATGCACCCACAACATTAGTTTTCAATTTCAACTCATCTTACTAAGTTTCAATTCCTGAGACTACTAATACACACTTCACACATGACATTGGACATATCATTTGGTGACATGGGATAGAGCTTCCATTGATGTCCAAGCACTCAATGGAGGTACTACTCCCCACTAGTGCTAATCACCTTTAAATGTCACTTCACTCCATTGTAGACCTATTGTGTATTTGCTACTTGTACATTGTAACTAAACAAGATTTATAACTCGGGATACATTGAGAATGGCTTAGCAAGGAGCAAGGTTCCATCCAACCAGTGCCACATAACATCTATACAAGTGTCCCATGGTGCTTTGGACTCGATGGTGAAGTTGCATCACCAACCTCAAGTCATTGGGACTCACTAAGGCTCCAAGAGGGAGGGAGAAGTGAGACCAACCCCTTTTATAGTACTTTCTATGACATTTGGTAGTCCCCCCCTTGCAAATCGAAGGGACACCCAAAATCCACTTTGGTTTAGGAGGACCACTTATTTTCAACCAAGATCACCAAGTTTGAACTCTCAAACTTCCCAACAGTGTAACTTTGTGTCTAAAACTCCAAATGATACATGCAAGACCATTTGGGATATCTACATGACAAGTAAATGTCAATAAACTACTCACTTGTCTCATTTGGACAAGTTCTCAAAAAATTATAGCCTTCCAAGTTTGAGTTCATTGAGAGCGGCAACATATGTTCACCATAGCCTTTTTCTTAGCCATAACTTTGGTCTCATAGCCTAAAACCTCGTAATGTTTATCATTCTAGCTTTCTTGTGTTTTTAGCTTTCCAATAATATGCTACATGCCATATTTCCATAAAGGATTTATTGGAAACTTTTCACTCCTAACCCTTAAGTGTCCTAGCGCCATCGGGACACTACCAACTATAACTTCTAGTCAACTAGTACAAATCATGCATTTCTTTAAATGGTTGAATGCGTCACCTTAGGGGCTTTCCAAGCATGTATGAAACTCTACCATGCTCTTCAAATCCAAAGCACTATCGTACCTTGTTTGCTCAGGGATCACTCATTTCTCCCTTCTTAAATTCTTGCAAGGCTTGGGAAGTCACTCCCAAAGTCCCTCTTACTCACTAAGGCACTTCAAGCACCCCAAGGAGATAAGGATGTGACAAATTAGATACTTTAATATTGGATCTAACTTACATTATAGTATGAATTTCAAATTTATGCACTATAAACTATAAGGTAAATTAGCCTATGACAAGCCCCCTCCCACCATGACATGCACCTAAGAAATGATCCATTAGAGTCTTACATTGACCCATGACATACTTTTTCTAATAAATTCTGCAACCTCGTTGTTCGACAGTCGCAGAAATGCTAAAATCTATTTATTCCACTAATTTTCTGCCATGTCCAAGTAGCGCAAGAAAATTTCTGGTAAAAACCAGGGGAATTTTAGCCAGTTTTGAAAACGCTGCCCTGCACAACTATCCCAAAGGTACGTTTGTTAGTTCAGAGTTCCATAATTCTATTTTGGAATTACTTTTCTGTCCAAGGTAGAATGTTGTCGGTGGCATGTTGTTTGTGCTTGTCCTCTACTCCTCTTGTTTGTTGCTTAATTAATGAACTTCAAGTAATTACCTCAAAAAAATTAAAACTGTCAGCATCTTTTACAGTTATGCCCATTGGAAATGAGCCTGTCAAATACATCTGAAAAAGCCTTCAAAATTTCGCGTTAGCCAGAGAGTACGGTAGTGGAGAAATGCGTGCACCTTCGGTTGTAATTGAAGCTGCCGGATTGCGTTTTTCCTGCATCCCGAGAATCCAGTTCACGTTTCTTTTCGTCCTTCTCTCAGGTGATCCTTGCACTACTCTTGTTGCCGTTGTCATTCCAGAAAGACTTGGGGCTCAGGGTTCGGAGTTTTGTAGCAATCGAGGCACGCAGGATTGAAAGAGGTGGAGCTATTGACACGAGTAGATTCGTGTTGGATATTTTGCTCTTGTTGCTGGTGTGATTGCTCTGTAGAGCTTTTTTTCTTTAGTTCCTTCATCGAAAAGCGTTTGAATTCCTGCTCATTTTCTAAAATCCAAAAGACTTGGGACTTTCTTAGGGTTTGGAGTTTTGGAGCGATTGGGAATGCAGGATTCATTGAAAGAGGTGCAGCTACTGACACAAGCGGATCCGCGTTCGAGAGCTCTGTAATTGCGTAGGTAAATCTCATTGTCCGGAGGACACAAAAGGGGTGTTACACCTTCTTCGTGGAGTAGGGCTCCTATTGGCTCCTCTTTCGCTCCATACCTTCTCATTCTCATTCTTCACAGAAGTTTCATTCTGCTAGAAGGTGTGACAACCTATTTAGACAAGGTCCGCACTTGCAATTGCAGAGTGTCCTGCTCGCGGCCTTGTTTTGCAAAGCGACACGTTCATTTCACAAAGTGCGTGGGCCGCATCGTATTGAGTGGGACGCCCCCGGCCTTACGGGAGTCTCAGCTCCGATCAGTCCTCTTCTTCTGCCTCTATCAATTTCTTGACTCATTCAATGACAGGTGCGTGCATTTTCGCAATTCTGGTTTTGTTGGGTTTGCTGCAATGGGTATTTTTTTTTTGCTTTTTGCTTCCATTTTGCTTTCATTTGGGCAATGCAGAATAGTTGGGAGTCTGGGAACTCGTCGCTTAAGACTCGAGGGTGTTGGCATTGGGTTATCCTACTTTATTGTTTTTTTTTCCTGAAACGATGATTCCTGTTCCTTGAAGACCGCCTTGCTGGGAATGTAGAGCGGGAGTTGTGAGTTTTCTAAATGGTGCGTTGTGAATTTTTCTTCGTAGAATCTGAGTGCAAGAGTCTGTGGCTAGCAAGCTCTGCCAGCAAGAGATGGGGGGAGCTTTTCTTCCTGCTGTACAGTCCCTTTTGGATCATCATCCTATTGGGCGTTGTTGTTCCCTTGAAACTCTATGAGGTGCAGATCACAAGCTACTCCGTTTTCACTTCATGCTTTGCTCTTTATGTACTTGCATGGACTGATTTGTATCATTAAGGACCCAGAGGAAGGAACCTTGCACACTGTAAAGGAGTCGACCTATTTCCGACCGTCAACCCATTTTCACAGCTTAGCTCTATTGTAGGTGCCAGCTCACTTACAGCGTGGCCAACAGGAGCAGCAGAAATATCCGGGAGGTGTACATTGAAAGCCACAATGATCACCTATTCGGTTTTGTAAGCAGCCTATGGTTGGAAATTGGTTTGTGTACAGATCGAGAATGGGACAAACAGAATCTTCACGGAAAAAATTCATGTTTGTGAGGGAAAAAATGTCAAAAATTATGAATCCTTCTTAATCTATTTCTCTACATGGGAAATTTTTTACCTTCCCCATACCACAGATAGGCTGAATTGCTTAAGTGGTTGTCATCCTGATAGGTCGTCATCCTGATAGGGTTCTTTTCCAGGATTCTTGATCCGGTTCCAGGGTGCATTTTGAAGACCTTCAAGCCCTATTGAGCAGAGTAGGGAAGGTTCTGGATAAGGCTGGAATGGCCGCTAGGTTATGCAGGGTTGCCTAAGGTCTAATAAATTTTAATGAGGAAGTGCTCCTCTAGAGGTTGATCTCAATGACCGTTGTTTTCTATTAATATTCTAGAGTCTTATGTACTTGGAGTTCTCTAGACTTTGGATAGGACTTCGTTGCCTTCCATGCTCTATACACCATTCGGTCTGCATTGCAAGTTCTCTATACTACTGAAGCGATTGACACTTATGTTTTTGTGAATACAGACGTTTCACGAATTGGAGTACCTGATTCTGGGTCTTCTGACTGTTATTCCTTGCTTCTTAGTTCCTCTTATCGTCGTATGCAAGGTATTTCCTATATGATCACTACATTCAGATTATGAATAGTTATTCTAATAGAGAATTTGTTATATAAGTGGTTTACTTCCACATGTGGTTCATAGCTTGGAATTGTGCCAGATAATAAGTAAGAGTAGTATGTGTGTGGATTGTAGAGGCTCATCGCCATGGAAAATACGTTCTTGCTGATATGTTCATGCAGGAGGAAGCGCACATACCTTGGTACAACCGTTATTGGCTCAAGGTACATTTTTTCCCCCCGCTGTGTTCCATGTTTTACCTCCACACAACAGTTGCTGTTGGGGAATTTATATGATGTGCTGTTATTCCTTTTCAAGGTGCACTTTTGGAAACACAAAATCGTGTTGACGGTATTTATTGTGTGGTTTTAGAAAGACAAACTCATCAAAACATCCAGAAATCTTTAGGCCCTTTTGAATTACCATGACTCTTGACTTTTTGCTTAAGAAAAAGAAGTTTACTTGTTTACATAATTATCCGTGACTGAACGTTTCAGGCAAATTTGTGGATCGCAATTTTTGGGTTTGTGGGCAACTACTTTTGGACCCACTATTTCTATACAGTCTTGGGAGCTATCTACACTTTCCCCTCATACAAAATCAATCATGTAAGTAATATGGTCTTTTCACTATTACATTGTTACTTAAAGAACCTGCTCATCACCAGGTGATTCTTATGTGCATACGTACTTGAGAGACTAGATTTAGGTTCACTGGTTTAAATTAAAACTCCAAGATGGTGAGATGTTGGACAATGACAGCATACATGAGGGTTTCAGAGGTTGCGTTAGATATCGCCTCATACTAAAATTGTTTGCTAAGAAACTCTCTGGTCATATGAGTTCAAGATAGTTGTGCTACATGCTTTTTGCGTTCGTGGGTATACAAAGTTTGGTAAGGAGCCTTAAACACCATTCGTCACCTAAATGATGGTGTTCCTGATTGTTGGTGTGTTTTGCAGGTCCCAATCCCCACATTCTTGCTTACGCAACCGTACTTCCTACTCTACCATGCTATATCGAATATGACCCTTCGAAGGCTAGAACATGCTATCAAAGTAAGTACTTTGGTTATCGCTTCTTGCTTGTCGTATTTACATATCGTTTTGCACTTTCATTGTAGCTGCTATGGGATGTGTATGCTTGTTGTAACTTGCTATACTTGACTGCTAGTTTTAGGATTTATATTACTGGAATACCAACGTATTGAATGAGGAGTTTGGATGTTCTTTATCTGTGCAGGACATACCAAGTAGGCAAACCAGGTGGTTGATTCAGGCCGGCTGGGTTTTGGTGCTCTCATACATGACAGCTTTGACAGAAGCTCTCACAATCTCTCACGTAAGTTCGGAGACATTCATGAAGCCCTAGTTGTTGTTTAACTGTCGAGTCTTTCTATATCAATTATTTCCTTCTAATAACTAAGTAAGCACAACCAATAATTGCGTACATGCTTGTGATGAGAATGACATTCTTGATGGTGATTTGTAGTTCCCTTATTACGAAATGGTCGACCGGAGCACGTTCTATAAAGTGGGATCCTTGTTCTATGGCATCTACTTCATAGTGAGCTTCCCCATGTTCAAAAGGTATACCTTGCACTCAGCTTTACTTTATACCAGAGGTTTAGCAGTCAGATTCAGATTCAGTTTCAAATGACACTTCCAGAACCCATCATCGTGTTAGCATCCAGTTTTGGATATCAATATTCCTCAAGGCCCAGGCCCCACCTGCGCCAATCAAGGCATGCCAATTAGCCAGTTGAGGTGTTAAGTCCCATTAGTTAGTTGAAGTTAACTAACCTATTTGATTGCTCACAATTGCAAGTTAGCTAATGGGGGTTAGGCTTTCATGTTAGCTAATAGTTACTTGGTTGGTGTGGATGAATTTAGCACTTCAAATCATTGGTACAGGCACTTGTTCAGGGAGTTAATTAGTGGAGATTGAAGTTAGTTAACTGACACAACTTGGGTACTCCAGACATGTAGCATTGCCCTACGTAACAAGATCTAGTTAGCTCGATAGTTGTGAATTGATTCAATCCTCACTACGGTCAGCTTCACTTGAATCTACATTCCCCAGCCAAGTAACTTGCAATGAATCTCCCATTGCACTAATTTTCATCGGATTTGCCCACTTTGCAGGATCGACGAAGTTCCAAGCACTCCTTGGAATTTGAGTCAAGTTGCAGTTGATGCTTTGGGAGCGTCTATGCTTGTCACTATCATTCTGGATGTGTGGCGGATCACCATCGGCCCAATTGTGGACATTCCATGGTCTGCTTCCCTGGCAGAATGTGTTCAGTTTGGGCCACCGTGGTTGAAGCCCACATCGGACATGAAGGGAGTGAAGGATTCCTACAGTTGGACCTCGTCTGGTATGACTCAGGAATCCTATGGGCTTTCCAAACTACGTGAAATGACATCTGGGTACCATGTCGAGCTGTGAGTGTGTTTACTATTTCATTGTCTAGGTACTATTCTTTTCAATTTTATGTGGTTCTAAAATGGATTGCCCATAATGTGAGCAAAATTTCAGATATTGTTTCATACTTTGCCAATGGATGGAACAAGAGCCAAGATGTGTCCACTTAATTTTTCTAAATAAAAAATTAGTTGTTTAATTATCTTCTTACAAATGCTAAAGAATCTAGGGTTTGATTAAGTTTAGTAATGATTGCATTTTAGAACCTTGTGTATTATTCTTTGCATGTTGTAGTGCTTGTTTTTGGTCAAGCCATATCTTTTCTCATGAAAATGAAGAATGCATCATAAGTAATTCATGAATGCTCCAAAAAATATGAAACTACTTGAGTTAGATTTTGCATCAATTTCTCTTCAAGTGAAAAATAAGGCAAAAAATACTTTCAGGCATCTAAAATCCAATAGAAAGGTTGACCAGATCTTAAAGGATCACTTTATGAGCATACTACCTTACATGCTTTGTCATCCCTTGTAACATCTTTAACTATTGGTATATGGTATATGAAATGCAAAGAATTTGTGCCTTTGAGGGAAATTTGTATTCAACTCAAAGATGTTTGTGGTGTGAAGTGCAAATGGAAAGTTGGAAAGTTGTCCCAAAAAAAAAAAAATGTTTATATATAAGTGGTTTTCAAATCAAGTCCCTTAACTCTAAAAGGATGAGACTTATTACTAAGGTACTTTGTTAAAAATGATCCAATTTTTAGACCAATGGGTGCATTCTTCATTTTCACAATATGTTTGAAAGCCATCCATTGGTCATTTTTGAGCCTCAACAACCTTGTAAGTTTAAACAAAAAGTTTTACAATGCAAGAAACCTTGGCAAAACACAAGAGGTATTTAGTATAATATATATATTTCTAAACCATATTCATATGAAAAATACAACTAATCATGCAAACTACTTGTTTTGCTCCAACTACTCACATTAAATACAAAGTTAGTATTTAATCCAAAAAACAACACACATATTGTATTCTTTCAATTGTATTTTTCTTAATATTAGAGACTATTATTTTCTTTGAGAAAAAATCGTCTAACATTTCTAAGTCTACTTTCCATAACATTCTTAATCCCTTGTTAAAGTTCTTGTAGCTTCTAGACAAGCAAGGCATTCATAATAATGGAAGTATAATATCTTATAATAGAATGATAATTCCAAAGCATGGACTATTGAAATCGTAATAATTGATCACTTTAATGTAGTTTTAAGTAAATCCTTGAAAGACACTAAGGCCAAAAAATAGTTGATGAATACCTTCATTGTTCACTATAGAAATAAAGAACGTACATATTGCTTTAATAATCAAAGCAATTTGGGTGATTATTTTAGTCATGGAGGCAACATCTTGGGCAACGTCTTTAAAAGGATAACGTTGTATTACCACCTTTTATGTATGGAATCACATGCAAATTTGGTTTTTATCAATATAGGTTTACTATCATATATACCTCTACAATTTTGGAGATTTTTAGAGTGAATTATTAAAAAATGAAAATTTGAGTAAAAAAAATTTCAAAACCTCGTGAAATTTTTACCAAATGACCAAAAAAAATTCTCACACTAGCTACCAAAGAATCTTGCAAATTTTTTCTAAATGCAAATAGCTTATCTTTACTTCTCATTTGATTAATCCTAAAGGACTTGATCCATTGTGAAATTTGATTAATCTAAAGGACTTGATCCATGGATAAATTGTATTCAAACATAAAAACAAATTATTTTTATTACTTGAACCTATGAATTGTATATTACTGTGAGAAGTTGTAATTGTTGTCATTTTTGTCACAAAAATCATCATACTACTAAAATCATAAGTCCCTCTGTAATATCACAAATGTTACCATTAATACTAGGGGCTCGTGCTTGCTATGCTATGCATTCATTGTATCACATATTAGTAAAAATTTGATATATTTGAATAGAATGCATGATAATGATTTCGATAAGTCTTTAAAATAATTAAAATAATTATTTTATAAAAATATTTCCAATCATGCATATACAAAAATCATAATTTCACAAAATGTGATATTACTGAAATAGAGTAGCAATTCACAATCACCTTTATAATATCACTTTTTACAAAGGACGATATTATAGAAATAATATAGTCGTTGCAATTCAGGTGATATTAAAGAGGATCAATATGGTAATATTATAAAGGTGGCAATTCTGTTGCTTTTCTTGGTTTTATATTTCTTTTGCATTTCTATGATTTTGTGCTTTTTGAGCTTTGAGCTTCTGGTTTCAATTTTCTATTGCTACTACCAAAGGATTTGAGAAATTTATTAGATTGAACCCATTTTGGATTTCACAACAATTAAATTGTTCACAACGCTTTTGTGATTTACAAGTTTTTCCTTTAAATTCTTCTATTTGAGTTGCCATTGTTTGTAACAATTGAGTCAAATTTCTAATGCATTTTAATGTGTGTGTATCTTTTATTGTATTCATTATTGCATGTATATCATTCATCATTCATTAAATTTCTATTGTTTATATCAATATATGCTTATTTATAAAAAAAATTATATGAAGATTTAAGTAATTTTTATTTGAAGATTTATTGAAATTCTTGCTCTTCATTCTATCTAATATATAAAAAATTCTAATGAAATTCTAATGGTGAATGCATAGCAAGCGCTAACTACTAGTTGAATATAAATAAGTAAAAATAGAAAAAACAATTCAAGGGACATGAATTGTTTTTCAAGAGGTACAAGTACAATGGAGATTAGTGTGAAAAAATTCAATTGGCTATCTTATTATTAAATAGATGTAAAAAGTTTCTATATTTTGTACTACATCTCAAACTTAAGGACAGACGGATTATTAACAAATATTGTACTAATTTAGTGCCTTCATCACTACGATATTTGTTAATAATCTGTTTGTCCTTAAGTTTGAGATGTAGTGGAAAAAAATATTTTCTATTTCTATTTTTTTTTTTGATAATTTTAATGACAAAATCAAATTATTGTGATATTTAAAGCTAAAGGTAAAAATCAAATTATATCAATTAGAATATATATTAGCATAATCTTCAATTTTTACCATAAATGAAGGACAAAATGAAACACATAATTTTATAATTAAAATTGAAAAAAAATAAAACATAAATGAAAAACACACCATATTCTGTTATTTAGATTCTAATACACTCATAAAACTTTCAATTGCAACAACTTTTTCAAATTTTGACATTTTTTTTCAAATTTTCAAATGGAATAGAAACAAAACTTGTCAAGCTTCATTTTCTTAGTTCAACAGCCATAAAGGATGGGCCTTTGTCTATGGAAATCCTTCCTTTTGGCATTGTGTGAATAGTTGGTTTTAAAAAAATCCCAAAGCACTCATTGGAAAGTCAAATCACTATACAAGACCTCCCTTTTTCATGCAAAATGCAAGAGGATGAGTAGTTGTACCTCTGTCCAACACACAAAGATTCTCTATCATTCGTCGACCCGAAAATGACTGCAATGTTGTTCTCAGGTTAAATCAAATTCCAAATGTGGTTATTTTGAAAGTTGCAATCAAGGTTGATCAAGGCATATCCACTTAGTTTTGGGATGTATGGACCTTTAGATGTTAAATTCTTTTTTAAAAAAAAGGGTTCTATTTGTTTTAAGAAAAAAAATTGAAATTGAAGCACGCAATATTGCAATCAAGGTTGTTAAATCAAATTCCAAATGTGGTTATTTTGAAAGTTGCAATCAAGGTTGACCAAGGCATATCCACTTTTGGGATGCATGGACCTTTAGATGTTAAATTCTTTTTAAAAAAAAAGGGTTCAATTTGTTTTTAAAAAAAGAAATTGAAATTGAAGCACGCAATATTGCAATCCAGGTTGTTAAATCAAATTCCAAATGTAATTATTTTGAAAGTTGCAATCAAGGTTGACCAAGGCATATCCACTTTGCGGATGCACGAACCTTCAGATGTTAAATTCTTTTTAAAAAAAAGGGGGGTTAATTTGTTTTTATTAAAAAAAATTGAAATTGAAATTGAAGCACGCAGTATTCCACTTGTAGTCTTGTACTGTACCACACAACCATAACTCGAATTTTTCTTGGAGTTTTTCTCACTCCTCTAGAAAAGTTTGGATCGACATAACTTAAAAAGAGAGAGAGAAACAATACAATACCTTCCATAGTCCGACTTTCGAGGGCGTCTCCTCTGCGTCCAACTGCTGTCGATGTGTCATTCTCCAAGTCGAGTCGAGTGCATGGACGAGGCATTGACCACCGAAAGAGAAACGACGCCGGAAGACCGTTTCAACCAGCCGGCAGCCCCAGACAACGGAGGGCAACTGAACTGAACGCCCTTTCAACAGCATGTGTCACAACTTCACGCAGTGGCGGAACTCTGTGATCGAAGCTCAGGTCTAGGATAAACAATCCGCAAGGCACGCAACGCCACTGAGGGCAGGGTAGGGCAGGGCAGGGCAGGGCAGGGCAGGCAGGTTGCTGCTTCCGTAGTGGGCAGTACTACTGTACAATACTACCATTAATTGCTGACTGTTGAAAGGACAATTAACATTCTTTGGCAAATGCAAGCTGCCGAAGGTACTGGAAGTCCGGAATCGACCTGGAATCGATCTGGAATCGAAAGAAAAGATGGGCGGGTCCAGGACTCCAGGACTCCAGAACTCCAGGATCGTGTCTTGTCGTCGATCGGAGCTCCAACTCCTGGCTGCACTCGGTCTGTAACAGTGGAACTAACTTAAATTGAGTTCAGGGAAGTTAACCCTAGAACGGCCTGAAAAAGGCTTTTGCAGCTCGTATAGTATATTATGAATATACGGTGGTATTTGACCAGAAAAAGATTGATATATATTGCCTCTGTACAAAGTAAATTAACCCTTAAACGTCGGGCTGGTGACCCGTGGAAATCAGCCCTTTGGGAACCATGTGACATCATCTAGTTTAAAAGAAACAAAAATATTCATTGGGAGTCACACTAATGTAAAAGATCTCCCCTTTCCACCCCTAATTCCGAGGATGAATAGTTGCATTTCTGTCCTACAGCAGAGGAGAATTTCTTGTCATCCACCGAACAGAAAATGCCCACCGCATCTTTTATGAGTTAATGATCATGGTCCCTCACAAGAGGAGGCCCAAGGGGGGAAGACTCATGTTGCGTTAAGCACACAAGCAGCCGGCCCTACCCGAAAAATATCCTACCAGACATGATATTTTCAAAATTATAGTGCCTAGCACCGTAACTAGTGCCAAGCTTCGTTATTAGGTCTTTGTGGCCTATAATACGAAGTACTTTCTATAGGCACCCGGTTGAATAGTGCTTAATGTAAATAATACTATATCACAATTCATATAGTAAAACATGATTGAAGAGTTATAAGGCTAAATATAGGTTGTCTAAGAATTGGGCTATGGTTTTTGATACAATACAGTATGCTTGGCAATAAAGTGTTTAATTGATAGCCTGACACTACAACAAATCTCCACCAATTGATTACTATTTGTACGCACAATTTTGAGCTTTTGCCTTGCATCTCAATAGTGTCATCATTAATGAAAATGATTGAGGGCCTCCACAAATTGTAGATGGATGAGTGAGTAAGAGAGCCATTCACACAAAGTTGTCCAATTCAAAATCATACTTCATGAACAACGATAAGCTTATTGTACGATTAATGAAAAAGCTGGAAAGTTGAACAATGAATGCCATTAAGGCCTGGACATATTGTATTGTATTTTCAAGGAGTTGATTGCCTTTTGGGAAGGAAAATGGAATTGGTATTGAATCCAAGTCTTTTATATTTTTTGGATCTTGGTGGAATTAGTTGAAGTACACTTTTGGAGTAGAATATTTTAAAAGTGGCTCCTATAGTTTTAATTTGTATTGTGAGGACAAAAATTTATGGTTTTTTAGTTTTGGGAAGATGTTTTTTTTTTAGAAATCATAGAATTTTTTTTGAGATGTTGTTAATGGATTGCTAGAGGTTAAGCCTTACCTTCTTCATGCTTGCATATTTTATTTTGTAATGGGATCCCTCATTTGTTCCAAAAGGTCAAGATATTTGTTCCAAGAGGTTGGACCTTTACACTATAAGAAATTCTTACTAGTGGCTTGAATGAGCAAAGTAAATACACCAAATTGCAACATGATCTAAAATCAACCCATGAAATTTCTTGTTTGAAGTGTGCAACTTTTGTCTATGAGAGCCAAAGGTCAATTTGGGATGCAATCATTTATAGCATTTTGAAAAATCATTATTTATTCATACTTTGTTAAAAAAATGCATACTAAAAGAATCTTTGAATCCCGTTTTGACTTATAACAAGATCCAACAAAAATATAGATTGTTTAATCCTTCAACCATCAAAACTTATTTGAGCCTTTGCCACATTTTTACTTATATCTTTGTATGAATATAGTATATTTACCACAATTTCATCCAATTGATTTTAAGGTTTTTAAGGAAGGTTGTTGTTAAAGATTCAAATATTAAGTTGGATCCACTAAAAATTAATTGGACAAAACGTTGCCCTTGAACACTATTCATACTTTGGAAGAAAAATCAGAGGCCGAAATTAAAAGGAAAAAACGAGCGGGAATACTTCTTCACCTATACCTCCGTGGCTGCCTTGTCTTGCCGTGCTGGCACCGTTCGGCCCGTGAGCTTCCGACACGTAGCAGCATCAGCCCTGGTGTTACTTCGATGGACCCCGCGGGGGCCGGGTCAGTCGGCTTCTGACCCGGCCCGTCGCTTCCCCCGGTGTCACCCACTAACCCTATTACCGCGCCCTCCTTCCTTCTCCGCAGGTCTCCTTCGTCTTCCCCGCTCCCTGTCTTGACTGTCTCGCCTCCTCTCTGTTCTGTACCCTCGCTCGTCTCTTCTGGTTCTACACCTCAGGGAGCCTCATCGCGGCGAGGTTCACCTTCCTCTCCTTGAGCTTCACTTCTGAAGCTCACGATTGAAACTTTTCGTGCGTAATTTGAGCCGGATTGGAGTTGTCAGCACTGATTCCGAGCCTGCGGGGGAGAGGACGGGGTTTGGCAACTGATTGCTTGAGCTTTGGTGTGAATTTGCGGCCTAGACTGAAATTTTGGTGAATAGAGCGGAGAGTCAGAGAAATCGGAGGAAGTAGAGTTGAGGATTTTTGTCTGTGTCGGTTTTTGGCTCTTTTTTTTTTACCTTGTGCAGAAGTTAATGTTCATGGTCATGGAATGGAGTTTATGAATTGTGTTGAGCTTGGGAGATATATCTTTTTCTGTTTACAATATAGGTTCTCGTGGTATCGCTGTTGACCTGAGTTGGAGTTGAAGACCGGCGATTGGAGTGTGCTGGTGGCAAGGTTAGCGTTCGAGTGTAGGGGAGTTTTCGAGGTTTTGGTAATTCGGAGGTGGAGATGAGTGAGGTTCTTGGAGGAATTCGCGCACTGTAAACGGAGGATAATTGTGGAGTGGCGATGCGTATGAGGAGCATTGGAGGCTTAGTTGACTGAGCTAGGGTTTCCAGCAGTCCGTGTTGGAGGTTGTGCAATTTGCTGCGATCACTGTAGTTATGACAGATTTAAGAAGATCTGCCAATCTCGGGATTGTTACCAATTGCGGGGTGCGACAGGCATGGGGAGGGGAAAGGAACAAAGCAGGCTAATGTGATAGGAGGTCTGTGCCTAGGGTAGTAGCTCCACCCTTGTCAAACTGTAACTGTCGATTTTTTTTCTTCAATGCATGCCCTGGAGCATGTGTCAGGGAGGGAGAACTCATTAAAGAGACTGAATCGTGCAAGGGTGAAGGATGTCTGATCCGACAATTGGGACGGAGACCATGGAGGAAATTGACTTAGAAATGGGGCCGGGGTACGACGATGCCTCACACTTCGACCCTGGGGCAACGCAGAACCTGGCTCTCATCGCTGTAGGGGAGCATGGATTGAAGCCCACCCCGCGGAAGAAGAAGAAAGTGGTGAAGAGGTGGCGCGACGAATGGGCGGAGACGTACAAATGGGCCTATGTTGCTGTTCTCGAGGGCTCCCATCGCATCTTCTGCTCGGTGTGCAAGGAATATGGAAGAAAGCACCGACGCAACCCGTATGGGAATGAAGGCAGCCGGAACATGCAGATGAGTGCCCTAGAGGAGCACAATAACAGTCTGCTGCACAAGGAAGCGCTCCGCCTACAAATGGCTTCCCGCGACAAAGGCATGGGAATCATTGAGCGGCCTCTCTACATCAAGGGTATGCTTCTGATGTGAGGTCAACATTGTCTTCTCTTTTGGACCTTGCTAGAACGGGCAAACTTTTTCCTTTGATTTGGCGTTCTAGAGATGCCACAGTGTACTCTGTTACCGGCATGGCTTGGTTCTTATTGGATTTAATTAGTTCATGTCAAGTTGCAGGCCTAGAGCTTTGGTAGCTAAAGTACAAAATGTGCTTACACACCTTTTTTCGGTTTGTAGATGGACACTTATGTTAGAATTAGTAGTGGCTTCGGGGATCCCACTTCTTTGCTTGGGTAGACGCACTCTTACTGTAATCCTTCTCCTCCAATATTTCTTACAGTTCTTGGGTTAGCAACTAAACCGTGGGACTCGACGCATTTCTCTTTCGGTGGATCAAGTTATGCTTTGGTCCAGAGCTCATCGGTACACAATAATGCGACATTATGGCGTGTTGTTTGAAATTAAGTATCTACTATTCGTCGTGGTGCCTTGGTGTTTAGGATGTCCAGTCCTCTGAATGAACCTGTTTCTGAGGATCGATACGCAGTTCAGCGGCCAATTGGAGTCATCTGATATTATTGAAATTCCCATTCTCTCATAACTTCCTTCTAATGGTAAGGAATTGGGTAAGTAATCTCTTAGAGTGATTTATTACACCTTTATGACGTGCAGATGTGTCCAGGCAATGGACTAATGAAGGTTATTACCAACATACAGTATCCTCCTGTAAGTTTGTCCTCTTTTTCCTTGGAATTTCATGGAACCGTCCTGGGCGTTTCAACTATCATTGTTTGCGTGTTTGTATTGTTGTGTAGAGGTCATACATGAGATTTTTAATTTGGTTGCTTGCCGTTTCAGTCGGATAAATCTTCACCATTTCTAGCTTTAGTCATGCTGCATTACTTAAGGGAAGTAGAATTCCGGATTTGGCAATGGAACTAGGTTTTTGGCCGTTCACCTCATTAAATATTGTTTTTAATTTGGCATTGATATATTAAGATTTTTCCCTCTAAAAGTGCAGTATCTATTCTAGCAGCTATCTTGCGGAGGGATCCGCATGAATTGGAGTTTATACAATCTGTTCAAGAAGTTGTACATTCGCTGGAGCCTGTTCTTGCAAAAGTTCCACAGTAAGTTCAGCTCCCTCTAGATCCAGTCGAATGTACAATCTAGTTCATTTATGATATGCACTCACTTTTTGGATCGGGATTGTATTTAAAGGACTGTCAGGTCGCGGTGTGAACTAGGAAATACCTGTGCTTATGAATCAATATGACTGGCGACTTTGATTTTTTACTTTGCCAATTGAGGAAAATTCCTAGTTTATCAATTATGATTTAATTGTCACGATGCAGCTCAGGGAATGAGCTGATTTGTGTGCTTGAGGGAGGTCAGAATAAACCTTAATGCGATTGAATGTTGCAGGTATGTGCATGTGTTAGAGCGATTGGTGGAGCCTGAGAGAGTGGTCATTTTCAAAGTGCCTTGGGTGGACGATAAGGGAGAGGCACATGTGAACCGCGGTTTCAGGGTCCAATTCAACCAAGCCCTTGGCCCTTATAAAGGCGGTCTTCGTTTTCATCCAACTGTGAATCTCAGCGTTGTGAAATTTCTTGCTTTTGAGCAGGTCATAATCCTGCCCTGTTTGTTGTCATTTGAGTTCCATCTCCATTCTGCTCTCATTCCATGCTCTATGTTTGTCACCTTTTTGTTGTTTTATTCTACTTCGTGTAATTTTGCAGACATTGAAGAATTCACTCTCATCGCTCAGCCTGGGTGGTGGTAAGGGCGGCAGCGACTTCAACCCGAAAGGAAAAAGTGAGAATGAGGTCAGTTTATTCATCAAGAGTGGAGCACCCTGACTGTTTTCACACCATGATCTTAGATGATTTGTTTCCTCTCTATGCTCACATCTCTTTCCTGTGCAAAAGGTAAACATAGAACAGCAAAGTTTATCGCTTTCAAGCGGTAATTTTTAGAACCACTTGTCGTCTTACAAGTAGGGCTTTGCAGGATTCTGTGAGTCTGCTTTTTGCGTGACACTAAGTTGGATACTTTGGCTCTAAATATGAACAGAGCTGAAACCTATTTGTAGCAAGAAGCTGTTGAGATGACCCGTTTTTCCCTTCTTGTAGATCATGCGGTTCTGTTATAGTTTCATGGAAGAGCTGTACCGACATATTGGGCCCAATCAGGTCCCTATATTTGTAAGTTCCTCTGTCTTGATTATTATGGGTAGGTGTTAGTTTTTCTGGCTATCTGGTAGACGTTTCATAGAGATCTTGAAGATTGCTGATCTCCTTGTCAAGTGATTTGGTGGATTCGATCGTCTGCAGGATACTCCGTCTGGAGATATTGGTGTTGGACCACGTGAGATTGGCTATCTATTTGGGCAATATAGGCGACTGACAAGTCAATATGAGGTGTGTGTTCTGCTGCTTTGGTTTTTCTTTAGACCGTTATCCTCTACTCTAGTTGGTTGATCTGTAGTCCATGGAGAGAATTTACATTGACGTCTAGTCGGTATTCATTCTCATATAACATAATCATGTGTAGTTTTGGAGAGATGCATCAAAGCCTAATATATTATTCACTCTGCTTCATATGTTCATGACTTCAATTCTTTGGCGGTTGCTTCTGATGTTTTTGCATGTTACATTGACAGGGAATGTTAGGTCCCAAAGGGATCCAATGGGGCACCACAAATCTGCATCCAGAGGCTACTGGTTATGGCGTGGTACTTTTCTTCCCCTAAATGAAGAAGAATATAGTTCATTGATTACGAGATCATACATCCGTCTTGGGGTACATGTATGGGGTTTAATACTATATTACGCAATCTCTGTCGCAAAAAAAACTTAGCCGTATATGATTATTCCCTCCGTCCCGAAATGATTGTCCACTTTGATTGTCATGTTTTTTTAAGGTTGTTTTGAGTAGGTCAAAAAAATACTTCCATGTGGCTAATTTTAATTAGGTTGCAATGAACACATACATTGTTCTTCATTGATTCTAGTGATATAAAATTTAGAACCTTTCTTATTTATGTTTTTCACAATATGGTCAATGAAATTGGCTCAGAAAATATCAGCAAAATTGTGGACAATCATTTCGGGATGGGGGGAGTACATGGTTTCTAGAATATATTTGTGTGTATTTTTTATGTTACAATCTCCATGTGGGTTCGTACTGAGTACCTTTCTTTCAATGTCTTTCTCGTCCCATTTCCTGACCATTTTAAGTTCTTTGCGACCCTGGCTGTAGGTGTATTATGCTAAGGAGGTATTGGCCGATTTAGAGAAGGACTTGAAGGACCTCAGGTTTGTCACTTCTGTATTTCTCCATGAGAGCTTTGGCTTCTAATGCCAGACTGTCTATTTTTTTCTTGTCTGAGGCACTACTTTCTGAGAATACCATGATTTCTGTAGATGTTACCAACTTTTTGTAAATCTGACAAGTGGATATTTTTTCATTCTACTTGCTGTTTTCCAGGTGTGTAGTGAGTGGTGCAGGGAAAGTGGCATTATATGCAGTGGAGAAACTGATCGCTTTGGGGGCCGTTCCTTTGACAATCTCAGGTATGTTCTGTGCTGAATGGCTTGAGCCCTGTACCATGTGCTATGCTGTCCTGTAGCTTGGCATATTATATTCCAAAGAGGGCTTGCTCAGTTAGTAAGAATTGTGATTATCTCAGGGTCAAATTCATCATGAGTGCCTGCGGTTGAGAATATCCTCCGTGGAATATTATCCAGATATAACTGGAAGTCGTTTTGATATAGACTCTACCCTTTCTCGGTTTGCCTACGAGCCTGAGCTCTGAACAGCATCATTTTATGACAGATACAAGAGGTTATCTCTTGGACGAAGAAGGAATTGATTGTGCCAAGCTTGGTGTTATTCGTGAAATAAAAGCTCACAATAAGAACCTCAGGTAAGAGCCATCTTCAATCTGTTAATTGCGTTTTCCTTCATTCGTTGTTTCTTGTATATTTCCAGCAATATGGGTATTTTATGGATATATGTAGTGCGAGTTACACCTGTTTGTGTGAGTACGGAGAATAGCATCATGTTCGGCGTTGATATCTGGACCATTTCTAAAAAACATCAATTCGCATGAGAAACTTGAATTTTAATGGTTTTTAAAAATGATTGTGTCATTTTCTGGATTCTGACTAGCTTGACACGTCTTCTACAGAGAGTACACCAAAAGCTTCCCAAGAGCAAAGTACTATGATGACATGAAGCCTTGGGCAGTGAAGTGTGATATCGCTTTTCCTTGCGCAACACAGAACGAGCTCAATCACGCTGATGCCATGGCTCTCATTAACGTTGGATGTCAAATCATTGTAGAGGGTAAGCAGAAAGTTGTCCATTTCTTGGTTTTTAATTTCAGATTTCTAATCTCTTATATTTGTAGCACGTTGAGATGCAATTGGTAAAAGTGCGAGGTTGTAAATCTTGTTTTGCTGGAATGGGCTGGTCAGTTCCTCTTTTATGATAGACTTTGTCTGCTGGTAGCAGGGGCCAACATGCCATGCACAGCTGAAGCAATTGATGTCTTCCGAAAGTCAAAAGTATGGTTTGGACCTGGGAAGGCTGCAAACGCTGGAGGGGTACGATTAAGCTCGAACTACTTGTCCTAGTTGTAGTAATATTAGCCAGCCTGTATGACATTGGTGATTTCTTTATGACTGCGATGTTCTTGGAATCTATGGGTTTTTTAAATATTATGACCCGTTGTGATCCTCTATCCAGTTCATGTACCGTAATCAATCAGCCGGGGGAATTTGGAAGTGTATAATGACAGTTCTTTGTTTTGGCAATCCATACCTATGTGCCTGCTATTTTTGATGGGAAGTTCATGTGATGTAGCATATGGAGTACTGATATCTCTTCTGGACGGCAGGTAACCATCCAAGGTCTAGAAATGGCACAGAACAGTTCACGCGTTCAATGGACAGCTGAAGAAGTTGACATGAAATTGCAAGAGGTCATGAAAGACATATATCAAAAGTCTATCAAGGCTGCTCAAGATTATGGAATTGGCAGTCCTGAGTAAGCATTTTATTTCATGACTTTAAGGCCATATTGCACTGTGCTTATTTGAATCACTTTTTATGTACAAGCAAGCTTTTATGGATGTGTCCTAAATTTTTTTAATTATTTCAAGTACTGTTCAGATATCCCTTAATGATTCTAGTGCTTCTTCTCTGTTTCATTTATGTATGTGGGAGATCTACAATTCTGCATATCCTGATATCCGCCATTCTTGCTTGTGCAGGGCACTACTTCATGGAGCCAATATTGCAAGCTTTTTACGAGTTGCTCAAGCAATGTTGGAACAAGGTTGTGTTTGAACACACTGCGAATCTCAGCCCTTAGGTTCAAGTCCCTACCTGGCCTGTGGTTGCTCTCAAAACCTCAACGAACAATAATTTGTGAAGACGCAGCTGTTCCAGTATGTGTTTGCGACGTTCAAACACGTTTAAAGATGTCGTATGTTGTGCTCTGAGACGGAAGATATTCTTACAAGCTGGGTTGTGCAAATAGAAAGATGTGTGAAGGGGGGACGGGGGTGGTTACTGAAGAGAACTGGTTCTCTGGAGCTTGCAAACCTGATAGAAATTGACCGTGTGCATTATGTTAGGCTAGGATGGTCCAGTTTCGGGGTTACAGGTATGAAGTGCACTCTCCATTTTGATGTGAATCTCCTTCAATTCGCCCCCAAGATAGTCCAAGACAATTAAGTATAGGGTTTGACGGAATGGTTGGTAGGGTGTAAGATGAATAAGAAGTGTGCAGATTCCAGGTAGTCACAAGGAATCAACGAGTGTTTGGCAGGTGATACTTATCCAAGCAGGTATTTACTCGGTTATTGATGCGGACATTGATGCAATGGGACTTAGGTAATTGTTGTAGTATATTCACCAATTGAAAGCAATATTGCAAGAACAAGTCTGCATGCTGACAGTCTCCTATAATTATTCTCCTACAGAAGGGTTCCAATATGAAACTGTCATTATCTCCGTTGCAAACAGTGTTCCTTTTTTCGACACGATTTTTTCTCAAGGTTGTTTACACGAAATTCCTTATTCAACCCTTCAACATCGACGAGTTCAACGATGATGCGGATGGTTGGCATCCGATGGATGATAGAGAATGTTTTTGGCTTATTGTGCCATAACATGTAGCACACAAAAATGAGAAAATCAAAATATTTTTTCTTATAATCTTATATTTTTGTTTACATTCGAAGCTTTGATTCATTCCATTTGGACTAGTTATAAGAAAGTTATGGACAATTTTAGTTTTTTGGGCAATCTAAGCATCTCTGTGAAAAAATAATTTATAGGATTCACTTGTGAATGTAATTTTTAAATTTTTTTTTAAAAAAATTTAGAGAAGGTTATGTTTGCTTTGTAGAATAATCTCATTGTTGGGATTATCATATGTCAATTCCATCTTAAAGCTATTAATGATTTAGTTTTTTCTTAAATCTTCAATTTATTTCTACTTAATAATTTTTTAATGAGTGAAAATTAAGTATTTTTTTGTTGAATTTTTTCTTTAGATTCTCAACTCAAATATTCAACATAAAAACTTAGAAAATCAAAATTAACAGTACAAAAAATTTTAGTTAAAAAGATTCAAAGCCAAAAAATCTAGTCAAGCAAGTTACAAAAAAACTTGTTATTTTCACTTTGAATGCAAGTATCTTGCAATCTATGTGGTCAAATTTGATAAAAATTTTACCACATGTTCTCAAACAAATTAAGTACAAGATCCTATAGTTGGATTTTGAAAAAACATATTTTTTTGGTTGTCTTAGGTGAACATAGTAGAAGTGGTAGTTCTAAATGGTTTTTGATTAAAAAACACCCTTGGGGCTTTAGGGGTTAAGTAAGACAGAAGTGCAACTATTCATCCTTGGAATTTTGTTGTAAAAAGGGGAGGTCTTCTGTAATAGATTGAATTCCAATGAGTGTTTTTGCAATTTTGTAAGTGAATGACTCACACGGTAATAAAAGGGATGATTTTCACATTTACTAGTATGTCCTCTAAGGATTAATATGAAATTGTTTATTTTTCAACTGAAGTGTTGATTATGCCATAGTCACTAGTCCGTCTTTTATTATCATGTAGACATGTTAACACATAATTCACATAATACATATAAATTTACTTGACCATATAAATTCACCTAGCCATATATAATTACAACAGTATGGTTAATTCCTAAAGTCCCAATGTTCTTTTAGAGGACAAAATGGATTTCAAGTAGGTTCCTAATTCATTATGATTTTTTGAGATTTTTTTGGAAGATAAAAAAACACATCAACTATTTGGGAATATAATTTTTATTTCAATTGGTGTCCAAAAGCACATTATGCCACCTCAAGTCCAAAATGGTGATTGTTGGGTAGCACAAAGAAATTATAAATTCAAAATAAGGTTTTTCAAAATTTTGTTTTTCATAGAGAGTATTTTTGTCTATATGAAAAGATTTGATTCATTCTATTTGGACTAGTAATGAGAAAGGTATGGACAATGGCTTGTTTTTTGGGCAATCTAAACATCTTCTTGAAAAAATAACTTATAGGGTTCAATTTTTAATGTAATTTTCACAATTTTTCAACAGAATTTGTTTGGTATGGTCAAATTTGCTTGCTAGAACAATCTTACTATTGGAATTATTGTGTTTCATTTTTATTTTTAGTTATAGCTATTTGCAATTTAGTTTTTCATTCAATCTCAAATCTACTTCTACTTAATAATTTTAATATCAAGTGTGTTTTCTTTGAAATTTTTTCATAGACTTTAGTCAACTTAATTCTTCAATATAAATTTTCTTTAATTCAACATGTGTAGTGCAAAATTTTAAGCTGCAAAGATTCAAGCCTTAAAATGTAGGGAGGTAAGGTACAAAAACAACACTTTTCTTTATAAAATGTAAATATCTTGCAATTCAAGTAGTTAAAGTTTTTGAAATTTCTTCTACACATTCTTCTATAAGTCTAGTGTAAAGATCCTACAATTAAATATGCAAAAAATACAATTTCTAAAGTTTTTTGCACTTTGCTATATATCAATTGGTAATTTTGAGTGAAATTTGATGAAAAAAAGCCTTGAGACTATAGGGTTTAAAAGGGTATGATAGTATTGTATACACAAATATATCCATTATATATCTTTGAATATAAACAATTTAGATGTTAAATATTTAAAATGTACAAAAAAATATATTGAAGGATTCCAACAAAAAGTGATCAATTCTTAGAAACACGCTTATGGACATTGTAACTTAATCCTTGAAGGACTAGTTGATCCCATGGGAGACAAATGGAAGTTCGGGTAGGTTCTTATAATCTCAATTTTTAGCTTGATTTTTTCAGTTAAAAAAAGTAATTCAAAAGATTTCTGGAATTGAAAATTCCTAAAATAAAATAATTTATAAATAAAACATTGTCTAATTTTAAGTTGAAATATTTGTTATGAGATTGGGAGTTGTAATTTAGGAAGATAAAATAGAATCATGATCAAAATTCAAACAAGTAAATTTGGCTAATAGTCTAATGTTTGTTTATTTGTCAATTCATTTCCAATACTAACATTGGTTTGTCCTATTAGTGCATACTATAAGATGGTTATAACTTTTACAAGGGACAACTATTTTAACTAATGATATTTTTAAGAGTCTTCAATATGAATAGCATAAGTATTCAAACAATGAATAAAAGTACTGCTCCCCTTGTTAAAAATTATAAATGTGTGTAAGTCCATTTTGTAACATGCATGAATAAGAAAATTATTATAGTTCTTCATGCAAAGTTAACTATTGTGTAGTATGTAGATGATTTTTATTTTAGTAGAAGTTACTAAATGTTTATTTCTCCATCCAAACTAGTTCTTTGAAAAGTATCTATATACATTTTAGATCTAATTGCACTCCAACCTTATTGATATCACAATCTTTTGCATATAAATATGTGAAATTATGTAAAAATATAGTGTTGTATGTAAGCATGTTGAATCACTTCTAATTAATAAATGCCTTGAAGTCCACATTTAGCTAGATGATAAACAAAATATTTAAGGATAATGTCCAAAGTAATCCTTGAATCTCATTCACCTTATGTAATATTTGAATATTTTAAAAAATAACCTTATTTTATAATGAAATTGGAATAAATTATTGATTTGTACAAAAATATAAGCAAAAACATAGAAAAGGTCTAAAAAGATTTAGGTGTTGAAAAATTAAACTATACGTGGAGTTCAATAGTCAAAAAACATTTTTTTATTTGTCAAACACTATTTATGTGCAACATACTAAAGAATGATAGTAGGAGAATAAAGTGAGTTGAACTTTGTTTTGGAAGGTTATTTTTATAAAGTGAAAATTTGCTAAGTGACCAAAAAATTTCAAGAGAACATTTGATCATATAATTTTCCTTTCTTAATTGATAGTGGATGAAATCACTAAATTTTGTACAAATCCTTCAAGAGCGTTTGACAAATGCAAAATGTTTAAACCCTATCCAAGGATGTGACGGTTGAAGAGCTATTAAAGAGGTCTGAGTGTACAGGTATCAGATCATTGTTGGAGATGCCCGACCGGTAACACAATCCACAGACCCTCTTTGATGGTCGTCGTCTCCGCCACTCTGTAGCCCTGTTCAAGGTCCTTCACAGATCTGCATTTTTCTTGCAGAATTCGACCGAATTGCTCGCTGATCTCAGGCGGATGCGATATTTTCCTTTTGCTGCCGCTTTCTCAGTTGCTATTTTGAGCCGAAAGTGCGTCGGTGTGGTGGAGAACGACAAATTCTCCTTTTCCGTAGGGTTTGCTCCTTCCAAGTCTTCAAACGCTCTATTTGAGGTACCTGTGAGCTCAGGTTTCAATTTCGTAGGTCGTAGGGACAATCATCTGGTCCGATTTTGGAAATTTTGAGCATAGAATTTGTTTGCGAAGCAAACGGAGATTTTCGGTGTTGTGGATCTGTGGAACACATGAGGGTGATGCGATCGAAAGGCGGGCGGACATGGCGAGCGCACTGCCTTACACTAGTAAAGACACCAAGTATGACAACGCTAAGTTCCGGAGGCGCACTCCCTTGAAGGTAAAGCCTAATTTGTGTCAATACATTGGCAATTGTTGTGACGATCATCATTTTCTCAGCAGATTGCTTCTGCGATGTAATCCATTGGCTTCTGCGATGTAATCCATTGGCTTCTGCGATGTAATCCATTGGCTTCTGCGATGTAATTTTGTAATTTTGTGGGGTTCGAGTGCTTGTGATTATATGCTGGTTTAGTAGGTCTTGCGTGTATTTGCTCATGATGATTTATATAATAGGTAACTCAAATGCGGAGCTTGGTTGTGGAAAATATTACATGCTGAGCTTAAAGATGTGTTTTTTGCACTATCAAGCTCCAGATTTGAGTTCCCTTGTGTAATTTCAAAGAGGACGCTATGATTCAAGTGTAAAGCTGGGAAACTGAGTTTGAGAACAGTAACCGGAAGTGGGTAGTGGCTATGGCTTGTAACAAAACTCCTTTTCTTCCTGTAGATTATTAAGACTGATGGACATGAATAGTTTTCCCGTGATGTGACTAATCAGCACAATGACCAGTATTCTCTATTGCATTTACTGCTTGAAATGCATTTGCGAAGTGATACTGGTTACCGATCAAGTGGATAGTTTCTACTTCTGAACTGACTGGCCTTGCCAAATCTCTCGGTTTTTTGGCTACAGTGTGTGAGCAAATTATGTGCCCTTGGTTGCGAAATTACTGGAAACTTTAAGTTTAACTTTGACTCTGATGACTGAAATTGTTTCCCTTGACTTGAGCAAGCTAATTTATATGTCAAAATCACGATATTTGTTTTAAAGGGTTGCTAGACCGGCAAAGTATTTGTTTGAAGTCGCGACATTCATCGAGTGGTAAAACTTGAACTCGAATTGCGCTGTCAGCAGAAGGTCTATTCTGTTAAGTCTCCAAGTTTAGGAAGCGAGATCTGAAATATAGCTCTACTTGGATCAAACTATTTCAGAAGTGTACCTTATGAGTTTTCTTCCTCGTGACTGTTGTCATTTCCAAACAGTTCACTAAGATTTTGAGATACACCCTTGAATTGTGCAGAGAGCGGTGCAAGCTTTACGCAATAGTAATCTGAAGAAGCAATGTGGATCCTGCGGCATATTCCAGATATTGTTACTCCTTATGACTGGGGGTCTTATGTATCTTGCATTCACTCATTCCAACCAATCTACTTCGGGTCATGTAAGGAAAGTCAGGCAACAGTTCCAAGGAAAAATTGGCACAGAGACATTGGCACAGTTCTGGAACAATAGGCAAGCACCGAAGGTCAAGGGGTCGGGAATAATCAGTAATGACAGCAGTATCGATGTTGTAAGTGAACCCAACGCTGATTCGTTTGACTTTTTCAGAAGAAGACCAACAGGTGCAAAATGATGTATTGGTTTTGCCTATATCGCTCACATTTGAGTGTCATTGGGTTGTTACCTTGTCTCAGACTAACAAGAACAGTGAACTATGGAGGCGACGCCAAGCAGAAGTTTCAGGGGCTTTTATACACGCCTGGAAGGGTTATACGAGTTATGCATTGGGTTATGATGAACTGCAGCCAGTCAGCAAAACAGGGGTCGATGGCTTAGGAGGGCTGGGTGCCACTGTGATTGATGCTCTTGACACTGCCGTGATAATGGGATTGGATGATGTAGTTCAAGATGCCGGGTCCTGGATACAAAAAGAGTTATTGGACAGAATCTCAAGCAAGGGACAGGTGACCCGCTGAACTCCAGCATGGGCTTCTAGACTTTAGTCTTGCATGTAGTTCTTTATCTTGCAGGAGCTAATGTATTGGTTATTTATTTGTCAAATGGTTAATTCTTATCCAGGTGAATCTATTCGAGACAACTATTCGTGTTTTGGGTGGTCTTTTAAGTGCCTACCATCTGAGGGTAAGAGGTGGCAGTACCGTGGGGCCGGATCCGAAGGTCTACCTTGATTGTGCAAAAGATCTGGGTGATCGCCTGCTTTCTGCCTTCACCGCCAGCAAGTCTCCTGTCCCCTACTCTGACGTCTTTCTGAAAGATAGGACTGCTCGCCCTGCAGGCCACTTTGGTGGTGAGAGCAGCACATCTGAAGCAACTTCCGTTCAGTTGGAGTTTTCTTATCTTAGCTTTCTCACGGGAGATCCTAAGTATGAGAAAGCGGCCATGTCTGTTTATGAGCATTTTCATGGTCTTCCGAAGACCGAAGGTTTGGTCCCCATATATATAAAGTGAGTACTCAATCCTTTTACAGAGTTTTTTTGCAATGATCGTATATCTTATCTTCAGATGAAGATACTCCAGGTTTTGTGCCATCTCTGACAGATATTCTCTTACTTTCACCGTTGACATTTTTGGAGGTCATGAATGAATGGACTCTGCAAACTTTTAGATTCACTGTCTTTGCTCTGGTGCTGTGGTGACAGACCCATGTAACAGCTTAAGGTTGTCTTTCTACCGTTAACAATTCCTTTGATGTGATGTTACAGCGCAGATACAGGGCAGTTCCAAGGAAATAATATAAGGCTGGGGTCTCGTGGAGACAGCTATTATGAGTATCTGCTCAAGGTCTGGATTCAGCATGGTGGAGCTGCTTACAACGAATCGAGCGTAGCTTATCTCAGAGAAATGTATGAAGAAGCAATGAGAGGTGTGAAGCACAGATTGGTGGCGAAATCTGAGCCAAATGGTTTAATTTTTGTGGGGGAACGACCGCATGGGCCTGACGGTGCTCTACACCCAAAAATGGACCATCTGGTATTTTATAGAATTTCTTGCTCACTCACACTCTTGCTTTTGTATAAAACTCTTCGTGTTGGCCACTGTCTACTATCCTTGAGTGTGTGTCTAGCGTCTGAATGCTTTTCAGACTGCTTCGTTCCTTTCATTGCTTTAGTGGGTCATCTAAACCAATGTGTAGAATTCAAGTCAAGATATAGAAACAAAGCATTTTCCCCAAAGCACTTAATGTTGCAGCTGTTTATCCTCAGCATGTACTGTATAAACCGATTTATTGGACATCACTTCCACCACACGTGGATAAACTTGTTCTGGGCTTTCTATTGTTCTGTGGCTTATCCTTTTGAAACTCAAGAATTTTGAACTGCCTCTTGCCATATCATAAACTTCTCTCATCCTTCATTAGTTGTATTAAAAGGTGGTCCTATACTATGCATGGCCAAGCTTAAAGTTTTGGGGTACTCATTCTATGCAATTTGGTAAAATGTTTTGAAGGTTTGTTTCCTAGCAGGAAACCTTGCACTAGGTGCAACCAGAGGTCTTACCGTAAAGGAGGCGGAGGCGAAAGGTAATACACACATTTACTTGTACTGGTTTTCAGATTACATTGTACGTAGTTGCATTACACTCGAGTTCAGATTAGTCGTCTCATTAAGTTTAGAGAAACTGGCGCTATCACCTTGCTTTCTTGTGATTTTCTATTCCTCTGTGCAAACATACCCCATAGCTGTACAGCGTCCTATCTTTGGAATTTTTATTGTTATGTAGGTCTCTCTTCTTCTGATCTGATACCGAACGTAATGTCTTCATCCAGGTCTCTTGAGTGAAAGCGACCTGGAGGATTTGAAGTTGGCGAAGGACTTGGGAGAAGCTTGCTATGAAATGTATAATGTCACTTCAACAGGACTTGCACCAGAGATTGCATATTTTAACATACATGTAAGTGCATTTACACCTTTAAAAACCATGTCAGGTGGAATTCATGCAATAATGTCTCACTTTTCCATCTTCCTCGGCTTCAACTAAAGGAGAATCTAAGTATACGGGTATACTCTTTCTGCAGAAAGAAAATGTGGAGGTTGAAGGAGGAAGAGCTGATGCACATTACAAGCATGATATACGCATCAAGCCTGCAGATCGTCACAACCTTCTACGACCAGAAACTGTGGAGTCTCTGTTCCTGCTCTACCGAATTACTGAGGATTCCATGTAAGCTTACATAGACCTTTTCCATTATTGTTTTTCACAGTTCAACTTCTTGCAGACTTTCCCTTAAAATGCAGATTTTGAGGTTTTGTTCAGACGAACGAATGTAATAGATATAGTTCCTGTACATCGACGTGAACTTGTCTTTTTGTAACTTACTCCAGTTTTCTTTCACCATTTTTGCAGGTACCGAGAATGGGGCTGGAACATATTTCAATCGTTTGAAGCCCACACGAAGGTGAGCACAGGGGGATATTCATCTCTTGACGATGTAACGTTCATTCCAGCTCCAATGAGAAACAAGATGGAGACCTTTTTCCTAGGAGAGACCCTGAAGTATTTGTATCTGCTGTTTGGGGACAAGAATGTGCTGCCGTTGACCGAGTTTGTGTTCAACACCGAGGCTCATCCACTGCCAATCCGGATCAAAAAGGTTACTGCAGTTGAAAAGGAATCGAAGAGTACTAAAGATGACGGACAGACAGAGGTCGCTTCAATCGATCGAGTAGAAACCAAGAGGTTCCCGAAGAGGCTCCCAAAGAAGAGGTTCCTAAAGAAACCTACGAGAGAGGAAGCAGATCTTTCTACAATTAGGGATTTCCTGATGTAGCATACTAGAACGATACAGTTTCGAACTTCCGATGCAAGAACGATGCAATTTTGCTTCATGGGTTGGGGCGTTACATTATGTAGATGTTCCAAGTTTAGGAGCTCATATTGAGCAAGGGCTGATGGAGGACAATTACCTTTCTATTAATTTACCAGCTCTTTCGGTATTGTATGGAAGAATGTAAATATCTATACATGTTAAGGCTAAATTTTGGGGTACAGTACCCCTGTTTTCACCATTTTGGAAATTCATGGTTTATTCAAACTTTGGAGTAAGGTATGTGCCACTGATCCTAAACAATTTTGAGTCACAAGAGACATGTTATAATGGACATTTAGTCATTAAAGACATGTCCTATTGGACAATATTCCTACTAGGTCTTTGATGAAAAATCCCTTTCTTTTGTCATCCTAAACCTTCCATTGTTGTGGCCTTCTAGGGTAAGGTGTTCTCTTACTTTCAAGTAAGAATGAGCTATAGTAGCATATATTAAAGTGAACCAAATTCAAGGTCACAAGTGCATGAGTCTAGTTTGTTCAACCTTTTGTTTTCTAAACCCATTTTGAATTTTTGTACTTTTTGTACCTTTTGGTTTATACCTTTTTAAGAATAATTTATTCACCTCAAGTTGTCAACAACATCAAGTTGAACATAAAGAAAGATAGATATTAAAGATATAAATATTGTTCTAAATGTATGAGAAGATGTTTGGACAAAACATTCATTTGGCTTGACAAAAATTTTGTAACTTTTGCACTTGTTGGTTTATGTCTTTTTTAAGAATAATTTATTCACTTCAAATCCTCGACAACATCAAATTGGGCATAAAGAAATTCATGTATTAAAGATTTAAGTATTGCTCTAGATGTATGAGAAGATGTTTGGAGAAAACATTAATTTGGCTTGACAAAACACTTTATCAATTATCTAAAATATGAATGTTAGGGATAATCAAGCATTAGATGTAAATTGACATTTCTACTTTGAAATTCCATAGTATCCTCTTTATAAATGGACAATGACCTTACAAGTGACCTTGTATGGCCTCTAATTCTAAGACAAAAGATCCAATATAACAAAATTAGCCTCAACATGTACAACTTCAAAATATAAATGAATTCCTTGGATTTTATCCAACTTTGCAAAGTCTACCTTGCATCTCAT
The DNA here is from genome assembly GCA_950106755.1 of Climacium dendroides. Classification (NCBI taxonomy): domain Eukaryota; kingdom Viridiplantae; phylum Streptophyta; class Bryopsida; order Hypnales; family Climaciaceae; genus Climacium; species Climacium dendroides. The sequence goes on from OX467088.1 coordinate 24,298,136, forward strand.
ATCCTCCAAGAAGAATACATAGAGTATTTAAATATGAATATTTAGTTATCACTACAATACAATGATAAGGAATTCCACACCATAGACATGTGGCCCCCAAATCTTTCATTCCCATGTATTTACAAATTTTAATTTGCACAATCCCTGAAGGACTTTCATTTTGCATAATGTCAACTATGCTACATGACTAATGGCACAACTTTGAATTTCAATGATTTAGAATGAACATACAGATGACCAACATTTTAGAAACTATGTGCGACTTGGAGACCAAATCTACAAAAAAGAGTTTCAAATATTCGATGGTAACATTAAATGGTGGAGTTGATCAATGAACAAAAAACTTGTACAAAAAACTTGTGAGTATACATGATGATACCTTCACCACACTTCTAGGAATACAAAGCACATAAAAGAATATTTTAAGATATCTAAAATATTTTCCAAATTCACTTCTTTTACAAAGGTATTGAAAATTACTAGATTTTAGTAGTGTCATGATACACTCATTAACCCTAGAAGGACATGTCCCTCCTTTGACCAAGGTAGTCACCGAAATACTTTGCTATTAGACCACGAGGTGCATTATTTGTTTCAACACTTAACATGAAGTCATCCATTGGACCTTTTAGATCTACAACGTCTCACAAGGTTAACCTTGTGAAGATGTAGAAGATAAATCCAACAAATGACTCTTAGCGTTCATATATTCATTTGGTCGATGGATAATTGCATGGTTGATAATCATGGTGATTAAGTTCATCATATCAAAGTTAAAAACATTTGGTGTTTCAAAAAACCAACATTCCATTCACCTATTGTCAGACAAAATTTAGACTTCACATCCCAAAGTAATATCGTCTAACAAGGCATGCACTAAAACTGCCCTTGCAAGTCACATTCATAGAGCATCCTCTAATTCCAACTTCAAAAACTTGTAGTGCATTCAATAAAAGTTGGAAAAATATAAACCAAAGTGCATTAAGGTAAACCAACCCATTGTGGTCATAATGAGGAGTTTGACATCATCTTGTTGCTGAAATTTTTTCAATTTTTTGCCCACGTTAGTACAAGTGAGAGAAACAACAAGCACGATTGAAATTATATGTTTTTTTGACAAAGTATGAATTCGTTGGGAATTTCTGAAGTATTCAACCCAAAAGAGTTTGTAGACTACCTTAAAACCAACAAAATCTGAATGCATAATGCTCATCTTACTACCTAATGCAGTCAAAATATTTTCTATCATGAAAGGCCTATCACGCTGAAAAATCAGAAGTTCCTAATGAGGTCAGTGTTCACTCCATTGTTGTCATGTAAGACATGCATTGTGGCCCACATCTCACAGTTCAATTTTATTTAGTTAGAAAGCAAATCATGAGAAGTTCTTCATTGATTCCGATGATATAAAATCTAGCTCTGTCTGAATTAAATTTCTTACATTATGACCAATCAAATTGGCCATCTTAAAACATACTAAAAAAAACCCACAATGGGTCATTTCTTGGGCGACTGCAATGGGTCATTTGACTGCAATGGGCTGTTTTACCTTCGATGCAACTTCAACTTGTCTTTCCAACAACAAAAAAACAAAACAAAAACAAAAAACAAAAAAACAAAAACAAAACAGAAACAAACTCCTTGAAAACCAAAAATTCCAGATTAGAACATTAATTTAGAGCTGGAAGGACGCTTCCAACACACACCACCTCAATCCCCTCCGAAAAGCCCACCCAACAAATCACCGAACCCACCCGCCAAAGCTTGAACGCCCTGACTGGCCATTTCCACAGCCACAGCCTGCGCCACTTGCCCAGCCGCTTGAGTCATCCCCCCACGCTGCGGCTGGCCCTGCATCCCCTGCGGTGGCCGGTTCTGCATTCCCTGTCGTGGCTGGCCCTGCATCCCCTGTCGCCGCTGGCCTTGCATTCTCTGTTGTGGCTGACCCTGCATCCCTTGCGGTGGCCGGTACTGCATACCCGGTTGTGGATGGCCGTGCATTCTCTGTTGTGGCTGACCCTGCATCCCTTGTGGTGGCCGGTACTGCATTCCCGGTTGCGGCTGGTATTGCGCTCTCTGCACTGGTTGTAATGGCCCTGCGGTTCCCCTTTTCACTGTAATGGCTCGGTGTGGCCCGTTTGGCACAGTCGGCATGGCTTGGTGAGCTGAAGGGCTGGCATGGTGGTACCGGGGTTGAGCATGCGGATGAGCCGGTTGTTGGCTGGGACGCTGATGCTCATAATTTTCATAGCTGCTGGGCTGGTACTCGTAGGCATCTGCTTGTGGGGATTCGAGATCTTCGTAATATGGCTCGGGTTGGGACTGGCTTCGTCTGTAGGGCGGGTCCCCTGATCGTTTCGAGCTTTCTGATGAGCCGGAGCTGCCATACCCGTCATCGTAGCTGGTTTCGTAGTCGTGATGTTGAATGTTGTGATGTGGACGCGCTGGGAGTGGAGCTGAGTTCCTGCGCACGGGGTCATGCGGGTTGTGGGTGGCGTGTGGCCGGGGCCTCTGCAGGAACACATCGTTCGGTTTAAGCAACTTGCAAATGGCCAGGTAAATGCAACGAGAGCAGGTGCTGGAGTTGAGAGAAAGTTCAATTGGATTTCTTTAAATTGGCAGAATTTTCACAACTTCGGTACTTTCAGGACGCACGGACTGAAACGTAAATCTGAAGCGGTTCTAGATTTTAGAGATTTGGGGTTGATGAAATGGCCAAAATTTTGGCGTCAGGAATCGTGCCATTGATCAATCCATCACTAAGTTGCACATGGACTAGGTGACAGACCTCGTTATCGCCTCTGTGTGAGAATTAGCATGCCAAGTCACAAGAGTGACTAAGGGATGTCATTTTCTTAATGAGGCTATACCTTCAAGTTACTGGACATAACCCCAATGACTGGATTCTTTTACTCACGCTCAATCGAGAATGAAGCACACCACATTGCTAAAGGGCAAGATTACGAGATATAACCATACTTCACACATCCAATACTTGGTAGCCACCTCTACAGAAATGGGCTCCGTGGAGGTTCTGTTTTAGTCCTTGAAGTCTTGGTACATTACTGATAACATTGGAAAGTTCACTAATAGTTGATTACAGTAACCTAGAAAACATGTTAAAACATGTATTGTATATGTTGTTATCTTTCTACCATGGTCTGTATCAACTCCCATACGAAGGGGAGCCACCACTTTCGGGTATTTGGGCACTTCAGAGTTAAGCTATGCAAGGCATGCAACTAGAAGTGAAGAATGTGAAAGGGTCGATGTGGCGAAAGAGTAAGCACTCACCGCCTTGAATTGCAGAGAGACGCTGATGTGACCCCCAGCTCTCCCTGAAAGCCGCGTTAGGGGATACGCCGTCAGCGGTACTGTGTGGCCATGGAAAAATACGGTTTTGAAATCCAATCTGCAAGCCATACACAGAGAAAGTGAGCTGCTGTGGATCCACACAGGCCACCTTACATCATGCGAAACTAAGCAGCGCACTGAGATCACTTTTTGGTTTCCTTAGTACATTCAATTGGGTTTGATGGTGCTTCAGAACTGATTTCGAGCCAGTTGAATCTGAGCTCACTGTGCACTTGGAACGACATTGCAAATTTTTCCTAAACCAACTCATATTCGTTAAAATGGTGGATTGCAGTGAAATTGGTCCAGTTTCACAGTTGAAACACAGATCACACCAGTCCTCTGAGCGCCACAGTTTTGGTCCTTGAAACATCCCATTTCAACATGACCATGCATAATGGCAATCACAGATCAAAACGCCTCCACTGTGAAATTGGCAGAATTTTCCGAGTGTTTACACTTTTCAGGACGTGCGACCTGAAACATAAATCTACTATATCCCTAACTTTTAGTTTTTTAGAGCTTTTGTGCAGATGAATGTCACAATTTCTGGCGCCCACAATCACGCCATTTAACGAAATTGGCTATTCAAGCAAAAGGTGGAGTACTCACGTAGTGGAGCCAACCAGTTCGTCATCTCCCATGGAGCCTACGCTGTAAACGCTGATAAAAAGCTCATTCGTTGACCTATCGATTTCGAACTTAAACTCGGTCTGGAAAGTAGGATGGCCACCAGCCCCTGTCAGCAATGAAGAACCACATCACTTCAGTCATTTCTTAGTTTCTAAGGTAATTATTGGCACAGCATTACATTGGGCACCTTGGAATGGTAAACACAATGAAAGTCTAATGTGATTGTTGAAGGTGTACAAGAAGAGCAGTTGCAAGAAAATCCAAGCGAATGCAGTAAGCTCATGGTCACCAAATGTCAAGGATTCAGTGAAAAACCTTGAGCAACATGGGTACTCAGAACTTGACTTCCACATTGAAGAGTACAGTACGAGTCCCCCCTTCCTGCATTAACGTGCACGACAGTGAATATCGTTACCAAAACTACGATAATCCAACGTGTACACAATCTCATTCTGTGGGGTTATTTTTCCAAATTTTGTAATTATTAATGATGAAAATGCTTTGAAATTCAAAACTATCAGCTCTGTAGGGGAAAAAAATTGTGAAACTCTCAATGAACAACCTCGAGGACTTTCCCAGAATGCCACGGATACCCTCATCCTCCCGTAGTGACAGATCTATGGAGTGATGACAACATAAGAAAACAAACATTTGCCTTAATATAGACATATCCTTATCCCAGAAGTACTATAGAATCTGCAAGAAAGTGCTCACCATGTTTAGATGGGTCTTTGATGCCATTCGCACTATCCACTATCACCGTCAACTTGCCGTGCGGCATTGTGACCAATTGTGTGCACTCTCAAATTGACGATAACCACCACAGCAGACGGTATGATTGCGTGAATATCACATCATCTGGTACTTTCTGCAATTACCAACATTGATTTAGTCAATTCTCCAGCAATATCAATGTGCTCAAATACTTGAAAGTGTAAGTTTCTAGTATGCAGACTCCAACTAGTTAACGGACACATTCAGCTGCACGATTTAGGATAAGCTTGAATCTGATTAGATTGACGTCAAACTGTGTCGAACACGCTTTACTACAAGCACATAGTTACGTAGAAATACATAGTCGATGTATTACAGATTAACCAAAGTAAGGTGTCATTTCTACACTATACATACACTATCTCTGTACCGATGTCTTGATTACCGTGTATCAAACCAATAGTGAGGCAACATAGACAGTAGATGCTACGAAACATTACAAAAAATAATTAATCATTGGAAAAATGGCTTGAATTTTAGTATTTACGCCAAAGGTTTCTTAGAAAGAGGGGAGAAACAAACCACAAGAAGTTTTAAGGTAACACAGAAATCCACAGAAGCCATTCCAAATCCCTTGATCTCCGATCGAATCGTTTGCGAACAAGTAAGAAAGCACACTAACTTTGCATACTTAAAAGTTTTGAAAGAAATGGCACGATCGACAATAAGAGACCTGACAAGGGTTTCATAGAATTGTCACACCGAATATTCATCCCTTTTAGCAAATCTCAGCTCCAGAAAGAATGAAAACCTCCCAGCAACCCCATCGAATCTAAAACATAAGCCTGGCCAATACTAGGACATTAGCAAATTGACCATCCAATACATAAATAAACTTCTACCACTCACGTTAACTGTCGGTAAATAGCTCCAAATCCTGCGGTCACATTGTCGGTACCCGCAGTTAGTCTCCAATGGCCAATATCTTCCGCTTCGAATCGTGTAGCAACTTCGACTCCTACCAGACCCAGTTATCTAAAGCAACTAGAGAAAGGCTTTGATCGATCTAGCTGGCCTTGGTAGAGAAAACTTCGACCCCAACTCATCACAAACACGACGCGCGCGCGCTCGCTGGAATTCAAAGAAGTAGTCTTGAGTAGAAAGTGCTCCTTTGCAACACTACAAACAAGGATGCTCTGGATCTGACTGCAGGAAGTGGAAGCTTCACTGTCGGTAAGAAGAACTTGGCAAGAAGTAGACGATGACAGAGCTTGTTAAGCCAAGCAGGGACAGCACTTGATGTTGTTTTCAGTCGGCAATTGGCGCCGTTGGGTGGCGTTCTTTTCGGAACTGACGGTACGAATGTGGCTGGCATGATGCAAAGTCAACCAGAAAGAGAGGACGCGGCACTGCATTTGCGGTGATTCTCTAATCTTGGAGGAGAACCACTGGTGGAATTGGGGGAAAAAAAAAAAATTGCAATTTGAAACATCCTTAAAAAAAACTGGTGAAAAAAAATCTATAAAGTATGTATTCAGAGTAAAAAATAGAATTCAGAAAAAAAAAATTGGATTGGATAGGAAAACCAGCTCAACATGGGAATTAAAGGAAAATAGTTGGTAACTAAAACTCAAAAAAATATCTCCAGAACACTATGATGTGTTTTGCAATTTTGGATCATGAGGGTGCCCAATTAACCCTTAAACATTGACAAGGACACTTGACATTTGATGAATGACAAGGAATCCTTCTAGTAGAACAAAAGTGCAACTATTCATCTTCACAATTTTGTTGTTCGAAGGGGAGGTTTAACTTTTTGTGATAAACGACTTTCTAAAAGAAAAGAGTCTATTTGGTTGACATATGAAGTGAGAAGTTGATTTTGCCAAGTTTGGACAAGGGTTTTGGACTCAGGATTCAAAAATTCTACAGTCAAAAGAATATCTATCAAAACTTTTAGCTTAGCTTCGAAGTCAGGTTTTTGCTTCAAGAGATTTTCCCTTAATTTTAAACATTGGGACTCTTCAACTTTGATGAGAATCTCAAACAATACTCAAAATTACACCTCGAATTACACTCGACCAAACCTATTTATAAAGTTGATTGTGCTTCAAGATCTTGAACCATAAGCTTAGGAGGATTCATATGAAGGGAGTGAGGAAAAGTGCCATCCATGAGCTATAAGCCAAGGTTTTCTAAATATTTTTCACAACTAGAAAAAGATTACTTAACTTGCTTCCAGTCTTTAATAGACTTTCACTACAAGAAAATGGCACTATAAATTACTTAACAAATGTGACTTTAAATTTAACAATGACTACAAAATGACTACTTGAGTCATTTTGTAGTCATTTTGTAGTCATTGTTAAATTTAAAGTCACATTTGTTAAATAATTTATAGTGTCATTTTCTTGTAGTGTTTTGAAGGAAGTTGACAAGGTGATTGATTAGGTATAGAAATATCTAACTCTACTAGAACTAATTTAATAGAGGTAGATGGATCTATAACATATGAATGTAGATGTGTCGTACCAGCTTGTTGTGTTATAATAAATGAATTTTATGGTTTAGAAGTGTTGTTGAGACTTTAATAAAGAAATTCTAAAGAAATTGTCAAGCACAGTAACAAAACAAAAGACGCATACAAAAAGTTTCACTCTTAGAAAAGACCTCATCATTGGAAAGCACAAATGAAAAAATAAGACATAAAGTGACTATGTTGAATTTAAAAGTAACAAGTTGACTAGAAGTTTAAAAAAAAAACTTCTCTTACAAGCTATTTTAAAAATAAAGTTACTAAAAGTAAAGTATGAGTCAATTTCCAAATATGACTCCAAATATGAGCTAACTTTTTCAAAAGAGAAAAGTTTAACTAACAGTAGCTAAAGTAAAGTTTAATTAATAACTAACTTTAGATTTTGAAAGAAAATGTTCAAAGTTACGGGAATTTCTCCAATAAATCAAAGGTTGAGGAAGGAAACATAACTTTGGAATCTCTTGAAAAAGAACAAATAAACAAGAATTCAGAATAGCCAAAATATTGAGAGCTTTGGTGTAAAATGTATAATTCAGTTTATACATAAGTAGAACTTGCTCACCTAGAGGATGATGTCGTCTAAGTTGTTGGTATTAAAGAAGTAGATTAATCTTCATATCATAGAAGATGGCTTAAAAATGCCTCCAAATTAAAAAATTCGGATAGTTATGAGTACACACACATTCATAAAAGAGGTGTCAGATTTGGTTGAAGTTTCATTCAAAACTCTCTTAAAGCATATACCATTGAAGTTCGTCAATGAAGAATGCTTTCTTTTGATGTAGATGCCACAAAGACCAACACAAGTATTAGTAATTGTTTTGAGATCTTTGGTGGATGTGGGTTGAAAGATGATGTTTTTCCTCAAAATCAACATTTTTGAAAAAGTAAATGTTGAGCATGTCGACTTCCTCCTTGTTCATGCATGTTCTACAGTCGTTTGACTTCCATTGAGTGCTTTTGCTATTTCTTAAGCCAATGATTTGCACAGTATTAAAAAGAAATGATTTTTAAGGTCACATATATGTCATTTTAAGAGTTAATGTAAATGTGTTTTTTTTTTTGTAGATTGTTCATGTGGTGGTTAAGTGCAAGATAAAAATGTTTGTTTATGTTATTTTAAAGTATTTGAAAATAATCTTATTCATTTTGTTTATGTAGGTTACTAGAACAAGAAAATTTGAATAAATGTCCAGCCCCAGTTTGGATGTAATTGGTAAAATATTATCCCAAAAAACTTGGTACTGTCGTAAAGCCCTGGGCAAGGAGGGATGCACGGCCTTTGTTTCGCGGCATTTTGAATGTATCCGATGTAAAAGTTATTGAATTTCAAAGTTTTTATTGAACTGAAAAAAATTAGAAAAATTACTTTTACTTTTACTTTGGTTGTGGGATGCCCAAGACACACTACCGTAGTAAATAATTAAATATTACGGAAGGACCATTTCTGACACCTTCAGAATCAGAGTGGCGCAGCGGAAGCGTGGTGGGCCCATAACCCACAGGTCCGAGGATCGAAACCTCGCTCTGATACTTGCAGAGACTCAGCTTCCAGAGACTGAAGGGACTTTTTGCTCGCTTGCTTTTACTGGGGGTAGTTTTGGTTTGTTATTTTGGGGGGTAGTTTTTTGGTTTGTTTTCTGGGGGGTAGTTTTTGTTTAGTTTTTGTTTGATTTTTTTGGATAATTTGTGTTTGAATTTTTGGGGAATCTTTGTTTGATTGGGGGGTTGAATTAATGTAAGGTAAAATATTGTGGTTAAATTGTGGTTAAATGACTATAGTGCGGTCATCTAGTGTGATTTTTTTTAGTATGTGGAGATTTGGGCCACAATCAATGTCTCACATGACAGTAATGGAGTGAATAGTGACCTCATTAGGAACTTCTAACTTTTTAGTGTGAAATTCATTGTAAGAATTGACTTTATAGGCCTTTCATGTTAGATTAATTTACAAATGTACTCTAGTATAGCCTTGTGCTGTTGACCCAATTATTATGATGATTTTATTATGCTTTTGTTTTTCATTTTTTTTGTACTAAGTTATCTATAGTTTATTAAAAAAACGATGAATATGTATGCTTAAGTATTTAATAAATGTGGCCCATGTTGAATTAGTAGTAGTAAAGGGATGATTTCCACTTTGTGAAATTTATATAAAAACTTCTGGATATACAATATTCATTGTTTTTGCTATAGGTCCAAAAAGAAGCACTTTCAATGAATGGATGGATGTTGTTTGCGAAAGTGCTACATGTAATTGACCGTGGGAGAACATTAAGGTCCGCAAATTTACTCCTACATTTTTTACAAATTGACCTTGCGATTTGTTAATTGTCATAGAGAAAGTTAATTTCACAAGAAATTGTCGTTTAGAGAATTTAAAAGGTACTTTTGTTGTTGTTGGCTATAGTGTGATTCTTGGAATCACTAGAAGAAAAATATGTTCACTACAACCAACTGAAAAGCAACTACATGTCCTATGCAACTGTCCTCCAACTACAATCCTCTGTATTTGCACCAACTTTGACATAGTTACATTGTAGTTGCAAAATAGTTGCAAAGTAGTCGCAAAGACTACAAAGACTATTTTGTATCTACACTTACAGGAATGTAACAAAAGAGTTGATGTGAGGTATTTTACATCCAATATTCATCACAATTGTCGATGTGGACAATTTTACATTCTATAGAGTCCGATGTGTCTATCTACAATTACATATAATTTAAATTCGATAGCAATTCAACTATAGTGCAACTAGACTACAATTGCAACTACTATTAAGTCTTTTGTTAATTGTCCCATATCAATTGTCAAAAATACCATTAGGTTGGACATTTAAGAATTGTAAGTTATAGCATTTTTGTGTTATGAATTTGGATAATGAAATTCTAATATTTATATATTTTGTAGATTTTTACAATTTGTAGATTTCTACAATTTGCAGATTTCTATAATCTACAAAAATCTATAAATATTTAACATCTAAGATATTTTTGGATTTTGTGATCTAAAAAAAAGATAGATTTGAAATTTTGAATCTACAAATCTTTGAGATTAAAATTTCAAAATCTACTTGTCTATGAATTATAGACAAGTCGTAAATAAGTTGCAAACCAGGCACATTAGTTGCAAACTAGTTGCATGCTAGTCGCAGACAAGTTGCATACAAATAACTTCCACGTAAGCAATCACATTAGAAGAGTTCATCCAATTGCACATCAATCGCAAACTAGTTGCAAACCAATTGCATGCTAGTCGCAAACAAGTTGCATACAAATAACTTCCACGTAAGCAATCACATTAGAAAAGTTCATCGACAAACTTTCAAGTATACTGTCGAATGATAAACAACTTTGAAATTTTTTGCAACTAGTGCAACTTGTCCACTACAACTGCAGACTCTGAATTGTCATCTAATTGCAAATGGCCCATGCAACTATAAAACCAGTTGCAAATAGTAGTTGTAGAACCTCTTGTTTTCTTGTAATGAATGAACGTTGTTTTACCTGCATGAGTTCCGGTTAAAATCTGGGCTTCAATTACACGAGTACTTAAACGTGTCATTATAAGGCAAGAGCCATTATAAAGACCACGTTTTGGAGCAATATTCCAAAGTAGCATGATTAGACATCCAACTTTAAGTTATAACTTTGAAGGTGGCAATCCACCCAATTTCAAGGAATTGAGATATTCCGTTGGATATACATTATGATTGTCAACACCCACCTTTAACATTTGAAGGACCTCTTTGTTGATACTATCAACAACCTCATTCCGAGTTGATAAGATGGTTCATTTTTAAAAATATTCATGATTTTGTAAAGGAATATTGCATATACCACTAAAAATTTGTTGAATAAGGGACATCATTCCTTCACAAATTACTAATTCTTCAAGTAGCATAATAATGCAACCATTTGGATTAGTAGGAACTTGACCATTTTCAACTTCAAGGAACCTTAAATTTGTTTGTTTGTTTTGTTTGTTTGTTTTGCTTGTTACATTAAGATCTCCCAAACCATGCATCCCCTAGTTGTGTCTTAAAATTGTTATATTCTTATCACCGATGTCAAGGTCAAATTGGTATCTATATACATTTACATGCAGATTGTTTTCATATTTTATGAAGCTTTGTAGAATTAGTTACAATTTTTGAAGTTCAAATATAGTGGTCATGTTTGGGCTCTAAAAGCATCCACCTTCTAAACATTTCATTTGTCTTTCAAGAAGAATTTACAAAAAAATTAATTTCAAGAAGTATAACCTCCTTAAAATTAATAATTAAACCTTAAATGGGTGCTTTAAGGGCCTTCTACCTTACTCAAAATCAATCCACTCGGACATACATTGTCTTGGAATATTTATTGGTTAATCCCTAAATGATCCGTGACCATTTCTAGTCATTGGTTGTCTATATTATTGTCCATTTTTAGAATTCAAACTTTTCTTGAAAACAAAAAATACTTTAAGGAAACAAACTACATTATAAATCCAAAAGCATTATTTGTTATTGAATTGCAAATGAAGGTATATCTTATGGGGGGGTTTGTAATGTGATTTAAGGCTCATGTTTTCTTCTTCAAATTGGACATGAGCTGAAATATTTTGCCAACCAATGGAATTGTTGCCACTTTATATTGAAGAAGGAAAGGATAAGTGTATCCATTCTTGGGATTTTTCAAAAACTACTTTCATTTAGAAACCACTATGCACTGTAAGCTCCACTATGAATTGCAAAATGGTCAAGATACTCTAAAATTTTAGGTGAGCATTTTCAACTCTTTTGTCTATCACTAATAACAAGAAAGTGATCATTTCAATGTATTATCACTAAAATATGTTTCTCCAAAGTGTGTTGTCTTGATTTAATTTCTATTAATCTATGTAAAACTTCAAACTCAAATATTATTAAAAACCATGAGGTCAAATACTTTGAATTTTTTTGAAGTGCTCTCTTTCTTAGTATGAACTATAAAATCCAATGGTTAAATTCTTTTGCATCTAAATTTAAAAATAGAGAACTAATTATATGAGCTCTAGGTAGTTTTGGCCCAAATTGAAGGCATAGTTACTAACATGTGAACCTAGGATCTTGAGTCCATGAGGCTTAAGAGCCTAGGCCTTCAAGTAATATAAGTACCTATATTAGAAGTGCCTTTCATAGTTATAGGATATTTATATTATAGGTGTCTATATTAAAGGTACATATGTTATAAGCACCTTCTATAGTTATAAGGTACTTATATTATATGTATGTATGTTATAAGACACCTTCAATAGTTGTAAAGCACCTACTTACATTTAAGCTCAAGGCTCATAGGCTTGCATTTCTAGGTTCACATGCTAGCGTTGTTGAAGTTGAAGGTACTCCTCCATGGACTCTCAAGGTTTAACTAATATAGTAATTGGATTTACATTTTAAGATTAACGGACAAGAAATGCTTTAACTTCTATTGTTTGCTTTGAAAACTTGAGATAATATAGGATAATTTTGTGTCTATTGAAGGCCAAAATGTAGATGGTGGGAAACAAATAGAAGTGCATTTGAATGCAACTACATTAACTCTTTGAGTACCAACAACTTTTTGACAACAAAGGTTTTTAATGAATTGTTCCACTTTGATATTTTTTTCACATGGATGTACCAATGTGTTTAAAATTTTTAATTTTAATCATACAAAAGTAAAGAATACTTTGTCTAGTATGTATAGAATTAAATATGGAAATTTTTTACCATTAAAATTTTAGATTATAACGATTTTGGATTATCAACATTATTTGCAAAAAACACAACTTTTGGAGAAGAAAAATGATAAGAAGGTGAATAATTCTTTTTAGCCCTCCTCCAAAAAGATTGTATTGGAATCTAGGCAAATTAATTTAAAATTTTCAGAACTAAAAATTCTCTGAAATTTGTACACATTCTCAAACAAAATGAACAGGAAAGCAAAAATTGACCAAAAAATTTATATATGTGTAAATTTTTGAAATTTAACAATCGATGTTATTAGCATATTGTTTGGAACATCTTTAAAAGATTTGGAATCATTATAATTATTCTATTTTTAAAATTATATTAGATTGAATTTTTTATTTTAAAAATTGCTAAAAATAAAATTTTGAAAAAAGAATTTTCTAGACTTAGTTTGTTTGGCAGAATAAAGATTAGAAATGTCTAAGAATTTTTTTCAATCCCTCCTATTTCTTTCATTGGAAAAACATTATGTTTGCACCTTTTTTTTCTATTAGACTAAATTTCCTAAATAAAATTTTAAATGCTTCTTACATTCAAATTTTGGAAATTGAAAAATGCAATAAGTATGTAAACTTGCTACTCTACAAGATACTAATTTACAAAATATTGAGATTTGTTTCACCCTACTAAGAATTTGTCATTGGAAATTTAAAGAGAACACATTGTGTCTTCTTGGTCCTTAAGGGATGAACCTTAATATGACGTTGAGGACATTTTGTGTCCTTTGGATGATTTCAAGAAGGGTTATAGGAAGGAAAAAATATATTTTTATCCAAATTTGGGAAGAAAGTTGCTTTAGTGCATTTTTGTGATTGAGTATTTTTTCACTATTATATTATTGATTTTTCAATACAAGAAGATGTTTAATACATAGATCACATTTTTAATAGTGTATAGTTTGACCATTTCTTCTTCTATAATCTTGATATAAATTTCAAACATAAAAATGTTGCTTTTTGAATTTGAGATCAATTAATGAAGTGAACTTACTTAAGTCTGGTTTTTGCTCCAAATAAAAATTTTAAATGGTTCTTATATATGCAATCTAAACTTTGGACTTGCACCATGTTTAATTTGTTGATTTTTGAATTTTTGAATGATACAATAACTTTGTTTTATACCATGATGTTATACACTATAATATACACCTATAATAAAAATTTACATTTGTTGAACATACCTTGTATTTGAAATGAATTTTCTTCACTTTTTCCATATAAAATTTACAATAATTTCAAATTTTCTTAAAAGTGTTTGAACTTTCTATGACTCATAAAAGACAATTGATTTCATTTATGAAACAAAAAATCTCATTCATGTATAGTTGCCAAAAATGACAACAAAGAAAGTGGAAGATTGTGAGGCCTAAATTCATAGCCATAAGCCCATTCTTTCATTAAATGAAATTTGAGGCCAATAGAAGACTGCGAGTTTCCATGAGTTCATGGACTACAAGGAACTTTGGGAACTCTGCCAAATCACTAAACCGATGTAACCGAGGCAAATGGCTTGAGAAAATGTGACATTGTATAAAAAAAAGACCCTATAAATATGAAGATAGTGGCATAATATAAATAAAAATATTCAAATTGATACCCATAAAATAATACAATTGAATTCTAAATTAATCATTGACACCTATTTTTTGTAGAGGTTTTTGCTATTGAAAATCTTCACCACTGACTTGTAGTAAAAGTCAATTGCATTGAAGATGTGCTAAATTTAAGATGTGCTAAATTTAAGCTTAGTTCTCATTGCAATATAAAAGAAACCACTTAACAAACCAACTTCTTCAACAAGTCACTGAGGGCCCCTTTCAATTACAAATGCCAAATTAATAAGTTAGAAATTTGAAGTTAATTATTACAAAAGTCTTTATGTCTATGCCATTTTTTAACAAACCAACTTGTTTAACAAGTCACTAGGGACCCTTTCCAATTACAAATATCAGAGTAATATTTTTGAAATTTGAATTTAATTATCGTAAAAGTCTTTACGTCTATACCATTTTTTAAGTTGATGATGAGAAATTGTAAGCTTATTGTGTTGTAAAGACTCTTTGTAAATGTTTTTACAAAACTTTGCTATATTATATTAGAAAATAAACACATTGCATTTTAATTTTAAAAAGCTTTTATTGTATATTTAAATTAAAAGGAAGATTTGTAAATAAAGAAGTGTTTTGAGTAATAAAGTACAAGAATGCTTTTGTAATATACAAATTATAGAGCATTCCTTACATTTTTTCAACACCATGCATGATTTTGTTAAGCTAGTTTTAGAAGGTGAAATTCAACACCCAAAAACTATCTTTTTGTCATTATGATTCATGATTTAGGCATACTAGGAAATATTGTTTATATTTATTAAAAAATAAAATTCATTATTTTTGTGCAAGGTTTTAAATCAATAGTTCTTATAGTTCTTATGAAGATGGGAAGAAAAAGAAAACTTGCAAAATAAAAATTTTGAGTTTAAATACTTCCTAATCCATAATATATTTTGCCAAGAAAGTTCTAGATTAAAATTTTCCTCCCTAGTATACTTGGTAATACTAGGGAGGGTCACAATAGATCACAAGTACTATAGCATTCTTTGAATTTGTTGAAAAAGTTCTTGCACAGTAGAAAGTAATTGTCACATACAACTCAAAAAATAAATTCAATGAAGAATTCTTCATTGGCCAAGAAGGCATTTGAACTTTCTAACAAATTTGTTGAAGAATTTTAGAGGTATTGTGACTCCTCCTATTCATACCTTAAGTTAAACTTTTTGTTTTGTCTGTTATGATGAGATCTCTTGGATTGTGCGTCCTCTAATTGCATTCTTAGTATTGTTTGGAAGCCCTTGGCGAAGATAGGTGCGTGGGCTTATTAATTTAAGGGTTTGGAACATGATGTCTACTAATATACATTTAACAAATTATTAGACCCTACTAGCAAGATTAAATTAGTTCCTATGCACTTTCAAGTATATTATTTGGACATTCTGAGTATATGTTGTGAACTTTTAACGAGTTTACTATAAATGTACCTAATACCAATAATAGGGGTTGATGTTTAGATGTAGTACATCCTCGTAATCACATCTATTCCCTTCCCAAGATTCTTGAAGAATTTAGAGGTGACAATTATGGATATAGTGACAATTATAGGTGTTGCTACCTTATAATGTGAAAGTTATTGAATTTCAAAGTTTTATTATGAATTAAAAAATAATTTTGATTGTGGCAACAACACAAGGCATATACTTACATTAGTTCATACATTAAATTAGGTTATTTGTTTGTTTCGATTTTTTGTTTGTTATGGTGAGATCTTTTGGATTGTGCATCCCGTCTTTGTATTGTTAGAAAGCTCTCTACGTGGATGGGTGCATAGGCTTTGCTTTGTAGCATTTAGACCTATAGTGTGAAATTTATTGAAGTAAAAAACTTTTATGAATTAAAAAGTTAAAAAATTATTTTTACTTTTATTTTTTTAATATCATAGCAACAACATTATATACCTTAAATGAAGTTTTTATTTTTATTTATTTTTATTTTTTATAAACTTATTATAGTGAGACTTTTAGAATTATATGTTTTCTCAAGTCACGTTCTTAGTATTGCTAAAGTGCACTCTATAAAGAAGGATGTGGGTGCATGAGTTTTATTTTGTGGCATTTAAACCTCTAGTGTGAAAATTATGTGATTTCAAAGTTTTTATAAATCAAAATATTATTAAATTACTTTTACTTTTTTTATTGTAGCACCAACACTAGACACCAACCCTTCTTTTTTTACTTTTTGAGAAAGTGCCAAGTGATCACTTATAAAATTTAGTGATGCATTGTATTTCTACATTCATCCATCTTTTGGACCCAAAAAATACTTTTCAATCATATTCATGCACTTTTCATCCAAATTTGGCAATTTCATCCAAATTTGGCACATTTGTAGTAGAAATGGGAAATTTCTAACAAACAGAGATTACTTTTATCTTGCAAAAAGTAGAAATTTATTTTGAAATGGTGCAATGTGTCCCCACGGTGCAAAAAATAAAAAAAGGGCTGCCGGGCACACTACGGTAGTACCGGTACCTAACTCCGATCATTGCTCTACAGTAAGGTCCTTACGTACCTTTTACGATGCGACAGCGTTGCTTTGGCACGGCATGCCAACTCACACCCTCCACCTGCCCCATTCCGCCATGGCCAAGTGTCACCATAGCCACCCCTGCTCCGCAAACCCTCCCCCTCGTCCTCCTCACTGACCCTCTTCACAATTTCAAACAATTGCAGTCCCATCTCAAACTTACGCAATTTCAGACAACTGCAGTCCAAGGCGCAGGAAATCCACGGAACCAGCGTGTACGGGGTGGTTGCGTTTTCCATGAGATTCTCGGGAGTATTCCACCGATGTGTGTGATCCATGGCGAAGTATGATCCATTGTTATCGGTTTAGGGTTTGTGTGAGGTAGAATTTGGGGGAATTGCGCATCTGGGACAAGATGTTGCGGGTGCTGGGGAAGAAGGCGAGACAAGGCCTGCGCGAGAAGCTCTTGGCGGGGTTGCAAGCAAGGGGGATAGTCAGATTGGAGAGCGCGAACTCGGGGGGGTGTTCCAGGGTTTATCGGTGGTTTACCATCCCTTCATTCCGTGAAGCGCAAACCAACAGCTTGTATATTCATCATACCATTGGCGGCGTGGGGCGTGACTCTGTGGCTGTTACTGTGGGTTTGTTGCACGCCTTGGAGAGGTTGCAGCCTGGAATTGGGTACTTTAGGCCTATCGACGAAACCACCATCGGCGGTCATAGGTTCGTTTTGTTGGCGTTTCTTCTCATGCAGTTTAAGTTAAAATTCAAATGAAGGGGGTAGTAATTTCATTTGAGAGAATGGTGCTTTCACAGATGCAGGGTTCGCTACTTGTTGAAGGTTGGATCAGCCCATCATCGCGTGGATGGGAATGTTTGTCAGTGTAGGTTTAACCCCTAAATTGACCAAGAATTGAGGGTTTTACAATGATAAATTGAATTGGTCGTACTGTGGAAATTGTAATTTAGGTGGGACTGATTTTTATATTTCCTGAATCAATGAAGAGAATACGTCTTGGGTGCGTTTATCCCGTGTTTTGCTTATCAGTTGTCACAATATTAAGTCAATGAAATCCGAGAGATTTGCAGAGAATGTGTTGGTGTTTCAGTTGAGAGGATAACGCATCCTCTGCAGGGATCGATCTGATTAGGGTTTGTTACTAGTTGGAGGTTAGATCAGCTGATCCTTATGATGGATTGTTGTGTCTTGGAATGTGGATGTGAATTTCTGTCAGTGTAGACCTAATGGTGATTTTGAATCTGGGCTCGTGCTTCTTGAATGTTCGAATCGTCTGATGGTATTTTGCAATGTGGCTTTATTTTCAGGTCCAAATTGATCAAAAGCGTTTTTAAAATGAAGGATGATCAAGCATGCATGCAGGGAGTCACACAGGAACGTGCGTATGAACTCGTGACGAATGACAAGATCGATGACTTGCTTGAAGAAGTGCTGAAAGGTTGACAGTTAATTTCTGTGCTTTGGCTTCCCTGACATTACTCCTTTCGTTCTATTTAGTGTCATCCTTGAATTAATGTGCCACCACTGTAGCGTTCCATACCAACTTGCCATACATTTATTTAAATTTTATGGATTTCCTCATACTGGAACTATTCTAGGGAGAGGAGGGTCTGCCCTGTAGACTCGGCATTCTTTAGGATATGGAAGCTCCTGACGTCTTGTCCAAATATAGAGGAACCCTAGTGTAATTATAAAAATCATAGGTCAATGAGACCGACCCCTAAGGAATCCTCTTCCCTCAATTTAAATGAGACATTAGTAGGACTCCTGTTCTTATCACAAAACCCTAAATGGTATGTTCTATAGGGTTTTTGATTTCTGAGGGTCTTCTTTGAGAATTAGAGGGCTTCATCTGTGGGTCTTCAAATCCAATGGCCTGCAGTATGCTAGGTTTGCCGACCCTAATTCCTTTACAACACAAACTAGCCCTATTCTCTGTGTATGTTTTGTGATCGTTTTGAGCCGACATTCCGGGGATGATGTTAATGACCCTTTCGTTGAATTTGGTGTCAGCCTATGAAGCCTGCAGAGCCAATCATGATTTTGTGGTTATTGAGGGGACAAGCTTGCGAGGTGTCGGTGATGACACAATCACACTTAATGCCAAGATCGCGCAAACACTGGGATCGTCAGCTTTACTTGTCACGGATGCAGGTAACTTTTTGGTCATAATTTAGGAGGATATGATTGAGTCAGAATTACAGAAAGAGGCGTCATTCAAGTTTTGTTGTCATTGCAACCTGCCACTGCATATCATCTACCGGTATTCGCCAGACCTGGAGAGTCTATAACATTCTTGACTTTCGAGGAGGTGACTGAACACCCTTGGAATCAATGAACAGTGCTTCAAGGGAAGAAACTCAAATACTTTTTGTGCACAATCTTGAGGTCACATTAAAATTACTTTAAATTTATTGCAAAGCCGGGTGTGGCTCACATTAAAATCATTTGTTTATTTCCATTCGGTCTTCAGTTGATTGTTTGCATGTGGGCTCATCCGGTAGTGATTGCATGCCTAACCATGGAACAAATGTCTTTAAAAGTGAGCTATTTCTTGGATATTTTAATGCTGTAGTTTCGTTGTGTTCAACTGTGGAAAGGGCATAAATTTTGTGTTAATCTAGAGTGTTATGTTCCCAGTAGCATGCTTGTTTCTTTGAGGTAATTATGACGATGAATAGATATATCTCAAAACTCTTCTATATGGTGAACTGGTTTCGACAATGTGCAGGGATTGCTTGTGGCAAGGAGGACAAAGTGAAGAACTGGGATGATTTTGAATGGGAGAAGCGAGTTGTAAACAATGCTAGACTAAGCGACTTGGTTTTCAGTCGTGAGCACGTGGATGTTGTGGGAGCCATAGTTCATCGAACACCTCAGACTGCAAGGAAAGATAAGCTTCTCCGTAAGCTGTTTGAGGAATTAAAAATACGATATGCAGGAGCATTACCTGAGGACGCGATCTTGCGGTCTGTTCAGGTATCTTCCTTCACCTTCAAAGTTCACTGATAAATGATAACCTAGTTGAGAAGATAATTTACATATCAATATTGCGCAATGTTTCAAGAACATGGTTTTACTCGAACAAAGCATGAATAAAAATTATTTACAATAATTGGTGTCAAGAATAGATGGTGGAGCTAGTGATTGAAAACCTAGTGAATACACGTGGTGCGTTGGAGGAAATAATTGAGAAGCACCTGTGATACCCCTGCAACTACTCAAATCGCAAATTCCCCGAGCAATGCAGGCTGCTCTCATTGCATTGAGACACGACCGCATGGAAAAGGAGATTCTAGATGCCACGGTAATTTGATAAAGCGCCCCACTAGGTTTTTGTGAATCATTGGGTTTCACAAAAATGTGGCACTCTGTCCTTGAATTTCACTGGTTATCTGGACAATCCAGGGTTTCACCAACTGCAGCAGCATTTTATGCCGACACCCCTAGTTATGCACTCAGAAACCACATAGCGAGGAAATGGTTGGCATATGATAAGCCTCTTACAATTAGTCATGTACATCGAGAGATCACCATTATACATGTTGCTAGCAATGGCATTGGAGTAATCTTTTCCACCATGGCATATTTCTTTTCAGTGTTTCGCCTTGTAGGTATCCGTACTTAACTGTTTTTTGAATCTTAGGAACTCGAAATTTGGTTCTTTGGCTTCAAATGGACTATTGATGGTCTTAGGAAGATTTGAGAGCAATGTTATAGCCGTATGGTTTGCGATGCAGTTCTGGAAGTGTTGGATAGTAAAGCGACCTTGTATACTATGTAGGGTATGCTGAATTTGTTCTTCGTGGGCTGTCTTTGGCTCGTAGGTGCAAGATGTTGCCAAAAAGCTTGGAGCAGAACTGCTTTATCCAGTTGAGGATATGGAAATCGCGATGTCAACAGAGGTCACACAGTATCTTGTAGCCACCTTACAGCTGTCTGATTTACTTCGCTATTTGCCTCGTCATGTTGACCCAACGAAGGGGTCTGTGGTCATTACTTCTGCAGCTCGAGTGGACATTCTTTTGGGGTTAATACATCTGCACGAGTCCAAGTCAGATGCTAACATAGCAACTGTGGTACTGAGTGGAGGAAATCCTCCACCGAAGGAGGTTCATGAACTTTTGAAGGTGTAGCTCTAATCCCAGTAGATGTCTTTGTTCCATTTATTTTTCTTCTATCAATGGTGCAGCATTGACCATTGATATCACTTTTGTTTGTATTGAGGATTTGGTACATAACGTAGTCATTCACTTGGCAGGCCCGACATTCTGGGACACTGCCTATCCTCTCAAGTCCTCAAATGACTTTTGAAACTGCAGCGGCCCTGGCAAATGTGGAGGGCTACATCACAGCCAAGACCCCCTTAAAAGTTGAACGGGCTCAGGTGTGTGTATTGTACTCTCTATGGTGATTATTTGTAATCCTTAAGGACCAAGCGGCCCAAATTGGTCCTCATTTGTTTTTTAGCAGGTTAGCTTAGGTCTCTTGCCCAATTCTGTTTATTTTTTGAGAATTACATGCAATATTCTTGGCTGATTGTGGTGATATGAAATTTGACACCATCTAAATTATATTTTTCAGAATATGATCAATTGAACTGGTTATTTTCGAAATATGAACGCTTGTTCCGTAAGGGTTTAAGCATGTGTGATATTGAAGTGGTAATGTTGACGGTGGATTCGACTTATGTATCTACAGACTTTGTTTGACGACAACATCGACATGAATGTTATCAAAGATGCAATGCTCCAGGTAGATGTACTTGCCTAGCTATGATGGTCTTCTGGCACTCCTTGCTTTGTGAAGTTGTTGTATTTAGTTTCCAGTGAAGCGTCTTCAGATAGTTACATGCCTTGTTTTGGGCTGAACGTAGGTTTAGTTTACTGGAATTTTTTGACGGGAGGCAATTGTGGTGCCAGCCGGATTATTAGTTGAGCTCATGTTGGCTAAAAGTTGAATTTTCGTCGTCATGACAGGAACGTCCAGTACGAATGAACTCAAAGCTCTTCCAGCATAATCTTTTCACACGAGCCAAGCAACAGATTCAGACTATTGTGCTACCTGAGGTCTTATTCTGAGCCACTCTCTGTGTTTCTATCATTCAAGGTTGCTTCCATGTGATACTCGTTTTGACAGTTCCAGTTGAATTACTGTAATCATTTTTTGCCTGATCGATTTTGGCATGATTCTCAAGGCTTTTTCTGAATGCTATTTTATCTATACTGACACCCAACCGACGCACATCAACAGGGTGAAGAAGCTCGGACAGTACAAGCAGCAGGGACTGTTATGCGACGGGGGCTCTGCAACCTAATTTTGCTGGGGAACAGGGAGAAGATTGAAACTTTGGCTAAGCAATTCCGTGTGGATCTCAGCCATGTTCGCATTATTGACCCAAGACGAAGTCCAGAGATTGAAAAGTACGCTAGAAATTTTCATGAATCTCGCAAGCACAAGGTAAACAATTCGAATAGCTTGCTTGTATTATTTCGTGTCAGTCTCTTTAAATCTACTGCTATGACTATCGTCTTCATCCATCTGCCATACCACCTGCAGATAAGTGGCTTCGTCTTCTTGCAGTCTCAAATGCAAGGTTTGTTAGGTACCTATAGAAATTGTTGGACTTCCTATTGCCTGTCAGGAGTCTCTTTAGACAAGGTACTTAAGTTACTAAAACGCATTATTAGATCTTCTTTCTTGTCTTCTGCGTTGACCTGATCCTGCCAATTATTTTTGCGGCAATAGTAAAAAAGTGTCACAATGGGAGAGAGTGAGTTTGTGGTAGAAGAAACTCGATTGACATTTTTCTAAAAGAGTTGGTGGATCATCTCAGGGAGTAACACTTGAGCAGGCACGCAACATTCTGCTGGAGGATGTAAACTACTTTGGTACCTGCATGATAGCTGCTGGAGATGCTGATGGTATGGTCTCTGGTGCTGTTCATACTACTGCAAACACAGTTCGTCCCGCCCTCCAAATAATTAAGGTAAAAGATTAGTTGAAATAAGTCGTTTTTTCTTCTGTCTTTTTGCACATATCTTCTCTGGTTTGACTGATACACCGAGATCTACAGAAGAGATTCTGTGCTGATATCATTATTAATCATGTGACTGCTGGGTCACTTGGGATGGATCAGACAATTCCAGGAATTCCTGTGGTTTCCAGTGTCTTCTTCATGTGCCTGCCGGGGAGAGTACTAGTATATGGTGATTGTGCTATCAACTCAGATCCAACAAGTGAGGAATTGGCTGCAATTGCCGTGGCTTCTGCTGATACTGCTGCGGCATTTGGAATCACCCCACGAGTGGCAATGCTTTCGTATGCAACAGGGGACTCTAATAAAGGTTTGTAGACAATTTCCTGATATTCTACATTAGTAGATGATATCCCGCGTTTCCCCGTGGTACGCTTTAGTACGAGTCTTTACAAAGACGAATAAATTTTGACCATAAGTCATTCTCACTTCGCTTTATTGTGGAGAGAATTTGAAAGATGAGCTTGGATGCAAACGAGCCTCGAGATTGAGCGTCGACGGTATTAGAACATAGTGTACACGGCAATCTCATTCAAATCTCGTCTGATTATAAGTGTGGAATTACTTGTTTTTGTAATCAGGTCCTCTTATTCAAAAGGTTATTGATGCAACTGCAATAGCAAGGAAACAACGCCCAGAGTTGCTAATTGAAGGACCTTTGCAGGTGATAACTTGCTTCTCTTTCAATTTTACGTAGAAGTTAACTACCAGGGAAAAAATTAATTCATGATTACAGGTAAATAATGACTTATTGGCTTTATATATTTCAAGAACTTGCTCAGTTGTGCGAATCATTGTCTTTGTATCGATTAGTGTCGTTTACTTTGATCTCTTGTCTCTTGCTAATTTGTCATTTTCTGTATCATGATCTAGTACAATTTTGATGCAGTATGATGCAGCTGTTGACCCGGTAATAGCTAAGACAAAGATGAAAGGTGTTGAATCCAAGGTTGCTGGAAAGGTAGTTACATCTTCTTAACCTTATAGTTAATCAAGATCTCTTTAAACGACCCATCTAAGGTAGTGCAAACATCAAAGTAAGCCTGTTGCCACCTGTATTCACTGGAAATCTTGTCCCTATATTCGTTTCTTCTTCCCTTGACTTTTAAGAACTCAAATGGTAGATAATGGTTTCCTGTCCAAGTTTAGTTTCGCGTATTTCTATGATTATAGGTTATTTGCTTCATGTTTTGATTCTCAATTTCTGAGTACTTCACTGAATTACAACTGCCTTCATGCAGGCAACCGTGCTCATTTTTCCAGACCTTAATACGGGAAATAACACTTACAAAGCTGTTCAGCAGGTACTTTCTAGCGCTTTGTCTTGCGGCACTTTTGAAACCTCTCGTTTTGTCATATTGTGAAAGTAATGAGCCTCGTGGAGTTGCACTGTAAAATTATGGAATATTCATGTGACATTAGACTTTTGTCTGTGTCTAGTAGGAAGGTTCAGCAGGTTAATGGAGTTGCAAACTTGAAGAACTGTTTATCTCTTAATCTGCTCCGTAGGATTTGTGATTTATGAGTCTGCAAACCTTAAAGCCAGGATTGAGGTCCTTCAACAAGCCTTCAGTAAGACACCCTATAGTATACTAGATTCGTGTCCTGTATAGTCCAATATGTTCCATTGTTGCTGGCTAATCATGTCTTCGGCAAATACGACTGGACTTGCCAAAGTTGCTTCGTAGCATTCTTGAAGTCCCTCTTAACAATTTGGTCCCTCTCCTAGCTGCTACATTTAGGTTGAAATTAGATTTCAGTGAATATCATGGTGCCGCATCGGGTGGTGATTCACGAATCTTTAGTGTATTTTCAAACTGGTCAAAATAATTTAAGGGGACCTTGGTTAGTGTGTTCATTTTGAGCTAAGTTCGTGCACGAAAGGACCCATGTTTGCTGTAAGAAATCCTAGTACCGAAGTTGACGAAGCTATGGTGTTGTGATCCAGGCAACTGGGGCAGTAGCAATGGGGCCATTATTGCAAGGACTGAGAAAACCTGTGAACGACCTGAGTCGAGGTTGCACTGTATCAGATATTGTGACCACCATCGCTCTTACTGCAGTGCAGTCGGCTGCCATGAAGGAGACGGCCAAAAAGGAGGCCCCTTCTCACAACCTTGTAGCTTCAGCTGCGTGAACACTTTTTTCAGCAGTCACATCTTTTTTGTGATTATCGGAGTACGCCTAACCGTTACAGGAGGGCTTAAACATCTGGTAATCCAGAATGTACAGCCAAACTGGACTGTGACATTCCTCACCTTGCAGAGTTACATACCACAGAGTTGCGTATAGAATAACTTATATCCAGCAAGTGTACAGTGGAATTACGAATGAGTGCCCAAAGCAGAATTGGGCGCATCAGGGATGCGCTGAAATCCAGGATTCAAGCCAGTGTTGACCTCTCTAATCTAGGAATCGGACAGTTCTTTGGGATCAGTTCTGGATGAGGAACTTTTCTTTGCGTGGAGGTCCTTTTCCCATGGGTTGAAAAGTCAGCCATGTACCATGTAAGTTTCATCCAACTCGCACTTCAAAGAGTTGAGATACTTCTAAGTTCTGGGAAAGATGTTTACATGAGATAAATTTACTGCTATTCATTGGCCCTTGTTGTGAAGGGCGTGTTGTCATAAGGGAAATGATGAAATGGTGTTAGAATCATTTGCTTGATGTTCATCCTGTAAGACCGTGGAGGATAAAAAGTGTTCGATGAATGACTATTAGGGTCATGTAAAAACAAAGGATGCACCTGTTCATCTAGTAATTGGATCATATTTTGACTACCTACCACACCAGCAATTCTCATTCTTTCAGGCTTTAACCTTGTAACGTTGTTGTGGACATTGAGTGTGCGATGGATGACAGTGAATCTTTCTATGCAGATGTTCATCCTTGAAATTTTGTATGAGAAGGGTAGGTTCTCGCACAGTAGTTTGACCTCCAATGAGTGCTCTTGTTTTTTTGAAGCATTTGATTCACAAGGTGCCCAAAAGGTGCCCAGCCCCGCGTTCCAGGGTTAAAATGGTGCCATCGTTAGGTAGTTGCAGCGGGGGCCGGGTGAGGTAAGTTACACAAATTGTCCCATGTTTTTGACGCGTTAAAGTTTTGCAGAGATGCAGTAGTAGACATGCTTTGAAAAGATGTGTACCCTATCTCCTTTTCAGGGCTTCTTTTCCACGCCTGTACTGAATTAGGTTCACTCGGCATCCACCGAGGTATGATCATATTCCTATTCTGCCCCCCACGAATGGAACACGTGAATTTTTGAAGCCTTCTGGGATGGTACTGCATAAATGATGACTGTTGAAGCTACTGTAGCAAAAAGAGCGGATTGCTTTGAAAGATTCGGCTATTGTATTTGCCGTTGTGACTCAGTGATAACTAATGGGGGTCGAGCAAATGACTGAGCCTGAATTGAACAATCCAATGAGAGATCCGTCTCCTGCTTTGCACTGCAATTGGTGGACATGCCTTGCATGTTTGGTCTGTCCATGTCATTCCTATCTAATCAGGTCCAATAATCTCCCTTGCAACATTGGAGAGCCGAGACTGGTCACAACAGCAGGAAGGCTGACTCACAATCTTGGACTCTAGCCAATGCACTTTTTGTAGCGAAGCTTCAGTTTGAAACACACATAGAGCTCATTTCTTGGACTTTTGCCTGCAGGCGCTCAAGTAACAGAAATAATGAGAATTAATCGTTTAACCCCCAAAAATATTTTTTCCATATTTCATCCATTACACTAAAATTGGTAAATAGTGTTACGGTGATAATTAGTGTTGTTCCTTGGTTTTACCCCAACATTATTTTTCAACTTATGTGTACATGGTGTTGAGGCAATTAACTCCCAATGTCAAACTCTGGCCCTTTCTTGAGAAATTCTAATTTTTGCCTCCCGCCGTCAAGTAGTGTTAGAATGGATAAATAATGTTCTAACACTAACCTTGCAAATCACAATTAGTGTTATTGTTGACAATTAGTGTAACCAACACTATTTATCAATTTTAGTGTATTGGTGTGCCCGTCCTGTGCCATTCCCACAACCAATATAAAAATAAAAGTAAGTTTTTAATTTGTAAATTCATAAATATACTTCAAAATTTAATAGTTTTTATACAGTAGGACCAAACATCACAAAATAAAGCATGTGCACCCTTCCTTATCCTTCCTTGCAAAGAGCTTTTCGATGGTACTAAGAATGCCATTGGGGGACATATAGTTGAGGAAATTTTACTACAACAAACAAAACAAAACAAAACAAACAAATAGCTATCTTAATCCTTAAGTGTCCAATAAGTGTTGATGTTCATTCTTGGAATTTGTGTGAATGGGGAGGGGGGCTTGCACAATATCATAGTTTGACCACCAATGAGTGCTCTTGAATTTTTTTAAGCAAAATGATTCAAAATGAGTACCAAAAAGAATAATTTCTAAACTAACTAGCTTGGCACTTCAAGGTTAAACCCTCATTGCCTAAGGCATGGTTGAGATCAAAAACATCATTGCTCTTGAAGTGTTATAGATCTAAATGTCACTAAGTTATACAATTCTCAACCGTACAATTTTGTAGTCTAAATGTTGTAGATGATATGACTCAAATTTGGAATCATTTGGCCATGTAGATTGCAAGATTGACACTGATTCTATCTTTATCATTTCCACATCTTCAATTTGAAAGAAAAGAAAATAGCTAGCAGATGTCAATTTGTAGCCATTTTTGCACAATGTTTTTTTTAATATCACTAGAACATGGGTCATCAAAATCTTTTGAGATGATTTTAATAATAAGGAAAATATGTCATTGCATTATTTTGGAGTACATGGGTAAAAGTATTTCAATCCTCTAATACATTTGAAATTGAAATTGAAAAATGAATTTTCGAAGAAAAAATCTTCATTCGATACACAATCAAAGTCTTATTGAATGCAAATATTATAATTAGAAGACTTCATATTTCATTTTTTTAACCAAATGCAATTTCATTGCAAAACATTGTAATTCCATTGTAAAACAATACCCAAACCAAAGGTTGGACAAAGAAGAAAAACAAAAAAAGTCACAAGAACAAGCCCACTAGGGGACAAGGATCAAGCTTGGATTGATTCCAATGCTAATATTTCATTTGCTTTTCATCTTTTTAATATAATTCAAAGTAATCATAAAATTAATTTTCTAGAGGCTAATTTTGACTAAGAGCATTTAAATCCATCGTTCTCTAGTGTCTACATACTATTAAAAATTTATTTGAGAGTGTAATAGCCTATTTGACTTGAGCAATTGTTCATAAGTCATGCTTCTACTAGTGTACACATTTCAAATTAATTTTAAGATAACTATTTAGATTTGCAAAATCTTGTTGGCAAGTTCTATATTGTGTTAATTTACACTCTTTGGTATGTTTGTCAATTTTTTTGGTGGAGGTGAAAGTTTGATGACACGATCGACATTCAAATATTTGAATGATGTAATTTGAATTTGGTGTTCTTAACATCTTTTTCCTTTCGTATTTGCTTTTGGTTCTTGAATGGGTTTTGGTATTCTTCATGTCCACTAGGACTTGAGCACAAATTTCTTCTTCTTTGTACACTATTGGTGATTCATTGTTAACAAATGGTGGATGTGTAATCAAATGAGACAATGCACTTGTGATTTCCATTTTTTCCATCTCTCTTTCCATTCTTGCTATATATAGATGGTGTTGTAAAAATAAAAAAATAACCAATGGACTATAAATTCTAAAAATAATTGGCAATGTTTAATCAAATGAAATAATATGAAGATGAAATTTGCTATTAATAATATTCTAATAATATAATTAGATTGATACTATAATCACATTATAATAATACTATGGAGCAATAACAAAAATGTCTTTGTAACTACTTATTTATAGATGGGAGTTAAGAAGTAAAATGTAAAAGTATTGACATAACATTAATGTAAAAATAATGTAAAAGCATCACAGAATTATAAGAAAAAAATATAAAAGCATAAAAATTAAAAAGCTAGAAAATGTAGACTAAAATGTAAAAGTTAAAACAAACAAGTGACTCATTTCCTTGTAATTGGACCCCAAACTCAATTTTTTTCCAACCCCAAAAGTAAGATATTTGCGCATATCTGAATCCTCTTTCTGTCTACAAATCTTGGGACCCCCAACCTCAACTTGACTAACAGACCCACCTCCACAAGCTTAGTTTTTTTTTACTGAGCAATAATAAAATTGCTCAAAGGCAAGATATTTTTTTAAAAGTGAAAGATCTGGTTACCGTTCAGTAATGGATTAAATTTCCAAATTGCAACAAATCAAAAAAGTAGCATAGCTCCAATTTGGATGAATGTATGCACATTGGATGAATAAATAAGTTATCATCCACATTTAGGGTGTTTTACTCAGAAGTATGGATCCCCATGACCAAGGTAGTCATGAAAAGCAACTCCTATTATTGGAACCATTCTTTGTTTCTATGAGTCACAACAGTGAAGTCATCCATTACAACTTTTTTACATTGTCCTTCCACAATTGACTTACCCCAATAAGGATGTTGTGGACCATGATGGTCAAATGGATGACTTCACTATTGATTGTAGCAAAAGTGTATGGGCCTATTGGTCTAATAAATAAAGAGTTTTGGTGACTACTCTGGTCAAGGGAGGCTGCATCCTTACAAGAATTAATCTATATCTATGGATGTAAAGAGCTTCATGACTCCTCTGAAGATTTTTTTTTCCTGCTCCAAATGAAAACAAAGCATGTCCTCCACTTAGGCTAGTACCCCAATTTCATCCCATCACTCATCCATCCATTAAATTTGTTTGTTTGTTTATTTGATTTATTTTGTTTTGTTTGATACAGTGAAATTTCCTTGATAATACGTCCTTCAGTGACTTGCTTGGTACCATCGGAAAGCCCTCGGTAAGGAGGGATGCATGAACTTTGTTTGTGTCAAGTTCTAATTGACGAGGCAAAAAACTATTCATTCTTGAAGTTCTTATAAATCAAAAGTTAGAAAACGACTTTTACTTTTACTTTATTACGCTGTGGCAACGACACAAGGCACACTAGTACCTACTGTTGGAAAGATCTCCCCCCACCCAACGGTGGAGTCATTTCAACCGACCCTGCGGAAACCAAATGGAGTGGGTAGGAGCCAATGAAGCTCCAGATTTTGAACCGGCCACCACGTCCATTGGCTTGCAAGCAGCCCAGCTTCCAAAAATTCCAAAATTCTGTGGATGCCACTGCTTTTCTGCGCTTTCAGCTTTTCCCATCCCGCTTTTCAGATCCCAAGCGAAATATCTGGTCCTGCCAAGCAAACTGAAGGACCCAGAGCAAGCAGTTCTGTAGTTCGGTTCTTTACTATTATATCAAAAATTGAATGAAACTCTGCAGCAACTGCCTGCGGAACAACTGATGAATTCATCATGGTTTCCAAGTTGGGATTGTTCAATTGGGCAATCAATGAACCAGTTCTGCGGAAATCGGAAGTCTGATCAGATCCATCGAAACAGGAAAGATATTTCTTCTTGAAACACACGGACAATTTCCACTTCGCACTGAGGCGGGAATTTCTTCCCCGTCGTCTGATAAGAACACGCAGACCTCTACAGTGCACCTTCTCTTCACTTACCGTAACGCGTAGGTCAGTTTTGGCACCTCGTTGCCGAAATACTTTAGTGTTTTTTTTGTAGTTCAACAGTTCGATGACTTGGGTTTCTTGACTTTCGGCATTTTGTTTTTTCTGATTTTCAGACACTCCTAGTTTTGGATTGATTTTTTTTCTTCTATTCATGGGTAAATGTGTTCCTTTTCCTAAATTTTCTTAAGAATGATTTTTGGATATTCAGGATTAGCAACAGTGAATTTTTTTTAGGATTTTCAGAAATAGTTGTACAATTCCCTACTGATTTCCGAAACTGACCCACGTACGGCAGCGTCTCACACCGCCGGACCCGCTGCAAGTTGAGTCTGGTCACTGCAAGGGTGGAAACGTACCCAATTGCCGTGCCTGCGCTGGGACGTAGTGGGGCATAGGTCTACTGTATTGGTAATCACTTGAATTTTGGTTGAGAGACGGTATTTAGATTACATGAACCCTAAAACATGACCTATCGCACTGGTCAGAAACGAAAGAATTACGCTTTGGCTGGGTAAATTAGACATCCTTGAAACGGATTCAGAGGGCACTTTGAGGAGTCCACACCATTACAAGTATAATAAAAGGGCACTGTACCGGTATACCGGTAGATGCACGGCAACCATTTTATAGGCACTTCCACTCGGTGACATGGCATTCTCTAAACCGGCATTTTGAAATATCCCGCACACTTGCCACCCTCTCTTACTAATCACAGCATCCATATCAGACATTCAAACTGCCATAATCAGGTTTTGAGATCCCGGCGCAGTCAGATTAAAGAGGGCAGACAGAGCGTCCCACGAATCCCACTAGCTCATGTCCTGATTTTGCGCCATTGAATTCCAAAAAGTAAGTTACACTGAATCTTACGACAAACCTTCATCGCAGCGCAGTGTCTTCTTGTTGCCGTAGATCCGTTCATCGCCACCTTTTTAGGAATTAGTGTGGTTTACAGTCCCGAGCTTTCACGAAAGTCTACAATGCTAAGCGAGGCCTCTACTTGCGCCTTTCCATCGCCCACGCAAGTGCACGACGGCGTTGATGAGGTCCACCCAATCAAAACAAATTCAATTGAGATGTGCACTTTAAACTGATCTAACTGCGTGATTTGCTCCGTCGGTTTCAATGCCAACTAGCCCACTAACTGCTGCCAACGTCTCTCACGTCATTCCTACTTGAGCCATCAATATTTTCGAACTACGGCCGGAGCAAGCTTTCTCTGCTGTTTTTAATCTTCGAGATCCACAAAGTGAAGATTTTTGAAGCTTACAAGCTGCGAGAGAGAGAGTTGAGTATGTTGTAAGGCGCGTGCATAGTGGCCGGTGACTTTGCAGCTATTAAGAAGGCTAACTTCCTCACACGCCAGCCATTCTTGCGGTGAATTTGCATGCACGCCATCTCCGAAATGAAAGCCTTGCGTGCATGAACAGAAGCTCCTCTAGTCCATCTTGCTGAGAATTGTGATCTCCACCTTGCAGTCTTAGAGAAATACATTCTTGGGTGGTTTCGGAAGACTCTGTTTCCTGGGAAATGTGTGAAACTTCGTAGAGCTCTGTAGAATTTTGTGGGATTTTGTGGAGTTTTGTGGGATTTGTGGGGTTGGGTTGGCTCATGCGGGAGCCTCTTCGATGCATTGCGGGAACGTTCCCTGCTTCACCGAGAGCTTTCGAATTCTCCCCGATTCCACTGGTACCTCGCATGATGGACTTCGTCGCATCACGTCCAGTAACAGCAGTTCCATGGCGATGGCGCTCTTGCGCAAGAATCCTGTTGCCGTCGCCCTCCCATCTTTGAAACTTCGCAGAGTTCTGTGCAGCCATGACGACAGCTCGAGCTCCCGAAGGGTTTCGTACAAGCAACGGCAAAAGCCGCCGCCTCTTAAAGGCTTCCCGATCACCACCACCCACGATTCCACGGATCATGTCTTCGACACGCACCACGAAAGTCTGCACAAGACGCGCGCCTTCGAGTTTCTTTGCGAGAACGAGGAAACCACAACTCGTAGCGATGACTTTTTTCTTCCACGAATCAACCGCGTCGACGACGGAAGTTGGTACTCACAGATCCTCCATCAGGTTCGGGACATAACAATTCTAAACCTTGAGTGGTGTCTACGTAACCTTGGCTATCTGTTGCTTCAAAACTTGTGAAGTTGGAGGCTATGGCGGATGTGGGATTATTCGCTAACGATTTAAATTTGGGTCGAGTGTTTTAGATTCAAATCGACCTGGTGTGGTTGTCGTTGCACTCTTCCGCCTTCCGCCTTGACCGCTTGGTGGGTCGAAATGGACGCTCCCGGTCGCATGCTGTCGCGGTGAATTTGCGAAAGAGAGAGATCCTGTCGTCGTTGAAGCCTCAGAAGCGGCACCAGCTTCAGGAAATGTTCGTATTCTCCCTTTTCTTTTTTCCCCTCCTCTGTTTCCTCTTGACTTACTTTACAGACTATTTCATGTTACGGAAAGTTCAAACTCTGGTTGTGTTTGTCTTCTGGGGTTTGCTTAGATGGAGCATTTTGAGTTTTGTCTTGGCTCTTGTGGTTGCTTCTGTGTTGGTGCATTTGCGTTTGTGTTTGCAGAACTCAGTTAAGTTGAACGGTAGGAGTTTGCTCACACTTGATATTAAAGTGCGATTAGCTGTGACTTGGTTTTTAGGATTGAAGTTTGAGTTGCAGATTGTCCATATCAATATGAGTACCTCAATATAATTGAACCATTCTATATTGGCATCACAGATATGATTCCAAAGAGAAGTTATCGCATGCTATTGGAGGGTTGGACTTCTTCCAATGGCTGGAGCGTCTAAAGGAGACGTATGGCGCTTCTTTCATGCTTCTGGTGGTCCTTGGCTACTGCACACAAGGGTTTCGGTGCTTTCCATGGCTGGCGATGTGTTACTTCTTCAAGGACCATCTGCAGGTGCTAATCTTTCTCGACTTTCCTTCTCAATCTCCTGCATACGGCGTTTTATTTTTATTTGAAGCATTTGGTTGATGTTGCTTTCTTGACTGTGGAGTTCCACAGAATTGCTGTGGTGGTTGCTTACATTTGTTGAGCTTTGTGATATCAGGTGGATCCTGCTACGATGCAGTTTTTGATGTCAACAACCATGCTGCCCATGTTAGCGAAGCCCGTGTATGGAATTGTATCGGATTCTATCTACATTAAAGGAGCTCACCGTGTTCCTTATCTCACTATTGCAGGTATGTAGTTACTTGCATATTAAAACATTCGATTGTAGTATTCTTTAGCAGTTGTGAAGACTCACCCTTCTCCATTGTAGATAGCTGCCACACAATAGATTCTCTTCTGATGCACCCTTTATGTTATAGACAAGGAAGATCAAAAATTGGATTGCCGTGACTGTTGTATTAGGTTGTAAATTTAAATTTGCCGTGGCTGACGAGCTTTCCTCCCTGATGAACAGCATCCTTGCAAGTGGTCGCATGGGGAGCTATAGTGATGCACCCGGGCGCGTCCTCTTCAGTGGCTGCCTTAACGGGCGTGTTGACCATGAGTAACATGGGAGCTGCAATCTCGGAAGTTATGAACGACGCTCTTGTAGCAGAAGCTGTGAAGAGCAAGCACGGTGCCCGCCAAGGTGAGCATGATGTTTCTGTACTGCCCATTGAGAGCTTTATGATTGAAATGGACAGCATTATCCAAGCAATTGGTGGCTGTTCGAAAATTCTTCGATACAGGTATAGGATACTACTTGCGTTACTAGAACGTATTTAGGACTCTGATTTCGTATTTCGCTGGAGGGATAACTTTGGGTCCAAGTGTCGAATCTGTTTAAATCAAAAAAGTCTCATGCAGTGTAATGGATGATTTCTTATGCAATCGGTCGAAGTGGGAGAGTATAGACCACTATTGAAGGGACAGTAGGCAATCCCATTCCTATTCAAAGATGAGCGGCCATCGACGTTTTAGCCAAGTCGTGATTCCTTACACCATTGAAGGCCAACCAACTATTGATTGGAAGAGATGAGCGCCTGTTTTGGTAACAGAAGTCAATCAATAGGAGACGTGATCAGATTTTGAACACTCTCAGTACCACTACCTTGCGTGGGATGGAATAGGGAATGTCAGAGCTGTCCCTTGGAAGAGTAGAATTTCAAAATCACATTCCAAAGCTCTACAAGGGGGTCAGTACTACTACAAGGAAAGAAGAAATAATTTGGTAACTAACCTGCAAATTGTGGAGGTCTGACTGTTCTTAATAACAACGTTGATGTGCAGGTGAGTTGCAATCCTTGGCATGGTTGGCCTTGGCGGCTGGAGGTTTAGTTGGCAACTTGATGGGCGGCTTCGCCCTGCAACGAATGGACACCACCACCATGTTCTCCATTTTCATGATGCTCGTCGGCACGCAGCTCCTCCTGTGCGCCACCACGAGCGAAGGCTCCTTCGGTCTTGGGCAATCCGCCAGCCCCGTCGTATCTCAAGATCATGCCGTCTTGTTACCCCAAACGACCAAAAGGATCTATTCCAGATTTGGCTACACATCCGAAAGCTCCACAGAGGAAGCACCAGTGGAGTGTTTAAACCTTGCCAAGATTCAACCTCAACCCCAGCCACGTTTGGACATCCAGGGTCAGCTTGCCCAATTATCGGAAATGCTACAAAAGCCAGCAGTGTACCGTCCGCTTCTCTGGTTCCTATCCTCCTATGCTGTCATCCCTCTCCTAGGGAGCACCATGTTCTTCTACCAAACGCAGTACTTAGGCCTGGACTCATCAGTGATAGGACTCGTGAAAGTGGTGGGCCAAGCAGGTCTGGTGGCAGGGAGTGTCCTCTACAACAAGAAACTGAAGAAAGTGTCGATGCGGAAGCTCTTTGGAGGCATCCAAGTGTTGTTGTCGCTGTGTATGCTCTCGGATATCGTCCTTGTGAACCGGTTGAATTTGCAGATGGGCATTCCGGATGAGGTTTTCGTGCTTGGAGCTTCGGCTTTTGTGGAAGCTATTGCGCAGTTTAAGATCTTGCCGTTTATAGTGCTGCTGGCGCAGCTGTGCCCTGCTGGGAGTGAAGGCTCTCTTTTGGCGTTTTTCATGTCGGCGCAGTGCTTGGCGGGGTTGACGAGCGCTTATCTGGGAGTTGGACTTGCTTCGTTTTTACATATTTCAGCGAATTCGTTTGAGGAGCTGCCTTTGGGGATCCTCATTCAAGCGGGATTTGCGTTGCTGCCCGTTCTGTGGATCAACTTTATTCCTGCAGAAGAGGATGCAAAGAAACAGCTTCCTGAGTCGAGCGTAATGGAAACGAAGGTAGGAACTCGCAATATCGACACGTTTGCTGTTGAGTTTTGAATTCTTTAATTGATGTTCTTGTTGGCGAATGATGGAGGATTCGAATGCACCTAAGAAATGTGTGATTTCGAATCTGTGTGCGAAAGTTATGAGAGAAGGCAATGCAATGCTAGAAGGATTATAGTGTACAATAGTGATGAGAGAAGTCAATGTTATGTTCAAAGGATTTGTAATTTGAGCATCATGTGCAATAGTTATGAGAAGTCATTGCTGTGTTCTAAAAAGTTTTCATTTTGACAATAGGTACATTAATTATGGGGATTTTCATCCGCTGAACATCTGATCAAGTGGCGCTGTGGGGTACCTGGCGATTTTGGCTGTCCCTGCCTTGGTCTGTGATCAACCACCACTCTGTACAGAAACTTAGAATCCGTCGACATTATATTTACTCCATCAGGATTGATACAACTGGGTGATTAATCAGCTAGTTTCACACCCATGAATCTGTGCCATTGGCACATTCGTCTGTTTGTCGCAGTGAGCTTTTTTTTTCATTGAACATCAGAATGATCGACCATTGTTTATTATTTTATTTACATATTGGTCAGGAGTAACTGCAGAAAAGCGAATCTGGTCGTGGGACTTGAGTTTTCTCAGTTGGCCCCTTTATAGTTTAATGTTCAGTCTATCCAGAATTGATAGGAAGAAGATAGTTAGCTGAGATGAAGTCGTAGACTTCTGATCGTAACTGCCTGAAGTCATACATTTAAGAAAGATGAGAGATGACTGCAGTTGAAAATTTGCTGAAAATTCTTTTTGTATTTTATGAAAAACGCGTTAATCAACGTGGACATTCTTTAAGTTGCAAGATTCCCAGTCAATCATGTAAGGAGCTTTCTCTGAAATTAAGCTCAGCTTTTGACATTGTCTCGCTTGATGCATGGAGAGGGTTCTGTATGATCATATTGAATTATGCCTTATATGAGCAATATGCGAGCTCTCTATGCTTGTTTGATTTGATGGCGGATTTCGATTTCCAATTGTGTCATTTTGGGGGTAAATAATTTGAAGTTCTCGTACCAAAATTGTTCCTTCCTCCATCTACCCTCTTCCAAGATTTCTAGGCTGATGTGTTACGAATCTGTAGATTGAGGACGCAAATTGAGATGGGACGATTTGTGAGCATGCATACCTTCGTATGCTTCTTCTGATTTCAGTATGCACAAGCTTGTGAAGTATAATGGAAGTAGTGTGGAAATAGAAATTTATTGACGTCTGAGAGCCAGCTGAGGAACCAGCTTGTGAGAAGCGCAGGAATTGAATTGAAGGGGTGCTACAGAACGATTGTTAGAACGTCCATTTGAATTAAATGAATTTAAACCTTCGTAAAATGAAGTATTCCTTATCTTCTTACATTAACCTCTCAGAATCCATCAATGCCTATTTGAATCTGGACCCCTACCCTTCAGTTTGAACTCGTGGGAATGTCTTTCTATTTGCAGAAGTTAATATGGTGGAAATGTTGAGTGAACCACAGTTCCATTCAGGAAACTAGGGCTGTTATCTACAGCAAGTGAATGGAGCTTGTATCTTCCTCTGTAGTCCTTAGAACGAAGCTTGGCTTCATGAAAACCAGTAACATTATAGAAAAGGCGCAGATACCCAACTTCTCTTCACAACATTATCAAGCAATGGACTTAGATGTTGGAATGTAGAGGACATTCTTTGAGAGCAACAGCATTGAAAATTGAATGATAGTTTTAACAACATTGGAGATTTTTTGTGTTGACAATGCATCTTCGCATCGGCACAGAAAACTTGCAATATACAGAAATGACGAGCAGGGGGACAGACATAGGATTGCAAACAAGGATTGGTAGACACGAGCATCGGCTTTACGCAAGGTGGTACCGCCGGAAATTCATACCGTTCTGCTGGCACTGGAAGGATGCGTTGCAGCGTTTTGGGTTCACAATTCTGTTTCTAGTTTCAATACTGGTTGTATTGGTTGTTTGGGCGTCACAAATGGCATCTGCCGAGCTCACCGATCCTTCAATCTTCTTACTAAGTTTGGAGACTTTGGTGGTGCTGGACAATGACAATGAGCTCAAAAGAGACAAACACATGCTTGACCCCATCAAAAATCCACAGCCTTTAGATCATGAAAGGGAAAACTCAAGGACCCCATGTGAACGCTCCTAGCCATTGTGAAAATCAAGTTCAAAAATGAACCCTACAAGTTATTTTTGAACAAGAAGATGCTCTAATTGTCTGAAAAACAGGATTGTCTATAACTTTCACATAACAAATTCAAATGGAATGATTGAATAAAAGCTTTTCATGTAGATAAAAATACAATCTATGAAGCAAAAAAGAATTAATTTTAAATTTTAAATTTTTGGATTTTTTTGTTTGGTCACCAAACTAAAATTTGAACTTGTTGTACCATATAAAACTTTTTGCTCCGAGGCACCAATTGAAACAAAAATTATACTCCCCAAAAGTTAATGCGTTTTTCTATCTTGATAAAAAAAATTTAGGAAATCACAATAAATATTGAGAACATAGGAGCATGTCTGAAATTTATTTTTTACCTTGAGGGGACAATGGGACTTTAGGAGCTAAATGAAGTTACAAATTTACATAAATAGAGTGTGAGGCTATGATTGGGAATATAGAAATAAGCAAAATCTTGAATGAGTTGAAAGGAAGAGATAAATGGAGGATAAT
This sequence comes from Climacium dendroides, assembly GCA_950106755.1. Taxonomy (NCBI): domain Eukaryota; kingdom Viridiplantae; phylum Streptophyta; class Bryopsida; order Hypnales; family Climaciaceae; genus Climacium; species Climacium dendroides. The sequence goes on from OX467088.1 coordinate 24,336,877, forward strand.
TTTAGATAATTATAATAAGTGCGATTGATGAGAAGGATAGTGGGCTTGCTAATCCTAAAATTAAGGAGAATAGAAAAAGGAAAGGACTCCATCTTTGGGCTTATTTTTGCTAAAAGTTACAAAACTTGACATCTTCCATCTTTGGGCTTATTTCTACTACCAATTTCTATGATGAAATTCCATAAATTTGGTTTTCGGTGATAATTTGATTAGAATGAGTTTAGAAAGGTCTAGCGTTCATATTGTTATAAAATATTGAATATTTGAATTTAAGAATTTTTCAAAATTTTCAATTGGAATAGAAACTATACTTAATAAGCTTCATTTCATTAGTTGGATTTAAATTTATAAAATATCATTTTTATGGGTGAAATTCAAATCAAGAGTGTATTTTGGCCATTTAGGAATTGTTCTAAATTGAACAAAACGCCAACATTTTGATAAGTTGTATCAATCATACTACTAAAATCATAACTCCCTCTATAATATCACAAATGCTACCATTAATACTAGGGGCTTGTGCTTGCTATGCTACACATTCATTGTATCACATGTTAGTAAAAATTTGATATATTTGAATAGAATGCATGATAATGATTTCAATAAGTCTTTAAAATAATTATTCTAAATATTTTGTAAAAATATTTTCAATCATGCATACATAGAAATCGTATTTTCACACAATGTGATATTATAGAAATAGAGTAGCAATTTGCAATCACCTTTGTAATATCACTTTTTACAAAGGGTGATATTATAAAAATAATGTAGTTGTTGCAATTAAGGTGATATTAAAGAGGACCTATAGGATGATATTATAAGGGTAGGAATTCCATTGCTTTTCTTGGCTTTATACTTCTTTTGCATTTCTATGATTTTGTGCTTTTGTGAGCTTTGAGCTTCTGATTTCAAATTTCTATTGCTACTACTAAATGATTTGAGAAATTTATTAGATTGAAGCTATTTTGGATTCCACAACAATTAAGTTGTTCACAAAGTTTTTGAGATTTATAAGTTTTTCTTTTTCAATTCTTCAATTTGGGTTGCCATTTTTTGTAACAATGGAGTCAAATTTCTAATGCATTCTAATGTATGTATATCTTTTATAGTATTTACCATTGCAATATTTACCATTTCATTCATCATTTAATAAATTTCTATTGTACATTTCAATATATGCTTACTTATAAAAAAAAAATTATACAAAGACTTTAGTCATTTTTATTTGAGGGTTTATTGAAATTTTTGTTTTGCATTCTATCTAATACATAAAAATTTGTATAAATCTCTAATGATGAATGCGTAGCACAGCAAGCACCAACCGCTAGTTTAAAAAAAAATTATAACCATACAAATTCAAACTAAACATATTAGTGATGACATAAAAAAAGACAAGACAACAATCACTTATAGATTGAAAGATTATAATGTTTGATCATGAGGGTGTTAAAACTACAAAAGTGATTTGAAGTCTTTTAATCCTCTTTTCGTATGTCAAATCAAAAAATTTGATCATCAAAAAAATATGATGACAGAGGGCCTAATATGCATAACTCCAAGTCTCCAATCAATTAATGGCTTTTCAAAATCTACTCTACAAGTTTTTTTAAATGAATTTCCAAAGTGAATTTTCTCCAAGATCTAGTGTATCTTGAAGCTCATTTTCAAGAGCCTTTAACACTATGGAAAGTCAAGATGGCAATGGACAATATTGCACAAAATATTGAATTAAAAAATCATAATCATTCATTTCCAAAATTAGATTTTTGATGCTAAAACTAGACTATAACCCCTAAAGGTTTTTGATTATGTTTTTACCAAAAATGCTCCTAAACTACTATTTCTAGGACAAGCACCAAATTTTAGAAAAAAATATTTTTGAACATCTGCAACCATAGGAACTTGTATTGCATTAGTTTGGGAAGATGTAGAAAAAATTCTAAAAATTTTCACCTTATAGATTGCAAGATATTAGCGTTTGAAGTGACAAAAACCCTTTTTGGGCCTTGCAAAAAATTGGGCAGTTGCACATTGCAAGATCACATTTGTATGAAAATGGTGGTACTTCTTTGGGTTCATTTTTCAAAGAAAGTTGGTTACATGCTTGAAAATTTTTAGATCATTTGGAATTGTACAACATGTAGGAAAACAATAGTAAGTAGAAAGAAATGATTCAAAATGATTCAAAATATAAATTATTAAATCCTTAAATTTTATATTTTGAATAAAAAATTTAAGTTCTTAAATTCTTTAGTTTGTTATGGATTTGAAAAATGCCAATCCCAATGGTTGCAATGTTGTAATAAACAATCTACATCCTATGATTTTTTTTTTCAAAAAATATTGAAAATTGAGTAAAATAAAGGACTTCAAAGTTTATTTTAGGGTAGAGAATCCATAATTGCCTACAAACTAAAATTTCTTATAACTTTTGATTCATTGATCAAAATGGAATGATTCAAAGCTTTCCACATATATATAACTCTAGAGAAACAAATTCAAATTTTTATTTTTGAAAAAAGTGATTTTTTCAGATTTGCTCGGACTACCCATTTACAAAAAAAAGTAACATATTAGGCTATAATTTTTTAGTCATATTTTCAAATGTCATGAAAATTAGTACATATGAAAGATATTCCTCGTCCCCACCTTCTATTAAAATTTCAATCTAAAATATGCAAATCTTTGATCACATATACTTGCCTAAAATTTCTATGTTGCCCAAAAATGCATTCTAGTCCTTTAGGGTTTAAAAAGAATTTTTCAAAAATATAAATTATTAATTATAGCAACTTGGTTAGGTTTTATTTAACTTCAAAGTAGTGTCAACACCAAAATTTGATGCCTTGGGCATTTAAGAGTTAACCATGAACAACATTAAGGATACAAAGTGCTTGATGGATGACTTTCTTTATTACTATAGAACAAACAATGTACCTATTGGTCCAAAACTTGAATCATGTAGAAATGAGTACCTATCACCAAGGCAACATTGTTCCAAGGAGAGCCTTTACTGAAAATCCTAATCCCCAAGAGCATCCGTACGATAGACTCACCAAATAGAGACAACCAATGGGGGCTTGTAGTGCAATTTTGAAGATTGCGGTCAACGCACTCCTTCTATGCCCCACGACTAATGTACTAAGTGAAGTATTCAATTTGAAGAAATTTCCTACATTACAAGAATTAACAAAGAAATAGTGGAAATTGTATTTAGGAGTGCAATTAGTGCATTAAGTAGCATTAATGCGTTGTGGTGTTGGGCTGTTGGGCATTTGGGCATTGCTAGGATTTGGGAGTGCTGGCCTATTGGACATTCTATGATTTCCGTTCTGTAACTTCCGTTGCCGTGATTGTGTACAATGTGTAGTGGCATAGTTGCTATGCATTGGATTTGGTGTTGTTGCAGTGGTGGCAACTCACAGTGGCTTCAAAATTTCATTGCATTCAATTTCTCTTGTTCCTTGTAATGCTTGTTTTGAAACTTTATTCCCTTGCACATCAATGTGGCATATTGGCATATTTGGCAAATTTGATTTTAAAAAATTATTACATTTTGAATCTCTTCTTGCTTTGTTGTTGTTGTGAAATTTGTGAGATTTCATGGTCTCTCTGCATTCATACCGCAATGGAATGGGGGCTACGATTCAATAAGTGACAATGAATGTTTTTAATTTTGAATGTTGGTGCAGATTACGGAGTTGCGGATTGCGGTTTAGGGAGGTGGTGAACTACTCATTTGGTGTATGTTGTCTTCTTAAGGCATGCCTAAACCCTGGATTTGTGGCCAATTGCATCAAGTATTGTATTATGAGTTTTTGTTCTGCGATTTTTCTTACTTGCTTTGTTTGCAGTTTGGTTTTGCATATTCCGTTGTTACTTCCTGTGGCTTGTATCAGAGAGTTGAAGTGAATTAAGGTGCAAGGCTTCAAGGTTTTTGGACACCACGTTTGATGGCGCCTTGCTGAATATTACCCAACAACTTTCATGTACGCACATTTTGGTCCAACCAAAACAACCACAGTGTGGGCAAATTTGGGATCAACATCGATGCAGCCGATGCAGTGGAAATAACCCATGTCTTAGAGATGAGGTTATTTGATTCAATTTTGCTAAAAGTGCACCGTGATTGCCTGTTTGAAGCTACCATAATTTCACTTGAGCTTGCGACGCAAAAAGGGACGAAGAAATCCAATGTTGCAATTCATGGTTCAGGTGTGCTAAATAAGTACCAAAAGACAGCACCAACAATGATCACAAGGAGATGGCAAGAGGTTTGGGTGTATTGATACACATGGGCCGAAGGCAAATTCGACACCAATGGAGACCTCACTGGAGTTGTTTGCCAATGCTGTTCGGCAATCTCTGGCAAGAAAAAAGTAATAGTACCAAAAGGTAATAACTTGGAGAAACATGAAGGTAAGAGGGTTTGCAAGGAGGATGGTGTCCCCTTTTTTTACTTGAAGAAGGGGGATACTTTCACAAAGCTTGATTGCAAACATTTGAAGTTCTATAGGTTCTAGGCAAGCTGAAAGCAAGCCAGGACTGTTGCAGACTAAGTAATTGCCGGTTTAGACAGCGACATGAAGTGTAAGGGGGTACAATTCTCAACACTATTTTAAGTTCTATATCATGGTCATTCCATATGTGATTATGAGAGAGAACAACATTTGCTTCATCATCTAAAGGTAAAGAATCTTTTAAGGAAACATTGGTCTAAGTTAATAGGGTAGGAGATGAGTGAACATCTCCACGGTTGTCTCTTATTAGCCCTAAAGTCAGTACTGCAAAGCGTTAGAATTATTTCAATTAGCATTGCTAAGGTCACCACCATCAATAATACATCTTGGTTGGGAATCCATGTATATGCCATGGACTCTTAGGAAAGAGTCCTCCATTTGCTCCACTTGTCCTATGTTTCTGAGAGTAGAACGGTAGACCACTTGACGAATGTCATAATGTATTTTTTGATGGGAGAGGGGGCCTAACTTGGGAGGGTATAGCCTTCAAAGTTGTATGCTTTAGCACTAATGGTGTCAGTACCTTTAAAGTCTCTAAAACGGGCGTAACAATCCAAATCCGTGAAAAATGGGCGCCCTTTGTACTCAGTGCTTTGTGTAGGAGTCACAGGATAAACCTAGTGGTCGAAACTCTCTCAAACTATTCACTAATCTCTTGTTTGGAGGGTTTTTTCCAGTCCATGTACTCCTACTTCTATCATAGTCACAAATGCTACATTGAGCTCTAGAAGCTTGTGGATCTTATGGAAACTAAGGGAAATAAGATGCTCTGAAATATTTATACACGTTGGATTTCTATGAGAAGTCTAGTGCAAAGTATCATGAATAAGTACAAGACTTTGTTTGTGAAAATGGGGGTTGATATGGAAGGAGCCGTTGGTCAGAAAAGTAATTTTCATGCTGTTGCTAACTTTGAGTTGTTTGCCGATGTGGAAGTTTTGTTCTCACTGTATTACTTCATTCCAATGGTCAACACAATGCACTTTTTGATAAAATTGAGTCAAGACTGGGACAATTTCATATGTGATTTCATGCAATCAATAAAAGTTTGCCAAGATGAATTGGCAAGAATGTTCATCAAGGCTTCTATTGCCTACAATGCAATAGATTTTTTCTAGTACAATGATTTGACCAAGCTAAAATGTGACGACTTGCCTTTGGAGTGGAGGGATCTAGATGACAATAGTGGTATTTGTCACCTTATCTTCAATTTTGGGGTGACCTATGTTTGCTCTATTTCGACAAATAGATAGGGCAGAAAACTTTTGTCATCTAGCAAGACTACCACCGCATTCAAGACAATATAGAGCTGCAATTTGTAGGTAACTTTTTCAGCATCATTTTTGTTCAAAATGTTTCTATTTTTTTCTTTTAACTTGTTTCCATTCTTTTTGCTTTCAACTTGTTTCCGTTTTTTTTCTTTCAACATGCTTGCATGTTCTTCTTTACTTAACATGTTTCCAGGTTTCTTGTTTTTTGAATATGTTTGAATTTTGTCTCTATAACTTGTTTTCTTTTTCAGTTGGGCCAAGCTTTTTCTTGTTTTTCTATCACTAGTTCTAATTGTGTTTACTTGGTGTAGCACTAGCTTTTTGTTGTGTAGGTACTCTATTGTGCTACAACGTTGGAATTGCGGACTATGGAAATTTTAAGGTAATTGCATTGTTAAGTATTATACTTGCTTGCTTTTCCACTCCACCTACCTGATTTGTAGTACTAGTGTGTTGGCTTTGTTTTTTGTTGCAGAAATTGTGCAATCCTCGTGTGATGAATTGGATAGACGTTTTCTCCAATAGGAGCTCCTGGATGCTTTTGGTATTATATACCTTCAATATTATACTGCGCCTAAGATGTTGTCCCCATCAAATCTTGACAACCAGCAGGGCCTTTTTAAAGTGACCATGCTTGCAAATACAAGGCCGCTTGTATACCGCTGTTTGTTGTTAATCCAATTATTAAGCTTTGGTACAACCTGTCGCAGTCGTGGCACTTGAAAAAACTGATAACAGAATACTTTAAGGTGGCAGAAATTGGTTGTTGCCTTGTTTTGGGGTCGGTGGTGGATGAATGTTGTTTCTCCACGCTAAAGTTCCTGAAGTCCTACCAACAAAACTAACTTGGAAAGCATTTGCCTCTTGTTGTCCGCATGTTTGGGTAGAAGTATTTCTTGTTGGAGAATTTCCCATATAAAGATGTCATTGACTCTTGGAAGAATGTAGTCAAAGTTGGACGACATGGGGATGTCTAATTTGGCACCAATGTTTACAATATCTTCCTCTCTACATCCCTTTTTCTTAGTTTTCATAAGATTCCACATGCTTTGGACTCATGCACATAGCTTTTCCTTAACAATAAAGGTTATGGAATTTGGGGTGGCTAGCTCTCTCGAATGCATGCTTGGACTGCTGGAGTAAAGGCATCGCAGACTGCTGGAATGAAATTATCATGGATTGGTGGTCAATTGGAGATTTTACATACATTTTCACTAACTTTTTTTTCTAACATGTCTTATTTGTCATGTGTTGTGCGCAGAACACTAACACCGCATTTGGATGGTTTTAAACAGGTTCAATCCCCTTGTTAGTGGAAAAGTTACTTATTTTGCAATTCCAGTGTTCTTTGAACAACTATGTATCAATTTTTTTGAAATAAAGATTCTTTTTAGAGAATTTGTTTATTTGTTGAATTTTTGTTGAAGTTCAAGTTTATTTGTTGAAGTTGAATTTGATTTCTTCAAGTTCCAATTTTTTTTCATTAAAGTTTATATTCATTTGTTTATTTTTTGAAGTTGAAGTTGATTTCTTCAAGTTCCAACTTTTTTTTCATTGAAGTTCATGTTCATTTGTTTATTTTTTGAAGTTGAAGTTGATTTCTTTAAGTTCTAACTTTTTTTTCGTTGAAGTTGATATTCATTTGTTTGGCAAGTTGCTACAGTTGAAGTTCATTTGCATTGAGCTAAAATTTGCCATTTTTGCGAGCATTTTTGGACTTGATTTTCTTTAATGTAGCAAATGGAGCCATTTTGTTAATGCAAAAGGAGCTTTGTGTACTCCAAAAATGATTTGCACATTTTGCAACTTGCACCTTACCAAGAAAAAAAAATGTAAAATGCCACAACTTAATAACCATTTTATCTACCTATTTCTACCCATGGCTTTAGGACTCTCAAGAATAGCCTCCTGACGAATTTTAATAAATGCATTTTGGGATTGTTGGTGTCCGGCCACCAGTGTTTGTAAAACTGGCTATTTTGTACTGTTTTTTTACCAAAAAAATCTTCTATGAAATTCACACAGTAGGAACCTTTGAAAAAAAGACATTTTAGTTGTTTCTTGGACGGACTTGTGCCTCCATTCACCAAGGAGACAATTAGTCTGATGAAGTCGTCGCGCTCGTCTACCACATATTCTGTTTGTCTATCGCTGTGGTGTGCCCCCATCCATTGATTGTTAGTAGATGTGGCGCAATCACAGCCACTGATGTCGCAGTTGTCCACTAGGATTTGGCGCTCACAATAGAGTTGAGTATTCGCATTAATTCCTTAATCTTGATTTATGCTGCTAAGCATTCGTATTAACTCCTGAATCCTTATTGTGATGCTACTCTATTGGAGGCTCTCGAGAGCTATGCATTGAGTGTGTTCGTTGTCGCTGTCACTTAGTCACTCTCTCATAGAACTTATTGTTTGAATGTGGCATCTTTTGCCATTTGAATTTTTGAAGTTCTAGTCATCTAGTGTTTGAGCACGCCACTTTTGGATTGTTGTGAAGATTTTGGAAGTGCATTGTCTCTTACATGCACTACACTTCTGAAATGGTGGCTTTTGAATTCTGATTCAATGGAGTCCAAAACTCCACATTCTAGAACTTGGATTGGGTAATTTGTAGAGAGCTATTGGTGACTTGGTAATGCACTACCGTTGAATGCTTCTAGAGTTCCCACAAGGATTTTTGACAATTTAAGCTATTGATGGGTAGTAGGAGGGATACTGGAGTACTAGTTTTCTTTGCCAATCTCTTGTTTTTGCTTGCGTAATTGCGTTTTGTGCAATCTTACTTCACTGATCTTACGTTCTGTTATTCTCAATTGTATAATTTTTGTTTAGATAGATCGATTGCCTTGCACGGTCTTGGTTACTTTGATTTCTAGTTTGTGTTTGTGCAGTTGAACATGTTTGTTTTGTAGCACTCTTCTGTCTTTGTGTTTGTTGTTTGTTGTGCAGATTCTCATGGCGCCATGGTTGAAGCTTCCTAACAATTTCTGTATGCAAACATTTTGTTCCAATCAGAACACAAACGGTATTGGAAAATATTTGGTGTTGAATTCTAACGCTTGTCTCGACGACTTGGTGATGGACGTAGTGGGACATAACTTGGCGATGGACACAGTAGGGCACAACGTGACGCACGTTTCTAAAACGCATCTGTCTCAATCCTTTAGCCAACTAACATCCCACGATCTACCTTCAGAGAATATCGTTGTGTCACCTAGGTTTCCGGATCTTCCTTGTTTTGATGTAGGCAGCAATGGTGAAATTTGTGTGACGGGGAGGAAGAAGAAGGGCGGGGTTACAAACAACGTATGGAAGAGACATAAGACCGCTCCGGGGACAATCACCAAGCGTTGACAAGAGGTCTGGGCCTGCAAATTTTTGTGGGCGGAGGCTGAATACAATGCTGATGGAGATTTATCTGGGGTAGTCTGCCAAAGTTGTACTGCAATTACGGAAAGGAAGAAGGTTCTAGTTTCAAAGGTAGACAACTTTGAAAAGCATGAGGGAAAGCGGACTTGTTAAGAAGATAGTGTCCTATTTTTACATTTAAAGAAAGATGAGACATTTATAAAGGCGGGTTGCCAACACCTAAAGAACTGCAAACTTTGGATAGCCTGGAAGCACACTGGCACTGTAACTGATCAATTCACTACTAGCCTACAGAGTGACTTCAAGTGGAAGGGAGTCCAATTTTCTACATTGCTTCAAATTCTCACTCATGGTAGACCTATGTGTGATTATAAAGGCAACAATACTTGCTTAGTCACTTGAAAGTGAAGCATTTGCCTTCAAAGCATTGGTTTAAAAGTTTAGGGTGAAAATTGAGTGAACATCTTCATGCATCCATTCTAACTGCTCTCAAGTGTGTTGTGCAGTCTGCGAGGGTTGTCTCTATCAGTGCCAATGAGGTCACAACTGTAGATAATACTTGTTGGGTTGGTGTTCATGTGTACACGATGGACAACTAGGAGAAAATGCCTCACTTATTGCATTTGTCTTGTGTTCGTGAAGGTGGCATGGCGGATCACTTGACATAGGTTATTATGCAAGCTTTGTTAGATGAGGGTAGGCTTATACATGAGGAAATTGCTTCTAAACTTGTATGTTTTGGGGTTGATGGGGTGAGTACTTTCCAAGGATAGGAATTACAATATAGATTTGTCCAAGAATAGGAGTTACAGTATAGATTTGTGAGAAGTGGGCTCCCTTTACATTGGGGGCAAGTTGTATGAGTGTAAATAGATTTTTTTGGAATTTCAAATTATTTTGGAGATAGAAGTCAAATGGACTAGTAAAAGTTAATTACAAATAGAAGTGAAGTGTGAATTGGATCAATTAGACGTATGGTTAACAAAATGATTAGTGGACAGCTAGTTGCAAGAGTTGCAGCGGTTAAGGACAAATAGACTTAAGATTAAACTGTAGTTGATTATGGCCAAGAAGTATAAGGACGATTAGACTTTTAGTTTCTCTCTCTCTAAGGCTTATAGTGATTGCTCGCCGTGTCTATTGTACTTGTGTATTCCTTCACTTCAATGCAAAAAATTTGTCTATTTGTCTTATGATTGTGTAGCCAGTGATTGGCATTCTTCTATTTCAAGTGAACAACCAATGATTCGTCTTATTTTTTGTTTGGGTTTGCTAGTGATTAGCATTTTTTCAGTTATTTTCTTTGTGGGTTAATTAATTGAGAGTGGTTTAACTGTCAAATTGACCTTGTGATATTTTATGTAGCTAAGTTTCTTAAGTGAGTTTGTGAAGTGATTAAGTTTGCCAGGGATTGATTGATCTTAGTGTGCGGGACAATTAGCCAGTGATTGGCATTGTTCTTTGTTTGGTTGACAATCTAATAGTCTTACTGTGAGAGCATTGTTGAGAGAAATTTGATGAATATGTTAACATTAATTTAGGCCAGTGATTGGCGTGTTTTATGCTGATGTTTAGTCTATTTGTCAAGCTGAGAAGAAGTTGTGTCAACATTGTGATGATCTGTCAACTTTGATGTCAAATAGACAATGCTATAAGGAAAGAAGCAATTCTTGGTTTGGGAATGAGAGATTTGTTTTTGGATCAATTCATTAGCCATTCCTTAGTGAAGAAGTTAGCCAGTGATTGGCGATTTTATCTTTAATTTTTATGAGAGTGTCTGTGGTCAAATTGTCAATGATCAGGAAGGCTAATCAAGGTCAAGTGAACTGCAGGCGTGCAAGTTGGAAGACAATTAGGCGTGCTGATCAAGTAAACATTTTCGGGTAAGTATTTCCTTGGCTTTTCCAATTGTCTAATTGATGTTAAAATTATTTTTTTGATCTATGTCTATGGTTAAGCTCTACTTATGAAGATAATGATCTTTTATAATTGCCAGTGATTGGCGAAATTTATACTTGAGTTAATGGTTAATTAGCCAAGTGGTGATATTTTTGCTATGAATTAAGATGTTTGAAGTCGAATAGACTGTGAGTGTTAAACAAATTGACATACCAGTAATTGGTGATGTTTTCTAAAAATCTAGTTTAAGGTCTAATAGATATGAATTCAGTTCTTGGTTATGTTTTATGCTTAAGGTTCCAATAAAGAATATTTTGAGTGTCAATTTGACATAGTTGAATCACTAAATATCTAGACTAATGGACTAAATTAAAAAAATTATTCATGCATTTTTATTGATTTATCTAGGATGATATGGTTCAATGTAAACAACAAAATACTAAATATTAGTTATGGAAATGTTTGTCTAATTGACCGAGTATGGTGATGCTTGTTGTTGTAGTTAAATTGCTTGTGTTTAAAGAAAGATTCTTGAATGCAATATAAAGTTATGTAAGTAATTGAAAGAGTCAATTAGACTAACTAATTGAAGTCAAGATATACTTACAAATGGTCAATCAAAGTACTAAGCAAAGAGATGATTAATTTTGGTGGTTGTAAGTCAATTAGACATGCTGACATTTGGTTGCAAGTGCAAATGCAGGAACTAAGGAGAAAAATCTTTTGTTGTAGGATAGAATCTTTGTGTAAATCTTGTTGTGATCTTATGTTGGAAAACTGGTCAATTGACAATTTGTTATAGATAGAATTAACTACGATATTAGTATAGCAAGACCAATTGACCAAGTAGTATAATTGTTAATTGTAAATGTAATTACGGGACTTGGTACAATTGACATGTTGTTTGCTATGGAGCATGGAGAAAGAAAGCTAATGTGACTATTTGACCAAAACTAATTAAACTAACAAACGGGATTTTAATCTTTAATTACAAAAAGCGAGTGATTTACCTACGTAAAAGTGACCTTAGATACAAAACGATAGACGAATTGATCTTCCCCAATTAAAAGAACCACCACTAGAGGACTACTTGGGTTTTGTTCCCAATTTTTTCTACACTATAGTGAGTCACAAGATTAATCTTGTTGTAGAAACTCTCTCCAAGTATCCTCTCTCTAAGTATCCCATGGTTAGTCAGTTTGAGGGAGTGTTCGAATCCATCTATTCTTATTTTTGTCACTCTAATAAGCGTCATACTGAGCTATAGAAACTTGCAAATCTCATGGAAACTAAGGGCTTAAAGATGGTCCGCAATGTGGAGACGTGTTGGATCTCTATGAGGACTCCAGCACAATATATCATGGAGGAAGACACGACTGTGCTTGTGAAAATGGGTGTAGACATGACTAGAAGTCCTGGCCAAAGGTCTAATGTTGGAGCGGGTGACAATTTTGACTCGCTTGTTGACATTGAAGTTTTACTATCGTTGGCCTGCTTCACTCCTTTGCTCAATGTAGTGCACTGTTTGATCAAATTGTCTCAAGCTTGGGATATTTTTATGTGTGATTTCATAAGTGTTGTGAAAGTTTGCTAGAATGAGTTGGCAAGGCTTTTTATTGATAGTTCTACGACTTATAGGGAAGAATTCGGTAGATACAATGAACTGATATCTTTGCAATGCAAAGACATCCCCTGCAATGGAGGGAGTTGCCTTGCGACTCCAGCATTTCTCACTTGTTTTTTTGATTTGTTAGTGACACGTTTATGCTTGTTGCCATGACTATGTGATGGGAGCATATTTTTTTGTTACAGAGGAAGAATTCCACCACATGCAAAAGAACGTAGAGCGACAATTCTCATGTATGTCTCTTTTGTTTCCTTTTCCATTTTTTTCTTTGTTTCATTTTATTCCATTGTTCTTTCTTTATTTCATTTGATTCAATTTTCAATTTTTCGTTCTTACTTCATTTGATTTCATTTTCCATTATTTTGGTTCTCATTTGCCTCTTTGGTTTTGAATGTTGGTATTCAGTTTAGGCTTTATGAGTTGGGGTTGTGAGCTAGGGTTATGAATTTGGCCGATGAACTTAGTCTGGGAACTTTGTTGATGAACTTAGTTGACGATTTGGGGCTATAAATTGGTGTTCTAAACTTGCTTGATGAGTTGGGGTTGTGAGCTGGTGTTCTAAACTTGCTTGATGAGTTGGGGCTATGAGCTGGTGTTCTAAACTTGCTCAATGAGTTTGGGTTGTGAACTGATGTTCTAAACTTGCTTGATAAGTTGAGTTGTGAGCTTGGTCGATGAACTTGGTCGATAAGATGGGGCTGTGAATTAGGGTTGTCAACTGGGGCTGTGAGCATTTAGCATAAGTTGGGCTTCCAATTGTGGCTTTCAGTTGCAACTTGTAATAGGCTAGTAATACTATTCTTTTTTTCATATCCTTCATTCTTACTTCTGTTGCGTTTCTCTATGTTTAGACATAGTAAAATCACTGTGCAATGAGTTGAATCGCCGATTTCCACAGCATGAACTCCTAAATGCGTTTGGGATAATTTATCCCTAATATTGGAGGCAGAAGGGCGCTAAGGCCACTTTTCTACACCACTTGGCTATTCTGAAATAATTCTATTGTCAAACTCAATTTGTGAACAAAGGCCATCCTTTGTATGACGGTGGCAAGGCTCATACCACCCTTGCTATACTTGACGCTTCCAAATTGAACTTACAACAAGCTCTTTTCAAAGTGAATATAAAATCAAGCTACGATGCTGCTTATGGCAAGCTCTTACACATCAATCCAGTTATCAAACTATGGCATAGACTCTCACAATGACACCACTTGTGTGACTGAGTACTTCAAAGTTGCTAAAATAGGATGTTGTTTAGTACTTGGATCTGTAGAGGATGAGAGATGTTTTTCTAATCTCAAGTTGACTTCCTCAAATCCTACTATAGAAATAGACTTGGAAAGCACCTACCCCTTGTTATGCGTATGTTTGGCCAACAATACTTTTCTTTACAAAATTTTCCTTATAAAGAAGCCATTCATTTTTGGAAGAATGTTGTCAAGGTTGGCCGGCAAAGGGATTCTTGAAGTAGAGCCAGCAGATTAGTATCCTCTCAGAATCCTTGCCATTACCAGTTCAATCTTCATCTTTAGTTTTCATGAGGTTTTGCAAGGTTTGATGTTCATGTTCACCTTAACAAAATATTCACAATGCACATTTAAGACTGCAGTACAATGAAGATTGTTGGGGCCTACTCTGCTTTAATGATATTGTAGAGTATTGTTGCGGTAGTGGAGCTATGGCGATGCTATCACTATAAGAAAACTGTGTCTGCCGCAACATTGCAATTTGGACACCCGGACATCGCGCATGACGCGTTCTATGTCTAGACTGATGTCTAATCACTTTGTGCTGCTGTGGACATGCCAAAAACATGGTATGTTGCATCAGATTTGCAGGTCCAGTATCGTGATGTTCAAAAAAACATCGATCAACGGTAACTTCAGGAGTTGACATGTGGCTGCCACCTAGGCACGAGAAAGCTAGAGTGTCATTTTTTTCATCCATTGCCCGTCTATGATGTAGCATCTGACGTGTAATTGACTTGACATGCCACGTCGGTACTCACGAAATTGGCTGACGTGGCATCCGTGGATGTTGACATGGCATTTGGGGGGGCACTTGCTTGATCTGCCTAGCATTTTAGGATGTCTTTTGAGACATCGCTGTGGACGTCCAAGTGTCTTAAATGTTGTCAAGTGAAACAGTTGTATGCTTATTGAAATGTCCATCCGAGCGTATGGAATTTGTACATGTATGCTTCTTAAAGCATACCATGTTATAGGAGATGTCTGCTTGCACAAGCCAACACAAGTACATGTTGGGGTAGTAGATGGCTTCTTGCATTGTAGGATGTTAGCGGCGACATCCACTTGTTTGATCTTTGTAGAAGGAGATGCATTTATGAACACACTTATTTTTTGGGACATCTCCTAGAACGCAGGTATGCATTGTATTGGACATTCTAATGTTGTCAATGTAGTAATATGTTGTACACAATATAAAATATGCAATATATGGTATATCATATGCAATACAACATATAAAATATTCCATACAAAATATAATATATATAATATGCCATACAAAATACACCATCCAAAATATAATATATATAATATGCCATACAAAATACACCATCCAAAATATATACAACATGCCATACAAAATACACCATACAAAATATATACAACATTCCATACACCATACAATATATATACAACATGCCATACACCATACAATATATATACAACATGCCATACAAAATACAATATATATACAACATACCATACACCATACAATATATATACAACATGCCATACAAAATACACCATACAATATATATATACAACATGCCATACAAAATACACCATACAATATATATATATATAACATGCCATACAAAATACACCATACAATATGCCATATACTATATTTATCAAGTATATTGAATGGCTCAAAAATCTACTTATTAATTGATGAAAAGACAAGCCTTTTATACTAGTGGGGTGTAGGAGGCATGACAAACAATATGGGATATACAAAACTAAAATATGAACAGCAACATAAATACAATGATGTCTGAAATGATGTTTTAAAAAACATTTACATGTCTTAGTTATGTTTTTTTCGACGTCATTGTAAACATTCAAAAGAACATCTGTAGTATGAAATTAGACATTCACATCAATGTTGTTTTAAACATTTGCTTCAACAATTTCTAAATTTTCTACAAATCTTATTTGTTGTTTATGATGTTATGATGAACATTTGCATGTCATTTCCAACATATATGGGGATGTCTCCTTGAACATTTAATTGATAAAGTCATATTTATCAAATCTAGGTTGTTTGCAACATCAACTTCAATATAGTATGACACAACAATACATCCAACATGGAATTCCAATTGTAGATTATATTTTTGTCTATCTAGAAAGCTCTGATTCATTTCATTTGGATTTGTTATGAGAAAGTTATGGACATTTTTGCTTTTAAGGCAATTAGAGCATCTTCTTGAAAAAAATAACTTGTTGGATGCATTTCTGAATGCAATTTTTACAATTTTTTCAAAATAAAAATTTCATGTGGTTTAGTTTACTTGCTAGAATAATCTCACCATTGGGATTAGTGCATTTTAATTCTATCTAAAATTTATTAATAATTTAGATTTTCCTTCTATCTCATACCTACTTCTACTTAATAATTTTCTTAAGAATGAAATTTAAGTTTTTTTATTTTTTATTTATTTGCCTGAACTCTCAACTCAATTCTCTACTATAAATATTTAAATCTCAAAACTCTGTAGTGCAAAAATTTTACAAAGTCAAAAAATCTAGTCTCTCAATGCACTAAAAAACTTGTTTTTTCCACTTTAAATCTATGCGGTCAAAAATTCAAAAAAAATTTCTACAATTTTTTCTACTTGTTAGGTGTAAGATCCTATAGTTAGATGTAAAAAAAAAATTGCTTTTACTCTTTGCTACAGAGATGGCAATTTTTAATGTTTTCTGGCAAAAAAAAGGCCTTAGTCCTTTAAGGGTTAAGATGTCAAATATCTCAAAGTCCAGGAATACTAGAAAATCACCCCACATTAGATATGAATGATTTAAAAATAATAAGTTAAGAAGGTGAAAGAGCAATAAAAATTATTAAAATTTGATGCAAAATTTATGATTTTAAACTAATAAAATTTAGAATTTAGAATTTTAATTTTAAATTAAAAATAAATATTTTTATATAATATAATATTGATATGATTTTGTAAACCTTTTTCATAACAAATCCATTCATCTAATTTATATAAAATTGCTATATAAATTAAATCTATATAGCTTATAACATTTTGAAAAAAATTCTGGACATTTTTGAAAACATCTAATGTTTACAACAATGTCTTAGATTGAATCATTGTTTTTCATAGCACCAATATGCTGTGACTGAAATTTAGCAATGCTTTCTACAACATTAAACCAAAATCTCTGCTTTTTCAGCGTCCGTTGACGTGACATCCCAATGTTTTCTCAGATGTATGATGTTATCCTGAACGTACAACGTTTTTGGCCTGACATCAGAAAAAATACAGTTTTCTTATATGGTGCAGTTGGTGAATGATAGGGACTTTGATGGCCTACAACCACTGCAACAAGTCGTGGACCCGGTGCGCCAACCGGCAGACAATGGTGGAGAGTATGTTGCCATAGTTAGCGATGACATTGCATTTGAGGAAGAAACATAGGGTGTTCACATCATTGACATGTGTTTGCTGTGCTAGCATTTTGACGTCACGTAGGACGTTTGAGAAATACAAAGCCATCAGCATGTTCATGTCTTCCAAGTAGACCCATTGCATCTTGAACGTGCATTTTGTGGCAGAGTCTGTCTTGCTTGGTGCTGCAAGTGACATCATATGAATAGGGTGGAATTTTATCCTAATGAAGTTTGTTGAACGTGCGCAAAATGTAAGACTTCAATAGACCAAAAATGAACCTAAACCCATTAGGAAAAAATTGAACCTACAAAGAGGCCTTGAGTTTTCTTACTAATTTTTATACTAATTGAATGAATATGAAAATGGCCACATCCTCATTAGTACCACCACTTGGTGTGTGCTCCATTCTTCATGATGAAACCATCATGAGATTTATAAGATCATGGAGATGGATTGGATAATGATTATAAATTTTTGAATTCATTGTGCAATTCATAGCCCAATTAGTGAGTTGAAAAGGCTCTTTCCACCTAAATTTACGAGATCATGGAGATAGATTCGACAATGATGATGAATTTTTGAATTCATCATGCAATTCTTGGCCCAATTAGTAAGTTGAGAGGGCTTTTTCCACCCAAGTTTTTGCATTACGAAGCGGTCTCTTTTGGGGTTCAATTTTTTCCTAATGAAGTAAACACATAAGTCATTTTGTACTACATAGGAAGGGCATGCATCATGTGCAAATTCAACCTTGGACATAAAGTCATGTCATGCATCTATGGTCATTTCAACATCAAAGAAGACGCCTACAATTGCTTCCACAACACCCACACATCCAGTTAGACGTAATGAAACGCATAGTGGATAGCATGTAGTTTGAAGTTACATTTGCAGTAAGTACAAAATGTTGACGCCAGAAGTGACGTCAATGTGGACGTCAACACGTCACTTGTAACGTCCACGGAGATATCCAAGATCAGAACATGGATAGGTCAAATATGCTGACGTGGCATGCCACGTCATCACCCATGTCCACGTCAAACAATTTCCACGTCATCACGCCACATCAGATGCCACATAAGCTTTCAAGAGTCACCACCTACCCGTTGTCCTCTTTTTAACCTTGGACAATCACTTTACCTCTGACCGCAACAAAATTCTAAATCAACTTCTAAGCTAAGTTTGACCAAAGATGGTGAAGTGGCTGAACATGTTATTGTGGACATCCTTGAAAACATTTGGTGTCCACCTAGATGTCTTACATTGCATCATTGTTTTTCGTAGCATTAGTATGCTGTGACTAAAATCTAGCAATGCTATCGAAGACATCAAAGCAAAATCTTCACTTTTTCGGCCTGACACCCTAATGTCTTCTGTGACGTATCGTGTTTTCGCGGACATACGTCGTTTTTGGCTGGATGTCCAGGCAGACACAATTTTCTTATAGTGTACTTAACTGCTTGGCCGCTTTCTTGTGTGACTTTGTTTTAAAATACTAACCCTACAATCTAACATAGTTTGCTTGTCTTCTGTGCAGAACACTAACACTGTATTGGGCAGTCTTGCATTTTGCAAGAAGGGTTCAACTCCCTTGTTAGTGACATTCACCACAAACTTCATTTGGACAAAAATCTCCATTTCCCCATGAAACACAATTAGCACTTATCCACAGCACTTGCCAACAAAATTGCCAATATTTGACATTTTTGACAATCACTTCACAATTCCAAAGATAAGGAAACACCAAAAAAAAAATGACTTTCGCGGAATTAGCTTCCCCTTTCATACGGGTATAGCTTTTCCGCGAACCCCAATAAAGTTCTGTTTGCCCTAGCCGTACCTGCAGTGGACACGCACCTGCCTGGGCCTGGCCAATCACCGGGTTTGCGCGTCGCCGTGCGGATGCTCTGTCACTCGTGTATCATTCATCCTTATCGTGCATATGAGTGGTCAAACCAGCGGTCGGCATCTTGTCGTACGTTGTCGTTCGGCTCTCAAACTCCTCGATGCGAAGCTAATTTTCCTTGGTGTGCATTTGTCCGGCAGCACGTTACAATGTTCAGGTACCTGCTCGTACTCTGCATGTTTGGCTGATTGAAGGTCGCTTGCATTCGGTCTTCAAGCAGAGACTGACCGAATGGTTTAACTTGCTGTACATGGCGAGCTCTGGCCATTTCATGATTCGCTTAGAATTGGTGCTCAAACGGTGGATTTTGAAATTACGGGCGTGTATAGCTACTGTATGTCGATGTTGTGAAGATATCATTCATTCTGCGAATTTGCGCTCTATTATGTCGTAAACATTCGATTTTCTCGATTTTCTCGATCCCTCACGAAGGGTTTGATTAAGGTTCTTGTTTCGTACTCCGTAGAAGTCTAGAACCGTGTGTACTGTGGGAGTTAGTCCTGACTTCCGTGAAGGTTTAGGGTTGTCATATACCACAAACCCTGAGGAAAGGATCGGAGCATGATCGCGCGGCCATTTTGCTTAGGGTTGTCATATAGATGTTCGTAAATGCATTAATCGCATTGACCTTTGTTTTTATAAATGCCCTTATTGGGATCCTCTATTCCTCAGAAAAGACCTAATTCTTCCATATTCCGTAGAACTCTGGGTACTGTCTGCAGGGCGCTCTTAAAGACTCCTGTCTAGTCTGCAGAGGCTAGGGTCGTCAGTTTCGTTCTCACAGGTGGACGTGACACTCGAGGGATACAGTTTGGGTCCCTTTCAGTGTTGGTGCACGGAAATATGGACGCCAGATTCTCAGATGCTCTGCGCATTATCAGCGATGTAGAGGCTCTTGACAGGCGTTCATTTCACATCAACACCCACCAATGCATGCGACTGGTGGGATTTTACAAGAAAGTTGGGGAATTCTTCGAGAGCGCCAGAAAGGCCTGTGAGGATTTTCCCGCCGGCAAGGCCACGCTTTCGCTAGATGCAACCCTTAGTGTTCTACAGAAGGGGCAAGTTCTTCTCACCAAGTACACAAAAGACGATTGGCATATAGCCGTGAAGACTGGAGGGCTCAATCAAGGTTCCTTCGAAGCAATTCATCTGGAGTTGGAAGCATGCATTCAGTCTATTCGTGAATTTCTCCAGGAGAAGGTTCCAGGGGTCAAGCTGCATCCTTTCATGCAGTGGGGGTACTTGGGAACGCCTTTGTCATTGCTGGACGAACGTGACAGAGCGACGATTTTAGGGGCAGATGCCGACAGGGACAAGAAGGACATGTTGACCAAGGTCAAATCCACGAGACTGGAAACTAGCAACACAAGAAATCTTACAGAGGAGGAGAGATCATCGATAATTTTCTCACTGGACATGACCTCGGAATCTCTCCAAGATGAAAAACCAACACCAACACCCTCAACAAAATTTGAAGAACTGCCTGCTCTTCTACGCATCAATCCATCCCATATCAAGCTTGGTGTTTCACTTGGGTCTGGAGGCAGTGCGGACGTGGTTAAATGTCGATGGTTGGAGATGGATTGTGCTGTAAAGATTTTGCGACGGGGTGATGTGAACGGTTTGAGAGCAGAAGTGGGGAAACTAATGCAGCTCCGACATCCCAACATAGTGACTCTATTTGGATTTTCTGTTGGCCAGAGGGGTCTTGAGGGCCGTCCAATGATTGTAATGGAGTTGCTAAACGGCGACTTGCGCTTGTTTCAAGCCCAGCTCAAGTTGCACTTGAGTAAAGCAGTGGACGTCATGCACAAGATAGCAACCGGGATGAAATATCTGCACAATCGAGGGATTTTCCATGGAGATCTCAAGTCCATGAACGTGTTAGTGAGCGATCTCCCTGGTTCGTTTGAGGTGAAGATTTCCGATTTTGGTGTCTCACAGCAAATGTATAAACATGCTGCAGATCATGAGGCCTTTGACTCAGATGATGCGGTTGACACCAAGTCGTTCCATGGTACGGTAGGTACTCCCATGTGGATGGCACCAGAGGTTCTTACGTCCAGTGGTGATGGTAACAACATGTACTCAGCCAAAGCCGACGTCTACAGTTTTGCCATGGTCTGCGTTGAAATTTTGACAGGAAAAATGCCTTACACCCAGAACTTGGCAAAAATCAGAGACCTAAGAGAGTACGTAGTAGATGAAAGCAAAAGACCTACACTTCCAAGGGCCGTACCGCGTGATCTCCGGGAGCTCATAGTTCAATGTTGGGATAGAAACCCTGCACGCAGGCCCGATTTTCAACAAATTTGTACGCGATTGCAGAAGCTGCAGGTCCATTCTCCCCTCTTACAGAAATGGCGATGGAAATTCTTATTGTGCTCAGGAAAGCAGTGATTTTCGTGCGCTTGAATACTACGACAGACCTTCATTGCAGTGTCTTCTTGTTTCCATAGATCCATTCATCGTCACCTTTTTAGGAATGAGGTAGTTTACAGTCCCGAGCCTTCACGAAAGTCCACAAGGCTAGGCCTCTACTTGTGCCTTTCCATCGCTCACGCAAGTGCACGACGGCGTTGATGAGGTCCACCCAAACAAAACAAATTCAATAGAGTTTTGCACCTGAAACTCAATCTGCTGCGTAATTTGCTCCGTCGGTTTCAATACCAACTAGCCTACTAACTGCTGCCAACGTCTCTCACGTCATTCCTACTTGAGCCATCAATATTTTCAAACTACGGCCGGAGCAAGCTTTCTCTGCTGTTTGAGCTTCGAGATCCACAAAGTGAAGATTTTTGAAGCTTACAAGCTGCGAGAGAGAGAGTTGAGTATGTTGTAAGGCGCGTGCATGGTGGCCGGTGACTTTGCAGCGATTAAGAAGGCTAACTTCCTCACACGCCAGCCATTCTTGCGTTGAATTTGCATGCATGCCATCTCCGAAATGAAAGCCTTGCGTGCATGAACAGAAGCTCCTCTAGTCCATCTTGCTGAGAATTGTGATCTCCACCTTGCAGTCTTAGAGAAATATATTCTTGGGGTGGTTTCGGTTTCCTGGTAACATTTTGATATTTTATGAAACTTCGTAGAATTTTGTAGAATTTTGTGGGTTCATGTGGAGTTCTGTGGGATTTGTGGAATTTTGCGTGGGATTCTTGGGGTTTGGTTTGCCCATGCGGGAGCCTTCTCAATGCATTGCGGAAGCGTTCCCTGCTTCACCGAGAACTTTCAAATTCTCCCCACGATTCCACGGATCATGTCTTCGACACGCACCACGAACGTCTGCACAAGACGCGCGCCTTCGAGTTTCTTTGAGACAACTAGGAAACCACAACTCGCAGTGATGGCTTTTTTCTTCCACGAATCAACCGCGTCGACGACGGAAGTTGGTACTCACAGATCCTCAATCAGGTTCGGGACATAACAATTCTAACCCACGAGTGGCGTCGACGTAACCTTGGCTGTCTGTTGCTTCAAAACTTGTGAAGTTCGAGGCTATGGCGGATGTGGGACTATTCGCTAACGATTTAAAATTTGGGTCGAGTGTTTTAGATTCAAATCGACCTGGTGTGGTTGTCGTTGCACTCTTCCGCCTTCCGCCTTGACCGCTTGGTGGGTCGAAATGGACGATCCCGGTCGCTTGCTGTCGCGGTGAATTTGCAAAAGAGAGAGATCCTGTCGTCGTTGAAGCCTCAGAGGCGGCACCAGCTTCAGAAAATGTTCGTATTCTCCCTTTTCTTTTTTCCCCTCCTCGGTTTCCTCTTGACTTACTTTACAGACTATTTCAATTAGTTTAATTTGAAATTTACTTGATAGGAGGAAGATAGTTAGCTGAGATGAGGTCGTAGACTTCTGAACGTAACTGCCTGAAGTCATTCATTTAAGAAAGATGAGAGATGGCTGCAGTTGAAAATTTGCTGAAAATTCTTTTTGTATTTTATGAAAAACGCGTTAATCAACGTGGACATTCTTTAAGTTTGTTACAAGATTCCCAGTCGGGCATCTAAGGAGCTTTCTCTGAAATTAAGCTCAACTCTTGACATTGCTTCCCATGATTCATGGAGAGGGTTCTGTATGATCATATTGAATTATGGATTATACTGCTGAAGATGGATTCCCTTTATGATGTAGTCTCCAAGTTTTTGAAACAGTCTAATTAAAGCCCTTATATGACCAATATGTGAATACGAGCTCTCTATGCTTGTTTGATTTGATGGGGAATGTCGATTTCCAATTGTGTCATTTTGGGGATAAATAAATAATTTGAAGTTCTCGTACCAAAATTGTTCCTTCCTCCATCTACCCTCTTCTAGGCTGATGTGTTACGAATCTGTAGATTGGGGACGCAAATTGAGATGGGACGATTTGTGAGCATGCATACCTTTGTATGCTTCTTCTGATTTCAGTATGCACAAGCTTGTGAAGTATAATGGAAGTAGTGTGGAAGTAGAAATTTATTGACGTCTGAGAGCCAGCTGAGGAACCAGCTTGTGAGAAGCGCAGGAGTTGAATTGAAGGGGTGCTACAGAACGATTGTTAGATTGTCCTTTGATTAAAATTTGAATTAAATGAATTTAAACCTTCGTAAAATGAAGTATTCCTTATCTTCTTACATTAACCTCTCAGAATCCATCAATGCCTATTTGAATCTGGAGACCTAACCTTCAGTTTGAACTCGTGGCAATATCTTTCTATTTGCAGAAGTTAATATGGTGGAAATGTTGAGTGAACCACAGTTCCATTCAGGAAACTAGGGCTGTTATCTACAGCAAGTGAATGGAGCTTGTATCTTCCTCTTGTAGTCCTTAGAACGAAGCTTGGCTTCATGAAAACCAGTAACATTATAGAAAAGGCGCAGATACCCAACTTCTCTTCACAACATTATCAAGCAATGGACTTAGATGTTGGAATGTAGAGGACATTCTTTGAGAGCAACAGCATTGAAAATTGAATGATAGTTTTAACAACATTGGAGATTTTTGTGTTGACAATGCATCTTCGCATCGGCACAGAAAACTTGCAATATACAGAAATGACGAGCAGGGGGACAGACATAGGATTGCAAACAAGGATTGGTAGACACGAGCATCGGCTTTACGCAAGGTGGTACCGCCGGAAATTCATACCGTTCTGCTGGCACTGGAAGGATGCGTTGCAGCGTTTTGGGTTCACAATTCTGTTTCTAGTTTCAATACTGGTTGTATTGGTTCTTTGGGCGTCACAAATGGCATCTGCCGAGCTCACCGATCCTTCAATCTCCTTTCTAAGTTTTGGAGACTTTGGTGGTGCTGGACAATGACAATGAGCTCAAAAGAGACAAACACATGCTTGACCCCATCGGGAAAACTCAAGGACCCCATGTGAACGCTCCTGGCCATTGTGAAAATCGAGTTCAAAAATGAACCCTATAAGTTATTTTTTAACAAGATGCTCTAATTATCTGAAAAATAAGATTGTCTATAACTTTCACATAACAAATTCAAATGGAATGATTGAATAAAAGCTTTCCATGTAGATAAAAATACAATATATGACGGAAAAAAAATTAATTTAAAATTTAAAAATTTGGATTTTTTTCTTTCCTCATCAAACTAAAATTTGAACTTGTTGTACCATATATAACTTTTTGCTCCCAGGCACCAGTTGAAACAAAAATTATAGTCCCCAAAAGTTAATGCGTTTTTTTATCTTGATAAAAAAAAATTAGGAAATCACAATAAATATTGAGAACATAGGAGCATGTCTGAAATTTATTTTTTACCTTGAGGGGACAATGCGACTTTAGGAGCTAAATGAAGTTACAAATTTACATAAATAGAGTGTGAGAGGCTATGATTGGGAATATAGAAATAAGCAAAATCTTGAATGAATTGAAAGGAAGAGATAAATGGAGGATAATTTTAGATAATTATACTAAGTCTGGTTGATGAGAAGGATAACGGGCTTGCTAATCCTAAAATTAAGGAAAATAGAAAAAGGAAAGGACTCCATCTTTGGGTTTATTTTTGCTAAAAGTTACAAAACTTGACATCTTGCATCTCTGGGCTTATTTCTACTAGCAATTTCTATGATGAAATTCCATAAATTTGATTTTCGGTGAAAATTTGATTAGAATGAGTCTAGAAAGGTCTAGCGTTCATATTGTTATAAAATATTGAATATTCGAATTTAAGAATTTTTCAAAATTTTCAATTGGAATAGAAACTACATTTAATAAGCTTATTTTGCTGACCGAAAAAAATTGTATTGTTGGTGAATTTTTGAAGTTTCATCTTCAAAATTCATTTGAAGAAAATCTGAAAATATTTTTATAATTTTGATCATTGTATAATATGAATTTTTTGTTCCATGGCGGACAACCTAGGTGGGTCGCTAAAATGGATTTTTTTAGAAGTGGAAATATGGAATTGGTTCTTTATATTTTCATACATGTCGAAAGTTTCGAACCAAATGTTCCATTACGATAGGTAAGATGATTGTTATGACGTGTTTTAATATGTGGGAAGATTTCGCCCTTGTGAAGATCTCATACGTACTTGCAAAGTAAACATCCTCCCAACTTTCATTTCATTGATTGAAATAGAATGATTCGAAGCTTCCCTCATGTCCATGGATTTGAAGATGAAAGAAAACTCATAAAAATTGTTTTCATGATTATTTTGCTTAAATGGCCTGTGTTTGGAAAAAAAGTACTTATCATACAACAAGCTTCTAACATGATGTCAAAATTGACAAAATTTGGTGGGCCTTGAATCGAATCCCTATTAGCATTTTGAGTGGAACTTTCAAAGAAAAAGATCCAAAATCCTATTTTGGTAAATTGCCTCCTAAAATCTATATTGCCAATGTTCTGAACTGAATGTTCTAATTTTGACTGTGATATTCCTATTCTTCTACTTCTGGAACTGTGGTTCCATCTGTAGATATCTCAAACATGGGAACCTTCCGGATTAGACTGGTGGTGGTTCAACTCGACTTTCAATTTCAAACTGCAGTGGAACTTTGAACTTTGACTTTACGAACTGTGCTTTTGAGAAAAAACTCCATTCTTTGAATTGGAGTGATAGTGACCTAGAGTGAACTTTTGATTGTGAACTGGAGTGCAACTAAACTTTTACTTTGTGAACTTGTGCTACCCCCCTGAAATAGTTGCCCCGCATTGAACTTCCCTTCTGAACTGGAGCTTTGTTGATGATTACGAGGCACCCAACATTTCAATGCGATTGCTTCTTTTTTGTGCTCGCAGTTGTTTCTCGAATTTTGCGAATTCATTTGCAGCTTCTTGAGTTGATTTTGCGACATGGATTCCTTTCCCGTGGGAGCAAGAACCTTGCGTTCTAAGTTTCTAGAGGTCTGGTATTGGGAGTTCCTACTCCCGCACTCGTCCAGGCCAGATGTGGTCCGCACTGTGCACAATAACTTCCAGCCTGAACTTCCCCAGGAAGTTCAACGACTAGCTTAGATGTGTGTTGCTCGTTTGTTCACCAACATGGTGAAGCAATGTGATTGCTTCGTTGACTTGTCCGAGGCCATGAAGTGGGTGGAGTGTCTCGATGGCTCTTTAGTGAACATAGGTCACATGTTGGATGAGGTTCAGTTGTGGGGCTCTGGCCTTTCGCAATTGCCCTTGCGGAAAGGGCAGTTGGATCTCCACGTGGATGTTTTGTTAGGGCAACTGTTGAGTTTCCATGCAGAGGAATCTATCCAAGAACAAGACGAATAGGTTAGGTCTTTGTTGTTGAACTTCCTAGCAATCGTGTGGGAGTTATTCGGTCCGTCTGCAGTGGAGCGGATCATGTGTCATGCACCCGGATGCAAGGGATGACGCCCGGACGTCCGGCTACATTACACATCATCCGCTCCACCGCGGACGGACCAAATAGCTCCCACACGATTGCTAGGAAGTTGGACAACAAAGACCTGGCCTAGTCGTCTTGTTCTTGGATAGATTCCTCTGCCTGAAAACTCGACAATTGCCCCAACAAGACATCCACGTGAAGATCCAACTGCCCTTTCCGCAAGGGCAATTGCGAGAGGCCCAAGCCCCACAACTGAACCTCATCCAACACCTGACCTCCGTTCACCAAAGAGCCACGAAGACACTCCGCCCACTTCATCGCCTCGGACAAGTCGATGAAGCAATCACATTGCTCCACCATGTTGGTGACCAAACAAGCCACACACATCTGAGCCAGTCGCTGAACTTCCTGGGGAAGTTCAGGCTGGAAGCTGTTGTGCACGGTGTGGACCACATCCGGCCCGGACGAGTGCCGGAGTAGGAACTCCCAATACCAAACCTCGAGAAACTTAGAACCTCCCGGTTGCTTGCTCCCGGTCGCTTGCTGTCGCGGTGAATTTGCGAAAGAGAGAGATCCTGTCCTCGTTGAAGCCTCAGAAGCGGCACCAGCTTCAGGAAATGTTCGTATTCTCCCTTTTCTTTTTTCCCCTCCTCGGTTTCCTCTTGACTTACTTTACAGACTATTTCAATTAGTTTAATTTGAAATTTACTTGATAGGAGGAAGATAGTTAGCTGAGATGAGGTCGTAGACTTCTGAACGTAACTGCCTGAAGTCATTCATTTAAGAAAGATGAGAGATGGCTGCAGTTGAAAATTTGCTGAAAATTCTTTTTGTATTTTATGAAAAACGCGTTTATCAACGTGGACATTCTTCAAGTTTGTTACAAGATTCCCAGTCGGGCATCTAAGGAGCTTTCTCTGAAATTAAGCTCAGCTTTTGACATTGCTTCCCATGATTCATGGAGAGGGTTCTGTATGATCATATTGAATTATGGATTATACTGCTGAAGATGGATTCCCTTTATGATGTAGTCTCCAAGTTTTTGAAACAGTCTAATTAAAGCCCTTATATGACCAATATGTGAATACGAGCTCTCTATGCTTGTTTGGTTTGATGGCGGATTTCGATTTCCAATTGTGTCATTTTGGGGGTAAATAATTTGAAGTTCTCGTACCAAAATTGTTCCTTCCTCCATCTACCCTCTTCCAAGATTTCTAGGCTGATGTGTTACGAATCTGTAGATTGGGGACGCAAATTGAGATGGGACGATTTTGAGCATGCATACCTTCGTATGCTTCTTCTGATTTCAGTATACACAAGCTTGTGAAGTATAATGGAAGTAGTGTGGAAGTAGAAATTTATTGACGTCTGAGAGCCAGCTGAGGAACCAGCTTGTGAGAAGCGCAGGAGTTGAATTGAAGGGGTGCTACAGAACGATTGTTAGAACGTCCTTTGATTAAAATTTGAATTAAATGAATTTAAACCTTCGTAAAATGAAGTATTCCTTATCTTTTTACATTAACCTCAAACGCAGTACTTAGGCCTGGACTCATCAGTGATAGGACTCGTGAAAGTGGTGGGCCAAGCAGGTCTGGTGGCAGGGAGTGTCCTCTACAACAAGAAACTGAAGAAAGTGTCGATGCGGAAGCTCTTTGGAGGCATCCAAGTGTTGTTGTCGCTGTGTATGCTCTCGGATATCGTCCTTGTGAACCGGTTGAATTTGCAGATGGGCATTCCGGATGAGGTTTTCGTGCTTGGAGCTTCGGCTTTTGTGGAAGCTATTGCGCAGTTTAAGATCTTGCCGTTTATAGTGCTGCTGGCGCAGCTGTGCCCTGCTGGGAGTGAAGGCTCTCTTTTGGCGATTTTCATATCGGCGCAGTGCTTGGCGGGGTTGACGAGCGCTTATCTGGGAGTTGGACTTGCTTCGTTTTTACATATTTCAGCGAATTCGTTTGAGGAGCTGCCTTTGGGGATCCTCATTCAAGCGGGATTTGCGTTGCTGCCCGTTCTGTAGATCAACTTTATTCCTGGAGAAGAGGATGCAAAGAAACAGCTTCCTGAGTCGAGCGTAATGGAAACGAAGGTAGGAACTCGCAATATCGACACGTTTGCTGTTGAGTTTTGAATTCTTTAATTGATGTTCTTGTTGGCGAATGATGGAGGATTCGAATGCACCTAAGAAATGTGTGATTTCGAATCTGTGTGCGAAAGTTATGAGAGAAGGCAATGCAATGCTAGAAGGATTATAGTGTACAATAGTGATGAGAGAAGTCAATGTTATGTTCAAAGGATTTGTAATTTGAGCATCATGTGCAATAGTTATGAGAAGTCATTGCTGTGTTCTAAAAAGTTTTCATTTTGACAATAGGTACATTAATTATGGGGATTTTCATCCGCTGAACATCTGATCAAGTGGCGCTGTGGGGTACCTGGCGATTTTGGCTGTCCCTGCCTTGGTCTGTGATCAACCACCACTCTGTACAGAAACTTAGAATCCGTCGACATTATATTTACTCCATCAGGATTGATACAACTGGGTGATTAATCAGCTAGTTTCACACCCATGAATCTGTGCCATTGGCACATTCGTCTGTTTGTCGCAGTGAGCTTTTTTTTTCATTGAACATCAGAATGATCGACCATTGTTTATTATTTTATTTACATATTGGTCAGGAGTAACTGCAGAAAAGCGAATCTGGTCGTGGGACTTGAGTTTTCTCAGTTGGCCCCTTTATAGTTTAATGTTCAGTCTATCCAGAATTGATAGGAAGAAGATAGTTAGCTGAGATGAAGTCGTAGACTTCTGATCGTAACTGCCTGAAGTCATACATTTAAGAAAGATGAGAGATGACTGCAGTTGAAAATTTGCTGAAAATTCTTTTTGTATTTTATGAAAAACGCGTTAATCAACGTGGACATTCTTTAAGTTGCAAGATTCCCAGTCAATCATGTAAGGAGCTTTCTCTGAAATTAAGCTCAGCTTTTGACATTGTCTCGCTTGATGCATGGAGAGGGTTCTGTATGATCATATTGAATTATGCCTTATATGAGCAATATGCGAGCTCTCTATGCTTGTTTGATTTGATGGCGGATTTCGATTTCCAATTGTGTCATTTTGGGGGTAAATAATTTGAAGTTCTCGTACCAAAATTGTTCCTTCCTCCATCTACCCTCTTCCAAGATTTCTAGGCTGATGTGTTACGAATCTGTAGATTGAGGACGCAAATTGAGATGGGACGATTTGTGAGCATGCATACCTTCGTATGCTTCTTCTGATTTCAGTATGCACAAGCTTGTGAAGTATAATGGAAGTAGTGTGGAAATAGAAATTTATTGACGTCTGAGAGCCAGCTGAGGAACCAGCTTGTGAGAAGCGCAGGAATTGAATTGAAGGGGTGCTACAGAACGATTGTTAGAACGTCCATTTGAATTAAATGAATTTAAACCTTCGTAAAATGAAGTATTCCTTATCTTCTTACATTAACCTCTCAGAATCCATCAATGCCTATTTGAATCTGGACCCCTACCCTTCAGTTTGAACTCGTGGGAATGTCTTTCTATTTGCAGAAGTTAATATGGTGGAAATGTTGAGTGAACCACAGTTCCATTCAGGAAACTAGGGCTGTTATCTACAGCAAGTGAATGGAGCTTGTATCTTCCTCTGTAGTCCTTAGAACGAAGCTTGGCTTCATGAAAACCAGTAACATTATAGAAAAGGCGCAGATACCCAACTTCTCTTCACAACATTATCAAGCAATGGACTTAGATGTTGGAATGTAGAGGACATTCTTTGAGAGCAACAGCATTGAAAATTGAATGATAGTTTTAACAACATTGGAGATTTTTTGTGTTGACAATGCATCTTCGCATCGGCACAGAAAACTTGCAATATACAGAAATGACGAGCAGGGGGACAGACATAGGATTGCAAACAAGGATTGGTAGACACGAGCATCGGCTTTACGCAAGGTGGTACCGCCGGAAATTCATACCGTTCTGCTTGCACTGGAAGGATGCGTTGCAGCGTTTTGGGTTCACAATTCTGTTTCTAGTTTCAATACTGGTTGTATTGGTTGTTTGGGCGTCACAAATGGCATCTGCCGAGCTCACCGATCCTTCAATCTTCTTACTAAGTTTGGAGACTTTGGTGGTGCTGGACAATGACAATGAGCTCAAAAGAGACAAACACATGCTTGACCCCATCAAAAATCCACAGCCTTTAGATCATGAAAGGGAAAACTCAAGGACCCCATGTGAACGCTCCTAGCCATTGTGAAAATCAAGTTCAAAAATGAACCCTACAAGTTATTTTTGAACAAGAAGATGCTCTAATTGTCTGAAAAACAGGATTGTCTATAACTTTCACATAACAAATTCAAATGGAATGATTGAATAAAAGCTTTTCATGTAGATAAAAATACAATCTATGAAGCAAAAAAGAATTAATTTTAAATTTTAAATTTTTGGATTTTTTTGTTTGGTCACCAAACTAAAATTTGAACTTGTTGTACCATATAAAACTTTTTGCTCCGAGGCACCAATTGAAACAAAAATTATACTCCCCAAAAGTTAATGCGTTTTTCTATCTTGATAAAAAAAATTTAGGAAATCACAATAAATATTGAGAACATAGGAGCATGTCTGAAATTTATTTTTTACCTTGAGGGGACAATGGGACTTTAGGAGCTAAATGAAGTTACAAATTTACATAAATAGAGTGTGAGGCTATGATTGGGAATATAGAAATAAGCAAAATCTTGAATGAGTTGAAAGGAAGAGATAAATGGAGGATAATTTTAGATAATTATAATAAGTGCGATTGATGAGAAGGATAGTGGGCTTGCTAATCCTAAAATTAAGGAGAATAGAAAAAGGAAAGGACTCCATCTTTGGGCTTATTTTTGCTAAAAGTTACAAAACTTGACATCTTCCATCTTTGGGCTTATTTCTACTACCAATTTCTATGATGAAATTCCATAAATTTGGTTTTCGGTGATAATTTGATTAGAATGAGTTTAGAAAGGTCTAGCGTTCATATTGTTATAAAATATTGAATATTTGAATTTAAGAATTTTTCAAAATTTTCAATTGGAATAGAAACTATACTTAATAAGCTTCATTTCATTAGTTGGATTTAAATTTATAAAATATCATTTTTATGGGTGAAATTCAAATCAAGAGTGTATTTTGGCCATTTAGGAATTGTTCTAAATTGAACAAAACGCCAACATTTTGATAAGTTGTATCAATTTAAAAAAAAATTATAACCATACAAATTCAAACTAAACATATTAGTGATGACATAAAAAAAGACAAGACAACAATCACTTATAGATTGAAAGTTTATAATGTTTGATCATGAGGGTGTTAAAATTACAAAAGTGATTTGAAGTCTTTTAATCCTCTTTTCGTATGTCAAATCTAAAAATTTGATCATCAAAAAAATATGACGATAGAGGGCCTAATATGCATAACTCCAAGTCTCCAATCAATTAATGGCTTTTCAAAATCTACTCTACAAGTTTTTTTAAATGAATTTCCATTGTGAGTTTTCTCCAAGATGTAGTGTATTTTGAAGCTCATTTCCAAGAGCCTTTAACACTATGGAAAGTCAAGATGGCAATGGACAATATTGCACAAAATATTGAATTAAAAAATCATAATCATTCATTTTCAAAATTAGATTTTTGATGCTAAAACTAGACTATAACCCCTAAAGGTTTTTGACTCTGTTTTTACCGAAAATGCTCCTAAACTACTATTTCTAGGACAAGCACGAAATTTTAGAAAAAAATATTTTTGAACATCTGCAACCATAGGAACTTGTAGTACACTAGTTTGGGAAGATGTAGAAAAAAGTCTAGAAATTTCCACCTTGTAGATTGCAAGATATTAGCGTTTGAAGTGACAAAAACCCTTTTTTGGCCTTGCAAAAAATTGGGCAGTTGTACTTTGCAAGATCACATTTGTATGAAAATGGTGGTACTTCTTTGGGTTCATTTGTCAAAGCAAGTTGGATACATGCTTGAAAATTTTCAGATCATTTGGAATTGTACAACATGTAGGAAAACAATAGTAAGTAGAAAGAAATATAGAATGATTCAAAATATAAATTATTAAATCCTTAAATTTTATATTTTGAATAAAGAATTTAAGTTCTTAAATTCTTTAGTTTGTTATGGATTTGAAAAATGCCAATCCCAATGGTTGCAATGTTGTAATAAACAATCTACATCCTATGATCTTTTTTTTCAAAAAATATTGAAAATTGAGTAAAATAAAAGACTTTAAAGTTTATTTTAGAATAGAGAATCCATAATTGCCTACAAACTAAAATTTCTTATAATTTTTGATTCATTGATCAAAATGGAATGATTCAAAGCTTTCCACATATATAACTCTAAAGAACCAAATTCAAATTTTTATTTTTGAAAAAAGTGATTTTTTCAGATTTGCTCGGACTACCCATTGACAAAAAGAAGTAACTTATTAGGCTATAATTTTTGAGTCATATTTTCAAATGTCATGAAAATTAGTGCATATGAAAGATATTCCTCGTCCCCACCTTCTATTAAAATTTCAATCTAAAATATGCAAATCTTTGATCACATATACTTGCCTAAAATTTCTATCCAAAAAACGCATGCTAGTCCTTTAGGGTTTAAAAAGAATTTTTCAAAAATATAAACTATTAATTATAGAAACTTGGTTAGGTTTTATTTAACTTCAAAGTAGTGTCAACACCAAAATTTGATGCCTTGGGCATTTAGGGGTTAACCATGAACAACATTAAGGATACAAAGTGCTTGACGGATGACTTTCTTTATTATTATAGAACAAAAAATGTACCTATTGGTCCAAAACTTGAATCATGTAGGAATGAGTACCTATCACCAAGGCAACATTGTTCCAAGGTGAGCCTTTACTGAAAATCCTAATCCCCAAGAGCATCCCCACAATAGACTCACCCAAGTAGAGACAACCAATGGGGGCTTGTAGTGCAATTTTGAAGATTGCGGTCAACCCACTCCTTCTACACCCCACAACTAATGCACTAACTGAAGTGTTCAATTTGAAGAAATTTCCTTGGTTCAAGATTGGAAGATAAAAATTTCACCTTTGAATATGTTAAGAGCTACATTACAAAGCTTCAACCACATTACTAACACTACAAGGGAAAGGGGTCCAAAATGACAAGGATTTAACACGAAATTATCGAAAATAATAGTAGTTGTCAATTACGAACCTATTCCTATCAATTCTTTGTTTCTGTCAACACTTTCACACAAAATTATCCAAATTGACAACAAGCATGTATTGACAATATGTTGCTATCAAATGATAAGAATTCTGTGAATTAAATTTTGTAACATTGGAGTGTAGAAAAACTATTTTTATAGTGAAATGTATTGTCCATCAAGAATCCTCAAAAACTATGGGATAATTTAACAATGAGAGCTTGACCACTCATTGTTAAAAATTGCAGGATTGTGTTCAAAGTTTGTTTTTGAATTTTGTTCATAACTTTTGATTAAAGAATCTAAATCTGAAACGAATTTTTGGAGGTAAAACTTAAATTGATTTCTCAACTTATCTTAGTTCAAAATTTTCTGAAAAAAGATATTCTACTAAGCTTAAGTGAGGTCTGAAATTTCACTTTGAACACAATTCCTGCAATTGATATATCCCATATGAGTTGCCTTGCCTACCACCACCCTTTTTGTGTAAAGTAATTGTCTTCTACACTCACCTCACTTACAATAAGAGGCATTTGGAGGCATGTTACTAAATGTGAAGCATGATTTTGATAGATAATGATTTTAAGTAGTGAAACTTAATTAGTTGGTTGTTTAGGAACAATGTGGCAAACTTGGGCCATGA
Organism: Climacium dendroides; assembly: GCA_950106755.1. Lineage (NCBI taxonomy): Eukaryota > Viridiplantae > Streptophyta > Bryopsida > Hypnales > Climaciaceae > Climacium > Climacium dendroides. The sequence continues at coordinate 24,371,807 of OX467088.1, forward strand.
GCTTAGAAATCATTAGTTTTTTTGACATCATGGATGAAAATCAGGTTGAAAAGGTCTCAAATTTTGATGACAACTAATGACAAAATTCTGTCAACTAATTGGCCAAATCAAGACATTCCCACAAAGGCACTAACAAAGCAATTGACAAATTTTTGTTAATTTATTGTCAATAAGGACACAGATATCTTTGTAGTGGAAGCACGCCAGTCTGTTGGATGGAGCGGCAAGAACATGGCCAGCCATCTCTGAGAGGCTTGAAACTAGAATCAGGCCGGTACCGCCGATGTAGATGAAAAGGACAACATTTCGTTCCAGTATGACATATAGGAACAAGATGCTGCAGCCACGCGTCCAATCATACAAGACTTCATCACAAATGCGCATTGGCAGAATCACAGTGCCACTGCTCCCCAAAATAATGATCCACATCCCGTCCGTCTTCGAAAAACACATGGGAGCCTTATTTGGAAACAAAGAGATGTCCATGTTGATCGTGTGGGTGTTGCTTGTCATTTTGTCGACCTCTACAGTGATAGGTGGAGGAGGTATGTGAAGGCTTTGGAGTAGAAATTGGATGCACTATGGCACGTTTTTGTTTTTTTTGTAATTTGACCACATCGTCGGTTCCTTGACTTGAACTATACATTAATGTTTTTATTTATTTTTTGAACTGAGATAGGACCTCAGGTAGAGTGCATTCGCTAGTCATCGAACGCAATTTAGACATGTGATGAATACCAATGAAATAAAAATCTCATTTGAATTTGTGATGATGTTATGGATGGGGACTTTCTAATACAAACAGACACCTACATTTTGGGGTTTGGTGTTCCCAGTTTATCATACAATAACTTCTTGATATTGAAGCACGTATCATACAATAACTTCTTGATATTGAAGTTTTTCAATCCTTGGTTCACTTGATTCCTCGAGGACTAATTTTTTAAAGGAAATTTTCAAATAAAATAGATTAAACGATTTCTTCTTTTTAAGGGTTTACATCTCTCCTCCCTCCCCCTTCTTTTCACCTCTTTGTAAAATGTCAACATTTAGGATACCAAAAAATAGAAGAAAAATCTCATTACTAAGAATAATACAAAATCCATACTTGGAGATTGGATTAGCATTGTATAGTGAAAAATATTATGTAGATGGCCATGCCACTATATTAGCAATGTTTTTAAAATGGAATTAGCAATTTAAAATAATAATTTCAAATATCAAACCTTCATTTATTAGAATAAATATGCTGACAATTTTTTTATTTTTTTTAATAAGAGAGCTACTTTTACTACAATAAAAGTGAATATTTTACAATGAGCCAGCAATTCAATAATGAGAGCAAAATTCTAGTAATAAAATAGCATTCCATCACTAAAATAATACTAGTCCCTGAAGTTCTAAGAGTCCTTCAAGGGGCATTAGGAAAGAAGATATTAGCATTAAAAGTTGAAATAGAAAGTTCTTTGGAATACTTGCCCTTTTTTTCAATTGACTTTGACCACCATTTGCGGATCCTCATTGCACCATAGACTTTGAATTAGAAATTTTTTATATTGAAGAATTGAGTTGAAAGTTCATAAAGGAAATGAAAAGAAAAACACTTGATGTTTGTTTTATGACAAATTGTTGGGTAGAAGTAGGTCCAAGGCTGAAACAAAAACTGAATGGTTAATAACTCCAAGATGTGGTTGAATGATGATAATCCCAATGGTGAGATTGTTTAGGTAAGAAAATTCTACACCTTCTCAAAAGAAAACTGTATAACGTTATGAAGACTACAGTAAAAAATGAATCGTAAAAGTTAATTTTTCAAGAAGTTCTTGAAATTGCCAAAAAAAAAAAAATTGCCCTTTACTTTCTCATTATTAGTCCAAATAGGAAAAAATCAAAGCTTCACATGTAGGCAAAAATATAAAATCGTAGGCAAAAAAATGAATTAGACTTGTATTCGATTTTTGGACAAATTTCTTTGTACTAAAACCAACAAGTTCAATTCAAGGAGTTTTTGTGGTATGACTTTTGCTCTTGGTCACCAATTGAAGTATATGTACATTTTCACACAGCTGATCCATTTTTCTATCTTAGGAAAAAGTTTCACAAAAATTCACCCAAAACTAATGGCTAACTGAGGTACAGGCTCTTGTAAGTGATTGATTGGGATGATCAAATGTATCCAGGCAGTCCGCTGCACTCTCGACAACATTACAACCTTTCCCTGCAGTCAACCCTGAGATGACGGAGCCTGTGACTATGTCGTTTAAATCTTGTATGAAGGCTTTTTTTGAATTTCAGGATTTTCCTTAAAAATTTGTTAATATTATAAACTTTGAAAAAATACAAAGAAAATTAACCCTAAAACCCATAAAATAAGCTCTATTTTTCTGAAAATTACACCATTAAAGAATATAATGTTGTGGATTATCATGGTGTAGGCAAAATTTGCCAAATACACTAGACAGGCATCTTCAAGTGATTTATGATTTAGCATCTTCTTCTTTAGCTCTGCAATGAGGGCTTTCCAAGTGAAGCACACACATTCAAAGAACTTTGTTTTTGCCCCTAAAGGTCGAAACTGTGGTTTGGGACAATATAGTGATTTTATGGAGCTCACTATGAATGCATTTTTTATTCTTTTGGCTCAAATTTTCACAAAACATGTGCCCAAGGAGTAGCTTTGAGGCTCAACAATTTCATAACTTTTGACCACACGATTCAAAAGTTATTGCATGATATGTAATTTTCAAAAAAAAGATGGGTAGCCCATTAAATTTCTTAAAAAGTCACTTTTTAAAAAAATGAAAATTTGAAATTAGTTTTTTAGATTTATATATACATGTGAATCTTTGAATCATTCCATGTTGATTTACAAGATGAAAAATTATGAGGTGTTCTGATTTGTAGGTAGTCATGGATTCCCTGCTCAAAAATAAACTCTGGAGTCCTTTGTTTAACTCAAGTTTTAATGTTTTTTGAAAAAATAAAATGAAACCCTGTGATGGAGATTTTTTATTACTACATTATCACCCTTGGGATTGGAATTTTTAGTTTTATGATTGAATTCTTGACAATGTAGGGTTTTGAATCACTTTGTACATCTTTCTACGTACTATTTTTTTGTTAATACATTGTGCAATTTCAAATGATCTACAATTTTTCAAGCATGTAGCTGATTAGGAAACCTTGAAGAATGAATCCAAAGAAGCACCACCATTTTGATTGGACATTTTTTCATATGAATGTGACCGTATCAAGTGTAGCTGCTCATAATTTGATATGGCGCCAAAAAGGGGTTTTGGCACTTGTAATGGTAATGTCTTGCAATCTACATGGTGTGAAATTTCTCAATTTTATTTTTATCTTTTCAAATTGATTTACTACAAGATCTTACGGTCGTATGTGTCCAAAACTGTTCTTCATCTAAAATGTGGTGCTTGTAGTGAAGATGGTATACATTTTTTCACAAATTTATTTACCACAATTTTGACTGGTTGAAACAAAATTCAAATGTTAACCGAAAAAAATTGTATTATTGGTGAATTTTTTAAGTTTCATCTTCAAAATTCATTTGAAGAAAATCTGAAAATATTTTTATAATTTTGATCATTGTATGATATTATCTTTTTGTTCCAGGGTGGACAACCTAGGTGGGTCGCTAAAATGGATTTTTCTGGAAGTGGAAATATGGAATTGGTTCTTTATATTTTCATACATGTAGAATGTTTCGAACCAAATGTTCCATTGCGATAGGTAAGATGATTGTTATGACATGTTCTAATCTGTGGGAAGATTTCGCCCTTGTGAAGATCTCAAACGTACTCGCAAAGTAAGCATCCTCCCAACTTTCATTTCATTGATTGAAATGGAATGATTTGAAGCTTCCCTCATGTCCATGGATTTGAAGATGAAAGAAAACTCATAAAAATTGTTTTCATGATTATTTTGCTTGAATGGCCTGTGTTTGCAAAAAAAGTACTTATCATACAACAAGCTTTTAACATGATGTCAAAATTGACAAAATTTGGTGGGCCTTGAATCGAATCCCTACTAGCATTTTGAGTGGAACTTTCAAAGAAAAAGATCCAAAATCCTATTTTGGTAAATTGCCCCCTAAAATCTATATTGCCAATCTCCTGAACTGAACGTTCTAATTTTGACTGTGATATCCCTAAACTTCTACTTCTGGAACTGTGGTTCCATCTGTAGATATCTCAAACATGGGAACCTTCCGGATTGGACTAGTGGTGGTTCAACTCGACTTTCAATTTCAAACCGCAGTGGTACTCTAAACTTTGACTTTATGAACTATGGTTTTGAGAAAACTTCGGAAGAAAGAAATTCTTTGAAATGGTTTGGTAGTGACCTGGACCAAACTTTTGATTGTGAACTGGAGTGCAACTAAACTTTTACTTTGTGAACTTAGGCTACACCCCTGAAATAGTTGCCCCGCATTGAACTTCCCTTCTGAACTGGAGCTTTGTTGATGATTACGAGGCACCCAACATTTCAATGCGATTGCTCCTTTTCATGTGCACACAATTGTTACTCGAACTTTGCGAATTCATTTGTAGCTCCTTGAGTTGATTTTGCGACATGGATTCCTTCCCCGTGGGAGCAGGAGCCTCGGGTTCTAAGTTTCTCGAGGTCAGGTATTGGAAGTTCCTACTCCCGCACTCGTCCGGGCCGGATGTGGTCCGCACTGTGCACAATAACTTCCAGCCTGAACTTCACCAGGAAGTTTAGGCAGGCTGGAAGCTGTTGTGCACGGTGCGGACCACATCCGGCCCGGACGAGTGCCCGAGTAGGAACTCCCAGTACCAAACCTCGAGAAACTTAGAACCCGAGGCTCCCTGCTGTCGCGGTGAATTTGCGAAAGAGAGAGATCTTGTCCTCGTTGAAGCCTCAGAAGCGGCACCAGCTTCAGGAAATGTTCGTATTCTCCCTCTTCTTTTTTCCCCGCCTCTGTTTCCTCTTGACTGACTTTACAGACTATTTCAATTAGTTTAATTTGAAATTTACTTGATAGGAGGAAGATAGTTAGCTGAGATGAGGTCGTAGACTTCTGAACGTAACTGCCTGAAGTCATACATTTAAGAAAGATGAGAGATGGCTGCAGCTGAAAATTTGCTGAAAATTCTTTTTGTATTTTATGAAAAACGCGTTAATCAACGTGGACATTCTTTAAGTTGCAAGATTCCCAGTCAATCATCTCAGGAGCTTTCTCTGAAATTAAGCTCAGCTTTTGACATTGTTTCGCTTGATGCATGGAGAGGGTTCTGTATGATCATATTGAATTATGGATTATACTGCTGAAGATGGATTCCCCTTATGATGTAGCCTCCAAGTTTTTGAAACAGTCTAATTAAAGCCCTTATATGAGCAATATATTAATAAGAGCTCTTTATGCTTGTTTGATTTGATGGGGGACTTTGATTTCCAATTGTGTCATTTTGGGGGTAAATAATTTGAAGTTCTCGTACCAAAATCGTTCCTTCCTCCATCTACCCTCTTCCAAGATTTCTAGGCTCATGTGTTCCGAATCTGTAGATTGGGGACGCCAATTGAAATGGGACGATTTTGAGCATGCATACCTTTGTATGCTTCTTCTGATTTCAGTATACACAAGCTTGTGAAGTATAATGGAAGTAGTGTGGAAGTAGAAATTTATTGACGTCTGAGAGCCAGCTGAGGAACCAGCTTGTGAGAAGCGCAGGAATTGAATTGAAGGGGAGCTACAGAACGATTGTTAGAATGTCCTTTGATTAAAATTTGAATTAAATGAATTTAAACCTTCGTAAAATGAAGTATTCCTTATCTTCTTACATTAACCTCTCAGAATCCATCAATGCCTATTTGAATCTGGAGACCTAACCTTCAGTTTGAACTCGTGGCAATATCTTTCTATTTGCAGAAGTTAATATGGTGGAAATGTTGAGTGAACCACAATTCCATTCAGAAAACTAGGGCTGTTATCTGCAGCAAGTGAATGGAGCTTGTATCTTCCTCTTGTAGTCCTTAGAACGAAGCTTGGCTTCATGAAAACCAGTAACATTATAGAAAAGGCGCAGATACCCAACTTCTCTTCACAACATTATCAAGCAATGGACTTAGATGTTGGAATGTAGAGGACATTCTTTGAGAGCAACAGCATTGAAAATTGAATGATAGTTTTAACAACGTTGGAGATTTTTTGTGTTGACAATGCATCTTCGCATCGGCACAAAAAACTTGCAACATACAGAAATGAAGAGCAGGGGACTGACATAGGATTGCAAACAAGGATTGGTAGACACGAGCATCGGCTTTACGCAAGGTGGTACCGCCGGAAATTCATACCGTTCTGCTTGCACTGGAAGGATGCGTTGCAACGTTTTGTGTTCACAATTCTGTTTTTAGTTTCAATACTGGTTGTATTGGTTCTTTGGGCGCCACAAATGGCATCTGCCGAGCTGACCGATCCTTCAATCTTCTTTCTAAGTTTTGGAGACTTTGGTGCTGCTACACAATCCCAAAATAAGGTGGCTGAGCAGGTCGTTTCTCAATATCTCTGTTCAATACCAAAAGATTCACATTTTGTAATCCAGTATTTTACGATTTGGGATTTTCTTCCAAACGTTAAATCTCACAAGAGGGGAACGCAGATGGACGCGAAGGTGGTGGACACTCAAATGATTAGGGACTAATTAGCGTACCTCCTCCACTAACCCACCCCACGCTTCCAAAAACTCTACTACTCATACAGTTTACAAATAGTAGGGTTTACTAAAATGACTTTACAAAGCATCTATCTTTTGGAATTTGGGTTGTCGAATTTCAGAGATAGATAGTGGTCCTTACCCTGTCTCTTTGAAGTTGCACAAGAAATTCATATGTGGTGGAAAATACTGATTTCCACAGGCATGACTCCTGCACTCAAAAAAACCTCTCGCTGCTGCTCTCAAAATCTCCCCCAAATCACCCTCCTATGTATGCTGAAATGCTTGAAATGCTTGAAATGATGACAACTAACTTAGTATCCTCCTTACCCTTTCAGCTCATTTGGCCTCGCCTCTTGCGGCAGTCTTTGCAACAGGGCTTGAAACTAAATTTGTGACTGGGCTTGGTGACAACTTGTATGAGGAGGGGATCACAAATCTGCAGGATGAACGCCGCATTGGAAAGTTTGAGGTTTCATATTTTTGCTAATATTCATTTCTTGCACTGATACTGGTATTCACACTTTTTAAAATTATTTTTGTAAGCATGGATTCCAAGGTGATGCAAGTGGTAGGGTACCAAGCAGATTTGCTATCTAGGTACCTTGGAGAAGCTATTTGACAACTCACATAATTTTGGAGAGACTGAGAAGTTTGAGAGAAGCCATTTGCTATTAGAATCAAGACATTCGAGCAGGAAATAAATTTTCTGTGATTTTTCAAAAGTTTGTTGGGTCTAAATTGGTAGACCATGCTAAGCCATGTGTGATGTGTCCACTCCCCAAGTGCATTGTCATAATACTAAAAGGTTGCTATGATTGTCGTAATGGGTAGGTCACTAATGCAAATGAGAAGGTCCAATAGATGTTAGAATTAGGTGATTGATGACATTAGGTTGTATTACCTTATTGAACTTGCATCATGGTTATTGAAGGAATGTTTTTACAAGTTAGTAGAGAATGTGGGGTAGCAAATGATTGACATTGATTTTATAGGCTTTCCAGAAACTTAAGTTTATGCCGATCTATACCTAACATCCATTCCATGGTACATTGCCAATGTGGTTGTTCTCATTTTATGTAAGGTAATAAATAACACATAAAATTGTCTAAATAAGGAATTGAGAATGGTTTATTTCCTAATTCCTAATATTGAATTGAAAACCTTTTGTTGATAGTCAAGGATTTTAGATTGCAATAAATGATTCTATAGTTTATTTCAAAAAGGAAAACAAAATATAAAAAAATAAAAATGAAAGAAAATTAAAAAATTAGCATACAATTGTGTCTAAATATACATGTGTTCTCAAAGCATCAAAATTATTTGGCTGCAAGTTTATGGCATTAGAGGACTATGATCACCATAGCAACATTGGCATAGAAGTCAAGTATTCTCAAAGATCCCCAATTTGGAAGATGCGAGATCCATATTTTGTAGAACATATCCCCCCATGCCCTAGATCTAGTTGTCACAAATAGCATTGGTCTTGAAGTAATTAGTATAATGGGTCATTGCGAGAAACACTAGTCCTATTCTCCATCACAATTGGAGTGACATTGTTATCTTTTGATATAACTTTTGAATCCCAAGTCCTAAGAACATGAAATTCCTATTAGACATGTCTAGAACTTGATGGTCATCAGATCCTTTATTATTTTTAAATTTAAAAAATAATTTTACATTTAAAAATCAATTTTGTTAATTTGTCACATTTGAAATTTAGAGGTTTTCACTACGTTTGGAATACCCAAATTGAATAATTTAGAGTTGAAATTTGGATGGTCTATTTCCACACTAGGTGAACATATGCCCACCATGGGGCATTTCAAAATATATAATTATATGTCCTCTAGGTCTATACAAATAGGGCTCCCTTGCATGAGCACTTTTCAACATTGAAGGTGTCAACTTCATTTTTTTGGTAAAATTTGATCACCATCAAGTCCTTTCAGATGGCCAATTTTTAGTTTTTTTTGTTCATGATTTTTTATTTATAACTACGTATTAATTTATACCTCATTGTTTCTATTTTCTATGACAATCTGGTTTTTTTCCCATAGTACTATTTCAATACTTACAAGTAGTCCATAGTACTTGCAATGGTACTTTTAGCCGTTGATTTTTCCACTCAGCAATTGATATTATTCTACTATGTAATACTCCTAGTACTCATAGTATTTTGGTGTTGAAATGTAGATTTTGCCAAAACACTACAGAAAATGGACAATGTTTCTTGCAATGACCCTATACTTAAATTTGCATAACCAACTTTTAAAATTAGAATATAATTGTCATTGACTTGAATATGCATTCCAAATCCCAACTTCACTTGGTATAACAAGTGGTCTACTGGTATTAGTTAGGGTCTAAGAATTGCATTTTTTACACCTTTGTCCACTTTTACCACCAAGAATGAATACACATTAAACAATATAATAAACAATTTTCATTTTTGAATTGCACTCCTACTTCAAAGTAAACTACTATTAAGGTTCTTAACAATGATCAAGAAACTCATTAGTTAAGACACTACTCATAATAGTATTTGAACTTGGTTGTTTCACCTTCTTTGTATTGACAGTTCATTTCATTTTGAGTTTAGCACTCAATTGTATTAGTATTTAATTATTATTTTCTAAGATCAAGTAGCATTTTTTCAACAAAATTAATAGTATTTGTGGTCATCCAATTAACAATAGAATTTTGAATTTATTTATTTACATTTTTGCACAATATGTTTTAAAATAGAAGTTTTTAGATGGAATGAAATTCACAAGATTTGACAATATGATTAAGGATGAAAGGTAGTTTCATTATCTTTGATAAGAATATTCCTATACATTATGAAATTTTATTTTATTTTAACATTGAACTTGGTTCTTAGATTTATATTTATAGAAAGCTTTGATGTTCCTAGAGTGACTAAGAAGATGAAAATTATAAAGAGTTTATTTTACACATAATCAATTGTAGATTTTTTTTTCTAGAATAAAATCTAAAGTAATTAATTCTATATTCAATACTTTTAAAAAATGAATAAACTAAAATATAGAATTTAGTTTTTTTAATTAAAATAGACAATTTATGTTATAAGCACCTTTTGTAGTTATAAAATATTTATATTATAGGTGCCTATATTAAAAGTACCTATGTTATAAGTACCTTTCATGGTTATAGGGTATTATATTTTAAGTACGTATGTTATAAGCAACTTCAATAATTATAGAATACCTACTTACACTTCAAGGCTCAAGGTTCATAGGCCCCATTTTTAGGTTCACATGCTAATGTTGTACCTTTCTAATAGAACTCATTATTTTAGGGTTAATCCATGAATCACAAAAACTACACACTCTCATACATTTTAGAAATCTCTAGGTGTAGATCTCCTTCTTGACCATAAAAATTATGTTTTCAAATTTGAACCTAACTATTGAAATGAAGTTAATGAAGTCTTATTTCTATTCCAATTTTAATTTTTCTAAATTTCTAAAATTAAATATTTAATTGCAATTTGAATCAAGGCCTATTACCATGATCTACTTATATTCTCATTATAGAAAGACATGAAAATTCATTTGGTACTATAATCTTCTATACTAGAATGTATGCATGTAAATAAATTTTTTAAGAAATTTCAAGTCTTTTCTATGTTTGATGTGAATTTTCATCATTTTTCTTCAAAAATTGGAGGTAAATTGAAGTCATTCTATCTCCCTTACCTTCAAACCCATTCTAATCATATTACCATATAGAAAGATAAATTTGTTCTTTCTATTGATGTTCATGACTTGACATCTATATATTGTCCATCAAATCTATTAATAAGCTATAATTGGATTTATTTTTAATTTTCATATACTTGCAGTATTTTTGGTGATCACTAGAGTGATTAAGCATAAATGTACTAGGTCCTTTTCATAGTAATTAATCTCAATAGAATAATAGATTGTAATCATGATGTTGTTTGTAGTAATCTACACAAGCTTATCTAATACAACTTTCTTGTATGGTCTTATGCACATAATTCACTTTTCACTACAATATTTTTTGACCCATAACTAAGAGAGACCAAACTAGTGTGAATACAATACAATGGTTGCTAAAGATACAATTGTAATGTGTAATTATCTTAAAGAGAGTCTCACTAAAGTGACTACATCTAGTTGTGGCAAAACTTTTCCATCTAGGCATCCACCTATAACATGTACCATTGATTTGAATATGAACACATAGAATCTATTTTAAATACCCCTATAATCAATACTTTGAAAATTCATAATTTAAACTTCACTACAAAAAAAACAAGGGTAAATATGAATTGTCCACAATGACTACAAGTACTACAAAATAATTGCTTTGTCCTTGTTTTTTTGTAGTGCTTATAGTATCCAAATAATACATGTTGTAACCTACATAAACAATTAAGTGACTTCCTCAAATGTGGACATTTGCCATTATGTTGCTCTAGTACACAAACTATCAATACTTACACTTGGCCAAATGGATTCACAAAATAAAACTTCTATTGAAAAAAAAAACTTTTCCTCATGGAAATTTTGGTTTCATTTTATTGGAACCAATGATAGCCGTGTAGGTTTGAACCAATGTAGCCATCGTCACCAAAACAACTACAATTGTAGACAGAACCAACCAAGGCTTAGAACAAAATACGATTTTGAACTCACTCCAAAGTCTATATCTTCTCATGTTGCATCTACTTACAATGGCTACTTTCATATCATGGTGTGTTTTGGAAGAATCAGTTTCTACTAAACCTTCCTCTAAAGTTGTCCACATTTCAAACCCCTTAACTCCACAAGTATTATAAATCACACCATGCTTAATAAGAAGATTCAAATCTTCTGGAGCTTGAATGAGATCAATCATAACCGAAATGTAATCATTGAATAGACAACCATCCGGATTGGTAATCAACTCATACCATGTCATGTTTCGAATAAAGGAACTTGTTGTATCAAATATTCTCATATGAGGTAGGAATAAACATTTCTTCTCATATGACATTTTGTACAATGGCCCTTCAACTCCAACTATTTTGATCCCAGACTGTTTCAACTTTGTTGCTGATGGAATGTGAATATATTCACTTCTCATCACTCTCTTGATGAGTAAACCTTGGGATCCACAAATGGCTTGGTATGTAGCTCCAAGAATATGTGTTCTTTCACCAAAGGAACTTGAATTGTCAATATTGAAGGGCTCACATGAAGGGGCCATGAAACAACTGGCTAGATTCTTCACCGCATTCTCTAAACTTCTCTGTTGATATTGTAAATCACCAATGAGGGGGTTAATATCTTCAGAGGTCATAGGAGCAATAAAATTGCAACTTATATATTGCACCACTTTGTCAATTAGAACAAAAGGGATTTGATTTTCAACTTTGTAAAGATCACCTTGCACAATCTCAAACCAAATGCCATATCTTGCATATGACAAATCGCTCCATTCAAATCCAGAGGGGAACTCAGTGCACATTGACAATCGTCTTTCATTTTTTGGGCACTGCAAGTCAATATAAGTAGCTAAGAAGAGGGCATCTAAAGCCAACACGTGTTTGATTTGTTCATCAGTCCAATTGGTCATCCCATCCTGAAGACCATAACATGCCAACATAGCCTTGGGATCATCCACAATTGCATCACAAAACTCGTCCCATTTGTTTCCCACTAATCCATATTGCACAGCGACAACAAGCTTGACAGCCTCCGACCCACTGCTGTCCAAATTTTCTCGATTGTGCAATCCAAATCGCCATCCGAGTGGAGAAAATTCTTGAGGAGGTTGACGCAAATGTTCAGGCACTTTCAATATAAAATATCCCAGCATGTTCCTTTCACCGTCTTGATTAAGGCGGAGCATGTGTTTGTGACCATCAAACCAATTTGGATTGTGTTGTTGCGCTTCCATGTCACCTACACATGTGAAAGATAAATGAGTCCAAATAAAGTGAAAGCGACAATCCCTATTATGAAAGAGAAGAGAACACGAATGTATGCCAACAATTTGGAAAATGAAACCTGCAATTACCTGTGGTCACGACATCCACTTTCGATCTGCCCATCGGTGTTGTGTGTATAAATTCAATCTTCCACACCTCCAATAAATGTAAGTAATTGCAGCAAAGATAGAGACGACACCTAGCCCTTTTAAGGAACAGGAAGTCGACAAGCTGGCACGGAGGCTGCACCGAAGCTTATATGACGAAAGAGCTGGCCACAACGCACCACGACACCTTAAAATCTTTAAATAAACGGAACCAAATGATGACCTTAAGATCTAGGAATAGCTGCCAAGTTTTGAAGCCAAAATGCAAATCAAGCATCACAGTTGTAACAGGTCAAAGAAAGCAGGCCAGGAGTTCACAATGTCAACAAATGAAAAACAGAAAAATCACTGGCCAACTGTCACCGAATACGGAAGGAACAAACGAAGCAAGCTGAGAGCAACTTAGACTCACTACTTAAGGTACACCCAAAGAGGGGATCATGACGAGAAAACCTCACGTATGCATCTTTCTTCTTAATCCCAATTGCAAGCACTGCTCACTTCCCAGCTCTAGCTGCCCATTTGAACAACGAAAACACGGACACTCTATTTCTTTCCCCAACTGACTTGCGACTCTAAGATCAGGCTTTCTTAACGTAACGGCACAAGGATCACGTACTTCATCTCGTGTAAGAAACCATACATCATTCTGTAGCAGCCTCAAAGTCGAGAAAAATCAGGCCAACAGTCTTACCTTGAGCCACCCCAAGGGTTGCCGACAAATAACAGTTGTACGAGCATGCGGCTTGTGCTAGAGAAGCGTCCCCAGCAGGCGAAAGTGGAAACCAGAGAGATGGGAGTAGGAAGCCGCTCTTGAATCGCACAAGGCAACGCCAAGGGAGTCTGCTCTCCACCAGCCTTGACTGAAACGGAATCTCAACAACTAGCCTAGCCAAGCCAAACGCTCCTCCAACAGACGCTGTGCACAAAGAGATCCTGGTGGTGCATGAATCAAAGTAGGAAGCAGGAAGGATACAGACATGCGTAGCTGTTCTGGGGTGCAAACTTGTAGTGGAGCAACTTGTGTTGTGCCGTGCCCATGGACGGGGTCCTCGAGCAAAACGGGGGGCCTGTCAGGCACAGTGCCCCCCTCCCTCTCTCTCCTGCTCGGCTGCTCCTTCTCCCTCCCTCTTTCTCTCCCTTCCTCCCTTCCTCCCTTCCTCCCTTGACTCCTTTGGTAGCAGATTCCTTCAACCTCAACATTGTGTCCTTGCCTTCAACCCCTAGTTGTCCAAGGCACCAAATTTTCGCGTTTCAAATACTGTGAAGTTCAATAAAGCCTAACCAGAATTTCTATTTTTAGTAGTTTGTATTTTTGCAAAGCTCTATTCGAAGTTTAGTTTTAGCATCAAAAACCCAATTTTAAAAATAGATGATTATGATTTTTCTATTCAAGATTTTGTGTAGGGGTACCATTGCAATCTTAGCTTCCCGTAGTATTGAAGGCTCTTGGATATGAGCCTTAAATACACTAGACTATGGGAAAAAAGAATCACATAAGAAATCCATTTTAAAAAATGGTAGAGTAGATTTTGGAAAGCCATAAATGGATTGGGTTTGTGCATGTTGGGCCCTATAACCACATATATTTTGGAGGTGACCAACTTTTTAGATTTGACATGTGAAAAGAAGTTTGAAAGATTTTTGAACGTATTGACTTTTCCAACATATTGACTACATAGACAAGTTATAGCACATACATATTTTTTTTCCAAAAATGTTGAAATACAGAAGCCTTCACCTTTTAGAAGGGGTAGTAAAGCCTACATTTGAAGTTAAATTTTGGCGCATTGAACTCGCAATTGGTGATAAAAGTCACTTTATAATCTTGGAACAATGTACTTGAACAAGTTAACCAAAGAATCCTACGTTTTGATTCGTTTAAGAAAAATATTGATGGAGATTGTGACCATGCTTTTGGAATGAATGGTACTTAAGAAGTGTTCGAAATGAAATTTTAAGTGAAACATTTGATGCAAAAGAAAACATTTAACCCCTAAATGCTTAAGGCTTGTTTTCAGCTTCTCAAAATTTGTTCTAAATTGAACAAAAGACAACATTTTGATAAGTTGAATCCATTTTCTTTGAATTGTAACCGTACAAATTCAAACTAGGCATGTTAGAGATCACATAAAAAAGAATCGATCCTTTAGGCTTTATTTAACTTCACAATATTTGAAATGCAAAAATTTGGTGCCTTAGACAACTAGGGGTTGAAGGCAAGGATGCAAGGTTGAGGTTGAAGGAACTTGCGGCCAAAGGAGAGTACTCGAGGAAGGGAGGAAGGGGAGGGAAGGGGAGGGCACAAATGGAGGGAATAGTTAGAGGGAACGGAGGGGAACAAGGACCCCACTATGTTTTACAGGCCCCCCTCCTTTTTGCTTGAGGGGAGGCATTTGGTTAAGTTTAGATACTCTATTTAATGGTTTTATAAAAGATGAGAGGTTATCTATTCATAAACTATGTAGAATATTGAGACAAGATTACCATGAATGGCCAACACATGCCTCTAAAGAAAGATATCATAATTCCTCCCCGATCAATTGCAATTTTTGAATATTAGGCAAGATGGAGAGATTATTTCTTTAAAAAGTTGGGTGTTTAACGTCTCGCTGTCTGTACTCCACGTGGGGGTCTATTTGTAACGTTTTTACGCCGTTGTAAATGTGTTGAAAATAGTAGCATTTCCAAAAATGGGAAGACCAGCACTCTGTGCGTTGTGAGGAGTACTGTAGTCGGTGTCCACTGGCGTGGCATTGTACAGTACATCAATATGCTTGATACGATGGAAGGTTTACATGTAAAAGAAAGTCCTCACTGTGCGGGACACACGCTTTCAATACCGAGCAATTGCTGCATCGTAACGTGGTCCGTTTTCAACAGCGTCCAGTAACAATCAGTGAAGTCTGAAGTCACGTACTTTTGATTGTTGTAAGCAACGTTTTTTGGTGTTGCAAGAGATTCTCTCAGAACTCGAGGAAAAGGTGAAACGGCTTGGGATTGAAACTTGGCTGAAATTTCTCTCGAAATTTCTTGGGAAAGGCAAGACAATTGTTTCATGAGCATGTACGAAGACGCAGTTCATCTCCAACAAGCAGTAGTAGCAACCATGCTGGCTGCTGAACTCTGAAATCACTTCTCAATGTGGCTAGCAAACCCGTTATAAACTTATAATTTGGTGTTGCAAGAGGGGTGTAATTTCTATCAGTGAGGAACCTCTGGTTGGGATGAGCTTTCTCGCCGTGAAGTGGCCCTTGCCTCATGTTATGCAGATGGCAGTCTTTGCAACAGGGCTCGAAATTAAATTTTTGACTGGGCTTAGTGACAACTTGTATGGAAAGGGGATCACAAATCTTCAGGATGCACAACGCAATGGAACTGAACTAAGAGCATCCCCACCAGATACTTCCCTATCCCTATCTCCAAACATGAATGTCATCCAAACGGAGAGGGATAGGGAAGCTACCCCCACCAGTCCTTCCCTAAATCCTCCAAATTTCACCCGGCTCATTATGAAGGTTGCCTCACACCTCAGTAATTAAAGGAGCCAAGTCAAGTACAGGTTACCTCTGAGTAATTTCTACAAGTACTTTATACTAAAAAAGGGATAGGATTTACCTAAACCCAGTTTCATAAACAAACCTCCATTTATAGGATTGGAAACCCCCCTCCCAAAAAATTTGGAGATGGAGCATGTTGGTGGGGGGGTTCTTCCCTAGGATGATATTCATCCGGATAGGGATTAGGGATCCCCTAGTGGGGATGCTCTAAATTTGAGGTTTAATTATTTTGCAAATATTCTACCTTGACTATCTGGTGAAAACATGCAACCCCCCTACCCTTGCCTCCCCCCTCATTTTTTATTTTAAAAAATTCCAGACCATAGATTTTCTCATAGAAAAAAACTTAAAACCAATCTCCAAGCCATAGATCTAGGAGACAAATATGGATACATGTATAAAAGACAAGTACAAATATGATACAACTATAGATATGGATATAGAAGACGGATACAAGTATAGAAAATAGATACGAATATAGTATGGATACGAGTACGAATACAAAAGACATATACATGTACACACTAAAATCCCATATCAATTTGAAATTACAAATTAGAGGTGGGGGAGATATTTAGGGCTTGGTTTGGTTTGGAGGTTGGTTTGGATTGGGTTGGGGAATAAAAATAATATTTAACTTGGTTTGTAGGGGGTGGTTTGGGGAATTAAAGAAAATATTTAAATTGGATGGGTGAGTGGGTGGGGGTGTAAAACCTTTGCCTCACTGTGCCTATGCGTTCAAAATACAAGTACATAGACTGTTCATTTCCTGTGTTGATACTGGTATTAACATTTTTTGAATTATTTTTGTAAACATTGTTTTGATTCCAATATAATGCTACTGGTATTGGGTTTGTATTTTGTTTATTGAAGTAATGTTTTTTTTGCAGGAAGTGAAATGTGGGGTAGCAAGTGATTGACATTGATTTTGTGGGCTTTGCAGAAGGTTTATACAGATTTCATACCTGACATCCATTCCATGGTACATTCCCAACTTGGTTTGCCAACTTGGTTCTTCATTCTCATTTTATGTAAGATAATAAGGTAGGAGGTCCATAAAGCACCCATTTAAGAGCTGGAAATTAATTTGGGGAGGTTAGACTTCTTGAATTTAATATTTTTAGTAAATCTTCTTTGAAAGACAAATGGAATTGGCATCTAATCCAAGTTGTTTCATATTTTTTGGAGCTTTGTGGAATTAGTTATGAATTTTTGAAGTTGAAATGCAATGGGCAATTTGATAAAGCAATGAGAGAACCAAATGTACGAATAGTGTACATATTAGGAAGTGAATGCTTTCCAAACCTGAGCGATTTATGGACCTCCTACTGTCCAAATGAGGGATTGAAATATTGAATGTGGTTCCTATTTCCTACTACTATAACAATTCCTAGCAGTTTGGACATCTTTTGCCTAATCATTAATTAAAGTCAGCAAATAAGAGTTAGATAGTCCGAAAAATATATCACTATGTATATTATAATTTTTAAAAATTAAATGCAATAAAAAAATTAGGCATTCATCCAAGTTGTTCTTACAATATTTGGATGGTTGCTAATACTTTGACCACATTGACTTAAACCCTATCAAATTTTCATTGATTTTATTGAAAACTATTTAGACTATATATTTATATTAGATATTGAAATTAACATCAATATAATACACAATAATGTAAAACAAGTGCATGAGCTTTGCATATAGTAGTTGATATTCCATTAGATATCGATGTTGGTTTCCTACACTATCAAGGATGATGCCTAAACATAAAATTTAGAGTTAGGAATGGATGAGCTTGGGATTCTAAAGAAAAACCTAGAGTTAATTTTAACATTCATCGGTCACCTTTCAAGGTGTAAAGTGAACTTTAACACGTCCTTTGGAGACAATCTTAACAAGACATGCGATAATTACTCTTCCTAACCTTTCTACTCTTCTTCAATTACAACTTCAAGAATTTGAATAAGTTGACCCTTGTTGCCTTTTGTGAGTGCAACAACATCAATGGTAGAAGTAGAAGAAGAGGGTAGAAAGAGAATGAGCTAAGGGTACTAAGTGAGATTGTTGAAAAGACTGTAATAGGAAGACCTAGGCATGGAATTCTTAGTCTCATATGTGAGGGCATAACCTACGAAGTAATTGTCATTGGACTTCTATTTACTTATGTCATGTGCAATGAAACTAAAGATAGAACATGGTGGTGAAGTTAAAGGGAATTAACTTACATAGACTTGAAGTGGTTTAGCTAGTTCACCCAATTATATAATTATTTTTCTATTATGTTGGTATTGTAGCCATCATAAGCACATCATGACAATGCATAACACTCAAATGTGTTGTAATTGGTGACAAAAACTTGACAAAGGCTTAATAAAGACCTAGCATATCAAACTTGAATGATACTTGAGGAATTAATGGAATATTTGATGTAGAGAGGCAAGACAAAGGGTTAAGAGTCTAATATTGTAATTTGTTGACAAAGGCTTGACATGTAAACCTTGAGCACTATATGAGAATATATAAGAATTAATGGGTTTTTGATATCAAGGGATAAGATAGGTCAACTTGAAGACTAACAAGCTTTGGATGTAGAAAGGCAAGCCAATTTTTATTTTCCACATTTTCACTTCCCCCTACATGCTCTAAAGTTCATAATATAGACTTGACTTTAGATGAAAAAAGTACTCCTGAAAGTACTTTTCATCAATTGATATTGCCCTTAATCCCTCAAAGACCAAAAAGATACAATGTGTCTTCTTCAAATTTTCAATGGCAAATTATCAATAGGATGAAACAAATCTCAATATTTTGTAAATTAGGATCTTGTAGAGTAGCAAGTTTATATCAATTTTTTATTTTCCAATTTTCAAAATTTGAATGTGATAAGTATTAAAAAATTTATTTAAGAGATGTAGTCTATTAGAAAAAAAGAGCAAATATAATGTTTTTCCAATGAAAGGAATAGTAGGGATGAAAAAAAACATTGTCTTGGACATTTCTAGTCTTAATTTTGCACAAAAAGCCTTTCTAGAATTTTTCCAAATTTGTGTTTTTAGCAATTTAAAAAAATAAAAGGTTCAATCTAGTGTGATTAAGAGCCAAAAATAATTAGAATGATTCCAAAAAATATGCTAATATATTAATTGTTAAATTTCAAAAACTAGTGCATATGTAAATTTTTAAAATTTTTGTAGGATTTAGTTTTGTCAATTTTGGTTATCTACTCTTTTTGCTGAATATGTGTACAAATTTGAGAAAGTTTTTAATTTTTAATTTTTTTAGTTTAAAAAATGCTATATTTGCCTTAGATTCCATTACAATTTTTTTCGGTAGGTAAAAAAGCATTATTCATCTTCTTATACAATTTCCTCCTCCATAGTTGTGTTTTTTGCCTATGAAGTTGAGCATCCAAAATTGTTATAATCTTGAAAATCCAACAGTTAAAATTTTTTGCAATTAATTATATGTATACTAGATAAAGTAGTCTTTATTTTTATATAGTTAAAATTAAAATTTCAAGCACGTTCATATACAAAAATAAATATCAAAATAAGAAAATTAATTGAAAACCATTGTCAAAAAGTTGTTGGGCCTTGAAGGGTTAAAAGATGCATCCCTCTATGACCAAGGTAGTCACCAAAATTGCTTCGATTATAGAATCAATAGTTGCATTCTTTGTTTCTACAATAGACAATGATGTCATCCATTGGTAATTTTTTGGCCACAACATCCCTTGAGGATTAATTAAAGATAATCTCATAAATAAATAGGAATTCTTCTTTTAAAGAACTCTAGAAATTGCACCTAAGTAATTAAAGTGTTGCTTATCAAGCATAACTTCATTCACAAAGTAATAAAACATTAACTCTAGTGTATACCATTGAAATTGGTGCAAACCAACCTTGTTGAGCAACTAGTGAAGCAATTTCTTCAATTATTTACATTGGATTCTCCACTAGATGGAATAGTTTATCCTAACACACAACTTGAATGGAACTCATTTTAGAACAAATGCCAACCTTTCTTTGAACAAAGAGAGGCATGTTCTCTTCAATAACTTTGGGTTGCTTTAGCTTTATGATGTCCTTGTAAATCTTTGATTGAGCATAGTTGATGAAGATCCAACCATTCTACATTGAAGTTATATACTATAATGTGAGTCTCATTATGAGAAATGACATCCTTTGCCACTACCATAGTTCAACATGTTTTTTTTCTTCATAGCAAGGTTCTACTCTCACATTATTGTATCAATTATATTTACGGAGCTACTTTCTTTGCTACTTTCTTCAAAAAAGAAAGTGAGCTTTTTAAAAACTTCAATAGTTTAAATCAAATCTTGAGTGCCAAGTGGTGTAATTACTTCAACTATCTCCATAAGATAATTCTACAAACTTGCCAAACTACACACAAGGAGTGCTATTATGTGAGCCCAAGAGCATAAACACATGAGTCTAAAAACTATTACATAGGTGTCTATATTATAGAAACCATCTATGATTATAGTGTAACTATGATATAGGTACCTATATTATATAAGCACCTTCAATAGTTGTTGTCTATCTACTTATATATATGTTCAAAGCTCACTCATGCTTGCACTTTCATATTCACATACTACCACCGCCAACCTACACTTCATGTTCATTTTGTGTTGCTTTTTTCAAGAAAGAGAGTGAGCTTTTTGCAAACTTCGGTGGGTGGCCTTGAGCTCCTCTCCTTGAAATTGAACTTGCTTGACATCCACAAGTCCAAGCACATCAACAACAATATCTCTAAAGAAATGGGAAGCATTGGCATTCAACCTTTTTCCTCCATTCATCAAAAGCGCAACAGCACCCATGAAATGCATGATATTATGCAACTGCTCTTGAATTCCGAGAGTCCCATGGCCAATCTTCGGAAGCCCTTCCTTTCCGAGTGGACAGAATTCCTTCAAGCTTGCTTGGGAGCTTGTCAATTCCATTATTCTTCCAATTCTTGCCTATACTTTAATTTGATCTTTAGTTTGATGGAAATATAGTTGGAAAGTGGAGTAGAGAATGGTAAACATACCAAGAATTGGACCTCTCAAATCTAAGGTAAACTACACCATTATAAACAGTGTGGGCAAAATTGTAATGGTGGTGTACATTCAAGTTATGAAATGTATACCACTATCTTAATTCAGCCTACAATGGACTTGCTCCCATTTTGTTTGCCATAGGGTAGTTTACCTTATTGGTAAAGAGACTTCAACTTCTATAATTTCATAAACAAAGTAAATGAAATATGCTCTTGGAGTAATAGAAATAGTAGACAGAAATCAATAGTAAAGTGAACCAAATCAACGGGACCAAATCAATAAAAAAAATTGAATTTTTTAGCAATGTTTAGGTAGCAATGAATAGTATCAAAGCATAGTGCTCAAGGCCCATATTGACACCAACTTGACTAGTAACCAAGTTGGTGTCAATATGGGCCTTGAGCATTATGCTTTGACATTATTCATTGTTGTTTAAAGACTACAACTTCTAATAGTGTTGACTCATGTTCTATTAGAAGCTACTTGTTAATAGGTGACAAACCTCACGATTCTTGCTCGATGATGATTGTATGGATTTGTTATCAAATTGGGCACAACATGATTATCTTTTCTTTTGTGTTCTAACTCCTCATAGAGTTTGGAATGTGATTCAAAATTTGTCTTCTTCAACTATGCCAATTCTAATGCCCTTAATTGAGATTTTTTAGAATAACTAGTGACTTTGAACATGCAAATTGGAATTAAGCTCTCTTGTAGACTACATCTTCAATTTAAACTTTGCAAAGTAATGTATAATGCTTTCAAGTTGAAAAAAAGAAGTGTAGTTCATTACTATTGAAATTGGAGACATGTACTTGCATATTCCTAGGAAACAATAATGAGCTAAGTTACCACTTTTGACAATCTTCAAAGCTACCAAAATTTCAAGAAGGAAAAATGTATGTAGTAGAGAAACTTTACAAAGACCTTGTGTTGGAATTTGTGGTATTTAATTTGTAAATGTTCTATTAACTTGTTGTCAAAAGGTATTACCTTTCAAAAGAATTCATTTCATACTTGTATGTCTTCACAAATCTTCTCTTATATCAAGTGTCTCAAAAAATCACAATGTATAGGTGCGTCGAATTAAATCATATAACATGAAAGTACCAAAAGTTTTGAAAATATCATGTTCATCTAGCTAATTGGGATGTTGATATTACATCCTATAAAAATATAACATTCATGTATAAGGGTATTTTTATTCTATGCTGAGACTTTAGTGGCTTTGGAAGTAGAATTGCACTTTTAGTGCACATTGCATACATAGAAAAATTATAATTTAAAGGATTGTTTTGAAGCAAGTTTTGTAATGAACTCTTATAAAATTAATGAATTATGAATATGTAAATTTACTTCTCAAAACTTCAATAGTTATAAGCTATATATGTTTTTTTAATTTGAAAAAAAAATGACATTCCAAAGATTTAGGGATTTCAAAACCTCTTTCAAACCTCTTTCAAATTATTTGGCTATTGGCTAGAAGTTGAATGTGAAATAATTCACAAATAAATCACAAAATATAAATAGTATGAATTTTTTTACACATGATCCTTATATTATTAGAGAAAATTTAGATCTAATTGGTTGAAAAATCTAAATATAGATTTAGAGTGTCAAAAATATTGTTTGAAATTTTTTCTTGAGCTAATTATACAAAAAGAAGATTAAAAAAGAAGTTTATTATTTTGGGTTGAAAAAATGATTTCATTTTCCTTCAACTATAGTTAAGTGAATTTTTTTTAACTAAAAGTATGAAAGCAAATAAGGATTTCTTAATGCATTTATACAACTTTGTAAATGTGACCATATATGAACTTTGGAAAATTTTCCATCATATTGATGGCTTTATTTCGGAAACAATATTAATTAAACATGTATTTTATATATATATATATATATATATATATATATATATATATATATATATATATATATATATATATATAATACTTGGAAAACTATACATTTTGATATTAATTATCTTATGATAATATATTAACTATTGGATATAAAATAAGTGCAATGATCCAAGAACAACAATGGACTACTCAAAAACTTAAGTCTTGGAAAGACACAATCCTACCACCAAAGTAATCACCACAAATTTATAGATTCTTAGATGAACATGCACAATTTCCTTGAAAGTCATTCCTCATATACTTTTAGTCCTAAGAGTTCTAATAGGATTAACATAAACGTGCAATGATAGTTTATGAGAGAAAAACATCTCAATCTTAAAACAAAGAGAAGACAAACTCTGAAAAAAACCCATTTCACATGACACTCTTTAGTTGCACATCTCATATGTTAAATGCAAACTATGTCACATTCTCACCCCCACAGTTTTTCATCCCTTTGCTTTTGCTAACCCCTAATGACATCAAAACATCTTCTCAATGAAACTTTGCAGCTTGATGAAACCTTTTTACTGCGATATTTGTTACAATATTGTAGTTTCTTCTATATCCACAGCATCTGTCCGGTTGTGCACACATCTGATTTATGTTGTGTACAACAACATAATAGGACCACCTCCACAAAATCAAATTGTGCACAGGCATTAGTGCTACCAGAAGCCCATTTGTCACCAAAGACAATTACTAAACACCGTTGTGTGTACAATTGTGAACACTAGATTATCCCAAAAATGTACAGTACAACAAAATCACCAAGTGTAGCTCCAGTGCTCTCTTCTAGTCTAGACCTTTGCTGCAAAATCCAAACCAGCCGAAACCAGCTCCTGCTTGCTGCCCACTGAAGGCCTCTCCCTTGCAACTCTTGCAAGCAGCTTGTTCTCATCCGGGGAGCCCCCCTCCAGAAAGGCACCCACCACTTTGCCATCGTCCATCCAGTAGGCACCAAATTTCGACCCTGGCGCTCCAGCTCCATCGAGACCCCAGATCACAGACTCGCCCGTGTTGTCACCGTAGAATTGCCAGGACAGGTCAAAGGAGCGGGAGTAGAAGAAGGGCAGGTAGTCGTACGCATCCACAGATTCGCCTTTCTCAGCAGCTTTGATGGCCTGGAATCAATTCACAGAAATTTCAGGATTTAAAAAGGCTTAAAAATATACCGATAGAAGGAGAAACCTACACCACATCCTTGAACAGAAAAAATAAGTTCTAGAAAATTATTATGATTAACTATAAGCTTCCAACATGGACTTTCCATTTTTTGTTCAAGCACTAAGGTGACGTAACCCCTAAAGCAACTGTTCAAGCAGCTGAGTAAAAATTCCTGATATTAAAATGACTTGATTTCTGATGGTTTTGTTAGAATTTGGAAGGGAATTCTAATGCATTCTAGCGTGTCTTATTTAAATACCATATGAAAAGTTATGACTTATCAAGATCTGACCTATAGTTGTACCAAAAACAGACCTAGGTGCTGCTGATGGTGTACACCCTCATAATCAATATCTAATTGTAGCCAAGACTTAGGGTCGCTATTGGATAATTGCAAGCGTAACGTTAAGTAGGATATGACATAGAAAGCTTCATGGAATGCAAAGTGCTACTGGAAATGGGGTTACGGAATATATACCTGAACGGCTTGGATGGCAGACTTGCGAGCATGGTCGACGTGTTCCACACGCCGTCTGTCACCATACATCTTCAAAGGAAATGTTGCAACATCACCGACTGCGTAAACATCTTCGGCACTTGTTTTGAAGGAGCTATCCACCTGCGCAGTTACTACAAGCATTCAAAAAAGAAAGTGGCACTGCTCGCGTGACTTGGGATTCATCCTATGGTCTAAAGAAGCCATAGCTTATCCTTTGTTCAAAATCTATTGAAGGTCAATTAAAAACTAGCATTCTTTCCATCAGGGGAGCTGCACGACAAAAAGCCATACTAGGCTAGAACATTGACACTTTGAAGATTTAAAAACTGACTCCGAAAATGGTACATGGAAATTTAGCAACGATACGCCAAAAGGTGCACTTACTGTGCGAGCGACCCAATGGCATTTACATCATGTTCTATATCTTGGTGCAACTCATTAACTCGTAACAAGTTTTCCTAAGTATGAAGGCCTTAATTGTATACGACTTATCAAAACCCATATTGTTTGAAGTCAAAAATGATATTTCTAATTCAAAGAGATTCAATTTGAAGATTTTACCTTGAAGCCGCCCTTTTCCTCCTCTAACAAGCCCTTGAATGGACCTAGGTTAGGCCTTGCTCCAATGCCTACCACTACGAGGTTGGTTGACAAAGATCGTCCATCTCCGAGGATCACCTTCGTCACCTGTTACAGCATTTCGTAGTTTGCAACAAGAAAATTAAACATACATTTACGAACTGCGTGTCTCGATGGCCAAAGTGACCACTTCAATGCCTTAAAAGAGATGAAATGAAACATTTCGGAAGCATAAAGGAAGCATCAAGGAAGGTAGCTAAATATACCAATAAATAAAAACAAAAAAACAATGCCTTAACCCTTTGTAATAGTGAAAATAAGCTTTGGAAATTATAATAACTGACAATGAGCTTCAAATGTGAACTTTATTTTTTTAATTAAACACTCAGGTATTAAGAGAGATGTGAACTAGCATGAGGACAGGCAGGGGTTGTCAAAGTTCAAAGCGTTTACTCCAAAAATGGCAGCGATTTGGGCAACGCAACTTGAAACCTCTACAAGGACGCTAGTTCTGGGGCTCAAAAGTGCATGATATTGAACTTGGAAATAAACAATAGAATCAGGTGGCTGAAATTATAAACTCTCACAACTTCCGAAGGTGCATAACAGGTGGAAAACTTACGTTGCCCTGGTCATCTTTCTCAAAAGCAGTAACGGATGTTCCCTTAATGATATTGACGCCTTTACCCTCGTAGTACTTCTCGTAGAATGAAGCTATCTCAGGAGTAAACAAACGGGGCACTGTAAACCAAGCACACAAGTAAACATATAAACAACTGTTGCTCCATAGGAGAGTAGATGTAATATTGCAGATAAAATTTTCAAATCCAGTAAAGCAATACGAATCTATGCCACAATGGAATTTTAAGGCTATTAAAGGATAGTGGAGGAGTAGATTAAAGCGAACTTACTGAAATGCGGATCAGGGAAAACCATGGTCACTTTGATAGAATTGAGAGCCAAGCAAGCAGCTAGTTCCACACCAATATAGCCTCCTCCCACAACCACTGCTTCACCTCCCTTGTTGGATTGCATAGCTTTCACGAGATTGTCAGCTTCATCAACTTCCCTTAGGTAGTAGATCCCTCCAGCATCGGCTCCAGGGGTTTTGAAGTCGGCAAGGTTAATGAACTGCGAATCATCCCATACAAGACTAATGAATGGTTCTAGGCAGTACCCTTAAAAGAGTAACAAGAAAGATTAGTAGAAAAACTTCGGTGTTATTCTAGAAAACCTAGATAACTGTAACACCGTTTCTAATTGTAAACCCTACCAATTGTAAGGTAATTAGGTGTTTTAGAATACCACGGGGTTTCTACTACTGAAAGTGCATGGTGAACACAAAACTCATTGTAGAGTGGTAAGAAAATGAACATTGCAAACTTACTGTAGAGCCTGTTGCAATCAAAAGTGATCCATATTCAAAAGTTTTTCCTGTGGCCGTTGTGATGGTCCTGCTCTTTGTGTCTGCCTTCGCAATCTCAGAGCTGAGATGAAGATCAATACCTGCACACATTGTACACGTTATCACATTATGAAAATTAACAAATATAATGGAGAGCGTCACCAAGTTCTGCACTCTGAATTTTTCAAAATTCAAGTATGTACACGAAATTAGTTTCCTGGTATTCAAATGGAGAACGATTGATACATGCAACCAAGTCCCTTACCATTATCCGCATACCACTCCGGGGCCTGCCTGTCTCCACCGACGCCAACGCATGTGTGGAAACCCGGGAGCCTTGCTGGTGCTGCCACAGAAATAGCTCAAAACCTTCATGTCAGAACTTCCGATTAATTGTCTCAACAGACTAAGCAATGGTTTGAAATTCCGATACCAAGCGACAAGTGTTAAAAGCAATAGTTGCATGTTGAATTCCATCAATCCAAAGAATGAATTGTGACATGCAGTTACAGGAATAATGGCATTCTGAGATTGTCAAATCGGGTTTAAAAAATTCCAATAAAAATTATAATTTCTATCAGGGGTAGACACATGCAATCAGCCACTCGTTTAAACCCCAGAACTGTTCTTTCCACATCGTATACTACCCTAGCTCAAGCTATCATCCAGAATTAGTACTTACTTGGCCACATTCGGATCTAGACCCAAGAAACAAGCAACCCACACATTGAACTACATAAACACGAAACGCAAATGTCGCTTACATTCAGGAAACAAGTAAGCTTTGCTCAAGGCCGGCCTCTCATACGGAGCCACCTGCACCACATTAACACATTCAACTCTCCATTGCACAATTTCGCAATTCAAAACAAACACACGGCAATGTCCACACAAGCACAACACCTAAATGCAGAAACAGTCACTACTCCTTACCGCCTCTTTCGAAAAGATGGCCAGCTCCCCAGGACTCGCCCCCAGCTTCACAAATTCCCGCGCAGCATAACCCTGAAGACCAACATTCCAAACATCAATCAAAACCCAGACATCTCGAATCTTAACAATACGAAAACAAAGCCTTCGCTTCACCTTGTTAACAAATTGTATCTACAGTAAAAGGAAGATGCTTACTCCTGCCACACCACCGCCTACGAGCACATATTTCAGCATAGATGCGTCCATTGCAACTCAATCTCTCCGCGATTTTCCCAACTGCAACAACCACACAAGCTACTCGAATGAGGATTCAAATGGGGATTCAAATGGGGACTCAATTGGGGATTCAAATGGGGACTCAAGTGGGGATTCAAAGTTGATTCAAAATCTGTTCAAAGTTGGTATTCTAAATACTGTGAAGTGGAGATTGTATGAGCGATTGTTGGTCTGTTTGATCGCGAAAGGGAGCTTGCGATTGTCTAGCAAAAGGATAGATTGGAGAGGTAGATACCTAGAGACAATTGGAGAGATTCGTGTGTGGGGAGCTGGAAGGCTTGTGTAGTGACGAGGGAGAGCGTGTGGTTTGCCATTTGGCGTTGGCAGGGGACGGGGTGGAAACTGGAAAGTGGTCGCCGCGGCCGTGGGAGTTCGATCTTGGGATCGGAAGGTTGTCGTTGGGGTGCCCTAATTGGATTTGACAACCGTGCACCAGTTACAAGCATCTCCACTGGAGCCCTCTATAATGGCACTGAAAAATAACACGGAACAGACACAACGAAAAAGTTTAGATTTGGAGGTTTGATCAAAACACCCCTACAAATGAATACATCTAAAATCAATAGAATAAGAAATTCAATATGGTTACATTAATACATTGAATTTTTTTTTAAGGGGGGCCTTGGAATCTTCTATTTGCAACTATTGTTTAATACCTCCAATACAAGGAAAGAAAATTTGTAGCCACGATGGTCATATAGATCCCTTAGAATGATAGGGAAATTAACCCTTAACCCATAAATGAAGTAGAAGACATTTTTTGGCTAATGAATGACAAAGAATCTCTCCATGAAGTGCAACTATTCATCCTCCAAATTTTGTGTGAAAAGGGAAGGTCTTCTACAATAGTTAAGAATCTCTCCATGAAGTACTATTCATCCTCCAAATTTTGTGTGAAAAGGAAAGGTCTTCTACAATAGTTTGTCTTCCAATGAGTGCTTTTTCCTTTTTTTTAGCCAACAATTCACACGGTACCAAAACAGATGATTTCCACGATGACCAACTCATTGTTTAAGGGCTAATGGATGGACTAGGGACCATGGAAATCATCTATTTGGTTACCATGTGAATCATTCACTTAAATAATTGCAGAATCACTCACTAGAAGCCAAATTGTTGTAGAAGACCTTCCCTTTTTACAACAAAATTCCAAAGGTGAATAGTTGTACTTTTGTCCTATAAGAAGAAAGAAATCTCTAGCATCCATCAAATGCCAAATGTCCTTGTCAACATTTAAGGGTTAAAGGAAATGATGGTGAAAGAATTAAATGGCTAGGAAAGAATGAAGAACATATAAGAGTTCATAGATATTTTTAGAAAAAAATAAAATTTGTTTATTTACAATAAAGATTCTTCTAGGGGATGAATACAATAATACTATATTCACAATTTTTTTTCTTGTCAAATTATAAGTAGTTTTTAATATTCCAAGTCATGAAAGTGGAGAAGTCTTTTGAAGTAAGGTCTAAACACTTAAACTATGAGCATAAATGAATTGGAAGACATAATCTAATGTCAATGAAACAAGTCATTGGTAGAATCCATTAAACAAGTATCATTATGTAAGTTCACAATTTGGGTACTCATTAATTGTAACTATTCTTTTGAGTTCACAATTTGGGTGCTCATTAATTGTAACTATTCTTTTGAGCATGTGCATGTGTTTGATTTATTACTGATGCTATTATCTATTATTGGTGCTATACTAAGATGAACATTTTTTCATTTTTGAACCTAGTGGTTTTCTACTTTCACATTAGCATACCATGTCTTCTATTTACTAAAAATAAACATAATTACTTCATTTAATCCCTAAAGTACCAAATATTTATTTAAGGGACAATTGGAATTTTGGTAGGTGATGATGAAGTCGAAAATGAATGGATTTCTCTCGAATTTTGATACAAGATGGAGACATTCACCCATTTATATGAAGGTAAAAAAATTCCGATCAGATACGTGGATCGAAAGTTATGTTGCCTAATAAAAAAAGAAGCAACTCGGTCAATTTTAGCATCTTTTGCAAAATTGAAATTTGAAATTTGTCATGTAATTGATAAAGCTAACCTAATTTCACTATTTAATCCAAGAACTTCAACAAAACCAACCAGCACAAATTCTAATGAATTGATCTCCACTAGTACAGCTGAATCTCTTGATGAGAATTCAACACCAGCATCAGCCTGGACTGATCTCTTCAGGAGAAGAGGACGAGACCATGCTACAAGAGATTCGGGACAAACATCCACATGCAGGCAATTTTATTTACCGCTGCCATACATCACAAGATTCCGATTGATCAATCCTCTGCACTTTTGTAGAAAATATCGGAGAATCATAACCAGTATAAAATGAAATGATAATGTGTTCCTAAGCTGCATCTTTGTATACTAATCTCAATAAAGACTATGCTGAACTAAGAATGCAACACCTTGCTCTCCCCTTTGAAGCAAGGAAAGAGAACGCTTTACTTCATGGGGCGGACCTCAAGAAGCGAGGTCAACCTGCCAAAACGATAGCACACTGAGTTAGAGATCCAGGGCTTTAACTAGAAATCTGCAAACAAAAGGGATTGGAGTCCTCACTTGTAAGATTTACAAGCATTAAAATAGTATCCACCTCTAGAAGCAATGAGATGGAGTGCCTTTTCAAAGTCTCTTACATAGATCAAGTATGCACCCGTGGGCTCTCGTCAATGGTTGTGGAAAATGGCCAATATCTACAAGATAGTTCAAAGAGGTTGTCCAGAAAATTGTTCAAAGTGGTGATCCAGTTCTTACTGGAAAGGGTCAATGCGAGGGTCGTGCTCACTAGCGAGCGCCATGCCTGTGCACAAACAAGTTGGACACATCACCTGCAAGAATGATGAGAGCTCAAAGTCAGCAATAAATTGGTGGAGAAACACAAACCCTCATCTCTAGATTTTACGGTATTAGCCCCTAGTGGCCGAAAGTGGAGTTCTTCCATATCTATAGGAGTAGATATAAATCAATTAGGGAGCTCCAAGGAAGGTAACAAAGTGCACCAATACAAAGAAGAAATCATGCCCTACATTATTATCGATAGGAATATGTTTTGAAAACTTCTAAAATGGACTACTAGCTTCCAAAAGTGGACTTTCTAGTTTGTAAAGGTAATCGGACAAGCTCCAAAGATCATATTAGCAACTACAATTCGAGCATTGAAATCCTAACCATGTAGGTTTCAGCTCGAAGTGTTCACAAAGTCACAAACTGCTTTTTGGACATGCACTTAAAATCACTTAAATCACAGGGCAGGGCTGATCTAGAACCTTGGTAGCACCAGCACAGTTGGGGCACCGTTTTGAAGAAGTTGGAGCACCGTTTTCCATGGCAACAATGGACCCAGATCCAGCACAACGAGCACATGCCAAGTACCCTGCCGCCCAAGCAGAATATCGTCAGAAGAATGATCACTCTTTTCCGGTACGGGTGATTGAGACTAAGATCAAAATCAATGTCTGAATAAGAAACTGAGAAGAGATAGTGGTAAACAAGTTCCAAATGCACAGAATTATGCACAACTTGTACAAACCAGTCCCGTGGCAATATCTGCACCGTTGCTTCTCTTGCCGCTTCACATTATTTAACTCAACCACCATGAGAGACGAGATGACCCCGACAGCCCCGCCTGAAAACGATGCCACAATTGGGTCTACTTCACTGCAACCACACCCCCATTAAAATTGACTTGTGATCTATCAAGAGCCTTATTATTGTGATCATTAATATAAGAAGAACGTCTTCCCCAAAAAACCAAATGTCTCTCTTTTGACGCATACATATCAAAATAGAGTAATCATGAATATACGCAGGTCGCTTCACGATCCACGATGTCCTCACCAATAGGATTAACGGGAAGAAAGGAAAAACAAAACTAAGACAATTGGTATCAGTGTACCTCAGTTGCATGGGAAGATGCATATTTTTAATAAAATCTTTGTATGATGTGCCTCCAAGACCCAACTTCAGTTCCAGCTTTTCTCAGCAACACAAAGGCACATCACACTAGTAAGAGCGTGGAATGGGCCTTAAACGATAACACTAGAAATTTGAATCAGGCCCTCACAATTGTTCCCCAAATTACAAAAGACATAAAATTAAGGGATAATGCAGTATCTTACGACAGGGGCGATGAGACCACCAAAAAGAACGATTCCAGCCACAATTATGAGGCACGTTCTGAAGTACTGCTGCAAAACTGCTTCCGTCTGCAAAGAAATATTCAGTTGTCATTATTGTCTAGAACCAGCATGCGAAATCTCAAACAATCTTCACAAAAAATGAAATGTATAATGAGCTGCCGTGACTACCAAATGAGAAACTGAGTACAGATAGTTCGTCGTAGGCTTCAGTTCAAGTTATGGTTTTTCAGCATGTAAAACATTGGAACCAAACTGATATTACCAGAAGATCACAGTTCCGCATTTGAAAAGTTACACCAGTACATACCAAAATAGCCCGATCCTAAAGATTAACTGGTGACTAACAGAAAGCAGAACACACTCTGCCGGCAACTTGGTGTCAAAAACAAGCTAGTTTCAATATTTTATTCAAATTTAAGAGCCAAAGCACTAGAGCTCAGCATACCATAGGAGCGAGCAGCGGTATGGCAGACGTGTACTCTGGAACCTCTTCGTTCTCCGCGACATCCTCTATGCCTTTCTCGGTGCTCTTTATTTTGTGCTGAATTCGCAACCTCCTAACCTGCAAAATTCACAAAAACATCTCAACAGAAATACCACTTCGCAGTGCAAAAGAAACAAAGAACGGGACACACGACACCGAGTGATCACGTCGGCATCCCAGCCCATAAACGACCCAGGATTCATCGTTTTAAAATGACCAATTCAATTGAAAATATAGTGAAAAATATAATTCAAATGGGGCCAAATTTTCTATCAGTGAAGAAGCATTGCATGCGTTGGTCAAGAAAGAAACAAAATCGGACAAAGGAAAGCCCCTACACAAGACCTACTCAATTGGGACTTTACGGACTAAACAATCGAAAAGTGAATGAATTTATATTGGTATTTCGGAACTTGATCTAAGACAAACCACCACATTCCGTTCCGTGATCCAAATCTTAAAACAGTACATTCCTGAAGTAGGTAAGATCGGTTACCCTAAACCAGAAACGAACGGAAGAAAACACGAACCTCTTCCATAAGGAGGAAAATTTTGTTACGGCGTCTAGAGATGTTATCTCGAATCTCTTGGAGGTCCATCTGAGCAAAGTCCATGACCGTGTCACGCCCTTCTATGATGCAGAAAGCGTCTGCATCATCCGCTCTGCAAATGACCATGTGGAAAATAATAAGAGACTAAACCTAACCCCTAAGAAACTAAGCATTCATAGTTTTCAAACGACCTAATCGATTGATCACATTGTGAAAAACAATTAAATTCAGAGGGAACCAAAATTATACATCACAGCAATCAGAAGAACACGTCGCATGTATTGGGCCAAACATATCCAAAATTAGCAACAGAAAGTCCCATGTGACCTACTCAGTACATGAGACCCAATTTGGGCTTCTTGGCTTGCCTAACCACACCAAATTACGACAATACAATATGCAACACTTAAAAATCTTGTCAAATGAATATACATTGATATTGAGAATGTACACCACCTCAAAATCAAAACTTATATAGGTTGTAGTATCCACCAATGAAACTTCAAAACCCTACAACTTTTGCATTTGATACCCAAATAACACAGTCTCTGATGCGTTGGAATCGTCTTCGATTTGCTAAACTTCAAAATCAAACCATTCTAACAATACCAAATACTCTCTGCAATCGAATAGTAGTAATCATAACCCAATCCAAAAGAGCATCCAATAAAACTTTAGAACCCTACAACCTTTGTATACGATATCCAAATAACACCGTCTCTGATGCGTTGGAAACGTCTTTGATTTGCTGAATTTTAAAAATCCAACCACTCTAACAACACGAACTACACTCAGCGATTAACTAGTAGTAACCATAAGCCAGTGTACAAGAGAATCATACCCGGAGGACAAGGACGCTGCAGCTTTCACGGTGTCCCCCTCCACGCCGTTGCCCGTTCTCCTCTTTTCCACACCGTTCCACTCCATCTTGCCTCCCCATTGTCGCAATCCAGCACGAGCATGCCCAACTGCTAGATGCCGAATCCTTCTGGAATGCAACTGGGGTACCGCCAGGCCCCCACTTGCCCTCGTCCATTGCAAACACGGCATCTTCAGGGATCCAAAATTGCCACAAAGCTTTGGATAAACCCCTAAAGATTCCAGCACTACGGAGGGTTTAATCTAAACGAGGAAACCAGGTGTGGCCATAGCTTCAGCTTCCAATGCTCAAGCGTCTCGAAATGTAGCAATTGCAAGAAATATCGAGATTTGCAACCAAAATCAATATAATGTTCGCCACAGTAAATGCGAAGAGGATGACGTAAGTAAATTGGATACCGTGAATTAGTGGTAACTCGACACTTTGGATAGACACCCAAAACCTCAAGTGAGGTTTAGGATCGATGGAAGCACTAGGAATAGAATTGGCAACGGAATTGGCTGGTGCAAGAGTCGAAATTGTGAGCACAAAGGAGACGAACTTGCAGTTGAAGAGGCGATGATCATAAGATTTGTGGGTGCGGCTAAAATTCATGATAAACTTTATCTCTTGGCGGCACAAAAGTTTCATTGCTGGGACCGACGCTGGGTGCAGACGAGCGGACTCGGGAACGCGTCCGGGAACGTCTCGGGAACGTCACGTTCGCAGACGGATGGATGTTGTTTTTGACACTTTTTTTAATACTTTTTTTAACACTTTTTTATTACACTTTTTCACACAAGGTTCATAATAAAGGGAAATCACCATCCAGATGAATTGTCTTGGTTAGAGAATTTGGTTGCCCTCACCAAACTCTCTCAACAATTTCACTAAAGAATTCCGTGCTATTATGATTTTTTCTTAGTGTAAGTGTCAAAAAAATCAACACTAGTAAAGGGCATTTAATACTTGGAGTTAACGTAAGGGAATGAGGAAATTTAAGGATGTCTTCTAGGTAGAGTTTAGAATTGGTCACATGTCAATATTAAACTAGAATTCCAAACTAAAAAAGCTAAAAAAGATCTACTACAAGGGAATGTTGTCATTTTTTTGTCAATTCAGACGAGTTTTTTTTTATCAATTTTCTATCAATTTGGACACAGTTTGTCAATTTGGACGTGTCAATTCGGACGGGTTTTTTTTGTAGATTTGGCTCCTCTTTGGCATGATTGTGAAAAAAAATGTTGATGATTCCATCCAAAAAAACATAATCCTTACAATATGGTGGCTCAAGAATATAAGCTAGGCTCAAGATGCACATGACTACATTGTAACTTTATTGAAGCATTTGATTGGTGAAACATGCATCATTGTATAAGATAAGCATTGGAGGGTTGTTTTAAGCTTGATCTCCAAACAGAGAACCAATCACTGCTAGCCAATTTAAAATAATTTTAAAAACTTTAAATAATTTTTTTAAATTTTATTTATTTATTTTAATTATTTGACATGGCAATTACTTAGCCACGTCAGACTCCTACTACAATTGAGTTCCCACAATCCAAGAACCCATGGGAACTCACAATCTTGTAGACCATCTAAATTTTATGTAGTATAAATCAAAAACCAACCAATGCAATTAAAAGTGATAGTCTGCATTAATGTTGTACATTTGATGTCTCTAAATGTTGAATTTTCATACAATGTGTTTTCTTTGTTTTTCTACTTTGGTTTACTTATCTAACAAACTCTTTTCCTCTTCAAAGTGATGTGCTGAATTTTATTTAGCCCCCTTGAGTGATGGACAAAATTGAGTACAAAGTTGAAATGTTTTCACTCAAACAACCATACCATAAGCATCAATAGACAGTCTAAAAGCAGATATACTAAAGCTATAATGAGCAACAGACTACATGTTACCATAGAAGTTTGAAGAAAAATTAGATTTGATTTGAAAGAAAATCAATTCTTAAGTTAGCCATCTTTAAAATTCAATTTTATTCAACTTAATTTGGAATTACTTAATTTTTCTTGAAACTCCATAAAAACTTTGTGTGCCTTGGCATGTTGGTATACATCATTTCAAATTGTTTTAGATAAAAACTGAAGAAAATTAACATTTATAGAATTTAAAATATCAACAATTTAACAAACATCCAAATAATATTGGTTCTCACAATATTTAAATTTTTTTTGAATTGAGAACATTGGATAGCATTAGCCATTGTAGAGAGAAAACAAGTTGCAATATGGACCATTGCTACATCTTAATGCCCTTGCATTTGAAATATTTGTTGAATTGGGCAATGCGTTTAATTTATATTTCACAGCCATATCATATGTTTTGAGGTTCAATTTGTCTATTTGAAGACTAGAATACATGATGCACATAATTGATTGAATAAATCCAAATTTTTTTTGTCATTGTCTATATGCCAAAAAATTGCCAATTTCAAAAAAGTCAATGTAATTTTTGGCACTTTTCAACTTTTTGATGATATTCACAAAGATAATTTATTTTTTTGGAATTATTGAATCAATTATGTGCATCAATTATTTGAATCAATTATGTGCATCAATTATTTGAATCAATTATGTGCATCAATTATTTGAATCAATTATGTGTATCATGAACTCTAGTCTTTGGACAAACAAATTGAGCCTAAAAATACATTGTATGACTAAAATATAAATTGAACACATTGCCCAATTCAACAATGTAAGGGCACTAATGCCTAAAGATTATTGACTATATTTTCACCAAAATGCTCCAAAATTGTCATTTCTAGTATAAGTACCAAATTTTAGGAAAAAAACATTTTTAAACACATATAATTATAGAATCTTATTGTACGCTGGTTTGAAAAGATGTGGAAAAAAATTTTAAAAATTAAAAAATTTCTATTGTGTGGATTGCAAGATATTAGCATTTGAAGTGACAAAAATCTTTTTTTTGCCTAGAGAAAAACTAGGCAACTACACTTTACAAGGTCACATTTGTGTAAAAAAATGTCTAAAATGGACTAAGGGCTTAAGAGAGACTAATGTGAAAAGATATTGGAAGAGCTAGAGTCATCAAGCATAGAAGGTTGCCACTTTAGAGTTTTCAATGGCTTATTTTGCTTAATATCTTGAAAATTGTAGAATTGGTATAAATCTACTTTAGTATTATCAAACCTTACTTTTTTAATTTTAAATGAATATTTTGGCACTTAAAAGTCAAAGTTGATATCAATGTACTACTTTAAAATGAAACAATAGAATTTTAGCATACTTACTAGCAGTTGGCGTTTACTATGCTATGCATTCACTATTAGAATTTCATTAGAATTTTTTATGTATTAGATAGAATGCAGAGCAAGAATTTCAATAAATCTTTAGATAAAAATTACTAAACTCTTCATATAATTTTTTTTTATAAATAAGCATATACTGAAATAAACAATAGAAATTTATTGAATGATGAATGAAATACATGCAATGATGAATACGGTAAAAGATACACATACATTAAAATGCATTAAAAATTTGACTCCATTGTTATAAAAAATGGCAATCCAAATTGAAGAATTGAAAAGAAAAACTTGTAAATCTCAATAACTTTGTGAACAACTTAATTGTTGTAGAATCCAAAATTGCTTCAATTGAATAACTTTCTCAAAATCATTTGGTAGTAGCAATAAAAAATTGAAATCATGAAAGCTCAAAGCTCACAAAAGAACAAAATCATAGAAGTGCAAAGAAGTGTAAAGCTCTAGAGATATCATAGAGATATCATAAAAGTGGATTTGCTACCTCTATAATATCATCCTATGAATCCTCTTTAATATCACCTTAATTGCAACAACTATATTATTTCTATAATATCACCCTTTGTAAA
The DNA here is from genome assembly GCA_950106755.1 of Climacium dendroides. Taxonomy (NCBI): domain Eukaryota; kingdom Viridiplantae; phylum Streptophyta; class Bryopsida; order Hypnales; family Climaciaceae; genus Climacium; species Climacium dendroides. The sequence goes on from OX467088.1 coordinate 24,409,898, forward strand.
AAATGATATTACAGAGGTGATTACAAACTGCTACTCTATTTATGTAATATCACATTATATGAAAATATGATTTCTATGTATGCATTATTGAAAATATTTTTATAAAATAATGAAAATAATTATTTTAAAGACTTATCGAAATCATTATCATCCATTCTATTCAAATATATCAAATTTTTACTAATATGTGATACAATGAATGCGTAGCATAGCAAGCACGAGCCCCTAGTATTAATGGTAGCATTTGAGATATTACAAAGGGACTTATGATTCTTAGTAGTATGACTAGTAGTTGGCGCTTGCTACGCTACACATTCATCATTAGAATTTTATAAGAATTTTTATGTATTAGATAGAATGCAGAACAAAAATTTCAATAAATCTTCAAATGAAAATGACTCAAATCTTTGTATAATTTTTTTTTATAAGTAAGTATATATTTAAATGTACAATAGAAATTTATTGAATGATGAATGAAACATATGCAATGGTAAATACTATAAAAGATACACATACATTAGAATGCATTAGAAATTTGACTTCATTGTTACAAAAAATGGCAACCCAAATTGAAGAATTGAAAAGAAAAACTTATAAATCTCAAAAACTTTGTGAACAACTTAATTGTTGTAGAATCCAAAACCAGTTCAATTAAATAAATTTCTCAAAATCATTTGGTAGTAGCAATAGAAAATTAAAATCATGAAAGCTCAAAGCTCACAAAAGTACAAAATCATAGAAGTGCAAAGAAGTGTAAAGCCAAGAGAAGCAATGGATTTGCTACCTCTATAATATCACCCTATGGATCCTCTTTAATATCACCTCAATTGCAACAACTATATTATTTATATAATATCACCCTTTGTAGAAAGTGATATTACAGAAGTGATTGCAAACTGCTACTCTATTTCTGTAATATCACATTGTGTGAAAATATGATTTCTATGTATGCATGATTGAAAATATTTTTACAAAATATTTAAAATAATTATTTTAAAGACTTATCAAAATCATTATTATGCATTTTATTCAAATATATCAAATTTTTACTAATATGTGATACAATGAATGCGTAGCATAGCAAGCACGAGCCCCTAGTATTAATGGTAGCATTTGTGATATTACAGAGGGGCTTATGATTTTAGTAGTATGATTAGTAGTATGATTAGTAGTATGATAGAACAAAGAATGAACATATATTCATTTGGTCAATGGATAATTGCATGGTTGATAATCATGGTGATTAAGTTCATCATATCAAAGTTAAAAACATTTGGTGTTTTAAAAAACCAAAATTCCATTCACTATTATCAGACCAAAATTTAGACTTCACATCCCAAAGTAATGTCATCTAATAAGACATGCACTAAAATTGCCCTTGCAAGTCACATTCATAGAGCATCCTCTAATTCCAACTTCAAAAACTCACAATGCATTCAATAAAAGTTGGAAAAATATAAACCAAAAAGCGTTAAGGTAAACCAGCCCATTGTGGTCATAATGAGGAGTTTGACATCATCTTGCGCTATTGAAAATTTTCAATTTTTTTCCCACATTAGTACAAGTGTGAGAAACAACAAGCACAAGCCCCTAATATTAATGGTAGCATTTGTGATATTACAGAGGGAGTTATAATTTTAGTAGTATGATATTACAATTCCTATATAGAGTGATGAACAAGAAAATCTAACAACTCTACATAAACATAGTCTCTACAAAGTAAATTTATCCCAAATTTGATAGTTGTTTGGACAGAAAATTTCATTCCATCATGCAATCATTCTTACATAGAAAGTATTGGTATACATGTGGAAAAGTCACCTAACCCTAACCAACAATAAATTCACAGGAAGCTTTTTGAAGGCTCTGGTAGGAGCATATAAAGTTATTTTTGAACAAATGAAAGTGAATATATTATGAAATGTGTGTTTGTATTAGCTTTGTGGAAATATTTTTAAAAATTGAATGGGATATCCAGATCAAAAACTATAGGTCTCAAAAGCTTATGAGCAACTTGGGTACCATGCTAACAGAAAGGGCAAGCAATCAAGCAAACAGTGAATTTTTTTCATTAACTTTGAAGTCTTGTATCTTGCAATCTACAAAACCAAATGGACTGAAATTTTTCCACACATTCTCACAATAGAATAGGAAAATAAAGGATGTTTGAAAGTAAAAAAAGAATTTCTTCTTTTTCCAATTTTTGCTTAGTGCATTAAAGTGACAATTTAAAAAAAATTTAGAACCATTAATTCAAATTCTAGTGTAAATTCATGAGTTTTATTTAGTTTTTGGGGGGTGGTACTGGTGGTGGATATATTTGAATCGGAGAAGAATAGATTTTTGTTGAAGATCGAGATTTTGATTGTTTCCAAGAAATGAGTTCTCCAAAAACAATTGAAATCTTACCCGTATAATTGTCTTTTTTTAGATATCCACCTAGTACAACATGATTTTGGGTATGTTAAACACCATCATTATCTTTGAAATTGACATGCAAGTAGCTAACATAACTACCTATCCAATGGTCTAAATTTTCAAATTAGATAGTACTTCTTTTTCTATGAAATTGATTTAAACTATAATGATCATGTTGGATAGGGCCCATACTTAATTTTCTTCCAACTTGAAATATATTAAGCTCACAATCTCAGTGAGAGGTCAAATGGGATGAAATTTTTTTCCTCAGATTCCTACAGTAGTCTAATATAAGTTTAGTGAAAATTTATAACAATTGAAAGTTTGAAAATATTTTTTATTCAATTATGGTCAATGCACTAGAAAGTGGTAGTTTTAGATACTTTTTGTGAAAAGCACCTCTACACTTCAAGGGTTAAACACCAAACTTCATTATTAGTTGCTTCATTGTTCCATTAATTCATTTTAAATAATGATTAGTTTTGGTTTTTTTAAATGATATTGATATCTTAGGACTAGTATAATTAATCCTCACCTCAATACTTGGTTATTTTAGATCAACTATGAACACACTACCCCCTTATTATTCTATCAAAAACACTATCCACCCTTCCACTCTAAAAAGGGGTGGTGGTGTTATTTAAAAATAATTATTTGATATCCACAATAGATATACGGATATGGTATTCAATCCAATGGTGGATCTACATATTCAAAACATGGATATAAATAAGGTTTTACAAATATAGAGACCCGGTGGGTGCACTACAAAGGAAGTTCATGGGTGAGGAGCAACCAAACTCTAACTACCCATTTCTACTTTTCCTAATTACTTTCTAATAAACTATAATTTCAACCTACAACTTTGAGCTTTATTTAACAATGTCTATAGGTTTCTATTGCCAAAAATTTCAATCTTAAATAACATGTGATATATTGTCTAGAAAGGATTGAAAAATGAACTAAAATGGCATGTTTTTCAACTAAAATATTTATAGAGATCACATGAAGATGACTATTGTATCAATATTTAGCCAAAATAAACTTTTAGTAGAAAGCTATTTTATAGAATTCTTTTTTTCATTTTTCAAATTTTTTTTCTTATATAATATAGGGGTGTTGACTAAATCTAATCAAACTCACAACTTAGGTAGAAGTTTTAAAATAGAAAATAATCCCAAAATCTGCATTCAATTTTGATAGCCAGAACCTTAGGAATCAATGGATGAAATTTTAAATCTAATTCATTGATCAATTCATTAAAATTCCTTTTGTATCAAAATGAATTAGATTCATTATAAGTAATCAACGGATTTGATTGTCATGGTCTTAAGTACTAATATACGTTGATTTGTTAGTTATTTGCCATTAGGGGAGTTCAAAGTAGACAATACAACAAAGAGCCATTCCTTGAAAGGCACAATTGGATTGCATGTTGTAGACACCCATTAGAACATTCATACGACAGAAACACTAAAAACTTGGTTGTGTACACTTTATTCCAAGGGTGGGAATAAAGCGCCCACATGCCTTGCACTCTAATCCATGGGAGACTCAACTTAGAAAGGATGAGTCTCTAAACACATGTATGGAAGAGATGGGCTTTGGAGGCTCAAACAAGGTATCAAGAGACAACGTCAAGTCTCTAAGCCAAGTCCCCACAAGCCTCTTCTTGGCACTCTAAGCCTTCCAAACTAACTCTATAATGTCTCCAAGTACTCGTAGTCAAGAGCAAATAACACCCTTGTGTGCCACACGTGACATATTTGATATGAATTTCATTCCCTTATTAATATGCTTATTTTCCAAAATTCTTCATAGTTTCAAGAGTTTTCATCCTAAATTTTAAATTTTTTTGAAAAAAGCTAGAGGATGTATAAATTCTTTTATTAGAAAAACAAAACCCATTGATTTTTGTTCAGTGACCAAATAGGGCCTCTCCAGTGTAGGGATCAAGAAGTTGTTCACATAAATCGTCTTTCAAAGGTTCTTGCATTTCTTTTGTTCAAAAGAAATCTTGAAATTCAAGTCCGTCTATCTAAGCAAAGCATAAGTGTCCAACGCCTAGCAATCCCTAAATTGACTAAAATTAGTTGAATTTCTACCCAAACAATCCTTGCACTATTAGTAAATTATGAAAAAGGACCTTTAACATAGACATTTTAGCTAAAACTATAAAAAAAACAATAGAATTTGATAGCTGACTTGCAAAATATATAACTTCCTACACATTGGAACTAGCATCTACTGAATCAGTTTTATGCTATAGAACTCCCAAAAATCTTTTACAACTTGCAAATTAAATCCTTCCTTTTCAATTTTTTTTTGATACTACTCACTCTCAAGATAGCCAAAGTTGACATATGTTTGTCTCAAAGGTAGCATTTGCACTAAATTCCAGATATATAGATAAAAACTCCGGTCTTCATTAAAAAAAAGGCCGACCTGAATATAGTGATTGTTCGTGACTAAATTCCATAAACTACAGCTAGTACTGTAGTTCTGGGTTCACTGTTGAGGCCTCGGGTGGGGAATTTGAGGACCTGAAGGACTTGGCCAATGGGCGAGGGCGAGGGCAGATAGAGGGCGCTTCGCTGCACCAAATCACGGCGCCTCCTTGGCTTGCAGCGCGACGATCTGCGGACCCCCACGGCGTGTTCCTTACTACAATTTGCTTCCACGCGGCACCCTCGATCCCTCCTCCGTGCAACCCTCGCGCCCGCTGTTGCTGTTGTTGTTGTTGCTGCTACTGCATCCCCGCCGGCTTCCCACTGTGGTGCAGCTCTCTTCGCGTTGCTGCAGCTATGGCATCCGCCGTGAGCGCCTCTTCCAGTGTGGCCGCTGCCGTCGCCGCCCCGTCCACCAGGGTTGTCTTCGTTCTCGTTCCTCTGCCTTGTCTTCCCTTGCCTTGCTTTGAGGAATTGCGTTCACGCCTGTCTCTCCGCTCGGGAGGTGCGTGGAGGCGGCCTCAGGGCGTCGCAAGGGCTCGCGTCCCGCTCCTTTCTGTAGGCGGGCGGGGAATGCCACGGTCCGTGGGCTTGTTAATGGCGTCATCGTTTCGAGAATGTCATGCGACTACTATGGGGACGGGCGGACGGACTGGGGCAGTTCTGAGCTGGGTGTGCTAGAATTCGTTAGAAGAGCTTGTGTTACTGGGTACATTGTGGTCCGTGTGGGTGCGTATGTAGACCGTGTCCACCTCTCGCATTGGAGCCGTAGCTGGGCAGGAAGCGGGGACCCCAATGCATGTCTGCAATCCATGCCTGTGTCGATCAAATAGGCCTCCAACGACGTGTGCTGGATGACGTGGATCGCTGAAGTAGGAGGCACGGGGGAGAAGCTAGCAGGGATTCGAAGTGTCCGAGTCGGTGGGCCTTGTCGCCACTGGAGCCTCGCCCATCTCTGCGATGTGTTCGGATCCAAGTGTGCTGGAGAGCAGACGATCGGAGAGAGTGGGTTGGGGATGGCCGGGTCAGTCGGAGTTTGATTCATAGAGCGGTGGATCGTCTCTACGTGACGATCCCAGTGCATGACTCTGGGTCATTCACTCCCTTATCCGGATTTGGTCTGAGGTTTTTCCCTGTCTTGTTCTGCGTGGTGCAGCAAGGTGGTGAGCAATGCGGGTTCCGCCAGGAGCGCTTTCTTGGGCGGGCGACGTCTGCGCATGACCAAGGTCGCTGCCGCAGCCACGGGCGATCTGATGGTGTCCGCCGCCGCGGCCGGAGCCGGAGGCCAGAGCGATCGGCCGTTGTGGCTTCCTGGAAGCAAGGCCCCGTCTTATCTCGACGGCACCCTCCCCGGAGACTACGGCTTCGACCCCCTAGAGCTCGGTAGGCTTGGCACTGAACTGAATTGTTTGATTGTTTGTTGACATTTGTGTGGATGCGGTGATGAAACGAATTGGATAGGTCGTGTGTTGTTCCGTACGTGTGCGAGGGTCGAGGGGAGCTCGCAAAGGGCCTTCCCAGCTGCCTGGCAGGAGCGCGGTCGGGTCGAGCTCGTCTGATAGGGTCTGTCTGATTTGTGTTTTTTCTTTGGGGGGGGGACGTCCGATTTCCGTACGTGTGCAGCTGCGGAGCCCGCCCGCCTGAAGTGGATGGTGCAGGCGGAGCTGGTGCATTGCCGCTGGTCCATGCTGGGTGCCGTGGGCATCTTCATTCCGGAGTTTCTGACGAAGATTGGCATCCTGAACACTCCGTCGTGGTACAAGGCTGGTAAAGTCACGTACTTTGCCGACTCGGGCACCCTGTTCATCGTGGAGATTCTGCTCTTTGCTTGGGTCGAGAGCAGGAGGTGGGCCGACATCGCGAGGCCGGGCAACGTGAACACGGACCCCATTTTCCCCAACTACAAGCTGACGGGCACAGACGTTGGGTACCCCGGAGGCCTGTGGTTCGACCCCTTGGGCTATGGCAAGGGCGAAGGAACCAAGCTGAAGGAGCTGAGGACGAAGGAGGTGAAGAACGGACGTCTGGCCATGTTGGCCGTGTTGGGCGCGGTCATATAGGCCAACGTGACGCACACCGGTCCCATCGACAACCTGTTCGCCCACATCGCCGACCCCTACCACAACACCGTCATACAATCCGTAAGTGTCTCGATCTGGAGATGGCCTGGGTCCGTGTGTTGTTTGCGGGAATGGACGTGTCGTGACTGTTGTTTGGGGCACGGGAGGTTCGTGGTGGACGAGTGAGGTAGGATGGAATTCCTTGGATGACTGTGTGTCCGAGTGTGCGGTGGCTGCTTGGAATGTGGACTGATGATGTGAGTGTGTGAATGTGTTGCGTTGCAGCTGTTTGGCAAGTAAGTTTGCCGTATCCGTTGACATCATCAAGGGGAGAGTGTGGTGACGTACGGCCACAACTGCTCTTGACCGTAGCTAGCCTAGCCGCAGTCTTTTTTCTGGAATCAGTCAATGTGCATATCTTTCTCACGATTTCATAGACGCAAACTCCGTGCACGTTGTTTGTGACGATTCTCCGACGGGCTTGATTCGAAAGGACTTGTACACTACCCACATTCCTTAATTTATGTAGTTTTGGATCTTCCATTCCCCGTTGCGTCTTTGTCTTTGGGGCGTGTTTCGTACTTCGTACTTCTTTCTGGACTATCCCATGCGGGGCTGCTCTTTTCCATTGGACGTAGTGAATGTTTTCTCTCAGCATGTCGTGAATGTGTTTTGTTTCATTTTTCTGTGTATAGTTGTAGGATGTGAGCAAAGCATCGCGCTACGTTTTCCACTGTCCTCGAGAGCAGGCAATGGGCCCCTAAGTGGTCTATGGTTAGAACCAGGTCGATGCAGCAGCTTTGCTTTGTGAATCATTTGGAAGCATTATTTAAGCCTTCCGCATGTGATTTGATGAAGCTTATTTCACGTTCAGTTTGCTGTCCGGATGCTTGGATCTATCTTTCTGTCCGACATTCTGCAATTATGTCACATAGAAGCTATGTAAATGCACCCGGTTTATCTGTTCTCGGTTTTTTGGACATTGACGACGAAAGGATCCCACTAAACGTGAAAACAATGCAAGGCTGTTTTTGTCACCAATCGAGCTCGTTTTTTTTTAAGTGCTTGATGTCTCAAGCTTGTCACTTCGTGCTGAGCAATCCCCGGGGTTCCACTTTGATGTGTGACGAGAGTAATAAATTGCCCTTTCCTGTGGCTCGAATGGAGAGATGGCACTCCGCTTCCTATTCCAACCGATCCAACAGCGCTCTCATCCTTCTGAGGTCATCAGTAACTTCCATTCCGTCCCGTAAAATTCGTGGCAGGCTGGAACATGGATGAAGTTTGTGAGAGAAGCATCAATCCGTCGCAGTCCATAAGGAATGGAAACTTGCTGAAGCTTCTCTCCCAGGTATTCAGGGTTGGGCCCTGCGGGAGATGGCGGAGGACATGAGCTTCTTTAGAGTACAAGGGAATGGCAAGAACTTCACTTGTAGCCAACTTCGCGTCTGTTTCTCTGCTTTAGCGGCAGTCCATTAAGATGCTCTCTCAAAAGCGGATACCCCAATCCTCTGAAAAGCCGAGTAGAATGCCAAAATTTGTTTTGCCCCGTCTTTGCAATGTTTGCTTGATTGTGTCATCCGAAGTTATTTAAAGGATGATCTCAAAATTTGACACAAGATGGGAACATTCACCCCTTCTTTTGAAATAACCACTAAAGATTGAGAATTTTTTTTCATTGAAAAACACTTTATGCTGCATGATTGCGAACATAAAAAGTTTAGATTTGTTTTTTTACTTTTTCATATTTAACTGCAAAATCTGTGCTAGGGAATTATAAGGATGTGTGAAATATATTTTATAAACTTTGACTACAAAGAGTGCAAAATCTTTGCATTTAACCTAAAAGACACTCAGGAATAAGTGTCCGACAAATGACAAGGAATTCTTTAATGTAGGACAGAACTACAACTATTCATCCTTATTGTTTTTTGTGGAAAGTCGAGAACACTTCCAGTAGCTTGAGTTCCAATGACTCCCATTGTTACACAATGCATGATTTCCAGGGTCACCCCCCGCGTCTTTACAGGGTTAATGTGAAGATAACAAAATTTGAAATGGTCTAGATGGATTTATAATTGTCAAAATTTGAAAACAATGAAGGGGTATACTTGCCTCTAAAGTTTATTGGTGATGTCACTTATCATATGTGACCTTAGTTTTGGTCATCATTTAAAGGAGAAAAAAAAAAAGCTTGTTTCAGGAAAAAACCTCGCTGGAATTTCATTCAATCAAGCTCTTGATCAAATGGTAGTTTAAAGAGTTTGGGGGATTTTTAAGAGTAGATAGTGAAACTATTGAATAAAATCAATGTGCCTTTGTATATATGCCAAATATTGTTACAATAAGTATATGTTTACATAATCTATATGTTGTGAAAAATAATGACTTTGACATGGAATGGGCAAAAGAAGTGAAAAAGGGAATGCATCAAGAAGCCAATGATTGTCTTGAAAATATATAGAATACAAATTTATTTCATATACTAAAAACATCATTGGATGAAGTGAAGAAATTCCAAAAAAGAATTCTAAATGTTGCATACATAGAAGAATTCAAAGAAAAACATGAAACAAGGATTGGTGACAACAAATATAGTCCATAGACCAAAAAATAACATGAAGAGAAGCTGAAGAACATATTACAATAAGCAACAAATGTACATCAATTGATGACCAAAAGCTTTTGTAAGGCAAAATTGGTTGAAAAATCTAACTTTTCTTTTGAAGGTAATTTTGATTTAGAGTAGGGTAGATAGGTATTAGAACTCATTACTAGACAATCCAATTGATCATTAGGAACTTTGAGGCATGTCAATATGGTGCTATAATAGTTCATTTCAATGCAATCAAGTAAATATGGTGTCAAACCCGATACCATCTGAGCATGGAGAAAATGGCTTCTATATTGTCAAAATGTGGCCTTTGGTGTCAACATAGCACCATAACACTCTAACCCAACTTTTCTGATGATGGTCTATTCTCTCTAGCAATTGATTTATTTTTTCAAAATGTTTCTTTAAACACATATTATTCACTAATACAAATTTGCACTGAAAAAATATTTCAAACCATGATTTTGTGTTAAATGTGGGTTAAAACTAACACAACTATATTTTTTTAAACTAAAAATGAAACACAAAAGAATGGTTTGAAATGTGGTTTTCGTGTGAATTTTTAATAGTGATTACAAAGGACATTTCAATTGTCATCTTTTCAAAAAGATTAGTTGTTTTTGATGAAAAAATTGTTTCCTTTTAGATGAAGAGCCCAAAATTGTTTGAACATTGGATTGATCTATAGTGTTGTTTCAAGTAGACTTCTTTCCCACATCCTTCAGGGGTTTGGTTGTAAAGGAAACATGATTTATTACTTGCCCAATTTGGTAGTATCATTAGTCCATAGCATCAAAAAATTTGGATTGGCATGCTGGTCATTTTTGGAAACACCATAAACTAATTTGTCCTCCTTGTATTGCTTGAATACGAAGGAAATTTTTTTCTTGGAAGGGATGCTAGACTTAGTAAAATTTGGTACCATTGCAAGCATCCTTCACCTTAAGTACCTACCCAAGTATCACTTCCTAAAGAAGAAAATGATAAAAATAATGAGAAATACCTCTAGAATTGAATGAATAATTACAACCCACATTGTCAATTTTGAAGTTAGACCATTTTTAAGCTCTTGAGCAATGACAAAGATAAAAGAAATTATCTTCTTGACTTTTTTCCAATTGTAAAGTCGCCCAATGACTCAGTAATGGATTTTTATTTTCATTATTTATAATTTTTTTGTCCATTCAAATTTTCAAGGTAAAGTAGATAGTGTATGAAGCATCATTCTAGCCTAAGCTAGAAGGACCTCATATTAACCCTTAAAGGATCTTAGACTATGGAAAACAATGTAATAAGTCTAAAAATTGTAGGAAGTATAAGAAATTAGAAATGATTGACTTTCACTCCAAAAAATGAAAAAAGTTTGTAATTATTCATCAATATAAAATATTCAAATTACTTAGTTTTAAGACATGAATCTAGATGGAATTGTTTGCAAATATGTCACAATTCGGTGCTCCTTTGGCTCCTTGTTTTTTAGCAAAATTTTAGCTCTAAAATTACTTCTTTTGATTTTATATCCAAATAATGAAGTGAAGTTTCACAAATATTAAGATTTTATAGGTAGTTTGATTAGTAATTTTGAAAATATCTTAAATATAATTTTTTGGGATAATTTGAAGTTTTGAACCATAACCATAGTCTACTAATTTTCTACTTTAAAAATGATGTGGAAATTTGGTTATGATATTCTTTTTTATAAACATGTAATTCATTTCTCTCAAGTGCTTGCAACATAATCCATCAAATACACCTACTAATTAAAAATCTAAAATACTTGTTTGGTGGAAAATTTAAAAAAATTTGGACCTCTCCAAGTGCAAATTTGTTTTTTATCCCTTTTTTTTTGCAAAGGTAGGATTCATTGATCTAAACCTCAATATAGGAAGCAAACAATTCAATGTAATTTAGATCATGTGCAATGCTATTGAGGATGTTTGGATGAACTTAATAATGTTTTCTAGAATGTCTCAATTGATGTTTCTTGGGACATTCATATGGATACTATATGACATGGCACCTCATCCAATGTGGAATTGCCATGAAGATTAACTATGCAAATTGACGATTATAAATGCTAACAAGAATAAAATTATTGAGCTCTATAGTTTTTCTACAATTTGGACCATTGGATTATATTTTGAAGTAATTAAGAAATAAAACTCTGTTCAAAAATATTCATAAAGTTTATAATTAGTACAAAGATGACAAAATAAAGAAATTACAAAGTTTTCTAATACAAACCAAACAACTATTGGAATTTTGTATTGAATCTGTAAATAGATGTTCTAATATAAATAAAAAATATTCTGAAAATCAAAATATCAAAAAAATTGAAAATTAAATTATTCTCAGAATGACCATTCAATGAATGCAATTTTTTTAAAATAAAGGGGATATCAATATATCACACTCAGTATTAATACGATAAAAAATCCTAAGTGTTAAAATATAAAATATTTTATTATGAAAGCGGGTAGAAAAAATAGAATGATTGAAGTTGGAAATTATGGATAAAAAATAAATACAAGAGGAATGTGAAATAGAAAATTGTAGGATGCTTTCTTGAATTTATAAGTACAATTTGAAGTTTTTAGTGTCACTATTAAAAGCTTACAATCTTTAGGCAAGTTAGGTTTTCTTTGGATTTATCATGCATGTGTACATGAAATCATTTAAAACAATGAAAACAAATGAAAGCATCCTTTTGCAACTCATCCCTACAATTAATTCTTAAATATAGACACCAAACTTCATTTATTTTTAGACCATATATGAATATGCTATATAAGATATAATTCAATCTCATATATTTTGTTTTATAAGATATTTTTATTATAAGAATTCATAAATGCATTTCTATTTTATTCAAAGTCATGAAGAAGATGTAGAACAACTCAAAAGCTAGCAAGATCATAATATAACAATGATATAATAATCATCCTCAAAAACAACTACCCTTTGTCTTGTATTTTCACCAATGATCTAGGTTTTATCTTAACAAGAATAGTAATAGGAGACCTTGAATAGACATGTCTTTTCAAAAAATGTCCACAAAAACACGCGTTTTTTATAGTATAAGCTCCAATAAATAAATAAATTGTATAAAAAGCATGTGATAAAAAAAAGAATTGTCTAAGTTCATGCATTGCATCAAAGTAGATGGTATTATGACCATCTTTGAGGATAAAGACCTAGAAGTTAATGGATGTTTAGAGATTGAAGTTCAACTCTCTTTGCCAACTACCTATCAATGAGGAGTAGAGGGAAAATGAGGCTTAGAGTCTCAGACCAACGATGCTAGTGTGTAAGTATAGAGACATGAGCTTACAAGCGTTGAACCTAAGGGTCACTTTAGACTATAGTGAAGAAGTGCATTGGTTAAGAAATTACAAGGAAATGGAGCAATATGATTGGAGCAAACTTTGTACTTCACCAAATCAGGTTTACATTGCGACCAAAACTTGTTTGGTGGAGAACCTCAAGCACGGATGAAAATGACATGGCTACCTATGTGGTAGCACTATTGTAAAGGGAGTTCTCCAAAGGTCAAGTTTCTTGGGTGGCCTCAACCTTCCGGAGAAGTAGAGAACTCTAACTTCATTAAAATATGATTAAATAGACTTTCCCTTCATGTGTTGCTTTCTCTTTGCCATGTTTAACTTTCAATATTGTTGCAAAGCAATTACTTTGTAGAACCTATAATATATTATTATTATATTTGTAAACAAAGATAAAATTCTAATTCACTATGATGAATTGGACAAATACCTTAACTTAATGATTGATACAAAATCCAATTACATTTTTTGTTCCCAATGGAAAGGCTAAAATATTTATATACATATGGGGTGGTAGGAGGTAAAGCAATCCATGTAGGGAATGTAAATTAGAACAAGTAGGAACTCAAACACTCACAATTCACTCAAAAGCAATTGAAGTAAAATTTCAAACCTCATTTAGGCATAGTAGACTATTTTTTTTAAACTTTGAACTAAAAGAAGTTGAAAAATAAAATAAAATTTTATATCCAAAAATCCATTTGATATTTAGAGCCATAAAAGGTGTCTATAATATAGTCTCTTATACTCATCATCACAAACTTAAGGAATGACAATACTTTAACAGATATCATACTGAAGGCGTGAATTCATACCTAAGTACCATAATCATACATATTACATGTATTTGGACACACTAAATGAGTGTGAATATAATGAACATCAATAACATATGATTCTTGTACTATCATTAATATAGTTTAGGTGCATTTAGGATACCACATTTGTATAATTATAATACATATATTGTACGCTTTTAAATTTTTTTTAATAACATTGATTCAATTCGTCCAAATACATGTAATATGTATGATTATGGTACTCATGTATGAATTCATGCCTTCAATACAATATCTATTAAAAAATCGTCCTTCTTTAAATTTGAGATGATGGGCTCATAGATTCTATGCTCATATGCTAGCACTCCCTAGTCTTAGACTCAAGCAAATGGATAAGGCAAAAGACTATCAAGAATCCAATTGCCCCAATCCCTCAATTCCAAAAATTGATTCAAATTCGACTTGTTTTTTTCAATTTTAGACAAATTTAGATTGCATTTATCCTTAAAGAGTGATTAAAATTCCCACATTGCAATGCGTTTTCAATGCATCTTTAAACTCTAGATCAACTTTGTTCAGATCTCCTTTAGCCTTAGATAAACTTTTGTTGCTTTTCTCTTTGAAGATTTTCTCTTTTTAGAAGATGATATAATTGAAACTTCCTTGCCTTGCCTTATGTACAATTCTCCTCTTGCTCCTATTAGGTATCACTTCCAAGAGTAAAGGAACAAAATGCATTGTACAAAGTAGGCCCAAAAAACCTCTTTTCCAACTTCATAATCTAGTTGTTTGCAACCATAAGGTTCTTGCAAAAATCCTCTATTCTCTACAAACAAGAACAAACCTAAAAATCGTAGAAATAAGCTAAAAAAGTTCAATAAAAAATGGATTGCAACAACAGCTATAGAAGAAAAAACATGTATGCACTAAAGGTTTAGGATTTTGGCCGGCTCTTATATTCAACAAACAAATTGGCCATTTCCATCCAATAGCTTACAACCTTTTTTATCTTCAATATTTTAGTCAAAAAATTTGGGGACCCGAAGGCTCATTTGGATTTTTAATTTAGTTAGACAAAAAATTTCTTCTAAATCCCTTTTCTTTGGTGCCAAAAATCCAAAAAAGTGTTGCCATGTAGGTATTTGGGAGTTATGTGGAACTTTGGACTTGGAATGTAGTGTAAAGCCCCAAGTCCCAATTTTTAATACTTCACCAATTAGATTTTGAAAATTCAATGGGACTTAGAATGTAGTTTAAAGTCTCCCTAAAATATTGGTCATCATTGAATTAAGGATCCCACTAGGTTTGACTATTGTTCCCATCATATTCCTTTTTGTTTCCTAACTAGATAGTTTCCCTTTTAGAGAGTGTCTCTAATCCTTACAACAAACTTTGCAAGCTTTGTATGTTCTCAATTTTTTCAACTAGGAAATGTATTTGATCTCATTAGAAGTGATATTTGAAGGGCTTTCCATTGGTATATTGCATGCTAGATTTAAAGAAAAATTGCTTTTGTAATTGACAGGCTCAACTTTAATTGATAATACACTTAGTAGCAAATTTTGGAGGCTAATTTTTTCTCAATTTTTGAATTAGGAGGCATATTTTACCCTACTAAAAGAGAAATTTGAAGATCTTCCCAATGGTTCATTATGTGTTGCATTTGAAGAAAAATTGCCCCTACAATCGACAATCAAAGTTTTTTTTGTCAATATAATTGTGTCAAGGTCTCACATTCTTCCAAATGTCTTATCCACTACCCTCTTCTTGAACTTCCTCTTGTCCCTTTTTCTCCCCCCATTAGAAGTCAAGGAATGTTCCCATGCCTATCCTAACCTTCAAATTCAATTTTGCAAAAAAAAATGCTCTAACTTGTAACCCATACATTTGATTTGAGTGAAAATTACATGCAAACAAAACTCTCAAATTTTCACATCTCCATAAAAAGTTTTCAAAGATCACAACAAAAATTGAGACAATAGGAACCTAGTCTCTTTGGTTATTTAAAGAATTAATCCCTAATAGACTAAGATTCCAAGTTTTAAATGGATCAATTCAATTGATTGTATTATGAAAGATATAATATTATTTAAGGCCATGTTTTATCTTACTATAAGTAAGAGCAATGAAGAGCATTAAACATGTTGGTTAAAAACTAAATCAAATTGAATAAAAACAAAAACAAAACCAATACTACATTGTGTGATGTGCTCAAACTAGCTCAAATGAACATGAGGTCAAAATTGGAGATCTTGGTTCAAAAGTTTTGAACCCGTAAAGTCCCAAGGCCATCTTTCTGTCAAAGCTTCTAATGAGAAAATCTAAATTGTTAATAGCTCTTAGATGGGATTTTAACACAATAATCCCAAATGTGAGATTGTTTTAGCAAGCAAACACAACATTCTCAAAAAAAATTGAATAATTGTGAAAATTGCATTAGAAATGAATCCTACAATTTATTTTTTCAAGAAGATGCTTAGATTGCCCCCAAAAGCAAGATTGTCCTTAACTTTCTTATTATTAGTCCAAATACAATGAATCAAAGCTTCACATGCAGACAAAAATGTAACATTCTAAGAATAAAATTTAATTTAATTTATTTTGACTTTTTGCAATTTTTTTTGTGATGCATGCAAAGTTCAGTTCTAAGCTTTTTGTGGAATAACTTTTGCTCCCAGGCACCAATTGAATTAAAAAATTATATTCTCACGAAGCTAATCAATTTTTCTATCTTATGGAAAAGTTTCAAAAAGTTTCACTAAAAATTGAAGTCAGAAGAACATGTCCGAAATCCAATTTGTCCCCCAAGGGGACAATGGGACTTTAGGGGTCAATTTGGAGAATTCATAGGCATGCTTGTGTAAGACTATTGACCAATGAGTCAAAGGCGTAACAAAGTTTTAATGATAAGGTAGAAACACTAATAGTGGATCATTTAAGGAGTTTTGCATTAGATGGTTACTAGCATGAGTTGTAGGAAAAAATTTCTACGTCCGAAGATAAGAAATATAGGGATTGTGAATTTTTCAGAAAAAAATTCTAAAAATTGAAATTACCGTGAATTTTAGGAGGCGAAAAGTATAGTTGGCCGATGACCAATGTCTAGTCTTGCAATTTTGATCATTCAAGAACCATTTTCCTACTTATTATTTTCTATTTTTCTTGCTCATTACTTTGAGACAAGTGTCATAATCTTATTAGTCACAACCTTGTAAAGGACCAAAAACACACATTTCAAGCTTGTTTTGGAAAATTGTTTTAGTCCTAATTGAAAACACTACATCCTGCATGTTGGGTACCAAGCATGGTTGACAACTGGTGCTTCTACCTTAGGGCCTCTAGTTGACAACTGAACAACGGTGGAAATGAACATCCAATTTTACTAGAACTCCATGGCACACACTATTTCTCACCCTTGTTTTAGCGGCTCATAATGGGATGATAGTATTAAAGGGCGTCAGTAATTTTGCTTAGCGTGCTGTAGTCAAATTTGGTCTGGTTGTTGAAAACCAGGTGCTCTCGTGAATTTAAAGCTCTAATTGCATCTGTTTGTAATTACTATAGAGTAATTGCACCACGGTCAGACGCAGTGTTTTGCCAGCACCACACCCTGTAGTCAGGGGCCCATATAGACATTCGACATAGCACATGGCCCATCATATGCATGCATGGGACGACGCTGACGAAACACTACGTCTGACCGTGGTACAATTACTCTATAGTAATTACAAGCAGATGCAGTTAGAGCTTTAAATTCACTAGAGCACTTGATTTTCAGCAACCAGACCAAATCTGACTACAGTACGCTAAGCAAGATTACTGACACCCTTTAATACTCCCATCCCATTATGAGCCGCTAAAACAAGGGTGAAAAATAGTGTGTACCAAACTCCATTTCCACCAATAATCGGTGGGCTTCACCAACCCCAACACCACATGGAAGCCTGCCCTTACATGCCTAGAAGACTTCAGTTGGGAAAAGAACAATAAGCCAACTTTGTTGCTCAAACTCCAATTTCATTTGGATAAATCTTTAAATAGGCTATGTTTTTGCAAAATGAATCAATGGCGTACAGGTTTCATTTTCTAATATGCATGTGGGCATATCTTACGTAATGTAATTGAGATTCTCCCCTGATATCTTTATGTAAAGGCATATATTTAGCCACTGACGAACGAATGAGCATGATTTGAACTACTGTAATGTATCTCATGCTTTGTATTTGGTTGGTCCAGGAGTCGCTGCCGTTTCATACAAAGACACCATCTTAGTCACCTCTACAAAGTCGAATTTACAATGAAGTCGAGCATTGGACGTACTTAACAAGTGATAGAGAGGTCGGAAGATGAAAGTCAATCTACCCTGGTTTTTGTAGAGCTGTCGAGCAACAAAGTGGAACCGTTTCCAAACCTACACTAGTTGCAACCGTGCCAATCCAAAGGTAGACTCCAACTTTGGACCTCCTTGAAGTCATTTAGAAGGATTCCTAATCCGTTTTCTCCACTTTAAAGAGGACGATTGGGCGGATGTGCAAGGAGAATCACTGAACATGCAGATAAAGCGGCATCTGACAACTTTCGTGCCCATGGTTTGTGACATGATACAAGTCCACTGCAAATTCTATGGGGTACTGAGCTTTCCAATTCATCACAAGATGGTTCTCTTCGCTCTTCCACATAAGATCACATCACCTGATTGTTGTTGCCGTGACTTAAAACCATCAGAAAAAACAACCTCCTTCGACAACCCAACCACGGTAACCCTCTCCGAGTTGTTCACGTGTCAACCGGTTCGAAGAATAATGTGAGAACCGCTGTCGGTGTCAATAATGTCACTGAGTTCGCCCACCTTGAGACCAAAAGTGGCTTTCTCAAATGGTTCCTGCATCTGCCCACGCCCGAACCACCCTGCTCATGCCCACCACATGGTAGTGCAAGTTAGCTCACTTCCAAAGAGCACCTACGGTTATAAGGAGACCTATCACTATCAGAGTAAGCGATGTTGCAAAGAAGAGAGGTAAGAGCAATTGAAGATTGTAAGCAAATGCAAGCAGACCTCTATTGACCAACATGCACAATCCAGAGATGGTCTGCACGTCAGAAGCAGAAGTTTCAATCTCGAAATCAAAGTTGGGAGGGACAAAAAAAAAGAAGTCCCGAGCAGTAGCAGTGAAATAGAGATAACAAGACCCAAATAATGAGAATAAATTGCGACCCAGAAGCACGATCCGTCTCAGGGTTAGCGTAACCTACGAGACCTTCCTAACCCTCCAAAGATGACTACAATACCAGGCAATCGATACTCAGACTCGATTGCAATTGCAATTGAGCGCCCAGAACTTGATACCTACAACCGATACCCTACCAAGAGCACACCGCTAAACTCATTTCCAAGCTCTACTCATATCCAGCACATATTAATCCTCGACAATCAAACCCTAACCGATGGCACGGGATCCCCAGCCCTCTCCTCTCCTCTCCTCCACGTTCACCGTGGAATTTGAGAAAGCGGAGATTAGAAACAGAGTGAAGCACATACGTACCCAAATCCCCGCCTCGCTTGGCGGAGCTGCAATCGGAATTGGACGCCGCCAAATCGGACAGAGAGGCTTTGCCGCTGTCGATGTCGCTCTTGAACTGCTGCAGCTTGGCCACCGCTTCGTCGCGGCTGGTCTTGCGGATGATCCTCCCTTCCGGGTCCTTCCATGACGCAGGACGGCGCGAGCCCTGATGCTTCACCAACAAGTGCGAGGCCCTCACCTTCTCCGAGGAACTCATCTCGTCCCGGAAACTGAACCCACTCACCAAAATTTGGTCCCACTCTCTCACACACACACAATGGAACCCACAATCGCAGGAAAAGAAGGGGGCAGCAATAGTCAATCCTGGTAACCGATCGACACGGACAAGACTTGCCAAAGCGACGAAGGTGAGCGAGCGAGCGACCGACCGACGAAGTACCCCAGGCCAGCCTCGTCCAAACACGTATGACCGTCCCTAAAACCTTTGGCGCACCACTGTTTGTTAATTGTAGAGTGACACGGTAACTTTGGTTCATACCCTTGAAGTGTTAACCCTAGAGCGTTCCGATGTCCAAAAAATGGACGATGAATAGAGTTCTTGGGTTGTCAACGACAAACACAAAAAAATTCATTTAGTTTATGGGAAGTATTGTCTTCAATTTGGCATTGGTATGTGTTGAAATTGATTGATTTAGTGATAGTATGTGCAAGTGAAACATGTAAAGTAGAGAAGGAAAATTGAATGTGTCTAAGAGAGCAAAATGTGGAATATGCTTCTTAATGTGTGAATAAATTCTGCGGCTAGAACGAATAAGGCTTTTCTTTTTGCCTTCTATGTCCTTTAAAAATATGAGTCCTTTGTTTTTTACAATGGTAAAAGAAGAAGTACAAGCTTCTCATGGAAGGCGTACAACATTGACAACACTCCAGATTTCTTCCACATGTTAAGAAGCCTTGTCATTCTATTAAATTAATATTACGTGAACGAAATGGCAGTTGCATCCCTCATGCTTGAAGTGGCTGTTGCTTCATTATGGATAGCTCTATTTTTGTACAATTGCAATAATATATGACATTAGAGGGGATTTTAGGCCTGCAGAAGCCTATTTTAGGCATGTTCCCCTCCTAGTGAAGGAACACTTACTTGTTAGGAAAAAAATTCGAAAAAAATAAAAAATAATTATAAGTTCTTAGAATGCAAAAAAAGTTGAAAAGAAAATTTTAATTTTTTTTCGACAATTGACGTGGCAAGGTCTCAGCCACATCAGATTATTGAATGTCACCACAAAAATACAATTTCAGGATGTTTCGTGAATTGATAACTCACAGGCTTCCACTGCCCTCCGATATCTTCTAATGACATTGCTAAGTACAATTACAATGGCATGTGGTTGAAGAAATGGATTTAGCGACCACAACATCATTGTACAAAAACTAGAAACCCCTCCAGCAATATGGTAGTTATAAGTAGACATTGGAAAAAACACTTTAAGAACTTCTAGCATAGGCCATTGAGGCTAAAGACTTTGTTATAGATAAAAAGATCATCATCAATGGTAGCCAACCAACTCCATAAATGTGCCCCCCAAAAGATTGATCCCTGCTTATACTGTTAAGAAGTGTGCAATTAAGCTTGTCTTTTGCATTTGTAAAGACGTACTCTGTATTTCATTGAGCTTGCCACCTTGAGACAATGAGTAATATGTACACAACCTTATATAGGCTTATAGATCGATCGAGCAAGAGCTTAATAGTTGCATTGAAGCATTTCCATCTGCTTTGTCACACTTGTCACAAAGACCAGTAGCTAGGATGAATCAATGTTGGAGTTGATTCAATTATAAGATCAGGAGCTCAGAGGTCCATCAAGTATCATGCTACACTTAGCATCCAGTCTTGTAGAAGACATTTGGGTAATTCAAACTAACAGGTCGGACTGAACCTTCTTACTAGATATACGGTGAATCTTCTCTCTTGTCTGCATACATGTGCTCCTTCTAATATGTTGTTGCAATTACTTTAGTGACTGCATGCATCGTATATTATAAGCCACAGTAAGTATGAGACCCCACAATAGTAGAAAATGGTGTCCAAGTTAACAAAAATTAACAAATTTTTGTTGACTAAGATACTGTATTGATCATTTTAACAAAAAAAATGATTTGGTATGAGTTAATAAAATGGTCACTTAATTTTGTTGATTCAAATGGTATAATGTTGACATCAACAAAAAAAATAAGAATTCTTTGTTAAATCTGAATTCCAAAAGATTCATATGAGTTTTCATTATTTAAAAAATATTTTAAACACCATGGATGAAATTTTATGTTAAATTTTTTTTAATTAGAATTAAAAAAATTATTTTTGATCCTTTGGTGATAGAAGAGAAGTGGTTTGGGTGTTGAAAGGGAAGAGAAGGCAAGCTTTTTATAGAAATGGAGCTTTTTATAGAAATGAATGTTAACTTGTATATCCCATATTGTTTGCTTTACCTTCTACCACTCCATTTCTATAAAAAGATTGCCTTCTCTTCCCTTTCAACACCCAAGCCACCTCTCTTCTATCACTAATCACCTAGTTATAAAAAAATTCTTCTATCTTTCAATTGAATTATAAAGTCTAACTTTCTTCTAATTAAATTGTCAAGTTTAATTTTTAGTCCTATCTATATGTTATTTTTTGTCTATGTAATAGTTTATACCAAGCCGGTTTGGGGCTTGCCATGTAGTGGCCATGTATCAAGAAAATTTATAAATGATTCATTGTCTGTTTTGTTATGGTGTCCAAGACAACACTACCAATGATACAAACAACATCAACACTTTTTTGTTATTTTTTTGGTTATGGTGGTCACTATTTTTCTACTAGTGCCAACTATACTACTTGGATAATGTCAATTCTTTGTGGTGATTCCTTTGTTGTACTAGAATGCAAATGAGTTGTTCATGAGTGGATTATCATAGTGCGTGCAACAAACATTCAAAAGCGAGTGATTCTACAACTGTTTGACAAAGAAATACTAGTGCATAGACTTGTGAATAAGGAAGTGAAGCAAGTCAACAACCCCAGAGGCTTATGTTTCCTATATATTCCAATATCACTCAGGTGGAAAGATTAGATTCTTGAAGGTCACTCTCACAATTTCAGTGTTGTTGTAAACCACAATATATGCTTCATACTATGGCTTGACACAAAATATGGCATATGCCGGTCAATGTTGTGAGGGAGTTTAGAGGTCTCATAGTATTACATGCCTCTTCAGGTCATGCGAAGGGGGCCAATCCAAGATCATACTTTTCCTTTACCAAAGAGAAATTTTGTCAAGATGTGGGGGAGTATTTGCGGCCTCTTTGTTTTGGTAGGAATTAGTATCTAGGATTCCCAGGACATTTGTTTTTACCAATGGGAAACCCTACAAGAGGCCGTAGGGCATAACAAAATATATATAGAGAGAGAGAATTTTTTTGTATCTTTTTGCATCCCACGCGTTCAAAGGTCTTCGACCATCAGTGTGCATTATTCTGCGTCTTCTAAAGCAAATCGGATTTTTTTTATTATGTTGACAATTTCCATTCAACTAGACATTGTTGATATATCCAAGTCAATGATGCTATCACAAGGTGAGATGAGATGTAAGGCTACCCACAATAACATGTGGGTAATGTTGAAATGCTTGACATAGAAAGAAAAACATGGTTTCTCTAATGGCTCATACTAGAAGAAACCCACGTTTTACGTGACGTTTTGTAATTTTTTCAGACGGATTTTAGGTGACGTCGGAAAAAACAACTTGTGTTTTTTTGTGTCTAATATAACATCTGGATGTTATATTAGACAAAAAAAACCACAAGTTGTTTTTTCCGACGTCACCTAAAATCTGTCTAAAAAAATTACAAAACGTCACCTAAAACGCGGGTTTCTTCTAGTGTCAGTATCTCCAGATAGTCTTTTTGCTGAATGGAAGGAGACCCAAAAAAAATCATAGATTATCGCTAGGAAATCCGTGGTCATCATGAATGAGGGTCTGCGGCCCATATTGGGAAAGAAATTTATGGCTATTTATAAATTAGTAAAGAACTTGGAACAAAAAATCCTCTCTTTTAGTAGCTTCCTTAAGACTCAAGAAACATTTTTGAAAGACTACATGCTTGAAATTTGTACTCAATTAACTTCTCAAATAATTGCCATAGATAATTTTTATTATACTTCTGGAAGTCAAACTCTAGAAGTCGATGGTGAAATACTAGAAGCTTCTTCCCAAATTAGACTGGTTTGTCATATCTTTTGGATCAATCTAAAGAACTACAAGAATTCACTTCACTATAAGAAAGCCATGTTTTTTTGTTATGTTTGACCACTAACATGTGATGTTTGACAAAACATGAAGATGTTAGGGACAAAACATAAATATGTCAAAAGACGTCTAGCCTGACAAGTTTAATTTCCGTGGATGTTGTGGAGAACATTGGTGTGTTACTATAAATTCAAGTTGATGTTATCATTGACGTTGATATTTTATTTGACATAACTGAATTTCTTTTGATGTTTTGTGGGATATCTAAAAAAATATAGACTACCACGTCAGCAAGTAGATTCATTTTACCTATGGATAAATTAGTAAAAATTACTACGGTCTATGGTAATATGTTGACCATGGTTATGGAAAATTTTTAGGCAAAGAGCAGCCACATGGCATGCTTTGCAAATATTAAAAAACGGATGGATGAGCACCATGGATGAAAAGAGATGATCTATATACTAGTAGGGTGGAAAGAAGTGAAACAATCCATATGGGATTTATACAATAAGAATTGTGTACGATGTAAAATGTTTGAAACAACATGATGTAGATGTCAGAAAGAACATCTAGATGTTTGAAACAATGTTAAGATGTACAATGGCCAAGTTTTCATATCTTAGTTATCCTATATTTTTTGTCTCACCATGGACAGAGAATGGATACAAATATGACCTTTGAAGTCTTCATTCTCACTAATATTTTATGAAGAAATTCCTTCATTTGGCCATCAAAAATTCTCTTGATGGTAGATGGTAAGTTTTCTTTAATTCTTGGTGAATTCAACATTTTTTCTTGATTATTTTATTAAATTTTTTAATTTATTTAAACTAATTATTTTTTTGGTTGATCTTGCATCATGGGCAGATGCACCAATCTATGTGTCAAAAAACATCTAAATTGACGTCTCAAAAAGCATCATTAAAATTTTCAAACAACTTAAAAGTATGCTGACGAGGCATGCCATGTCATCATTTCCCTCCACCACATCAATTGCTATGTCAAGTGCCATGTCATAGGCGGGTTGGATGAAAAATTCCTACATGGCTCTTTTCATCCACATGGCACTTACATGGCGTCCAAATATCACATTCTAAAGAACTTGGAAGACCACGTTTTTAGTGATATTAGAAAAAAAAACAAGCTCAAATTGAGCTTGTTATTGTGATTTTGGCACGTTTTTTGCCCTTCCATGTTGACGAATTTTAGATGACATCAATACAGATTATTTTTGTGTCAAATTCAACGTCTCAGGCCGTTGAAATAGACTTTTAAAAAAATGTGGTTTTCTTACAGTGCTTGTTCACCATGTTTCCATTTTCGAACAAAAAAATGGTGAAAGGCTGCTAAGAATACATAATGATGACTTGCAACCCACAATTTTATTCATGAGTACATGTGATGAAAGACACTATAATGTAGTGTACAATGCATCAACAAAGACGGAACATCAAAGCTATGGTATATATCGACAATGCTAAAAAGAGATGCCATAGTAACTACCCCTACAGCTCTACGCGAGGTATCTGAAAGTCTCTTCCTAGTACACAAAAACAAAAAGATTGCATTACCTCTACCGGCACTTGTCTACAACAGAAACAAAAAAAAAATTTCAAAGACATGACAATCTATAAAGGAGGTGTGCCACCCACCTACACAAGTGCTTCATTTCAAATATGACAATGATGATGGCTCCATCTTGCCCATGCACTGTCGTGTTGAGAGCGGTTCGCTTTGGGAAATCACGGGGATTCTAGCTGCAACTAGATATGATTTAGGAAAGTAAACTCTTCACCCGCAAAGTCATCAACCAAGTATAGAATGAGGTTGTAGGACAAAGAAGGTAAGTGACCTCGTCACTTGCAAATCCAGTCCACTAACGAGGATGATGAAGGCAAGTGAACTCTTCACCCGCAAATTCATCAACCAAGTATAGAATGAGGTTGTAGAACATCAAATTTTATTATTATTTGTGAATCTTTGAACTTCGTCTTCAATCTCCAATCGAATCTTCTAGTCTTCAGTCTTTAATCTTCAAACTCTTCCCCGTTGGTCTATCCTGTGGTGGCTCTATAAAGATAAAGGTAAGGGTAGGTGATAAGAACCCACGGTCTCGGACGGGTAAAACAGGACGAGCAAACCACGAGTTGACTGTCCGAAGAATTGGCTCCTAAATTTCAAACCCACGGTGACTAGGAAGCGCCTTTCACCAGTGGGAACAACAAATAAGATCGACCGTGTGGGTGATCAATCCCACTTCGTCACCACAAATACAAAACGGGGCTAATACTGCCATACTGGATATCCACAGAGCCCGCAACTAGTTTACAATGCAAAATTGAAAAACAACAAGCCTTCAAATTCGGTTAGGAATAACAATAGAAAGACAACGAGCCTCCAAATTCGGCTAGAAATAACAAGCCACAAGCCACAACACACGAGTCTTCAATCTTCACATCTTCGAACCTCAATTCCAACTTCGAACCTCAATTCCAACTCCAAACCTCCACTTCAAATCTCCACCCCAACTCCAACTTCAAAACTTCACCCCATCTCCAACTTCAAAACTTCACCCCATCTCCGACTTCAAAACTCCACCCCATCTTCAACTTCTAGGCTGAACTTCGATTGAACACCACCGTTGCTTTACAACTTCAAATGGAATGAGTGATAGCTCTCTGAAAAGCTAATACAATTCCCTCCACTTCCTCCAAATCTCAACTCATTCTAATACCCTGACCAATTTCTATGACCGTTCAAAGTTTTGGCCTCTAAAAGTGAGGGCAACAAACCCTCCTTCACTCCCACACTCACAACTCACTCATAAATGCTTCAATCACATCAAATGATAGCTTCTTAGAAAGCTAATACAATTTTCTACATTCTCTCCAAAATTCAAATCAAACTAACACTCTCTCCATCTTTCATGGCCACTCAAAGTTTCGGTCTCAAGAAAAAAAAGGTAGCAGACCCTCTTTCACTTCTATACTCATAACTCACTCATAAAAGCTCCAAATAGAATGAGTGATATCTTCTCAAAAAGCTAACTCAATTTTGTACACTTTTTCCAAATTTCATTGCAAACCAAGAACCTGTCCGTCTTTTATAGTTGGTCGAAGTCTCTGCCTCTTAATTTCGAAGGCAACAAACCTCCCTCCACTCAAACTAGTACAACTTTTGATTCACAACTTCAAATCAAGCAAGTGAGATCAATTTAGAAAGAAGACACCATGATACATAACTCCACCAATTTTCATTTCAAAATTCTCAAAACTCACAACACAATTTGCCTCTTCACATTCGGATCCTTCTCTAAACTCACAACGGGAGAGAAGATGAATAGTACCCACCTTTCTCTCCACCCTATCTTCACTCCAACCACACAAACAAGTGGGGTCAGCCCTTAACTCACTCCCAAAACTCCTTTAACAATAATTGATCACCTATTTGGCCCCACAACTATCTCCTTATCTTTATCTTTGAAGGAAATTCACTTCAAGTTCACCTAAAAGGCTCCCAAAACTCCTTTAACAATAATTGATCACCTATTTGGCCCCACAACTATCTCCTTATCTTTATCTTTGAAGGAAATTCACTTCAAGTTCACCTAAAAGGCAAACCATTTGAATATCTCCCTCCAACTACTTCTCAAACACAAAATTATTATAGAAAATCACTCTAAATAAGGAATGAAGAACTAAAACTCAACATACATCTATTAGAGGTAAAAAAACTTGAGGTCCAATCAAAATATCATTCTATTTGCAGGAATTTGAGGATGCGTTTGACAGTAGCAGCAACGTAATCAACATGATCCGCCTTAGTTAAAGGGTTGACCGGCTCCTCTAACCGTCGTTGGTGACCACGACTCCCTTCGATAGGCCTCACCATGTAATAATATTGCTCGTCGTTTAAACCTTCAAAACATTCTTCAAATGTAACTTCATGGCTGCCGGGCTCAACACATCCAACTTGTAATTGGATCACCAATGCTCGAGCGTCACATTGAAGATTGCCGTGCCATCGTCTCTCTACGCAAGGTTGTTTTGGTGGTCGCGATGGCTCAGCTTCGTCTTCTGGCTGCCTATGTAGCAATGAAAAATCTAGTGGCTGATTCGGCCGTTGCGATAAAGGAAATTCAAACTCTCGCTCCGGTTGAGATTCTTCATCTTGGGACTCAGAAAAAACCCTCCAATTTGACATAGTATAATCTAAATGAAAAACAAAGAAAAATCAAATCAAATGAGATGAAACTCTCAAGTGAATTCTTCTCTTTATAGTTGCCTATAACAACAAAGATAAGGTGTCACCTTGAAGCCATCTCAAATGACGTCATCTTCTTTATTACGTTATAAATATCAAAATCTATCTAAAATATATAGATGTACATATTTTTATATAGTGCATGCATTTGTAGCATGATAGCGCTGCACTTTACCATCCATTGCAACAACATTGACCTAACAAGGTGTAGCTTACTTACCTAAGGAAGGGTGTCTCAAAGCGCTCCCTCGCATGATAACAAATCTTGTCCCAATGAGGATATCCATGGTCGTTGTCACTCAAGTTCCAACTTCCAAGTCAAGTTGTCGCAACCTAACTTTTTGATTTTTTCTCTCTATCGTGTTTTGAAACACGGAATCCGGAAAAAGTATACCCGGATTGGTATAGAAAGAAAGGAAAAGCTAAAAGTTAGGAAGACTATGGAAGTAAGCCCTGAATGAACCGGAATATGGAGCGGAACGGATATCGGAAACGAATCCGGTCTAGTCCCATGACCGGAGAAACGGATCCGGGATCTGTGCCCAGAAAATCAGAAAAAAGTAATGATTAGGTTTCCAGGGTACAAAAGAGACTGCTTTAGGGTTTAGGCTATCATTTGCACCTGGGAGCGCTCGCGTACTTGCCCCGCTCTTAGTGATTTCTCTCTGTGAGAGTATGTGGGAGAACAAAATGTAAAGGTTAGACTAGTTACTTAGTAATCTAGATAAGTATTTAGATAAGGGTAAAATTTTTGGTTTCCCCTAAAGGAAATTCAAAGTATTACCGAAATTATCGTTTAGAACAATTAGATGATTGCTTAAACGATAATCCTCTTAAGGAGGAACTCAAAGTTTCCCATTTTTCCCAAAAACCGGAACCGGATTAGAGGCCGGTAATCATTCTGGGATCATCAGGATCAACGGGAAAAGTAACCAGGAACAAACCGGAAGCCAACGGACACCCTACCGGAACCCAATCAGTTCACACGTGGGTCAAACGGATCTACCAAAAGAGACAGGGAACCATTCAACGGTCAGATTTTCCGGGATTACTGAGGAACAGCTACTTACGGAACGGCTAGTCTCGGTGGTGAGGAAAGTGGGAAAGTATAAAACCCAGGGTTAGGATACCCTGGTCCTCACTTGTTCTTTGTTAATTTGTGGCGTTGTGAGCTTTGAAGTGTTGAAATTCTGGATGAGTGATTTAGAAGAGATTTCCTGTTTTCCAGTTTGGTTTCGCGGAAAGCAACTAGAGGTTAGAAGGGCGAGTTCTGAAGTTAGCGAGTGAGGGAGAGAAAAGGGTCCTAGAGTTCTTGCTGCCCATCCTATATCCGGAAAGGCCAAATCGGATCACAGTGATTTGGGCCAATACTATCTTCGGAGCACTTAGTGGGGATAGGAAAGTATGTTGGGCGAGGATAGAGAGGAATTTGGTGAGCAAAATGGTTTCCACTTTGAGGAATACCAAGGCCACCACCATCAGCCCATTCCTCTTTCATCTCTATAGGAGTCATGAGGAGTGCGGAAAAAGCGCTCTACAAGGCACAGTTTGTGATGTTGAAACTCAACATCCCTAATCCTGAAGAGCAGGTAGCTGAGGAAAGGAAAGAGGGCCCGGATGAGGAATCCGGGAGAGAGTCGTCAGAGAGGAGGAAAGTATCCTTTGAAAGGAAGAAAGACTCGGGGAGGATTTCCGCCTCAGAGAAGATGAAAGGACCCCAAGAGGAAGAGAGGAATTCCTGAAAATTAGAAACGGGAGGAGGAGATCTATTTGGGAGGGTTATAGAGGATTTGAAGAAGATTCGAGAGGAAAGGGACACCAAGAAGAGAGGAATAGTCCGGAATGTATGCGTATTATTAGGAGGGATCGAAGTGTCCGAGATCGGAGAAAAGATTGAGAGTCTGATGCAGGAAAAGGACTCCCAAAAGTGGAAAACCCGGATCCGGGGTCTGATCAAGAAGAATGAGTTTCTCCGTCGTGACATGGAGAGGAAATCCAAGGAAGAACTGGATTCGAGGAAGTTTTCCTTGAAGGCAGAGGAAACACTCCAGCGGATCCGGGTGTTCGTGGAGAATGTTGGAGACGTGGTGAACAAGGCCAAGCTCTTTGATGAAGAAATTCACAAGGGAGGCCTGAACGCAGATGCGAAGGCAGTGGTTATCTTGGCGGAGTATTCCGAAACCATGGAGAAGGTCATATATGAAATCCGGGATGTCCTCACAACGTTCGGCAAGGGCCCGGATTTGCACGGGCAAGTGAAGATTAGCCCAAGGAAGGAGGAAACTCCGAAGTTCAAGACTCTAGCAAAGCCCAAGGCAAGAGCGGAAGAGGAAGAGTCGACACCAAGGAGTAGCTCAGCCATGGAGACAGATACCGGGAAGAGGCCCACATCCCGTCCTAGAAGTCGAGAGTGGAAACGCCTCGAAGTACTGAGTCGCCATTTGCAACACCATCCAACACTTCAAAGGGGAAGACTCCAAGCAAGAAGGAAAGAGAGGAGTCCCCCATCCAGTAATCAGAGGAGGATAAGTCGCCTGATAACTCGGAAGAGGAGGAAGATAAGACGGGACTGGAAATCGAATCCGGGTCAGATGTGGAATCGGATCCCATCTCCATCTCTCCCAAGAGCTTCAAGAAGACGGCTCCGACTCCTTCAAAGGTGAAGGTACCATCTGGCTATACACCTTTGGCAAGTAGGAAGCAGCCACATAGGAAGGGATCCGCGAAGTTCGAGGAACCTTCTCTAAAACGGCCGAAGATTTAGGTAGGAAGATAATTTGTAGTAATATAGGCTTTTAAAGATTTGAGATCTTAGTTTTGCTATGTAGGAAGCTACTAGTTAGGTGCTTTTGACTTGGAGGCTTTTAGTGGTCTAGATCCGAAACTTACAGATTTGAGATCCGTTTTTTACGGGAATTACCGCGTTATAGTTCACGCGGTTTAGGATGAAAAGTTCATGCGGTTTGAAGGAGGAATGACACTTGTCACCCTCTGGTCCTTAGCTTTATCCCTTGGGGTCTTGTAGGAGGCCCAAGTGGTTAGTATTTTAGGGGCTCAAAGTGATTTGAGGTCCCGGGTGTTTTCCTATGTTTGTTTTTCCACATTGCAAGTTGAATTCAGATTTTCCACTTCACAAGCGTTGGTTTGAGCAGGCTCAGTTCTGTGTGGTCATACTAGCATTGTTTGCATCTTTGTTAGTAGGGAAAGCTGGAGTTCTACGTAGTGGAGCAAAATAGGTAGCCCCCGGATTCTGTCGGGATCCGGTTTCGGGAGAAGTAGAGGGTTTTGCTTAGGAAATCTTGTGTACTAAGAGGAAAGTCTAGCAATTGAGGTTCTTTGGATTCTCTTGAGTGGGATAGCCATTCTTATACTAGGTGAATTCCTTGAGGAGAAGGATAAGTGCTGGTCGACTTCTGATGAGGTTTCACTGTATCCGGGAGAAAGGAACCGGAAGTCTGTTAGGATCTTTTAGTTATCAAGATAGCAAACCCAACTCCTAAGATTCGGTCCGAGTAGATCCGTCGTTGTAGCATTGGGAGGATAGTGGGGGTTTTCTGAGTGACCTACGGGCGTGGATTAGTTTCCAGACCCGTTGTGAGGAGGAATCCGCATCATATGTTGCGTATGTGTTGTTTATAGTGGAACTTCAACCACTTTAATCCCTAGAAGGGTAGGATTTACATGTCCAGCCTCAATCCAAGAGCGGAACCCTCCGGCAAAGAGGTTAAATTCCAATTTAGTCACTTTAGTTACGAAAGACGGATCCGGACTTGGAAGAGGTGCAGTGAGGATACTTCCTCTGGTTCCGCATCCGGGTACGAGGAAACTAGTTCAATTCAAGAAGAGTCCACTGTGAGGATATTATTCTGGATTGATACGGTTGAGAAGAAGTGGTCGGTTTATAAGGAAGAGAAGTCTGGGAATCCGGGTGTAGAAAGGAGGATTTCAGATTTGCCTTCCGGTTTTGTTGGCCTTGGGGTTGTTTTCCGCATCCCTAACTGGTCCATTTTCCGGAAACTACAAGTAAAAATCCTGTGGGAACGATACACGAGTCACTTTGGATGTTTTACCTCAATTTAACACCTAATTAGTGGGTTTGTGCTTCTCTGTGCTACGACAAAGTACGCGAGGGTGTTGTGAGTTTCTGTGTTTTGTAAGAGTGAAGGTGTTTGTGAGGGTGTAAGCTTTTGTAAATTTGTTTTCTTCTACGCGGGTGATTGAGTTTCCTTTGCGACTGAGTGTGGAGAGGAATTGGTTGCGTATCTTTGAGAGCGGCCGATTGAGGACGAGTGAGCGTTGTGAGAATCTGCGTGAAGATTGGCACAGGAGATAACTCGGTTGAGACTGAAAAAACGAGTTGTGAGGAATCGGGACGTGCGGCCAGGAGAGAAGTAAGGTAGTGATTTGGAGAGGAGACGGATGCCACAGTTAAAGCGTGGTAGAAATCAGGGACAGACGAGTACACACAAAATAGAAATCAGGGTGAGAAAGGTGGCGCCTTTAGAGCCTAGTAGCGAGCGGGAGAGAGAGGAGTTAATAGAAGACCTCTCCGCCATGGGATGTTCGGGTTTCTTTGGAAAACCTTGGGGCTTCCGGAGTGAAGCTATAGTTAGGGAGCTCATAGAAGGAGCCCCTAACTAGTTTGATAACTCTCTTCGACCGGCTCCGCCCATGTGGACGCGGGAAATTTGGAGGAGAGTTTATGACTTTAAAGAAAGCGGTACAACGCAGGCCAGCCGGAAAGGAGACTTTGTGCACGGGAAGTTCAGGGGAGTGGCCAACCCCAAAGACGGATTCGCCATCGAAGTTTGTGTCAACGCGCGACACCAGCGGTTGCTCGAATTTCTAGTGCCCATTCTACATCCGGAAAAACCTACCTGGATGACCTCTACGATCGGGAATGCTATTTTTGGAACCCTGAGTGGGGAAAAGAGGATGGATTGGGCGGGCTACATTCACACGCTAATGAATGTCCTGGTCTCAAATGTGGGAAAGAATAGGGCTACTCCGGTATGCCCCTACCTTTTCCACCTATACAAGGACCAGAATCTCCTGACTTCAGAGGAGAACAAGGAGTGGAGAGCTCAAATGGCTCTCCGGACGTGCGGTGGACCGGATGAAGAATTCGAGACGGAACCGGATAACCTGAAACCGGAGGGTGGAAACCCTAAGAAGAGGGCTTGGGAAGAGGAAGAAGAAGAGGAGGAAGAAGAAGCCCCTCTCAACCGAAGAAGGACCAAGCGGACGCCCAATTTAAGGGGGTCTCTTCAGTGCCTCCCAAGGACAAAGGGCCAGAACTAAGGGAGCCGGTTGTTCCGAAGAAGTAGGAGCCAGTGGAGGTGGTCAAGCAGAGACCTGCTCTAGTGTCTCAGATGACGGACCTGATAGGTCCGTATAACGACCTAATCCGGATTCTCAGTGCAGTGAGAGCGGATTGAGAGATCAAGACCACTACGCTTCGTGAAGTGGCGGACTTGGTGGAAAGTACTCCAACTAATGCGCTACCGGAAGTTGTGGTGAACTGCATCAGCAACCCTGACGATGTTCGGGAATTAAAAGAAAGGTTGCTGAAGCAGAACATCAACCAGTGGGAGACAGATGAGCAGGTGATTTGGTTACAAGGGGAGATCCAAGCCTTCCGGAAAGACTTGGATACCAGTCGCGACCAGGTGAAGGCTGCGATGTCTCTGCAAGAAGAGACCAAGGCGTCAATCGACCAGATGACAACAGTAGTAGGGGCATTCAGTGACGTGATGGCAAAGGCCAAGCTTTTTGATGAGGGAATGCACAAGGATCAGAAACCTTCTGGTACCCACATTGCTTGCATCTTAGCTGACTTTTCCGGAGAGGTAGAAGAGACCATGAAGGAATTCCGGAAAGATGCAAAAGGGTTGGAAGACAACATCCGGAAGTTCCAGAGTAGATTCGTCTCTCTATCCGGGATTTCAATCCCGGATGAGTTCGATAATGTGGAAATCCTGGATGGGAAGTTTGAGACTCCAGTCTCAAAGGAGAAGGAGGGAGGAAGAACTTCCACTTCAGTGGCTCCGCGGGTAATGACAGGGGTGACTTCCCCTGTAGAACCGGAACGAGTTCCGGAAGGGGGGATAAGAGTAAAAACTTGAGTGAACTCTCCCCTATAGCTACTCCAGATAGTGGTGGACCCCCTTAGGATGAGTAGGTAGTTAGGAATTTAGAGATAGGAAATTTTGTTAGATCGGACCTTATCCCAGAAAGATAGGAAAAGTTCAGATCTAAAAATCTCGGCCAGATCAGTGCCGGATTTCCGAAGACACTTTTTGTAAATTTTGTATATAATTTGAGTCTCAAGACTGAGACGGGGAGTTCTTCTTCTTGCATATGCTGTCTCCTTTGTATTTTCTATTGTTTTCCTTGTCTTCCCAAGGACTGGCCGGATAAGGGAGGGAGAGATTGAGTATAGATGAGTATATTGTGAGAGAAGCTTCTCCCCTTGGTGTCTTCTTGTGATTGTATGTGTATGTGGACAAGTTGTAAGTGTTGGGAGTGAATCAAGACACCTCAATAGGTTTAGAGTTCATTATTCCGGGTGAGATAGCCAGTGCTAGGCTAGGTAGTAAGAGAGAGGATTCTCAAACTATGCTAGAGCTACCAGATAAGATATCTGGATTAGCCTCTGATCACTTGAGAGGTCTTGCCATCTGAAGAAGTAAACAGATGAACTGTAGATTGTACTGGTACGGGCGGACACACTTGTAGCCACCTTAGTTTCGCACGGATTTGAGGAGACAGTAAGGTTGTTGTAGTTGGTGAGGATCGTACGGGGGATTTTTGTGTGACCTACAGACTGGGATCATTCCTAGTTTGTTGTGAAAGATCAAACTAGATCTTGTTAAGATAGGAAGATAGATTAGCGGAGTGAATCTTCTGTCACTATAAAGACCGGAAGGAGAAGAAAGCCTACCTCTCTGAGAACAAGTGGCAGACCCCTCTGAAGTACCAACAGAGGTTAAACAAAACCGGAATAGAAACTGAGGAAAATGAGTTTCTCAGATGAAGTGATAATGATCCAGTCGAAAGTGTGAGTTCCGGTTGGGTTCTTGTTGGTTGTGCAAATGGATTTTAATTCGGATCAGGTATCAGCATAGACCGGATCAGCCTACGGTAATAGAAAGGAATTGTCCAGTATTTTGGGAAAAGGGTAGACAGTGAGAAAGAAGAATATTTGAATTGAGAATTTTCCTCAAACCGCCTAGTAACACGAAATGCTTCACAGAGTCTCTTGGGTTCGATCTTTAGAGTCACTTTGTTATGCTTTAAAGAGGTTTTTGTGAACATAATAGGGAATTTCACTTATCCTGTGCTGCGACATGGCAAAAATCTGGCGTTGCTGTCGGGGACTCTAAAGCTGTTAGTGTTATTTTGAACCGGAAAAGAAGCAAAGTCAGTAATTATTAACCCCTCTGTTGATTTTTTGGGAAATTGGAGATCGAATTGTTGCAGAAACCGGAATCCTAACTAATGAAAAGAGCAGCAGTGTCGAAAAGGAAGTCAAAGCGAATCAGGAAGAACCAGCAAGCCGAGGAATCGTCGAGACCGGATCTTAGTGATCAGGAAACAACGGATCGAGAAGATAATCCGGTGTTGGTGGGGAGACCTGACGAAGCGGAACCTAGATCTGCTTCTACACCTCCAAATTCAGAACCAGATCTAGGACCAGAAGGAGAAGAAGATCCATTCCTAGAAAGGGAGTGCTATATGGTTCGCCTGAAGTATAAGCGCTTTAAGGGGGACAGAGATCAAGATGCGGATGACTGGATGTGCGAGTTCGAAGCAACTACAGTGGCAAATCAGGATAATGAAGCGGCCAAACGACATATTTTTCAAGGTCTGCTAAAAGGAGAGGCGCTGCAATGGTACCAAGATATTCCGCACCTTATCCGAAATAATTGGGACTAGCTTTGAACGGAATTTCTTCAAGCATTCCGAGAAACGGGAGGAGAAGCCAAAGTTCTAGGAAGACTAAGTACGATGACTATGAGGTCATCCGAATTTGTACGAAAGTATGGACATCGGGTAAAAGCTCTGATCCTAAAGCTAACAACGGAAATTGCTCCTAGTTTGCAGATAGAATGGTATGTGGCTGGACTACCAGAATCCATAGGATTCCTAATCCGGTAGGCTAGACCAAGAACACTCCAGGAAGTGATTGATGTTGCCACCAATTATGAAAATTCGGCGCAGTCTCTCCGGAAGTCTTTGAGGAGAAGTGAGAAGAGAGACAAAGGAAAGAAGAAGGAGCGTGATCGAAGGTCGAAGAACCGGAAGAGGATTTCTGATTTGGATAGTAGCTCCGAGAGCTCTGAACCCGAAGAGTCGGATTCCAGTTCTTCGAGCTCTGACACAGAAAGGAGTGTTTCACCTCCAAGAAGAGCGTTGAAATCCAAGGGTATGCGCGAGAAGGCTGTTGTCAAAGTCAAGACGGAGGATCCGGATTCTAAGAAGATGATAAAGAGTATCCAATAGTCTTTGGAGGCCATCAAAGTAAATCTCGCGGAAAATCGGAAGCCGAGACGGATCGTCCCTACTTCCAGGGCAAATGTATGGTGCGGAAGATGTGGAGAACCAGGTCACTATCCTAGTGAGTGTCAGCGAGCCACTCACAAGGCAGTACATTATATATACCCAGAAGAGGAGGAGATCTACTACACTATAGGAGGTGATGAAGAAGAAGAAGTTTACCAAGTGCAGTCGACATACGAGAGAGGAAAAGGAATTGCGATTCCG
The DNA here is from genome assembly GCA_950106755.1 of Climacium dendroides. Lineage (NCBI taxonomy): Eukaryota > Viridiplantae > Streptophyta > Bryopsida > Hypnales > Climaciaceae > Climacium > Climacium dendroides. The sequence continues at coordinate 24,446,405 of OX467088.1, forward strand.
ATGCGGTCCAACCCGTTGAACTAGAATTTCTTGCCTGGACCAAGTCAAGGATTGATAATGCATCAACCTATCCAAACCACAAGTTGGTTATCCACAGCCACGACTAGCTTGTGGTCTCCGGTAGGTGCGAAGGAGTAAGAAAAGACTCCTTGATGACTTCGTTTCGTTGTCGAATGCTCTCGGAATGCCGGTCAATGCCGTGGTAATTTCGATAAGTGTTCAATTTCCGAGGAATCTGGCCGGTTCCGATACTTCCCGCTATCAAAATGTCGCGAAACTTGGTGGAGCGCATTATTAGCATAAACCAAGCTAGTCTAATTTTTAGTGAGAATTTAGTGTACCCTAGGCAATTTCCAAGAAATTCCCGATGGAGGTTAGGTATAGTTGACCGCCCACAAGAGGATCTTCTGCAAGTCAGAAAATGTCGGGAATTTTCTAGTGGCATCTCATAGCGTTGCTTGGAATGTGTGTAGGTCTGATTAGCACCTGACACACTCAGTCGATGAAGGTCGTGAATGCTCCTTCCTTAGAGCCGTTGGTAAAACAGGGAATCTTCTGATGGCGAGGGAATCTTGACGAACCGGATTCGCATTTGAACTCCTGGCCGGGAAGTTACCTAGGACACCCTCCTGGCCCCCGTAGATTCCTCCCTGACGCCCATCTTCGGCTGCGGCACCTACATGCTAACAATTGGGGTTTTTACGAATTTGATGATCTAATGGGGAATTTGAAACCTAACTCTAAGATCCAACCTATAGGCCTTGCTGTGGATCTCTCGGCCTGACCTAGTGTGAATTGCCACATTCATAGGGTTAACAGCCCTTAAGGGGTTGTTTGGCTCAACTTGCCAATTCTGCCTCTAATGATGGTTCTTGGCTACTCTCAGACTGGAAATGGGGGAGATCTACATATAAAATCCAAACTAGACCAAATACTACAGTGGGTATGTCACAACCCTATTTCGGTTCTATACTCTTTTTATGGGGTTTTGCATGTTTTTATCTATTCTAAATCGCGGTTTAAAACAAAAGAAAATGTATGAGTCCCAAGTGACGGCTTGGGAGCTCACATGGGGTTGTTGACAGTCCGCCAAATGGAAGAAAGCGCACTATGCCTATCAATTCTCCTTCTCCATTGAAATCTTGTCGTAGGTCGACATCACCCCAAGATCGCTCTGGGATGAATCCTGATATACAACGAAAGCTCTATGATGAACAAATGGATGTGCTGCCCACCCTTGAGGTATGGGAGTTTTCATGTCTTGATTTTGCTATGGAACTTTTGTTTTTCAACTAAATAGGATTGCAAATTTCTGATTTCAATGGACTTGGTAGGGCAGAGACATTGTGGCGAAGTTTGTAGCTAAAGGCAATAATAATTCGGAGGGTTTGCCACTTGTGAATGCCAATTTGAAAAAGGGGCCTACAACACCAAGGGTTCTTCAATCTCATTTGCCTCGATGCAGTTCACTTGGAGTTGCACCATGCCAATCGAAGACACATGATACTATTCTTAAATCGTTTTTTTTTACTCGCAAACTATGGGATGCTTGGGAAGAGAGATACTTGGCTGCACAAAGGTGGGAGATTATGAAGTCATACTCCCATAAAACTAATGAGTACAGTCGAGGACCGAAAATATATGCGGTAGTAGAGAAGTTGAAGAAGTTGGAGGAGCTGAAGAGTAAATCACACTCATAGTATGTAGTTTGAAATCCATGGAGGACATCCCACTCTCCCCATTATAGTCACATAGAATTTGGGTGTATCACTCAACTAGTATAGAGTGATTTAGAACTCATGAATATTTGGCGCTATGCTATTTTGTAGCAAATGACCAAAATTAAGTTGCTAAGAGCACTAGGAATCATAAATTGTTCCAGTCTTGCTAGTGAAGTACATCTTCGTAGACTATTTGGAAATTGAATATCTTGGTCTAAAGCGACAATCTAGTCTTGGAGCTGTTTAAATCAACAGCATAGACAAACTTAGGGAATGTAAAAGCGCGGAAATTGTAGAACCAGACTCTGGTGTCCTCCTTGAGAAGTACCCTTATAAACTGCATTCTGGGCAGTGCGGTGTGTGAGAGTATTTCTCAAGGAGAATACTAGAGTACAGTTCTATAATTTCCATGCATTTCATTCTTTGAATTCATCTTCGTTGTTGATTTGAACAGTTTCAAGACTTTACTGTCACCAAGTCTTCATTATGTAGGTGCTATAGCCGACAGTATTTATAGAACCGCTCAACAAACAATTGGATTTAGGGTTTTAGAAATCAATCGTAAATTTCGTTTTGCAATGTAATCATCCAATACGTGTATATTTGATGATGTTTTCTTCTAATAATAATGTATACCGCAATATTTGCATGGTACTTTTGAATTCTTTATATACAAACATGTTTTGGATGTCATTGCATTGCTTTTTACGTGTTTACAGGTCTCAAACTCTTCTTTGTTTATCAGTTGCATGGCTCCAAAAATTACCATATCATTGAAAAAAGACTCATTTCACTAGAAAACTCTCAAAATAATGAATATGATGTTTAAAGGACCAACATGCATTTTTTGGCCATATAGAAATTTTGGGTAGGTACATGTGATTGGAAATTTGCATATTTTGGGCTGAAATTTTAATTAAAGGTGGGGACGAGGAGTATCTTCATGTGTACTAAATTTCATAATATTTGGAAATATGAGTCAAAAGTTATGGCCTAATATGTTACTTTTTTTCGTAACTAGGCAGTCCGGGCAGATTAAAAAAATACCTTTTTTCAAAAACAAAAATTTGAAATTGGTTTTCTACATTTATATACACGTAGAAAGCTTTGAATCATATTTCAATCAATGAGTCAAAAGTTATGAGGTTTTTTAGTTTGCGGGCAGTTATGGATTCTCTACTATAAAAAAAACTTTGAAGTTTATTTCACTCAATTTTCAATATTTTTGGAAAAAAATAAAACCCTAGGAGATTGTGTGGAAGTACGCAACGTCCAGAAATTCAAAAAAAATATAGAAAATTAAGATAAAGTAGCAGAAAGCTTTTCAACTTTTGTATAAGTATAGGAAATTAGTGATGCAAACATAGAAGTAGAAAATAGTGATTAGCTAGAGTACCTAAAACTCTAATTAGGATTACAGAACTATCCGGAGCCAATATCCGGATACTGGAAAGTTCCGGAAATAGAAGGACCCACCGCCTACTTCCGGCCAAGGAACGTCCGGAAACAAGAACGCGGCCGAGAACTTAGAACCCCCGACAGTATTTAAACACCACTTCTCCCCATTCTCCCATTCTCCCCATTTTTTCTTCGCGTCTTTCCGAGCCCGCTTAGAAGAGTGAAAGAGTGGTGAGTTAGGCCGTGTTAAGGATAAAGAACTTGTTAGAATGGTGGTAGCTATTTTGGAAGCCCGAAAGGCAACGGTGGCAGCCCGGATGGTCTATCCGGTTATTCCCACCCAGTCGGAACGTCTTCGGAAGTTAAAGGATGATCTAACCTAGATGGATTGTCTTGGATTATTAGGAGACCCTGGAGCATCCGTAGTGAGGAATTGATTGAGGAATTCATTTCCGGAGTGCCCAATCAGTTCATACTAACCATCTGGGGCCGTCCGAAAGCTTGGTCTCCGGAAATATGGGCGGAGGTCTATTTCACGACCAACAAGGGATCCGGATGGGCCGGTCGGGCGGACAAGCACGCAATAGATAGGTTTCAAAACCCGGCAGATTCGAAAGAAGGATACGCAGCTGGTGATTGCGTGAACCCCCAGGATCAACAATTGTTGGAGTTTCTGGTTCCTATTCTCTATCGGGAAAAGCCGATTCATATAACGGTTACCATGGCCAATACGATTTTTGGAGCATTACGAGATAAGGTGAACCCACCTCCAAGATCCATAGCATGGGGATCTCTCATCTACAGCCTTGTCGATAAGCTAGCCAGAAATATAGCAACCCAGAAGGCTAGCCCTATTAGTCCGTATCTCTTCCACCTCTATCATTCCCAGGAAACACTGAGAGAGCCGGAGCAAATAGTTTATTGGAAGGAAGAGAACCTACTCAAATACGGGCTCAAGACGAATGACAGGCCAGAGGAGGAAGAAGAAGAAGAAGAGGAGGAGGAGGAGAAACCGGGTCCAACGCCTGGATCTCCGGATACTACTGGAACGCACCGAAAGAGTACGGATCTGGACTCATGAGGGAAAAGTAAGGCGGAAGGGTCGAGCCGGGAGCTGGTTCCGGCAGCAAACCCCTTCGAAGCCACCATCAATTGGTTACGGGTCACCAAGGTGTCGAATGAGAGGATGGCAGCCCTAATCAAGGACGTGATGGAAAAGTTAGGCGTGAAGGAAGAAGCCCAAGTGTTGAACGCCATCGACCGAAGACCAGAACCGGATGAAATCCGGAAACTGACGGAGTAAAACCAGATCCTAATGGAACGGATTTTGACCCTAGAGGAGCAAAACCACGTGATGGAGCAGGAGCAGAATAACTTTCAGGACCAGGCTGGATGGGCAGAAGGAGAGATGCATGCTGCAAACAAGAGGGCGGCGGATGCTATAGACTTGGTCCGGAACCTAAAGGAGATGGTTACCTTGCCGGCCGACACAATCACCAAGGCTCATCTCTGGAATTCTCGGATGGTCCAAGAGGGGCACATTGCTGGAACCAAGGTCGTCAATATTTTGGTTGACTTTGAAGTCCGGATTGAGAATTTGTTGAAGGAAATGCGTCAATTGGTCAGAAACCTAGACCCGCTCTTAAGTTTGAACCATGACATGTTCGGTGAGGAGCTAGCAGGTACGGAATTTCAAAAGATTCCAGCTCAGCCTCATCCGACACCCCAGTCAGAGAAAGGATCTGGATCATCCAAGAGTGCAAAGAAGAAGCTGGACCCGCTGAGGACTCCGACGTCTACTCCAACCCGGACAAATCTGCTTTCCGGATGACCACAATCGGTTGTGAACATGTTTCCGCCAATTCCCGAAGCAGTCCCGATCGGGCTAGTTCCACCGGGAGGTATACTGAATCCGGCTTGTTCTGATCCGGAACAATTCGGACACATGAAGCAGAACACACCTCCCAAACCAAAAGGACCGGAATTCGTGGATCTGACGAAGACCAAAAAGTCGCTGCGAAACACCGGGAAGACCACTGCACCGTTGGAAATTGACGTTGATGAGGAGGACTCCGTAGAGACCCATTCCCGGACGGATGATGAATCGGAGGGAGAATCAGATCCACATGCAGCGAGGACCCGAAACGCAAGCAAGGGCACGCCAAAGCTGAGTCGCAAGTCAGGAGTAGCGGCAGCCAAGGGTGGAACTTCAGCGAAGAAGGCCCGGAAGGGCAAAATTCTAGTCATTTACTTAGAATTTTAGTCGGATAGCCAGTTCCGGAACGGGAAACCTAGATGTGGGGCCCGGTTCCGGACCTTTAGATGTTAACATCTTTCCGGTTTCCCCGGAATGGTCAGTAGGACTGTTGGCCGGGGGTTTTGCTTTGTAGTTTTGGCCGTTGGCCAGGTTTTGTGTGGGCCGTTGAGCCACTTTTTGTTGGTTTTTAAGGACAGACCAGTTTGTTGGCCTGTCATTCCTTTCCTTGTCATTTAATCTGAGCATCCAAGAGAGCACCTTGTGGATCATTCTCTTGTGTATCGCATTCTTGATTACTTGTGTGTTGGTGTGTAAGTGAGAGTATGCAAGGGAGGAGTCCGAATTCTCGGGCAACCAGATCAGGCTAAGTGCGTTTTTACAGAGGAGTTTTGGATTTGCGAGTGAGGAGCTGTGCGTGGTACCTTTAAATTGCTGGAACGGTGATCCGGTGGAGACCCAGGAGTGGTCCGGAAGCTAGTCTGGAAGCCGAAGAGTGGTTCCATGCGGAAGTCAACAGTTGCCAAGAGGAACATTTCCAACCACCGGAAGGTCTACCAACCTTAGGCGCGATTGAGAACTAGGATGTCATTCCCTTAGTCCCAGAAGTCTGTGATCCGTCGTTGTAGTAAGGAGGGTTAGTGTATCCCTGTGTGACCTACTTTCCAGATCAACAAATCCGGAATGTTGTAAGGGCTACATCCGCTTTGTTCAACCGGATAATGTCTTAGGTTTTGTTTTGTTGACTTTTATATTTTAGGATTCAGAGTCGTGAAGTCCCCTATCCCTCGGAAAGATCAAGTGCAGACCCTCTGAGGGTAAAACAGAGGTACCAAAAACCAGTGTGACGGATAGATTGGACGCAGAAATCTAGAATAAAATCAATTCCAGACTAGAATCCAAAAGTGAGAGTAGTTCTAGAAGATAGTAGCGAGAAAGGGCGTCTAATGGGATAATTAAAAACGAATCTTTCCAAAATCCAGAGACCTAAAATTAAAATAACATCTAGAATCTCCTAGGACGATAATTTGAATCATGACACCTAAATTACACGTATGACAAATTGATTATTACAACATTACAACCATTGGGATTGGCATTTTTTAATTCCATAATTAAATTCTTAACAATTCAATATGTTAAATCACTCTCTACTTCTTTCTACTTACTATTTTTTCCTATATGTTGTACAATTCCAAATGATGTGAAATTTTTTGAGCATATAGCCATCTTGTTTAGGAAACTGAATTCCACCATTTTCAACATTTTTTCACTGAAAAGTGAGCTTGCAATTTCATTGAAAAGTGAGCTTGTAAAGTGCAGCTGCCCGATTTTTTGTAGGATTGAAAAAATGATTTTGATGAATTTGAATGTTTATATCTTTTGATCCACAGGGTGGAATATTCTGAAATTTTTACCACATGTTAAAACATTATACTACAAGATCCTCAGGAAAGCTTGTTACAGTGTCTCGAAGCTTTGTATAAGTTCCCTCAACTAACTGAAAAAAACGGAAGACTGAAATGTTAGAGCTGTTCCTCGGAAAAGAAAGCAGCTCAAAAGAAACCTAAGTCAATAGTCTCCAATAGGCCAAATTGATGCGATTGAGGATTTGAGCACTCATTTCAAAATCATTTGGTCCTAGTGGTACCCCAGGTACAGCTGGCATAGTGTCATAAGCTAAATCAGCAGGAATAATAAGAGAGGGACCATTATATATTTGACCTTTTTGCAAGCTCAAAGCCTGTATCAAAGTTGCAACATAAGGGTTTCGGGAATATGGGTTACGATTGGTCGCATTACGTGCTGGCTGCTGCCGCCGAAGTGCTGCCCCAGGTGCATCCTGCCACCTCTCGATTAAGATACTTTCTGCAACTCGGTCGACAAATGCAATAATCACCACACGTGTCTTGCCTTGGCTATCTTCTATCCAATATTTAGCATCCAGCTGCAACTGTGCAAGTGACTCGGACACGCCAATCTCAAAAACTACAGTAGGCCGATCTGATTCCATGATGCGAGTGAACGGCTTGTAAGAATTATCACCCTCCTTATCTCTGCGAGAACCTTTGCATCGGCTTGATTTGAGCGGTACAAGAGATAAATCATCAGCGGTTCGAGTCTCAACCAATCTCATAAAAAATCTGTCGAACAAGCCTGCACACATTTCATGCTTTACACCAGCCATGAATTTCATGATCAATATCTCCTCCTCAGAATCATAGAGAATAGTCATTTTAGGAACGTCCCTCCGGATCCTGTCAATGGCCTCAATATCGCTCCTCTTTACGTTACTAAATCCCAAGTATTGACCCCCCCCAACCTTCATGGCCGTATAGAAGTCCTCACAGATACGCTTGAAATCAAACAAGCTTCCAAAAGTATGCCGGTGATGAATCCCGTATTCGTCAAGAAGATTCCCGCCTGAAAAGTGCTGCATGTAACCCGAAGTCTCATCGGAAGCCTGGTAGGAATCCCCATTATACAACACCGCCATACCTCCTGCAGGCAGCAATAACAGTTCAGAAGGGGAACTTCGTCTGCGATTCCAAAACTGCTGCAATCCCAAATTCCTAACGCCCAACACATGATACCCTAGAACTCGATTCCAGAAATTTAAAGTGTCGCGGCAGCATGAAAGCGCACAGTGGAAGCGCTTATCACAGATTGCCAGATAATGCCATCCACTGCACAGATAACAAAACACCTGATTCACAGCAAGGAAAACCCTAACACACACACACACATACAATTGAAAGCATCACTCACTCACACAACACGAAGATAAGCTTCCGATAGTGGAAACAGTCACCCCTAACACCTTCCAACACCGAAGAGATTGCTGAAGCATGGAAGTGCGCAACACAACAAGACCTATCCCTGAGTAAAAAATCCAAACGACTAAATCAACACCAAGCTGAAGCCCCTCCAACCCAAAAAACAAAATCACCTAAATCTCAACTCCCTTCCCAAGCACCCAAACAACCAGCAGCAAAGTATCATCAGAACTTATAAACCCTACAGTCATCAAAACATAATCTCTCAATTACCAATCTGAGCTCCTGCAAAACAAAGCAAAAAGACCTGATGAAATGCTTTAGTTTCGGGGAGGAAGAAGAAGAATATGAAAACGGGAGAGGGAGAAAGAACAGGCAAAAAGAGAAAAATAACTTACTGGAAAGAGAATGCGAGGAGAAAGAATCCGTTGAGCAGCCTCCGCAAAGTCGACCACGAACCGCGAAGCGAGCAGCGGGATCACCGGACGAGACGCGGCAGGAGGAGCTCTTCCCCGAGCACACCCTAAATTGAAAACACAATCGGCTCCAGCTGCACTCTAATCCGAAACCTCCTGCACCCTAATCCGAAACCTCCTGCAACACCCTAATCCGAAACCTCCTGCAACACCCTAATCCGAAACCAGGCTGTGATTTTAAAAACTTGATCCAGTGAGCACCCAAATCGGTCCACTGATCGAACAACCACACACGCACCTTCAAACCCTCAACTAGAAGCCCACCCTGAAACTGTAGAGCCGCCCTCTAAGGCGCACCCTCAAACCCTACATCCGAAGTAGATTTCTCCGCCCACCCTACCAACACGATTGAAGAGAAACCGTCGCAAAACAAGCAGAGAAAGAAGAAATGCGGAAAAAACAAAGGCCGACCAGAATTAGGTCACGAAACCCTAGTTGCGCCTGAACAGCCGGTCACTTTCGCCATACCCGCAGCCACTCCTCCGATACCCTGAACCCTAGACCTGGCCAAGGCATGACCAAAACACTGCTGGGAAATCTAGTTTGTGTGCTAAAATTTTCAGACCAATCCAAGATGTACCAATTTTTTGTAAGCCAATCGAAGTTCAGAGGTTCAATTTGAGTTCACCAAATGCGTGTGCACAGACCAACAATATGAATCACAGCTTTATCAATACCAATGTGAGCAAATCAGACAATAATGTATCAAGCCAGCCAATTTCAGAAACCGAAGGAAGACATCATTCCCATTTGCTGCTTTCGGTACTTCCATTCAAATCATGCCTTCGTTCATGCTTGACTGTAACCATACAAGTGCGGGGTACAAAATCTCTGTCTGTTGAACCAAAAAAAAATCATGGTGTGTACTCACTCATCAACAAGAATGGGTCGCCTACATTCCTCTAAAAGATTATGTATAAACACTATCTCAGCCGTGTTTCTACTCTATTCTTGGGCTGGCTGGGAAGCCGCGCTCCAGGTCATTCATCAATGCGAATTGGTAACTAGGTTATCAACAGTCACTCCTGCACTCGCTTCCTGTGTCATCGTCACTTGCTACTGCCGCAGCCTAGCAAACACAAAGAGCAATGTCAGAAGAAACGTCAACTCTGGAAATTATCAAGCACTTGAATTCTTCAGAAAAATCACATCTCAACCTAATAGATTCCCTATTAGGTTCACACTAATTAATTATAATCGAATAGTACATTAGATAAACATGAAGATCGTGGTAAAATTAGTGTCAAGTTAATGAATGAATGTATGTAGAGTTAATAGTTGCCAGCGTAGTTGTTCAAGTTAATGCCAAGGACATGAACATCATAAGTTAAGTTTGCAACACTATTTGCATTACACTAGCATAAACTTACCATCAACTCAAAATGAGGACAATATGAATCTAATGTCTATCAATTTAACATTGAAAACTAAATAGGGGGAAAGAAAAAACTGAATTGAATTGTAAGTAGGGCATCCACCTGCCGAATAGCTCGCAAAGTAGCTGCGACGTTGGACTCTGACCGGTCGACCCACGTCCTTGGCCTTGGCACTGGGTTCGGGAGAATGGGAAACTGGTCATGACAATAGAAAAGAAGTGTGAGTGAAAAATCCATACAACAGCTAAAATACCTTCACCCAAAATATTACATTTTGAGCAGCAGAAATGTGGCTCAATTGGGAGTCATGCAAAATGTATACCGGGATTCTACTCGGTTCCAGTTGCAACGCCCCATTTTCACCCGCCCCTCTTGGACTGGTGGCAGGGACATTCTTAAGCTGCAAAAAGAAGACAAAGAAACGCCAGAAATGCAAAATGTAAATGCAGAATGTCCAGCATTTCAATGAACTCTAATATCCAACCTAAAAAAACAGAAAATTAACAGTCAACTTTTTGAAATTAACTTTAATAACACATTCCAGTTCTTCAAAAATGTAGGGTTTGGTTTCTTCCTTCTATTGATGCATTTTGTTACCTTCCTTGAAAGATTTTAAATGATTTAGTTGAACTTTTTTAGACATGGAAGTGACCATTTGGTCACTTAAGGATTGGCTTAGTCATGACACTAGAAATAAACATTCCTGTAAGCCATAGCAAAGTTTTTAAAAAAAAAAAAGTTTCAAAAACGACACTCTTTTCGAAATTTCCAAGGCGACAAACAAATGTTTGAAATCAAACTACCATCCAAAAGTTGACATCCATGGACGAAACAAACCCCACTAATGCACGTGGAGATACCAATTGATAGTTGCAGTCATTAGTGGACTCTAGGAAAAGCTAATAAAGTCAAGAATTTATACACAAAAAGAGCTCACGTTTTGATGAACAAATCCCCCAAAGACAAGATGCTCGTTCTCTTTGCACTTTCAAGTGAGCCACACGGGGACTTCCATGTGTTGAGTATTGATCACATTTAACCAAAAAAAATGCAATTGATTCTGGTGATAAAATATATATATATCAATGGAAAGAAGAAAGGAACAAGAATCGATGGTAAAGATATTTTGAACGAGTCACAATCATTATTTTCAAGTGATCTTCCTAATTTTACTTCAGAGTTCAAACCATAAAGATGTTCACAATGACTTATTATGATCAATCAATCAAGGCTTAAAACCTGTTGCTAACTGATTCCAAGAGAGGCAGATCACACAGTACCTTGTCTACATCACTTCCACCAGGACTCCTCTGCGGCGGCAAGAAGCTCCGAACCGAAACAGCTGCAGGAGCAGCAAGCTTGATATTAAGCGACGGGCTTCGCGAAACAGACGGCGAGTCTGCCAGAAACGGAGTAACAGGAGGCGGCTTCGGACTTCGTCTGTCCACAAAGTGGGACGGAGGCCTCATCAAGCCTTCCGCAACTCGTGGTGGTGACTCAGACGGTGACAACAGAGCACAAAAGGTGGGCAAACCCTTGGGAGACGAGCTGGCAGATGACGAGTACCCCTCCTCATCGGACATACGGGACACATGGGAATGGTACAGTGATCCTCTCTCTTGGAAATTTGGAGGAGAGTTTGAGGCGTGATCGACCTCAGGGGAGTTTCCTTCACTGTGAGCTCCATTGGTGCCTTCCCTCTCGTCCATGTCAGCTAATTGTAAAATGCTGGTGTGGATCTGAGTGGCGTTCTCTTTGGTCCAGAGACGTCGGCCTTTGGTGGGTGTGGTGACTGGGCTACTCGAGTTTTTCAAGTTAGGCTCATCGGTTAGGTTTAACTGGGGTTTCGAGGTTTTCAAGGGCTCATCGGTTAGGTTTACCTGGGGTTTTGCGGCATTTTCCACGGCAACTGCCTGCGCTCTTGCCTCTATTGAAGCGTCGATGGGTTGGGGCTTTGCGGTGTTTTCCACGGCTTCTGCCTGCGCTCTTGCCTCTATTGAAGCGTCGATGGGTTGGGGTTTTGCGGTGTTTTCCACGGCTTCTGCCTGCGCTCTTGCCTCTACTGAAGCGACGATGGGTTGGGGTTTTGTGGTATTTTCCACGGCTATTCCCTGCGCTCTTGCCTCTATTGAAGCGACGATGGGTTTCACTCTTACGGAGGGTCTGAAGGAATCGAGGAGGGAGACGGAGTCGTGGGACTGATAGCTTGGCTTCTCCGGAGGCTTGGGAGTGGGCTTGGTGGGCGACTTCTCGGAAAGCTTGTCAGAACGCCCGTAAAGACGCTTGGTGGGAGGGAGGGGGAGCTTGCTGCCAGGAGGCTTAGTGGGCGATTTATCAGAAAGCTTATCAGAACTCTTGTCAGAACGCCCGCGAGGAAGCTTGGGGGGAGACAGCCGGGGTAGCTTGCTATCAGGAAGTTTATTGGGCATCTTATCAGAGATGGTGTCGGAAGCCTTGTCTGGAAGCACGGCAGGGGGAGCACTGGGAGGCAGCGAAGGAAGCTTGTCATCGGAACTCTGATACGGAAGCTTATCAGAAAAAGTATCAGGCACCTCGTCAAGAGGAGGAGGAGGCAGCCTGTCAGGAGGACTACTAGGCAGACTACAAATTAGAGTATTAGGCAGTTTATCACGAGGACTACTAGGCACACTATCAATTAGATTACTAGGCAGCCTATTAGGAGAACTGCTAGGCAGACTATCGACTAGAGCATTAGGCAGTCTATCAGGAGGACTACTAGGCCGACTATCGACTAGAGTATTAGGCAGTCTTTCAGGAGGACTACTAGGCCGACTATCGAGTAGAGTATTAGGCAGTCTTTCAGGAGGACTACTAGGCCGACTATCGAGTAGAGTATTAGGCAGTCTTTCAGGAGGACTACTAGGCCGACTATCGAGTAGAGAACTAGGCAGTCTTTCAGGAGGACTACTAGGCCGACTATCGAGTAGAGAACTAGGCAGTCTTTCAGGAGGACTACTAGGCCGACTATCGAGTAGAGAACTAGGCAGACTATCAGGAAGAGTGATACGCAGCCTATCAGGAAGTCCAATAGAGAGATTGTGGGCAGGCTCCTCAGGAAGACTATAAGGAAACTTATCAGAGAGCGTATCCGAGAGATAATCAGGAGGTTTATCAGGAAGCCTATCAGGACTCATGTCAGGAAGCTCATCAGGACTCATATAAGGAAGCTTATCAGAGGGTAGAGCCTCCTCCTGAAAAACGCTGACAGCAACGATTGCAAGGCAATTCCCTGAATCATCTTCGTTAACACTCGCAACCGACGCCAGTTCAATACTTTCCTCCATAGAACCAGAGGCTTCATCAGACTGGCCACCTGAATCCTCCCATTCGCGCACGGTATCAAACCCTGTTCCAACTTCTCCAAGGCCCAATCTCTGCACGAATTCTTCATCCTCATCCTCATCCTGCTCCACCTCATCATCCATTTCAGGAGGCGTCTTCCGGTGCCCTTCCACATGGGCCTTTAACACAGAGTGGTTCAGAGACTCGTCATCCTCAGATTCCAAACCAAACCGGCTCTGATTGGAATCCACCTCCCAACGGGACCGGGACCCCGGTTCGGAGTCCAAGTCATCCGATCCCATGGTGGTCAATGCATCCACATAAAACTCTGCATCACTCGACTCGTCGTCTGATAAAACGTCCTCCATTGAGTTCACCACTCTGCGTTTCGCGGTTTCGCTGTCCTTGGAACTGATCTTCAGAGGCGCCAGAACTGGGCCTTGGGCTACTTGAGGCAGCCTTCTTTGCACTGGAGACCGAGGCTCCTCTGGGGACCGAGGACCGTCCGGGGTGAGCACCCCTTCTATGGGAATCTCAAACACATGGTCTAACCGCCGGGACCGGAGCTCGGGGGTGAAATCGCCTGTAAACCCTTCGAGATTCTCGAACAGGGCTGACGATAATCGTTCTCTGTTATTTCGAATATTTTCCGCAACATGTTCAGAAACCTTCAGTTGGTGCAGGGTTTAGGCTAATTTGCTGTGTGTGATTCATTGCAAAGATCAAATGTGTACGACAGCAAGAATTTCCACTGGGATGAAACTACTCCAGAAACACAAAAGAAAAAATCTTACCTGGGGAAAATCTTTGGGCCCGCATTGTCAGCAGCTGCAGTGGTTTTCCTCTGGTTCAGGTATGACAGTAAACAGAGGTTAGTGAATGACGGTACTGAGCCACAGGTGTCCAATCGATAAAAACTGCAAGACGTGAATCTGTTTTGGACAGGAGATCAAGGGAGAAAATCTGTGATTTGTCTTGGGACAAAACAGGTGGTCAAAACAACAATTTCAATGATCACTGCTTTTCCAGTATTTCAAAAGCAGAATTTGAGCTTGACAAGGAAGATTTGGGAATGCAATTAAAGACTGCAATCAAGAGGAAGTTACTAACTTTAAGTAACTACGTTAGAAAACAAGAGTTTATGTGCATGAGTCTGAAACATGGTGATTGATCTAGAAGGGTGAGATCAGGGTACTCACCAGTAATTCAGCTTCTCGATCTCGTCGTTGTTGCTCAGCCTTCATTACCAGAGAAGCAGCCCAGCTAATGCGAAAAAACGTCGGGTCTGTGTACCTCTTCACACAGGCACCTCGCCCAGCTTCATCGAATCTGGTCGGCAAACAGTATCATTTAATTACAAAACCCCAGCAAATAGTAAGGTTACTGAAACCGTTGGGGACCTGATCCTGTTCCCTGTTACCAACAACAACTCCTCTCTTCCAATACAAGTTGGTCTCCAATTCGCAACCGTTATGACCTGGCTAATAATGCCAATGGCCACTCATCGTTGAATGCGACTGGGTTTCTCTGCTGTCACTTCAATAGTGGTCTACAAACCCTCACTTTGAATGAAATATCCGATGCATTGAGTGACAAAACAGTTGATCTGAAGCGGGCATGGCTCTTGTAGTACCCAAAGTGATCTCTGCAGTGAGCTCTAGTACGTGATCTCCCGATGAAGGCACACTCATATATATTTTGATTAAATGCTTAAAATGACGCAATTGGTATCCTCTACCTTAATCTTTCAATAAAAGAGAACAAAAAGAATGCAGAACATGGTAAGGATATTGATTCTCAAACTCAAGGAAAGCCTCATACTTGTCAAGAAGAAACAGACGAGGTGGACCTCGACAGTCGTCGTAAAAGTTCCGAACAAAGCGAGGAAGCTCCCCTTGCGCACAAAGGTTTTGGTCTATTGGCAAAGGAGCCCGCCATTTGGTCCCTGCTCAACGCAACTCCTCGTCAAGCAAACGACTTCATAGCAAACTTTCCGCAACATTGAAATGCTCTCATCGAAACATCGTCACGTGGAATGGCAGGGTTGAGAATCTGAAAGAAGGTCAGAAAAGCTTGAAACCTACGTGCACTGTACGCGAATTGAAACTGACTGCATTCGGCAATCAGTGCCTTCTCCATCGCAGGCAGATCGCCCTCCAGACGGGTCACCCGAGCCTTCAAATTCCGACCTCGTGACACCATTGTTACGATGTCGTCATGAAGGTCGTGGAAAATCTCAGCAGCGAACCTGCAAGAAGGAATGAAACTCAAAAATCAAAAAATCAAAACTCAAAAAAACAAAACTTCAGTATTCCACTGTTCAAAGTTCCAGATCAGGAGTACATCCAGAATGATACACTGATTTGTCCCTATTAGTGAAGACGAAAAATTAGTGTCATTCCTAATTTATTCATGTTTGTGGAAATGAGTACAATATAGTAATAGTTCAGCATGAACTTATTTAAAACATTGTGACTTTGGTAAATTATAGCCCACGCACTGATAGGGTACATCAGAGTACCACTCGCCTAATGACACTAATTCGTCTATCAATTCAAACTCATCTATTTACTGGCGATTCAAACGACGGAAGCAGAATTTGCTGCCAGCTAACCAAATACCCAGCCCCCCATTGAGCCAATTAGCTAACTGGAATGTTGAGCTCCATCAGCTAGTTGGAAGTTCACTAACCATTTGAGTGCCCACCCACACTTGCAAGGCAACTAATGGGGAGTTAGGCTACCAAGGCTGCTGCAGCGTGGTTGATATGGACAGATTTAGCACTTCCAACCACTGGCATAGGCACAGATAATCTACTTGTCCAAATCGTGAAGCTAAGTGAAATAGTGGAAATGAGTGTAATCACATTGCAAGTTGGGACCATTTAGTAACAATTTCCAATGATCTAAAATTGCTTGGTTGGTGCAGCCAGAGCCCTGGAAGCTAGTAAGGTATCCAGGTAGCCCAGCAAAAGGCACAGCCAATTTACTTGTGGAGCTCAGTGAACATCTGGAAATGAGTGTAAACTCGTTGCAAATTAGCACCAATTCGACAACAAACACAAAATGGACAGTGCAGCCATTTAGTAACAATTTCCAATCACCTAAATTCTGCTACTTGCTTGGTGCAGCCGAAGCCCAAGCAAGCTCGTACGGTATCCAAGTATCCCAGCAACGACTCACAGCAAGAAAACTTCTCACCGCTTTCTGGTATAAACCTAATTAGTCACAAAACAGGCAACAGAACCTGATTACTCAGAATTTGGAGCGTGAAATGAAAGGACATACTCGGCAAGGTCACCAAGCTGGCGAACAAGCCCCACCAGACCCGCCATAGCCACTCCTTCCAGCAGCCCTTCCGAGTCATCCTGGCCAGCCGTGCGGTAGAGCTCCGGATTAGCCAAGCTATGCTCGCACCGCACTTCGTACCGCACCAAAGGCATGGCTTCTCCTTAAGCTCCTCTCACCTCCACAAACTTCTGTTTCTGATTGCACACCATTGGCCTCATCCTTCACTATCTGCACACTCACCACCCTGAAAATGGATGCAGGGACCGCCATAGCACTGTCTTTCGTCACCATGGTAGCACCTCATGACTAGTCTCACTCCTTAGTCTCAATCCTCACTTGCACGAGTTTGGTGTTGATTCAAGGGTGCTGTCACATGTGGAGGCCACCAGGAATCGTCAAAACCATGACTGATAAAAGGGTTCAGTTAACAAGAAAACAAAGGCAATTCGTATTGTACGAGATGCACACCTGTGGGGAGTATACAGTAGAGCTACAATAACTGTAACGCATTCACTAGAAGTGTAGGATACTGATTGATTGATTGATTAGAGACTCTTCTGGATGAAGCAAGCAATGGAATGGAGTCTCTATAAGAAGTTAGCCAAGCGGGTACTACGAGACTGCAAGTAATGAAGGCGCGTAACTGTCAGAGGCTTGTACGAGGTGAATTGGGTCGGGTATGGTGATAGGACACCAGCATGTTTGATGGAATGAGCTCTTGGGAGTCCAGTAGCAGGTTAGACGACTAGTGGTACTGGTTTTTCCTTCGACGTTGGGTTAGAAACTCGACAACAGGAGCGAAAATTTTACCTAGAAGCTTCACAACACAACAATCACCCCTTCACAGTTTGTTCTGATTTTTCAAACTACAATGTGCACCCTTCCAAAGACCCGTTCCCCCACGACACCAATTCCGTCTCTCAAGGGGTTTTCAGACCGTTTTCCTCCTCACGCTCTCTAACACTCCACACACAAAACCTTGTCGAAAATGCCAAAAAACTTGATCATATTGCATCCTCCCTCAATTTCACCCACCACAGGACGCAGAGAAAGCTTCTACTCGATGGCAGGTTCCAATGCAAAAGCCTCAAAAGCTTCACACTCCCCTCTCTCAACACCTCCATCTCTCTACACTCAATCTGAGCCCCAGCAATCACATCTCCAGCACAGGAAAATCCAAGCAAGCAAAAACTCCCAAACCGCGATCGCCCACTCCTGCAAACACGAGACCAGTCTAAACTAACAAAAAAACTCCTCCTCACACACTCTCAACCGGGAAAAAAACACAATTCCTGACAAAAATGGCTCCGCACCTCGTGTCGTCCGCCAGCTGATAATTCCAGTTGGCCAGGGATTCGCCTTCGATCTCACTACAGCTACCTCCCCAACAGCGATGGCGAGCTTTGAAACAATCACAGCAACAACAACAACAACAACGAGAGCAAACCATCCCCTCTGCGATAAACGATCTCCAAGCCCCGGTCCAAACGGAACTACGAAACAGAAACAAACAAACTGAAGCTTGCTGGCTATGGCGCTGGGGATGCGGATTTGGCTCCAGCAGCACCACATTGGCAATGCAAGAGGCCCAGAGCCGCTAGCTCTTGCTAAGTTACTCAAACTTCCCGAAGGATACAGTCATCGCGCCGCTAGGACTGACCAGAAGCACGATCTTTGGCTTGCACTGTAGCGCAGTGCAATGCAATGCACTGGAATGGAATGGCATGGAATGCTGTGGAATGAAATGAAACGCAAGAGTGATGATGAGTGAGAAGAGTTTCGTGGGTGGGTGACGAAGAGATTGGTCATTGGTGGGTGAGTTTGCTGGAATAGTGGAAACTGGGAAATGGCGTCGAGTTCTGGCGTCCATGGGGACGGGAGCTGCGCCAGCCCGGGACTTTCTCTTTCAAATTTGGTTTGTGATTGGAAACCACCCGGGTTCTCGCTTCTGCTGGTTTTCAATTCGTCTTGGGGGTCAAGGTGCGGCACTGAACTTACTGCTGCTTTACCGGCACGTCCCAAAGTCCCAATAGAATAGAATCAGTAGAATAGAACTTGCCCAGGTACTCTACTCGTATTGGGAATCTCATAAGCATACAAGCACGGAGCACTCCGTATTACATTAGGGGTTGTCACACCTTCTCCAAATATTAAACTTCTACGAATAAGAAAGCCGAGAGTGAAAAAGAGAAGCCAATCAAAAGCCATTTTGCATGAAGAAGGTGTAACATCCCTTCAAGGTCTTGTGAGAATGAGAATGAGAAAATTTCACCCCTTCAAAGTCACCGTTGATTCTAGATGATTCTCTACAAGGACTCTCAGGGTAAAAGTGGGAATGACTGGGTGAAAGCAATGCGTGCAGAGAGAAAGCAAGATGAAAATTTCTTCAACAAAATCTCCTTCAAGTCCATTCTTCACCTTTGGAGGAAAAGAATGGCCATTCTCAATCTTCAGGGGAGAATGGGACCTCTACTAGCCATGGAGAGTCAATAAGAGAGCACCATGTCCCCATTCTTTGAAGATTGAAAATGGGGTGAAGAAGGTGTGACTACTACTACTGGGAAGAATCATAGCTAAATTCCTTGGCTTCCCAACCTCCTCTCCTCGCACCCATTGAAAATGGAATATTCCAATATAATAGGTAAACAAGCTAGGAAGTTTAACAAACTTGCAAAAGAATTGTTAGGCGGCTAAGAAGATGATTTAAGTTTCAGCAAACTAATTGAAGAATCTTCATTGTCTTGTGACTCTTCCTATTGTCTTAGAATTTGAAAGATGATTTTGGATTCTTTGAGAATATGTTATTAGTATCAATATTCAAAGTTAAATGGTTCTAGATCAAAGGGAATATAATATTGGTAGCCAATGTTGAGGCTCTCTATTTTGAACACTAGCAATGAAAGACATTCAATGTATCATTATTCGAGATTCTCACAACTTCTTGTACATTTAAATTGACCACTCTTCCATTGTATCTTGGAAAGAGCTATACCTTCCTTTGTGGGATCTATAGGGGAAAATGAAAGTCTGAAATGTAATGTTATGAAGGAGGCTTTGCATCAATAGAAATTACTATGAGGGAGTTTAAGCAAAAAGGGAGCCAAGGATAGAGTGGCTTGTAGTGTACTCAAATTCATTTAGCTTTAGGAGGTTAAAATGACACTTCTACTTTAAATCTATAGTTTAAAATTTTCAAAAAATGAAAAAATAATTTTTTTAATTATAAACATATTTCAATTTCAAAGTATGATGAGGATCATTTAAAAGACTATGTACATTTTAGGAGCATGAAAAAAATATGAGTTTGAAGGACATACTATGTATAACTAAAATCAATACATGACTTTTCAAAATCTACTTTTCAATTTTTTTCAATTAATTTTCAATGTGATTTTTCACTCAAGATCCCATATATTTGAGGCTCATTTCCATAAGCCTCAAAGGTAGGAGGTTAATAAAGCGCCAATATAAGAGCTAAAAATTAATTTGGAGGGATTATAGTAGACTTATTGAAATGCATTTTCAATCATTTTTCTTGGAAGGACAAACAATATTGGCATCTAACTCAAATCATTTCATATTTTGTGGAATTTTGTGGAATTCATTATGAATTTTTGAAGTTGAAACACAATGGGCACAAAAAAGCTTGAACCTCCTAAAATGTACACTATTAGTACTTGTTGAAGCAATTAAAAAGCAAAATGTACAAATAGTGTACATTTTAGGAAGTGGATGCTTTTAGAGCCTGAGTGTTTTCAAACTTCCTACTTCAACACAAAAAAAATCAAGATTTGCAATAGATTCCCTTGTACAAAATCTTCAATACATAAATCATGAACAATTCTTTTCAAAATTAGATTTTTGATGCTTAAAATAGACTTTTAAAAGGATATTCAACTAAAAAGAAGTACCCAAAAATAATACTTTAGTAAGATTTTATTTAACTTTTCAAAATGCATTCGAAACCCAAATATGGTGCTTTGGACATTTACAAGCTAATTTGCTTTTACAATCTATAGTAGACTCATGACCAGTGTCTAAGAATAAACATTGGTTAATTCATTGTTAGCCAGTAAAATTGTGGGAAAAAAAAACATTTGTAATTTGAAAACATCACAATAAAAATGATGTATAAATTTCTTAAATTTTATTAATTTTCAAAGTAGAAAATAGAGAGAATAAAAAGGACTCGGTTCTTGTGGTACTTTTCTTCCAATACAATGTTCATGGAGAACTACCAATTAGTTCATTGTTAGCTAGTGGAATTGGGGAAAAAAATTGTACTTTGAAAACAACACAATAAAAATAGTGTAAAAATCTCTAAACTTTTTAATTTTTGGAGTAAAAAATAGAGAAAAAAGGACTCAATTCTTGTGGCACGATTTTTTCCAATATAATATTTAGGAAAAACTGATGACTAGCTCATTTTTAGCTAGTAGAATTGGGAAAAAAAAACCAAGTTGTAATTTGAAAACAACACAATAAAAATAGTGTAAAAATCTCTAAACTTTTTAATTTTTGGAGTAAAAAATAGAGAAAAAAGGACTCAATTCTTGTGGCACGATTTTTTCCAATATAATATTCAGGAAAAACTGATGACTAGCTCATTTTTAGCTAGTAGAATTGGGAAAAAAAAAACAAGTTGTAATTTGAAAACAGCACAATAAAAATGGTGTAAAAATCTCTAAATTTTTTTTTATCTTCAAACTAAAAAGTAGAGGGGATAAAAAGAGGGGGGTGGGGGGACTCGGTACTTGTGGCATGATTTCTTCCAACAATAATAAGTTTTCTTGTTTTCCACCCCGGTACAGTAGCGCTTTTTTATTCCCCTGGCCCCGGTGGTGATGCCTTGCCTTGCCTTGGTGTCTGGATGGGTGGCTGCCAGAGCTCTTGGCATGTGCATGAAAGCCTGCCCGCCCCAGGGCCCTGACTGCCACTGTATCATGGACTCTAGCCCCATGATGGCCGGGCGGCACTCTATCACACACTCAAGCTGATGTTGCTGCTGCTGCTGCTCCCCCCCTTCCGTCGTTTTCCTCAGACACTCGAAACGAACAGCTCAGAAGCCAAAGGGACAAAGGGATCCACAAGTAACATAATACCAATACAGTCATGTGGGAAGGGAGCTTTTCTGCAGACACTCGAAACCGGGCACAGCTATGGGGAGCCAAAGGAACAAACAGACCAACGTACCGTCATACCAATACAGGATACTCATGTGGAATCTTTCTTTAGTTAAGGGAATGGCATGTTCACACCCAAAAAGCTTTGGGTTGGAGCCCAAAGAAATGGAGGGTTTGGAGTGGATTTTAATTTGGGGTCCATAGCTATCTTCCAATCAAAACACTCCATTTCTTTGGGCTCCAACCCAAAGCTTTTTGGTGTAAATAAGCCCTAAACTTAACTGCCTCCTATATGCATGAGGGCCAGAGGAATGGACCAACGTATTGTAAGGGCTTCCTTATATGCTCGCCTAGTGGGCAACATGTGACAAGGGGTGTTGTAGGAAGAATTGCCAATTGCACTTTTCATGTAGCCCCAATAGATGGGGAGGAACTCAACACATAGTAGATTCTTTTTAGATTGACTAGCCTCCACCAATAAGATTGTCCACCAATATTGGTTGAAAATGGAGCTCCTCTTTTTCCATTATCCACCCTAGGTAAGACAATCGGTTGAGGCAATTTTGTCTTATTGCTTGTATTAGGTAGAGAACTACCGATTGGGCTAGTACATAAGCCCGCTCTAATACCCAATACAACAGTAGTCATGTGGAATCTTTATATAAGCTTAACCACTCCCTAGATGCATCCGAAGCAAAGGAGCAAACGGACCAATGTACCGTAATACCAATACGGTAGAAGCACCGGTTGTCAACCACACCCAATGCCCAACCTGTAGGGTGCGCTATTTCCAACTGGAGGTTGGAAGCTCAAGCTTGAAATGTGTTTTTTCTTGTCTTTTTTAAGGTCAGGATTAATATGGTTATGGCACGTGTCTAAAAGTAGCAAGTGATATAGTAGGAAGTAATAAACAAGAAAGTAGTTCTTCAATGATCGGAATTACAATACTCTAAACATTGACTATGGGTCAACAGTACTTATTGGCTTCCCCAAATTCACTATAACTTCATCAAATTCGGAAATAAAATTCCAAAAAATTTGCAATCCCCATATTTCCTATCTGCCTACAAGGGGAAAATTTCCACCACCTCAAACTCCTCACCACCTGGTCGAAATTCGCTTCAGGGATCCACGACTGGTGCTGGCGGAGCCCCTGTGGAATCTTTCTGTAAGCTTACAGCCACTGAACCGCTCCCTGTAAGCTTATGCATCTGAGGCGCAGTAGAACTACCTGAGCTTAGCTTACCTTGCCCCCCGCAAATTGAACTGCGAATGGACTCCAGGCAGTGGGACAGAAGTCACCGAACATTTTCTGACGGAGCCAGTGCCTGCTGCCCCTCTGCCTGCCTGCCTGCCTGTGTCTGTCCGTCCTTCCGTCCGTCCAGTCCGTCCAGTCCGTCCGTCTGTGGCCGGCTTCTCATCAGTTTCTGGGTGTAAGTTACCAGTAAGTGAGGTGCCAGCTGGTGTCCAGATTTCAAGCGCCAAAGTGAGAAATCTCACGCATACCCAAAAGTTTGCCTGATGGATCCCAGTCACGTAGGTGGAGGAGAGGAGGAGGGATTCCATTGGACCCTAGCGTGGGGAGTCAGGGAGGGACTTGAGCCAGGGAGGGAAGGACTTGAGAAACTGAACTTCCCTTGGCCAAGGGATCCCCCTGGAAACTGGTTGACTTGGGGGGATCCGGACTTCCGGAGATTTGCTGAGCTAATTGGGGGGCCTGGGTCTTGGCTAGTCTAGAGGAGGATCAGTCTAAGTCTAGAGAGGATTGACGTTTCGCTACACTACTAACGGAAGGTAGGAGGTCCAGAAACTGAATTTGGGGGAGGCGAAGCTTCTTGAAATTAAATTTTCTTGAAAAGGCAAGTGGAATTGGAATCTAACCCCAATCGTTTCATCTTTTTTGGAGCTTTGGAGAATTAGTTAAGAAAATTTTGAAGTTGAAGTTGGCATAGAGGATCTAAAATCGCCCACCTAAGAGCTGAAACTGAATTTGGGGGAGGCGAAGCTTCTTGAAATTAAATTTTCAGTAAGTTTCCTTGAAAGGCAAGTGGAATTGGAATCTAACCCCAATCGTTTCATATTTTTTGGAGCTTTGGAGAATTAGTTAAGAAAATTTTGAAGTTGAAGTTGGCATAGAGGATCTAAAATCGCCCACCTAAGAGCTGAAACTGAATTTGGGGGAGGCGAAGCTTCTTGAAATTAAATTTTCAGTAAGTTTCCTTGAAAGGCAAGTGGAATTGGAATCTAACCCCAATCGTTTCATATTTTTTGGAGCTTTGGAGAATTAGTTAAGAACATTTTGAAGTTGAAGTGGCATAGAGGATCTAAAATCGCCCACCTAAGAGCTCAAACTGAATTTGGGGAGGCGAAGCTTCTTGAAATTAATTTTTCAAGTAAGTTTCCTTGAAAAGGCAAGTGGAATTGGAATCTAACCCCAGTCGTTTCATATTTTTTGGAGCTTTGGAGAATTAGTTAAGAACATTTTGAAGTTGAAGTGGCATAGAGGATCTAAAATCACCCACTTCCTAAAATGTACACTATTTCTACATTGCTAAAGGCTATGAAAAAGCATCATGTACATGTAGTGTGCGTTTGAGGATTTAGGCAGTTTTAGAGCTTGTTATTATTTTTATAAAAATTTAGTGTTAATGTCTAGATTCTTTGCCACCATGCTACTTGTGCCTAGTAGGCATTTCTCCCCTTTGCAATGAAATTTCATTTCATTTGTTTGAATTTTATTTTTGAGTTAACCCCTAAAGTCCCAAAGTCCCTTATGCAAGGGACTCTTGGGATTTGAGGTAGGCTTGTGTGATTTCAAATTTTTCCATGATTTTTTAAAACTTTTTTTGGAGATAGGAAATCAGATTAGCTTTTGGGGAATTCATTTTTTTTTCAATTGGTGCTTAGGAGCAAAAGTTATGCCACCCTAAGCCCCAAAAGAAGCTCAAGGGGCAACCCCACAAAAATCACTAAAAATTGAATTTTTTGAATTTTAGTTTTTCTTTTCCAAATAACATATTTTGGCCTACATGTGAAGGTTTGATTCATTCTAATTGGACTAGTGATGAGAAAGTTATGAATAATCTTGTTTTCATGGCAATCTAAGCATCCCCTTGAAAAAATAACTTATAAAATTTATTTTTGAATATAATTTTCATAATTTAAAAAAAAATTGGTAGGCATGGCTAAATTTTGTTGCTAGAACAATCTCACCATTGGAATTATTGTATTTACAAAGACAAAGTTTTTGAAATTTCTTCCACACATTTGTATACTAGTTTAGTGCAAGATCTTGTAATTAGATATGCAAAAAAAAAACGATTTTTAAAGTTTTATGCTTTTTGCAATAGAAATGGCAATCTTAAGTGGATTTTGATGGAACTTGGAACTTTAGAGGTGAATCAGACTAATTGATTTGAAAATGCTACAAGTTTTTATTCTTGATGAAGATATTTAGTAACTAAGGTAAACCAACCTATGGCATGCAAACCACCTATGATATGCACTGAAAGAATGACTCATTAATAAAAGTCTTGTATTAACCTATGACAAACTTTTTCAATAAAAAAAAATTAGGCTACAATAGATTGAGTTAGTAGCCACAATCAATGTGTTAAGCAATGGTAATGAATTATTAGTAATTGCAATAGGAACTTCCAACTTTTGAGTGTGAATTCTTTACAAGATGTGGATCTTTTAAGCCTTCATGTTGTGGCAAAGTTAGGAATAATGTAATTGCTTTAGGTGAATAAAATGATCATTATAGATATATTTTTTTGTTGGTTTGGAAAAAATCTAGAGACTCTTTGGAGCCAATTGGATAGCATACTTCAAAAATTCATAACAACTTCATACTTTGTCAAAAAAATCTCTCTCTATTTCTCACATTTGTCTTTAAATAATGGAATTTAAAAAATAAATAAACAATGCCAACAAGGCAAACCAATCATTCTACTTGTCATAGGTTGATTTACCTTGTGCTTATAGAAATCCCCCTATTTGAGAAGTATTAATATCTTTGCTTTCAATAAAAATCTTCATCAAGAGTAAAAATTTATGACATCTTCAAATCAATTATTGTGATAACACTAAATTTTATTATTAGTGTAGTTTGCCATGGAGGATGTGCCTTGTCCCTCATGCATAAAGAATGCAAAAGAAAGGATAATGCCATAACAATTAGAAAGGTCAATTCCAAGCACAAGGTGAGATAAGTCTTCTTCTAAAACTTCATTCACACTAATTTATATAATCAATGAAATGATGAATATAATGTTTTTGAGTTTCTATTATGTAACTATGTTGTAAACTTTAAAATCTAAATTTTCACCATTTACATATATGTTTAGATTAGGCAACCTAATTATATGGGCAACCTAACAAGAATATCCAATGTACATAGTATCCTTTGATAGGTAAGGTTGGTGGAAAACTATCCTAAAATCAAATACCAAGATTGAAGGGGGATCCAAAAATGCCTCTTTTGTATCAACAAAAAATATTTCAAAATATTTTTATTACTAATATATTCAAATCTCTATCTCCTAATTTAATATAGGTGTTATAAAAAATGAATCAACTCTACCATCCATACATGGAAAGTATATTCTAAAAAAACTTTGTATCAATCCCAAAATAAAATTGAATTAGCCATTGCACTTGTATAATTTTTGCATGAATCAATATTTGAACAATTTTAGTATTGTTTAGAATTTTTTTTAACGTAAGAATGTATTTAAAACTAATCATTGTAACTAAACCACTCATTCAAGTGATATTGAGGCATTGATACAATGATTTAGTTAGTATGTACCTATCAAATAATTGCAATAAGACTAAATTATTGATAATCCATGAAAAGCCACTCTTATAATTATGCAAGGATCTTAACGTGGCAATTAAGACATGCCATCCTAATGAAGCAATGATTTTTTTGTCTAACCTTTTAGAAGTTTGTAAAGGTATAATTTATTTTTCAAAATAGCACTCATAGGAGCTTGCCTAAAATTCATCTTCTACCCTGTAGGAACAATTATGAGACTTTAGGGGATAATTGACCACATTCTTTAGTGTTTTTACACCTACAAAGCACATAATCCTATTGTAACCACTAAGATATTTGAAAGCCATCAATTGCACATCTCCAAAATGTGAATGTTACATTATAAAAAGGCATAATGCTTCATATATTCAACTAGACACACTTAGGCTTTGTATATGGATATATTGGATCATTCATAGAGTGATAAAAATAGTGAGGGCCACATTAGTTTAGCTCATAATATTATAAGTAATCACAATTGGCAACATTGAGATGTAAAAAAGAAAGAGAAGATTTTGATCAAATAACCTATACAGATTTGTCCTTTTAATATGCATGACATAAAACTCACTAAAGTTGTAAATATACCAAATTTATTCAATGTATATAAAATAATAAAACAAGTGTAGGTTGAAATATTCTTGCAACCTCACTAATAAGACTAATTATTTTAATTTAAAAAATTCTAATTCTAATTTTATCATTACTCAAAATAATTTTATAAATGTTGAGTGTACATTTTCCATTGCCCAAATCACAATAAATACTAAAATTGATTGGAAATTTTCTCTTATATAAATTTGAAAAAAATTAAATAATTAACATACCAATATTACACTCCCTTACACCATTGCAACAACCTTGAACGCAACATCCAAATAAATGGGATTATAAAACATATATTTTTATATTATAAGCACCTTCAATGATTGTAAAATATCTACTTATATATATACTCAAGGCTTACATGACCACATTTTCATGCTCATACACTAGCATCATTGTTGTTATTAAATAATAAATTTTTCATATTTTCTTATTGGCAAACAAAAGGAGGTTCTAATGCACCAAAGAACATAATATTTGAATACTATATGCAAAAGTTAAAAAGGGTCAAAGTTTTTTAGTAGATGTTTTAAAATTGTTTTATCAACATATATACATATTGATTTTGGAAATGTAGATGTAGTAATGATGGCAATTTTAGATCGGGTGTGATTTGGGGCATATTTACCTCATGAGACGTTGTCATATCACTAACTAACAATCATGCCTAGGGGGCTTTGTCAAGGACCTAGCCTAAATAAATTAAACCTTTTAAGAATGTATACTACTAAAATAGTGAAATGATGTTGTTCCTTTCTAATTTTTCAACATTTTATACCATATAAATATATAGTATTATTGTTCAAGGATGTTCTAAATTTTATCAATAATTACTTAATATACATATCAAAAATAAACTCAAAGAGTTGCATATGCCTCCATGCATACAAGAGATGAATCATGAGGTAATTTCTCTAAATAAGACAACCTAATTGTTAAGGCAACCTAATTTCACTATTATGTGTACATTTCAAAACAAACTAGAGTTAATTTTTCATTTGATCATGAATGTACATTATTTGATTAGACATCAAATTTTGTACCAATTTTTAAAGCATTTATCAATAATATTTAAAACCATATACTAAATAGTGAAATTAGATTGTCCTTCATTGATTTCTTGACATGCTAAACTATATAATTATTTATTGTTATTGTATTGTACCTTGCCAAAAAAGATGGTGTGGTTCTAATGGTAGTAATGGATGAGTGGATGTAGTGATATTAAAAGTAAGGTGAGAGGCTCGAAATCAACTCAAGCATTAATAATTGCCCCTAGAATTAGCTCTAAAATGGACATGAGGTGATTCTTAAATTGGCTTCTATAGTTAGTGAATGAATCTAGGAAATAAATGTTATTTATTACAAGAGCCAATCATTCTCTTGCTAATCCCTTGTCTCCTTACAAGTTACAAGTGAATGGTTTATGGAAGACTTAGGGTCATAAATAGGTACCTACAAAATTAGTCATTTGAAAATTTATAATTAATTCAATAATGTTTCAAAAATATGAAACCACATGTGTTATATTTGACATCTATTTTTCTTTGTTTGGAAAATGAGCTAAAAATATTTTCATCCAAGGAAACATATGAAAAGGCAGAACAACCCTTAAATGAGAGATTTTTGAGCCTCTTATTTTTAATTCATTCACCTGAGCTTCCATGTAAACAAGCGGTGAGCCATGAGGTAACTTTTCTAGATAAGACAATCTATGGTAGAATTACCCATAGTTGATCATGTAAGCAATTCTACCCATGTTCTAAAGCAATATAAGGTAATGTAATTTTTTGCCATGTAGAAAGATAGAAATCATAGGGATTGAATTTTTTTTGGTAATTTTATGCCTTGAATTGAAATTACTATGAATTTTGGAAGCAAAAGTTGGTTTGAACCAATATCCAATGTATAAAGTCTTCCAATTCCAATCATTCAAGAACCATTTTTTTGCTTACTATTTTCTACTTTGTTGCTCACTACTTTGGGACATGTGTCATAACCTTATTAGTCTCAACCTTAAAAATGAGTACAAAATACATTCCAAACTTGGGTTGGAAAATTTGTACCAACCTTGGTTGGAAATGACTACAATCTTTAGGTTGCATACAAGTATCTAGTTAGATTTAGGTTGTTCTATTGTAATACCAAGTTTAGTTTTCAAGGCAAATTTGTCACCATTCCATTGGGTAGTTACAAAAGTGTTATATCTCATAACGTAGTCCCTCTTTGTAAACCCTTAGATTTGTAAAAGGTACATATATGGATGTTTGTGATGAATTAGTAGACTTTGCATTATGTTCCATAATGCTCTCAAGTGTTCCAGCTCTCAAGCATTATCTAGTCCATAATTGTTAAAGCAACCTAATTTTGCTATTTAATGTATACTAAATAGTGAAATTAGGTTGCTTGAATCATTGAGTTGCCTTACCCCAAGAAAGTTATTTTACAAGCCATCAAAATTAACAAATATTTTTACAAATATTTCCATTTGTACACATAGAGATTCATGAGTCCCAATTACAATATTCCCTAATTTCAAAGTAGTGCATTTTTGTTTAGTAACAATAAATATTTACATAGTATCAAACGTCAAGAAATTAGTATGGAGCAACCTAATTTTATTATTTGAGGTAACTACACCTAAAGTCACAAAAATAAGCAATTTAGCATGGCTGCCATTATTACATTGAAAAATGTTTGGTGGGATCTTGTTGGGAGCCAAAAGGGAATTGTAGATTCTCTAAGAATGTATTTTTTGGACACCTTATGAATAAACTACAAATTTTCAAAAAGCTTGAAATAGAGTTTAGGGTAACCAACCATAGACTCTCATGAATAGTGAAAGTACATTTTAGGCAAGAATCTAGAGTGTGCAATTTTAAAAACCGTGTAATTTAAGGTGTAGCTACTTTAATGTAGTTATTTTGTGATTTGTAGTCATGTTTGTACAAGGTCCAAAGTCTCATGTTAAGGGAAAAAATCATTATTCCCTCTTTTCTGCTAAAAAACTCCTAGTCAAGTACAATTTGTATCCCACTAAAAAGCTTTGTTTATCAATTTTGATTGTTGAGTAAGCATTGGTAGTATTGAATGGCCCAAAGGGAGTAAGTAGCAAGCAATCAAGGAGCATTCCTCACCTAGCAAGCTTGGCTTGTCCATATGAGGTACCTTCGTACTTGCTTCTTCTTCAATCAATAGTGTTGATGATGGATTCAATGACTACTTACACACGATGCAAATTTGTTTACAAAGGGGGCTAGGTTTTCTTGTTGTAGTATTTAGATTGGGAGTGGATATTTCTATGATCCCATTGTTGCCACCAACCTTTAAATCATCAGGAATGACAAGTTGGCAACACTTACAAGTGATGCTCAAATTTGATACTTTCTATATAGATTTTGGGTGCTTGAATGATGACTCCTAAATTGAAGATTTTGCATAGATTGAGGAGATGGGTTACTAGTTATTGAATGCATATTTCACTAATACAAAGACTAAAAATATAGTTAATCCCTCATGGAGAAAGTTTTTGGAGGATTCTAGTGGAATAAAGGGAGTATAAGCTTAACCCCTAAAGGATTTTGACTATGTTTTCACCAAAAATGCTCCGAAACTGCCATCTCTAGTACAAGTACCAAATTTTTGAAAAAAAATCATTTTTGATACATTTGACCATAGGATCCTATATTACTTTGGTTTGAGAATATGTAGAAAAAATTTCAAAAACTTTCACTTTGTAGATTCCAAGATATTTGCATTTGAAGTAACAAAAGTCCTTTTTTTTGTTCTTGCAAAACAACAGGCAGCTGCACTTCTTAAGATCAAGATCATTATGAAAAAATGTCCAAAATGGTGGTTACTCTTTAGATTCATTCTTCAAGGCAAGTTGACTACATGCCTAAAAAATTTCAAATCATTTGGAATTGTACAACATATAGGAAAAAATAGAAAGTAGAAAGAAGTAGAAAATGATTCAAAATGCAAAATTGTTAACTATTTATTCATAAAATTGAAAAATGCCAATCCCAATGTTTGTAATGTTTTAATAAACAATATATACCCAATTAATTTATTTTATTCAAAAATATTGAAAATTGAGTTAAATAAAGGACTTTGAAGTTTATTTAGAGTAGAGATTCCATAACTATCTTCAAACTATCCACAACTAAAACTCTTCCTAATTTTCATCTCATAAATCAAAATGTAATGATTCAAATATATCCATGTATAAATAAATCTAAAGAACCAATTTCAATTTTTTTTTTAAAGTGATTTTTAAAGAAGTTTTTTTTCTGCCCAAACTGCCTGCAGAACAAAGAAAACTACATATCATACAATACCTTTTTAACCATGTAGTCAAAAGTTATGAAAATTGTTGTGCCTTGAAGCTACTCCTTGGGCACATGTTATGTGAAAATTTCACTAAAAGAAAATGAAAATTCCATTTGTAGTGAGTTGCCCAAAATCGTTGTGTTGCCAAAAAACACCATTTGGTCTTTTAGGGGTTAAGGTATGTTCACATTTGGTGTTAGGGGTGATGTTTGTAATGTGAATTTGGTCCAAAAGTAGGTCTACATTTTTTCCTAAGATCCTCATCAGTAACAACACTTTTTAACACCAAGTGCAAATATTTAGTTTCTCCTATTGCAATGTAAAAGAGTCAACCCATTCCTAAATATCAACTCATTTTCACAACTTAGGCTTCTTTATTTTTGATTAGCTCTATTGTAGGTGCCAATTCACTTACAACATGGCCAATAGAAGCAATAGAAATTTTTAGGAGGTGTACATTAAAAGCATCAAATGATCACAACATGTTCATTGAAAACCACAATGATCACCTACATCAATTTTGAAAGCAACCTATGGTTGGAAATTGGTTTGCCTATGGTTTGAGAATGGGATAAACAAAATCTTTACAAAAAATTCATGATAATTATGTTTTTGAGAGAAAAAATGTCAAAAAATATAAATCCTTCTTAGATCTATTTCTCTACATGGGAAAAAAAATTCCTCAACCTTCCCCATACCACAAATAGGTTGGAAATAGGTGGTCATCCTGATAATTATAAGTACAAACAATTTACAAATAATACAGTGACTGAGTAGGTTTGAATAAATTTAAGGTACCAGACCAACATCAAATTTCTTGAGCTTTTTTTAGCAAAATTCAAATCACTGCAAGATGCACAGTAGAGGTCATTGCATTTTTCACCCCTTGGAGAGAACATTGGATTTTTTAATTTGACACTTATGATCAAATTTGAAAATTTGGAATTCAAATTTGGAATCAACAACCCCAATTTCGCATGGGAGGAGATGAACATAGTACACTAATGATCGGTTTGCACCAAGTAGTAAGTGTGGTTTTATCTATGGTTGCTACAATGGAAACTTCGAGTGCATTCAGACCAGCGTTCATTTGTGATCTCCGATCCTACATGGAGGCTTATACGGCAAAAGCAAACAACAGTGGTTTAGAAGCATGATCTGCTAATTTTTTTAAGTGATGTACTTATCGGCAATAATAATGTAGGAGTGCCATTTTCTTGAAATGCAGATTTCAGTGGCCTAAGAGCAGCTTAAGATAATTGGCATTGGGGAGGACAATTAAATGCTTGTCTTTCTGTCATCGACTAAAATGGTGTCGCCGACTGCCGCAGGATGGAGCCGACCTCAAAAATAGGAAGTTTTGAAGGGTTTGCATGCATTGAATTTCAGTAGCCAAGGAATGCAGGAGTATTGTAGAAATGTGAGATTGACAACGACGTCTACTATTCGAAGCCTTTCATTTTGGTGCGTTCACAAAGGGAAGTCGACGGATAAGAAGATCAAGAATATAGTGTACATGGACTGCATGTCTACACTTACTTCAGTTCATTTGTTTTGTCTTCATCTATTGATCTACAATTGTTGAATTCGATTCTAGTCACACGGCACAAAGCATGGACAAACATCTACAACCTTAGTCCTTGGGCATGGACAATCATTGATATACAATGGAAACGCATGGTACGTGTTTCGTATACCATCCCAATTGTGTACTTCTTTGTTAGTTGACAAAACTAAAAGCTAGTCTTGTAAGACAATGTAAAAGTTCCTTTAAAACTATCACATATATTTGCTAAATATGGAAATGAATGTGCAGCTTCAATAAAGACCATGCAATCTCCTTGTAGCGGTAAGTCTTTATTGCCCTTCAACAAACGTTCAATTTTTTTTTGTCTTCCGTTGTCTTGTATTTGAACACCTTCTACTACATGTACATATGACTCAAGGCAACAAATGTTGAATTAGAGGGCAGCTACAACTATATCAATGTCTTCTAGCTTCAGCCCCTTGTGCGTTGTCTGTTCTTATAGACATGACTAGTACTGGATAGCAACTCCTACAACCAACGTCACCACTGCTCATGGGACTTTCTAGACAAGGAAGGCATGTGGACAATTCAGAAATTGGAAGTGCACCAAAAAAATTATCAAGGAATGCGGTCTGAATTGGCAACCTATTGAGATTTTGGCTTTGATACACGCGAAACAGACGCTTTTTCATGACAAAAATGATGCTCTAGATGCCCGTGATCTAATGCTTCCAGACGCCAGAAATGTGGCTTAAGACTAGCAACGCCGTTATGGAATCCGGCATAGCTGCTTGCATGTAAAATGGTCCCGTTTGTAAAAGCAAGCGGAACCAACTTATATTGGAGTACAAAAGAATTTCCGACTTCCTTGCCTGCAGCAGAACGAATGCACAAATGTGCTAGAGTATGATGCCATCACAATGGAAGGCGGAAGGTATTCCATGAACCTTTTTCCATGAAGTTTTCAAAAACATTAATTAATGGTATATTTCTTGGCCTTCTATGAATCCACCGCATGCACATGATCTATTATTAGCAGAAGATAGGAATTATCAAACAATTGGTGCAATTGCGAAAGGAGTATAGAGTGTTGATGATAGCAATGATTTTCTAAATGATTCAATCTGTGGGGTTGCAGGTGGTGATGGTAGTGCATCGACGTAGTCACCCATGTCAACGTCTGTCGCACTGAAGGATACATCTCCTTCAGGACCAATTGTTGTCAGATCTACCGGTGGTCTTTCAGCCTTGTCGAAAGGTGTGTTGCCGATAGAAGTCACTCCGTAACTTCTCAATTCTACTAAAACTCAATCATGTATGCGTCTAGGAAACACAACCGTTTGTAGGAAGAATGTTTCAGGACATTCTTTGATTGCAAATGCAATACACATTACAGGACAAGCAATGACAACACAAATGAAAGACTTGGCAGAGGCTTTAAAAAACCTTGAAAAGTCTAAGATAGAAATGCAATTGCGTCTATTTGGGGAGCAAATGGAATACCAATGGGAGAGGGATCAAAGACTTTATGACAATGCTTGTATGGCCAATGATAATGCTCGTTTGACCATTGAGAATCAGTTGCACTACTAGAAAATGGCATCCAAGTCAACAAAAATTTAACAATTTTTTGTTGACTAGAATATTATATTGACCGTTTTAACAAAAAAAAAATAATTTGAACAAGAAAACAAAATGGTCACTAAATTTTTGTTGATTCAAATAATACAATGTCTCTCACACATTGTGTTAACACTTTTTTGTTAAGACATGCCTCTCATACGTTGATGATATAAAAGAGGTGACTTTGGTGACTAAAGAGAGGAAAAGATAAGCTCTTTATAAAAATGGGGTGATAAAAGGTCAAAACAAACCATATGGGATATATGAATCATTCATAATCTTAATTCATATATCCCATATGGTTTGTTCTACCTTTTACCACCCCATTTCTATAAAGAGCT
The DNA here is from genome assembly GCA_950106755.1 of Climacium dendroides. Lineage (NCBI taxonomy): Eukaryota > Viridiplantae > Streptophyta > Bryopsida > Hypnales > Climaciaceae > Climacium > Climacium dendroides. The sequence goes on from OX467088.1 coordinate 24,481,375, forward strand.
TGTCTTCTCCTCCATTCTATTACCAAAGTCACCTCTTTTCGATCACTAGATACTAAGTTCTAAAAAACTTGTCTCTTAAATTAATTGTAAAGTTTAACTTTCCTCTAATTGAATTATGAAGTCTAATTTTTGGTCTTGTTTATGTGTTGTTTTTGGTCTACATGGTAGTTTGTACTGGGTTGGTTCTTGACTTGCAATATTGCAGCCATTCATTGAGCAAATTTGAAAACGAATTAATATTATTATTTTTTTGATTTGACCACCATAACAAAATGGACAATAATTTTTTGTTAGGTACTGTCCAAGACAACGCGACCATGGATACAAACGCCCTCAATACTTTTTTGTTAATTTTTTGTTGACATAGTCATTGTTTTTCTACTAGTGTTGGAGGTGGTGTAATACTTGTCACATTTGTCTACTATCTTCAGCCTCGGCCTACAACATCTTTCAGAAACGATGATGACGTGAAGACCAGTGACAAATCTTGTAAGAAACCTGCAATTGGCGCAAGACAAGACTGATGGCCGACAAGATGATGTCGGGACCTTGTAAAGTTGGCGTAGTTCAGCATGTGTACATGAATAGTGACATTATACAGTATGAAGCTACTAGCTGTAGTAGGGATAACATAATATTTGAACAAGTAATCATGTTTGTACATAATAGTTTCTTCAATTTTACTTTGTACAGGACAATTTTTCCACTTCTGCATTGTCCAGGTAACATCGAGGAGTGGTACAGTCTACTAACATTCAGTATATATAAAGTCTATTTATATGATAATGCAATTATCTTTTCTATCTAGAGAGTACCTCTCCCAAAAAGCTTTGCATGACTAAAATAGCAGCAACTACTCCAAGAAAGGCATAAATCTGAAAATGCTATTGTTTCACGTAAACAGTGAATTCATCGCATATAAAAAATACAAGCAGGGAAAGCAGGCCGAAATGTCTTTTCCGAAAAGGCTAGCATTGTGATCTTAGAAGGGAGCTTGTCGTTGCAAAGCTATATGTAAGTCAAGGTCATGTCTCTTTCTACTGGCCGCTGCAAATGCAGTATCATCAATGGAGGATTCTACGGCGGGTTCCATAGCTACAACGGCAACATCCATACTTACCTGCTTGACTTCATGACTATTCTCTTGTCGTAGAATTTGCAGCAAGTGCTCCACGTCCTCATGGCACTGCTTAAGAAGTAAATTGTGCAGGAGTGCATAACAGATGATCACGTCAGGTAAGAAAGTGACATTCAAATCAATCTTCGTGTACAACTCTTTGAATGACTGCTTTAATAGTTCAAAAGCATTTTCCACAATGCCTCTACCTCTACATAGTCCTCTGTTAAACAACGAATCAATAAAGGACAACTACCCATGCTGTAGATGTGGCACCATGAGCCAAGGAAGGAGAGGGTAACCAATATCATTGAGGAGGTAAGGGGCAAAACCTTCACAGTTGAATCCTACATCCCATAGCGCATGTTGTTGTACTCGATGATACAACGAGGACTTGCGTAGCATGCGTGAGTCATTGGTTGATCCCGGCATGCTTATATACAAGTCCAGAAACTGTTTCGAACTATCTACAATAACTTGACAATTCATAGAGTACTCGCCTATCTTGAAATAATAATAGTCTGCAACATTGTGCTTGAATTTCAAAATAGGAATTTACTTGCCATCAATTGCTCCAAAAATTCCAGACAATCCACAAAACCTATAGAAATCAATTGTTGTAGAATACAACTCTTTGCCAATTGGCCACTGAATTTTCGAATGCAAGGCCATATTGATAGCGTGCACAACGTCTCGAAACATAATGGAGACCATACTTCTTCCAATGGCAAACATCTCACTACATACAAGTAGACTTACTCCATGGCTTAATTTGAAAAGGGTGCAAGCCAGACACACTATAGTAGGGATAGTAAGATGGTAATTCATATTTTGTTTTTGGATGGATGGCTCTATAATGTTGGCCAACATCACAAAGTTTAGACCCTATGGTTTGTCAACAGTTATCTTGTGGTTATCGTTGTTTCATGGGTTCACATGTTAATTACAATTCAGTGCATCGTCACAATGCATTACTTCACATTGTTATTGCATTGTAATGATGCAATAAATTGTAATTAACATGCAAATCCATGAAATAACGATAATCACATGATAATTGTTGACAAACCGTAGGGTCTAAACTTTGTGATGAAGGACAGAACACTCCGTTTAGTCATGCGGAACATGTGGATCCAACGCTCATCATCATACTCTTCAAGTAGAAAATAAGATAACCAAGTTGTAGGCCTAGGCTTCACCCAAAATTCCATATCGTCGTCAAGGATGGTTAACGAATTCCACAGTTGCTAATGCTACAATGCGCTTTGCATTACATAGTCCATGGTCAGACGGTCTTCATCAAATTGAATACAATCACGGAATTCCTTGACACATCCATCTTTGTCAATAAAGGCACTAGCGAATGAGAGCAATGAATGTTGATTATTCAATAGCAACAATAAGATGAGCGACGTGAAGGACATCACTTCGATTGAATTGTCAAAGACATTCATTGCTAAGTAGGAATATGAACTTCTGAAAGAGCTATAGAAAACAAACAGCTATTACAAACAGATATTGAAAGTGCTTGTCCATGTGTACCAACGACGCTGATCTATAATAGCAACATGAACAAAAAACACATAATACAATGCAATAGAGAAGAACTTCAGCACTTACATATTGGTTAGCGTGTTCTTCAATTTCTTTCCACACGTGCATAATGAATTACAAACGTCTCACTGCCAAAACAACTTCCAATATTAAACAACGCAAACTCAATTCTGCAACTAAACCGCAATTCAATTCTACAATGCAAACCCTAAAACAAATAATTGAATGTTGTCTTGAAGACCAAAAAAACCATAGAAGACTCCTCAATCTCATCATTAGGGTGTTTGCAAGCCTTCACACACTTATCTAGCAGCTTCAAATCAGAGATTTCTTGTGGTGCTCCACAATACTACAGAGTTTGATACTACGAACCCGCCTCAACCAAATTGCAATCCCTATGTGACAATACAACCCCTCCTAAAATACTTTTGTTGCATTAGTATAGCACCAATGTCTTTCATATTAGTGCACATGATCCTTGCTACACCTACTCAACAGCTAGTACTCTATGCTACACAACGTAAGGCCACAGTCTTCTTTGACGATGAGCATGTCCCCCAAAAGTGACACCTTCTAACTGATTTCAGCAGACGCTATGGAACCCAATAACAACATTGCAATGCAAAACCCCAACTTCTTTTTTTACCCAAACCCGTTGGGCCCATGTGGCTACTTTGTTTTTAAGTACTCTATGTGAATAGTACACCTCTGTATTACAAAGCTATCATTTTATTCTACACTTAAAATGACCTATCTAACGTCTTCAATAATGGCGTCCGTGGTTGTCAAGCTTTGATTGTTCTACCTTCACTAAAATATCCCTCACTTAACACCTAGTATGAATCAGCCATAAGCAATCACAAAAAAGAGGTAATTTCTTACATCTACCCTTTGTTGGGGGGAAATAAACGTAGGATGCAAGACTTTGAATGACTACTTTAGTGTCTTGTGGTCATTCCTCACTTGAGATTTGGTGGTACTTTTCTTCTATACACTAGAATTTTAATACCAATATGGACGAAAGTTTTGCCCCAAAAAATTTCATTTTAATCTGAGAAGAATAGGGATATTTTCTAGGAAAAAAAAGTGTCAAAACTGCCATTTTTAGTACATTGACCATAATCAATATTTGAATCTTTAGTTTAAAACTTTAGATGTACAAATACGTTTTGAATTGTGTGGTAAATTTTCATCTCATTTAACCCCTAGATTCCCATTGTTTTGAGGAACTATATGGATTTTGGGTAGGCTTCTATGGTCTCAGTTCTTGTTGTGTTTTTTCTAAAACTTTATTTGAAGATAGGAAAACACATTAGCTTTGGGGGAATATAATTTTTATTTCAAGTGGTACATAGAAGCAAAAGTTATGCCATCTCAAGCCAAAAATGAGGTTTGTTGGATAATACCGAAAAAAAATTCAATATTAAATTCTCAAATTTTTGTTTCTCATAGAAAATATTTTTTGTCTATATCTAAAGATTTGATTCATTCTATTTGAACTAGTGATAAGAAATTTGTGGACATTCTTGTTTTTTGGATTGTCTATGCATCTTGAAAAAATAACTTATAGGATTCTTTTTTTAATAAAATTTTCATAATCTTTCAAAAAAAGAAATTCAAAATGGTTTGCAAGATGTTAACTACCCCACACAAAACATTCAGGGGGTCTAACAGTGGGCCCTCTGGCTCAACCCAGAGGTTCACCTGCTTGACTCCGTCCCCTAGCTTTGTCTCGTTCATCCTCAGTTTCTTCTAAGATATAAGGTGTTTTGTTTTTTCTAAGGTATAATGTTTGAATGAAAATTTTAAAATAGCAAAGTAGTTCACTTAGACTCACGTGATCTAGAACGAGATTGTTTGAAGGATGGGAGCTTAGATGGAAGGTTGAGATGCTGGGATGGACAGAGGGCTCGAGGGGTGCACTCCCCCTTTTTTGATGTTAGCATGCAAACAAAACTTTGGACCCCCTATATACTTTTTGAATTTTAAATAAAATGAAATGAAAAAATATGAATAGATTTTTCTACTTTAAAATTTTATGTTTTGAATTATTGATATTTATATTTTTTAATAATAATTAGTTACAAATTTTTGAAGTAAAAAGATACACTGTAGAACTGAAAAATAACTTTCACATCCCTATATTATATAAGAAAAAATTGTCTAAAAAATGAACAAAAATTTCCTAAAAATAACTCTCTACTAAAAGCTCATTTTGAGTTGAATATTGATGCAATGGTCATCTAAATGTGTTTTCTAAAAATATTTGAATTAAAAAACATGCCATTTTAGTGCATTTTTAACCTCTTCTAAAAATCATTTCATATTCTATATGAGTTTGCAATTTTGGGAGTAGAATCCTATAGTCATTAGTAAACAATGCTCAAAATTTGAAGTTAAAATTATAGTTTATTAGAAACCACTTGTTCACACATGGTTTGTTGTAGTAGAACTAAGTGCACCCCTGAGACGGAGGGGACGAAGTTGAGGGGATGGAACTGGACATGTGAGCCTCCGGATTGAACTAAAGGGCCCACTATCAGTCCCCCTTGAATGTTTTGTGGGGAATAGTTAACGTCTCGTGAATAATTTTATTGTTGGGATTATTGTGTTTCAATTTCATCTTTGACCTATTAACAATTTTGTCTTTCCTTCAATCTCATACCTACTTCTACTCAATAATTTTTTAAAGAATGAAAATCAAATATGTGATTTTGAGTTTTGTTCATAGACTTTTAATTCAATTCTTCAAAATAATTTTTTAATTTATTCAATATTGGTCGTGCAAAAATTTCAAGCTAAGAAGATTAAGAACATTAACGTCATGGGCCAATGTCAAATCTTATTTTTAAAAACTATTTTTATAAAAAAAAATTCCAAATCAAATCTATTAGATTTTGTGTAGTTGACCTTAAGGGAAATTGGCCTAGCCTCTAGGTATAAAGTGGCCCTGAAAATTTCAACCCCTCTCTCTCTCTTCTAGATTTTATCGAATCAACCCAAATTTTTAACTTCAAGGCCTTTATACAAGGGAAAATTGACCCCATTATAATCTTATTCTAATGAGTAGTTGAAGATGACCTTCCGTCCAAAAAGGGCTGAAATTTTATAGAATTGGCCTCAAGGGGAATTGCCCTAGTGAAAGACTACCTTGCTATAAGGTAGAGGTACCCATTCCCAATCACGTACCCATGTGCAACCTGTAGGGGGTTCTATTTCCCACCAAGGTTAGGTTCAATTTCCAACCAAGCCTTGGAATGCGTTCCAACTAATAAGGCCATGAGACATGTCCCAAAGTGGTGCACAAGAAAGCAAGAAACACTGAGCAGGAAAGGAGTTTGGCTAAGATCAAAATTAGAAGCATCTAGTGACTGTCTATACATCCGAAGCACTTTCTGCCTCCCAAAATTCATAGTAATTTCAGTTCAAGCGATAAAATTACCAAAAAAATTTGCAATCTCAGTCATTTCTATCAATGCACCTCTCAGAATATTTGCCTTGCCTTGCAACTCTCCAGACCATGTCCAGAATTGCTTATTTGATTGGTTATGGGTACCTTCACCTTAGTGAGAGTGTGAGACAGACTGATGTAAGCTTGATGTAAGCTTAGTTTCTCATTCATCTGCTACCTAAACACAGCTCATTTATGTAAAAATCTCACTGTAAGAAGATTCTTTTTTTCTTGCTTGCTTTTTAAAATGAATTTTCATGAGCATGGCTGCGCGGGGTGGGGGAGCATTTGATTGAGTCAAGCAGACTGAGGCCCTTGCTTGCCAGCCAACCGCACAACTCTCCAAAAAGTTGGCGCCCATAACATGAGTCAGTGTGTGTACCTGCCCTGCCCTGCCGGACGGATGGACAAGGAACTTAGTGAAAGGCACTGACATGCACAATGAAGTCGCATAACTTAATAGTAAGCTTCAATTCTCGAGCCCACTCGACGGCCGGCCGGCCTCGACAATCAAACCCAACACAAGGGCAATCTACTGACTCCAAAACTGGCCTGCCTTGGTCACGGCTTATTATTGATTTATTATAATATAAAAGGTCCACTCCGTTTCATTTGTTTCAAAATGAAAATGAAAATGAAAACAAAAAAATGATGATGAGTTCGTATGGTGGAGAATAAAATAAGGTAAACCAGCCTAAGACAAGGGCAGAAGAAGACCCATCCCAAACACCTGGAGGCCTTCGAAGGACGAAGGACAAATGACAGACGTAGAGGATCAAAAGGGTTTGATGAATCACTTCATCGTTCAGCGTAGAAATGCACCTTTTGGTCCAATAATTGGAGCATTTTGGTGACTACTTACTGGGTTTGGTCGGGGAGGGGGACTACATCGATCAAGAACTAAGGTAACAGGTCCAGAAATCACCCACCTAAGAGCTGAAACTGAATTTGGGGGACGAGAAGTTTCTTGAAATAATTTTTGGTGAATTTTCCTTGAGAGACAAGTGGAATTGGCATCTACCCTAAGTCGTTTCATATTTTTTGGAGCTTTGAGGAATTAGTTATAAAATTTTGAAGTTGAAATGGCATAGGACTCTAAAATCGCCCAACTCCTAAAATGTACACCATTTGTACATTATTAAAGGCTATGAGAAAGCAACATGTATGCATAGTGTACATTTTGAGGATGTGGGCGGGTTTAGAGCCTGTACGATTTCAGAGCCTGTTACCTTATGTGGAAAATCAAGACTCTACTTTGAAAATGCCCCATTGGGTTTGTAATGTCTTTTAATCCTCAATGACTATGAGGGGAGGTATTTTCAAAATGGGCCCACACTACAACGGATTTGAGCAATTTGTTTGTTCATTTTCTCTTGAGATTGGATAGAATGTAACCGTATGATCTTGTAGTTTCAAATTGAGAGTGAGCACCTCACAAAAATTCTAGATTATTTCATTGCACAATTTAGTAAATATTTAGAGTTTAAAATTTTAGTTAGATCGATGGAGAAATAGGGCAACACTCTTCGAAGCAGCATATCTTAGTAAGAATATTTTGAAATTATGACATTTTTGTGCTCAATGAAAGACATAAGAGTTGAGAATTCTCATCTAAAATTTCACAACATTTGGGTCATTTTACAATTTTGGGTGGAGCTCGCAAAGCATAGTAGTCAATGAATTGAGAGTAGTGTTTGTAAGAAATACAAGAATGGACACATTTGTCTTCTCTTTGAGCTCCTTGGATCTGCCCTTTTTTTGAGGTGGACAACAATCAAATTGGTTCACTAATTTTTTGATCCATGCACGAATTGACTTGCTCCCCCCCTGAGCCATGAACTACACTATATATACCATTGAATTTTTTTTTTTTAATTCCAAGGATGAGTTTAATTTGGAATTTGTTGAAAATACAACCATTGGATTTATAACATAGTCTATTTCCTAGTAATCATTTTTAGTGAAAAAAATTTTTAAATCTAAGAATGGGAAGTTCAAAAAAAAAGACAGCGACCCAAAAAATGGTCACTTAGGTCAGTAGGGATTAAGAGACTAAAGGTTGATAGTAAGTAAAAAATGTCAGCATGATGTAGAAAGTTAAGAACTAACTGAAGTTACATTCCTACATTTTCAAGCACGATGCTAAATCCATCCTATGAAATGAGTCCAAGAAGAAGATTGAATTTCGTATTTTGCTTGGTCATTGAGAAAAAAAAACTATTTTGTGCTGTGTTAGTTTTATGCTCTTCACCTTTCTCTCCTAACTAATTTGGAGCCTCTGATTGCAAATATGAATTCAATATTTTGACATAAATGAAGCAATGTTTCATTGCAAAGATAAAATACAAGAACTACCAACGACAAGTAGTCTAGTAGGGATACCTTGACCAATACACACACAAGACCCAACAAGAGTGCGACTAACTAAATGACAAGCTGGCAAGGCGCAATGGGGGCATAAAGCCCTTCACGACTAGCCACAGTCGGTGGAGAAGTAAATTGAACTCTGCAAGGTTGTTTGTTACAATGGTTGATAAATAAACCCTTCTCTAGGATGAATAGCCTTCCAATTCAGTTGCCCATCAATTATTTGGGTGAAAAAGTCAAAATGACACCTATGATCAATGACCCCTAAATGCCCAAGGTCTTTTTTGAGCTTTTGAAAATTATGCTCTAGGTTAAGCAAAAAAAAAACATTTTGATAAGTTGTATCAATATTTTTGAATTATAACCGTACAAATTCAAACTAGACATGCTAGAAATCACATAGGAAAAGAAAATACAACAAAACCACTTATGGATTTATGAGGGTGTTAAAACTACAAAAGTGAATTGAAGTCTTTCAATCCTCTTTTTATATGTCAAATCTAAAAAGTTGGTTACCAAAAAAATATGAAGATAAATTGCCTACCATGCATAACCACAATCAATTTATGGTTTCTCAAAATCTATTCTACAATTTTTAAAATGAATTTCTAATGTGATTTTTTCTCCAAAATCTAGTATATTTGAGGCTCATTTCTGAAAGCCCTCAATACTATTGAAAGTCAAGATTGCAATGGACACCCTTGCACAAAATCTTGAATAGAAAAATCATATTCCATCATTTTCAAATTTAGATTTTTGATGCTAAAACTAGACTTCAAAAATACGAACTACTAATAAACATAGAAACTTGTTAGTTTTTATTTAACTTTAAAATATTGTTGACACCAAAATTTGGTGCCTTTAGCATTTAAGTTAGGGAATAAAGGCCACTAAGGTAGAAGCACCAAGAATGGATCATTTAAGCGAATTTTGACCAAATGGTGAGGAATATGAAATTTTTGCCATGTAGGAAAATAGTGCCTTGTAGAAAATTTTGCCATGTTGAAAGTTAATTTTTTAGAATTTTATTCTCAAATTTGAAATTACAAAGAATTTCTAGAGCTAAAAAGTATCATTGACTCGTAGTCAATGTCTGAAGTATTCTAATTCCAATCATTGAAGAACTATTTTCTCACTTACTACTTCCTATTTTCTTGCTCACTCTTTTGAGACATGAGTCATGATCTTATTTGTCCTAACCTTGAAAAGGCCATAAAACACACCCATTCCAAGCTTGAGTTCTAGCCTAAGGTTGGAAACAACGCACCTTCTAGGTTGAACACTGGGCATGGTTGACAACTGGTGCTTCTACCTTAACAAATTCGCCTTGCGCATGCACCCGAATCCAACACTCAAGGTAGAAGTATCCATTTCCAATCAAACACACATGTACAACCTGTAGGGGTCTCCATTCCCCACCAAGACTAGGTTCAATTTCCAACCAAGCCTTGGAACGCCTTCCGACTAATAAAGTCATGAGACACGATCCAAAGTGGTGAACAAGAAAGCAAGAAGCATTGAACAAGAAAGGAGTTTGGCTAAGATCAGAATTAGAAGCATCTAGTGATTGTCTATATGTTTGAAGCACTTTCTACCTCTCAAAATTCATAATAAAAGCAATAAAATTACCAAAAAAATTTGCAATCCCCGTCATTTCTATCAATACACCTCTGAATTTTTTTGCTTTACCTTGCAACACTCCAAACCATGTTTAAAATTGTTTATTTGATTGGTTATGAGTACCTTCACCTTACAAATTTTATCATGTGTGACAAATAAAAAATTCCTATACTTTCCCGAGGGGCAAATTCACCCTAATTCGTAGTCCGGCATTCTCACTCGGACTTGACGATTTGACGGGTTCCAATTAATTCGCAGGCATAGTTCTGAAACTACGTTAATGAGTATTGATTGAGCTGGTTACAGTGGGCTCCTTCTAGAATGATGAATTGATCACTGGCAGTGATAAAGGACGAACTAGCCCTGTGAGACTGCGTGTACTATTCTGTTTTTTTATGCTTCACACATTTCATGTTGACTAGGAAGGTACTAGTCAGTGGTATGGGAAGGTACTAGTGGGTGGCATCCTTGGGTGATGGTACACATCCATCTTTTTGAAATAGTAGCAGCTACTTTTTAACCCCCTTTCCCAATGAAATTCCATTCCATTTGTTAAAAGAAAAAAAGGATTAAAAAAAAAGGGTAAAAAAATGGGTTAGGGTACTGGAGAGAAAGAGCTTGTAGACCCTCACAGCATATGAAATCATGGATATGACATAAGCTTACGGTGGAAGCACACAGAACCGTCAAAATAAGCAATTATCAGCATAGGTAGAGGTACCTTTTCCTTCAAATAATATGTAATTTCTGTGATTTTTCATAGAAGCCAACTATGAGGTCGAAACACCCAAAACTGTTATTTTAAGCAATTAAGCATAGTTCGAGGCATGTTTTTTTTTAAATAATATTTTTGTAGTATATGTAAGTGAAAATCATGAATATTTAAAAATAAATAAAATTCGGACATTGTATGTAATTTATGTAATTTTTCAAAGTGTTACCTATTTAGATTACTGAAATTGTCCGTAGGTGCCCCCCAAACTGAACTCTGCAAAAATCAATTGTCAACAAGTCATAGTCAAATATGTGTTTGTGGGCACTTTATTCCCACCCTTGGAATAAAGTGTACACAACCAGATTCTAATGTCTTTTGTCGTATGTTGGTCTTAATGGGTGTTTACAACATCAAATCTAGTTGTGCCTTCCAAGCAATGGATCTTTGTTGTTTTGTCTACTTTGAACTTCTTTAATAGCAAATGGCTAACAATTCAATGGAAATTAGTACCTAAGACTGTAACGGACATGAGAAAAATAAGACAAGATAAGTTTATAGGAACAAGATTGCTATTAGAGTCAAGAGAAGTACAAGGCTGGAACTCGAATCACAAGAATAACACTCAAGAGATGTGTTGTTGAGACTGAGGACTACCTCAGTCTCGACTCTTTATATACTACTACCTAAAAGGTTCTTCTAGAACTCTATGAAAAACTCTGGAGGTCTACGGAAACTTCTAAGGCAATATATAATCTTCTAGAACACTATGGAAGCTTCTGGAACACTATGAAAGCTCATGGAATACTATGGAATCTTCTAGAACACTATGGAAGCTTTTGGAAGACTTTGGAAGACTTTGGAAGTTTCTAGAAGGTACTAGAAGACTATGGAAAAGCCTAGAAGGTCCTAGAGTGTCCGTGACAAAGACCTGATTTTGGCTACAACAACCAAAACTAGAGGTCAAATGAGTTAGTCAAGCGGAAAAGCAAAGTGGACAAGATTGTAGGGCATAATTTGTCCTTTCCAAATCAATAAAGAACTTCCGTTTTGACTCAAATCTCTAGTGGATAATGGTGGATGAAGTTTGGTACTAAATCTAACGTCTAAAACTTCATCCGTCAATTATTAAGGTTCTAGTTATTGAAATTGAATGCGGATTTTTGGATTATTTTCTATTTTAAAACCTCTACCTAAGTTATAAGTTTGACTTGATTTGATCAACTTAGTTGACTTACTTTTGGTTAAAACTTCATTCTACTCTAACTCAATTGATATTCATTCAATTCTAAAAGTTAACCCCTAAAGGACCAAGGCCTTATTTCTGCCAAAAAATACTCAAAACTGCCATTTTTGTAGCATAGAGTAAAAAAATTTGAAAATTATTTTTTCTACACATCCAAACATAAGATCTTATACTTTACTAGTATGAAAATGTGTGGAAAAAATTTCAGAAATTTTGACCATATAGATTAAAAGATATTTGTGTTTAAAGTGAAAAAAACAAAATTTTCAGCACCTTGTGGGATTAGATTATTTGACTTTGAACTTTTTTAACCTAAATTTTTTGCACTACATAGTTTTGAGCTTTAAATCCTTATTGTGGGAAATTGAGTTGAGAATCTAGGAAAAAAGAAATTTTTAAGAAAAAAATTAATTTTCATGCTTAAAAAAATTGTTAAGTAGAAGTAGGTATGAAAATGAAGGAAAATCAAAATTATTAATATCTTTAAGATGGAATTAAACTGCACTAATTCCAATGGTGAGATTGTTCTAGCAAGCAAACAAAATCATGTAGAATTTTTTTTTCCAAAAAATTGTAAAAATTGCATTCAGAAATAAATTCTATGAGTTATTTTTTTAGGAAGATGCTCTAACTGCCCAATAAACAAGATTGTTTATTACTTTCTCATAATAAGTCCAAATGGAATGAATCAAAGCTTCCCATGCAGACAAAAATATAATCTACAAGGAAAAAAATAAAAAATAAAAAATTCAAAAATAATTTTTTTTTTTGCTGCCCGGACTGCCCCCCGTCCCCTATTTTGAGCTTATTTGTTCATAACTTTTGTTTCCAGGCACCAAATGTGAAAAAATTATATTCCCACAAAGCTCATCAATTTTTCTATCTTCAAAAAAAGTTTCAAAAAATCATGACAAAATTTCAGTCCGTAGGTACTTGCCCGAAATCCAATTTGTCCCTCAAAGGGACAATGGTCCTTTGGGGGTTAAATAGGTTTTGGAATCCTAAAAATATTCCCTTTAAGATTCTATCTTCAATTTAACCCTTGGTTATCTTTTAACCTTACTTGGTAAATTCTTAAGTATTTTGACTACTTTCGATGAATTCAAGTTTTTTTTTTACTTCTATGATTAATTGGCTTTATCTTAAAAAGTTCTACTTTGACTTTCTAGCAAAGTAAAAACTTCTTACTTTTGACTTCCTGGATAAATGTTTTTTACAACAAATTTTGACTGTCGACTGATTTAAAAAAAAAATTTACGTAATTCTTTTTTACCATTGTCGAGTAGAGAGGCCTTGCCTTGGGAAAATGCAGAGAATCTAGTTGCAACTAGATCTGGCCCGGAAAATGAAGGACTATGAGGTCAAATATACATACAAATTCACATATATACATATAAACTTCTAGATAGTGTCAAATAAGCCAAATAAAATATCATGTGCTCAAATACTCCCATGATGTGTCATATAGGCCCAAAAGATGTCACTTGTTTGTCTAAAAGTAGTAGAAGTTGCACATAAACATCTTAAATTCCTTTTGAAGAAGCACCTAATATTAAAATGAGTGACAAAACCACTCCAAGACTCCAAATTGAGAGTGTAATAACTCTTTGAAAAGTTAACAAAAATATATACAAACTCTTTAAATATCAACTCAAGAGCTCATATTGTCTAACTTTTATAGTCTCTCAAAGTACATTGTCTTCAACTCAATGGCAGCTCATCACTACTTTGCTTGTAAGCTTATAACTTTCACATGCTAACTCCAATTTGATCTTGTGATATTTCTATAGAAAGCTAATACAATTATCTACAATTCCTCCAAAATTCACTTCAAAATATGATACTATTCAATTTTTATAGTCGGTCAAAGTCCTCTCACTTCAAATCAAAGGCAACTCCTTACCACTTTACTTCTACACCCATGACTTTTGCATCCTAATTCCAAACAAGTAGAGTGATAGCTTTTTGAAAAGCTAACAATTCAATCTATAGATACACTAAATCTCAAAAGAATTTACCACTTCATCAAGTAGTTATGATCCCTCAAAGATTCTGCCCTCCATATTCTCTGGCAATCATCCCTCTCTCACTCCCTCAAGCATAACTTTCACATAGAAACTCCAAATTGAGCAAGTGATAGAGTTTTGAAATCACAAAATTATGATGAACAACCTCCCAAAATTTTATTACAAAACTCTTCATGTACAATCTCTAATGGCTCTTCAAAGTCCCAGTTCTTTAACAAAACTAAGAGGAGGAAGAAGACTCCACCTTATCTGCCACTTCAACTTCCATACCATCCATCTAAGCAAGTGGATTTTATTCTTTAAAACTACCAAATGGACTTAAATTCATCCATTGACTATCTCTTTTGCCCCATAACTCTATCTTTATTCCCTATATGGATTTCTAATTCATTTAAAAACTCAAAAAAAATAAAACAAACTTTATCTTTCATTTCAACAACCTTAAATACAAAATAAACCTTTGAAATGTCTTTAAACATAAAAAAGAAAGAACTAACGTTAAATGGTTGTCTAATAGAGGTAAAAAAAAATAGAATTTACTTCACTTAAATCATTAAACTCTTCAGAAAATCCTTTACTATGACAACAAATATATATTTTTACATAGTGAAAGTATATACAACATGACACCATAGAAATTCAAAATTACTTTGACTTTGATTTTTTTACTTCTACTTTAATCCTAGATTTTAAGATTCCTAAAGACTCTCTAAAAGATTAATTTGGATGATTTTTTTATTTTTCATCCAAATTCTACAATTTTTCATCCAAGGATAAGCTTTGATAAATTTCTTTTATTAGTTTGGTAAATTTTTAAAAAAAGTATTATGGTAATTTTTGATTGATTCTAAAACCTATTAGTTGATTTTATCATTTACTATGGATTTAATCCAATCTAATCCAAAATTCAAAATCCAAAAGTCAAATCCTATTCTAATATTTTTGGTAAAAATGCAAGAAATGGAGTAAAAATATTTAGTTACTAACCTTAACGTTGACTTCTTCTTTGACAAATGTCGTTGCCATGTTGTCCACCTTGCACTCCAACTTCATCTTCAATGTTCTTGATTATTTGTTGATTTTTTTTGTAAACTCTTTGTAGACTTAGGGACGTCTTAAAGTTTGTCCTTTGGCAATTCTCTTTTCTTTTTCTTCTCCCTTCTTTCAAATGTTCTCTTTTGTTTTTGTAGATATTTCTTTGGGAATAAAATCCTACCAAATATAACACTAAACCTTGTCTAATTTGCTTGGAATCAAACGAAGATTAAGACAAAACTCACTTAACTTCTTCTAACTAATAACTAATTCTAGAATACCCCTAAAGGTCAACTATTCCATTCCAAATCATATAGGCTTTCTCAAGTTGTTGTTCACAGACCATTAGTGAGATCCACATTTTGAAGTTTCAAAAAATGTAGTTGCAAACTAGGTGGTGGCCTTATGGTCCTTGAGGGATTAAGAAGAATTGAAGGTTACTTCTTTTTCAATTCAAAAATTGATTCTATAATGTTTGAATCTAGAAGATTTGAACTCCATTCTTCAACACTTCATTTTGTCTTTGCAAATTGATCAATTCTAATGTCTTTGAAGACTTGCTATATGGTAACATTAGCAAACATCACGTCCAAGCACACTTTAGATTTTTAAAGTATATTGTCCTGCAACAAATTTCTTTAAATTTTCAAACTTTAGTATTTTAGTTTTTAATTTTTTTAATTTTTTTAATTTTTTAATGTTTAAAATCTTAATTCTAGTGATGACCTTTCAATTTAGGTGGTTTTTTCTTTCTTGCAATAAATTATAATAAGTGTTTAAACACACACACACAAATATATATATATATATATATATATATAGTGTGGTGTGTGTGTGTATTGAAGAAAATATAGGGTACACTAGTGAAGATTTGTACAAAATTTATGGAATATTGAGCCATTCATAAAAGACCACATGACAAAAGCAATGGAATTTTGAAGCCACATCACTAATTTGTGTATCCTTTTATATATATAGTGTGGTTCATTCTTTTATTTGTCTTTTCATCTACAATGGGTTATAAGTGTTTTAAGTATCATCTATCTATTAGAAAATTCTATTCTTCTTGTTGCAAGATGTACTAATCTCAAAGAAATCTATAACTTTTAAGAAAGTCTTATACCACATATTTGAAGAATTTTCTTTAGATTACAAGTAACTAAGGACAAAAACTACTTGATAATTGAACCACTTTTTTGTTGCTATGTATAAGTGGATTACATTTCAAAGTTGAAAATTTACACTATTCATAAATAATACAAGTAGCACAATTAAGGTTGAGTAGTACATCTAGGATTGAATTCCAAAAATACATTCTAAAAACTAGTTCACACTAAGTCCCAAATTCCACCAAATTCTCAAAATTTAATTTCTAGCTATAGGTTGACAATATGTCCTAAGTTTCAAGACCTCATGCATTGAAGAAATGCTTACATGGAAACACTTTTTGGAAGTTTTTATGTGAAGAAAGTGGGATTTGGAGACCAAGGAAAATGGAGACCCAAATTAGGCTCCAAGTCCCTACTATTAATTTGTGAATAATATGAAAAGAATAGCACTAAATCAAACATTTTTATGGTTTGGTATTGTCTACAAATATACTCATTACAAATTTTATGCTTATAGTGCTCTCCAAATGGATTTTCAAACTTTTTGACCCATTTTTGGCATTTATTTGCCATATTATACTATAGATGAAAAAAAATTGGAATTTAGATTTGGAATTTTGGTCTTCACAGTATAAAACTTTATGTGCCACATTTAATATTTTTCATTCATTTTCTACAATCCAAATAAGTTAGGATGTAAATAACTAATTCAAACTCATTTTTGGATTTTTGATGTGCATTTTGATTGTGTTTTGTTTTGATTTGGGTAGGTTGTTCCCATGTCTAATGTCCAATTTGGTGATCTTGAGAATTGGATTTAATCCATTTGGAGTGAATTTCGGGGAAAAATATGAGCCATAACTAGGATCCAAGTGTACAAATAGTAGAATGTCAACTAGGTAGCTGAGTACATCTAATTGGGATTTAGAATTGAATTGGATGTTAATTCAATTTGGTAGTTAGTACTAGATGGTTAAATTGTCTCTTCCTAGGTGATAACTACCAAGTTCCAATTTCTATTTGGATGGTAGATTTGAAGTTGTAGTCACCCACTGTAGAATGTATTCAGTGTGAGTTCCAACCTAAATTGGCTACATATCTTTGTTATTTTTGAGTGATGTGATGGGTGTTAGGTTGTGCTAATGGTGGAGATAAGTAGTTGTGATTTTAAATAGGATATAATGAAGTAAATAAGAAGTTAATCAAATGAGAGATTGGAGTGAGAAATTGTCAATTGTAGAACTGTAAGGGTGTTGTGATGTGGGCCATCTAGTAGTTGAAATGACGTCTTTATTTATTAAAAAAAAATTTAATATTTGTAGTTGTTTGGTGTTAGAGGCTTAGTGTTAAAAACTTAATATCAGAAGTTTGGTGTTATAAGCTTGGTATCAATAGCTTGGTGTTGAGCTTGTATTAAATAGCTTGAAAGAAGTCGGTTGATAACTGGTTGGTTTGTAATTGATACTAGGGTTAGTGGGGTTAGGGTTAGGATTAATTGACAGCTAGTTGTTTTGGAATTTGGATAGCTACTTGAGGCAAGGACTAGTTCTTGGTCTCTCTCTTATTTTGGAGTATATTGTGAGGTGTGGGAGGCACTTTGAGTGCTAGTTGTGTACTTGTGAAAGGAGCATTGATTTGAAGGAGTTTTATGATGCATTTTAGATAAGTATTGAATGAATATAAGCCTTTGACTCTAAGTTTTTGAATATTTGATTTACTATGATGCCAAGTTTTGGATTTAGATATATTATGGAGAAAAAATTATGAGGCTTTGAAGAAGGGGTGTATGGATTCAAAGGTAGTTAAGGAGGGCATTTTGAGAAGCTTCATTTTTATTGAGAGCTTGTGCAATGAAAACAAAACTTTGAGGGTATTTTATTTATTTTATCTTTTATCTTTTATCAAAATTTTAGATTCAATAGACTTAGAATCAAAGCTAGGTATGACAATTTTTAGAGTAAAGTAAGAATTGTTGGATTGGTATTTGGAAAAAGGGGAGTTTTAGGGTAGGCTTGTTATTATCTAGGATATTTAAGGATATTAGACACTACTTACAAAGAATTTTTACAACAAAAGCCCCATGCTATTCTGAACTTAATAGCAAATCTTTGTGACAACAATGATTTATTCACCAATTTGGATAAATGTAATGATATTTTGAGCCTTATTGATGTCTTTGTGATGTGGCACATGTATGAGTGCACTACTAGAAAATCTGTGTCCAATTTAATAAAAAATGGACTAAAAAGTGTTGATTTGGTCTATTAGTTCATTGTTGATTTGGACGTGTTGACTTGGACAATATCCAACAAAAACTAGTTAATTTTTTGGTTAATTTGGTCATGTGCAAATTAAAAATTTAGAAAACTACTTAAAATCCAACCATACAATAAGTGCCACGTGGCAGCTGCTACATTGGTTCTAAAATGCAAATCAGAAAACCAGGGAGCTACTACATCGATTCTAAAATGCAAATCAGAAAATAGCAGTCCACCACAAGGACAAGCAACCTGCCAAGTCAACAAGCTGACTAGTCAAATTGGCCATGAGGGTAAATGTAGATAACCTAATAGGATTAAATTTTGTGAAATTTTGAACATTTTTTAGAGTATTTTGAGGTTTTTTGATAGGAGTTTGTTCTTTTTTGTAGTCCAAATGGGTGATTTGGGCTGAATGCTTTGGTCCTAGTTGGAGTCTTTTTGCTTCCTAGTCGGATTGGATTTTGGCGTGATTTTCAAGTTTGTAGTCAGATTAGAGCTAGGTTGGTAGTTTCAAAGTCAATCCCAAGTTGGTATGATATGAAGATTAGCTTCAAGTCAGGTTCTAGTTGGAGATGTTATTGGTGTTAATGGAATTTGGGATTCCTAGCTGGATTTGTTTGGATCTTGAGCCAAGTTGGAATTTAATGCTAAGTTGGATTGTCAGTTGAGCTACTGAAGTTCCTACTAGGTGGATAAATTCATTTGGTCTTCCTCTCCAATTTGGTAATTGTTGCTGTGAGTCCTATTAGTACGAGTTGGGTTTCATTTATTTTCACCCACAACAAGTGAAGCTAATGCATCCCAGTCAGTTAGGCTACATATTTGTTTTTATTGATTTCATGCAAGTGTGAGTGTGTCTATCTTCCCAATTGGGGTGGTGTCTATGTTGATCCAAGTTGGATTAGAGTGATTGTATGTTTGAATCTTTGTCCAGTTGGAGTTTTAGACATGCCAGTGCATGATGGTGTGTGTATGTGCAGAAGTGTGGAGTTTATAATGGAGAAATTATCCAAATCGGGAGTGATCTTGGAAGAGTGTGATTCAGTGATGAAATTCTTAGAAGTTAGTGCTTAAAAGATGATAATTTAGAAGATGGCAGGCAGTTTAGAGTAAATCCTGTGAAGCCTGTGTGTGAGAAAGTGAGCCAAATAGTGATATTTGATAGATCATTTTGGGCCTAATAGGAATATTATCTAATTGATGAAACAGTCATGTAGAAATTTTTCACAAGCTAAGTTAAAAATTACTGTGAACAATTTGTAACGGTGATTTGATCACCAATTCGGAGCTAAATGAGAAGAAATTTTCCTGCCGAATTGGTGTACTGTGATGAAAGTATGTTGGATATGATGATTGGAATTGTGAAGCCAATTTGTAGATGATTAAAATTAGATCTTGATGAAGAAAGACTGTGAGATCTTAGTGGGAATTTACAAATGTGTCTTGGTGTTTGATTCAGTCCTAATTGGAATTAATGAAGCTTGAATGTTGTTCTATATTAAATTCCAATTTGGTTGTCATTTATGCACATAGTTATATCAAGTGAGAAAGGTTTGCTTGAGTGAATGAAAGATAATTAATTGAATCCAATTCGTGAAGTATAATGCAAGATTATGCGTGTTATGAGTGTAAAAATGGTAATTCCAAATTGAAGGGTAAGAGTTGTCAATTTTGTTGAAGGAAAGATTATACAAAGGCGAATTGTACTACAAAGTGGATTTCGAGTTGGTGAGATTTGAGGTTGTGGTTCCCTAATTGGAAGACAAAGATCAAAAAGTGAAGATACAGCCCAAGTTGGAAGATTAGGAGATCAAACATGTTGTATCTAATAAAGACCGATTTGGGATTGAAGCGGTGCTAGCCTATTGAGCAGAAAAAATCCTGATTTCGAGATAAAAGAATAAAGATCAAGTGCAAAATAAAAGAATATAAAAAGAAGGAGAATATAATTTAAAAGAATAAAGAATAAACAATTGGGAGATACCCTAACCCTTTTGTGGCCTTTAAGAGTGGAGTGGATGAATTTAGTAATTAGTTTTATCACCTAAGAAGAAAAACATTATGCTTGTATCCCTATTTAATTGTCTTCCCTAGGAAGGAATTTCATACTGGTAGTTTAGAGAATAAATTTTAATTAGGACCTAAGCTTATCATCAACAAACCAACCGGACAACCCAACCATGTGAATGTCGGCACTAAGGTTCAAACCCGGGATAACATCAGTGGAAACCAAGTGGCCTAACCAATGCACCCCATCCAAGCTTACATGTCACTATTGGGAGAAGTAGTTTATATATTCAGTTTTTTCATTGTTTTTCAAGTACTTTGTCATTTTAGCAGACTTTGGAGGCGATTTGGGCATAGTAAATCAACTTTTTTGAAGAAATTTTGAATTAAGAAAAGTTAGTAAATGAATCTAATTTTCATGACCAAAAAACTCGTTTATGATTTTGAGATTCTAAGAAAAAATTATGGACAAAAATTAGAGAGGATGTTTGAAAATGTCAAAAAAAATGTTCCTTAATAGCCCTCTTTGAATTTAGTCCATAACTTCTGATTGGAGACTCAAAACCACAAACAGATTTTTGGACATGAAATTTAGCTTCATTTACTACCATATATTAGTTTTAAGTTTTTTGAAAAAAGTTAATTTACTATGCCCAAATCGCCTCCAAAGTCTGCTGAATTGACAAAAAAATGAGTAATTGTAGAATACTAAAGTTAAATTAAAAACTACATTGTACAATACCCTACATAATATACATATTTTGATAATTTAAAAGTATTTTTTAACTTGAAAGATGCCCATTTTGAAAATTCATTGAAGAATTATTTTTAATTTTTAGAAATTGCAATTTGTAATCATTCACTATAATTATATCTTTGCTTGTTTTCTTGGGAAGAATGATTGTTAAAATCACCATTACATTTATCAAATAGGAATGTTTTAACAATATTGGAAGTCTAATGGCTTGTTCAAACTTGGCCTTAGAGGTCTAATGTTGCATGCTAGTAGAGTTCTTATCTTCAGAGCATTCACATTGTTGTTCTTTTGTGAATGTCGATCCTACATGGACAACGACATGGCGGAGGCTAACAATGCTAATAAAAGTGGTGCTTGACAAAAAAAATTTAACTTGTTTTGTCTATAGCGTAATTATTGTAGTAGTTGCAACCAACAAAAACATAGATATTGGAGGCCTATAAGCAGTCATAGTTAATGGGACCTTCAAGTGGTCGATAACTTAGCAGCGGACTTATACGGCAACAACTACTATCTCTATGAAAGAGTGCAGTCAGTGGCCATGACATGCACGACAAAATGGTTGCAGAAGGTGTGCGTTGAAAACAAAGTGGAAGGCGATTTTTAGCCAAGCTCATCTGTTAAATCATACAATTTGACTTCTCTAATACTCACTGTTAAAGTGGGTTGCATTGCATGTGTTGTACCTGCACTGCTTTTTTGAACTACAACAACTATATTGCGATCATCGATGTCGTCTTGCATGCATTGCACTTCGGTCATCAATGTTGTCTTGTATGCAATTGCACTACGATCATTGACATTGTCTTGCATGCGTTACATGGCTGTCTGTTGAGTGATTGGCGTAGACTTGGACATGTAATTTTTCTTCAATTTCCAGTCCATTTTTTTACAGTGACTATCATGGACAATCGAAATCATGGATTCTCGTGTGACGCAACACCTGCTTTCACAAGATTCTCCAATGATGGTAAGTCAACATCTTGAACTTTGGTGCATCATTTGTATCTTCCCAAAGTCCACTTGCACATCACACACATGCACTCTAGTGCCCTAGTCAGTGTTAGCTCTTGTGAAATACATAAATCTAAACTGTGTCCCGAAGTCCACCTGCACATCATACATATGCACTCCAGCGCTCTAGTTAGTATTAACTCTTGTGAGATACGTGAATCTGAACTATGTCTTGAAGTCTTCTTTCACATCACACACGCACTCCGATGCTTTAATAAGTGTTTGCTCTTGTAAGATACGTGAATCTAAACTATTGGATGGTTTGGACAGTTTATGACAATACTATGGACATTGATGAAGCGACTGCCACTCTTCTTGCAATGGGTGAGTATTTCTTACCAAAGTGTAGACATGTCATTCCATTCTCAGTATACACCATGTCATTTGTTTTAGAAATCATACAAATCGTCTCCACATGAGTGTCACATAACAACGCTGTTGACTCAACATTGTCACACATATTTGCTTTGTATAGGTTCCAGCATGCTTCCATTGGTGGCATTGACAACTCTATCCCGAACAGAAGTCGGATTTGCAAGACCTTCATGCCTTTTGAATTCCAAAGACATGGGTAGTCCATCAAAGCGAGACCAAAGAGAACAAGGCCCAAATTGGCAACTTCAAGAAGTAGCGGCATTGATCAAAGCTAAACGTGACCTTTTTGTGGAAGAAATGGATACACTAGATGCTAGAGATCTAATAACCCCGGACTCCAATAAGTGGGTGCGGATTAGTTCTGAGGTCACGAAAGCTGGATTTTTGCAATGGCCCCACTTGCAAAAGCAAGTGAAATCAATTGTTGCCGGATTATAAAATAGTTGCTGATTATTTTGTCTGCACTAGTATAAATGGTGTTGACTATTGGGACTTATTGACTGTAGAGAGGAAGGCCGAGGGACTTTCCTGCACCTTTCTGCAGGACATTTTTTATAGTATTCATGGATGAAATGAACAATGTCCTGTTATGCGCCTTCCTCATATCAGAGATCTTTTTTGTACAAATAATAGTAATTACAAAGCAAGTGGGAGTTACAACATCAAAGTACATGACCTCAATAGTAGTAAAGCAAACACAAAAGATCCCATAGCTACTGCTGCAACAATGGGAGCAAATTATGGTAAGAGTGCAGACTACATTCAACCGACGCAAATACCTGAGCAAGAGCCAACACCTCCTCTCTTCGATAGCCAAAGATACGTTAGCAATGCTGCAGTTAGTTCATGTTTGAAAAATAACTTGCTGACTGGAGTTATTCCCCACATTCTCAGTTCCAGTGCTACAACTAAAGGTAGTGTAGGGCGTCGAACTGATAATACTATTGTTTGTCGTAAAAATCTCTCAAGGCATTCATTGATTGTTGACGCAACAAGAGCAATAGGAGATGCAATGACTAGACAAATGAAGGAAATGGTAGAGGCAAACAAGGAGCTAGAGCTTTCGAAAATCAAAGTACAATTGCGACTGTTTACCAAATAAATGGAGTATTAGCGGGAGTGTGATCGCCGCTTCTATAAGAATGTCCATCAAACAAATGAAAATGCAAAACTTGTTATTCAAAAACAAGGTGATGTTGTACAATGCTTGGTGCAGTTATCCTTTGTCTTTAGCGTAGGTCTGGAATGGAGGAGTGCTAGAGTTATGCTACCACAACTGCAAGAGACCACTTATCATGGTAGTACTCCAAAAGATACTGAGGACTCTTTGCCCAGCCCTACAATTTCTTCTGATCATGGGACTGCAGCCACTGTCACATAAACTCCATCGCCATAATGGGCAAGCCTCATCTTTGTTGAACTCTGCATACATATGCAATGAAATCACTAAGTACTAGTCCATAGTACAATTATAGGTTTGCAGTTATAGAGTAGAACATTAAAATGCACAACAATACTTTTGATATGTAAAAATATGTAAATGATGAATATGAAGTTGAATTTTGGTTACTCCAATAATAAGAGCCTCTTGTCTTACCGTCATACAATCAAACTGGTGTCACTCTTTCAAGCACCAAAAAAACACCTAGGTCTCTTCTTTTCAACTCTTCTACTAATGCAGCATCATGCTTAATAGCACCATCAGGATCCTCCATGCTAGCTGCTTTGTCGACCTACATATCAAGTTGAAAACTTCGTGCTGCAACACTTTCAACAAACGCTCAACGTTGTCGTATGATTGCCATAAAAGAACATTGTGTAGGAGACGACAATATGTAATCACATCGGACGAGAATGTCACATTTAAATTAGACTTGGTCAGCAACTATCAAAATGTTTGCTTAAGCAAAACAAATGCATTTTCAATGATGTAGTGGCCCTTGCTTAGTTTCCGATTGAACAACTCCTCTGCAACTGTAAGATTGGTTCTTTAGCAATGGGGCACTATAATCCACGATGCCAATAGGTATACAACATACTCCAATAAATATAGACTGAACCCCTTGAAAGAAAGTCTCCCATCCCACAATGAGTTGTCCTGGCCTTTGCAGTAAAGCGTTGATTTGAGAAACATATGGGAATCATTTGTAGACTCTAGTATACCCACATATAAGTTCAAAAAGCACTTTGTACTATCAACTACTGCTTGGCAATTCATTGTGAAGCCTTCAGATTTGAAGTAATAATAATCTGTTGAGCCAAATTTCGGTTTCAAAATTCTAAAGTAAGTACCATCGATGGCACCAACGACGCTTAGTAAGCCACAAACATGCATGAGTTTTCTTTCAATTTTGATAAAGTGCTCACCTCGTGGCCATGATATCTCATGACAGAGCACAACATTGAGAGCTTCCACCACCTCCCTCAACATGATAGACATAGTGCTTCTTTCTATTGCAAAAAGTTCATTACAAATTAGCAAACTATCACCATGTGTGAGCTTGAACAAAGTACACGCTAGTTGTACCAATACAGACATTGCTAAACGATATCTCGTATTCTTCTTTTGTGTGCAAGGTTTCACTAAATCTGCTAGGGATAGAATGGCTGATTTTGTAAAACAAAACTATTTTTATCTAGCGCTCATCATCGTATTCATTGACAAGGAAGCGTGAAAACCAAGTAGTTAATTTTGGTTTAATCCAATAACCAAAGTCTTTCTCTGCAACAAAGAAAGTGTTTTATAGTCAAAAACTCTCTAGAGCAAAACGGCATACAACATCATTGTTAACAGAGCTTGAGGATCAGGAATTTGTATCGATAATAGAATTTGCATCATAGTCCTCTTGTACATCCTTTGTAGTTGTTACCTGAAGAACATGGTGTGAATTCAATAAGAAACGCAACACAATGGATGCCAAGGACAGTACGTCCACCATATCATTACAGGGCTCCATGTGGAACGCAATACAATCTTATACAACAACATTGTGCAAACAAACACAAACATGAAGTTAGTGCAAGGACCATTGAGTCGACATTGATGAATGACAGCAGTGTTGTACAAGAACATTTCTTTCAAATTTTTCAAACTTGTACACTGAAGGAAAGCAATTGAGTGAATGGGAAAATTGAACTTTCTATATTTTCTAACAATTCTTGTTACTAATTAGAATTCACATACTAGAACAAATAGATGAACACATGAATAGTGCATAGCGATGAAGACATTTGGGATAACATAATAGTCGTGGCAAGTGAGTATGTCTACTTCAAGATGGATTTCTTCATGCAAATGAGGAGTACAAACTGAAGGGTAGGCAAGGCTTCTGAAGTTCATACATAAAAACTATGCTAGAAATATACACTCAAAACAATGGTCCTCAATTTTGAAAAGAGGTCTGCATTTTTGCTCGCAAAATTAGAAGACAAGTAGTAGTGGAAACCCTAGAGAAAGAGCAAATGTCATGAACAACAACAGATGTTCCCAGAAAAAAATTGGAAGGAAAGTTATCCCTAGACAAGGGCAAGAAAATGCATACCTTCTGACGATAATGCGTACACACTGCTCACAATTTGCACTGCAAGCATTCCTCCTACGTCGTCAACATTATAGTATTGAAGGTCACCCATACTCCATGTCCAAGGACACTTTGCAGACACGCTCCACCTCCACAAAATTTCAAAATACGATGATCACGAATGCAGTTTTACCACCTCAAAAAACAAAGTCGCAGTAGGGAAGGGAAAAATGACAACAATTGCGTAGAGCAATCCAACCAACACTTCATCCCACAACAATGAAAGGTGCACTTTGAGACAAAGGCAACAACTCTGGCAACAAATGCAAGAACCTACAGTTGTTGTTACACTTATAGTGATGGTATAAAGCCTTTGTAAGAACTAGCCCGTCAAGGTAGTCACTACACCTCCACCAACGCCCGTCAAGTCTAAACACCTAAGTCTTTTCCTAGTCCCTTCCTGACACTATCTTTTTTGTTCTTGAGGCAAGCTTAGCAACAGAAATAATGAAGGCCGCTTTTGCGGTCTTATTTTTTTTAAACTTTTTACGAGCGTTGTTGCCTAGCATTAAGTGTGCACATACCTTAATGGTGAACATTTGCTACATATTAAAATTATTTTAATTCATAAATTCCTAAGGCATCATATTTTGGTATCAACTGAAATTTGAAGTTAAATAAATTATTTTTAAAGTAATATTTTTGATAAATTATATTTTTGTTGAATATTATTTAAAGTTTATTTTAATTGTCAAAAACCCAATTTGAAAAAAAATTGTTTATAATTTTTCTATTGAAGATTTTGTGCAAGGGTGTCTATTGTGAATCTCAAATTTTTAGTGTTAGAGGCTCTTGAAGACAAGCCTCAGACCCTAAACCAAAGACTATAAATTAGTCAATTGGTGACATAGGGTTAAACCCTAAAGGATTGTAAGGCCACCAAGTGGCATTTTTATAACTAAATTTGTAGAAAATTTGAAATATGAACCTCACTAATAGTTCAAAAGTAGCAAAGAGATCTTAAACATTTTCCTCTGCTAATTCTGTTGATGCAATCCAATCAAGAAATGATTAGGTATGTGATTTTTGGTGATTTTTTTTGAAAATGGAGAAGTTGCTTTGGGCCATCACTTCATGTCTTCATATTTTTTCTTCCACATGTCAAAATCATCTGAAAAAAATTACACATCAAAATCATGATGATATATATTGGTGGGAAAAAAATCAGAGCTTTTGGAGCACTTTTAATATTCCAATTTTAGCATTCTAATTTCAACATATACATAAAGTATCGTTTAACTGAACATCTTTCATCACGCTTGTCAACAATGGCATTTTCTCAAAAATTGTGAGATTTTGTTAATATTCACTTCATAGGATAGCTACATAAGTCTTATTTCATTTCAATGGTGGCTATCATCAAAATTATTTCACACAAATGAGGAATTATGTTTGTTACAAGAGCTAGTCAATAAAAGAAGAACCATGCTAAAAAAAACTGTTTTTTAGGGATTAATGACTAAATGCTTGACCAATTTTAAGGTATGCTAAGATCAATTTTGAAAAATCTTATAACCCTTTCAAAATATCTATATCATCAATTCATGTAGAACATCTTTTATTTGGATATATTACAAAATATTCTTTAAAGTTTTTTAAATGAATATTAGTTGAATGAAGTGTACTTTTCAAAATGTATAGAATTGAGCATTCAAGATAATTGCACCAAATTACAACCCTTTATTAAAAGCAACCCTTACAAATTTTTGCCTAAAATACATTGATTCTATCCATGAAAATCTAAGAGCACTTTTTAAACACATTTATTTATGGTGCTTTAAAAACTTCATAGATTATTTATAGCATGGCAAGCTCAAAAATGCATTCAAAGAGATTCTAGAATATTCATTTTGATTCTAATAAATACTAGGTATTTTAGTGAGTTGAATTCTTCATTTAGATTCAATCTCATGCAAGTACCTTAAGCAAGTATATTTCTTAAGTATGTTTTGCCATGGCACATTATATTTTAAGTCTTTTAGCAAGCAACAAGCTAATAGACCATTGCTAATGTAGTCTAGAATTTGGCCCACCAAATACAAATCTAACTTTTTACTATTTGCAAATGGGGAATTTCATTAAAATGGCGATATTCCATGTGCCATTTTCATAGTGTGCCATTCTCATAGTTCAGACCGGGTGGTTTGAAATCTATTAGTATCCTAGATTTGTGAACTCTATACCACTATTAGATGTATTAAATCTAGGTAAGATGTAGATTTCAGACCAATCGATTTTTAAAATCTATATATTTCCTAGATTTTAGATATCTAATAATGGTATAGATTTCAAAAATCTAGGACGCTAGTAGAGTTCAGACGGCTTGGTCTGAATTGTAAGAATGCCAAAGTCATAGAATAATCGCCATTTTAATGAAATTCCCCATGCAATTAGATTTGATCATTGGAAGCACATTTAGAAAATACTTTGGATACTATAGGAATACCAATAATGGTGCCCCCTCCTCTAATGGCATCATAGGATGTCGTGAAATGTACAATAGTTGCTTCTATTGTTGAATTGAAAAAGATTTGATTCGCTCACACTTCATTGATTCACACTTGATTAAGTACAAGTTCTAAAGATAGTAGTTTTAGACAAAGCTGTGATATAGGAATGGGATCTAGATGAAGAATCCACATTTATATTGAATAAAATATTCATTCTTGAGGAATTTTTTTTTTTTTTTTTTTTTTTGCATTCTTCTTCATCCTTATTTTTGCACACATTGAGCTCAATTTCTCTAAGAATTCCCCAATTCTATAGGTTGAAATGGTTGTTTTAATAGTCTATGGTATTCCTACTTTAGATACAAGAAAACTCAAATTTAGATACTAGACAAAGAAAATGAACCACTTTAAAGATAGCTAAAAAAACAAAAATCATCCTTTTTGGTACAATAAATAGTGGCAAATAGTGGTATTGGCAAATCACAACTACCAAAGCACTTGACATTCCAAATTGTTGCAATTCAAAGTAAAATGTGCATCAATAACCATGATTTGCCAACTCCTCTATAATTTTTGTCTTCTACAGTGACAAACAAAACTGAGTACTTAGTTGAAGAAGCAAACTTTGGCAATCCAATGTGCACAATCTGGATACTGTTTTTCAAAGAGGAAAAGTGCCATGAACAGCAAATAAAGTCATGTATAAATATGTGGAGTTGTACATCAAATTGAAAACTGGAAAATCTTTTACACCTGAAAATCAACAACTCTATACAAGTACTCAGTATTGTTCGATGCAACTCTATGAACTTCAATAATTAGTCCAGTAGCCTCAAGCAACCAATACAATAGCAATTCGTTGTGGCATGCTCTCATAGAGTGCCATGCAATCTTTCACAGTGAAATTAGAAGAAACATTGCATACACGCTCCCACAATTCTTCAATTCCTCTTGGAGGTGTAGAGAATTCGTTCAAACGTTGTTTTAAAAGAGCCCAAAAGTGCTCAATGGGATTCAAATCCGGTGATTGAGGAGGCCATTGGAGAAGTTGAAAAGGTTGTGACTTAAGCCACTCCTGCACCATTTTACTAGTATGTTTTGGATCATTATCTTGTTGAAAAACCACGTTGTTTGGAACCAAATTGTAATGCCGGATTGTACACCACAAAAAGTTTTCCAAAATAAATTTGTACAGATGCCGATCCATGGTACCTTCAATCCTATACCAAGCTCCAAGGCCAAAGGCAGTAATACAACTCCAAATCATGACATGTCCACCACCATGCTTGATTGTTTGTTGGACATGTTGCGGTTGAACACGCTTCCCATCTGTAATCCAACACCACGACCTACCATCGGAGTTGAATCTATTTATCTTCGTTTCATCATTGAAAATAACGTGTTTCCAATCTTGTATAGTCCAATTTGCATAACGTTGAGCAAACCTCAACCGAGCTAGAACGTGCCTAGGTGCCAATAATGGCTTCTTCTGTTTCACATGTGCAGCCAAACCTTCCCATCTCAAAGTACGCCTCACAGCTACATCAGATACATTTTTACCTGATTCGTTTCGGATCTCTGCCGCTACTTTTGACGCCACTCCAAGATGACCCTCTATGAGCAAAGTTACACAATGCCGCCTCTCTCTCTCGCACTAAGCTGCCTTGGGCGCCTGCCTCTCTGCTTTTCAAGCTCGCCATCAATCTCCCTTCTAAGATGAACAACCCAAGATTGGCTCATGCCGATTATCACTGCAACTTTCCGTGTTGAATAACCATTTCGGAGAAGCTCCAACGCCTAGAGCTTTTGCAATGAAGATGATCGAGGCATACACAAACAACTTCGAAAATCCTCACTACTATACAATCTATAGATGCAAAGCTTCACAATGCAAAACAAATTTCACAAAATGAAGTGTAGATCAAAATGCAATTGGAAAATGAAGTTCACTTGGCGGCTTCGAACAAAATTGAGTACTCCAACCCTAGCCGCTTCAACATCTCCATTTTCAAAAACCCTATTTTCTTTTCATATTTTCTTTTCACATATATAATATAAACTTCTTATTTGCATACTTCACTTCATCACTTTTGTCATATGTGATTTCAAATGCCATAGTTTGTTGGCCGAAGTTGGGTTTCTCAGTTGAATACTCAGTTTCGTTTGTCACACTGGTTCATTTTCATTGTCTAATGTCTAAGTTTGAATTTCCTTGTACCTCTCCAAAGTGCTTTTGAGTGCGCTTCCAAAGAAAAAAAAGATCAAATTCTAATCCCAAACCAGTCAAAAGTTAAGAGCTCATTTGGAGGGGCCTATTCCGGTCTCCATTGGAGCTGCTTTCTCTCTGGGCTACTGTCCAAGGCCAGGGGGAACTGACCCTCATTGCCCCGTTTTTATCCCTGGGAAAACGCTGTGGAATTTTTTAATTTGCAATCAGATGAATTTTTTTTCAAATTCTGAATTCAGATTTGCAATGAGCAGCCCCAAATTAGCAAGGAGCAGTGTAGAAATATAAAAAATCATGGAAAAAAAAATAGAGGGCTTTTTTTCACAATTAATCCTGGCTGGGGCAATGAGGGGGTCAGTTCTCCCTGGCCACTGTCAAAGTCCAAATCTGGATTTTTGTTTCGTGGTAAGCAACAATTTTTTTTTTGCAATATGTTCCTAGTTCTGACATAAAGAAATGAATACCCTCATGTCCCTCCAATATAATGCAATGGCATGCTGCCAAGAACACAAGTTCTACAGTAAAAAAAAAGCGCTGGTGTTAAGTAAATTAGTTGCCCCTTCCAGACCGCTGGTTGGGCACTTGTCCTTTTTTTTTTTTTTTTTTTTCCCCTTGCAGTAAAGATTCCCTTCATTTGTGTGAAGAGAAAATAAAAAATCTGTATTTCCTTGTCTGCAGTAAGCTAAGCGATGCTCTTATCGTTTAAGATCCAAGGATCTTTTTTTCAAGTCCAATAAACCCTGGTACACTCTCATCCGTCAAGTCCCCATATTGGATGAAAAACACACCAATCCATCATCCCCAATTCAACCACATTCATCCACGTCCGGCACCGAGGACGACGTGCACGACGCCTCGTCTTCCCCCCCGAAAAAACTCGGAAAAGCCCCCGAAAAGCCCCCGAAAATCGAGATTACGAGCACCCTAACCTGTCGCAATTACAAAATTGCCGCACTCTAACTTTAGCCCTGAAGTTTAGGATCCCGTTTCAATTCCGGCATCTAATTTTCTCTCGAAGTTGACAAATTCCGGGACACTTGGGACTCGCAAAAGCATGCAACCGATCACTGTAGGGGTTTAGGGTTGCAAGCTCACGAGAAGCTGAACTCATCGCCAGGTTTCGCGTCATTTCG
The DNA here is from genome assembly GCA_950106755.1 of Climacium dendroides. NCBI lineage: Eukaryota > Viridiplantae > Streptophyta > Bryopsida > Hypnales > Climaciaceae > Climacium > Climacium dendroides. The sequence continues at coordinate 24,513,418 of OX467088.1, forward strand.
GGACATAAGTTGAGATCGCACTTTCAAACTTTACTTCGGCTGCCTGAATGGCGGAATTGTGAAGGTATGGCGTCGGGTTTTTGGGTTTCCTTGGCTTTCTTGCAAAGCGGGGTTTAGGATCTGGAGAGTTTCGGTGAATTTCGGATGGGAGTGGCGTGACTAATCTGGGCGATAGTACTCGTGGCCTGGTTTTAGTTCAATCTGGAGCAGAGTTTTGGCATTCTAGGGTTGGTAGAGCGTTGTGGAGCTGAGGCGGGGAATGGAGATAGAGTTGCTGGGGTTTGAGATGAGTGTTGGACGGGATTTCGATGGTTGGATGATAAATAGAGTGAGCTTGGAGGAGTGTGAGTGTGAAATTTGGATTCTGAGGACGGCGGTTGGTGTGATTACGCGGTGGTTGGTGATGCGGTGTTGTTAGCAGTAATTTCTGGTTAGAATTGAGTTAGACTGTGGATTTGATGTCTGCGCCGTGGAGCGTTTTGTATGTAGGGGTAATCGCTCTTACACAAGGAGTTTTTTTTTTTTTCATGGCAGTGTGATTCGTTAGGGTCATTGTTTGACAGTGTGATGCGTTGTGTTAGGGCAGGATGTATGTGTGGCGATCTTTGGATAGGGATCTTTCGAATGAGGGAATCTAGAATAGCAGGTGAGCAGGTGAGCGTTTTCATTCGCGTTCTCTCCAATTGCTGAGCTTTCCTTTTCATGGCTGAGCTACTTTGGATTTCGATTTGGAGTTGAGGTCTCACAGTAAGAAAGCCGAAAGATTCATTCCCATCTCCTTTTGATTTGACCTAAAATCTGAACGGACTCTGAACTTGAATACTATTTGTCTTGTGGTTATAATTTAATTATTTATGTAGTGGATCGTTGAATTGTAAACTTTAATGCGACAGCGTAGTGAAGGCTACTGCTCATGCAGTCGTGCCACGAGATTTGTCTCCACGATTGGGTGTGAAGTTGTTGTTGCACAATGTTACTCCGTACTAAGGATTTTGGATGATTTCTTTTGGATGAATTTTTTATCTGACACGTTCATCAATTTATTTGTTACTCATTGATAAAATCTGCCACAGGAAATAACGGCAGATGATGATTGAGAGTCGCGTGCTGGATCAGAGTGGGCTCGGTCCACAGGTTAAGGACGTCTTGGGCCGCATCAGTTCGGTTAGTTAAATCATTAGAGTTTTAATGAAACAGGGGACCTATGTGTCTTCAGTGCTTTGGCGTGTCAAAGTATGCTTGCAGGTGATGACTTTGTTAATGATGTATAGATCTCGTTTATAAAGTCAAGTATGTCAAGTCTTTCTTTCCAGACGCTGAGGGAGAGAGTCAATGGAAAATTTATAAATTTCGCTGTATACAGCCTGACATTTACAATTGGTCTCGTTCCAATTGTAGGTGGCCTGTGACGTACGAGCAATTCACAAAACGGGTGTCAAGGTTTTCTTGCAAATACCTCTGGACATTGTACATCAAAGTGGTGAACTGGGTGAGTGAGAGCTCCTCGTCCTAGAAACATGAGGAGGGGATCAAAGCTGCCAGATATGGGGTGGACAGGGCGGCAAAGGAGCAGAAAAACTGTGTTACTAGTGGCAACTGTATGCATGGTTCTTATGATCATATGCATTCCACATTTTCTTGAAATGAATGCCCTTCCGGATATTGATTCCCCTATTGATAGGCTAGAAAGTAATGGTGTCGAATTCGGTGACCTTGGGAAGTTCTCTTATTCGTCACATAGACGGCGCAATCAGGAGCACAGTTTAGGTGCCAGTGACGATAGACAACCGGAAATGCCATCTGCGACAACTGATGAAATCATACTGAAGACCGAGTCCAAATTCACACAAGATTCACAGGTCAGTTTAGAAGCCTGTTCCTTGTGAAGGATATTGGTCCAACTTGAAGGCCGAGATTTTACGACTTGCTGTCAGCCTTCAATGCCGGTCTAGTATTTCGTTCAGAGTCGATACTGCTTCACTTTATTTTACCCAGAATGGGTCTTCCTCAGTATTAAGGAACTGGTTTATTCAACATGTGCAGGATTCTGAGAGGAGTATATCAAGCCGAAAGGAAACCCCCGTGGAGGCTAATATCAAGCAGGATTCTGAGAGGAGTATATCAAGCCAAAAGGAGACCCCCTTGGAGGCTAACATCAAGCAGGAACGCCGTATATTAGGGAATTCAACGGGTGACATTGTTCCTCTGCTAGATGTGATAGATCGTGCCTGGTCGGCCGGTGCCAAGGCTTGGGAAGAGCTGGAAAGTGCGATAAGTCAGGGAGCAGGCTCTCCAAAGGAAGACAGCAACATGACCGCAAAGTCTTTGACAGAGGCTTGTCCAGCATCAGTTTCTGGGTCAGGGAAGTCATTGGATGTGAAAGGAAAAAGATTCCTCCCACTTCCATGTGGTCTCATGTTTGGTTCAGCCATTACGATCATTGGAAGGCCGCGAGAAGCTCACATGGAGTACAAACCACCAATCGCTAGAGTTGGGGAGGGTGTTTCTCCATATGTCATGGTGTCCCAGTTCATCGTAGAATTGCAGGGATTGAAAGTGTTGAAAGGTGAAGACCCCCCTAGAATTCTCCACTTAAACCCTCGACTTCGTGGTGACTGGAGCTGGAGTCCTGTGATTGAGCACAATACTTGCTATCGAAGTCAGTGGGGTGCAGCTCATCGGTGTGAAGGTTGGCATACACTAGAGTCCGAAGAAAAGGGTGGGTGCTGATTCCATGCTACTTGTGTTTCATTTATTAGATTTCTGTTTCTTGCCTGTTTATGAATTGTATATGGGGTGTATGTTTTTGGTTAGTAACGAGGATCAACCTTGTCAATTCACTGATTATGGGTGGCAATTTCCTGGATGATCCACAAATGCTAACACTGGCTATGTATTACTGAATTAATTCAGTTGACGGTCTTGCCAAGTGTGAAAAGTGGCTTCGAGAGGATGACAAGAAACCTGCATCGGCTAAAAGATCCTGGTGGCTTGGAAGATTGGTTGGTCGTTCTGATAAGGAGACGCTTGAATGGGAGTATCCTTTGGCTGAAGGTCGGGAGTTTGTTCTCACCATTCGAGCAGGTGTTGAGGGATTTCATGTGACTATCGACGGTCGTCACATTAGCTCGTTCCCGTATCGTACGGTGAGTTCAAACATGCTATGTTGACATGTCTTGGTAGAGCATTTGTGACTTCATTGTTAACTATTTTTTTTCTTGTTGCAATTTTTGACCATTACATTTACTTCTATTATGCAGGGTTACATGGTGGAAGAAGCAACTGGGATACTAGTGGCAGGAGATGTTGATTTAGTTTCAATGACGGTTACATCCTTACCAGTTACACATCCCAGCTACTATCCTGAGATGGTTTTGGAACAGGGTGATATTTGGAAGGCACCCCCTATACCGACTGAGGAGATAGAATTATTTGTTGGAATAATGTCCAGCAGTAATCACTTTGCAGAGCGGATGGCAGTTCGGAAGACATGGTTGCAGTCTAAATCTATTCAATCCTCAGAAGTGGTGGCTCGCTTCTTTGTAGCTCTGGTACATTTTAAAATACTTCCTTCTTCATAGTACTTGTGATTTACCAATAGGTATTAAGACCTCACAAAGAGTGGTCCTCCAATGTCTTCTTGTTATTTGACTCTGAAACATGCTGAAAGTAGATATAACCTTTCTTGGTGCAAAGTATTAGAGAAATCAGAGCCAGACTAACACCGCATTCGTTGTTGGCTTGTAGCATGCAAACAAGGATATCAATCTGCAGTTGAAAAAGGAGGCAGACTATTATGGTGATATTATCATCCTGCCTTTCATCGACCGATACGATATTGTGGTTCTCAAGACTGTTGCCATTTGCAAGTTTGGGGTATGTTTGTCAAATTTCTTTTATTAAAGTTTGCAGGGGCTTCTGCTATTGGATAATAGTGCTAGTGTGGTTTGATATCAGGTGAAGCATAAATTTTACGCGATGAATTGAACACAAGTACTACTTGCCGTGCAGGTCCAGAATGTCACAGCTAAGTACATAATGAAATGTGATGATGACACTTTTGTGAGAATTGATAGTATTCTTGAAGAGGTCCGAGCAAAGGAGATTCCACAAGGCCTTTACATGGGGAGCATGAATGAGTTACATCGACCCCTTCGTACTGGAAAGTGGGCCGTTACTGTCGAGGTATTCATCTTGTGCAAGCAATCCATAACTTATAAATTGTTGTGTATTTCTCTAGTGAATGAGCATAGATTGGACGTACCTGGAGAAATCTTCAAGCATGGCTACGGGAAGGACTTGATTGAACAACGAACTAGTTGTGCCTTTACAAGTGAAGAACTGGCGTGCTTTATCATGGAGCTTTTTGTTAGAACGTAACTTCTGTTTTGGTAGGTGGTGATTGTAAAAGAGAATGAATTTGAGTTGATAAGTGAGTTGGTGCATGGACAGGAATGGCCTGAGAGGATCTACCCAATCTATGCAAATGGCCCTGGGTATATCCTTTCAGAGGATATTGTGCGCTTCATTGTTGAGGAGAACGAGGGGGGCACATTGCGGGTATGTTTTTCAGATATATCTTTGTACTATTGCACGGTCTTGTTTTCTTGTTTTAAATTGTAATCTTTATTCATGGCATGTTAGGTGTTTGTATGAACATTTCGTAGGTACATGTCTACTTATTTGCTTATTCATGTTCCTTCCATCTTTAATGACAATTTTGTCTTGGGTCTTTCACTGGTGATAACCTGTCAGTGTGGATAAGAAGCTCTAGTACTAGTGAGGACAAATAGACCAACGCCTGACTATATTCTGTGACCGTATCCAGTTGTTCAAGATGGAGGATGTCAGCGTTGGTTTATGGGTTGGCCAATTTGCAAAGGAGAATCATGTGAAATACGAACATAGCACGCGATTTGCCCAAGCTGGTTGTGTGCCGCACTACCTCAGTGCCCATTACCAGTCACCACGTCAGATGCTGTGCCTGTGGGATAAGTTACTCAATAATGATGGAAGGTGCTGCAATATGTAAGGGTATGTGAATCTGTACAGCAGACTCTTTTCAGATGTATTACTAATGAACGGAGCCCAATTTGAAATCAATTTCAGATTGCTCCTGGTCTTCTATCAAACTGGAGGGGCTAGAAACTATTTGAAGTATCCTTGCAGTATTGAAGATTTTGCAACTTAATCATTAGAATCCTACGATCCAAATTTCATTACAGCGTTACCATAGCTCCACCTTGGCCAAGGACACTGAAAATGTAAAGACTGGGGAGCGTTCAAGTTCTAGAGGAGCTCGTATTGTGCTTACCAAGCCTGCACAAGATTGGGTGCAGGTTGAGTGACAACGATGCCGGCAGAATTTTAACAGCTCTTGGCACGGCGAATGCCTGAAGCAGTGTTTTGACACTCCGCTGGAGGGTTATGTTGAGTTTCCTTTATCCTGCTCATGCCTTAGTGTGACTCCATTTTGGTCTTCTAGGCTTCAAACTCATGAAGTTAAGTCAGAACGGCTACCTGTTGCAGCATAGTGGTCCACATTGTGAGCGGGAGGAAACAGTACTTGGTCAGGAGTCAGTGGTGAGTGGAATAAGAATCTGGAGTAGGAGAAGCGTAATTCGGCTATGTAAGCTTTCAGTGGATATTTTGTTCACTGGCACCTCTGATGAGCCTAATTGAAGCTCGGATATATAGTTAGTACATGTGTTCCTCACTTCCTCTGTTCTATGAATGATGTAGTGGCATATTTCATGTTGCAAAGTTCATTAGCCGTGTAAGGACGGGTTAGTCACCGTGGAAATCATCCTTTTGGGTACTGTGAATCATTTGCTTAAAAAATCTCGAGCACTCATTGGAGGTCAAACTGCAGTGCTAAATCTCCCCTTTTTGCACAAAATTTGAAGGATGAACTTCTCCTATGTCTTATATAGAAAGATTCTGTCATCCATTGGACATTAGTGTTAAGGAATGCTTTTTCCCACTGTAGTTGGGTGGTGCATCACTTTTGAGTGCTCAAATGTAAATTTCCATTTGAAAGTGTTGTGTGATTTCAAACTAATGTTATGATACCAATTTGAGCAATTGTTTTTCTCCAGAAAATCAGTTATTTTTTATTGCTGAAGAAACACCAGAAGGTATCACAGGAGTAATCTATGTCTTTGCCTAATTAGTTGGTTCAGTAGAGCAACATGCAATCCTTGTTGGGCGTCTATGCACTCCACATTGTGTCGCCATCTGTTACGGTAGGCATGTTTCATGCCCCAGACAAGGTCCGTTTCCACTTGCTCCATCATCTGTGGTGACAGATGCCATGAAAACGCCTCAATTTTCTGGTTGTTCCTTACTTGTGTTTAGCAGACTACTACTGTAACTGGCTGCGTTACATCGGTATCTTATTGTAAGGGCCTCCTGCTTGTCTTGTCGGCTGCGGTGAGTGGAAGAAAAGGAGGATTTCAAGTTTCATCAAAATTGGTGAACAATCTCATTGGTCAAGATTGGACAATTTCGAGGGAATCAATACTTGGGGGATTCTTACTAGATCTTTCCCCCACCCACCAAGTCCTCATGGTAGTACTGTACAATTGCAAACTTGGACCTTGTAGCTCCTCAGCTAACTTTGTCCACCTGGCTCACATGGTAGGAGGCCCTAAGACTAGTGACATTTTGGAAAGAATCATGAGAAAATAGGCTCACTTTCCATAACAATAAACCTTAATAAGACAAAGTGACTTTTGGGGTGATTTTATATAATATGTTGTAGAGTATTGGCTACTCTCAAAGAGCAATATGTGAGGCAAACCATTCTTAATCACCCCCCATTTGGATAGTGTAGGTTGCTCTCTTTTCGTGCAAGAAGAGATGAGCAATGATAAATTATGGCACAATTTCTGGCACAGTTGTGGTGCATTATGATTGGCTAAAGACTCTCAATGTTGCAACCAACCCTTGGTTTGAAAATAGGAAGGTCGATGTAACTAGTATGGGTTGAACAAAATCTGCAGCTTAAAAAACTCATAGTAATTATGTTTTGAGAAATAAAAATCTTGAAAATTATGGAAACCTTCTGAACTCTATTTCTGCACATGGAAAAATTTCCCCACCTAAATAACCCGCCCTGCAATCCGTGTATCTACTTAAGTGGTCAAAAATGGTTTGCCTCCTTTAGATTATAAATCCTCTATCAATGATTCAACAATTAACCCATAAACAACGCAGAGGATGTTTTCTAGCTGAAGAATGACAAGGAATTTCTCTATGTAGGACAAAAGTGCAACTATTCATCCTCCAAATGTTGTATGAAAAGAGAGGGTCTTCTACAATGGTTTATCTTCCAATGAGTGCTTTTTCATATTTAAGCCAACAATTCACACGACCAACTTGTCCTTTAAGGGTTAACTCTTAAATGTCAAGGCAAACGTTTTGCATCCGATGGATGACAAAGGATCTATCTATGTAGGAGAGAAGTGCAACTATTCATCCTCAGAATTTTGCAAGAAAAGGGGAGATCCTCTACAATAGTTTGTCTTGCAACTAGTGCTTTTACAATTTTTTAAGCCAATGCTTCACACGGTCATAAAAACTGATGATTTCCAAAGTCACCCTGTCGTCAAATCAAGCATGGTGACTACCAGATTTTGAGAATGAGTCCTTGAACCGAATGATTCAAGTTCTCGCCTTGTCGAAACTCTCTGATCGAGACATTTCTTATCATTTTGCACCTCGCAGTTGCATGCTCTTCTTCCCACTTGAACCACATGTAGGCTGTAGCACCTCTTATCCAATTTGTGAACAATAATTACGTAATAATAAGCTTCGTTTTGTCGAACGTGAATAAAGTACTTAGCCGAAAAAAGAAGGGAACTTTTTCTCGTTTGGTGAGAGCTGTTAAATTTTTAAAACGCTCTTTTCTAACTCTAGGTGGGGGATGGAGCTTAAAGTAGCGAGACCTAATCCTGTCACATTGGGGCTTGTGCCTTTTCAAGTGTAACCAATATCATATTTCTTGAGCCAAAAAACTGTGTGTAGGTGTATTACTTAAAAAAAACAGTAAAAAAGGGTTAAACCTGCAACCTTGCTCAACTGAAACAAGAGCTATGTGGGCTTCGGGACTGAAATTGGAATCAAGCCTAGTGAAACTATTGTGTGGGCATGTACTTAGGATTATGTGGACAATTTTAATTCACTACAACCTAAATATCCAAGGTTGGGTCCTATACATTTTATGCTTTTAATGATTACCGTACCGTGATCCCAAACTCAATCCATTCATACCTCATCAATTAACAGTTGTTGAACATGAATAAGGTAACTTACACCTGACGAAATTTCGTCAGATCCTCAAAAACACTCAGAAAACAAGAGAACAAAATGGAGATTTCCTGAAGTTATTAACTCTACAGGCTGCAGAGGCACCAGAGGTGAGACTGCAAGCAGACAAAACTATTATTTCATGTTTCAAAGGATTTACAAATCCATTCAATGGGCAATTTGACTCACTTCTGATTAAAGCAAAACCCTAGCCTAAGTTCGAGTAGCAATCCCAACGTCACAGGATACTACGCGATATAAGCTGCTATTGACATAATTGGTGTCATGTTATAAAGTCAACATATTGTCCAAAATCAGCGAATGTGAACGATTTAAATAGCCTTCAAACAGAACAGTGAGTCTGTATTATATTTGTTTTTCTTTGTATGAATACCAATCTCCAGACATGACTACAAACACAACATGGACGCCATCACTAGTACAGAGACTATGTAGGAATCTTCTCACGACTACTGCATCGAATGTGCTCTAAACAGTCCTTGTGACCTCATTGGGTAGAACAAGAAATAGGAGCAAAAAGCCCTCGGGCGAATGTGTTGGCATGAGTCGCATAAACATAGTTTTGTACACCCCTCCCAATTGACGACACAACCTTCACCGAATTGGATGATACTGGCCGGAAATGCGCTTGGGCGGCAACTTGCGCAAAATGTACAGGACGAGAGCAGAAGGAATAATTTCGACGAGCTGCGTACATGCCAAAAAAAGAAACAGTATTATTTAGGATTTATTTAGAATATAAAATAAATAGAAGATCCATTATAAAGAAGAATAGAAGAGAGTAAAGGCAATAAAGATTTCTAAAAGTGGGATCATACCGTGTAGTATATGGCGTTCAGAATTGGATGGTAGAGGACATCCAAATCAATAGCCTTGTTGAAAACTGAGAAAGCCATCTGTCACATCCAAACAGGCATTAATATTGTACTCATGCTAGAAGAACGATCAACACGTTTCAATAGTCAAAGTTCATGATCCACAACACCAACACAGTAAGTAACGCGCCTACTGTATTCATCCAAAGTACACAATTAGGAAAACTTTGAGCACATTACAGGTAGGAACTTACAATGAAAGATCTGATGGTGAAGCAAATGAAGCAGATAGCTGTGACACATCCAACCTCCCTCAGTTTCTTCCTCCGACCTTTTGATTCGATAGGGAAGCGCCTCAACATGAGGAACAACCTGATACCACGTGAACACACCAAGTGTGAGAAATAAAGAGATCAGAGGGATCAAAGTGTGAGCTGGAGGCTAAACAGAGCAACTACGAATTCACAGGAATACATACAAAACAAATCCTGAAATCACATTCTGAACCTACCTTCCACCATATAGTAAGAATCCCAGCGCTGCCATTAGCGACACAACTGCAAAAGACGAGGAATAGATAAAAGCTCCAATAGGGTTAATTTGTAACATAGAGAACATCAAGAAAGAACATAAAACAGATAAAATTCCCCCACTTGAGAGAGGATACAACTAAAGATCAAGTGCTCGTACGAGACAACAGATATTTCAGTTCATGAAACATACCTGCAAAGAAAAACTTTGCGACAGTCATCACAAGGGCGCTTGGAGTCAGCCACAGATAGACCCAAATGCAAGCCTAAACAAACCGAGAAATACAGCTCAAAGTTAGCCCCTCTAAATTATTTTCAATAGAACGAAACAATCGAGGATTTAAAGGCGCAAAAATTAACTCTGGATTCAAAGGTACTCCGAATTTATCTCTAACTACAATTTCACACACTACATGACCCCTCATTCCATCGAATCAAGGAGTTTAGTTTCACAAGGACACACCTGAACAAAGTAAATTGTTGCATTTGTGATGAGAAAGGTTGGGCGCAAGCTTTCAGTAGGAAGGCTTCGAGCCTGGAGTGCAAAAAAAACAGTAGGATTAATCTCAAATATTGTCCATCTCACAAAGCCTAAAAGATATCATACGGTTCAGAGCCTTAAGAAAACACAACATAAATTCCAGCTAGGTGGAAAAGAGTATCCGAATAAAATACCTGGTGGTAAATTTCGGCCCAGAACAACACTAGAAGAGTATATGTGGTGAAGAACAGTATGCCCGGCAGATCCAAAAGAACATGCTGTAATATCTGTCCTCAAAATCCCACCCAGAAACAAGGGATCAGACACATATCTACCACCACCGTGTCAAAGGGTTAAAAAAGGAAGTTTTCAACAAATCCAAAAGTCAATTTATATTTGAGAAATACCTCAGGTGATAAACCTTGCACATCCTCGCGAAGGCAGAAGACAGCAGCCCGCACTGCAATACAAATCCACATATGGTCAGCACTAGCTCACATTGGAAAAGAACTACTGAAGATTTGCAAATGAGATGCAGGACACACACCTCCATTCACGATAAAATTCAATAGGTGGAAGACTTTCTGTGTAGTCCATCCATATTCGGGAACTCGCAGCTCTATCCGTATCAGTTGAACCTGCATATTGTCATCGCCCTTCATGTCAGTACATGAATAAAAGAAGAGGGTGCTCATCAACTAGAGAGCTTCTGTCGCAATCCATACCACACTACATTCCTCACTTGTACAGACATAAGGAAGCCAAGACATAGTTTGGACTGTGACAACAGGTTTCACTCAGTCGGTCTGCAGAACCTCCCAATCTCAGGTATCACTACACTCCACGAATAATCCTAGGTTTTCCCCATATTGAATTACGAAACGACAACTAAACTAATGGCACACAATAATAAGGCTGGAGACTTGCATTCCCTGCACTGATAGGCCAACACCCCTGAATAAAAAAATACTCTAATCTTTCTTTCCATACCGCAAGACTCCCAATTCCAAATCAAACATTCCCATCCAGTCGCAGGAAAGAGACACGGAGGGAACACTAAAACCATCCAATTCGCTCTACAAACATTCCTTTGATTCAACCCGCAGAAAAGGAATTTTATGGGCGGACAGCTAAACGAGGGACGCCACACCTGAAATTCCTCTTTAGGGTAAACACGAATCTCTTTAGTTGCACTTCAGGGGCTGGTGTACCCTCAGTGGCAGTCGTCCCTTCCGATGACCTTCCATATACCATTCCCGTAGCATGACGGCAAGAACGAAGCACTCAATCCCAACGGAATACCTTTCATGAGCTATACACAGAAGCCGAATCTCCACTCAATCTCCCACTCAATCCAAACCACTTGCAATTTCAAAGGACAAATTCCCTGCGCCCCCACACTAAACCCAAGACCAGCGCCGCAATCGCCACAAACACAACTAAGGGAGTGAATATTCACGGCTTTTGAGGAGTGCATACCAAAGGCTGGTGTACCCTCAATAGCAGTCGTTCCTTTAAATGACCTTCCATATGCCCTTCCCGTAACATAACGACATGAACACAAGAAGCAATTCCGACGGAATCCCTTTCATGGGCTATACTCGTAAGTCGAATCATCACTCAATCTCCAAACAATCCAAAACCACTTGCAATTCGAAATGACCAATCCCCTACATCCCCACACCAACTCCAAGCCCGGCGCCACAATCCACACGAACTCAACATATTCCAAACCTAATCGACCAGAACCTCCGAAGCCAAAATCAAACCCGCCAATCTCAACCCCACGCCTTTCTTCCCCCCCCAAGATTAGGTCACCATGCACACATACCAGCGCAATCACGGCGATCACGGCATACGCAATTGCCAGCCCGAGGAAGATGCGCTCCTGCCACACCACGGACGAATCTATCCTGCGCCACCAGTCCATGAAGCCCGTGACGACGGCGCTGTGCGGCACCATCGCCAGAAACGGACCAAACCCTGACTCCATCAACTCGGGGCCAAATCCGGCGCTCCTGGGCTTGAATCCACCGGAAGAATACGGAGAAGAGGACAGGAAAGATTATTGAAAAATATTCCACGTGATCGTGCCGGCGCTGCGAGCACGATTGAGGCGCGTCGGAGAAGCGGGGGATGGGGACGACACTCGAGAAAGGCCGGACTGGGGGGAGAAGGGCAACTAGGCCGGTCAGTCCCTCGCGAGTTTGCAACCTCCCACATGCAACCCTGTGGATGAGGAAGGTACCGACCAAGTAGATTGAGTCTACCTGGCGACCAGGTCGAGTGCCAGCTCACGCCAGGCGGAATTCCCATGCCGTCCTTGCTACGTGCCTCCGTTCATGGCAAGGAGGCTGAAGGGTTACCGTACTTGGATAGCAGGTTTGGCTTAAATTAATTCAAAGAAAGGGGCTGATTTTGGGGCTAATTTGGGGACCACACAAGCGAATCTGCAAAATAAAATGGAAATGGAAGAATGGTTTGTCCAAATCCAGAGAAACCATTGACCCCTAAACATCCAGACAGAATTGACGATTTGGAGAAAATCATTATAAAGTGCTATTTGGAAGAATATTTTAGAAGTGATATACAAAGGAAAGTTGTAGATTTTGAATTTTAGATTCCATCTATACGGTTAGATTCACCAATGCTATCACCAATATTTTTCTATAAATTTGGAAAGGAAAATTTTAAAATTCCTTCAAAATTTGATTACAAGCAAAATATTATCATTTTTTTGAGCAAAACTTATTGGAATGGATTCAAAATGAGGTTCTCTTGACATGGTGATTTTTTTGAAATTTTTGTGTTCTTTGCATCTATGACCTCATTTTTGCAAATCTAGTTTTGAACTAGAGTCAATGCAATTTGACCCCTTGACACACTTCTGCATTTGTAATTTTAGAAAAAATTATATTCTAATAACACCAAATCCAACCATTAGATAAGACAAGAACTTGATAAAGTATCACCAAAAATTACAATGACTTTCATCCAAGCAGGAACGAGACAAAAACAAGAACTTCAATCTGTTCATTGTCCAAAAAATGAACGTCAGAGCGTTCTAGGGTTAACAATTCATTGAGTCATACCAATCCATTGTTTGACCATCTACCATAAAACAAAATTTAATGGCAAATTAAATGAAGAAATTGCTATTTGAATGTTATTAATTTTTTAAGGGTGGAGAAATTCATTGTTTGTCATAAATTTTCAAAAGATTTGGGATAATTTGAAGATCAGAGCTTGACTACTCATTGTCAAAAATATAGGAATTGTATTCAAAATAGAATTTCAAACCTCATTTTGGCATAGTATATGATTATTTATTTATTTAGTTTTCCAACAAGCTTAGAACTAAGAAAAAGTTGGGAAATCAAGCTAACTTTCATCTTAAAAACTCATTTGTGAATTTTAGCCTCCAAAAAAAAATTATAGAAAAAACTCAGAAAAATACATTTGAAAATATCCAAGAAAATGTTCCTTCCAACCCTCTTTGAACTTTGATTAGAGGCTCAAAATCTCAAAAAGGGTTTTGGAGATGAAATTTAACTTGATTTTCTACATTAACAACTAAAGTTCTAAAGTCCCTTTAACGGACTTTTGGGCAAGCTTGTATGGCCTCAATTTTTGATATGATAGAAAATCACATTAGTTCTAGGGAAAGATCATTTTTGTTTCAATTGTTATATGTACCTTAAAGAAGTTCAATCAAATAGATTTAATAAAAATACCCCCTAAGAGGGTTGACATTTAATATGTAGACAATGAGCATAATGATGCAAATGAAGTATATACATGTACAATGAAACAATGACTTTTCTTTATTCTTTTGCAATTTGACTAGTTTAATTACACTCATTTCGTTCACATTTTTGTACAAGATTTTGAGTTACGTCATGTTGAGATGGGAAAGGAAGGAATACTTGCAAAAATGAAGGTTTCTTTATAAATAATTATTAAGTTGAAATTTAATTTGATTCAAAAACTATAGATTTATATTCTCCCTCAATTAGGTTCTTATAATAGATTTGAGTAGCTAATTTTGATTGCATGCCTAAAAGCATGCCCTAACAAATGTAGAAAATAAATAGATATTTAAGTTTGGGCACAAATTTGGAAAATCTATTGAGGGAACTTTAACAATTCAAAACCTTTGTAAAGATTGCATATACCATCTTTGGACTTCATCTAAGTTTTTAACTACTAAAAAATCAAACCTCATTTACATACAATTATTGATGTTGTTAAAAATTACTCAATCATAAATCATCTTATCTTATACAATAATTGAATTGGGATTTCATTCAAGTCCATGCAAAAATGATAATTTAAAATAACCTATAGATTAAAATATGATATGGTCTAACCTACTACTAGCCCTCTTTTTAATTTCTTTCCAATTTTACTAACATATCTATGTATCTCATGATAATGGAATATCATACCTTGTGGATTGTATCTTAGTGAACTTCCACCCTAACTAAATAATGTTATATTTGATCTTGTTTGTTTTTATAAAGTAATAAAAAAGGTGAAAATAATAGTTGTTATAGGTCATCTTCTTATCTCTTGTATTAAATGAAAATTTATTAACAATTTCATCTCTCAAGTTCACAATGCCAAACTTTTACACCTTTCACTACATTAGGATGCAATGGGTGCAATTGAACCCAAAATTAACCCTTCATTGCCTAAGGTTTGTTTGAATCCCATTGCTTTTAGAAGCTAAATGTCACTAGATTATAGAGATCTCAATTGTACAATCTTGTAGTGTATGTGTTGTAGATGACATGAATCAAATTGGGAGTCATGTGGCTACATAGATTGCAAAATTATAATGTTTTTGTATTGAAAAAGGATGTTAAAATTTTCCTAGCAACATATTTGGAGGTGAAATTTGATTTCTAAACCTATTCAAATGAAAAAAATTTAAACTACAAAGTGATTTAAAACCAACATACAAACACATTGGTGAAAGGAAATATCATTGAATTGACTCATTGTGCTTGCAAAATGACTTTCAAATCTCAAAAAAATAGCAAGAAAACTTGCAATATCTATGGCTGAATCTCCTTCTACTAAAATGTTTCTCAGTCACTCACAACTTCTTGGATTGATATGAAATTTTAGCCACATAAACTAGACTAGTATGTACAACTTTTTCAAAAATGACACTGCATGAAGAAGAAACAAGCCACCAAATTTCACTATAATCCCAAAATGTTGGTATTTTGAACTTTGAATTGCTCCCAAACATTCAAACTTAGATTGACATGGAAATTTTGCCACAATAACTAGACTTCAAGGGGAACATAAACCAACAATTTTTTTCGAAAACTAACATTGGATGAAGAAGATACAAGCCTCCAAAGTTACAACCTTCAAATGCAATTTAGTAAACTCAAATCGAACATGTGAACTTCAAACTTGTGAACTTCAAATGGCTTCCAAGAAATCAATACATCTTGAATTGATCTAAAATTTTATTACAAAAACTAGAAGAAAGAGAAAGCAAATTTCTCAACAAATTTTATTGAATTCAAACATCAAATGCAAAAGTTACAACAATTTGAATTGGACTTACACTATGTGAGGACACTTTTGGTCCCCTTAGATGATGAGGGGTTAATGGTGGCAATTGGGATGAGGGAGATTTTGGATCCTTACATACACATCAAAGGGCCTCCATTTAACTAGAATAAAGCCCACATGTATTTATTTAAGAAAGAATGTTCTTCCAAAGGATGAGGTGGCATAACTCCCATTCCTTGGAATACACAAAAGATGATACCTTGCTTTGCCTATATTCTTGGGTCTTCAACTATGTTTTGAGGTGCCATTATACATTGTTATATAAATTTATGTTAAGATATGATGAAGTGAATAATAAGTGTGTCAGGGATAGTTCTCTTAATTATATCAAGCACCTCTCCAACCAAGATTTACAGTAGTTCAAAACTCATCAAATCAAGATACAGATATCAACAGAAATCCAAGAGGTTAGTATGAGGCGTGACCACACATCCTCAGCAGAATGGTGAACTATCTGATTGATAGATGCAGGCTTCAGTAGAGCGCCATCAGACACAAATCCAATCACGAAGATGAATGGACTGTGGCTCTCAAGTCACAAAAGATACGACAGCTGTGGCATCATTCAGCTTTCCACCAACGTAGTCCGTATAACCGGCCGCATGTGCAGCTTTTGCAAATGGACTCATTCCCTCCCTTTCACGGCCCGCTCTACTTGCCAACATCACCAGTCGATGCGCTATCACCTGACAATACGAATAACCAATTCAGTAAAGAGAAATTAATACAAAAATCCAAACATGGTGAAGAAATGGAAGGCATGCTGCTGTAAACTGCATCACAGCTGTAATTACCAACTATATGAAAGCCATCAGTTTTCCTAGACGTTGTTTTACCAAAAATTAACCTGTTAAACATCGTCTAGGAAAATTGGCACCATAGTGAATTCCTAGATTCAACAACGACTAACTATGTACCAACATGAGCAACCTAAATATAAATATTAAAAAGCGTACTAATTTTTCAAATTGGAGCTTCTGATGTCGCAATGTAAAGAGGGCGTACCCCTGGTTCACCGCCAGCCTTTTGAACCGAATTCACGATCTCTATCACCTGCTTCTCGAAGAGATTATCCCAAATACCATCTGAACCTAGAATCACAACGTCGTTCCTCTGGACGGGAACAGCATAAACCTGCAAAGGGCAGAGTTAACTGGACAATGATAAGAGAAGGAAGAAAAGATGCGAGTGAATTGTATCCATGTATGCAAGGAATCACTAATGGCAAGCGGAACATACTGAAATTTGAAGACATGCAACCCTAATAATATTGGTCATGTCAAGTGTCATAAATCCAAACCTCGGCCAGCGCTGGATCATCTCCTTCAGTACCAATTTGATACGGAAAATTGATGCCTCGGATCATAGGTTTCGACCTTGCAACCACGGTGGAGTTCCGCAATACCATAAAGCCACTGTTTCCGATATTGGCCACTTGAAGGGTCTGCATCCCAATTCAAGCATTAAGGGATACAAAAGTGTATCAGAGGGCATTGAACTTCCAAGCAACCTTAAGAGAATCAACGTGTAACCACAGCATTAAGCTGAAAATAGTTTAATTACATTAGAGCAAGCTCCAGTCTGTTGCTTCATCCAGAAATTTCTCTGACATCATCACACCCGGAAAAGACAACAAAGAGTCTACACTGGCCCAAAATTGTTGCTATAGAATCAAGAGCTAACATTCAAGGAAGATGAGTTTACCCGGTCGTATAATGAAGCTATCGATGTTGCTGCTAGGCCTTTAGACTTTGTTTGCCTAGCAGCATATATAAGAACTGACTTGGGGTCAGACGAACCCCTCACTTGGCGAGCCGTACCCGCACAGTTCTCCATAAGCTCTCGGGCAAAATCAAATCCTGCCACCATCCCAGTCTGTTTCGTTAATCTGCACTCTTAACAAGTTGGACATTATGATTTCCAATTTGAATGCACTGCAATTCAAGAAATACAAGATGCATAACAAGACATTGAATGAAGATAACACTGCACTCAGCATCATTTCTTCGAAGCCAGTCTTCAATGTAGAGGGTTCAATCAAACCCTTTACATTTTCATGCATAAGAACAAGAACCGGAAGAGACATCCCTACATTGGCAATACAAAATTCACAACTACATATGTCCCAGGTAGAATGAATGCTCCTCAGTAGCTTTCAGCTAAAAAGGCAGAAGATTTTGTCAATGGGGCCGGATACAAATTGTTCCATTACAAGAGGTCCAGAAGAGTTTACTACTGAGAGCTCAACCTGGTACTCCATCCGCTACTCCTACCCACCGTGTCCCATCAATGAAGTATGCATCTTCTCCCCCGGTCATGACCTATTCACATAAGACAAAAAACTTAAATCAAGACAGAAGGAGAAGCGCAGTCGCATTACAATACAACCCATTCCACTTAGAGTAGAACAACGTTGAGACAAATCTTTTCAACCACAATTACTGAATTATTAAATTAATTAGAGGAAGATGGCTTAGATAGGACCAAAAATTAACAAACCAAAGGGCACAAACGACGATATGCTAAAGCAAACCAGTTCACTCATGGCTAAGGGAAATCATCATCATATCATTCACACGGTTGAATTTACATATAAGCACATACCTTGTCTGGATGAGGAATCATAGCAGCTGCTGAATTGAAGATCACATCTCGATTGTTTGACGAACCATTCATTTTAAATTCTTCTGATTTCTGCTTGCCTTTCTCCATATTCGACTCTTGTGCAGACTCCACAATGCCTCCTCTGTCTTTATGAAACCTAGGACTTCCATTGGAACCCCAGGGGTCTTCATTCGGTTGTTTCTTAGCTTCATTGGAATACTGTTGTTCAGATAAACCAAACTTGAACACGATGCTGCCATCTGCACACTCTGTGAAACAGAAAGTAGTCAATTTGTTGTCATACCCATGACAACATCTCATACAAGAGTAGCAGCAGAGAAGCCCTGAAAATGGTTTCCAGCCATTACGTTTTATTTAAGACATGACAAGGAACATCCTCATTAAGAAAATGAAAAGTAATGGAGGATTTAGTACAAGCTCTTTTATAACTTCCCAACCCAAGAAAAGCAGTACATGTGAGAAGTCTTCCTGTCACCATTACTGAAGTAGCCTATAATTCAAGTTGAAATAGTTTACCTTATCCTGTGACATTTCTGCATATAACTTTAAAAAGAACAGAGGTCCGCGGACATATTAACGAGGAATTTCCAAATCAGAGGTACAATCATACAGTTCCTTCACTCAATCTTGCAAAATCCATGATTGCAAGAATGAATACCAGTAGTATTCAGAAGAATATACGCAGCTGACTCCGGATCGGAACATTGGACCTCGAAAAGCGATAGTTGTCGATTGCTAGACCTAGTCACTGTCGGACTGGGCAACGAGGATTGAGCAAAAAGTAGACAAGGAGACTTCTTGATAAATATGCATTGTCGCTTATGGAGTAATAGTCCTCGGCTTCCCAAAGCAGCTGACGCCACTGCCTTGCAACAAACGTTATTCATAGTCTGCTCACAGGCTGAAAATATCTCTGCACTTTCTCCTTGAGACAAGAGCTCTTGTTTGGTGGTTTAAACCAAGATGCCTGCAAACATACGAGCATTGAATTCTCGTCACACTTGACCACGCCTTCACCTTCATCTGAAGCTAATTAGAACCTAAGCCGAAAAGTCCAATAGGCCCAAATTGGCTACATAAGGACTTTCTTTAAGTCTAATATTATTTATCTAATGACCAACACACACAATGTTATTCACTGACTCTGGTGATGTAAAATATGGCCTCATGTGAATCATATTTTTCATAATGTGATCAAATAAATTGGTCATTTTAAACGACGAATCCTTGGTCCCTCAGGGTTTAACGAGACTGAATATACATTCCAGAGTGTTCAGAGTGACAAAATTATTCAAGGTATCAAGAAATGGAACGCAATCTAATTTTGGTACAGTGAGTTTACTCTGCTGTTTCAAGAATCGAACAATTCTCCGAGTTAGTTTCAAAAAGGAAATTGAATTCTATGCCACAAGCGCAAAACAAGAAACAACAAGATCGTTCCAGTGTCTCTAGAATAGAACCCTAACTCTATCCATGTCGATCAAAGGTAAAATCCAAACATATACCAGCACAACACCCCCCCGGAGTGAAACATTGAAAATACGCACAGACCACCCCCTTACGCTTGGGTATTACAAGAATTCAGATGGCAAACAGAATTACCCATCTCATACACTCATACTCCAAATCAAAAAGGTAATCATCAAATTTTGTTCCATGTAGCAAAACCTCTCGAATTTCCGGATACCCAAATTACACACTCACGAGGATATTCTACACCGCCGCATCTAAAAAGCAGAAGCACGCACAGATCAAACTTCGTAAAGAAATGAAAATACACACTGCCAGTAGTACACCAAAAGAGAGTGAAGATCATCATCAACAGGCGACCAAATGCAATGGACATGGCGACTGATTCTCACAAGTTTGCCGATCAATTTCCAACTAATTTCCTCCACATCGGGCCACTTGTGCGATACAAATTTCTTGACAGGATTCAAGAGGAATCAGAAAAACAAGAGCAAGCTCGATTGATGCAGTGGGTGGAGAATGTGCAGCAGATGCGATTGAAACATAAGTGAGGCAGCAAGTTGAATGCGGAATCGGGAATTTCAAGGCTGGAAACGATATCTAGATTTTTGTTGGAATTGAGAACTGTTCACGTTCTACGAATTAGTAGATCTTCTCACTCCTGGAACCTGAAATAGGACTGATTTCGGTAGATACGTGAATCCACGAAAGATGCAGATTCTAGGTGGGTGAGATGTACGTGGGTCGTACGCCTGCAGGAGACAGACACGTGGTCTAACAGAATGGTGAGCCATGAGTAAGTTAATATGGTAGTATGCTCTAAAAGCAACCATTTAAGGGCTGGTCCGCCTTTTTTTCATATGTTTTCGCGGAAAAAAGCATTTTTATATCATTTTTTGGAGAAAGAAAAATAGACATGGAACCTAACGTAAGTGGTTTTGTATTTTTTAAAGCATTTTTGAATTACTTATAAATTTTCGAAGATTAAGAACATAGGCACTTATTTGTGATCATAGGTCTTCCAAAATCTGTCCACTTGCAACTTGCAAAGAGATGTGCATATTCAAAGACTATGATTAGCACTTGCAATAGAAAAATGAATTTTCCTAGATGCATTCAATTGCTAAAGTGGTCCATTCAAGGATCACCTCATCTCCATTTTGCCCCTAAAGCTTGAAAGAAATGGTTTGTTTTATAGCACACTACCATAATATGGGAGGCAACTCATTTCTAATCAAAGCCCTTGGAGGGGGGTGTAATTCTATGTAGGAGGTGATTATAGTAGCTGACTTGTTTTCAACCATTATCCCATTTTCAATCTATAGGCTGGTTTCTTTCCATGAAGTTGTGTTTTCTTTCGGTGAAGTTGTGGTGGAGTTCAAGGAGTAGTTGTGGTGCATTATGATTGGTTGTAAGGCTATCAATATTGCAACTAGCCCTTTGTCAATTTTGCAATTAGCCTATGGTCCAAAATAGAAAGATCTATATCACCATTACAGGTGAAAGAAAATCTTTCACAAAAAATTTCATAATAATTATATTTTGTATAATAAAATTCTGAAAAATATACAATCCTTCCAAACTCTATTTCTACACATGGAAAAATTTCGCACTCAAAAAAATTGTGCTTCAAATATGCATAATTGCTTAAGTAGTTAGAAATGGGTCAATTACCTTAACCCATAAACGACGCTACGGACATTTTTTGGTCAATGAATGACAGAGCATCCTTGTGTGCAGGACAAAAATGCAACTATTCATCCTCGGAATTTTGCATGAAATGGGAAGGTCTTATATAGTAGTTTGACTTCCAATTAGTGCATTAGGATTTTCTTAAACCAACTATTCAAACAATGCCAAAAGGGATGATTTCCACAATCACAAGTCCATTCTTTGAGGATTAATAGTGATTAATTATGGCATAGTTCTCGGTGCAATTGTGGCATATTATAATTGGTTACAAGACTCTGAATATTGCAACCAATCCTTGTTGGATTTTGCAATGAGCCTTTGGTCAGAAATAGGAAGGTTCGTATAACGAGTTTGGGTGGAATAGAATCTTCAACTAAAAAATTTATAGTAATTATATTTTGAGAAACAAAAATATGAAAAATTATGGAAACCTTATGAGCTCTATTTTTGCACATAAGAAAATTTTCCCATTGTTGAAACCTACCTTACAAATACATTTATCTACTTGAGTGGTTAGAACCAAGTTGCCTCCTTCATAGGTAATTTAGGACCGCACTGTCCTATTCATTCAAAAACACCAAACACCCTACTACAAAAATAGAAGCCTCCCTTAAAAAATAGTAAAAAAATATGTACTACCTCTGTCTCCAAATGATCTTTGTGTTGGATAAAATGTTTTAGATTAAGGCTAAAAATAATATTTTAAAAACCAATTTTGTGCTATAAGTACTTAAGTAGGGTTTGATATTCTCTCAGCATTTTAGAAATTTTGAGTTTCAAAGCCCTTTTCAAAGTGTAGTTTGGGAATATTGAAAAGTAGATTTGGGTCATTTTCAAAGAACACCACTAGTCTATTAATTATTGAATGTAAATTTGTCATTTCATGGGCATTCAATATATGTCTAAGACCATGTATGGCCCTTTGTTTTGCCTTCTAGAGCTTCATCTCCTTCAATTGAATAATATTCAAAGAGAAGAATTGGAGAATTGGAATTACTTTAAAGATGAGTTAGAAGCTATTGTAGCTAATAAGTAATACTTGAATATTTTGTAATATTAAAACAGAGATAAATTTGAGGAATGTAAAGAATGATTGAAGAAATCCTGCTTTAACTAATAAAAACATACTTTGGCTTTGAAAAAAGAGACAATTTAGCAATATACACATATTGTAAATATATCATAAAGATTTGAATCTATTCAAAAGTATCCTATTCATTTTTGATAAATTTAACATGTATTGATATAACTTCAATTGTATTCTTTTCCATATATTGTAGAAAAGTCTTTAGGTTTTGTTGAAAGGGTTCTTCAACCACTAGATTTTATCCTTTTCAATTTCTATAATAGATATTTTGTTGATGATTTTTCTATTTTATAAATTTGAATTTGAATAATAATACATAAATATATTATTTACCTAATTTTCATCAAAGTGGTCAAAAACAAGACTTATTATTTTGTAAATTTTGGGCTTTTTAAAAATAGATTATATCAATTTCAAAATATAACTCTTCCAAAGCAAGAAGTCATAATTGTCATATAAATTTGAAGCTTTGTGGAAACATGAAGAATTACTTGACAAATTTTTAGATGAAAATTCTTTCTTCTTCCTAGTTTCTTTTTCTTTCTATCTTGATATGGAATGATTTAGATTCTAGCAAAAACACTTACAATAGATTGAATGATTAAACTAATCAAATCTTTGAAGTTAACATAAAACTTCTTCAACACATACACTTCAATACAAAACCAACCTATGTTTATCTTTCCTTATATTTTTATTTGATGATTTTTAGGTACATTTAGTCACAATTTATTAAAACTTATTAAGTTTAACAAAATTTAACAAGTTTTAATAGAAATTTATCAAGGGAGATATAACATAATTGTACTTGATTTTTCTAACAATTTTTGAGGAGAACATGATTAATATTGTTAAATGTAATGCTTTTAAAGAAGTCACAACAAATTTTAACAACATTTAGTAGGAAAAATGTCAAATAAATTAATTGGATGTACTTCATCCATTTCATATAGCTTCTAAGTAAGTTTCTTAAATTGATTATCATTCATTTAGTCAATGCAAACTTACCCCCTAAGTGCTCCAAAGTTCATATTGTGGATAATGAATAAAGTGCATTAGAAAAATATTTTGTGCAAATAATTTCTCATTCACCCAAAGTAATGCTTGAATCTTGCAAGGAATCTTGAAAGACAACCTAAACTACCTTAGTGAATGTTTTGTGTCCAATGGATGACTTTGGAGAAGCTTCCAAGTTGGAATTTTTTTGATCAAAGTTTTTAGTTTCTTGGATGCATTTGCAATGGTTGGAGTGAGAATTTTCTCTACTATGGTATCATTGACATACTTAATCTATAGATCACCCTTATTGTGTATTTTAGCCACTTCAGTTTTTTATATTATTGATGAGAATTTAAGCTATAAAAACAATCTTTGTTGAGACCAATTAATGAAATGAATTTTTTTTTATCAAATTTTGATTCTATTCAATTTGGAAAATTTGAAAATTTCTTAACTCCTAAATGCTCAAGGCTTTTTTGAGCTTTTTGGAATTTGCTTTAAATTGAACAAAAAGACAACATTTTGATAAGTTTCATCCAAATATTTTTTGAATTGTAATTGTACAAATTCAAACTAGACATGTTAGAGATTACATAGAAAGAGATTAGAAAACAATATCACTTATGGATTTAAAGATTATAATATTTGATTATAAAAGTGTTAAAATTATAAAAGTAAATTCTAGTCTATCAATCCTTTTTTACTTGTCAAATCTAAAATTGAAGTCACCAAAAAACATGAGATTTAAGGAAATAATATATATAACCACAATCAATTTAATCACAACACCTCAAAATTTGCTCTACATTTTTTTTAATTGAATTTCTAACATGATTTTTTTTGTAAGATCCAATTTATTTCACACTCATTTCCAAGAGCCCCCAACACTAGAAATCAAGATTTGCAATGGCCCCCCTTGTATAAAACCTTGAATAGAATAATTATACACACTCATTTTCTAAATTAGATTTTTGATGCAAAAAATAGATTTTGAAAAAAAGTCATATGGAAAAACCCTAATAAAAATAGTATATTGGTGAAGTTTTCATTTAACTTTAAAATTTTGTCAACATTAAAATATGGTGTCTTAGACATTTAGGGGTTAAAATTCTAATATTCTATTATAATTTGAACTTTCATTCCATTAGAATGGTGATAGTGAATTAAACCTTGATGTTCCAAACTATAACATATACTTATAGTGAAATTTTTAAAATTTTCAAGTGCATTTAGGACTTATAGAAGACATATGATTACAACTCTAAAAATAATTATAAAAATTTCATTCATACATAATTGCAAATGGTAGGATTCGAAGTAGATAATTGAGGTAACTACAACTTATATCTCACGCTTTCTAAAATTGCATAGGCTAGATTTTGGTCCAAAATGTACTTCTACTATTCATGAGAGTCTGTACTTGATTATCCTAAATCCTATTTCAGCACTTTGAAAATTCATAGTATATTTTATATGGCGTCTAAAAAATGCATTTTTAGAGAATTTAAAATTCCTTTTTGGCTTCCAACAAGATCCCACCAAAAAAGTTCATTATAATAATCGCAACCATGTTGAATTGCTTATTTGTGCGATTTTAGGTGTAGGTACCTTAGTTAAAGAGTTGGAAAGATAAAAGTGATTTTTGGCGAGCAATCATCCGGATGGATGAATGAGAAGCTATTTGAACGAAACGTCACTGTGAAGTAACCTGCCGCGCATTCTGAATGGCAAGTCCCCGAGGACTCGAGAATTGCAACGGGAATTGCGAAATTTGAGATCCAGCAGTTGCAGAGCAGAAGAGATTGGCACAAAGATTTAGGGTTTATGGTTTCCAGGTAGCCAGATTGGCAGATTGGGAGAATGTGGGGATGAGGACGAGGCCAGGGAACGCGAATTGCAAGTATGCTCTGCGCTTGAATTGTTGCAATCCGGTATGTGAGATGCCACTTTTTGTAGAGTGAGAGCACATTATACTAAGAGATTTGCGCAATGCTTGCAATGCCTTAGAGTTTAGGGCAGGATTGGGGGAATATGAGGATGAGGAAGAGGAGGAAGGACGGGAATAGCAGCAGCTCCGCTTGGTGCCCCAACCACGTGCGATTGCTGCGTAGTCTCTACGGTTCGCGGCTGCGGTCGCTCTTGGATCTTCTGCAAGACTTGCTGCGGCAGAGACTGGGGCAGGAGGAGGGCACGGGGCTTATTCGCGATGGGGATTCCGAGGAGTATTTGACGCTGTTGAAGCGCAGCTTTGCGGTCCTGTCGGAGGGAGCCCCCGAGCGCGTCGGTCGCGTGCCTGTTGTTCTGGAAGGGCCTACTCATCAGCGATGGAGCCAGCAGCAGGCAAGTGCATTTTTTTTTCCCCATGGTTGTTTGGCTGGGGAACCGTGAGCTTGCTTGTTGAACGACGGTAGGCTTGCTTGCTTGAGGTAATTGCACCTTGAATCATCAACACAAGCCTTTCAGTTGGCCACATCATGAATTTTTTTTCAATGGAAATTGTAAGGTAGGGACACCGAAAAGCGCCACAGGGAAGTCAATTTAGTGTGCAAAGTCAATTTAGTGTGCAAAGTCAATTTAGTGTGCACAATTTCTAGTAGTAGACCAGTCAAAGAAAATTATATTGCAATTGGGAGATTTCAATGCACCAAACTGCGTCATTTGGATATTTTTGTATATAAAAGTTGTGAGTGATCAAAGTCTATTTTTTGGTAGATGTTCTAAAATTGTTTCTCATACATAGGTACATATAGATGCAGGAAATGTACATATTGAGATCATGTGATCAAGTGGTGTTTTTGGGTGTCCCTATCCTAATGAAAGATGTTGCAGGTAGAATGTGAATTTTTTATTATTTGGAGAACATGTTATAAATTTTGAAAAGCAAGACATTGTAGGCTTAGTAGTAATCAACGCATTTGGAACCTTGAAGCAACAAAGAGTGATGCATGTATAGCAACACCCTTGAATAGTCACTTTGATACTTTACTCAAGTTCTAAATAGGAGACATGGTTGTCTCACATGTGGTTTGTTATAAGAGTCTATTTTAGGTTCTTGGTCTACTTAATTGAGGATAACTTTAGGTGCCACTACTATCTACATAGTTGCAACAATTCAAGTGTTGAACATAGTTGTTAGTATTAAAATGGTCAAATTTAAAATGTTATCGATAACAAATTAAGGGCTCAAATGTGCAAAGATGACATTATTTAATACCATATGCAAAAGTCATAAGGGTTTAGAATTGTATTGGTAGATGATCTAAAACCAACATGGGGTTTGATGTTGAGAAGGTGAAAATTCTCAAAATCAATGTCATTGTAAACTTGTTGCGGATATGTACTAGGTGTGCAAGATTTTGGGATTTCAAATTTAGGTTTGGTGTTTGAATAGGGTGTGGTACATTACTTTTTGAGTTGATGGATAAATTAATTTTTCAATGTCATGCACTTTTTCTTGTTTTGGAGGTTATTTTCTCCTCTTGATTTCATTTTGTGCGAGGCTTGTTTTTGAACATTATAGTTTATAGTAAATTGAAAATCTAAAGTTATCCTCAAAAACTTAGAGTTATTAATTAGTTTTTTCATTGATTTGAAGTAGGTCATGACAATAATAATGTTTAAACTTGTTTTAAATTTTTGGTTTTTGAAATAATTAAAAAATTAGACTATTCAATATAGAAACGCGTACTTAAAACACTAGAATGAAGGTGTCAAAGTTTTGTTACTTCTATCAAAGGTCTATGTTTGATATTCATGTCTCACATAATAGTGATCATTTTACATAATTCTAAATTGAGGATTCTAAAGAGGAAATGAACCTAGAATAAAAATGAACTCAACTCTTATTTGAGCTCAATAGCGTTTGATACCAATATCTTTGCAAAAACTGACTTTTTTTACCCTCAAAATGCACTTTATACGTTTAAGGGTTAGAATGAAGTGCAAAACTGAGATGATGTGAAGATGATACAGGTGGTGGAAAGGGCAGTTCAGCTACACTTACGAGAGGGAGCTTCTTCGGATGTTCTTTGTTTTGGCTATGGGCAAGTTAGTACTTCTCGCTTCCCACTGAAATTTTGACCTTAGAGTCCTGTAGTTTTGCACTTTTATTCAATCAGAGTTCATCTATTTTTCACTGAAATGCTTTTCACCTCGATAGCGGATTCTTTAGGTACGAGAAGAACATGGATGATTGTAATCTGGAAATGTGAACGTGAATCAGAATACGTGATTGTGCAGGTCCAATCATCAGGACTAAACAAAGAGATTTCAGCTTCCAAAGGTCCAGAATATCATCACCTCAATGTAGCCACAGCTTTCATCAGCACCCATTTGTGGGTAACTCTGCTGGCACGAGTAAGTGGTTTTATGTATTTGTTTATAATACGTCTCAAAATATCCCTCGAAGTAAGTTGACAAGGGTATTATGGTAAGTCGATGTTAATTTCATATGACTTTAGATCAATACTAGAATGATGTTAAATTAATGTCAAGTTAATGTTGATTTAATGTTAACTTAATCGTTGTCAATGTAATATCAAGGTGTTGCCAATGGCACTAACATCACACTAACATTGAGTTGACATCGTGTGCGTGACATAAACTTAACATGAGGATTTACATGAATCTAATGCCCATCAATTTTGGATTAAGAACTTCGTCAATCTAATAGGGGCTCTTTTGTGATAATGTTCTACGAAAAGCCTATTCAAGGTTGAACTCTGGCGGATGTGAAACTCAGTATGATGTGATAGCTACGCACTTGGCCGGATGCTTGTCTTCCATTTAACTGACTACAAAGCAGGGTCATGTTCAATGCACTTGGATCAGTGGATTTCTCACATAAGACAAGACATACCGAGGTGCTAATTATGGCAACCCTGTGAGTGATATGTGGAGCAGGTTGGGGAGGAGAGAATGCTTTACCTGCTGTCGTATGCATCCATATTTGTACCGCTGCCGAATTTCTGTTTGCTGCAAGTAGCAGGCCATCCACACAGCATGTCTGCATCAAGAATGAAGCAGATTTTTCAGCCCATTACAACCGCGAGAAGAAGTCAGTGCGAGCCTCGAACTGTTCCACAGCAACAGGCTCCGAGGATGGAACAGAACACCTCTCTTAAGACAAAAGAGGTGACAAGCTACTCAATGTCTAAACGTTTCTATTGTATGTCACCCTGCGCTCTAGAGATTGCTGAAGACCTCCGTTGATTTCATCCCTCAACCCGTTTTTCCGTATCCATATGATTTCCTGACTGTTTTCAAGTTATTGGTTGCAATACTCTTAGATTCCGTACCACGCATTATTCTTGACTTTTTGAAATATTAGCTGTTCGGTTAACAGAAAAGAATACTGAAACTGCAGGATGTTGGCCCTTGTGATGACGTTCTTGAAAACGTGACCAGATCTAGAAAGCGGGTGAGACCTTCAAGCTGGGTACGTCGCAAGCAGCGAGTAGGGCAAGGTATGCCAGTTGTACCCTGCCCCTTTCTGTAATCTGCTTTGAAACTCTATCGTACTGGACATCCGTCAAGTTTTATACAGTAGTTTATAGAAGTATCGTTGACCTATTTGCTCTTGACCTGTTGTGTCCATCACAGATTTTATTCACCCTCTGAATCGCTTACCGATTTCTCTGTTTTAGCAGGAAGTCAAAAACCTGCTGAGGGCCAGGATGTCATAGATCCTGTCGTAAGCAGCCCCCGCACAGTTAGCAAGGTGGAGGTGCCAATGCCGTGTAATAGGGTTGGTCTCCCGCCCAGATCAGTTGACCGTTCTACGATTTTTTATCACTCAACATTTTCTTGCCATGCAGGCCTCCCTGCCAATCGTATCTTTCACTATCTCAGACTATCTGATGCGGTAGTAATGACAACTTTTTGCTATTGCAGTTATTCATCTATTTGGCTTTATATCTTGACAATAGTATCCGATTGAGTTCAGAGCTTTATAGAGAGTTCGTATTGATGCATTTATGATTGGCTTTATCGCGTCTCCCTTTCCCACATGTCGTATATCTTTGATACAAACCACATTTGGATACCTTCACAGAAAACACAGATATTTTGAACACATCCAATGTCAACGACTCAGATGTTTCCCGGCTTCTTGGCTCAATGTTCAACGCTCTGGACATTGCAGATACTGCCTTTGGAGAGGCATCAACATCAACATCAGGCAACACCGTCAAGGAGTGAGTGAATCTGTCCATGTTCGGTATTTTCCAGCTTGCAAGGTTTGAAGGCATGAACCCTAGCTTCAATGACGTTTTGGCTTTTTGTCTTACCTGCTCATGTTGAATTAACTTTTTGAATAAATCAACAGAGTGTCATGTGAGATTTCAAGACCTTCTTAAATGAACTGCGATTTGGAGCTGACATTAGCAAATTAACTCTGATTATGATTATGCTCCTTGTAACCTTCAATTAACATTTTTTCTTTCACAAAATTGCTAATCTTGTTCATGCAGGAATATTAACGGACTTCTGAAAAAGATGGTCCGAAGTGCAAGAAATTGTAACTATGCACGCCTTTTGAGCAGACATTGTCCTCTTCCATCCTACTTGTCATCCCCTCTTCCGAATGTCAATACTTCTAGGTTGAAGGCTAAAAAACAAGTACGTTTCCTACCTATTTTCATTCATTCCCATTTTCTTGCCCCTTAGTGAACAATGTGCTGAACAAGTAAGCGATCTGCACTTGGCTACAGCATGCCCTAATCTCAAGTATGACGGAGCTTCAACGTCATATAAAGAACGCTTAGGATTAGGTGTAATGGTCTTGAATTAACAAAACACTAATTGAAGTTACATCGATGTATACATTGCTTGGCTTCAAAGCTTGTGAACGAAGAGTACTGAGCTCGAGATTTCTGCAGGATTGGACGTATGTTCTGAACGTCGTCATTGTATCATTTCCCTACAGGTTACGCCTAACTCCAAGGGCTGTGTAAGTTCGTCAAAGGAAGTGTATGCCACACAAGAGGGGATTGCGGTCAAATCCGTGCATCCTAATCCAGAACCTGCAGACTTCCCGGACATAACGACCGGTTGCTACCGAAAGTTGCAGTGTAAGCAAGAGTCGCATAAACGACTTAGAGGTGATTTTCAAGCTGCAGGAATCAATGCCCTGGGCAGTTCAAAGAAGATTTGCAACATGACAAGGTCGTCTAAGCCTCTAAACATGGGCGGCAATTGTGTCGAGAAGCTTATACATACTGAAAAATTGCGGAAACCGTCGGTGGTTGATGAGAAATCTTGTAAGGATGCAGGGCCAACCGCAGATCTGGCAACGTTCGTTACTCTTTCCACAAGCCACAGTCAAGTTGTGAACTTTTTATGGGCTGTCTGCCGCAGTTTGCTCCCTGAAGAGTTTCTTGGCTCACAACGGTTTCGGAGGATACTTTGCAGTGGCATTGCTAACTTCGTGAGTTTGCGTCGATATGAGACTTTTCATGTTCAGCACCTCTTAAACAAACTCCAAAATAGTACTAGTTCTTGGCCCGATTTTGAATATAAAGATCGAAAACCTCAGAAAAATTCTTCCGTCTGCCAATGGGATCTTCCTCAGACAATGCTGGAAGACTGGTTGTATTGGTTGTTCTCTCAAATCATAGTTCCACTGCTGCGGAGTCACTTCTACGTAACGGAGGCTGAGAATCACAGGCAGAATGTGTTGTACTATCGAAAACCTGTGTGGGCGAAGATTCACATGCTGTCTTTGAAACATCTGGTTGGGAAGTGTTACTCGAGATTGGATCCAGGTGCAGTTGCTGAAGTGCTACAAAAGCGAGTCCTGGGGTTCTCGCATATTAGAATGCTACCTAAGTATAATGGCGTGCGCCCCATTGCCAACTTAAGTAGTAGGACCAGGTGCACACTACCTCTGAGCACTGGGGCCTCCAATAGTTCTGGTAAGCGATGCCATCTTGAAGTGGACTATGAAGTTGATGTTCGGCAAAGCAGGAAAATCTCCAGAGAAGTCAAATTTGCCTTCAAGTCCATCAATTCAAGACTAAAAGGTGTGCATACCTGCTTGAAGTTCGAACAAGAAAATCACTCAGAAGACATGGGAGCGTCAGTGTTTGGTTACAAAGATGTGTATGTTAAGTTTCTACCATTTGTCATGCATTTGAAGAGCTTGCCCGGGGGTTTACCGCCTATGTACATGGCCGTCTGTGATATTTCCAGAGCTTATGATACAATCAAGCAAGATAAGCTTTGTGAAGTGGTGTCGGGCTTTCTTCGGCTCCCAGTGTATCACATTCGACGTTATGTTAGCATCTTCAACACCATGGGCTGTGCCAGAGCTTCCTACAAACAGACGTGTACGACATCAGACCGGGATAGTGATATATTAAACTTGTTTATGGACCTTACTTCCAGACGTTCACATTCCATTCTTCAGGATCAGGTTCGGTCGTGATCTCAGAACTATGAATTCTTCTTCCCGCTCTCACTTTTTGCTTTGGTTCAGATATATGAACAGGTCACCAGATCAGCTCATACCTTGTTCCTCACCCAAGTTCAAAGTAGAGAGGTTGCTTTGGAAGCTAACAGTCAATTATAGCTATTTTCAAAACAGACTTCCCTCTTTCAAAAATGTAGGATACTATTCATTCTGTCCATTGGTACATTTTGTTATTTCCTTGCAGCTTCGCAAATGATTCATCTCAACTCCTATTGTCATGGAAGTAACCGCTTTTGGCCATTTTGGCACTTAGGGATTAACAATAATTGATGTCGGGTGTGGCAATTAGGGAGTAGTGACACAGCTGAAACAAGGTCACATCCTAAAGCTTATTGAGGAACATGTGAAGAGGAACATAGTGAAGATTGGGCCCCACTTTTACTTGCAGAAATCCGGCATTGCACAGGGCAGCGTGCTTTCTCCACTTCTGTGTTCGGTTTTCTTTGGGCATCTGGATGAGCACATTCTCATGCCACTTCTGCATCAAATTTCTCACCCTACCTCGGAGATGAAAAACCAACAGAGGGGTAACAACGACTCAGTGGAGGTTCCTAAAGTCTCAGAAAATGGTGAAACCATCTTGTTGCGATTGATAGACGATTCCCTCCTCATCTCAACTTCACAAAGTTGTGCGGCAAGGTTTGTGCAACTCATGCACGGTGGCTTTGAGGACTATGGATGCCATGCTAACCAACAAAAGACGGCTGTAAGTTTTGACTTGATCTTGAATAAGAATCAGGGGAAATTAGCTCACGGCGTTTATATGACCAGCGATGGAGCTAGCTTTATGCGCTGGAGTGGGTTGCTGATCAATTGCTGTACATTAGAGGTTCAAGCCGACTACACCAGGTGCTTCTTAGCCTCTAAACGACCAAGAAAGCTCAAATTGGGCCAGATTTCTTTTTAGGAGGTTTGAGTAGGTCATACGTGGAATTTCTTGGTTCATTTTTTTTTGACCAACACATGCAATTCAATTCAACTGTTTGTTCCCGTTCAGATATATTGGAGATCCCATAAAAGGTAGTATCACAGTACTCAGAAAGAAGAACCCAGGAGCTCAAGTGCCTATCAAGCTCTGCCACTTCGTGCGAGCCAAGTGCCATCCTATGCTCTACGATCTCAGAATCAACTCGCCCTCAACAATTCGCCTCAATGCCTATCAGGCTTTCTTACTCTGCGCTATGAAATTTCATGCTTACCTTTGCGGCATGGGACGTACATGCCGTCATCATTCTCCGTTTCTACTCAAGGCCATTGAAGTGACTCCAAGGTAAGCACGAATTTAATTTGCTGTGCCAGTCTATTATACTTTGCTTACAAGTCCACTGCTGATATCTTGATCTGCAGCTTTTAATTGATGAAGTTTTTCTGTATTGTGTTGCAGCTACATGCATGGACTGTTGAGGAAACAAATGCAAGAGGTTGGAAATAGTATGCACCTGGGTGTGACAAAAGAGGAAATGACTTGGCTGGCATTGCATGCTTTTCTCAAGGTACTTAATAAGAAGCAGTCTCGATATGCTGAGCTTCTATTTCTGATTCAGGAGAGGCTGGGCGTACCAAAATTTAAATCTTTAAGCCAATGTCCACATCTAGCTTCAGCTCGTGATGAAAGCAGGTCAACCATGTTTAAGTTCATCATATATTGAATTCAATTTATTTGTGGCTCCCACAGCAAACTTATTTATTGCAATTACCATCTTGCTAATACAGTGTACAGCTTGCCAGAATGAGCAAGCTCTTACTTACTGAGCGCTGCTTACCATTGAAGAGAGTTCCAACGCATTTTAGCATTCATTTGAATGAAAGACGATTTCAATGTATAATCTATGAATATTCAAAGTGCCGATCATAGGTGTATCCTAAATCAACCACTTGCTTTCCTAAGTGCCGAATAATAGGTACACTTCAGGGAAGTATCTTTAAGGGTCTCAATCAAGTGTAGTTAGTCTAATTGCGGCAAAAGAAATCCTCATAGATGGCTTCTTAACAATCTTGTAAAGATACATCATAATCAAATGCTTTATTAATATCCAGGTAAAAAATCTGTACCATTTACATAGTGGAATTCAAGCGTCATTGATTAGGCGAGATTAACTGTTTATTTTGTAATCTTGTTGAAGGTTTGTAGACCAATTAATTGGCCATCTTCCACAAAGAGTATTGGTAAGGGTGTGAACCCCCCAAATGGAGGAAATGGAGGAAAATTGGTTGAAGAGCTTACAAAAAGTTCTGATTGGCAATTGAAGAGAGAAAAAGGTTCACAAGCTCTTACGGGTGGGAGGTGGAGAACGAAGCAGCTGGAGAAGATAGACTGACAAGCGGTGTTTGAAAACCCATTGTTGAATTGTTTCATTACCAGCAGTTTGGTGCAATCTTGTAATTGTGTTTCATATTGAATTTACTGCGGTGGTGTTGTCACATTCTTGTATGCTGAGAGTTGAAGGAATTGCAAAATCACTTTGAGCGTTTCACTACCGAATGAGTGAGATCTGCTAGTGCTTTGCGGCACTGTTGAGACCGAGAATCTGAGCAAGGGGGAAACTGTGTAATTGCATTCTCTGCTAGTTGTGCGTGCATCGCTGCAAGATCAATCGTTTTTGCCACTCCCCGGGTCTTGTTCACCAACTTCACAGCCTGCATCATAGAAACACCTCGACTCAGTACTTTGAATAAAGAAATCAATAGGCTCACAGCATCTTGCCTCGGTTCCTGATTTTTTTTCTCCATATCCTCTATTGGTTCTCCAGGAATTGTGAACATAGGAACTAAGAGTCTTGTTCCCTATGTTCTACTTTCTCAAATATAGATGAGGAACATGACTGGAAATAGTGAATGGAAAAGCGAGCCTTACCATGCGGCTGTCGCCTTCTTCACTAAATTTTCTATTGATTAGTGTGTGCATGAACGGTTCCTCTTGCAATGCAAATAAAATTGGCGCAGTGATGATGCCCTGCACAATTTCATGCCCAGTGTAGTGTGAATAGAGTCAACAACTTTTCACAATATCTTGTTTGGATGTAAGTGCGTCCAACCTTCTGTAAATGCGTCCACCATCATAATCGCCACCAAGACGTCATGATGAATGAGTGCCGAAAGTGCATCACAAACTAATAAGGACAATTAAAATCAAGGCCCAGTACGATTCGACAAACAGTACTTACAGATAGATTATGGCTTGAATTTTGCATCAAGAAAAATCAAATAAGAACTCAAAAGACAAGCTCGATTTGTGAATATTACCTCCCGAAGATCGGCAAGTGCAGGTTTGCCCAAAGTTGCGGAAGTCCCAGAAAAATCCAGGGCGTCATCTACAAGTTGGTATGCAATCCCCTGTATCCCAGAACATTACTCGTCCCCCAAAGCATCAGTTATCTGTTTTTTGAATCATAATCGTGCCCATCAGAAGGACATTTCTGTCCAAGATCAAGGCCACTTTCGCTTGTTGACTTTGGGTAGTACGCACTCACCTAGTGAATTCTCAAATTTCACCAGGAGAAAATCCACCCCCCAACAGGTGTTTAAGAAAATCAAGTTGCGTTACAATGCGCAGTCAACGTTACAAACTATCACAATAGTGTTACAATTGGCAAGATTTTACGCAGCTACGAATCCTAGGGGGTCGGGATTCCTACTAGATTACATCTGGAAAATTACCGCATCCTTGCAGAAGCAATGTAGGTTGACTCGGAAGAATCGACTTACCAAGTGTCGCCCATAGTTAAAAGCAAGCATTGCAACTTCCCGAGGTTGGTCAGCCAGCAATGCGATGCTCTTGCAGCTATTAGCCATCAGTGAAGCCGTCTTCAAGTAAGTCTTCTGCAGATAGTACTCCATACTTCCCTCCCACACCCGACCATGTCAATACTTTGGATAATCAAGGGACCTCACTACTTCACGTAAACCAGTCGATGCACTTAACCATTATTGTCTATAATTGTCCATTTAATTCTTTTATTGATAGAGGGGCTTCTTTTTAAGAAGTGATTCTTGTTGCAATGAATGACTAAGAAGGAAGAAACAATCCTGTTAATATGCCAACCTGCATGACTCCTGATCGTTAGCAGCTAGCTGCATGAATTCACCTGTGGCCAAATGCTCTAATGTCTCTGACACTAGTGCCATAACCTTTCATGCAACCTCATAAAAACATTGTCAATTCTACAAAGCAGATTAAATTTGGTAAGTCAAGTGTACCTCTTTACCTTTTAGTAATGGCGTTTTGTAAAACGTATAATTGCGTATTAAAACAAAAAATTGTGCACTCCGGAGAAAATTATGGTATCTTGATTTGGTTTATAAAAGTCCTTTCACAGTATTTTTGATATTGTTATCCTGAAAAATTCAGCATCGCTTGCGGTATATGTTCACAAAAAGTACGCACCTCACCATTTCTAAGTGTTGACAGGCCTACTGACGCCTTGGCCAGCAGAAAATCTCCTGCAAGTACTGCCAACTGATCAACACCACAACCATCAGAAACAGCACCATAGTCACCGTTGGACCCATGGACAAGATCAGACTGCAAAATTTGTTCTGATAGTGAAATTGCATCTACGTTCAACATTCTACATTTTACAATATATGTTTAGAAAGGGTTTACTGTAAATTAGACTTTTTCAGCAACTATTAGACAACATCATAAAGAGAGACGATTCACAGAGACCTTACAGACGTCTCCCCATGATATATAGAGGGTCTATCCTAATTGTGTAAGGGTCTCTATTAGATGACCATA
The DNA here is from genome assembly GCA_950106755.1 of Climacium dendroides. NCBI lineage: Eukaryota > Viridiplantae > Streptophyta > Bryopsida > Hypnales > Climaciaceae > Climacium > Climacium dendroides. The sequence goes on from OX467088.1 coordinate 24,550,251, forward strand.
GGAAATCCTCGCTATGAATCATGGAGAAGACTCTCTCTATGATGTCTAAAGTTACTGAACCAAACTAACTTTACTGTAAACAGTGATGGATGTCGTGATTGCAGTCCACTACATTGATCGAACAGTGTCCACGCTTCTATAATGCAATTCTAGAGAATTCACTTATCCCAGCGGTTTTCAAAAGTGGCTTGAGGAATGACCTTGTTACCAATGTTGTGGTTGAGAGAACTGATGCCACGACGAGATTCGGATTGGTCAACGACGTCATCATGTACCAATGTCGCTACCTGGAGTTCAAAGATCAGGGTGCAAATCTATTATAAACATAGAAAAATCGAAATGAATCCAAAACCCTGAAAACACGAATTAACAAGATTGTTCTCCAAAGGAAATAGTTCAAGAACAAGGCAGAAAACCAGGTCCATATAATCCAGTTGACAATTACATGAATCAATTCTGTTATCTCGGCAACACGAAATTGGCGTATGCGACGATCATCAACCCCAAGCTTCAGGTCCGGCTTTGGGGATGGCAATAAGTTGAGAGATGACGCCATAAGCATCAAAACCTACAGTGTTTTCTCCAATTAGAGTTGATTGCAGAAACAGGAACGACAGTCACTAATCCTGATCACTTTCTAACTGAATTTATGGCCACTTTGATTGCACTGGTCGAAGGAATAACCTTGAGATAACAATAAGTCTCTTTTTTATTCACTTTAGCTTGTTTTGTTCAATGCAACTATATAACTTTGGTCTCAGTAACAAGAACAAGCATAAAGAGTTGGTGATTACAAGACTCCTATGTGGCATGCTAAATATATTTGAGATATGTAGGCTTCCAGCTACCTCTTTGAGGAGGTTGGACATTTGTCACCTCAAATGCATCATAAGTGCAGTGGATTATATTAAGCTTGATACTTCACCCTTGATTGCACATGATGTTTGTTCATCCAAATTTAAGCTTGTTATCTCAAGCTTGTTGCTGAGGCCTTTGCACTCTACAGTAGCCACTTAATTGCGAGCTGTTTCTGATTATATGTATCCGATGTGACAGATCCAATCCTGTTGCTTAGAACGAAGGAAATTCAAGAGATCAACACAGCCTTTCCGAATCATATAGAGCACGGGAAGTACCATAGGTCGGAAGCGCTTGCCTTCCACCCCAAGTTTGAAGAAATACTCAGCTGCGGATGCAAGGGACGGCACCTGCAAACACCATTCAAACTTCATCCAAATCCTGGTTTACCAATGGTTCCATACATCGCTGAAGAAATATTCAATGTTCTAAAACAATCCATTTCAATGAGATGATCAGTCACGGCAATGCGAACCAGACTATTACATTCAAGATATCCGCAGTAACGCGCATTCGCAGGTTTGAAGCCAAGCACGCCAATTCCTCAGCCACCAGTGAGACAGGGTCCACCTTCTCCTGTACCAAAACACAGCTAGGTTGTCCTTCAAGTATCCTCATATGTCACAAACCCTACATATCAAAGTGAGTAGCGTCTGTGATAACGACGGAAAGGCCGTCCGGCTCTACCAAAAAAATCCAAAAAAAGGATCCCTTAGGGATTAATCTCATTAACCAATGCATTTCATGAACACATTCACCAATAAATCATTCTCCAATAAGTACATTAAAATCCTCTACTCCATGAAACAGCCTCGATCGATGGGATCCACAACCAGACGAGGCTTTAGCTCACATCTCTTTCCAGCTTTGTAATGTACACGAAAGTGACAAACCTGGTCCACAGCGTCCGCCTCGAGCGTGGAGATCGGGAGAGCATTGAGGCGCCGGAGGAAAGGGGGAGGAAGCTCCAAATGCGGCAAAGGAAGAGTCGTGGGTTGCAACAACAACCATCTCCTCTCCGGAAATGTAAAAAGGTTGGCATGAGCTTGCTGTTGTCACACACACAGAGAAGAATTGCGCACTGTGAGAATTCATTGATTGTTCCATGCCCGGTTCCATGTTGAGCAAAATCAGAGTCCAAGTTAAGGATTGTGGATGCAACGGCGATGGTGATGATCGAGTGAGTACCTTCGTGAAGAGGCAAGAAGTGAGTAGGCGTCGACCTCCCTTCGCCAACATCGCCCCCCTCACAGATGATGATCGATGTTGCTGTGATCAAAGAACAATTGTAGGTTGGAGAAGGCCAGGATGCTGACTAATGACTACTACTGATCACGCCATGTCCACCATTGTGCTTCATCCTTTGCAATCTGTAACCCTAATGGAATGGAATTTGTACGTGAAAAACGGTGTGCATGCGTTGCCGCGGCTTTCGCAGATCAAGCTTCTCTGCAAAGCGAAAGAGGGACACCCCTTTCACACTCAGTAAGGTAGTCTGCTCTTAAAGCGACCATTCAAGAGATTCCTTGAAAAAAAATTCAAAAATTTTCAGTAAAACTTTCTTACGAAGTAAAATACAATTGGCATCTAACGCAATTTGTTTCATGTTTTTTGGATCTTTGTGGAATTAGTTACGAATTTTTGAAGTGGTCACAAAAAGCAAACAACTCCTTAAATTTACATTGTTGGTACATTGAAAAAAGCAACATGTACCTTTGTATTAGTGGTTGCTTTTAGAACACCCTATCTTATGTTAAGATTTCAAACTCTTAACTCTTGGCTTACACTAGATAGATCATAAATGTTTTTCTATTGGAGCTATTTCAAACAGATGAAGTACAATACATTTGTATGTATTGAAAAAGAAATTTTTGTCTATTCTTCACCAATGTGCTTAGTGTATATGAACTTGTTCATACAAGGATGGAAGAGAAAGGAAGACTTGCAAAAATAAAATTTTATTGTGTCAAGATTCTTCCTTTGGATATAATTTATTTTGGCTAAAAAAATTTAGAAAATTCATTTCCTTTCTTATTTGAATCTTAAAGATTAAACCTCACAAAGATTCAAAGAGGGTGGGATTTTCTATTTTTTTTTCTCATTCATTGAAGGATATCTTTCTCATTCTCCTATGTAGAATTTTTTTAAAGAAAAAGGAGAAAAACACAATGCTTAAAAGAAAGGGTAGTATAAACCAACTCCAAAGGTCAAAAGACTAGAGACAACAAGAGGACCTTTACAGGGACTTCTCCCTCAATCTTAAAATGATAATTTGTTCTCATCTAAGCCCGAAGATTACAATTTTATATCAAACCTTTAAATTTTTGGTCAAAACTAAAGTCTCTTGTCACGAAACTTTTTAGGATTTATATTGCATACATTTATTTTCAACACATTAGAATTTCATAATTAATTCATTTATAGACCACACCTTACAAATACGTACAAAGAAAATCTAAAATCTTCTATTGCCTCCCATCAAGATCCAACTAGAATTCAAAGAATTGGCTAAAATTCCCTCCATTGCTACTTAAAATTTTCAATAGCTAAATAAATGTACATTGAAGAAAATCCTTGAAAAGATTTTAACCAAGACTACAATATTGATACAATTTGCAACTTCCTCCACATTGGAATTAGCATCTCTTTCGTCAATTTTGTGTTATAGTACTCCCAATAATCCTTCACAACTTGCAAAATCCTTTTTTTCCTATTTTTTTTAATACTACTCACTCTCAAGATAGTCAAAGTTGATGCATGTTTGCCTTGAAGGTAGCATATTACACTAAATTCCATAGCTAGATAACATACTGCACTAAATTCCATTAACTAGCTCTGGAATCACTGGACCCAACCAAAACTCATACAATGCAGTAATGCATGAATGCTCATTTCGGCGTAGTTACCTCATACAAGCAAGCAACTCCCCTTGAGACCCCAGAGCCGTGAAATACTAAAGTATGATATCGACGCAAGTGACAATGAGATTCTTGTTATAAATTCAAAGAATATGGGAAGAACAATGTGGAAGCCCACTTGGTCAAAGAATAGCTGTAGAGCAAAAGATTCGGAGACTCGAAACAATCATGCTCCACCAAAAAATTACAACTCACAATCCTGTCTACGCCTTCAAGAATTCGACGTCAATTCAGGGCACAAAATCACCATGCTGGAAATGTCGAAATCGTCGCAGGCCTTTCCATTTCGATTTGGGTTTGTAGAGCTAGCAAGCAGTCCCACGATGCACGGAGAGAGATCCACATGGTTAGGGTTAGGGTGCTTGGAAAGAGAGATTCAGTTGTGCAGTTAAGTAGAGCTGCCGAAATTGCAATTAGGGTTCAGAAAAGCCTGCGGCAATGGCGACCTCAAGCAATCCCGCCAGAGAGATCACGCATGGCGAAGAATTGACATGGTTTTGAAGAGAGAGATTCAGCTCCAGCAGATGAATAGAGCTGTCGAAATTCCACCCTGGATTCAGAAAAGCCTGCGGCGATGGCGCCCTCACGCAATCCCACCAGATAGATCAGACACGGCCAACACTTCGACGGCATTGAAGAGAGAGATTCAGCTCAGGCAGTCGCCTTGCGCGGTCGAATATATTTCGGCTCAAAAAAGCCTGCGTCGACAATAACCTCCGGCGGCTCCCCTGCCGCCACAATGTCCGGCTCGACGATCTCCGGCAGCTTGCGCCATCCGCGCGTGCGGAGATCGTAAGACACCACGATCAAGCTATTGCGGCGCCAGAAGAAGAGCATCTGGCCATGGCCGACAGATCTCAGCTTAAGAAGAGCTCGACTCCGGGCATTCGCAACCGCGGGTCTCAAGTAGCCTCGAATCTCCTGCGGCATCTCCGCAGTGAGCGAAAATTCCTGCAAGTGCCCGCCGCGGTCCCAGACCGATATTCGCCCCGAGTCGTTCTCTTCCGTAACGACGAACAAGCTCCCTGCGCACCCCACGACCTGCATGGCATACTTCGAGATCGGGATATGGATCCTGTCTTCAACCCATTGCTCAGTGCGCATGTCGAAGGCGATGAGCAAATTGCCGTTAGTTGTGTAGAGACAATTGTTGACAGCCGCGCAGGCTTTGGATCGAATGCAGGAGACCACTTGCGCTTCTTGGACGCTTTGCGGCGTGCACACCACTTTCATCCACTTGTCGGACTCCGACTTATAAATGTGCGTGTCTCTGTCGCGGACGGCGACAACGCGGAAGCCGTCCCGTTGTGTCGTCGTCATGAACATGGCCGCGTCCCCCCAGCTATCCGCTGACTTCGGCAGCGTCGTCCACTTCTGGGAGTACGGGCTCCCGACGATGTACTCCGAGTATTGCTGCGAGACTTTAAACGAGAGAAGACCATTGGAACCGCTTCCCGCAATCGGAACAAGATGAATCGCGCGCGGGACGTTCGAGAGTGACGGAAGAGACTCCCATTTCCACGTCGCGCTGTCGAACCCCAAACATGTGTGTTGCTCATCGAATCGCTGAAACGCAAGCGGACAGTAGCCTCGACCATGGCCGAAATTTGCAGTCTCCGCATCCATGCGCTCGCGCCATCGGTGACAGACAGCTGCAGCGCGAACGACGTCGGGGATCGGGAGCTTCTCCAAGATAAGGGCGAGAACCTCGTCGCAGAGAGAATCCATAGCCGGGCAATTCCGCGAAACTACGCCCATTAGGGTCGGTTGCGTGAACTGCAACCTGCACACATCACATCACTCTCCATGAGCTTTTACAACAAAATCCTCGCGAAATTGTAATGCAAAGAATTCCGCATCGCAATGTCAACGACCACTTCGCATTCCGGAAATATCGCTCCGTTCCGCGTGAGCAAACTTGTCACTGGAGTCGTCACTCGTTGTGTGTGTGTGCTACAGCGATCCAATACGCGTCGAAATCCTTAACCAATACAAACAAGAAATTTGAACATCAGGGCGTAGCACCCACATTTAGCAAAACCGAAGTGCATCCCCACCTTGTAAGACAATGTTGTTTTACCGCGAACGAACAACTTTTGGGTAGTCAGTTCGAAGTACCAGAACGAGGCGGAAGACGATCCCTGGACTTCCTTTCCTTCTGACTCATGCTCTGTAGTTTCTGATTCGCATGAAATTGGTTGCCGCTCACAGCCATGCTCATCTCGACGAAGCTCAAACTGTCTCTACACTTCGATCCTTGCATGTGCGGAACCTTTGCAGCTCGCGATTCAAAAAGCTCTCAATGCCTGCTCATGCTCCCTTCCCTATTCTCAATGCGAGGCTCCATTTCCCACTCTCTCTCTCTCTCTCTCTCTCTCTCTCTCTCTCTCTCTCTCTCTTTCTCTCTCCCTTTCTTTTCTCGCAAATCACCAGCTATTCACAAATCACAAATCACAAGCTTTCGATTTAAGCACTGACGAAGCTCACGCCCTATTCTATCTGTCTCAGAAAACGGAACCAATCTGACAGTTCTAAAACCGGAAAAAGCTTGAATCTTGACGACAAGCCCACCCCGCGCGCAAGTTGGGCCCTCTTGTCCACGAGCTCCGGAGATCCACAACGCAAGCGCACAAGCAAAAATAGTACAAGGCACATGCACCCTCATGAGTCCTGAGCATGTCAGAGAGCCCACTTGCGTGCATCCGCCGTACGTCCAAACCAAACGCCGAATCCCAGCCAGAAAGGGGCCGGGAGCAAGTGCAAAAATGCTGGAATCATCAGGACGGGCACCTGAGAAAAGTACGTTAAGGTCAAATGCCATTCATAATGATAACCTCAGTTTGATAACTTACAACGCGCTGCTGCGGCTGTGGTGTCTCTCTCACTCCTGCAAGTTGGATTCATTGCGACAGTGATAAGCAGGCGGTCGGCCAGCTCTTGGTCTCTTGCCGGGCCTGCTCTCCAATGCAACAGTGCTTGTTACCTCCCTGGCTGTGAATCTGCAGTTAATAAAAGGGCCTGCCTGCTGTTCTATTTTTGATGGGAATGTGCCGGATGGACGACTCAAAGTGGCTTTTCACTAATGTCCGGGAAGTAACGTGAACTAATGAACCAGTGCAGTGGCGAGCTGGTTTGGGTGGAAGTGTGGAAAATCTTCGAGCTGAAAATAGGTGAGCCTCTCCCACCGAAATGCTCGGCTGTTGCTGCTGCTGGCAGGGTTGGCTCGGTTGCCGAGTTGTTGCAGGATGATTCAGATCGCCCTGGTCGCACTAAGGTAGACGTACCCAAAAGTAACATGAGTCTCGTTTTCTCATGTCTAAAAAGGTGACCTAAATCCATCCAAGTGCAGTTGGACCCAAACAAGACAAGTGGGGTTCCAAGCATTTATTTATTTTATTTTTATTGTATGCAGTTCAGATAGGCGAGGGAGGATTGACCCATGTTTAGCCCATGTCAAAGGATAAATGTAAAAATTGCTCCCTAATTTGTGCCACTCAAATTTATGTATTTCATCACAACTCCTAGCTGATTAGGGGCTTCTAATTGTGGATTTGAATTCAAAATTTGCAGATTTTATCATATGTGGCAAATAAAAAATTTCAATGTTTTTTGCAGGGTTAAACACGGGGCAATTCATAGGTCAATCCTCCTTGGTCTTCTAAATAGCGATGAGGATGAAGCTGTTTACATCCATGGAAATGGATGAAACTAACAATCTATGAATGAAATTTCATTTATTCATCTACAAGAATATACATTCATCCAAATAGGAGTGATATTGTCCTAAAATTTGGTAACAAACTAATAGTTTCATCCATCGAGAAGCAAGAATATTTTGTTAGATATTCCCTATAGAAATAAGTCATCGCTTTTTCAATGAAAAATCGATAAAAAAAAAAACCTAGTTACAAAAAGTTATCATAGTTATGAAGGTGGTTTTGTGTTGGCCAATCTCTTGGGTGGGATCCAAGCTTATAGTGTGTTGCTTTGGATGTTTGTGTGACCACTTGTATATTGGTTTACGGTCCACAATAGGTGCATCCATGTACTTGTTTTTGCAAATTTGTATTATATTCATACAAGCTCGGAAAAATACAAAACTAATTTTATTAGTTTTCTAAACCATTTCCTAACAAGCAAATATTGTTTTATTCTATAGCTACCCTCAAGATCTACAAATCTTAAATAAGTGTTACTTTTAGGTATATCTACCTTGGTGGCTAAGAGTTAGTCAACGTGAAGCAAATTTACAACAAATTGAAGAGGCTTCTACAAATTTTGGAAATTTAAGATTTAGTTCTAATTTTAATTTTTTGGACACAAATCAACAGTAGTGCTTTTGGAAGGAGAAATTTTTTTCTAGTTATGACAAAATGGAGCAAATATCCTAACGTCCCTCCAAATTTAATGCAATGGCATGTTGCCAAGAATACAAGAGCTATAGTAAAAAAAAAACTAATTGACACACATTCAATGGTGAAAAAATTTGGGAGAAATTATTAAGGTAGTGACACCTTGTAACATCAATACATTAACCATTTCAATGTTTTTTGTGTGCCACATCTATAAAAAATTTGATTAGCAAATTGGAATTAAAGATGTTCCATGTTCTATCAACACTTTCTTCTACTATATATGTGTTGTAAAATTTAAAAGGTGTCTTGGCTACAACCTTTCAAGTCCAAGAGTTTCATGACTTAAACCATTACAATCATTAATTATATTAGGATTCAAGATCGAAGAATTCCTCAATCTTACCAACACATGTTAAACTATTGCACTCTTCATCTATTGATTTAATCATTCTTGTCTCTTGTATGTCTTGATTGTTGTGTATTCTTGTACTTATTATTCATGTCTGTGATAGTTTGGCAAGATTTATAAATTGATATCTATTATAAATTTGTTTTTTTAATCGAAAATTTGCATTGTTGAAATAGATATCATTGCTTACCATGGCTAATCCATCAGAGATAATTGCAGTCACATCAGGCAATTTGCAAACAATGATAGGATAATTATACAATGCTCAATTAGAAACCGCTCAACCTCAAGTTTTAGAAGATGTCTTGAACAATCTACATGATCAATTGGAAGAAGTAAAATTAACAAGCATGAAAGGAGAGACTCATCAATTGGTTATATAGGAACCCAAAATTAGTATGCTTAACAAATTTGATAGAACAAAGGCAAATTTTTGTGGATTTATTCAACAAGTAAGCCTATACTTATGCCTACATCTAAACCTTATGACTCAAAACTTCATCCATTGGGTTCTACTCTTCTACCATTGAAATGACTTGCAATTTTTAAGTAAATTCCTACCTTAATTCTTTTCTCTAAGTTCTGAATTTTTAAGGATTTTGGTCAATCTTGATTGACCTTCATCCAAGTTTATTTATATATTTATTTTCTCAAATCAAAACTTCATCCTATTATAACTTTTTCATTTTAAGTTCAATTTTGGAAGTAGAAATTGCTAGGGGACCCTAAAAATATTCCCTAAAAGATTCTATCCTTTGTTGACTCAAAATATTCTCTAAAAGATTCCTTGCTAAATCCTCTATGATTAACTATCTTTTATTTTGTTATTTAGGGATTTTTGATTTTTCTCTATCTTGTAAATTCTATTTAAATTTTCTTATGAGTAAAATAATTCTATTTTTAATAAGGATAAATGATTCTACTTTTATTTTTGGTTAACTTTCTTTATTGAAACTTGTAAAAAACAAATTCTACTTCTATGAGATTATTAATTTTTCTTCTATTTTTTTATAACTTTGTGTTTGATTCTAATTCTACCTTTAGATTAATAATTCTATCTTTGGAATTTTAAATCACGTTTGAATAAAAGTTAAAGTTTTCTATAACCTCCAATTCTTGAGTAAAAATTAATTATAAATAAATTTTGACCGATAATTGGTTCATCAAAATTTACCTTTAAATCTTTTCACCTTTAAGGTTGGAAAATTTAACTTTTCCTCACTTTTAACTTTTACTTTTAAAATTCTTAAATATCTTTTGGTATGAATTTTAATTTATCTTTGGGCAAAAGTGAATTTCCACTATTTCAAAATTAATTCTTTGAGTAAATTTTGACCATTGTCCAGTTCATCAAGATTTACTTAGAATTTCTTTTACCTTTAAAATTTGAAATACTTTTAATTCTTTCCTTCACTTTAACTTTTGATAAAGTAAAACTTCTTCTATTCTTTAATGTTTTTAGGTTAAAATGAATTTTTACGGCTAAGGGTTTTTTCCAACACTTCTATTAATTCTTTTTGTCTTTGGGTTAATTAGTATTCTATTCTCTTCAATTCTTTTTCCTTTCACTTCCTTTGGATTTGTTTTTCAAGGTAATTCTAATTTCCATCTAAACACTAAATTATACTTCATCTAGCCATAACTTTTGGAGTTTTGATCGGATTTTAAAGTATAATATAGTTTTGGAAAGCTCTGGAAATCTTCTATGTGATTTTAAATCTTAATTCTACTTTTCTAATGATTCTAAGATCTGATTCTAATTCCTAGTTCAGGTCTTGATGGCTAATTGAAATCTCGGAGGGTGCACTACAAAGGAAGTTCATGGGTGAGGAACGACCAAACCCTAACTACCCATTTCTACTTTTCCTAATTACTTTCTAATAAACTATAATTTCAACCAACAATTTTGAGCTTTGTTTAACAATGTCTATAGGTTTCTATTGCCAAAAATTTCAATCCTAAATAACATGTGATATATTGTCTAGAAAGGATTGAAAAATGAACTAAAATGGCATGTTTTTCAACTAAAATATTTATAGAGATCACATGAAGATGACTATTGTATCAATATTCAGCCAAAATAAACTTTCAATAGAAAGCTACTTTATAGAATTTTCTTTTCATTTTTCAAATTTTCTTTTCTTATATAATATAGGGATGTGAAAGTTATTTTTAGCTTTACAGTGAATCTTTTTTCTTCCAAAATTTGTAATTAATTACTATTAACATAAAAAATACCAATAATTTAGAACATAAACTTTCAAAGTAGGAAAATCTATTCATATTTTTTTTTTAGAAAAAAAATAAAATTTTAGGATATAATATAGGGGGTCCAAAATTTGGTCGCTCCTCACCCATGAACTTCCTTTGTAGTGCACCCCCAGGATTGAAATTAAGGATTGAAATTGAAATCAATACTCAATTAGGGGGTTGCAATTAGGCACTAACCTCATCATTGATAGTCTTGATTTCTTCAATTGGCGCTTCCAACTCCATCACGTGATTGTGCACTCAGTCCATGGGTTTTTTCTTAATTTTTGGTGTTTGATAAATCTTGGATTAACACAAGTTTCACCTCTTCTTTCTTTGTCCAATTTCTTCAATTTTCTCCTTCCTTCAACTTCTTTTGGGGTTCTTGAATATCTTTTAATTTTTTCTTTGGCTTTTCAATGGTTCAAAGTCAACTTAATAAAAAGTCTAATCTATTGAAGCATCTAAGACTTTTGCTAAATGACTTGCAAGTCAAATTTTAGGCAACTAAGCCTCCTCTAAGGCCTTATTTGTTAATTTGAGACAAGTTGGGGTCTTATCTTAATGCATTCTTTATTTAGAATAAAAATTAATATTCAATAAATTGAAACTCTTCAATAAATTAAAACTTAGAAATGTTAAAATATTATTTTATAGATTTTGTTAGTTCTACAAAAGAAGCTACAACCAACAATTCACTTTTTTATTTCTTAATTTATTTATTAATATCTATATACAGTAGACCAAGAAGTTATAAAGTGAGACATTTCTTTAAATTGAGACTTACTTTTATCCAAAATACTAATCTACATACTTCTCACACCAAACTTTTTGCATAAAATACACTTAGACCAAATACAAATTGAAGACAAATATAAATGTATTGTATAGAAATGCAATAATAAGGAAAAAATATATTCTATTAATAGAAATCAACAATGTTACATGGCTGCTACATCATGATAGAAACAACCGAATAAATACCTGCAAACATCTAAATGTAAAACTACATTGAACTTCACTTCCCAAAATAAAAATCACTAACAGACCTATAAACTATTCCTTGCCTCCTGCGGGGCCTTCCGCCAAAGACACTTTCTTGTTTGAATTAGACATAAAGGCCACCACAAATGATTTGATGATGTTGATCTGTAGCTTGAAAATTGTAACTTTCGTGATAACTTGAGGTTGATCTTTGGCCTTGCTTCTTCCATGTGGCTTGAAAGTCGTCATGATACAATCCGTGTTGAATCAATACGGAGGGATTACATGATCCTTGCGCCATACATTCCTAGCTTTTGTGTCCCATCCAACATACGTATCTATATTGATGTGAGGACTTAAAGCAAGCATACAATATTGGATTTGGATCCAATGAACATGTCTAGGATTTGGATTTGGATTTGTAAGAGCCCTCACAAGTCAAAATGGCTTTAGGTCGTCATCAGCAAAATACACCGCAACAAAATAACTCGCAAACACATCACGGTCAACACGGAATGAAGGACGTAGGTGGTCACGCCTACGTCCAATGAAGGGTGCATCTTGTGCAAACTCTTCACGTGTTGTACCATCTCTCCGCATTTGGTCTTCTGGTTCATTGGTGATCCTAGAAGCTAGCCAAAATCCATCCTCTAATGTCTCACACACTTGCAAAGGGGCATCTAAGGTGGATCTCACACCTTTCCAGTAATTTTTTATGGGATCAATATTCCTCCTGAACTCTCCAAATCGATCGTCATTTGACATTGTATTCTAATATGCAATGAAACCGTTCAAACTCTTTTTGATCTCATGCAATGATTTCATATGTTGTGGAGCTAAAGGTAGCGGACTACCGCTTGGTACTAGGGGACGTCCGTCTTCAGTCTCTAACTACAAACGAATTCTTTTTTTGTGTAGTGGAAGTCAGTTCTTATTGATACATAGATATTTATACTCCATAGTGGGATAGCCACTAGAATCTATGTGGAACTTGAATTGTTAGTTTGAGGAATGACCTTCTAAGAAGTCCCTACCTGTTCCCAAGTACCTATGCACAAATGTTTTGAAGTTAGGGTCTTCCTCAATGAGATGAGAAATTACTTGGAAGTGTCTGGTAGTCATTGGTCTTCAATATGGTGCTCCATCAACCAAACAAAGCTTCAATGTTTTCATGTGTCTATCCAACTATAAGAAAGTTGATGTATATCTCATGGAAAATGCCTTTGAATACAAGTAGAGAGTAGAAAGCAAAACCCATCGGTTCTTGTTGTCTCCTAATGCATTGTCCAATTGCAAAGTCAATATAGGCGGTAGGGGGTGAATAGGGATAGGTTCATGTGGAGGAATGAGGGAGTCCAAGCAAGTTCCCCAGCCAGCTAGCACTACTTTGGTCAATGTGGATTGGTCATTCTCCTTAGAAAATAAGATGCGTGATGAATTTTTGGGCAGTCCCTTGGGATCACGCAATAATCTCGCAATGGACCCAATGGTGTAATTTGAGTCTGTCGGGGAAATATCTAGCCCATAGTACACATATTGAATGTCACCATGACCATGAGCAATCATGCCGGTCATAACAATGGACATTTTCAAGAAAGAATCCGTCACTTTGGTCTTGTAAGAGAAGTGAAGAGAAGCAGTCTTTGAGTGATCCATTTTATCATGGATAATGCAGAGCATCTTTCCAAGATACATCATAGAATACTCTCGATTCTCGTAATAGAGTTCCCTATGCGCCTTCTGCTATGAAAGGTGTGTGCTCAAAATTCTTTCTCACTTGTCTTGTGCAGTAGAGAAAGGAGTGTATGTGCTCTTCAACTGCTTGTATATATTGCACATACCAAACCTTGCAAAAGTATCTCCTCATGCCTTTGGAGCAAATTTAGGGAAAGACGCATGGCAGATGTTATTCAATCCACTAGAAGAAATCGGTGGCAAATTAAATGTTGTATTTGCCTCATTGATTTTTGGTAATTGGTCACTCCAACAAAATGTTGATGCACTAGTAGAAAAATTCAGTGACCAAATTAACAAAAATGAACAAAAAAGTGTTGATTTTTTTTGTTAATTTGGACGTGTTAATTTGGGCACTTTTTAACAGAGAAGTGTTAATTTTTTAACAAAAATGTGTTGTTCAAGAACAGAAAAGTGTGGAATTTGTAACAAAAAAGTGTCATTTGTGAACAAAAAAGTGTTCAATTTCTAACAAAAAAGTGTTGTTACATTAACAAGAAGTTGTTCATATGGTCACTGTGGAGGTGGTCATCAATCAATGATGAATACATTTTTGAGTATCACATGGTAGTTCAATATATGAGGCAGTGTAAATTCTTCAATGTCCACTGGGACATCAATATAGCTTGGTCATTGCATTAAAGAATCCATGACATACAATGTACATAGTATACATGTACATAGTATACTTGAGCAACTGTCGGACTACATATTCTAACTATAAATTCATTCCCATGTATTCATACAATGATGAAGGGAATACAAAGTACTAGTAGGAACATGATTACATTGCCAAGATGTATTTCATACACTTCATAATAAATGCTACTTTGGTTGTGTCTTACTACTCACAATTCTATGTCATGCAATGCATGACCAGTAATTACCAATGTCTTTGTAATTTTTTGTGCACCTCCATCCAATTCGACTTTGGTACCCAATATAGGTACACAGCATGTGAAGGATCAAGGATGTACCTATTCCAACCTACAGCAAAACATGCACACAGTATTAAATATCAGTGCAGCCTTTTTATTCAAAAATTATAAGGTCTTCCTTCAATTCCAATGCATGCTCATGCACTAAAGTAAACATTTCGCTTTACATAATGAATTTTTAGAAAACTCTTCATTTTAAACTACCAGCAATGTTTTTTTCATGCTTGTCCTTGTTCAACCCACTTCTGCTTGCAACTTGTATAGGAAGGTCAAATTTTATCATATAGCTCTACATTTTCTTTATTAGAATGTCCATTATGTATTTCTCTTGTTCACAACGATTGCAGTCATCATGTAATTACTTCACATCCAGACATTTCTATTTGACACATTTTAATCTTCGTGGGAAACTTCTCCTAATTTAATTAAACTATGTAATGATAGGGATACAACTACTATTGATCCTCACTTTGAGCATTTGGTCATTACTTACAGTAGTCACAAGCACTTGTTAATCTACATGGAATGGAGTAATATTGTAAGTGTACTGAACCTGCTTTCTGTGCATTCCAAGATGTACACATGTTCCCCTTCTCCAATACTCCATGTACTTGACACTGAAAGAAAAAGAAAAGAAACAGTCAGTAAATTTAATACCATTATTCATGTAGTTAACTTCATTGCTTAATCTTGTAAATCCATTACCACAACCTTAAAAAAAAAATAAAACTTCTACCAACTCAAAACATACAATATACCAACAACACAGCAATTTGCCTTCTACCAATGCCAACGAAAATCAATTGCTTCTAATTTCTTGCATGCATAATATAGCTAACAACAAATATCATAATGCAATCTCTTGGTTCTAATTGCTTGCATGCATAATACAGCAAACAACATATACCATAATGCCGAACTATTGAAGACATGCCTGCGGTTCATGAAAGCCACAAAATTAGGGTGACTACACATTTTTTTCCAAAATGCTTAATTCCTTTCCACATATTTAAAATTATAAAATAATCCCACAATTGCCAACTGAAATTTCAATTATGGATTCAATTGACGAATTGCTTTCTCTAAAGCAAATGTCATTTTCAAGAGTTCAACTCAACAAGTCCATTACCGCAGTCCTCACTCTTCTTAAAGGATGCCATTGTAAAGAAAAAGACCTTGATATAGTACCCTTATTACATAGCAAAAAACTTTTGAAACAAAATATATGCAATGTTGATTCAGTTTCTACCTTTGCCTGCCACTTCTCTGTAATGCATGGCAAACATTTTTAACAAGTACTAGACACTGAGCCACTCAGTCTTTCACCATATACTTCCACTAAATTATTCTATTGTTTCATTGTTTGTCAGTCTCTCACCATGCAACATATATTGTACCCAACCATGATGTACCACTACCACATGCACGGTGTTGTCTTTTATTCATTCCGTGTTTTCCCAATTCATTCAAACAACTGTATGACATAATTATATCAAAGTACAATACACGACATTGTTTTCAGCAAATAATCAGAGGTTTTTCTACAAAATATTTCTTCACCTTCTAGTACAGTCAATTCTGCCGTGCAATGGAATCACTTATTTCCAGTTGTCCTCAGCACTACAAAAACCTCCACAATATTTGGAAGGATGAAAACTGAACGAGTTCCTTCAAATTATGATCGGAAAAAAATTGAAGTTCCTACTTTTACCTGAATCAATGTCCTTGCATTCTTCACGTCTTCTCCATTTGCATTCCCAAAATACTCTTCTCTTTTCCGCTCCTCCCTCCCTATCCTTCTCTAAAATGTAGTCACCTTCATGTTGCTTTTAAAACTTTCAATATCGTTACGTAGTAAATGAAAAAAGGACGTGTAGGCCACTGAGCTTCCACCACTCCTCAAAGGGGAATGACTAGCAACAACGCTTCCTTGACTAGCAACAACGCTTCCTCGTTCAAAACTCCCCTGTCAACAAAAGCAGTATCACTACAGTCCACGAAGGTTACCTATATAATTCACATTTTTGTCTATCCTGAAGAATTCCATAATAAATTCCTTTTTTTCCTGTAGAAGTTTGTGGACAATTGACGTTGGTTGATACATGCCGAACATTATGTTTCAATAAATACTTACGCCTTAAAAAAATAAGAAATACTTACACTTCCTTCTAAACCATCTGCAGAAAATACAGGCGATCAACAGACAATTAGAAATCATTGTATTCGTCATTTACACATGAAGCCCATTTCGAACAACGTAGAAAACTTTCTGAGAAAAATTTACCTATTGCATAAATCTTCCGTAATCATCATAATTGAAGCTCCCAGGTTACTCACTCACATCCAAGACCAAGGCCTAATCCACTTCTACTTCTTCTGTCCCATTGTTCAAATGAAACTACATAGAATTCAGTGACTCTACAAATTTCATTTTTCATTATTTTTTCTGTCACTGTCAAAGAACATGACCGCACCCACTACGACAGTCCATTACTTCAGATTAACCCACGAATGCATGATAACAACACAATTTACAAGTGAATTAGGAAGGACTCATTGTATTATTCCACCACAGTTCTTACCCACAGTGTTTCCTCTCAAAATGTCCCCTTAGCGTCATGAAGACACTTACCAACTTTGCTGGAAGGAGCTTCATATATGGTACCAACTGAATATTCGGAATTTCTGGAAGCATGTTTCAAACCTCCAATTGTTGTTTCACCTGGCCTCTCGGAAAAATGGCATGCAATACCAACACCATCTTACTTCAAAACAAATCATCCTCATTTTCCTTTCATGCAGTCAAAATTTTTCCTGAACATACACTCCTTGACTCAAATTAACAATGCAAAACCATGATCCACAATGACGAACAATAAACGTGCAGTCACAAGGATCATGACTTCGAAGAGCACGAATGGCCATTCATAACGAAAAGAAGAGTCTACTCCTACAATAGAAATTAATATATATACATGTACCTAGTTCGACACTCCATATGCAACATACACAATAATAGTGACAGAATTCCACATACGAATGCTCACAGTAGGAATTCATACTTTCCTCACTAGTTTAAAAAATTTCATGGAGAACACTGCATTTTGCAAGTGCTGCATGCCGGGTAAACATTCCACTTTCAGTCAATATCTATGAAAACATAACCCGGCATTTCCACATTACTAGTACTGAGGGGTCTACTTTAATGACAAATTATAGTACAAAGAAGTGACTAGTCATACTAATGTCACAGATACATTACGATTTCCTCCATGATTTTCATAATGTCTAACTCAGATTGCGAGTACATACTACTAAGATTTCCTAAATCCTTGCAATGACTTTGATTACGAGGCCCTCTAAGCAAAAATGCATTCATAAAAATCTGTACATGAACAAATTATTTTTAAAGAAATCCTTGTAACCAAATTCATTTAATTTTACGTCCCTCAGTCTCCACAATGTCCTTCTATTTCTGAGAATTCCTCACATTCACGAGGAGAACAGCATCCCCAGTCAATACACCTTGGAATTCAGGTGCATTGCTCAATGTCAGCAACTTCAGCTTCTCATGAAAACCAACAAACCCGACAACACAGAGAAATCAATTAATGTCTATGCACACTAACAATCACGCTCCAGCAGACATTCAGAACTACGTGCATGAAAACATGTACAATGTTTGGGAAAAAGCTCTTCCCAAAAAAAAAACATCATACAATTCTGTACCTTGGCAAGGGAGAATTTGAGGAAGGGATTCCACACATAGAATTGCATCGATCCCTCTGCCTGTTCAGGTGCTACTGGTATTGACTTTATATGGACAGGATTTATTAGAAATAATCAAACAACGCTTCCAAAAGTCATGAATCCCACACGGTGCTCAGCACACTCATTTTGTTGCACATTCCTTAAAGAATTTGCTGCGGAAAAATATTCAGAACTTTCCTATCGTGCACATCAGGTTCTTCACAACTTCATACAACTTATGCAGCTTGTCTGAGAAATCCAAATAACCTACTTAACGACTGAATTGAAAATTTTTCAATTAATTAAGCCATAGAACCTACAATAAATTTGAAGGAGTTGCATATGACCTTCCTAGCACTTGTGATTCATTACCAACCTGCCAATATTCTTTGCATTATGGTCAATTCAAATGAATTTGGAAATCTTCATGCGGTTTATTCAACAACGAACACAAACATAGCCCCCTACATATCGTCCACTCCAATGCTAACATTTTATAAACAAACTTCATTGTCCGCTTTGCCACTGCATTAAAACAAAAACACAACCATCACTTACCATCACATTGGATGTCAATCATTAGATGTCGTTGTCATCATGTTGTACACGTCTGTGTTGATGACCTGCAATCAACGTAAAAAACTACTACCTCACATTAATGATGCAATTAAACCCTCAATTAACCCGACATGTAATACTTACACATACGCGACTTCTTCACTTCAAACAATGTCTTCTTCTTTTTTCAAAGCCACAACTTCAGCACAGTTTGTGAACTCCATCTCTTCATCTTCTTTCACATATGTCAGTATTTCTTACTATTGTTTACACGACTTCTACCACACTACTCGTACTGCAGTATGGCTGCTCGAGGCGATACAAATAATGCTAGGGACAAGTCCTTTGAGAAGACTGTGAAGAACTCTTCTTTTCAATCCCTGGTATGTCTGCCCTCCTTCTTTCTGCATGACTCTCCTTCATTGACTCCCATACATTTTGATATGTTCTCCTCTCTCATATCCTTTGCTTGTTTTTGCAGACGCTTCCTCCACTGTTCGTGAAAGCCCATGGAGACAAATTCCACGAAGCCGTCCGTCTTGGTTACGCTGGAGACAAACCGCGATGGCATGTCATGGTGGACGTCAATTTCAAAAACGGTAATCCAGTAGTTTCTTTCAGAGACGGCTGGAAGGAGTTCACCAACTGCCACAATATCAAGGAAGGTGATCGGTTGAAGTTTGAATTGGTTGCGATATCATGCTTCGACGTCTCTCCCGCTGTAGGAAGCGACAGTACGGGATCTTGCTCTGCATAGGACAAAGTCAGCAATTACAGATCACCTTGCTCTGTAGATGATTCCGCGGTCGAATTCCTTGCACAAGGCTTCTCATTTCACTGACTACGTATACATATGTGGCACCTTCAGCACAAACGAGCCTACTATGACATTGGACTTGCCTATGAAACCCATGTTCATATTTTATAGTATACTTCATCGCTCTAGAGTTGGTATACATTCGCTTCAAATAGGTAACCATTTTGAAATACATATGCATGCTTGTCAATGAAGACTACATCTCCTGCAAATTCTTCCAAGCAAGTTCTTGAACTATACAATCTCAAATAATGAATACATGTATGTACAAGAAGCACGTCAGTATTACTGCCACGATTTCTAGAGAAATTTCTACGTTCAATTCCAGACTTGCTTCCTCATTTTCTGACAATTGTTCACACTTCATTTCACCTTTCTTTAAAAATTGCAGTGCTTCTTCTTTAGTAAAATGCACATTAAATCTGACTTGTGCACTGAAGGATGTGCCTGTGCTTCAACGACAATCTAAACCGCAGCTACATTTATTAGGTAGTTAATACCTTTGTCATTCTTTTTAAGCTTCCCTTTGCAATCCCAATAACACTTCAAACTCCATTTGATTTTTGAAACCTCCTGCCACTGCTCTGTCTCCTACTAAAACTTAGTCGAAGATGTTGTTCATGTCAATCGCCGTGTAGACAGTATTAGACTCCACAAAAAACGATCACAGCATCATGACTAATCAGTTCTGCTTGCTACCTTCATCAGCTGCTCTATTTAATTTTGATCACTTGCCAAAGAACAAAGAGGCATTACAAGAAATTGTTCGTTAATGGGAAGAACAATTCTCACTACTGCACTGCAATGTAGAAGAACATCCCTATTGTACCACTTACAGAACAACATTGCCATTCTGAAAAATGGGATGAAAACATTAGCTATGGACTCTGACGTCATTACAAAGTATAAACCCCACTGTAAGCATCAGAATATTAGATTCAACTTCATGAAAATAAACTCTGAGACTGAAAACCAATGCTAGCAATACCGTTCCACTTGCTTGCATTGTGAAATTGGACACACTCTTCTTCTGGAAAACGTACAATCAACTTTGCTTCATCATTGGTGCAGTCGAAGGTATGAACATGCATTACGAAAGAAAAAAGCGCAACAATAAAGAATACGAAATGCCAGCTACTACATCCTCCTAATTCATGTCACTTAACATACATGTACTCTACTTTCAGGATTGTTCAAACCAAACCTTGGCGACCTCGAATGAAATCCCGTGCTCCTTGCCTCTCTTCCTGTAGCTTTCCATGAGCTCCTCAAACCGCTCCTTATTACATGTCCGTCCACCTGCAATTTGCGTGAGTTCACACATAATACTACTGTCATAGGATAGAATGCTAAATATATTTCCGTCCAGGAATGCGCATGCTTTCAAATACACATAACCGATTGAAACATTACATACAGTACAATGAAGACTGAACCCCTACAGTCCTAAAAGATAAAATTGTTACATTTTTAAATTTAAATTTGAAGTGGACATCAACTGCACTGCATGCGTAACTCAGTCCATATGAAGAGCTTCCAGAAATCCAAAACTTGAAGGATGAACTCTAATGAAGTCAAAAAAATAGTGTCACCAAAAAAGAATCGACAACATCACCACAAAAGTATATAAAAAATCCAATGAAGGACAATGTCGTCCCTGAACATTACATTTGCCTTTGTAGCCTACATCCTATAGGATTAGTGCTTTGAATTCCGCCTGTGCAAATTATCACAAACTTGTAAGTCATGAAAATTAATCGTCATAAAATAATGCCCATTCAATATACAATTCATTTAATAGTTTTCATTGCCATTCACTAACAAGCAGTATATACGAACGCCAACCATTAATTCAATGAATTTACCTTCTTGTCTTTAGAAATACCTTTGAACACAACCACATTTCTCTTTGGAGTGACTCCAGTCTGAATCTTGTAATTCCAAATACCTTTGCATCATTTTGAAGTATAATGAAGTCAAAATAGGATAGAAAACTAAATCAACATAGCTTCTCTACATTTAAAAAAACGAATTCAAATTAATAAAAATAAAAGAAAGTGCAATAATGGAACAATGAAATTGCAGTTACAATGACTGTTGCAAAAAAGGGTCTATGTCAACAAAGCGTTTTTCCAGGGACAGGACCAAAATTCAACCATGAAAACAATGCATACCTTACGAAAACGATAACAGGAATGGAGTGTCTTCCGACTTCAATGAAATTATAGGAACTCCTTCAAAAACATTGAAGGCTGCAGGCAAAGTTAGAGTGAAAAATACCTTCATTTACGGAAGTCATCATTGGTTCGCTAAAATTTGAATCGGATCATTCTTCACTTAGATTGCAGCCAAATCTCCTGACAAGAAATGAAAAAGGAAATTCTGCTCTTACCCTATAATCCAAAGCCGCTCCACTGCTCTTGAACATCATCTTCTATTATTTTCTGGAGGGCTATAGTTGTAAGGAATATAGGCATCGACATGCCATTAGGCTATCATCAGTATTCAAGTCCACGTTGTTTGGTCCATAGGCTGCTGAAAACCTAGTTCTGCATAGTCATTAAACAAATACTTGGTAGTCAGCAAAATTATCAGTTTTTCAATGTCCATTTTTCTCTATTTTGTTCAACTCTAAGGACATTTTGGTACATCCTAAATCAATTATACTTGTCACTCTATCATTACACAGACTACGTCTTATTCAACCTATAAGTTCAATGCAAACACTACTATACTTGGATCTCACTGGGCATCACGAACAGAAATGAATGTCGAACAAGAAAGGTCCAAGCAAACTTACAAGAAATGAATCTGTTTTGAAGACAGTAATTACTGTCCATACTTCATGCATTGTGGGCACCGCCCCTACTAGTACACGTCATTCATGGTTGGTCAAGAATATGTTGTCAACACAAAATACTAGCAAGATATATTCAAAAACATAACCTGCATATTGTCCACTCACATGCACGACCAACACCCTTATCTCAATGAATGTTCATCCCTTCAGAACAAGGACACTATTAAAAAACTGCTAAATCAATGTTTAATTGGAATTACATAGCACAAAAACAAACTGTCGAAATACGTCATGTTTGTAGTCAGATGACTTCAGTTCATGGTCTGAATGTAAGATGCTTGGTCTACATGGTAGACAATCAGAAGTCAACCACAATCGAACTGCCAAGAGCATTTTGTCTGGAATGTCCATTCTGGCTAACATTAATGTAGCTGTAGGCGTGCTTTCCTAAAATCTAATTATTCTGAAAAAGCATTTGCACTGGAAGTTGCTGAAATTTTTTCATACTACCATTGAATCCTGTAAACAATTCAAGTACCACTCGTCACTGAACATTGATGAACTTCACAATGAACTCAACTTTGAAAGTAGCAACTAGAGTCTTCCTCGATTATAGAACCCTCTCTGTAAAACATGTGCAATCTCATGAAATAGCTACATTCGCAACATTGCACAGACTACGTGTTATTTGCACAGTACAACTTCAAACTACGCGGAACATATACAGAAGAGTAATATGAAGTTAGTATTTTGCAATCTAGGACGTAGGACAACGGTTGGAACCTACGACATGTATAATAGGGACCTCTATAACTCAACATGAAAACCACACCGACTAAATGAGTTCCTAGAAAAACGCACTCTGTCAAACTTATCGTCCACATTGCCTGCCCTATATCAATTATGGATTTCTTCATTCAGTCCTCAGTATATTCGCATTAAAAATGCCTTTCTTCTATGTTATTCTTCAATTTCGCGTGGCCTGTTCTCCTAGACTTGGACGTTCCACCTGTGGATCCCACCTGAGACAATACAGTCATAGATGCCTTAAGCATATGTTGCGGAAGCAAACATGTCCAAAAAAATATGACACTGAGGAAAAAAAAAATTGACATGCGTGTTAAATCACTTCCAAATTCAATGACATGTTCTTCTGTCTCTTACCGCCCCTCCATCGTAATCTTGCAGTGTACGCGTTTCAGAATCAGATCGTAAAAGTGCAATAGATGAGGACCCCTTCGTTGTAGCACCTTTCAGGCTTCGAAGTTCAGCTTCAAGCCGAGCAATGTATTCCTTTGCCGACAGAAGTTGAGAATCTGCTGCCGCTCCTTCCAGTGAATTATTGTCAATTCCTCGTGCAACCCGTTTCGTGACATGCCCCTGCATTCCAAGGAGTGCAAGATTCGTCTTCAGAACATGAATGTGAATAAAATTAGTTCCACACTTCCTCAAAACTAGTACAACTATAAAATCTTAGGAGCAAAGGCAGGCAGACTTTTAATACAAACCTCCAAGGCTAGTGACTTCGATACTTTCCTCCTTTCGCCGTTACCATCATCAGTACCATATTCTTCCATTGAAATTTCCTTTGTTCGTGTACGAAAGTTTGTTTCCTCAAGAACTAAATCATCACATCCTTCAATGTGTCGCCTGCTTGCTTTCATCTTCTTATTTCCATATCCTTTATCACGTTCCAATTCTGCTGCCACTTCATCAGGGTCCGGTGACCTCCCATACCTTTCCGCCAATCTCTGTCGCACTCCGTCCTCACCTAGTGCACCGGTCCTCCCATGCGTTCGACGACATGAATTGGCGTACCGTCCATGTTCAGTTCGATTTTCTCGTTGCCTACTGCTTGCAAGCTTTTCCAGTCTCTCCCACACTTCTTTGTCCACATTCAATGGTTGCTTCTCGTTGTTTCTGATCAATGATATCAATTCTGTCCTTTTCCTTGTCACTGCCTTCCCAAGCAAGGCTCTCAAGTAATCCTGATTGAGATCTCCGGAATACTCGAAGTTGTAATCAAGTCGGTCCTTCAATATGCACATGTCTTCATATGTTTGCTTCCTGATATGTGTGCATGAAGGATCTAGCCCCACAGCTAACTTATTCACTTCTGCTATCTAAGCCGGTTTGCCTGGTCCATAAGGAATTCCTTCGGCATTCAAAGTTAGATAGAACGGCTTTTTTCCTCCTTGCATTCATTCTGATCTATCGTCTTCACGGACTGCTAGTCTGTTACGTCTGCTTCTTCTGTCCGCTGAAGAGGACGCTATTGCAAGATCTGCTTTCCTACGAATGGCACTTCCCCTTTTCACTTCCACAACTGCATCGTTTGATGGTTGCTGGAACGAAGGAGAAGGGGGCAGACTTCTTTCAGAGCTCGCACTCCTTCTCAGGTCTCTACGAATTAGGTCCGGTGAAAGCGATCTTCGAAGTCTGTAGTTCCTATCATGAAAGGATGAAGCCTTCGTGCGCCGAAAATACGCCTCCTCACTATTCTCTTTTCCATGATTTCGAGCATCTGTGGGCAAAAGTACTTGCACTTGTCAAGTAAGTTCACAACATCATACCCTAATTAATCGACATCAATATTCAATTACATTACTATTTCGTTTCCTATACTTCCTATGCTTTCAGAATAACTCTAGTTCCGCATAAACTTCAAATAAATCTTGAATAAAAACAAACCGTCGAGGGGACTGAGACAATGATTAATGCTCATAGTTTATATTGTTTTACTTTATCTGAACGCAATGTAGAAGATTTATACGTGTCATATGTACTCATGGTAAGCTTGAAATGCTCTGCGCTTCACATTCCTGTCGGTGCTCTGTATTTGACATTCCTGTGAGAAGACGAAATGCTATTTACCTTGGTAATATTTCAAGAAGTTATTGATATCCCCAACATTTGAGTCCGCTATATTCCTCTGCCTCATAGTGTAGTATCGTACAAACATGACTAGAACAAAAACAAACACTACGAAATTATTTAATTCACGATTAGGAGAAGGTGGAAATGCTCACTATGCGGAGACCGATCTACTAGACAGTATTGTCTTCTGCTTCCCTACTCGTAATTCTTAGTAACCCTCTTCCAATCGTCTCCTTCTCTCTCATATACGGGACTCATGGAAAGACTCATTCGTGGACTCTTTGATCGTACTCTTCCACTGTTCCTGCAAACATTGTCACGAGAGCTCTTCGGCATGCAGTCAACAGAACGTTCATGTTGAGGTCGAAGTCCATGTCTAGGGGACACACTTCTGCTTCTTTGTCTCCCTGCAGAAGGCTACAATACGAAAATGAATTAAAAACTACTATTTGTTCATGACCTCATATCCACTGCGTACCTCTTCATCGTAAATATTTTCTGACAGAGTCCTCCTGTCTATGAGTTTCCCAAGAAATAAATGCAACATTGTCCAAATCATTTCATCCACTCCGCGGAACTTCTGTTCAACTACTGTTACGAGTACATTTAGCATACTCTTCTATAGTTTTTCATTTAATGGTACTCTCTGATAATGAAAGACTTTGGACATATGTCAATAACAGCTTCATTGCCATCCTACTAGTTTCTGTCTCACATGCAGTTTTGCAATCAAAACTAAATCTCACAGGCCACTTATATCGTTCAATGTGAGCTGTGGGAACTTGGTCGGCCGCCTACATTGTCGACCACATACTCAGGGAAAACTCACTCTTCAAAAGGAATTCTCAATGAGAACTTTATGAGATATGGAAAGTGCATTTGAAAACAGAAGACATCCAAAGAAATACTTACAATCTCGCTGTACTGAAGAACCGGAGATGGACCATGGCACCTCTGTTTTGCATGGTGAGAAACCTCTTGAAACGGAATGAACTTTCCAAATTCCAAATTACTGTGCACTGTAGTGCCCACCATCACTGGCGGCACTTCAATTTCCGAAGCCTTTGGAGTTGACAATTGTTGCTCAGCAGTTCGTGGAGACACTTCTTCAGGAATTATGTGGACGATAGTTGGATCCCTTTCGTCATGTCCTCCTTCACCAATTTTGTTGACCACCTTCTCTCCTTGTTGATCAACTTCTGCAATATTCAAAATAATTCCTCATGAAACTTCCCGCAATTCATTGTGCCATACTCCAACTAAGGAAAATGAAGTATGTACAGTTTAAACAACTCACCATCATGTGCCGGATTTGGAGACACGTTCCGAGAAGGAGTTGGGCATTCGGAAGACATAGATGGATTGACATCATTTTCCAAGGACTTGTCTTTAGATGGACTCGTCATCTTCTTAGGCCTTCCATTGTGGTTGAACGTGTTCCTTACGGTTCTCACACTTCGGCCACATCTGAGTGCGTCTTCTTCCCTCTTTTGACGAAGTTCCTCCACGTCTGCCACAGCACTTTGTAATCTACCAAACACAACATCCACAACAGCTGGAGCAAGAGTTTTTTCTTTTTTTTTCCCAATCACTCGATCGGCTTCCTTCAGTACAGCCTTCTTCCGTCGAGAAGTAGTAGTCGACATGTTTTCACCTTTTTTTCCTACAGTCCTCTCTGCAGCAAGAAATGCTTTTGTACTTCCTCTTGTTTGCCTGGCTTTCGATGTTTTAGCTCTGTCGTTCGGCTCTGACTTCTCTTTTCTGACTTCAGTGCTTACAGACGTCACCATTTTGTGCGTCCTAATCTGTTACAGCATGGACATGCACCCTCCTCTATAAGTGAATGGAATGCATTGAATGTAACATTGCTATGATAAATTTTGAAAACCATTAGGAAGTCCTCTTGAAAAACACTTCAGTGAATTTAGTTGACATTCGTTTGCTTTTAGACCTTCCTGTTTCTAATCTAACTTGTTCTCTATGATCTCAAACGATGAACATGCTGATAGTAGGTTGGGTGACTATCATAAAATAAGGTTACATTTTTTTTTCCTCTATTCATTGTTAGACTGAAACTCTTTTGAACTGGAGAAGAAGCCAATAGACATAGGTATTTTTTCAAAGATGGCCGTTGATTCCTAATGACAGTGTATCTAGGGTTCATGAGAAAAGAACTTGTACTGCTTGCATTGGAGTCCATGTCAGCAGCACTATCGGCACTTGAAGTCTCTGGCGATGCACTCCTCTGGGTTTTCTTGGAGATTTCGCCGCATCGGCAGAAATCATGCTCTGAGTCGCTGGAGAGCGAGACGACCACCTCTGACGAGGGCAAGTCCAAGCCCTTCTCCAAATGAGCTACTCCAGAATGTCTCCTTCGCTCCGCTGTCTGAGAGGTGTCTTCGCTTCTTGCCGACTGGCCACCTGAGTTAAGTGAGCGTGGAATCGAAGGAGTCCTCACCCGTCCTGTCCTGAAGTACAAATCAGCATCCTCTAGAGCTTGTTTGTTCAACTTCTCATACCTGCATAGTGAGAAGTGGACAGTGAGGAGACGAAAGAAAATAAAGTCGAAGGTGACTAAAGTCACCGGAAGAGTGAGGACAGGGACTTACGAAGACGGCGCAATAGTAAAAAACTAAAAATGACAAATGACTGTACTCAGGAAGTGTACAAAAATAGAAAACATATGAAAGTAGTTTCCTGGGGTAGGTCACTGACGCTAATGCATGTGTCCTAGAAGAGACAACAATAGCGGATGCCAATGGGGCCACCAGAAGAATCGACAACAACTAACCGTAAATGAAGCAAGTCTTTCATCCGCTTCTTCAAAATTAGGGTTGCCAACAAGGCACGGGTTTCGAGGCAAAACAAACGGTCTCACTATATTAAGGAATGCCTAAACAGAAAACGTACTGCATGCATTGCATTCTTTCCTGGAGGCTAGTTCGGTGGAGCAATGTTCGGTGGATCCTATTTCAGGTAATTTCCTCACCACATATCGTATTAGGCTTCACTGATTTCACTGAAGGAAATGTCTTTGACCGGTGCACGTTCACTGAATACTTTTATTTACAGCAATGACTATGAGCGGCTGTAAAGCAGAAGATACGACTAACGTGGCATGCACTAATTTCAGTTTCAATGCAGCGGAGTCTTAATGAGAGTATGGCTTACAGCACAACTTCCGCAAGATGTGGCGGCGTCGAAAGAGAGACGGAAGTCGCCCAGAAAGCCGTCATGTTCAAGAAGAAAATGTGAAGGGGACTGCCCTCGAAACCCATGCTGTACAGTTTATCGTGGCCACCATTTCCACTTGAATCAAAGAAGCCTAAAAGGTGGGACCTCTTGCTCTGATAGTTTCGGATACAGAATACTCACACTGATTCTTTGTGGTGTAGTGTCTCCCACAAGCGTCTTGCGTTGTCTGTAATGACTTGTAATCGGAGGACCTCTTGCTTTGTAGGAATCGGCATCGTCGCTACTTGAAACTTGTATTGTGTTCTGCTGCAAGTGAGGAGAAGTCAGTGAATGAGAAAGATTTATTAAACTTTTGTGGACTAGTAAACAAGAAGTCGAACTTCGCAGCTACGACGTCGGAGTTCTTCAGGAACAAAGTCTAACTTCACAGCGACAACATCGGAGTTCTTCAGTAACCTGCACGACTCAAAGTTTGAGTTGCCGTGAAGTGGAGTTCAGTAAAATGAACTGAAATGGGCGCCTGGTTCGGCTGAAGACGAGGTGACAAGTAAGTGCAACCCTCATTTATTAACCTAGTATTTAATGTCATGAAGTTTGTTGTTCATTTCGAAAAGAGGAAGGTGCATAAATCAGTAATCATTTGTAATTATTTAAGAGATTGCTTGTTCAGAGATACAGTACCCCTGAGTTTTGGAAGATTGTTTTTTTCCACGGCAGTGTTGCGTTCGGCTGAAATTGTAGCAAGAACAGCGTCCACTGTTCAAGAATTGGAAAGAAGGTCCTATACTTTATTGTACAACCTCTAAGTGAAAATTTGTACATGACCCAATGGTTTTGAAGGCCACCGCTTCCACAAAAGACAATGTAGCGTGAAATGAAGGATATATTTCAGTACTTCTGGTATATTAGCGTAACAGTTAATTAGTATTGGGCTTCTGTGCAGGTACTACTAAGCAGTACAGAGGATGGGAAGGCCCCGTGGGGAGGTTGATAACTGAAGAGGAATTGAACTTCACCGTGGTACTTTCTCAACCCTTTCACCAAGTACTGAAGTGCATTGAAGTTGCAGAAGTGAGGTATCTGCGTACTTTCTCACCGTGTACTTTCTCAAGCAGATACCTATTTTCTGCAACTTCACCGGGTACTTTCTCAACCCTTTCATGTGTGCGTTGAAGTTGCAGAAGACAGGTATGTGCTTCTCAGCAGTGGAATATAGTATTTCATGAAGAAGCCCCTTGAGAACTGAAAACAAACTCAAGAAGTTAATGTACAAGTCTGTGGTTTCAGGGGTTTCAATATGTTCATGATTCACGTCCCTTTCCCTGCTTTTATTTTAAAATGTATATGTAATTGATGATGAACACGTACTTTAAAGTAGGTTCTTAAAGGAACTCATAGAACGCTAACCAGAAGTTGATGTGTTCAAACGCATGGCTGTTGGAAGTTCAGGAATTCATGGACTCCGACGGCTGGACTCATGATAAGGAGAACAAAACTATAGAGACTCCTGAAAACAACAGTGAAATGTGTAGGCAGAAAGAGCATTGCAGCAGTATATGCAAAGCCATTCTACATTCCCACTACGTCCTAGCACAGTCTACTTTTCTGCTACCAGAGAAATTCCTCACAGGAGTTAAGGCAATTCATCGACGGAGTAATATTAGTGAAGATAGGAAGCTTGAGATGAAAAAACAGTTGTTAGAGATGTTGCAGGAGTTTGAAAGAATTCTGCAGAAGGCAAATTATCTGGAAAAACTGACTCATATTCCATATGAGGACAAGAGTATTGAGAATGAAGGTAGCCCATGTAGTAGTGCCAGGAAGATGATTTCTGGGCTGGAAGATCTAAAACAATGTGGTACATTTCCATGTAATGTCCACTGATTTGGAAATGGAGAATGTGAATTACTGTTGAAGTAGGGTAATTGCGGTTGTGTTTCTGGTTCTGTGAATGTCCAGAGTGTGATGACTTTTGTTTGCATTGTCTTTTGTTCAGAGTGTTTGAATACACACGTCAAGAAGTACCTGTGCGTTCCTTTTTTGCAGCAGACGAGGTATTCGTGAACTTCTCTTCTGAGTTCTGATGAATGATACACACCATTTTTTTGTGTTCGTTGAATTTATTTATGCTTCTCTGTTAATTGCGTCCGGAATTGTGCACTCGTGACATGCTTATTTTGAAAGTACTATGCTCATTCAAAGCACAATTCCATCTTGTTATTGAGATGTTTCCTAGTACAGAGTACTCAATAAATTCATATGTCTTCCTTACGATGTATAAGATATGTTATAATATTTTTATTCTACAATATAGTTTAGTGTTTTAATGTGAAAGCTCTTCAGAAGTAATGGTCCATACTGTTTGGATTTAAGATGAAGAGTAGTCGCAGGAAGTCAATTCGTACTCACATTCCTTGGGTAATGAGACTGAAAATGCTAAATTAACTTTACTAAAGCAATTTTTTTGCAGGATGCGTCGAAGACTAAATACAGCTTACCACATTGAACGTTCCATAGCAAATCGTTTGGGATTGTCCGAGTATGCTTGCGCTTGCAATCGATGCAGAGGCAGTCGAGTGCAGAGAGTGGAGACTGTCGCTAGGCACCATGTCCGGAATGGACGTGATCCTTACCTTATATATCCAGTGATGGTTAGTGAATGCAGTGGATGGAAGTTGGCATTCATGTAGAGTATGCATAGTTGTTTCCCTTGTTTTTTAAATGTTTTACTTGAAGAAATTTGAACATATACATTGATTTCTATGATGCTGGGTATACATGCAATGATTCCATTGAGAATATGAAATACTATTTCTCGGACTTCTGTATTCATTTTGGACATGTACCCTTCTATACTAAATGAACTTAATGTCTGTGTTGGTTTTCAGACAGTGGATGGCTAGAATATAAGAGGTCCTGGACATCATCCAGACACAGAAGAGGAACAATATCGTTTCTCTAATGAAGATGAAGAGGATGCTGCTTTCACTTGGCTTGGAAGAACTGCCATTGACATAGAGACAATGGCAAGAGATGCATTCGCTCGCGTTGATGACATTCACGAGTTCATTGTGAATGAAGATGGGGAACCAGAGGTAGATGCAAATGATCTGGACGAAGATGAATACTTGAACGATGTGGACGTGGAGAACCTTCTACGGCAATCAACGGAGAAAGTATTTGATGGTAGTCAGGTGAACTGCCTGCAATGTGCTATCATAATTTTCTCCCTTTGTAGCCTTTATTCTGTACCAAATACATTCCTTGATGCTTTGCTAAATTGGCTTGCTGGAGATGTGCTACCCACATCCAATTGCTTTCCAAGAACCGCTTACGAAGTAAAAAGTATTTTGATGAAGTGGGGCTTGAAACATAAGCAAGTTCATTGCTGTCCCGATGGGCATGTCCTATACGAAGGAGAAAATGAAGACCTAACAAATTGTCCTACATGCAATAGTTCACGTTATATTGAAGGTTCTAACAAAATTCCTCAACGAGTAGTTCGTTACTTTGATGTTGTCAAACACCTGTTGAGGATGTTCAGGTGTCCCGAAATAGCAAAGCATATGACCTGGTATGGGACCAACAAATCCCGCAATCAAAAAATGTGGTCTGTAGCAGATAGTGATCAATGGAAGGCAATAGATGAAGCACATCCTGACTTCGCTTCAGTTCTCACTAATCTCAGACTCGGTTTAGTAGGAGATGGCATCATACCTTATAAAAACAATTCCCTAAAACACTCAACTTGGGTTTTGTTGATTACCATATACAACTTGCCACCATGGTTGTTGACCAAAAAAAATTTCATATCCCTTGCTGTTCTAATTCCTGGTCCTAAAGCACCTACAGCTGAAAACATTGATGTTTTTATGGCTCCTGTAGTCCGCGATTTGCTGAAGTTGTGGGAAGGCATACCAGCAGTGAACATGTCTAAACCTCAGGGAGAAAGGAATTTCACTTTGAGAGCTCTATTAATGTGGACCGTCAATGACTTCCCAGCATATGGACTATTGTCAGGACAACAAGTCCATGGGTACAAAGGGTGTCCAGTATGTGGTCCAGAAACTTGCAGCGAGTATGCAATGCTTCTCGGGAAAATGATTTACTTGGGAGGTCGACGATATTTGCATGAGAATCACAGATTCCGTAGAGCGAGAACATCATTCAATAACCAGCAGGAGTTGCAATTACCTCCTACAAGAACAATAGGTGAAGAAGCTTTTCGTTGGGGTACAGAAAGATCGAGATTTTTGGCAGATGGTGGAGTGGAGAATTTAGATGATGACCCTGTGAAGCTGCATGGTGTAAAGCGTTGTAGTATTTTTTTTCTGCTTCCATATTGGAAGGTAAGTGCTTTCTATTTTTTCCTAGAAGATTGAGTTAAATTATAACATAGGTAAATTTGTGTGAATGGTATATATTCCTGAAGGTATGTTCCCACTGGGTGTTAGAGGTGTTCTTTGAACTTTGAATTTGGTCTACAAGTAGTTCTAAATTCATTCCTAAGACCCTCACTAACAACACATTTAATACTAAGTGGGAACATACCTTCAGTATCACACTCTGTTTTTTGTTGAGAGTGTACTGGACTAGTTTTGGGGATTTTGAAAGTGTGTACTGTTAAGTGTCATTACTGATGAGAACATGTGACTATCATATAATAACAACTTGGAAGTTCAGAACTAAGTAGAATTGAAATTAGCATACAAAATTCTTTTGATTCTAGGGAGAGAGGATTGCATAGTTAGGAAGTGAAGCTTCTGTCATCGAAGTAACAATCAAACATATTTCTAGGGCATAAGTCCCATGATGTATTGTTTGAGGGGATGCAATTGTAGAACTTCACAGGGCCATGGATTTGGGGAAAAAAAGGGAGGTGAAGACCTTATATCCTCAATGGTCACTGGTAGTCTCATTTGAGACCTAGTGAAACAGTGTTTGGTTCAAAGTGTTCATTAATTATGGGCTTTCCTTCTGAAATAGCTAGTATAATGTACAGAACGTGTAAACTGCATTCAACACATCCATGTCATTTTTGTAAATAGTTATTTTCGCATGGACTGTACTTATTTCATGGTAATGGAATAGTTACATATGTATGTGTTGTTTATATGTGAGGCATTTAAGTAAAACAAGGACATGAACTAGTTGTTATTTTATACAGTATTTTGATCTTCATAAATATGTTATGACAACAAAGAATTTGACTGTTTCGTTTGCAGAGTTGAATAGTGTTGGAGGGCGTCAGTTAAACACATGTCCTGATAATGGATTTCATCTGCATTAGCCCTTAGAGTAGTCAATGGTTTTTGGGCAAACTCTTTTGGCATGTCTAGAGGTCAATAGATAGACAGAATGACTATTGTAATATGAACTTGTTCTTGCAACTTGAAATGGATGTGTAATTTAATTTCTTGTTTTTGTACTTTGAATGATGACATTCAGGAAGCAACAAGAGGTAGGTTTTGGAATGAAGTTGGTATTGTATATGTGATTTTTATTGAATTCCATAGTAGATGTTCAGAAAATGAAGTTAACTAATACATAAATTTCTTGGGCAGGATCTCCTAGTGCGTCATATTCTGGATGTTATGCACTGTGAGAAAAACTTATCAGAGAACATATTGAGGACCACGATGGGTGAAAAGGATACACCAGCTGTCAGAGCAGACATGCAGGCACGCAGAATACGTCCTCATCTGCACTTACGAGCTCGTGGTCCAAACCAAGACCAACTACACATGCCACATGCATCTTATGTGTTGTCAGGAAATGATAAGGCAAAGGTCTTTCAAGTGCTAAAGAATTTGAGAACGCCTACACATTATGTGTCAGCGCTGCATAAGAAAATTAGCAAAGGGAAGCTCAGTGGTCTAAAATCACATGATTTTCATGTCCTACTGCAACAAATTTTATCCCTTTGTTATAGGAAGATTTCGAACAAGGATTTGGCCAGAGCAATCATACGATTGAGTAGATTATTCAGGAAATTGTGTGCAAAGTCTGTGAATCGGGATGAGAGAAATCAACTGCAAGATGATGCAGCGGAGACTATGTGCATATTAGAAAAAGAGATGCCCCCTTCCTTTTTCAACATCATGTCACATATGCCCAACCATTTGGTGGAAGAGCTTTTTTTATGTGGTCCCGTTCATACCAGATGGATGTATCCATATGAACGCTACTTCAAGAATCTGAAAGGATATGTCAGGAATTTGGCAAGACCTGAGGGTAGCATTGCCCATGGTTATGAATCAGAGGAGGCATTAGGGTTCATTACAGAATATATGTCCGAGTATAGTATCACATCTCGAAGAGTTTGGGACGATAAAGAGGAGCCGACAATGGTGGATGAGATTTTGGAGGGTAAAGGGAAGTCCAAGCAGTTGACAAAAGAATTGAGGAGTGCAATGCATGACTTCATTTTAGACAATGCATCCCATATAGAGCCTTATCGTAGGTGAGTATCTATAACCCCCCCCCAAATAGGAATAGTTGAACTCTGGGAAATCTGTTGATAATCTAATATGTTCTTCTTTTGCCAAATCTGGCATTGCATTGGAAGTATTGTAATCAATGGTGTCACTGAGATTGAGGAACCATGATATTCTATAAAGCATGCTGTCTTTTTGTTATGAAACAATGAAGTTTGTAGTTGAATGTAATTTGGACATGTTGAAGGATGTAAATGTAGAGCAATGATAGCTTCAATACAGACAGTATAGAATTCAAAGAAGTATATATTGTTAGTAAACTAGCTTCGCAGGCGTAGTAGCTCCAGCCCCAGCCCCAATCCAACTACCTCAGCGAACTGACCCTCGGTCTGGCCTTGTCCTCCGTACTTATTGAGGTATGACTGAGCTTGGTTGATGTATGTTTCGTAAGTACATTGGTCCAAATTTTCATGAGCAGCCCATTTTCTGAGAAAATCCCCAACAGCTCCTGCTCATGTACCGCTATAGAAAGGTTCATAGGA
The DNA here is from genome assembly GCA_950106755.1 of Climacium dendroides. Classification (NCBI taxonomy): domain Eukaryota; kingdom Viridiplantae; phylum Streptophyta; class Bryopsida; order Hypnales; family Climaciaceae; genus Climacium; species Climacium dendroides. The sequence continues at coordinate 24,585,673 of OX467088.1, forward strand.
ATAGTATGCGAGTGTGCTCTGTGAATGCAGTATAGTATATGAAGAACTATATATTTGTTTTTTATATGTTTTATTCATTTGCTAAAACATATGAAATGACAAGTCATTGTGTGCGATTTCATTACCAAAATGTAGGGTAACTGAATGTGGTTCTAAACAAAGCATGTCATAAATGTGCGTCTGTTCAAGGAATTGGAAGTCCCTTCATAAGGCAGCAATAATGCTATTTCAAGAAAAACAGAACTTTGATTGGAAGCCAAGGTATCTCTTTACTGTTAGAGCTTTTTGGAAATAGTTATGAAGTTTGGAAGTTAACACTTAGTGGTCACAGGAAGACAGTAATTTCTTTAAATGCAAGGAAAGGATACATGGAAGATAGCAGAGAGTATTGGTATGGCGTGATTGGTTTAACATGAAAATTCATAATTTAGTTTCATCAGTGTTTCACAATGTGAATGCCATAATATGCTTTGGAAAGCTGTGCAGGAGGTACGAGGTTGTATGGCAAGAGAGGACCAATTCACGAAATGAATTTCGTCGGAGACATCCACATAGAAGTGGCAGAAGAGGGGCTCCATATCCTCCAGGGATGGAAGAAATTCCTCCTTTTGCAAAATGGCTAGAAGAGGATGTTCAACAGGCTATGGAGGAAGGAATTCTGGTAGAAGAGGAGGTTGAAGACTCATCTAAGTTACCCTCTCTACAAGCAAAGAGGTATAGAAGTATGTATGCATATGGATACCACTTTCGTGTGAAAAGTGCGGAGCAAAGCATTACTAGTACTTGTGACTCTGAAGTAGCAGCAATTTTTCGACAACCATGTCGTTCTGGAAGGCGAGATCGGAACATTATCAATGAAGACCTTGAATACATAGGTGAAATTCAAGAGATAGTGGAATTGGACTACAGAAGACATTGCGTAGTGTTACTAGTCTGTGATTGGGTAAAAGCAAATTACAGAGGGAGAAACGCGACAGTGAAAAAAGATGAGTGGGGCTTCACAATGGCAAACTTTAGAGCAAGAGTACCCTTTGGGTACGAGTCATTTGCTTTCCCTATTCACTACCATCAAGTTTTTTTTTCTGATGATGAAGATGAGCCAGGTTGGAAAGTAGTTTTACGAACTGAAGTGAGGGGACAAAGAATTGACTTTCAAACAGAAGAGGAGGACGAGCCAGAAATGTTTGCAATGGGGCGAGATGCAGACTATGAGGGTTTGCAGGTGGAAGCGGAACACATTGACATCTCTGTAAATGAACCTACTGGAGGCATAGACATTGAACTGAATGAGTTCTTCAACCAAGAAAATCAAGCAAATCCCATTTTCTTTGATAGGGATGTTGGGGAGTCCTCAGAAGATGAAGATTAAACAGACATGACACTCCCTATGAGGTAAACTTTATTTCTTGAAGTTCAATGGACATTGAAATACAAAAGCATTGCTTTTCAATTTCAAAAATGGTGGTGTCAGTCATGTTTTTCTAGTGGTCTGAACGTACTGAAGGTGAAGAAGGGAATTCATGAAATCAGTTTGCAAAAATTATGCAATCTTCCAATGAAGAACAGCCCAAACTTCGAATACTGAAGTTTGAATTCAATTAATTAAAATTAAAATGAATAGTCTTAGTTAGTCCCTGAAAGAACAAAAAATTTATTTGAAGGGAATAGGAAGAGGGTTCCAAGTTTAACAGAATTGTTGATGTAGATACTTCTGAGTGCTTGTAATTGAGGTTGTATAGTGGTCAACAAAGCAATGAAGACAATGTTGTTGTACTGTATTTTCATAGTAACAAACAATCAAAGGCTTTTCACAAATAACAATTGGAATGGACGAGTCTACATAGAATATGCAGAAGGCATAGTATTTGACAGTGATGTGCTGTTAACCGTGCATCATGTATTGTCATGAAAAATTTAATAGTAGGCATGGACAACATAACGTATTTGATTTGAATTAATTCAAATAAGGTGGTAGAAGATGCCAATGCTTCATGTATAGTAGGTTGAAAAGCTTAGTAATATATATAGACTTGTCATGAACTTTTTCATGTTATATGTTAATGTGGCTGTCATTTTGGTCAGGTAAAGAAAACAGGACAGATACTTCTCCAGAAGTATCCATTTGTTGTGAAGAAAGGGAGCAGTGGAAGATGACTTCTGAAGACTAGTATGCAGTAACAAAAGGTAATTGTCCTAGTGGTGTAGTAAGTTGGTTGTGCATGAAAACACCATGGAAAGCTGGAATTCATGTAAATTGCCAAAATAGGTTATCATTTTCAAAAGTGTAGTCAAAGTGAGTATAAGAAGTAGGGATATTTTTAACTAGAACAGTATAATATTTGCCATTTCCACAGTCCAAAATTAGTGTAAATGGCAGGGAAAATAGGGTCATGAATTTTCTAAGGAAATATGCAATTTCAGTGAATACAATCTGAATGGATGATTTGTGACAAGAAGCCCAACTGGAAGGGGATAGCTTATTTGGAGTTCAATGAACTTGTACATGGATTTTCAATTATTCTGTTTTGCATTCATTAATAATTTCTCGAAACGTTTGGTGAAACATATTAAACTGCACGCATATATGTATTAAATTTGTGGTTGAAATTTCAATTTTTGAGAAGGGAAGTGATCTTCATAGATTTCGAAAGTGTTTTTTTTTTCCACTCGTATGTATGTATGCTGAAGGTACAAAGAAGTGAAAGAAAACATTTTGAATGAGAGGGAAGCTTGTTTCATGAACATTGTAGTTACACAGTGAGTGAGAACTTTGTAATAGGGAAGAATTTGAATTCCATGGTCTACTTCTCACACATTGTAGAAGACTGCCATTCATTTTTCTAAAATGCATTCAAATGTATAGGACATACAAAATCTATTACCAGTACTTTAGAGTCTTGGAAACATGTGTGCAGTCTTCAATATTGGTTTTTTTATTGCATTGTAGTAATGATTTGACCTCTACTGAGGTACAAATAATGAAACTCAACCAAAAAGTCCGTAAATTGTCTTCAACATTGACAATTTATTCTGAAATTCCATAGGGCCAGTCACTGAAAAATATAGACAAGGCCAAAGCAAAAGATGTAAAAGATATACTTGTCCCTCAATGGTTCAATGAAGACAACTTGCAATTTCACTACCAAAATCAACAAAACAAATTTCAGTTTTTTGTTCAAATTAATAAAAAAATACAGATTTGGTGAAAATGGTTGTTTCAGTACCTACATTAACAAAAAGTTGTTGATGTTTTGTTAATTCTGTCACTCATTTTCTACTAGTGATGGCAATACCACTACAGGGACTTTTTTCCCAGATGCTAATGTTCTCGTCTTATGTGGCATTGCTTCAACTTCATCTACGACCAACATCCAAAGTGTAGCAGTAGATTGTATAATTTGCATGCGGAGTTCTTTCAACCCCAAATTTCCATGTGCTTTAGCTTGCATCCCAAATTTGGCCTTTTTTTGTACCTATAGAAAGTAGCTTTTGAAATCCCATGTATTGTCCTCCAAGCAGTGGGACACATTTCAAAGTTCTTCAAGGTAATCTAATTTTTTCCAACCTGGTCCTTGTACATTTGTCTATGAGCTTCAAGATGGAACTTCTTACGAGTATATACTCTATTGATTACATGAAGTTGAGAACGTATGGCTTGGATTTCTTGACGCGGAAATGGCTTTGGTCGTGGTTGTACAGACTGACACCATTCAAAAACACTCTTTTAATGTACCAAGAGTGCATGGACCACATCCAATCTAACGGAACTTCATCCTTGCATAAAGACTCTGCAACCTGAATGACAATTTGTTGTCACCAGAGGTTGCCCATCCATGTTGAGGACGAGATCCGCATCAATGCTTTGACAAATTCCATTCGCGATGTGATCTTTAGCTTCGTTCCTCAAGGTGATGCCCCTCAAGATCCATGACGCACGAGGAATACTATCACAAGGTGCGATACCTACAGAAAGAACAGGTATTGGGATGGTAAAACCATCTGGACTATGGATGTCCATTCTACAAAACAAAAAAATTCTTGTTAGGAACAAGAGTTGAATGATAAATGAAATCTTTCAACTTATTTCCAACTTGAAGGTAAGTAGGGTCAATAGTACGGAGATAGTTTTCAACTAAAATACAAGCATCTTACATAAGATTTGAAGCTGAGATCACAAAATCTAACAAGTAATATTATCTTCGATGCAAAGATAATTTCATAGTTATAACAAGAGAATACAAAACCCAAATCCTACATCAGATAAACCATGACATTCAAACCCACTACTAGGGCCCCATTACCTCAGAGACTAAAACCATTCCAATAGACTTACAAATACCAAAATTACACTAACATAGCACTAATTAAGAAAAGAATCAATCAGAACACCTAATTGGACACAGAACACGTCAACTCAATTATCTTCAAACCAAAAATAAAGCAATATCTAAATAAAGCCCAATTCAAGTACAGGTACATTTAAATAGTCACCTCAAAGCTTCTATTCACATGTCGTTTGAGATTTTATCCTCGACTCAGAGATAATTGAAGGCACTAGTAAGTAGATATTTTGAGAGCTTATCTTTGACTCAAAGATAACTGGCTCAGGGGAGTCACTTAGAGTATCCATTAAAAACCATGTGCGAACAAAACTTTGGACCCCCTATATACTTTTTAAATTTTAAATAAAATTAAATGAAAAAATATGAATAGATTTTCCTACTTTGAAAGTTTATGTTTTGAATTATTGATATTTTTATTTGTTAATAATAATTAGTTACAAATTTTTGAAATAAAAAGATACACTATAGAATTGAAAAATAACTTTCACACCCCTATATTATATAAGAAGAAATTGTCTAGAAAATGAACAAAAAATTCCTAAAAATAACTTTCTATTGAAAGCTCATTTTGAGTTGAATATTGATGCAATGGTCATCTAAATGTGTTCTCTAAAAATATTTGAGTTAAAAAAACATGCCATTTTTTTGCATTTTTAACCTCTTCTAGAAATCATTCCATATTTTATTTGAGTTTGAAATTTTGGGAGTAGAATCCTATAATCATTAGTAAACAATGCTCAAAACTTGAAGTTAAAATTATAGTTTATTAGAAACCATTTGTTCACACATGGTTTATTGTAGTAGAACTAAATGCGCCCCCCGAGATAATTGGATGGAGTAGCTAGTTTAAATTTGATAATTACCCTCGACTCGAGTATAAATTGGTGGCTCTCAAGGCAAATTGGTGGTTGCTAACTACACATTGTTGATTGCATAAAGAATAAAAGAATGACAAATTCACTTCTGTTGCCACCAAAAATCAACATCCAATCTGGGGTAAATGTACATATAACTCAAGTATCTTATTATCCTTGACTTGATGATAGCTTCATAGAGTGAGCTGCTTTATCTTCGAATTGGAGATAATACAGAATATAAAATAGAAAGCTAGCAATTGGTGCTTATATATGCTTGACTACTTTGATAATCGTAAAACAAGATCCTTTCAATTTTATCTTTATCTTCGACACAAAGTTAAATGTACGCAATTTAGAGGTACTTCTCTATTTTTGACTCGAAGATAAAGTATCTGACTCCATGCAGTCACTAAGAATCAAGTCCTAAATTTACGTTAGAATTTTTGGAGGGGTTAATTTGGATTATTACGAATGGAATTTCTAATCACAATGCAAATGAATGCATGACTAGGACGTCGAGTGCAACAACTTGTAATATTTGCTCAACAATTTAACTAGTTTAACATACTCAAATCAAGGAATACCGAATCGGAAGGCGAAGCACAAGCGTCACTCACGGACAGTCTTGTAGTATGAAATCGTCCGCGGCTTCACAAACTCCTCGGCTTTCCACAAAACCATAAGCATGGACCTCAAAATGAACTTGCAAAACTTCCTACTAAAACTAAGATCTACAAAAGCAAAGGAGTAGCATGATAAAAGATTGCACAAGATATTCTGAGCACTGCGGACCTACAATGAGAGTGTCATAAGGGGACACTCGCAACAATAGAGAAAGAAACTAGAGAAGATGAGGGCGGGGAAGAGATCGGGCGGCAAAACTACAAATTTCAAATTGGGAGGAGCTGTCAATGAACTTGTAAGTCATTGATTCCTGCAAAAAGCGAAAGCACATATTGTAGATTGTGGACTTTTTTTGTTTGAAATGTGGGACTGCACAGTAATTTAAGTGAATTAGATGACTTTAGCTAGAAAACGACCATATATATATATAAGTCAAATTGGGCTTTTTTTGGAGTGGAATTTGTTGGGCATTTGCAAAATTTTGGCGATATCTAGAATTGAACTTTGAAGACAATTTCAAAATTGAAAGTGATCTTTTTCAAGATTGTGGACAATGGATTCTTTTGTATAAAATAGGGCTTCTACCATAAAATGTGGAGTAAATGGATTAAGTGAAATCTTCTTGTAATACCTTCCGATGGAGGGTCTTAAGGTTTACTATATAGGGCTTTGGGTCTATGGTTGAGGTTTAGGATCTAAGGTTTAGGATTAGGATTTTGGGTTTAGGGTTTAGAGTTTAGGGATGAAATTTATTACATTTTAATTCAAAGAATATTTGGAACTTACATTACTAAGTATGTTATTTAGCCTACACATTTGGAGTATACTTAGTAAACATTGAAAAATGACAACAATATGAAAGTCCAAATATGAACTTCATAATTGCTTGTAAAACTTCCAATGTCCTATAAGGTTTTGAATACACATCCAATATTTTGAACATGATCTCTATCCATTAAATTTACAGATTAGTTGAGTTTTTGAACTTTTAGAACTTATAATTTATTAGCAAATTGTATTTATGTAATTTTCTATTATTTACAATGGATATTTGTGTGCCTCAGGGCACACAGAAATGCAACAAGGGATAATAAAGGAAAAATAATTTAATTGTAAAAGTTGTAAACATTTAGGAGATGTACAATTTATGTCCAAATTGTAGTACAAGGAAGGATCTATTTTTTAATTTTCATTTTGTTGTAAATTATGAAATAGATTGGAATAATTGAAGTTGAAGTTGTACTAGAAATATTTACAACTTCTACATCTTTCTTTCCTTCAAATTGAAGTTCCATTCTAAATTGAAAGTCCTAAAATTATTTCATATTTTTATATTTTATTGTTTTTATTGTTTTTGTCCATCAAAGTCCATGACTTCTGTAATGTGGATTCAATTTTAAGAACAGTGTTGAGTGGTTTCTCTCATTTTTTCATTCCATAATAAATTTCCTAGAAAATTATACAAATATAATATCCTCAACAATTTTAATTGTTAAAATTCTTCATAGCTTCTTAAATTTTTTCTTATCAATGCTCATTGAAACTATATGGCCTTTATGATATGAAATTCTCAATTCAAATTGAGATAACAATGCCATGTTCATTTTGTTTTTTTCTTTATTATAAAAAAATCTCCTTTTCAATATGTTATTGAAGAAAAAGGTTGAGGGAAATTCTTAAATGTAGATCAATTGTTCACAAAATTTCATAAAGTGAAGTCTTTCAGAAAGGTATAATTTTTACTTTTTCAATAATTTTGTATTTTAAGCAAGCACAACATCAAAAATAACTTTACAAACTTGTACAATACATTATTTATTTTCATACAAAAAAATCACATAAGTGGATGCATAGGATATTTGACAGTCATTTATGAGTGCTTGAACCTCCTTGTCAATCATGATTATTCATGAGAGATGGAATTAGTTAAAGCATGTTATCGATCATGAGTCACTTGGAGTGACTACAACTATGATTCAATGACACCTAATTAAAGCAAAGGTCATCATTCAAACACTGCAATGTCCTAACACAATAATGATGCAACTTAAAAGCCAATTATGCATCAAATGAATCATGTCTTCAAAGGACACAATGATAGACATGTTGAATAGTGGGTAAACAATTCTTATAAATCTATGCTCTTCAAATAAAAATAGCAGAATTATAATTGTAATGAATGACAACCTATTGCATAAAGCAATATTGATAATCATTCATTCAATAGTAAGGCATGAAAATCAAGAACCATGCCTATAGTTTAAAAAAAAACAAGTCCCAAATGTCATGGAAATTACATGAGAAGAAAGGGGAAATAAATACGTACAAGTTGTAAATGTGTAGGAGGTGTAGGATCCATGACCATTCCAATTAAACTTAAACCACTACTAATTTTTTTTGTTGGAGATGATGCATGAAAATCACAAGCCATGCCCTATAGTTTAGAAGTCTCCTATTAAGAAAGACATGGACCTTCAATTGTGTAACTGTGAAGAGGTACAAAAGAAATAAGAAACTAAATTTTAAAACGTTTATAAGGCTTTGGAGTTGAGATTTATTAGCATGTAAAGTTTTTGGTCTACTTTAATAAGTTAGTTTAGTAGCTGACAATGTAAAAATAGCCTTGGACTACAAAAGTCTATAGTATATTCAAAACTTTGTATTGAATGTGAATTCATTTGGTATATTTGAATATTCAATTCCATTTAATGAAGTTTCACTTGAAGTTCATTGGCAAAGTTATTGATTCAATCACAAGGTCTTTTTAATTATTGCAAAGTTAGACTTGTAAAATTTTGTCATTATTGTTATTTTTTTTATTACTATCCTTCTATTCTTTTAGCCTAAACAAAATGTTGATGTGGACTTAGTATATATCACCTAAACTTTCAACAAAATTAATGTACTAGGGTTCTGAATTTCATGAAGTGTAAGAGTTTGAAGGCAATTATGTATTTTATAAAAAATAATTTTGACAATTTTGATTGAGCGCGCCTAGAATGACCTTATGTTTTGAACTGACAATACATTTCTTGTTTAGAGGCCCATAACCACTGGTATTGATTACTTGTTTCCAAAGTAGTGTTGGAGTCTTCATAATTAGTATGTACATTTTATTATTTATTTAGTGAAGCCATAAATTGGTTGTATGTACCGTTATACGTTTTTTTCCTAATTTTTTTGTTGATTAGTTTTTTATTTTTGATCTTTCAATCTAATATATAAGCGACAACAATATTTTTTCCCTATTCATTTCTAGCATATTACATACAATTAAGAAGAAAATGGTATTACTAATACCAATAGATTTCCTAATCACGTGCAAACTAGGGCTTTTGGGGGGGCTTTCTAGTACTACATTACACTTGAAAAAAAACCTTGGCTATAAAAAGGCAAAAAAAATGGCCAAAAAACTTCAAATTAAAAAAATCTTAGATGAAATTGCAAAATTGTGGATGAAAACCAAATTATAGACATGTGATATATGCTAATGTGATATTTTCTTCCCAAAATGTGGACGGTTGTTGAAATCTGGAGCACCATTGTCTATAACATTTTATATTGCCACTTTAGCAGTCTTTGGAAATTAAAAAAAACAACCTAGTGCAACCTTGTTGTATCTGGTTAGGGTGAACTAACCCCCTCATTGAATCTGGCAATGTCATTCCAGAGGTGCAAGTAAAATAAAAGACCCTCTGTTTTGTGCTTGAATAATTTACCTACTTTACCTCTCTTAGCTAATTTGGGGTCTCTGATTGCAAGTATGAATTCAAAATTTGAAAAGTTTATCATGTATAAAAATAAAAAAATTTCAGGATTTTCCCAAAGTGAAGGGATGAGTGAAGGGAGGTCACATTCTTAGTGTCATTCTTACTAGTAAGGGATCTTTGCAAATTTATAGTGTGAAGAAGTAGGGAACAAAGCATTTTATAAAAGATGGAAGAACAAAAATGGCAATATTTCAAACCAACTTTTATGAGAATTCAAAAGATCCCTTATTAGTACTGTCTAACTTTTTGGTTGAAAGCCAAACCCTAACTAATCACCTAGCTCACATTTGTCTACATCAATTCACCCCAACCGTGTGTCTCGAAGTAGGGGCGGTACCCAAATCTGTATCATGGAGCTCCGTTGGTGGCTTGGCAGGGGTTCGGGGGGTCATCTCCCTCCCTCAATCGCGGAGACAATACTCGCTTGTCCAGACCCTTTGTCACCAAATACAGACTCAAAATCGAAGTCGGCTTGCCATCGCTTGAAGGATGTTTCAGATTTTGAGGAAGCATGAGTGTCGTCGTTGTATTCTTGAGGTAAAATTGTTTCTTTTTTCAAACATTTCTTTTGATATTGCCCGCTTCTATAAAGTGCAATGATTAGTATGGGGTTGCTTTTTGAACAAGGCAGCAACGTGTTTGTATAAAATTATGCATAGATTTCTTCTGAATTTGGAATGGCGGGTACAAACGCCTTGGAAACCAAAGGTAACGTAACCAATTGTTGCACTTAAATTTCAAATTGCGATTCTGTGACCAAGTATTATGAGGGATATTTTGTGGGAAAGGCACTGGAAATGCATTTTGAATTTGTTGTAATTAACTTGAAGAATTGAGATCAAACAAGCAAGGGATCATAGGTGTGCAACAAATATCAGATACATAATGCATTGAGAGCCAACAAGATGTTTGATTTTGTTTTTTTCCATTGTCTTGCGCATTTTTGGGTCAAATCGTGGGAGTGATGTCTTATAGGGAAACCATTAAAAAGGTAATACTCCTCCTTATTTGAAGTATTGAAATCACCTTGAAGTTTGTTGCTTTAGGCCTCCTTCCCATAAGCATTTCCAACAAAGCACTAGATGTTGGAGCTCTAGTACATTTCCTTCATCCTCGTTTTGAGAGGTTCCGAGAGGTTCGGTGTTTTCAGTATGAGAGTTCCGATTGTTGTGTGGAGTTCTATGTTTTGCACTACAAGAGTTGCAAAAATTCGTACTATTGCGAGAGAGTGTCGCACTACTGAAAGAGAGAAATTGACGTGTGAAGCATTAGAGCGTTATTGTTTTACATTATTGGGTTTGGAATGTTAGAGAATTAGGAGGTAGAAATTGGACATGGGAAGTTGTATTTTTAATTTGTAGCTTGTTTTGGGGATTTATCTTTATATAAGGTTAGAATGGCATTCCTGCATTTTATTAATTTTTGTATTTGAGGGGAAACTTTGTCCACATTCTCTTTGTATGGCATTCTTTATGTGTGCATGTTGACTAGAGCTTATTGTCTTGCAAAGCTCATGAAGGTATTTCCTAAAGTGCAAATTCTTTCTACTAGTTTGACATTGTTGAAGAATTCAGCAAGGTAAGTGATTCCTTATTGTTGGATGCTTGGGATCATTGAATTAGTTGTGTTTATAGGTATTGTAATTTTGTGTGTTGAAATTGTTGGTTTGTTGTTTGGGCTCTTGGTGAAGACCTAGTGCACGAATGTGCTTGTGCAATTGTTAATTGAAATGAATTCACACCCAATTTTGAAATAGGTCTAAGGTTTGAGGTCTTCAACAGGCTCAAGGTTTGAGGTCTTCAACATTGAAGTTTTTTCATGAGGTTAGGGTTTAGAGTTTGTTATTTTAGGGTTTTGTTAGGGTAGAAAAGGGTCTTGCTCACGGTTATTGAGGTTACATCAAGGTTCTTTAGGTTCTAGTTCTATAGGGTTTGCTTGTTGTTTTGTAGGGTTTGCTTAGGGTTCTTTAGGGTGCTCTTGGTCTTTTTTAGAATTTAGAGTTTTGCTTTAGTTTGCTACATCCAGGTGAGCAAATCTTCCAACAAATGGAGTGCTTATTTTTTTTATTTTATAGATGTAGGGTTGACAATGATATTATCAAGGCTACAAAGATTTGATTTACATAGGTGTATTGTTTTCCTTGGACAATGCTAGCAATGTTTTTTTTATAATTGTAGGTATCTTGTTGTACCTCATGCATTTGCAATTCTAATTTGGAGAAGCGTTGAAGGTCTTTGCAACACATTTAACTTGCAGATATCTAATTCCACTATACATACATTTAGGTTCCGGGTTTAAGAGTTAGGGTTTATGCTGCGGACATTGGAGATTCATGTCACATTTTCATTAAATAATTGGAAAATCATACCTCCGAGTCGAGGTTAATTACACTTGATTTGAAGATAAAGTTGAACGCACCACCAAATTATTAGGTAGACTAGCCATGCCCTCTTCCTAGTAGTTGTGTTTGAAACTCGATTATCCTTGAGTCAAAGATAATATGGAGATACAGTCATTGTAGATCCCACAAGCACTAGACCTTGAAAATTACAAAGTATACAAGAACTCTCAAGTAAACCACATTGATCATTGTCTTGATTATCTTCAAGATGAAACTAATATACTAAAGTAGCAATGCATGTCTAAGAATTATACTATTTATACCAATGCAAATTTGTAAGAAACATTATTTTTTCCAAACTTCATTATCTTTGAGTCGAAAATAATGCAATAATAATGCTCATTGCTGAAGACATTACACCTCCATCAAGGTTAGAGTGTCAACAAAAACAATATCGAGTAAATATCTATTAGTCATAAATAGTAAGTTCATAAATTGATGTAAGATGGAAAAACAATGTTGTCAAACTAATACTCATCCTAGATACTTTCTCAACTCATGAAAATAATAAAGACACTAAAGCCATTTGCAGTAATAAATACATGATATGAAGTGCTAGAATAAATTATCTTCGATTTTAAGATAATTCTGATCTAGCTTATTAGAGCCCTAGTGCCATTGCCATTTCATATCCATAGTACTTGTTGACCAAACCATAAACATTAGCATATTATCCTCGAGTTGAGGATAAACTAACATCAACCTCCAATTCTACAAACTTTATAAATCAAAATGGTAGGAGGAGTGGATTATGACTACTCCATCACCTTGCCCTTTATGGAGCCATTTGTAAATCTATTTGGAGACAAGCCATTCATTGATGAAATGCTAGACATTTGGGAAGCTATAGCCATTCAAGGAATATGTCGCTGTGTGGTCTTTTGGGTTAAACCAATTCTAGGACTTCGTCCATCTATGGTACCAAGTCCAAAATCAGCCAGACTTTTTTCCATGCCATCTTCAAGAGAAGGTCACAAACATTGAAGGCGTCTGCGATAATTACATCGTGATCGTGCTCTAAGAGGCACAAGAAGATGGCATAGACAGGGAGCACATCCACTGAATTGTAATGGATGTTAATGATTTGAGGGCAAAGTTTGACATGGAGGAGGTGGAATCTTTCTTCCAAAATGCCAAATTAGACTACTTCATTAACACCTTTAAAAATACCAAATATATACCCTAGGTTGAAGGCACCGTCAAAGTGAACTGCTACAAGTTCTTCTACATTTGAAAATCATTGGACAAGCATGCTTGTCAATATGTGAAGTTTCGACCACTAATAGGCCATTAGATGAAGAAAAAGCAGAGGCCATTTGTTGAGGGCTCAGGGGGATCACTTAGAGTGTCCATTAAAATCCACGTGCAAACAAAACTTTGGACCCCCTATATACTTTTTAAATTTTAAATAAAATTAAATGAAAAAAATATGAATAGATTTTCCTACTTTGAAAGTTTATGTTTTGAATTATTGATATTTTTATTTGTTAATAATAATTAGTTACAAATTTTTGAAGTAAAAAGATACACTGTAGAATTGAAAAATAACTTTCACACCCCTATATTATATAAGAAAAAATTGTCTAAAAAATGAACAAAAATTCCTAAAAATTCCTTTCTATTGAAAGCTCATTTTGAGTTGAATATTGATGCAATGGTCATCTAAATGTGTTCTCTAAAAATATTTGAGTTAAAAAAACATGCCATTTTTTTGCATTTTTAACCTCTTCTAGAAATCATTCCATATTTTATTTGAGTTTGAAATTTTGGAGTAGAATCCTATAATCATTAGTAAACAATGCTCAAAACTTGAAGTTAAAATTATAGTTTATAAGAAACCACTTGTTCGTATGTGGTTTATTGTAGTAGAACTAAGTGCAACCCTCGAGGTTGAGGGGTAGCTAAGTGGGTTAGCTCCCCTTGTGTTAGGCAGTACCATAGTACAACAACCGGTTAGGGGCAAGCCTAGTCAACACCGTGGAAACGTGCTGAGACCTAGTCCGTGGAAGCCTTACAAGTAAGGGTCTCTACATTCAAGCGCTGAAAGACAAAAAGGGCTGCCATAGTAACCTTTGTTGGTAGCTCGGGTTTGGCTCTTAAGAATGGTCCAACTAGAAGAACCCAGGAATCCCAATTCTCAAGGATGATGTTGACAAGTTTGGTCTCATTCAACAAAACTTTTGGGTTAAGCTCAAAGGCTGCTACGAATTGGGTCAAGATCTGAAAGTTATTGACATCAAGCATTGCATCCCTGTGAGAGACGACTATGTCATCCAGGGTATGGAGGACAAGATCTTGGAATTGGTGAAGCGCAATTTCCTTGCGCTGGGCCACATTCGGGAGTGCCAACGGTTGTGTTTGATTCCTGTCAATAAACACCACAATCTATTGAAGGAGCCGCCCAAGAAATGGAAAAAGATCAAGGATGGAAAGTTTATGATCATCAATGACCAACATAGTGTTCAAGCTTCCAAAGATCTCCAGAAAGAGAAGTGTTGTGAATAACGTAGAGTTGAACTCAGAACCTAGGAAGCCTACATTGTGTGGACCTTAGATACGTCAAAGTTGGTGAACATTTCCCAATTTTACAATTCAACAAATCACCTAGACCACGTCTAGCCGACGTGAAGAAGCCAGATCATAAGCTCTTGCAATGTTTGAATCAATTGCCTTCGACTGTGTATTTTCTAATTTGAATTTGAATTTTATTTATAGACTTTGATGTTCAAGGTTTTATTGTTGGTTTGATCATTTGTCTCCTCCATTGCAAGGTAACCTCAGGAACTTGTGATTACTAGTGAACCTTCGATTCCTGAGGTTGATTTAATAACAGACAATGTTCTCTTCAACTCCATTATTACATCAAGTTAATTATGTAGAAAGGAAGATGGCAAGTCATGGAGGGGTGCTAAGGAAAAGTCTGACATTCTAATGAAGCTTTTCGTTCATTGCTTGAGCCTAAAAAGTGGCATTGTGGCAGACATGACTGCATCTACATGTATTGTAATCTGCAATATATATTGAATTTAATTTTAATTTTTTTATCAAAATTTTCAATTTTAATGTTTTCCTAATTCTAATATTGTGTTTCTTTTAGGTTCTTCCATTCGAGCGGCTCATTCATCTAATCACCATATTTTAGCATTAGAAAGTGATGCCAAACTCTTTGATGAGGTACTAAAGCCTTTGCAAACACCTACAATCATCTTCAAGCCTCTTGATTCAACTAGGACATGTGATGGTATGGAGATCGATGATGATTCGCCAAATGAAGATGTCGCACTACTTGACATATGTGAATAAGTTTATTTATGTTTTTTCTTTTTAATAACTTTAATTGTACATTCTAAGCTTTGTATTTCAATTTGTTGCTACTTATTCTAATGTCTACTGTATGGATTGTTGTTTGTAGTTGAATGACTTCATCGCCAAAGAAGACCTTGTCTTTTTATCGACACCTTGGATTTCTTAGAAGTCCCTTTGTTAGTCCTCGCGGTCTTCCTATTTATACTAAAGAGTTAGCATTAGCTTATGCTAATGCTTCGCGTGATTCATCTGCAATTTCTCTATCACCTCAAAGATCCCTTGATCCTAGAGTATGTTCTTATTTTCAACTCAATGCATCTAAGTTAGACAATATTTGAGTTTGTTTTTATGATTCAATATTTGATTTTTATTGTTTTGTTTTTCACATTGAATCAACCTATGTATGATGTGTCTATGATCCCATTTAATAGCCTAAAACTTCACCCTATTCCCAAATTTAACAATAAATCACACTACAAATTTTATAAAATTCCACAAAGTCAAGCTTAATTTGGAATTCAATGAAACTATTATCATTGAATTCATTACATTCTATTTTTTAGAAATGATTTCTATTCCTAAAAGATTTTAATTTGAATAAAGATGATAAAAGGACATTGACTTGGAAAAATGGTTGCCTAGGTCATTCAAAGCTAAAACGTGTATTTTATATATAACTAGCGGTTGGCTCTTGCTACGATACGCATTCATCATTAGAATTTTATAAGAATTTTATAAGAATTTTTATGTATTAGATAGAATGCAGAACAAAAATTTCAATAAATCTTCAAATAAAAATGACTAAAATCTTTGTATAATTTTTTTTATAAGTAAGCATATATTGAAATGTACAATAGAAACTTATTGAATGATGAATGAAACATATGCAATGGTAAATACTATAAAAGATACACATACATTAGAATGCATTAGAAATTTGATAAATCTCAAAAACTTTGTGAACAACTTAATTGTTGTGGAATCCAAAATCGCTTCAATTGAATAAATTTCTCAAAATCATTTGGTAGTAGCAATAGAAAATTGAAATCATGAAAGTTCAAAGCTCACAAAAGCACAAAATCATAGAAGTGCAAAGAAGTGTAAAGCCAAAAGAAGCAATGGATTTGCTACTTCTAATATCATCCTATGGATCCTTTTTAATATCACCTTAATTGTAACAATTATATTATTTTTATAATATCACCCTTTGTAAAACGTGATATTACAAAAGTGATTGCAAACTGCTACTCTATTTCTATAATATCACATTGTGTGAAAATACGATTTCTATGTATACATGATTGAAAATATTTTTATAAAATATTTAAAATAATTATTTTAAAGACTTATTGAAATCATTATCATGCATTCTATTCAAATATATCAAAATTTTACTAATATGTGATACAATGAATGCATAGCATAGCAAGCAAGAGTCCCTAGTATTAATGGTAACATTTGTGATATTACAAAGGGAGTTATAATTTTAGTAGTATGATGTATAGCTATTATGATTATTTAATTTATTTATTGTCTAGAATATTTTTGGTTTTATTTTAAAGCATAAATTTGAAAATAAAATAAAATAAAACAAAATAAAATAGTTGGACCATTTATATCCTTTAAATTTACATGAATGCCCAAGATGAAGATTATATTTATCACTTAATCATTCAAAACCATAATCATGATTTAATACTTGCAAACACTATCTATTTTGATTACATCTCTAATTTCTTTAAAATTTGGTTCAATTTTTTGGTACAAAATTGCATAACAACATATTTATTTGTTGTTCATTTGAACTACAGATCTCTAAATCTAATTTCCCAGTCATAGGTCCCCAACAAATTTTTCTAACTCTAAATGGCAAGAAATGGAGGCTCATAGGCTCACAGGCTCACGCTCACAAGCTCACATACTAGCATCCCCGCATCTAAAATGTCGTAGTGAAATGGTTGTGGGACCCCTTTAGTTTTGGTTTTCTTTTTGACATCTCTTGAAGTCATTCCATCACCAACTGCACCACCTTCACCACTCATGATTGGCAACTTCAATTTCCAAACAACGTATGATAAAAGATTTAGCCCCAATACAGTCGTAAAATGTGCATGGACAAGTGAATATAATAACGACAACATGTAACAAAAAATCAATGACCCCAACTATCCACCATGTAGGAACAACTGCTCGAGCAACTAGCGCTAAAAGCAACAGTAGCACATCCAACTTGGTTCCCTTTGGGAGTTTGGGAGGAGAGTTGAAGTGAGGACTAGTCCAAGGTTGTCCGCAATTATACCTCTGTCCACCATCAGACCTAGATGCGCCCGCCGCCGGATCTGTCCCGGACCTCGCAAAGCGGCCCCAAACCTGTTGTCTACTGGGCGGATGGCCGGGATGCGGTCAAGCGGCGGACGCAGACCAACTACCCATTGTGCCTCGCCTCAACAGCCGAAGCAAACATTGCTGTCTACTAGCCAACTGCTTGCATTAGGTTTCTTGGCAAACACAAACTTGTCCACCGATTGGTCCGCTGTCTACTAAGGTCATTGTCCACCATGTTGACCGCCTCCGACATCTGCTTGTTTGCCATAGTCGGATGCCACCCCTGGACCGTCCATTGCAACATCTATTGTGCCACTAATGATGAGATATGACAATATTATGCAATTGATAAGTAATTAAGCACCCAATGTATCATTATAGTATGATTACTAATGTAAGGTGTTTTTCCTAAGCATGTGAATTCTAAACCCTAAACCCTAAACCAATTTCTTTTTACAATTTCTGAAATTAGTTTGACTTGTAATTCCCTTGAATCCCTAATATTAAGGACTGCTTACAATGCTTAGGAGATGTTAGGGTTTTTTCTAAGTCCAACATTAAGGTAATTTTTTGGTAAATAGTATCATTTTGTTTCGAATTGCAAGGAAACGAAAGGAAAATAAAATGTTGAGGAATACATAATCAAATTTTAAAAATCAATAAACACTTATGGATTGAAAGATTATAATCTTTGATTATGATTGTGTCAGAATTATTGAATTGATAAGAAATTTTTGTAGTTACAAATCCAATTGTCATTTCTTACATTTAAAACTCTAAAACTTATTTCTTAGGTCATTTGTTTATTAAAACAAATCTCAATGTTTTATAAAGTTGAAACATGTTGGGCAAGAACTTAACATAAATGTTGCATATTCATTTCTTTAAAAATTCTAATATTTGTATGTGAGAAGTATTTAAATGTTTATTTCAAACATGTAGTCTACTAGAAAAAGGGGCCAAACATAATGTCTTACCAAGGAATAGATTAGCAAAATATTATTTTTAGGAGATTTTTATTTTTTACATTAGAATTATCAAACTAATGTAAGCCTCGCCATCTTAGTATTTTTATTTTTTGTTATTGACATGGAGAGTTCAATTTCTTGTAATGAAATACAAATTTTGTTCAAACAGTTCTAACTTTTTGGTTGGTAGGTGATTTCAACAATACAATTATCAAATGAATTGTTCTAATTCCTAATTTAAATCGTTACTACATTTTTTTTTAATAACAAATAGCAAGCCATTGCATCATTACTACATCTTTAAAAAATAGAAATGTAATAAAATTCAATGTGGTGAGCTTTGTCATTTTGTTGCCTAAACTTCTAATGTGTGCGAAGTTGAAAAAATCTTCAAATTTTCTTTTATGTTAAATGACTTAAATGCGACAACACTAGATATGCCTCTTGTTTAATTTAGACTTCGTTGGTTTTATTAAATAATCATTAATCATTTGGATATAGCATTTATGCTCAAAACACGTAAAATGCTTTGATATATTCAAACACAAAGCTATACATAATATCTAAATTTTTTTGTGTATTTTAATTATTGTATTAGACTAATAAGAGAATGCAATTAAAAGTACTTTGAACACTTTATTGTAACTTCAACGATTTAACATACATAAAGATAAAAACTTTCATTCATGTAGTTGTAAAAGACAAATGTAATTGAAGTTGTTTTCCTTTCCTTTATGTCTATGTGCATGTCTTCAGTTTTTAGTTGTCAATTGTTTTTTGACATGATGTATCAGTGACTCAATGGAGAAATCAAATAAAAAATTATCCATGTTTTTTATAATTTTATATGTCAATGAAGTCAAAACATTTGTATTATGTAATATTCAATCATTTTTCCACGCAATTGCATGGTAATACTTCCTATGGGAATATGGTTGTCATTCACAAAAAAGCAATAATTATTATTGAAGGCAAGAACATGGCGGAATATTTTTCATGTAGGTAATGATGGCATATAATATCATTTATACGAGTAATTAATGCTTTCATTTTTATTTTTATTTTTATTATCCAAAAGGAAGATCCATTATATAAAAAACAAAAAATATATAACTAAATAACATCTAAGCCTAATGGTTCAACAGTGAAGAGAAATGAGTAAAGCCCCCCCCAAATAACCAATATTCTCATGTTTAAATTCTTAATCATGATAAATTTTTTTAAAATGGTTGGAGTGAAAAATCTAAAATAGTGTTTATAATGTGAACTTCTGCACATGAAGGAATGTGTCATTTTTCATTCTTGGTAGTTGAAAAAAGATAGGTTCATTTCATGGACTTATACAAAATTTTAAGTTTGAAACACCAAAATTGTTTGCCCATCCCCACTATCTGCCCCTTCTGCGTAAACCGTCGTTTTGCACCAATGTTTGTTTTTTTGTCAATTTGATACAAAATTGCACCAATTTTTTTGGCCTGGTACTATGCCTATAGAAAAAAGCACAAAATAAACCTTGTAAATCGCTAGAAAACTTCAAATAAAAAAAATCTTGGATGAAATCTCCAAATTGTGGATGAAAATAGAATTATAGATATGTGATATGAGCTAATGTGATGTTTTCTATTCAAAATGTGGATGAATGTTGAAATTCAAAGCACTACTATTACATTTAATATTGCCACTACGGCACATTATAGAAAATGAAAAAACCCCTAGTCTGCCTTGTTTGCTCCATCCGCTTGTAGACCCATTTGTCCCGTTGCCCGTCTATCCCGTTCGCCTATCACTCCGCCCACATGATCGCACGCCTCGTCTGCCTATCACTTTGCTTGTATATCCATCTGTCCAATTCAGTTGCCTATCTACCCGCATGCCCATCCGCCCATGCCCATCCTCGGATCCTCCTTCATTGTTGTCCGTTGAACAGATGAGCCGATCGTGGCGGTTGGCTACGCTGTTAGCTTGGTCCGTCCACCTCTCGTCGGTGGCCATGAGATTGACCTATGGATGCATTCAATCCGCACGATCTGGCCGTCCGATATGGATGGAGCGTCCACCCATGCTGGTCCACTATAGAACCCTATAAATAGCAAAGCGGACGACTTCTTCTTCACAATCGTTCCCTTCAAAGTAGGTTGATCCAACGCCTTTGGGATTCTACGTGCCCCTTCCGGTTTAGAGTGTAAATGGTTGTGTTTAAATATTGAATTGTTTGGGTTCAATATTCAAATTACTTGAGTTCATTTCATCTTAATTGGAAGGGACTTTGTTCATGTGTTGTTTAAATTAACTCCAACTTTATAATTTACTCATTGTATTGTGAACAACTTCATTATGCCAAAAGGAACATCACTAAAGAAAACAAACCAAAAGGGAAAACTTCAAGACTTTAATTGAAAAGATTGGGAAGATCCATTGTACTTAGCTGAACCGGGATGGCAAGATGAACTCACAAAAGTGTGGGATTGTACAATGTGCAAGAAGTATGTGAAAATGACACGCCTCTCTAAAATTTGGCCATGTGCTTGTGTAGAGTTACAAACTTCCCGATGGAAAGGACAAGTGAGTATGTGCCAAAGCAAACACGTCATACAATGTTATGCACAAGTTGCACATATTCTATCAATTTAAAGCAAAAAATATAATGTAATGAATTATAACATCATGGCCATGGTTTGATCGAAGATCATACTACACAAAAACGTAAATTGGCGCACAACTACAAGACACAATTTGAAGAATTATACTTGCGAAGATGTCATGATAGATACGTAGTGGGTAGACGCAGGCAATTATATGCTTGAGTGGTTCAACTGAGGCTATTTACAACAACTTTTGGTTGTGTTGCGAGATACAAAAGATGAATGGACAGATAACGATGATAACAATAATGTTCCTCTACTTGGGACATTTGGAGAGAGGCACGAATGCTAAAAAGAACAGGAACGCATTGTATATGAACAAGACTTGCAAAAGGCAATGTGTAGAAGCCTACAAGTTCATGGTCGGCAACATGGACATGGTGAGTCATACTAACGTGAACATAGAACATGTGAACCACAACAAGGAAGAAGTAGTTCATACTACGATAACATTCTATAAGTTGGTTCTCAAGGTGGAAGAGGAAGCTATGGGACCCGACATTACGGTAGCTCTAGCGGAGGTGGTTCATACTATGGGACTCCCCCTAAGTTGGTTCACATGGTAGAGAAGGAAGCTATGGGACCCGACATTATGGTGATTCTAGTAGAGGTGGTTTATACTATAGGACTCCCCTCCAAGTTGACTTGCAAGGCGGAAGAGAAAAGTTATGGAATCGGGCACTTTAGTGGTTTTATTCAAGGAAGCTCCGAATATTATGGTGGGTATAGTGTAGGTAGTTCATATTGTGCCCCCTCCCTTCAAGTTGACTCTTAAGGCAAAAAAGAAAATTATAAAATA
The DNA here is from genome assembly GCA_950106755.1 of Climacium dendroides. Classification (NCBI taxonomy): domain Eukaryota; kingdom Viridiplantae; phylum Streptophyta; class Bryopsida; order Hypnales; family Climaciaceae; genus Climacium; species Climacium dendroides. Next base: position 24,607,708 of record OX467088.1, read on the forward strand.
ATGCACTATGGTGGTTTCACTCAAAGAGGCTTTTCTTATGGTGTTTCAAGTGAAAAAAAAGTCTCAACATAATGCTCCGGTTCCTCCTACAACTTTTAGAGGCTCAAACTATGGGAATTATAGTCAAGGAGGTGGGCAAAGCGGACATGGAGAATACTACAGATGTGGTCTATATATTAGAATATAATTGAGAGGCCTAAATCCAAAAACTGAATCCAATTCAGATTTTAGTAAAATAAAGTGCATTTTTATAGTGTCTGTTTTATATACTGTTATTTAGTTTTACTTTCTATAGAAAGTATAGTATAACAAAAATAGTTGAAAACTCTTAATGAATTGTAGTAGCATATTTTTTCATTTTGATGAAAGTATTGTATATTCCAAAAAATTATGTATTGTATATCCCTAAAAATTAAATATTGTATATCATGTATGCCAAGAAATTGATAATCTCTATCAAAATGTTGGCAATTTATGCAATTTGGAGAAAATTCAAAGGATTTGGAGGACGTGGGTCCTCCACCTTCTGCCGTCCATCTGATCTAGTGGACAGTGATCGACCCATGCTAACTATCCGATCGAATGGACAACATATTATTCGCTTGGGCCCGTTCGTGTCATGGCAACCATCCAATCGAGCGGACGGCGAATCGTCTGCCGCGGCTCATTCACATCGTGGTAGCCATCTAATCGAATGGACGATAGATCGTCTGCCGCGGCCTAATTGTCAAATTGGGCGGACAGGGTTCCAGCCATCGGATAAGGTGGACAAGTTGTCTACCTCTCACTTTTGCCTTGTCCCTTGTTTAGATGTTTAGTACAAATGTAGAGCAGAGAGCTTGGTGGATAATCTTCTATTGGCTCTTTTCCTTGAGAAGGTGAGAGTGATATATTAGAGGCCCCTTATTATTGTTTTTTTTACAGGGTGTATGTGGAATTTAAGTGCATCATTGACAACAATCTATATTATTTTTTTCAACATTTGCAGTGCATATTACTAGTACATCACAATGACAAGAGCAAAGAAGACTGCAAAAGGAAAGAAGGTCATGCATACATGGTCATCGATGATGAAATTAGGTTGCAAAAGTCCCTCTAAGACGTGCAAGAAGTTCATGACTGAATGCATCATTCAATTTTATAAGTTAGAGATGACTATGTTCTTAAATAATAAATATATTAGATACAAAGAGGACTGCTCATTGAAATTCAAGGCAAGCATAACGCAGAAGATGTTGGATGCTTTAAACATTGCTAAATGGAAAGAAGACATAGAAAAGAGATACTTTCAAAAATGTTTGAATAATAAAATGCACGACACGTTATGAAACAGTAAAGATGTATTGGAGCGGTGTCGTGTTGTTTATACGTACATTATGTAGAAATAAATACTTCTTGTTGAAATAAAGGGTTTTTTAGGGAACCTAATCCATCCATACGGATTGGACTCAACATTTTTTACCTCTATTAAACAATTATTTGGGTTTATAATGTTTGTTTTTACACTTGAAGCCATTTGGTATTTTTTAGTTTGTATTTAAAGTTGTTTACATGGAAAGGTGAAGCTTGTTTGGCCTTTCTATTGACTTCTAGAAGATTAGAAGGCCACGTAGGAGATAAAGATAGGATTATGGGAGAAAAGAAGTGACCAACAAACAAATTGTGGTCTATATGGCATTTGTAGGGGTTTAATCCACTAGCTTAGGTGGAAAGTATGGAGGGTGAGGTGGAGGATAAGGTGGAAGGTCTTCTTCTTCCTCTTCAAGGTTTGCTTGGGAAAAAACATGACTTTAGAGAATCATTGTATTTTGTACAGGAAGACTTTGGCTATGAAATTTTAGGAGGTTGTTCTTCATACTTTTGTCTTTCCAAAACCCTATTACTCGCTCTATTTGGAGTTTTTGTGCAAAAGTTATGCTTGAGGAGGGAGGGAGGGATGTTTGCCATAGAGAATGGAGTCTGAACTTTTGAAGACTCATAACTATGTGGTGAGGAAGTATTTCCTCATGATACTTCGTAAAGTTGTTTATTGAGATGTTAGCTTCCCATAGAGATATCATTTGCTCAATTTGAAGTTAGCATGAGGAAGTTATGAACTTGGAAGCAAAGTAGTGAGGAGCTGCCTTTGAATCGTGAATCGTGAACTTTGAACGACTGTAGAATTTGGAAAGTATCTTAGTTTTATTTGAGATTTTCAGGGTTTGTAGATATTTTTGTTAGCTTTCCAGAGAAATATCACACTCTTGATTTGGAGTTGTGAAGCTTCTGTGGCATTCATTTTAGTGTTGGGTACTCTTTTAAGAGAAGTTATAGAGGTTTTGGTGTATCTTCTACCATTTTCTACGAACATGTGATACTTTCTTACACTCTATAGCATATTATGGGAGTTATATGAGAATAGGCTACTCTACTTAGCCTATATATCATTATATAGGACATTTGTGAGTATATATATATATATATATATATATGATGGGAGTATTTGATTGGGATTCTTTTATTATTATGGGCCAAATTTAGTTGCAGCTAGATTCCCCGCGATTTCCTAAGGCAAGGCCTCTCTACTCAACAGTGGTATAGTAGTGAGTATTGAAAAAATAATGAAGTGTTTGAGCAAGTCATTCTCAAGGCGGACTTGTTTAGAGGTCGATGTGCTTCATTTGCTAAGAAGTGCAATAGAGTCAGGTCATTATTTTGGTGGAATAGCAATGATGGAGTTGCTAAAGTAAATAGGAATAAACAACATCTTATAGCGAATCCAGATATAGCACAAGTGATTCAAATAGATGACATAATGATGAGAGATAGGTACGTAATAATTTAGAAGATGTAAATCAAAGGATGTCCTAAGATATCTCCGTATTGTGAGTTTGTAGCGAAGAAATCCATCCACCACCTCATTCAACCTCAACTTGCAAAGTTGGAACACCAAAACGAGTCGAGTCGATGGCAGTGAGGATTTCACATCTTGGAGTGATACAATTTGTAGCAATGCATGCAATTATGTATGAAGGCTACGCATATTGGTGGAATGGCGGAACCTTGCAACATATGTTGAACATGAATAATGATTATCCAAACAACATATACATTCATTTGATCTATTCTTATCCTTCGGAAATTGAGGTAACTTAAGCCCATCATCTCGTTAGATTTAAGAAAAAGCGCATATAGCTTACATGGACCTTTGTGAATATAATGAATGTAGTACATGTTGTTGGACATCTACACAATGATATATCTTTAGACAATATCATGCTTTATTTCTCTGAAGACGAGTCACATGTCTACATTGGAGTTTGTGATTGGGGCATGTCCACCTTAGCTACTGAACCAATGAAGTCCTTGTACACATTCACATTAGCAACTGAGAGGACCAAAACTTTACAAAAAATATGGTGTGAGGACCCTAATATTACATATTTGTACTCGAAAGATGCAAATGTGAAAAATATTTTGAAGTATTTACGCGCATCGAAACAATATGCGGTTGGTAGAATTGCTCAAAGGATCAACAAGCAATGCATGTCGGAGGCCTACTTCAAATTACAATGAGAGATTGAAGGAATGGGCATGTTTATCTTTGACGTATTGGGAAATGTATTCCACCAATACTCGGACTGCCTTTGCATGAAGGGTTTGGGTCATTGTGGTGGTTTGGCCCATGTGATGACTAGATTCACTGTTGGATTCAACTAGCCCATCCTAGCTAAACACTTCCGCCACTTATATTAATAGAGTAGTAGTTCAATACGTTATAAAAAAATTCTACAATTAGTTGAGGAATAAAGAGTCAAGGAGGTACATGTACAAATTTGCACCTATATCTAATATATAATGTATTTAAATCAACAATATATGCCAATATATATAAATTGAAAATTCATTTTGAATTGTTGGTTCATTTTGTACTTGTAATGATTGAAATTTTTTTACATAATAAATATATATATATATATATATATATATATATATATATATATAATGGTTTATTATATGTTTAAGAGCTTCTTTTATTTTGTATTTAATTCCTAAAGGACTATTGTCCCTTTGGAGGATAAATGGCATTTCGGACGTGTACCTAGTACATATGTTCTGGAATTTTTTCTTATTTAGTTAAGAAGATTTTCTTGAAGATAGAGAAATTTTTTAGCTTTGTGGGAATATAATTTATTTTTCAATCAATGCCTAGAAACAAATGCTATGTCCAAATAAATTGAAAAAAACTAAACAAGAGATGAAGAAGGAGGGCAATGAAAAAATATTAGGAATTTATATTCAAAATTACATTTTATTTTTTCCTCATAAATTATATTTCTGTGTACATGAAAAGCCTTGATTCATCCTATTTGGATTTTATGTGGGGAAATTATGGACAATCTTGTTTATTAGGGAATTAAAGCATTTTTAGAAAAAGAACAACTTGTACAAATGTAGGATTCATTTTCATGCAATTTCCCCATTTTTTTCCCTCCAAAAAATTCCACATGATTTATCTTGCTTCATAAAAAAGTGTGACCATTGGGAATAGTGCATTTTAATACCATTTTAGAGATATTAACCCCTAAAGGACCGTTTGTCCCCTTGGCTCTCAGGAGACAATTTGGATCCGCGTAGGTTTCTATTGTCTCAATTTGTAATGAATGTTTCTGAGATTTTTTGAAGTTGTGGGGTTTGTTGAGAGCTTTGTGAATATATAATTTTGTTTTAATTGGTGCTCGGGAAAATAAGTTATGGCACAATACGCCCAAAACAAAAGTCAACAGGTAGCACGAAAAAATCAGAAAAAGTTAAAATATTTTTTAAAATATTTTTTTCCTAAAATCTTATATTTTTGTCTTCTTCATAAGCTTTGATTCATTCCATTTGGACTAGTTATGAGAAAGTTATGGACAATCTTAGTTTTTTGGGCAATCTAAGCATCTTTGTGAAAAAATAACTTATAGGATTCACTTGTGAATGCAATTGTTACAATTTTTCAAAAAATAATTTTAGAAAAGGTTAGGTTTGCTTTATAGAATAATCTCACCATTAGAATTATCATATGTCAATTCCATCTTAAAACTATTAATGCTTTTGTTCTTTTCAATCCTTAACGTACTTCTACCGAGAATTCTACTTAACAATTTTTTAACGAGTGAAAATGAAGTGTTTTTTTGTTGAATTTTTTCCCTTTGATTCTAAACTCAACTATTCAAGATAAAAATTTAGGAAATCAAAATCAATAGTACAAAAAATTCTAGTTGAAAAGATTCAAAGCCAAAAAATCTAGTTGAACAAGTTACAAAAAAACTTCTTTTCCTCACTTTGGATGCAAATACCTTGCAAACTATGTAGTAAAATCTAATGAAATTTTTTACCACATGTTTTGAAACAAATTAAGTACAAGATCTAACGGTTGGATTTTGAAAAAACATATTTCTTTGGTTTTCCTAGGTGAACGCAACAAAAGTAGTTCGCAATGGTTTTTGACAGATAACACCCTCAGGGCTTTAGGGGTTAATAATTCAGGGGTTAAAAAATTCAATTTTCCTTTTTTTTGCCAAGACTCTCAACTAAATTCTATACCCTAAATGATTTTAAGCTTAAAACATATAATATGGCAAATTATGAGATTAAAAATCTTAAAGGATGAGCAAACCACGCGACAGATGGTTGAGCGTCCACCGCATCAGACAGCTCTGACAAGGCAAACGGCTGAGCACCTGCTTTGGTAGACGGCCGACCATCCACTTCAGTGGATGATTGATCCAACGGACGTTTGAGCATCCGTCCAAACATCTGCTTGATTGTTTGTAGTGTGGAGACCATCTGATGCGGCAGACAGTTGAGCATCTGCTGCATCGGATGGCCCCGACGAAACAGACCACTTGTCTGTCTGTTCACAACTACATATCCGCCCGTCCGTGACTACCTATTCGTCCACTACTTGTCGGAAAACATTGTTTTGCGAATGCCCAGGGATGTCTGGAGCTGAATGTCTATGTCTATTGGACGTCCAGACGTGACATTGGACGTCTGGATGTCCGTAGAACCCTGCATATGAGCCTCCTAACTTATTCTTGTCAAACGCAATTTGTTCTACAAATGGTAGTATCATATTTTCTATTTCTACTTTCTACTTTAGTTGTCAACATGTGCATCTTGCATTCACTTCAAGAGAAAGGGGTATTTAACTAAGTTTTAAAGTATAGTCCTAGATATAAAATTATAAGTAATGACCTTTAAGGGATTTTTCAGTAAAATGTTACTAAAAATGCATTTATTTTTAGTAAATTTTTATTGAAAACCTCTTTAAAAGGTTATTACTTGTAATCTTATGTCTAAGACTATACTTAAGAACTCACTTAAAACACCCCTTTCTCTTGTAGTGATAGTATTGCTAAACAAAACCAAAATAAGGCACTTACATTTTAAAAATGATTTATGTGAGATACTTATAGTTGGATGGATAATCTTACAATATTTATATTAGGCTACAAACTTCCATCTCAGTGTGTGAAGATTCAAATGTTTTACAATGTAATCATTCAAGGTAAAAAAAAGAATCCACCTTCCTTACTTTAAATGCAAATACCTTGTAATTTATGGAGTCAAAGATTGTGAAATTTTTGCCATACAAATATAGCACAAAATCCTTTAGTCAGGTCTATAGTTAGATATGCAAAAAATAATAATAATAATAATAATAATAATAATAATAATAATTTTTGACTTTTTGCAATAGGAATGGCTATTTTTAGTATTTTTATGAAAACAAGCCTTCAAACTTTAGAAGTTAAGAATTATTTCTTTTATCTAGTGAAATTTTCAATATATAAATATAATAAAAATATTGAAAATAACTCTCATAAAATTTCATACACTTAAAAAAATTGCCATAACTAATTTAGAAATGAGATTTTTTTAGGATAGCCTAACCATATTTATATTTGGCTACAATACAAATTTTCACTTATCCAAAAGAATACAGCTAAATAATGCCCTAAATATCAGGGCTTCCACATTTCATTTTGGACACTTGAGATTTTCAAAAAGGTGAACCAGTCCATTACTATTTATTGCCCAATTCCGTTTCCCTAGTTTTGACCCCTATTCCACTTACTGCAACATCCAAATCCATTCATTTTTCTAACAATTTCAGTACTTTAATGTCAAAAGAGATAACATGTCAATTGGTGGAAACTCAAGTGCTAATAGATACATGTTAAGGCGGTAATGGGTTGTTTAGGGGATAGTTTTGCCCCCACTCTATAAGTGGTTTTGTCATTTCAAGGCAAACCACTTCAAAAATTTATAGAAATTACAATTTTAATTGGAAAATTATAATTCCACTTGGGTTTGATCAGTGAATAAGTACATACCTTTGAAAAATATGTGATCTTCTTGAAATTTGGTCCAAGATACTCAAATTCCAAATTAGGGTGGTAATAGGCTTATCTACCTTAAGCACCTTTCAATACGGCATCCAATTGTTTGAAGGTTGTTATATGTACGTGGCAATTCCCATAACCACATCACATTCAATTTTTTTTTTTTACAATTTTAGCAAATGAACTCAATCCACAATTGAATACAAATATATTCAACTGCACTTCCTAAAAAAAAATAAAAAAAATACCTTTATCATATGTACATGGTAAATTGAGGCAAGGGTTGCTAATATGAAAGCTAGGGAGCACAAGCTTGTAAGTCTAGAAGACTATACACCTATATTAGACATGTCTATATTTTAAAATCCTTCCATGATTATAGTGTAACTATATGATAAATACCTATATTGTAGGTGTTTATATTATAAAAGTCTTCAATGGTCATAGGATATCTACTTATATAGGGAATATCATTAGACTAGTGCTATTATTAAATTTTGGTAATTTTTATAGTTCATATTAGGTGGTTTGAAATGTACACTAGTCATAGATGTTTGAAATCTATATTATTTCTAGGTGACATTTTTATAGTTCAAACTGGGCTGTCTGAAAATGATGCATGGAATATGTCATTTAAAAAAATCCTATTTATACACATATTTAAGGCTTACATGCTCACATGCTAGCATCATTTCTTTTTTGCTACTATAATCTTCACAAATATGCAACATTACAATTTGAATCATGAATACATATACCAATTAGCATGATGTGAGATTCAGATCTAAAGGTCAAATCATAGAAAAAGAGCCACATTTTATTTGACCAATCATGTTATCAAAAGGAGTCATTTTTGAGCTATGTGAGCTTCAAAACACCGTAGTCCTTTGGATTTAACATGATCCAAATTAGAATCCAAATGAACAATAATAGTCCCCTTCCACCTTTGTAGATATTAAAAATCCATATATTTCATATTTACCACCATTTCGAGAGGAATTTTGTTTGAATCTTTATGTGAGAATTTTGTCTCTAAATTTGGCCTTGTAACTTTGCTTGCACATGATATTGCACTATGCCCTCTTCATTTACTTCAATCTTTCAAAGGCTCTTTGGTACTATCAAGGTCATCTCATTTTTTGTTTTTCTACATTGCTTCCTCTCTAGTATGAGTTGTTGGTGAATTACGGTATGTTCACACTTGGTATTAGGGGTGATGTTTGCAATGTACATTTCGTCCAAAGGTAGGTCTGAATTCATCCTAAGAGCCTCAATAACAACACTCTTTAACACCAAAGAAAGCACTTTTTAACACCAAATGAGAACAGACTTTTAAGGTATGTTTGCACTTGATGTTAAAGAGTGTTGTTATTGAGGATCTTAAGAATGAATTTAGACCTACATACATCTACACTAGATTCAAAATACAAACATCACCCCTAACACCAAGTGCAAACATACCTTTAGCTTGACAAATTCTAGGGTTTGTGGAAGACTATCATGGGGCTCCTTCAAGCTTGCAGAAGAGGGACGGTTTCCGAAAGGGAAGGGAAGTTGGAGAGGAATCTGCAGGAGAAGCTGTTGCAAGGAGGTGTGACGTGGACCCCTTCATCATGTGACACGTGGAAACTCATGCTGCAGTTAATTAATAAATAATAAGCAGACTTATATCATTGTGACCCCCAAAATTGTCACAAATGAAATCTTAGTATGTGTCAGTTTGTATAAGGTTGCTACAGATATGAAAACTCCACAAATTGAGAGAAGTAAGTTACTTCTGAGAATTGAAGAGAAGTGTGCCTTGACTAGAACTTTGTGACAATATTTGAAAATTTCCCTAAACTTCTAGAATATCATAAACTTCTGGAATATCATAAATCCAGACCAACAGTGCACTGCCTTGAATCTAGAATAGATGGTGTCCAATATTCCAAACCCAATTGTACTTCATTAGTACTGTACCTAAGTGGACATGTGGAGGCTCAATGTGACGAGCAGGGTTGCATGGAGGTGAAAGGCAAATGGGCATGAAGACTGTTGGGAGTAGAATATTGCACACCATCTACTCTACAAGCCAAGGCAGTGACAGCGCATGCTACATTGCTACCCAATGTTATGCAAATCACAACCTCCTGTAACAGGTGAAGTTTGTATTCTTAATCAGATGAAGTTTCTATCCAGAGGTTGCATGTCTCTGGCCAACCAAAGCAAGGGTCATCAGGGTGATTAATTAGGGTTTGACACATCCCTCAATCACTTGATTTGAAGCGGGAGTCCTCCTGCTGAAAATACCATTCTCAAATCTCTCAAGCCCAATTCTACGAACGTTAAACCCAAGTTTTTCACTCTCCGAAACCAGCTCGGATATAACGAAGCACGTAACGTTCAATCTCGTAATCCCAAACACAGTGGATCGAGTCTAGCATGGGTGGAATGCAAATGAATGCAGATTCAAGCGAAACCAAATGTGCCCGGTCCCAAACTTTCTTGTTCGAACCGATTGCAAACGAGTCGGGAGAATCCGAATTCAAAATCTTGGGCTTTGCAGAAACAAAATATTCGATCTTGGCCAAAGTGCTTAAATCACGGAGTCTCTTGCCCCACTGATACCCCTACCACCTGAGTTGTTCCCACACACTCGCTCTGATGAAATCCCCCACCAAAACAAAGCGCTCTACATTTCATAACAACCCATGTCAATCTGGGGTCAAGATCTTTCTGCTACGTGATTCGAAACAAAAGATTTACATCCAGAATTAAAACCTTGATCTTACTTCATGCCAACATCTTTCCAGAGACCGAAACTCCTTCCTTTCTATGGCATGTTTGCATGATCTTATGGCATGTTCGCAGTGTGCACCTCACCTGCAGGTAAATCCAAATTCATTCCGAAGACCTTCATTCCAAAGAATTTGGGTTTACCTGCAAGTTAGGTGAGGTGCACACTGCAAACATGCCATAAGAGCATTACTCACACCACTCGATCTGAACGCCACTGTCCTTCTTCCTCTATTTTACAATTTCTCTATTTCTTAACAATATGAGTGAGAGGCAGGAAACCCATTTTCCACTAAGGAGCAGAGGATGCTGAGCCTCGAAAGGAAGACATCGACAACTCAGAGTTAACGTACGGAAGAAAAAACCCTCCTGGGGTGCAGCACGCAATAGACTTTGGTCCCAACTGGGACCCTACAGCAGCTCCTATCTTTTCCCCTGAACCCACCCAAAGATCCTTTTATTCCGGCAGATATCCCTTCACATGATGAGACTTCCTGAACCTCAGCAAACTTTTGTCGACGCTCCAACTGGATATCCTCAAGCATATTCTTTTGAGACTCCCAAGAATATCAGGACGCCGTCCAACAGCAGCCCACACATTCTACATTCGTCCAATTTAGCCCACTTCGTGGTATCCCAAACCAGTTCTAACTATGTTACGAATCCCACAATTTGACCAGCTGCACAAAATAAATGACAGTTGGATACATGTCACTTAGTAACTGGAGGAGACCTGTACAGAAACTGACGTGGTGGAAAAAGTGCCACAGTGCCGACCACAGGTGGTGACCACTCATCCATTGAATCTAGCGAAACCCCAGTCTACAGGATTTTCTTTCCGCAACCGGTTCTGGACAGAAAAACGGCACTGGTTTCGTTCAATGGCTCGCCGCGAGAAGGGGAATGAAGCTATAAAAGACAGCCATTACGCTGCATCTATGTGTTCGAGTTCGGGCCCATTCCAGCCAATGCTCTACTGAAGTGTTCGTCTGACTTCCGGCCACCTTTGGATTTGTAGATCGAAGCCGTTTTGGTTGTCAGCTTGAGTGAGTGGAATGTGATGATGGCATGCCAGAAGAATTTCGAATGCTAGCTAGGCTGCACCAATTATCAGCCCAGACAGCCCTGGATTGAAGGGAGTAGGGAAGCTTCTTAATTACTAACTTGAATTTGTCAGTGGGAGCTTCGATCTTACCTTGCTTTGTGCACACTCAATCCGCACTACAGCTCGTATGTTTCCATTTCTCCTCTCTTTCTCTCTCTCTCTCTCACCCATGTTGACACTGTCTGGAGCTTGCAGTAGTCTTCGTTGCAGCTAAGAGAGTAATCAAGCATTTTGAAAGAGTATCAATGGAGGAAGTACAGAAGATTTGGCCGGTACTAGAAGTGTTGGTAGAAGTTTCGGTACTGTGTCGGCAGCAATATATATATTTAGGTGTGGTAGATTTGAGAAAATCTCTCTTCCCAAGTTGCGTGCAGATAGAATAGACAGTAAAATTGCAGGCGTTTCTCTTTTAGTTGAGTTTTGATGCAGCTCTTGTGATGAGAGTGGTAGCGAACTCGCTCTGAGTAGAAGTCAGTCGTTGAAACTGTATTCTCTAACATCGATCTAGCTTGAAGGGATCTTGCATCCTCTGGGGTTCAACATTGGAAGTCTGGAATTAATGTTGAAGTATGTGAATCAGGTTGAATTGGCTGGAGGATAAGCAGCGGATCATTCAATGTGTTTCAGTAGTATTAAAGCTGTTTTGGTGGACACTAATCTCTTGCATTTGACTGATTTTCCATCACGCATGCTCCCGTCTGAGTTGCCGGAATCCAAGCTAATGAAGCTTCAACGGATCCTGCACTGCCTTGAATGAAGGAATTGAAGCTGCCGTAGCTTCCTGTTTGCAACTTCATTTAATTAGCTGTCAGGTGTCGTCCGTTGTAAGAAGGAAGCTTGCTTGGGGGGCTCTTGGGAGCGAGCATGCGTGTGGAAAAACCTGTCAGATGTTGGGGGTGAGTAGCCGCGGAAACAACTTCTTATACGACTGGCACGCATTCATATTTCGATGATGCAGTCAGCTGCCTGAATTCATAAATGGAGTATTAATTACTGTGAAGGTATGTTCCTTATCTACTTGGTGCTAAGATCTTCAGCTAACGTCTATTTCAGGGTGAAATAAGAAGCAAGCGATCTTGATCTCTACTAAGGATATTTGTGTTCAAATTATTTGGCCTTGTTTAATTTGTCGTTAAGGAAAGTAGCTGCGGGCCGCCTTGCTGGTTCTCGGAGGGGGAAAATGATGCCATGTATACACTATACAATATCATTCTGCAGCTTGCATGCATTCACTAAATTATTGCCTATGCACGCCACTGATGTCAGCTGCAAGTAAGTGTTTGATCTCAAGGTTGCAGATCGAAGTAGCACTTGTTGAATAATTATGCACAGTGCCAGCCTCTGTCGGTATTATCTTTATCTGTGATATCAGTGTGGGCAGATAGACTTCATCTTTACAACTGATGAATCTTCTATTGTTTTTTAGTGGAAGGGCGTTCAGGCCTTCGCTCCAGAACGAGCGTAAGGAGTGTTACTTGTATAAGTTGGATTTGCATGCAGCTGCAGGTGATTCATTGTAAATTTGCTAACTCTGTGCATTTACATGACTGGTTGCGGTACTTACATCTGATAACCAGAAACAGTGAAGGCGCAATGCCGTAGAGATCTTTACTACTGCTTAGACGGATTATCTCAACCAATTTGTGCATTGTAAGATCAATCCGTCTAAACGGTATATAATTATACGACTCATATTCTCCCGCGGTATTCAACTGTCACTATAGAATATAGTACAATTAAACTCCGTGAGCCAGGTCGTCTTAATGTTGGCATTGCCCGTTACAAAGATCAAGGAGTGGCTAGCTCAAGGAAGATTAAGATATATCATGCAGATTGGTTCTATATAAATCATCTTTTTTCATATTAATTTTCAAGGGCCGTCTGCGATACTTTTAGCTCATTCCACTCACCCTACTGTATATATGATTTGGGTCATTGGTAGAGTATCCTGATAGCAATGCTTCTATTCGGTTAAGGTTGAGGGGTATGGGAAATGAGCGACAGTACAAGGGTCCCGGCCTGTTGTCAGGAGTCTTAAAGCAAGTCTGTCACACATCCCTTGTTGGCAAATATATTAAGTCTTCTTCTCTACACTAAGTCATGGACAACTTGAGTCTTGAGGTCACGTACGTACGTAACAGAATCCAGTAAGAGTACGATCTTCTCACTGATCCCTGGCTTCTGGCCTTCTGCCCTTTGGGCAGGTTTGCAGTGCTGGCTGGTCGGTGCAACAGACTGTTAAGATGTAATTACTTTCCCAATCACTATCTGGTTTAATTACGTAACATTCTTGAGCACATTCTTGAGCAGTGCTTGTGAGAACTGACCCTTCTCCATCGATGCTAAAGTCAGAAACTCGAAAGGATGACATTCTCTGTGGAGAGCATGCAACAATGCATGGTGCATTGGTGATTGACTAGTGAATAAACTGACTTTTCTTAAGGGTGTTAATGCATGAATTGATGCATGCTTGTACTAGGATGTCCAATGTAGCTAGCTGCTTCAGATTGCTGTAAATTTAGTATCTTCATTGTTTGAGATTGACCGTGATTTATGTCCCAAAGTCTTTGAAGTTGTGACTTCTGAGCTTAATTTTTTGAAGTACGGGTTCTTCCACTGGTGCACCACCACCTTGAAAGTCTTGGAACCTGCGTCTTGGAACTTTCTGCACGTCACTGCAATGTTCCGGGTACCGTGTGTGTCGTCCTTGACCAACTCGGTGGAAGCTCAGGCATTAGTAACAGCAAACGATTCTCATGCTTGATTCTCACGCAACTGTCGTAGTTTAAGAACCCGGGAATAGAAGGGTAAACCACTATAACGGCGAAGTCCACGACTGGTATTCAATGATTGGCCTCAAGTGTCGGAGTGAAGCTGAGAGATCCATTGGGAGTGGTAGTTGTACTGATTTCTGCAAGGAAAACCCATAGTACGAGGGCTTTGAATCCCGATGAGAGAACGGAGGAAGAAAAGAAGGAAGCCTCTCCTTCAAAAACTCTGGAGTTTGTGAGGTCTCTATGAGCACCTACAGTGAAAGCGTGTCGTAGAGAGAGTTTACACTGTCTAGATCTCTCTTGACAACTGAACATCTTGTAACCTCACCACTTAGAGAATGCAAGTGTAGTAGAGTGCAGTTCATTGATCAAGAGTAGAGAATGAATATAGTTAATAGTCAACCAATAATATTGCAATGTAGTGAGTTTAATTTTGTCAACTTTGAGTGCGAAGTACTTTGAATTAATATACAATAGTGTTACTTAGTTTATACTATTCAAATTCTTCTTGAAATCTACACATTTTATGATCTTACCGCCGAACAAATGCGAGTATAATAAAGTGCAGTTCATTGATCAAAATCGAAGAATGAAAATTGTCAACAGTCAACTACTAATGGTTGACTACAGTTGACAATATTCATTCTTCACTCATAATCGATGAACTGCACTTTATTATACTTGTATTTGCTCGGCGGTAAGATTATAGAACGTATAGTTGTCAAAGAGAACTTCTACAGTGTAAACTAAGTAACACTACTGTATACTGATCCAAAATACGTCACACCCAAGGCTAGTTTTTACGGACTGAGTATTATCAACATTGGTCGCCAACCAACTTGAATTTATGAGGATTTCCTCTTTCAATTACAATAATATCTGTATGCAATTCTCATTGAAACGACAGCGATGAGAACTCGCGCCACAAGCAGTGTAATTCCAATATATAAGGATGCAGTGGGGGGCAAAATCTCACATACTGAACAAAGCAGGCGGCTGTAGATCTTCTTCCTCGAATTCTTAATACTAAACAACTACGTGAATCTTCACAGTTCTAGGTGGTCTCAAGATTAGCAATTAGTGTAAGTGGTGATGGAATCGGATCGTTTCGGAAGCTAGACTGCAGGTAATTAGTTACAAGTGAGAACTGAAAAAACAATGACTGAAGTGCGTCTGAAAACAGGAGCTGCCTAGTAACGACGGGAAGATAATTGTGGCCTGTTTGCACAATGGGTTAGGAACAAATATTATCGGGAACTTCGTATTCAGTGTGCTGTTTTCAGACCGGCGTGTGATCCGTAAAAGTTACATCTAGGACTGGTATAGATTTCAGAAATCTAGAACTGATGTAGATCTCAGACTGCACGGTCTGAACTTTGGAAGTGTCATCTATGACGCATATAGATTTAGACATCTAGGAATGGTATAGATTTAGAAATCTAGGACAATTGTACATTTTAGACCACTTGGTCTAACCTATAAAAATTGCCAAAGGTGCAGAATCTCAACAAAATTGCCCATATATTACATTAAAATGGCGGTATTTGTACACCATTTTTCCATTCAATTTCTAGGACTGGTATATAGATTCTGGTCTAAACCTAAAAGTGCCAACTTTATCACTAGGGACTTTTTTGCATTCCCTGTCTCACTTTTCCAGTTTGGAGAGACAACTTTGTGACTTTCTCCTATGTCAAAGGATTTTGACATAGGAGAAAGTCATAAGGTTGTCACTTCCAAAGAGGAAAAAGTGAAACAAAGAAATGAAAAAAAATCCCCTAGTATGTGGGACACCACCATTTTCACAAAATGTACATTTAAGCTAATGTAAGTTAACTAGAGCACTAGACCAACCTATCCCAACCCTTTAAGAAAATTTTCCCATTCTTGTTATCAAGAGTTATAATTGATTAATGTATGTTGATTAGCCTTTTGGAAGAAAATTCAAAGAAAAGAAAATTATCTTAAAATTATATATTTTTTAAAAAGCTTCTATGAATATTAAAATATCTCAGTTGATACAATTCCCATGTTATAGGTTCTTGATTATAATCATTTATAATGCATTTCAATCCAATCTCAAGGAATATAATTTTTTAAAATGTAAAACATTCTTGTAGCCCTTTCAACAAGGAATCCAAAAGTATAATTATATATATTTAAAATAAATATTTTTTGAAGACAATAATAGCAATAAAAATTTGAGTTTTTTTATACATGTATCTTTTGCCAAGTTACCTAACTTTTTAAAAAGAATTTAAGAATTTTTATTATAAATAAAACACTCCAGATGAATTTTAATTTTAATTGGAGGAAACTTCTTAGATAGATTTTTTCATATCAATATGCATAGGGCTTTCAATTCTTCATATGTATTGTGAATTTTTTTTAAATAAATATGCAATTCAACATTTTATACATCTCATTTTATTTAATGTAGTCTTCACCTAACCTTTGTGTCCTTTAATTTCAATATAGTTTTTACAAAATCTGTCCTTTAAACTATTCAATGCCAATGATCTGTACATATAATACAAGAGTTGTATATCCATGATGAATTTTTGAAATGAAAGAGTAATAGGCACCTAGTAGTGTCTCCAAATTTGTCCAAAATCGTTCTTCAAAAAGTAGGAATTAAAAGGAGGGTCCATCAATATCCCAAGTCACACTAAGAGTTGACTATCAAGTATGTGGAATGATGTGCATATTCCCGCTTCCTTCAAAATTTGAATTGAAAGAGTAGCCAAAAATGAAAGTGGTTGCTCTCATCCACAATTTTATCTATTTAAAGGTAAATATACCTAAATACATAAAAAAAAACAATTGAATACTCTTTCTATTATTAAATTGCCTAGCATTTGGTTGCATTTTGTTGAAAGTCAAAAAGAGTATTTTGGACTCTCTTTTTATGAATTTTTTGGACACCAAATGAATAAACTGTGAAATTCCAAAATGCTGAAAATAGAAGTTTCTAAAATCAACCCTAGTTTCTCATGAATGTGGGAGTACATTTTAGGCAAGAATTTATAGGGCTTAGTTCTAAAAAAGGATTAGAATTAGTTGTAGTTACTTTAAACTTGATTCCATTTGGATGCAAGGAAATTTGTGTTGTAATGATTGGTGGAGAATAAGGGAATATGACTTGTTGTAACTAGCTCAATATGATAGTCATTGTCAAAGAATTATGTGAACTCAAGGTGGGAAAAATAAGAACAATAATAATTATGCAAGTGATGTGACGAAGATTCAATGTTTTCAAGTTTTTTTAATAGTTTTGTTGAAGGGTTATTGAATAAGCACTTGTATCATTTGTTGCATTCGGAACTCCATATTCACTTTGTAAGAGGGGATGGAATCCTCATATTGAATCATATTGTCACCATAACCAAACTAAATAGGGGATAACTATAATATGAATTGTTGACGTAGCAACATTTGAATTTGAATGAATAGTCCCTAAATATTTAGTGAAATCACGAATTAAAGAAACTAAAGTTAACATTCAAAAATATTTTAATGAATATTAATAATATATTTCAAATTTAAAAAAGCCACTAAAGATTGTAATCTCTTTAGTGGATGTGTATTGTTTACTATTAGATGCAAAAATTGATTTTCATTGACAGAAATAGCTACTACTTGATTGAAATAAAAGGTGGATCCTCACCTAATCTTTAGTTAATCAACAATTAGTTGATAAAAAAGATCTACCCTTGTTTATTTATAGATTGTCATTTATGAATGTTCATATTATAATTGATGCTCTGAAAGAGCTTTAAATTCTTATGCGCTATCATCAAATTCATAAATATTAAAATGTCTTAAGTATTGAAATGTGTTTTCTTTTAAATAAATATTTGATATCAAATGGACTCCAACAAGAGGTGGGTGCATTTTAAATAGATTCACCATTGACACTAGTATGAAAATAATCCTTCAATAAGGCTTTGTGATTCACATTCACTGCATTCTAAAGCATTAGTGACTCTACCAACCCTTTTATTTTTTGGCATAATGTAGATACTATATGCCTATATGCCAAAAATTCTACCAATGGCTTTGATTATTAAATTCAACACATAAGTGCTATATGCCAAAAATTTGAAGATTCAAAATCTTATAATCTAGGCATTCAAGGTACAAAAGAACCCACTTTCTTTACTTTTAATGTAAATATATTGCAATTTACAAGGTCAAAGTTTTTGAAATTACTTTTACACATTCTTATACTATTGTAGTGTAAAATCCTATAATATGGTTAGACACGCAAAAAAAAACCAATATATATATATATATATATATATATATATAATTTTGCAATAAAAAAGCTATTTTTTGTAATTTTTGATGAACAAAAGGCCTAGGACATTAGGAGTTCAGAATTTTTTTTCTAATAGAAAGTGCATGCTTACAATAGTTCTCATAAGTTTTCATACACTTCAAAAATTGTCATAACTAACTTAGAAATGAGATTTTTTTCAACAAATTTTAGATAAATTGAGGTACAAGTAATACACTTGCATAAAATAAGCTTCCAAAAAAATTTAAATAGCTTTTTATTTTCTTACAATTTAATCAAATTTACTATTGAAGAAATCTTTTAATACAAGTAAATTTTTCTCCAAAATTCTTTAGTAAGTAGAATCAAAATTCTTTTTGAAATTTTGTGAGAAGAATTTCGCAAATTTTAAAATTTTATTGAGTGAGATATAGTTGACTAATATATGACTCAAAATATTTATGTTTTATATTTTCACTAAAAAAATGTGATTAACTTCATCAAAAGTAAAAACTAATTGAAAGAAATTGAATTCAATTTAAATCAATTCAATTTCAAAAACTTATCATTTGATTAGATTTTTACTTCACATGTTATGCACCAATTTATTCTCAAAGATTACAAATCAATTAGTTTCTTCATTGCAGTTTAACTCACTAGTTATTAAATCATAAAGCCAATGTGGCTTCTAAAACATGAGATTTTGCATCCCTACTCCTTTAGGGGTTAATTCCATTATAGATTCAATATTTCAAGAAACAAAAACCCTCTTCAAGTGCCTCTCAACTAGAACCATTTCAAGCTTAACCTATAAGGTAGACAAGCCTAAATTCCCCCTATTTGGAATTTGAATATCTTGGGTCCAATTTTGAAAGGGGCACATAATTTTCAGAGGTACACACTTGTTTCACGAATCAAATCCACATGGAATTATAACTCTCTAATTAAAATTGTAATTTCAGTGAATTTTTGAAGAGGTCAACCTTGAAATTACAAAACTACCCATAGAATGGGGTCATAAACACCCTATAACCACCCTTCCATATATTGATTGGCATATAAGTTCCCACCAATCAAAGATTGATGTGTTACTCATTTTAGGATTAATTCATTGATTTTGTCATAATCTTGAAGAAATTCAAATATTTTCTTAAATATATTTAATTGTATGATTAGACAGGATTGCGGCCAAAAGTAGTTTTAGGAATTGGGCAACCCACCGAATTGACCTAGTTGACCTCATTACCATACACCTCCTATCATTAAAACCCACACAAACTATTAGTCCTGGCAATAATCCAAGAGACCTCGATAAGATAGAAACACCCAAAATCGTCCTTGTACCAAATCTTTGTCCCATAGAGTGCCCTTAAAGTGTCCCTAGAGTTCCATTAATGTGTCTTACACATGTTTAATTGTGATTTGCTGACACACTTGAAGGACACATATTGAACTTTAATTTGTTGACACCTAAATTTTGCATAGTTCAGATTTGCGTGCACCTGTGGGTTAGTTCCAGTGCTCTAAAGACCCACCACTTTGAAAAATCATAAAAACTATATATCACATAGAATTTCTTTTTAATATTCATGATTTTCTCTTGCTAATACTACAAAATATTAGTTTTAAGAAAATAAGCCTCCAACTATGCTGAATTCCTTAATTTTCCTTAGTTTGACGGTTTTGGGTGCCTTCACCTTAATCAGATTTAAAATCATGCCACAAGAAGCATGCAACTCAAAAGTGCAAAGAACTTTTTAATCAATCATTCAATCATGCAGCTCGATCTAAAACAAACAGCAAACAAAAAACCAACTCAGTATACACAGGTACATGAGTCAGTAGCAGGGCACAATATCTTCAGCATGCAAACTGTACTGCGGAGAACACAAAAAGCCATGCGGAGAACACAAAAAGCCATTGATGAGGAACCTATCTTAATCCAACACACTACCGTTAACCAGCCAGTTCATTCACGAAGTTGGACTAATCAGTACCACCAAATGCTGTTATCAATGTGCCGCATGACTTGCCCACTGAATGTCAACAATCACATGCATGTGATTGGGGTAGTCTAAGGTCACTCATAAAGATCTAGAATCTCCAAATGGGAAACTGCACAAGAATTTCACTTTCACCTCAGAGAAGAAAGCACGCAAGACCAACACCTCAAAATACTAACTTACTGGGGACAAAAGCCAATGCCAGCGAGCGGAACCACGTGATTTCACCGAATTCGCAGTTCATATTGCACAGAGACGTACATTTTAGGAGGATAGCCGACTCCACCACAAACCCACTCGGAATCGAAAAGCTACGGAAAAATGGACGGAATGGCTCAAATTCCTCCAAAACGGACCGTACCAGTGCGCACACCCTCCTTTTCCAAAACCGCTAATGCCCAACACGCCCAACCGGAAACAAACACCAAGCCACATTGCAACAAGCATGGACTCTACAGCACAACACGCTCCATTCAGGACAATGCTGAATCAAACAAACAAAAAGCCATCTTGCAAAAAAGAATAAGAAAACCAGACAAAGACAGAAGAGAAAAATTAAAACCAGAAAAAGCGAAAAAACAAAAGTCAATAAGGTGCAGTCCACATTGGAGCCCAATTGGAAAATGGCCCAACACATTACAATAAGCTTCGCTTTCGTTGGATGGATGTCGGACATCTAAAAAAGATTCACAACTCTCTGACAACGTTCCGGGTATTTCTCGATATGGATCGGCTATTTCCCTCAAATTCCCACAAACAAACAGTCTCTCCAGGACCGGACTCTACCGGTCCTAGTCTTCCTAAAAGACTTTACTCTGAATGGAAATTCTGTACAATTTCTCTAGAGGATATTCTCCGATGTTCTCCGATTGCAACAGGAGTTCTTCCCAATAGTGGAACCAACCGCCGGTTCTACACACGAAAAATGTCAATGGGACTATACATCATGCAAAACTCCTCGAATGGCACAACAGGTAGTTCGTGCGAGTGCTGGACCCGACTACACGGAACAAACCTCCACTCACACCATGCAAAAAGGCGGAAAAATCCAACGAAAGACATGCCAGTGTGAAAAAAAAAGAAGAGGGAGCTCATGCGACTCGCCACTTAAGAAGTTCAGGAAACAGTGTACACGATGCCAATCTAAAGCACCATTCCTCCGCCCCGTCGAACTTAAATGGAGAAAAACGGACAAGCAGCCCCTTGAATCTAAATCCAGCAAATACTCGATGCCAAATTATTATCCAAATTCATCATTATCCCCTAACTTCCGAAATACTCAACCTCAGCCGCTGCCGCCCGAATACGCCTTCCCCAAAAGCAAGATCTGCAACTGGTCGTACCCAGACAACACTCCCGCGCCGGCCACCGCACGCAAGATGTTCGCACCCGCACCCTTGAACAAAGACTTCGTGCCCTCCTTCGCAATGATCTGCTTGAACGCGTCCAGAGAACCGCTGTACTTCACCGCCTCACCGGAAGTCATCATCATCCTACGACGAACCGTGTCGATCGGGTACGAAGCCAAACCGGCTCCGATCGTGATACCCCAGCCCAACAAGAAACTAGCCAAAAAGTTGCCCTGAAAAACCAAACGAAACGAAACATCAACTCACCGTCCCATCGCTCTGAGGGTCAACACAAACAACACCAAGGATTCCTCAACATATGCGCATTCCGATCCTCCGCACCACAAAACACAAACACACACAATCATCCAACAAGCAATGCCGACGCTCACCTCGAGGTTGCCCACCAACACCACGGGCTTCAGAGAGTCGTAGATTCCGAAGTAAAGACCGCGGTACACGATGATGCCCGCGCAAGAGATCGCGAAACCGCGGTACAGACCGGCAACGCCGTCCGTCGCCAGAGTCTTCTTGTACACGTCCGCCAAACCGTTGAACTGACGGTCGCCGCCGCCCTTCTTCGAAGACTTCGCGTCGTTCGCCAAACGAGTACGAGCGTAGTCCAAAGAGTAAACGAACAGAAGCGACGAAGCTCCGGCCGCACCTCCGGAAGCCAAGTTGCCCGCGAACCACTTCCAGTAACCGTCCTTGTCCTTCTTGTAACCGAACAGAGACTTGAAGTAATCCTTGAACGCGAAGTTCAGAGCCTGCGTCGGGAAGTAACGGATCACGTTCGCCAAATTACCGCGCCACAAAGCCATCACGCCCTCGTCCTTGATCGTGCGACCGAAGCACTCGCCGATGCCCTTGTACGGGTGAGACAGACGACCCGACTTCAACATCTCGTCCTGGTTCTGGATCAGCAGCTTCACGCGCTCGATCGGAGCCGCAGCAGTCTTAGACACCGCCGCAGACACGCCGCCCATCAAAAAGTCAGTCATGAACGAAGCGAAAGTCTTCTCGCTCGCGGCAGGCACGAACACCTGCGACGACATGTTCCTTCCGCCCGTCAAGTCGATCGGGCACAACGCGCCGAAACCGCTCTGACGAGGCAACGCACCCAGCTTGGCCGCCGCGGCGAACGGAGTGCTGTACTCCGGAGCCGACTGCATGGGACGACGCCCAGGGGCCAGGCGGGAGCCCAAGTAAGAGTACCCCGCCATTTTAGTCACCACGCTCGGGCAACGAGGTGATTCCGCCATCCCGAAAAAATGCCCACTTCCTGCTCAACAGACACACCACTCCGTCAGGAGCGAACACAACAACCAACGGGAATCCACAAAGCACTCGCACATTGCCCTGAAACCGGACATTCAAGCCTCCGAGGCAGGAAACACAATTCCCAGCATCGATAGGAAGAGCCACATGTCGAATGCCTCCCGGAGATGGAAAAACACATCTCCAGTCCGAAACCTAAAATTGTAGATCAGCCTCAAATATCAAAACTTCGGCATCGAATCCCATTCATCAACGCACATTCGATGCCTACTGCGGCGATATCTACCATCCGGCTAGAACACAACCCAAAAGTATCCAACGGACCACTGCGAAAACAACCTACCCGACGCCAAGCGACGTCGCATTACTAGAATTCTAGCTACAGCCATTCCGCACCACGCTCGTCCACGACACAGACACCATCATCCAGAATTGCGGCACGATCGTATCGAGCCGTTAGACAAAGCATAGCCCCGGACATCACTAGATCGCGACCACACGCCCTAAAACACATCGCAAACGAAACAATCCTAACCCCCGACGTCCAGACGCATCCTTCTAGGTTTCCGTAATATTCCAACCACGAAGCTACGCAAACGGAATCAAAAAAAAGGAATAGGTTACCGAAAGCCGATCGAGTTCTTGTCGTCCCAAACAAACCCGAAAAAGTCAAGCCAAGTCCATCTCCTCTAGAGATCGCGCGACCACGAAACCCCAAGCGACGACCCAAAAGAATGTCGACGAATACTTCACTAAAAAACAAATGACAAGGATCCAACAATCAAGCATTCTAAGAACTCTCTAGGAACAGCAAACAGGGGGAAGCGCATGCGCAGGAACGTACCAGCAGACCCTGCGGAGAGGGTAGGAACGAGCGGCGGCGATGAAGAAACCAAGAGCACCGAAACGAAAGAGGCCGTGAGGAGCTTCAGGGTTTCGGCCTTAGTGTCAAAAGGTTAACCTGGGCGCCTTCGCGGGCCGGGTCGTCCCAGCGGAAGACCGGTTCCCGGGATCCGTTGGGAACCGCCTGTGTCCGGTAATCCGCCCAGGGAGCGGGCCATGCGACCGGTGACTGGGAGTGGTCCGTAGGGGTGGACGGCCTGGATTGGCTCTCAATGTCCTGGAGCGCTGTCGTTCCCCGGTCGCCCCGCGATTCCGCCAGTTGGAGTGTCTCCCTGCCAATCGTTGCCCTGATTGATGTTCCCCAAGTTCCCACACTTCCTACGGACTCATGTGCAGCTCAAGTTTTTTGGGGTTTTTTTGCCAACAAATATTGCATTTGGTATGTCAGTGTTTTCAAATTTTAGATATTTGGTTGGGGAATTAGAAAATAATTCTTTTCAAAATAGTTTTCATTTTCCTTGCATAAGATGGTTTCATAGATGTAAGTAAATTAAGCTGTGATTTAGTATAGTAATTGTAGGTAAAGCAAATTGAGGACTTTGTTTTGAGTTCATCTTGTAATGAAAATGGCATCTAAATTTAATTTGAATTCTATTAGCGTTTTCAAAGAATGAAAAATATCAGTAGGTTTTAAACGAGGGGGATATAGTTTGCCTAAAAGTTGTCAACTTTAAAATTCATATAACTAATTCTATGTTAAAGCAATTAGAATTGGTAGTATATGAACTTAGAAGCTTGAGCCCAAGAGTCTAGAAGCTTAGTTGATTTTACAAATTTGGCTGATAACCATGAATATATACCTATGAAGATATGACAAAGGCTTTAGACATGGTCCTATATCTAAAACACAAATTTTTTTACAAAATACCACCTTTTTTCAAAATCTCAAAGGAGAATCTTTATAATTCTATGTTTTTTTGTTGGTAAACTCTAATCTCAACAATCTTAAGCTCTAGGCTTGTAGACTTGCATTTTTAGACTCATATTTTGACATTGTTGGGTGATGATTTCATATACTTTCAAAAATAAAAGCAAAGATATATATTAAAAACCATTTTTTTATTGGAGTAGTTCCAAGAGTTTGGTTGAAGAGCCCTACCAATACAAATTCTTTCCAAAATTGCATTGAGTTCTTGTTCCCCTAAAATTCTTGAAACCAAATTGTATCTTTGAAATTTTAGTCAAGTTTTAGGATTTTACTTTTTTTACTTTTACAAGATATAAATTAAATTTTTAGATGCACATTTTTCTTGTAAATTCAATATGTAATCTACTCATCCATGTGGTTTAAAAGAATTTTCATTGAATTATTGAAAGATTAGCGAAGAATTGTTACTTGGCTATTTTGGGGGACACTTGAGGCCAAGCATCACATCTTTACCCATAAAAACTGTATTTTGTAACTTTTTTTTTGTTCTTCCAAGGATATTTTAGTTATAGGGCTTTAGAAATTAATTTCAAATTATTGATTGGTTTTAGAACAAGGGAGGTTAGGGCTCTGCATCAACTAAAGGCATGGTTGGAAGTTTGAAGGGCTACTTGACTTCAAAGGGAAGCCAATGGAATGGGAATAAAGCCTCATAAAATGTGTCTATTTGTTTTTTGATGTAAGATGAAAATAAGTAACTTTGTATGAAAGCGACCATTCTTTATTAGGCCATATTTCTTTATATATTAAATTGATTTAGCTACAAGCCGATGGGATTTTTGAAGAAAAATTTACATTTATATAGCTAGGTTTTATAACAAATTTGTTGAATTTTTATATTAATGGCTAGAAATTACTATTGAGCAATCAAACTAACAAAACTACTATACAACACTTGCTACATTTGGTAGGGCTCTTCAACCAAACTCTTGGAACTACTCCAATAAAAAAATGGTTTTTAATATATATCTTTGCTTTTATTTTTGAAAGTATATGAAATCATCACCCAACAATGTCAAAATATGAGTCTAAAAATGCAAGTCTACAAGCCTAGAGCTTAAGATTGTTGAGATTAGAGTTTACCAACAAAAAAACATAGAATTATAAAGATTCTCCTTTGAGATTTTGAAAAAAGGTGGTATTTTGTAAAAAAATTTGTGTTTTAGATATAGGACCATGTCTAAAGCCTTTGTCATATCTTCATAGGTATATATTCATGGTTATCAGCCAAATTTGTAAAATCAACTAAGCTTCTAGACTCTTGGGCTCAAGCTTCTAAGTTCATATACTACCAATTCTAATTGCTTTAACATAGAATTAGTTATATGAATTTTAAAGTTGACAACTTTTAGGCAAACTATATCCCCCTCGTTTAAAACCTACTGATATTTTTCATTCTTTGAAAACGCTAATAGAATTCAAATTAAATTTAGATGCCATTTTCATTACAAGATGAACTCAAAACAAAGTCCTCAATTTGCTTTACCTACAATTACTATACTAAATCACAGCTTAATTTACTTACATCTATGAAACCATCTTATGCAAGGAAAATGAAAACTATTTTGAAAAGAATTATTTTCTAATTCCCCAACCAAATATCTAAAATTTGAAAACACTGACATACCAAATGCAATATTTGTTGGCAAAAAAACCCCAAAAAACTTGAGCTGCACATGAGTCCGTAGGAAGTGTGGGAACTTGGGGAACATCAATCAGGGCAACGATTGGCAGGGAGACACTCCAACTGGCGGAATCGCGGGGCGACCGGGGAACGACAGCGCTCCAGGACATTGAGAGCCAATCCAGGCCGTCCACCCCTACGGACCACTCCCAGTCACCGGTCGCATGGCCCGCTCCCTGGGCGGATTACCGGACACAGGCGGTTCCCAACGGATCCCGGGAACCGGTCTTCCGCTGGGACGACCCGGCCCGCGAAGGCGCCCAGGTTAACCTTTTGACACTAAGGCCGAAACCCTGAAGCTCCTCACGGCCTCTTTCGTTTCGGTGCTCTTGGTTTCTTCATCGCCGCCGCTCGTTCCTACCCTCTCCGCAGGGTCTGCTGGTACGTTCCTGCGCATGCGCTTCCCCCTGTTTGCTGTTCCTAGAGAGTTCTTAGAATGCTTGATTGTTGGATCCTTGTCATTTGTTTTTTAGTGAAGTATTCGTCGACATTCTTTTGGGTCGTCGCTTGGGGTTTCGTGGTCGCGCGATCTCTAGAGGAGATGGACTTGGCTTGACTTTTTCGGGTTTGTTTGGGACGACAAGAACTCGATCGGCTTTCGGTAACCTATTCCTTTTTTTTGATTCCGTTTGCGTAGCTTCGTGGTTGGAATATTACGGAAACCTAGAAGGATGCGTCTGGACGTCGGGGGTTAGGATTGTTTCGTTTGCGATGTGTTTTAGGGCGTGTGGTCGCGATCTAGTGATGTCCGGGGCTATGCTTTGTCTAACGGCTCGATACGATCGTGCCGCAATTCTGGATGATGGTGTCTGTGTCGTGGACGAGCGTGGTGCGGAATGGCTGTAGCTAGAATTCTAGTAATGCGACGTCGCTTGGCGTCGGGTAGGTTGTTTTCGCAGTGGTCCGTTGGATACTTTTGGGTTGTGTTCTAGCCGGATGGTAGATATCGCCGCAGTAGGCATCGAATGTGCGTTGATGAATGGGATTCGATGCCGAAGTTTTGATATTTGAGGCTGATCTACAATTTTAGGTTTCGGACTGGAGATGTGTTTTTCCATCTCCGGGAGGCATTCGACATGTGGCTCTTCCTATCGATGCTGGGAATTGTGTTTCCTGCCTCGGAGGCTTGAATGTCCGGTTTCAGGGCAATGTGCGAGTGCTTTGTGGATTCCCGTTGGTTGTTGTGTTCGCTCCTGACGGAGTGGTGTGTCTGTTGAGCAGGAAGTGGGCATTTTTTCGGGATGGCGGAATCACCTCGTTGCCCGAGCGTGGTGACTAAAATGGCGGGGTACTCTTACTTGGGCTCCCGCCTGGCCCCTGGGCGTCGTCCCATGCAGTCGGCTCCGGAGTACAGCACTCCGTTCGCCGCGGCGGCCAAGCTGGGTGCGTTGCCTCGTCAGAGCGGTTTCGGCGCGTTGTGCCCGATCGACTTGACGGGCGGAAGGAACATGTCGTCGCAGGTGTTCGTGCCTGCCGCGAGCGAGAAGACTTTCGCTTCGTTCATGACTGACTTTTTGATGGGCGGCGTGTCTGCGGCGGTGTCTAAGACTGCTGCGGCTCCGATCGAGCGCGTGAAGCTGCTGATCCAGAACCAGGACGAGATGTTGAAGTCGGGTCGTCTGTCTCACCCGTACAAGGGCATCGGCGAGTGCTTCGGTCGCACGATCAAGGACGAGGGCGTGATGGCTTTGTGGCGCGGTAATTTGGCGAACGTGATCCGTTACTTCCCGACGCAGGCTCTGAACTTCGCGTTCAAGGATTACTTCAAGTCTCTGTTCGGTTACAAGAAGGACAAGGACGGTTACTGGAAGTGGTTCGCGGGCAACTTGGCTTCCGGAGGTGCGGCCGGAGCTTCGTCGCTTCTGTTCGTTTACTCTTTGGACTACGCTCGTACTCGTTTGGCGAACGACGCGAAGTCTTCGAAGAAGGGCGGCGGCGACCGTCAGTTCAACGGTTTGGCGGACGTGTACAAGAAGACTCTGGCGACGGACGGCGTTGCCGGTCTGTACCGCGGTTTCGCGATCTCTTGCGCGGGCATCATCGTGTACCGCGGTCTTTACTTCGGAATCTACGACTCTCTGAAGCCCGTGGTGTTGGTGGGCAACCTCGAGGTGAGCGTCGGCATTGCTTGTTGGATGATTGTGTGTGTTTGTGTTTTGTGGTGCGGAGGATCGGAATGCGCATATGTTGAGGAATCCTTGGTGTTGTTTGTGTTGACCCTCAGAGCGATGGGACGGTGAGTTGATGTTTCGTTTCGTTTGGTTTTTCAGGGCAACTTTTTGGCTAGTTTCTTGTTGGGCTGGGGTATCACGATCGGAGCCGGTTTGGCTTCGTACCCGATCGACACGGTTCGTCGTAGGATGATGATGACTTCCGGTGAGGCGGTGAAGTACAGCGGTTCTCTGGACGCGTTCAAGCAGATCATTGCGAAGGAGGGCACGAAGTCTTTGTTCAAGGGTGCGGGTGCGAACATCTTGCGTGCGGTGGCCGGCGCGGGAGTGTTGTCTGGGTACGACCAGTTGCAGATCTTGCTTTTGGGGAAGGCGTATTCGGGCGGCAGCGGCTGAGGTTGAGTATTTCGGAAGTTAGGGGATAATGATGAATTTGGATAATAATTTGGCATCGAGTATTTGCTGGATTTAGATTCAAGGGGCTGCTTGTCCGTTTTTCTCCATTTAAGTTCGACGGGGCGGAGGAATGGTGCTTTAGATTGGCATCGTGTACACTGTTTCCTGAACTTCTTAAGTGGCGAGTCGCATGAGCTCCCTCTTCTTTTTTTTTCACACTGGCATGTCTTTCGTTGGATTTTTCCGCCTTTTTGCATGGTGTGAGTGGAGGTTTGTTCCGTGTAGTCGGGTCCAGCACTCGCACGAACTACCTGTTGTGCCATTCGAGGAGTTTTGCATGATGTATAGTCCCATTGACATTTTTCGTGTGTAGAACCGGCGGTTGGTTCCACTATTGGGAAGAACTCCTGTTGCAATCGGAGAACATCGGAGAATATCCTCTAGAGAAATTGTACAGAATTTCCATTCAGAGTAAAGTCTTTTAGGAAGACTAGGACCGGTAGAGTCCGGTCCTGGAGAGACTGTTTGTTTGTGGGAATTTGAGGGAAATAGCCGATCCATATCGAGAAATACCCGGAACGTTGTCAGAGAGTTGTGAATCTTTTTTAGATGTCCGACATCCATCCAACGAAAGCGAAGCTTATTGTAATGTGTTGGGCCATTTTCCAATTGGGCTCCAATGTGGACTGCACCTTATTGACTTTTGTTTTTTCGCTTTTTCTGGTTTTAATTTTTCTCTTCTGTCTTTGTCTGGTTTTCTTATTCTTTTTTGCAAGATGGCTTTTTGTTTGTTTGATTCAGCATTGTCCTGAATGGAGCGTGTTGTGCTGTAGAGTCCATGCTTGTTGCAATGTGGCTTGGTGTTTGTTTCCGGTTGGGCGTGTTGGGCATTAGCGGTTTTGGAAAAGGAGGGTGTGCGCACTGGTACGGTCCGTTTTGGAGGAATTTGAGCCATTCCGTCCATTTTTCCGTAGCTTTTCGATTCCGAGTGGGTTTGTGGTGGAGTCGGCTATCCTCCTAAAATGTACGTCTCTGTGCAATATGAACTGCGAATTCGGTGAAATCACGTGGTTCCGCTCGCTGGCATTGGCTTTTGTCCCCAGTAAGTTAGTATTTTGAGGTGTTGGTCTTGCGTGCTTTCTTCTAAAATGCATGTGATTGTTGACATTCAGTGGGCAAGTCATGCGGCACATTGATAACAGCATTTGGTGGTACTGATTAGTCCAACTTCGTGTATGAACTGGCTGGTTAACGGTAGTGTGTTGGATTAAGATAGGTTCGTGATCAATAGCTTTTTGTGTTCTCCGCAGTACAGTTTGCATGATGAAGATATTGAGCCCTGCTACTGACTCATGTACAAGTACAACTTGTCTCAGTGCAGTTAGTGTTGACATTAGTCAGGTTGACCACTACACCTCTCTCAGTGCAGAGTCCGGCAACAGGTTCTATATGGTATGTGTTGGTTTGGAATTTGTTGGTGATCGTTTTAGATGAAGTTGTATGATTGAATATTTTGATTACAAAAAAGTGATCTTCATTGTGGCAAGAATTTATTCACATCCATGGAAATGGATGAAACGTATAATCCATAGATTAAATTTTCTTTATTCATCAAAACAATGTACATTCATCTAAAAAAGAGCGATATTCTTCCAAGATTTGGTAGTGTTTTGTAATTTCATCCATTGTCAAAGCAAGAATATCTCACCAAAATATTCCCTACAAAATTTATTACCTTAGCAAAAAATTGCTCAAATAAGAAACCTTGACCATGAGTAGGACATTAACTCTAAAAGAGTAGATATGGGAAATTTCATTAAAATGGCGATATTCCATGTGCCATTTTCACAGTGTGTTGTTCCCACAGTTCAAACTAGGTGGTCTAAAATCTATTAGTGTCCTAGATTTATGAACTCTATACCACTATTAGATGTATTAAATCTAAGAAAGATGTAGATTTCAGACCAATCGGTTTAAAAATCTACATATTTCCTAGATGTTAGATATCTAATAATGATATAGATTTCAAAAATTTAAGACACTAGTAGAGTTCAGACGGCCCAGTCTGAATTGTGAGAATGTCAAAGTCACAGAATAATCGCCATTTTAATGAAATTCCCCATAGATCCATTGTGAAATAGTCAAACATCATGTGTAAGCTAAATTTTCCTTTTCAATTGTGTTTATATAACAATCTTAAATTTTTATTATATGAAACTATGAATTGTTAATCATTATGAGAATTTTTACATTGTTTCATGAAAAATTATTATAGTCATAATTTTGTGACTAAAAGTGAAAAATCAATTCATAAATATAGCAAAAACAATCCAATTAATTTGAAATTATTTCAAGAAGTATAGGTAGCAATGGAAATTAGTATCATAATTTTTGAACTAGTTGATAAGTTTTTTTATTACATCCAAATACCCTTGACAATGACCTTCAAGTCAAATTTCAAATCATCAAACTAAATTTATCCAATTATATAATTGATATATAAAATCTTAATACTTTTTCATGTGTAAAAAAGCATATATTCTATTGATGTTGATTTTTCCATAAAATTTGATGGAAATTATTCTATTATGAATTAGAATATATATTTGAATAATATGGAAATTTTTCTATAAGTAAAATTCAGAATGAAAAATATAATTTTATGGTTTAAATTTTAAAAATTATATATTTTTTTAAAAATTGAATGAAAAGCACACAATATGATATAATATGGATTTTGATACTTCAAGCTTGCAATTGCAATAATTCTTTCAATTTTTCAATCTTTTCAAAAGAATAAAATGCAATAGAACTAAAACTTGTCAATCTTCATTTTCTTAGTTTAACCTTGGAGTGCTCTGACATCCATTTTCTGGAAGATGAATTGATTCAAATTCTTGTTGAATGTCTTGTTCTTGCATGGATGAAAGTCATCCTAATTTTGGGTGATACTTGATCAAGTTCTTGTCTTATCTAATGGTTGGATTTGGTGTTACTAGAATACATATTTTTCTAAAATTACAAATGTGGAAGTGTGTCAAATGGTCAAATTGCGTTGACTCTAGTTCAAAACTAGTTTTACAAAAATGAGGTCATAGATGTAAAGAACCCAAAAATTTCAAAAAATCATCATGTGAAGAGAACCTCATTTCAAATCCATTCCAGCAATTTTTACTCAAAAAATGATAATATTTTGCTTGTAATTGAATTTAGAAGGAATTTTCAAATTTCCTTTCCAAATTTATAGAAAATTATTGGTGATAGCATTGGTGCATCTAATCCTATTGATGGAATGTAAAATTCAAAATCTCCAACTTTTCTTTGTATATCACTTCCAAAATATTCTTCCAAATTGTACTTATAAAGTTTCATCCCAAATTATCAATTTTAGAAAAGACTCCAAATGTTTAGGGATTAAACACATACCAATAACGGATATTAGAAAGTTACAATCAGGGTTGACGAAAGCACATCCACTTTCTCGATGCACAAACATCAAAGGATTAAGGCATCATTGAAAGTGTAAGCAGTCCCGATTTATTAGGTTTTAATCAAATTATAGATTTGATATTTCAAGAAACAAAAGTCCAATTAAATTGCCTCTCAATTTGAACCATTTCAATGGCTTAACCTTGTATTTTCCCTCTTATCATTGAAACCCATACAAAGTGTTAGTCTCGGTAGTAAAAAAATGACCTCGTTAATCGAATTCAATCGTCCATAAATCATGCCACAAGAAGCACGTTTCATTCACTCATGCAACTTTAAGAAATGAAAAAAAAACATGCTTATGGTTGAAGCTATGGACGACATCAAATTGGGTTTTCTTTAAATGATGGATTTAACATCTTGCAAATATAAGCTTTGATATAGGATTTAGCTGACTTCAAAATTAGTGACATATACCTTCATTATAGGTCTAATTTCAAACCACAAACTAGGACAAGTATGATTAGAGGTTAATGTGCCAAAGTTAATATCAATATACTACCAATTGAACAAAATTGACGCTCCTTCCATTCATCGTTTTTTCCACATTGAATGTGCTACATATCAATCCATTGCTAACACTTATCTAATTGATTAGAGTTGTTATCCAATTAGTACTTATATCCACAACTAGCTAGCACTAAAACCATAACTTGTTGAATTTTGAATGCTAATGTGGCACCATGCCATAGGCAAACCATCACCATTGCCATTACAAGTTACAAATCATAACTTCCTTTCCTTTCAACTTGCTTCCTACACTCTGGATCAGGAAGATCAAAAATTGTGATTGGAAAATGTACATCAATTTATGTACAATAACCTATTTGCCACTAATAAGTGCAACTCACCAATTAACTAATATGGGGAATTTCATTAAAATGGCAATATTCCATGTGCCATTTTCACAGTGTGCCGTTCCTACAGTTCAGATCGAGCGGTTTGAAATCTATTAGTGTCCTAGATTTGTGAATTCTATACCACTATTAGATGTATTAAATCTAGGAAAGATGTAGATTTCAGATCAATCGGTTTTAAAAAATCTACATATTTCCTAGATTTTAGATATCTAATAATGATATAGATTTCAAAAATCTAAGACGCTAGTAGAGTTCAGACTGCCCAGTCTGAACTGTGAGAATGCCAAAGTCACAGAATAATCGCCATTTTAATGAAATTCCCCATTAATACATATATGCCCTCTAACATTTGTATGGATTACATATAGAATGATCATACTCATAGTAAGGTAGCAACACCTATAATCGTCAGTGTACCCATAATTGTTACATCTAAAATCTTAGAAAAACTTGGAAAGTGAATAGATGTGATTATAAAGGTGTACTACATTTGAATATCAGACCCTAGTATTGGTATTAGGTGCATGTATAGTGGGCTTTTTAATCCCTAAAGTTCCTTCACTATGTTTTCACTGAAAACACTCCAAAATTGCTATTTCTAGTACAAGTATCAAATTTTTGAATTTTTTTTTGACACATGTAACCATAGGATCTTGTATTATGCTAACTTGAGAACATGTGGTAAAAATTTCAGAAATTTCCACCATGTAAATTGCAAGATATAAGCATTCAAATTCATTGAAATCATCTTTTTAGCCCTACAAAAAATAGGGCAACTACACTTCACAAGTTCACTTTCCTATAAAAAAAAAATGTCCAAAATGGTGGTTACTTTGAATTATTTTTCCTAGACATGGTCATATGCTTGAAAAATTTTAGATCATTTGGAATTGTACAACATATAGGAAAAAACAGTAAGTAGACAATAGTAGAAAATGATTTAAAAAATTGAATTGTTAAGGATTTAATTATGGAATTGAAATATTCCAATCCCAATGATTGAAATATTTTTATAAACAATCTACATCCTACTATTTTATTTTTTTCAAAAAATATTGAAAATTGAGTAAGATAAAGGACTTCAAAGTTTATTTTAGAGTAGGGAATCCATAATTGCCCGCAAATAAAAACTACTCATAACTTTCATCTCATTGATCAAAATGGAATGATTCAAAGTTTTCCATCTATATATAACTCTAAAAAACCAATATCATATTTTTGTTTTTAAAAAAAGTGATTTTCTCTGATTTGCCCATATTGCCCAGCCACTGAAAAAAATAACCTATTTGGCCATAACTTTTTGACTTGTATTTCCAAATTTCAGGAAATTTGGTGCATTTGAAAGATATTCCTCGCCCCCACCTTCTATTAAAATTTCAGCCTAAAATAAACAAATCTCTAATCACATTTACCTGCCCAAATTTTCTATACATCTCAAAAATGCATGCTGGTCCTTTAGGGGTTAAAAATTCACAACTTATTTTCACATTGTTTGAATAATACACTTGAAAGTGCACAGGAATTATTTCTCTTTCTATTTCTATTAGGGCCCAATAATTTGTTGGATGTGTATTGGTACACATCAAGTCCAAAACCTTTAAACTAACGGTTATGGGTGCTGCTACCTTAGTCATGAATTGAAGTTGACGGGGGTAACGCCCCTGCCGGTCTCCTGTACGTGTGAAGAATCTCGTGCCAGCTCTTTGGGTGCGCAGCACCTGCCTCCAACACGCAAATATTAACCAGTAAGTTAGTGACAACTTCAAAAACCTTTCGTCATAACTCACGATCAATCTCAGCAATCAAAGATGAGCCTAAATTGCAAAAACCTTTACCGTGCTTGTAAAAGAAAACTAGATTGTTTTATTTTTTAATAGCATGTAACACCCTTAAGAAAAGAATTGAAGTGCAGTTTATTTCCTTACGTTAGCCACCAATGTAAGCTTACCATGCTGGTTGAAGCATACTAACTCTCTATTGTGAATGTCAGACTTTCAAATCTTCTGATTTTGGCTTAGATGGAGAAGAGTCAGTTCTCACGAGTACTGCTCAAGAAAGTTCTCACGAGTATTGCTCAAGAATATTATGTAAACCAGATTTATACTACTTGGAAATGTACACATATTAATAAAAGCTTGTTGCATCGACCCGCGAGCAGTGCACACCTGCCTCCCGAGCAAAAGCCGAGGGTATATAGATCGTTGAAGAGCGAGCTCATACTAGATTCGAGCTAGTCTAGAACGTAAGCAGACTCAAGTTGTTCATAATTCAGTGTAGATAAGACAACTTGATTTGCCAACAAGGGATTTGTGCTTTAAGGTTCTTGACAGCAGGCTAGGAGGCTTTAGCTAGTAGTGTCGATCATTTCCTGTACCCCGGCTCATATCCTTCACAGAATAGAAGCATCGATATGAGGACACTGTAAAGATGAACCAAGTCATATAGTAGAGTTAGTGTAACGACAGACAACCCTTCAAAATTGCCTAAAATAATGGTATGTAAAGATACAATCTGCATGATATATCTTAGTCGTCTTTGAGCTACGAAGATACTCCAGCATCTCAGTAATTAACGGCCTGACGGGCAATGGCAGCTTTAAGATCGAGGAAGCGGCTTGGGGGGATTCATTGTAACTCTACAGTAGCAGTTGAATACCGAAGGATCAGAGAATATGAGTCGTATACTTGTACCATTTAGAAGGATCCTGCAATGCATTGGTTGAGATAAGTTCCCTCTATGTCTGCAGTAGTGTATATGTCTAGGGATATGCATGGAATTGAAACCCTCACTAGCTGTTTATCAGATGTGGGTACCACAACCAGTCAATATATATGCACAGATTCGAGTTAACAATGACGTCAGGAATCACCTGCAGCTGCAGTTCGAGAAACACTCGTAAAGCTCGTTCTGAAGCAGATGTATGACTGAACGAAGGTTTCCCGCAGTGATCTCTCTTCCCCTTCAACTAAAAATCAATAGAAGATTCATCAAAAATTGTAGAGATGAAGTCTATCAGCCCCCATTGATATCACAAGAGTAAGATAATACCGACAGAGGCTTGCAATGTGCTAAATTATTCAACACTACTTCTATAAGCAACTTGAGAATTGAACACCCGGTTACTTACAGCTGGCAATCCTGGCATGCCATTATATTTTTGTACCGACGGAACAAGGAAAAAAAATTGAACACAAAAGTACTTCGGAAACTTGCCTTTTGTTCACCCTGAAACGGACCGTACATCGAGATCTTAGCAGTTATTGAAACAATCGGAATATACCTTTAGAATAAGTAATATATGAATTCATCATTGATATACGAATGCTCTCCAGTTGTATAAGAAGTTGTTTCCGCGGCTACTCACCCCAACATCTGACAGGTTTTTCCATCCGCATGCTCGCTCCCAAGAGCCCCCCAAGCAAGCTTCCTTCAAACTTCATACAAGGGACTACACCTAGCAGCTAATTAAATGAAGTGGCAAACAGGAAGCTAGGGCAGCTTGCAATTCCTTCATTCACGGCAGTGTAGGATCCGGTGAAGCTTCATTACCTTGGGATTCCGGCAACTTGGACGGGAGCATGCGTGATGGAAAATCAGTCAACTGCAAGAGACTAGTGTCCACCAAAACAGCTTTAATACTACTGAAACACATTGAATGATCCGCTGCTTGTCCTCCAGCCAATTCAACCTG
Source organism: Climacium dendroides (assembly GCA_950106755.1). Classification (NCBI taxonomy): domain Eukaryota; kingdom Viridiplantae; phylum Streptophyta; class Bryopsida; order Hypnales; family Climaciaceae; genus Climacium; species Climacium dendroides. The sequence continues at coordinate 24,644,769 of OX467088.1, forward strand.
ATTCACATACTTCAACATTAATTCCAGACTTCCAATGTTGAACTCCAGAGGATGCAAGACCAATTCTAGCTAGATCGATGTTAGAGAATATACAGTTTCAACGACTGGTTTCTACTCAGAGCGAGTTCGCTACCACTCTCATCACAAGAGCTGCATCAAAACTCAACTAAAAAAGAAACGCCTGCAATTTTACTGTCTAATTATTCTGTCTGCACGCAACTGGGGGAGAGGTTTTCACAAAGCCCAAAGCCTTGCTTACCACACCTAAATATATATATATATTGCTGCCGACACAGTACCGAAACTTCTACCCAAACTTCTAGTACCGGTCAAACCGTCTGTACTACCTCCATTCATACTCTTTCAAAATGCATGATTACTCTCTTGCTGCAACGAAGACGTACTACTGCAAGCTCCGGATAGTGTCAAACATGGGTGAGAGAGAGAGAAACGGAAACATACGAGCTGTTAGTGCGGATTGAGTGTGCACAAAGCAAGGTGAGATCGAAGCTCCCACTAACAAAATCAAGTTAGTAATTAAGAAGCTTCCCTACTCCCTTCAATCCAGGGCTGATAATTGGTGCAGCCTAGCTAACATTCGAAATTCTTCTGGCATGCCATCATCACATTCCACTCACTCAAGCTGACAATCAAAACGACTTCGATCTACAAATCCAAAGCGGTGGAAGTCAAGACGAACACTTCAGTAGAGCATTGGCTGGAATGGGCCCGAACTCGAACACATAGATGCAGCGTAATGGCTGTCTATGTAAGCTTCATTCCTCTTCTCGCGGCGAGCCATTGAACGAAACCAGTGCCACTTTCTGTCCAGGAAAGAAAGTCCTGTAACATGGGCTGGTTGCTCTAGATTCGGAGTGGTCACCACCCCTGGTCGGCACTGTGGCACTTTTTCCACCAAGTCAGCTTCTTTATAGGTCTCCTCCACTTCAAAAGTGACACGTGTCCAAATGACATTTATTTTGTGCAGCTGGTCAAATTGGGGGTGTTGTAATATGGTTAGAGCTAGTTTGGGAAATCGTGGAGTGGGCTAAATTGGACGAATGTGGGCTGCTGTTGGACGGCATCGGCAGTCTTGGGAGTCCCAAAGGAATATGCTTGAGGATATCCAGTTGGGAGGTCGACTAAAAAATTTTGAAGTCAGAGAATTTTTTTATCATGTGGAGGGATATCTGCCGGAATAAAAGGATCTTTGGGTGAGGGGGTTTGGGTTTAGGAGAAATGGGTGGGAGCTGCTGGAGGGGTTGTTGTAGGAGACTTGGACTAAAAGTCGTTTGCATGCTGATTCCAATTTTCTGAGGTGGCTAAGTACCCCAAAACCTCCACTTTTTGCTACTGTGCCTAGTATTTATTAGTAGTAGGATGCCCTGTGCCCTTGCCACAGCCAAAATGTAAGTAAAAGTAATTTTCTAATTTTTAGATCCAAAAAATACTTTAACATTCAATAATTTTCACACCGTATGTTTGAACACCATGAAACCAAGCCAATGCACTCCTCCTTGCTAAGGGCTTTCCTACGGTACCAAGCACACGATTAGGGGATGCACGGTTTGGGAGATCTCAACGTAACAAATAAAACGAACAATACAAAATAAACAACCAAATTTAAGGTATGGATATTGGTCAAATTTTCATAATTTCTTGTTGCCAATGGAAAGGAGGTTCCAACACACCAAAGAACGCAACATTTGGATACCATATGCAAAAGTTACGAAGGGTAGAAGTTTTTTTTGGTAGATGTTCTAAAATTGTTTCTTCATCATACATATGTATTGATTTTGGAGATATACACTTAGTGATGATGGTGATTTTAGGTAGAGAGCAATTTAGGATGTACCCACCTTACCTCTAAGTTTTTGAAGTCTCAATTTTGAGGTTCATCAACCTCTGGGTTTTTTTTGTAGAAAGTGATTTTCCTATGTTTACAAGTGGTATTAATCTAGGCTACTAGCCCAAGAAAAACCATTTTCTAGTTGCTACTCCTTTTCGATGGGTTGTTTAGACCAAATAAAAAGTTTTTTTTGAAAATTTTAAATTTAAAAAAAAATCTCATGTACTTAGTCCAACAAGTTGTCTTTCCATGAGTGGAAAAAAAATCTTGATTTGGACAAAAATTCCATCAAGGATGATTTTTCAAACTCAAACACTTCAAGAATTTCCCACTATGGTTTGTTTTGGGAGAGAGGCTTAACCAATGAAAGGCTATCCCAAGAAGAAATATTCCACTGGAAGTACAAGTGGACAAGATTGATTGGAGTAAATAGTTGTTGGGCTTGCATAGGAGGAATTGTTGTTTTCCTAGTATTTTTCCTTTGATTGGCCTTGTAAGTAATCTTCCATTGTTCCAAATGGACACTTGTTAAAAACTTGCATGCCAATGTTCTCAACTATTTGTTATTGCATTTGGTCAAAAAAATAGAAACTTTCTATTTGTGAAAAAGAATGTTGTTTCAAAAACCAAACTTTGATTGCAAATATGTCAAAATTTGTATTGTTAGATTCTTCAAAAATTGTTGGACTTACTATTTTGATAGTAATGAACAAGATCCTATGACTCCACTTACATTTATTGTTTATACAATTTGCAAATGGTAGATAATTAAAAAAACTATAAATTTTTCCTTCGGATTCTATAAATGTATGAGAAATGTGTAGGCGACTTCTTTCGAGGGCAAAATGATCCTAGTTTGCACAACCCTAAACAACTTGGCGAAACCTCTTGAGAAAAAATCTAGGGAAATTGACAAATTTCGCCATAAGACATTCTTAGCAACCACATTCATCGCCACTTCTGTGTTACTTTGGTTCTCCTCAAAGAGTATCTTGATTAGCAGTGAGTGGAGGACAATTGGTTGCTAAATCTCCAAAAAAATTCGTGATTTTAGCAATTCAATTGCTGATTCCAGAAACCTATCTTCCCAAGTAACGTTTAGGGATCAACAATTGGAGAGAACAAATTCACGAGCTCCTACCATGCAGCGAGACGGGATCAGCGAGACCTCAGATACCCTGCGGAAGACAGATTGATAAGCAGTGAGAGAGGAAAGAAAAAGAAGAAAAGAAAGATAGTGACTTCAATCATCAATCACAGGTTTCCTGCTATTGATATTGCATTTGCATTAAAGAAGGGAAATGATTCTGCTCCTGGAGACTGTCCAGCAATGTCATCTGGATGGACAGTGCCACATGCCAGCAACAGCCTGCCAAGAGCAAAACTTCCATCAAAACTCATCGCTCGTCAGATAGAGGAACCCAGCAGAGGGTAATGGGAAAAAGCATCATGAAACTGAGAGCCTCGACGTAATGTTGTGTCTAAAAACTACTCCTAAAGAACATGAATCTCCTGGTTGAGTGAATGGTAAAGCCACTCCTCGCGCTTAACAAAATCGACATCCAAAAATTTGGCCACAAAAGCCCATAATCTGTACACATCCTCAAAAGTGGACACAAAGCCCAGAGCTGCAGTCACGACAGGGATCTCCGTGGGGCGGTCGTGTTTGCTGGCGTTTGACGCTCGTGGAGGGTCAGCTTTGACATCGTTGTGGCCTCCATCGGCGTCTTTGTTGAACCGAAAGCCCTGTATCCAACAAAAACATTGTTAGGTTGCTTAGTAACATCGGCACGATATCTGGGAGAACATTCAAAACAGCCAAGTTACTAAAAAACCCAAGGGTAGAGCTGACCAAAGCTACACAGAAATAATCTCAGTAAAATTAAGCTGTTTCAGGAACTTTCAGACATCCAAAGAGGATCTTTCCAATGATTCATGGAGAGGTCTCCACAGGGTGTCACATAGGAAGACCTCTCCATGAATCATGAGGAGATTCTCTTTGCGATATCGAAAAGTTCATGAAACTTAAATTTTATTGAAAACCCTGGTTCAGTTATTTTGGACAAACTACATTCAAACGTCACAAGCAATATCATAGTGAAACACAAGGTGCTTGAAATGCGACAACCACCCAAAAGTCGCATTTAAAATACAAGGTGACGCCCAAGTGCGTGAAATTTAACCGTCACTCTAACGATGAGACCCGAACACTTGCTTGACAATCCACGTATTCTACGATCCAACAACCGCGATATGCCACGCCCAGGAAAGTCATAAGTGGTCTTACTGTGGTATTCGGAAATAGGCATTATTGATATTGTGCAGACCTTTGTACAGGAGGGATGAAATGACTTACGGCACGGTCAGTAGAGGTGTCGGGGTATACAATGTTGCAAAGGGTGCCCAGACCCAAAGAAATGTTACTCCGATCAGCCAAACGCTGAACAAGCTCTGATCTGACAGGTACTCCATTCCAGTCAAACAAATTGAATGCCAAAGCGTGACCTCTGTCGAAGTGCACTTCGGGACCATAAATGTGCACCAGATTCGTTCCCTGTGTGTCAAGTTGTGCTGGGTGTCGTAGCTTCAGAAGGGCGTGGATTAACCAATTGATTAAGAACCTGTTTCAATATCCAAAAATCACAAAATGATAATGCGCTGAGTTAGAAAAATCGCTGCTTGAAGACTTCCATGGAGCATGCGTGAGGGTGCACAAGGAATCACTGAAAGTCAAGCGATATTCATCAAGGTTCGGTCTCACACTTTGGATATATACCATTGGTATCAAATTGATCTAAAGTGTGAGTCTGTCCCTTAAACTTGACAAATATACAATTTACAAAATTAAAAGACATCAGACAATAGGCTCTAAACCTCAAGCATGAAAAAAAAATGTATGTAGGGGAGGTGAAAGCATCTACAAAGAGAGCATGGATAAATCTAAAGGTACAATTGTGCAATCAACTTCAGAGTGAACTCTGAGATCTCCTTACCTCAGTCTCAAATTGGTTTTGTTGAGGCCCTGTGAATCAGCATGATCTAAACCATGGCAGACTACAGGGCCTTCATCGTCGAGATACATGGGGGATCCCTCCCCCTCCGACATTACATATTGAGCTTCCCACTCGTCAGTACCCTGCAAGAACTTCCAGCAGATATTGTAATCAGGAAAGTCCTCAATAATCACATGAAAATGATAATGAGCAAACATCCTCAGCAAATCGATGCTCAAAAAATTGAAGTGGATTCCAACTTAAACCTGAACGTCAGCTCTAATGCCTGGTACTTAGGAAAGAGGAAAGTTACTATGACTGTAAGCTGCATCAGAAAAACCTACCTCCCCTGGGCTCCATGATTGTAAACGCCGCCCATTTGCACCACTAGAACCCAAAAAATGCCCTCCATTGGCATCTTCAATCTCACCAGATAGTATTTGCTCTTCCTCAAAAAAGCTATCTACATCCCTTCCCTCTCGTAAAGCAAAATCGCGATCATCCCTGAACATTATGTTCGACTCGAGCATGTCAGCTTCTGACCTTGCTCCAACTTCGTTCGACACTTTCCCTTTATTCTCATGCAAAACCACCTCCTGATTCTTATCTACTTGTGAGTCGCGGACTATTCTGTCCTCCATCCCATCAGTAGACTCAGAAGGGCTGTGAAAAAGTGGGCTGCCAATTGCATGCGACCCATTGCCACCTGCATGGTCAATCATAACCATTAGTGTTTAGTAAGCTGTCACATCAGCAGTGAGGGTCATATAATGCGTGGGCCAAAAAATTGGTACATGCTCTTCTGTAACGATTCTGGATGTATATAATTTTCCTCCGTCTGAATTATATTTTTACAAATATGATCAATCAAATTGGTCATTTCGAAAGCATGATATCTCCATAGATGTGCTAATATCGCTTCGATCCAACAACACGAACATTTGCCCTTGCCAAATTAAGTGCTTTAATAAGATGACCACTGCATGAACGCAAGGCACTCATTTAAAGGATACGAAATGGATCACATGACACAAGTCACAACAAAAGAGCACAAACTTCGTGAAAGTGAAAACGAGCTTGTACCAGTGCTGCTGTTGCCCAGAGCTTCTGGTGATTCTCCTCTAGAAGACAAAGCTGGATGTGGTGGAGAGACATCGTCACATTCATCGGTTTCCTCTTCCTGTATCCTACTCAGGAAGCGGTTCTTGTCTCCTAAAGAAGACACAACTTCATCGTGCGTTCCCAAAATCCTTTCATCGTCTTCTTCCAAGATTTCTGTACCTAAATCTTCTACATTAAATGAAAAATCCTCCTCGTCGCGTGGGGATCGCGCGTCACTTTCATTAGCAAGTGTTGTAAACTGTACCCCCGGCTTCTGCCCTCTTCGGGTCAATGGAAAGATGGGTTCAGAGGGTTCTTCCTCGATCTCACCACTTCCGGATTCTGTGTTTCCCTTCCCAGAATTATTATTTCTCTCCATACAACCCCAAAACAAGAATGCAAGACCAGAAAATTGGACAAAATGTCTAAACAGACGACTGCTATGATGGTTAAGCTTTAGACTTAGTTAGACCCTGCTCTAGCAAAACCAAAGTAGCAATTTTCAGCTAAATGGAATGAGATACTAAATGCCTACTCTGTCCAAGTTGTGCCAGTTAGCAAAGTCGTGCTAACGTGCAATGAAACTACATTCATTTCCACCAGTTAACTTAACTCCTCGAGTTTGGACAAGTAAACTAACTGTACCTATACGAATGGTTTGAAGTGCGAAATACACCCGCACCAACCAACCAAGTAGCAGCAGCGGTAGTTAACTTGAAAGCCTACTACCCATTAGCTACGTTCCAAATGCAGCAGGGTCAACAGGTTGGTTAACTTCCAACTAGTTAATACTCCCTCCGTCCGGAAATGATTGTCCACAATTTGCTGAGATTTTTTTATGCCAATTTCATCGATCATATTGTGAAAAACATAATTAAGAAAGATTCCAAATTTTATATCATTAGAATCAATGAACATTGCATGTGTCCATTGCAACTTAAATAAAATTAGCCACAAGGAATTCTCCATATGACCTACTCAAAACAACCTTAAAAAACATTACATTCAAAGTGGACAATCATTTCGGGACGGGGGGAGTAGGTCATAACACTCAAGTTAGCTAATTGGAGCTACTTGGTTGGTGTGGACAGGGCCGTTGTAAAGAAAGTCAAGGAAAGTACCTACGAAAGACAGTCAGAAATAATGTACCTCTTCCTGAGAAGTCTCCGTGATCTTCAGCAACAAAATCCTCATCATTTCTGTGTCCACCATGCGTCTTTACTTCACTGTGGCTTTCACCGTGGTCCCAGTCTTCTTCGTTTTCAGAAGGAAGAGAAATTCGCCCTGAGCTATCATCAAACCCTGCAATATTCATTTCTCTACCTGAGGCAGTAATTCTATCGATCACAGCCATCTCCCTAACAGTGTCCACATAAAAGGGTGCCATTGGACCAGAAAAAGCACTCACAGGATCAACATAATCTGCTGCATCCAAATATTCCTCAGTTTCTGTCTCATGTATATCTGGCAAGCGCTCTTGATCTCCACGCTGCCCCTCATCTCTAGGCAGTGACATGCTCGAAACTCCTGATGGAATTATTCGAACCATTCCCACACCCCGTGCACGATCTGAGTTATGTAGACCTTGAATGATAGAGTTCTTTATAAATAAACACCCAAAGCCTGTCGGATCGGCCCCAAAAACCTGAAATACGACAGGGAAATTTTTCAAAGGTCAAAAAGCGGTAACCTCAGAATTAACAAGAGGACCTACATCCTGCGCGCCATTAAAACACCTGCATACCTTGGAATGGTGAGGACAGTGCTTATCAATGCCCTGAAGTAAGAGAAAATCTAACACGAAGAATTCGTGGCAAACCCTTGTCTCATCAGCGCAGAATACTACTACGAGACGTGCGTTGCACACCCACTATGTACTGAAGAGGAGCAAGGAGAACTAGAAATCAGAACAAGACTTGAGATGGTGCATTGAACCTTAAAAGACCGCAGAAGCCCAACTCATGTTTTTTTTCAAACAGTTTCGAGGACGCCTCTCTTTTGTTTAATTATATTCATTGTTCGACAAACACATTCAATTTTCTTCTCTGATTCTGGTGATATAAACTTGGTCACATCTGAGTCATATTTTGCATACTACGATCAAACCATGAACCATTAATGCTTTAGGGGTTAAAAAGTCCTCATTACACATCTAACTCACGATTAAACACATCAAGCTTACCTTGTAAAATGAAGTAACTATAAATTCGGGCCGGAAGAGAGAGAGAGCAAGAGAATCCATATCCTTGGGAGCTAAAGCGGATGCATCCAACAGAACGTGCCATTTGTTAGCCTGTGCTTGCGACATCCATTGATACGAGTACTTGGCACCCGTGACTCTAGACTGAACGGGAAAAACAAATAATCCCTTGGCAGTCTGGTCCTTCTTCTTTTTCTTATCCTGTAGCTTATATTTCAAATCCGGAGCTAATATTTTCAAGTTGGGCCACTTAAAAGATGCATTCATGATCTTCGCTCCCTTCTCCTTCGCCGTCCCTGCCATCCAACTGACAGCATCGCTCTCATAATCATATACTGTCAACAATCTGTTATTCACATTGAAGGGGTAGGACTCGGCGAGCAGCTTGTAAGCAGAGCCTCGACTCGCAGTAAAAACCATACTATAATCCGAATCACTCAAATTCATGTAATTCATAATCCGCCTTCTGATGTAAGCTTCCACTGTGCCTTCTTCTGCCGTTCCATAAAGAGCATGAGTCGGGAGATTGGCCGAAATGTAAGCCAAATTAAACGATGAACTCTCCCTTTGATACACCTGAAATCCAAACAACACTAAATTCAGTCATTTAAAAAAACAGCCACGGATAGTACTAAAACGAGAAAACGTGAAGCTCGTGAGCATCCAAGAGCACCTCATTTGTCCAGGTAAATTCCAGACCTTCAGAAAATGCATAACATTCTTGAAATCCGTTTCTCACATCTTGGGCCCATGTGCTACTCCAGGAAAATTGAGGGTATCCAAGATTCATTGTTCACTTGACACCTACTTTCTTCCACACACCTCCGCTATTATGCAGAGATAAACATTTTAAAAAGTAAACTTCCTGACTCTGAGTCGTAAAAGTTGCAGGCTTGGAATACATGCCATGTAGTTCAAAAGTTGCCAAATCCGCCGCATGCTTCTAAAGGTGCGTTCGTAAGGCCACATGACTGTTAACATTTCTAGCTCACACATCATTTTAGTAATCTATCTGTCTCTTGTGCTACAGGGGAATGGGAGAAGCCCAAAACTAACCAAGAATGTTCTGAACGTAGAGACTCGGGGTAGTGATGTTTCATAATAAAGGGGATAAGTAAGAATTACAGCTGTAAGTTGCACGGCGTGGTCGTTGCACTGGTTGGGAACGAGCAATTGACGAGCTCAAAAAAAAAGAGCAAACATTGCAAAGCAACACTTTGTCACACCCTATTAAAAAAACAAGGTTTTTCTTGCTTCTAAGCAGCAAAACAAAAAAAACTCAAAGGGTGGACAGAAAAATGCAGTAGGTGCCACACCTGTTGCCGATGTGAGAAAAGGCCAAATCCGCTGTAATCGAAGCACACATGATCCCCCTCTCCCAAGTGTTCATATTCACGCTCGCGAAGAACATCCACCGCAACAGTTTCCTTAAACCGAGGGTAAACCTGCTTAAAGCTTTGGTAGGCCGCTTCAAGCGAAGGCAGGTTCTCCGGATTGCTGTAAAACTCTTCGGTGCCTAACCCCTGTGTGGTCACCTTGACAAAGTCTCGACGTGCCCCCGTTCTTCCACTCTTATTTCGGCCAGGAGCTACCGAGGCCCCATTTTGAGGTCTATTTGCTTTCCTGGCCTTGCTGGAGTCCTGCTTCTGCTTGCGCATGCTGGACTTTTGGAAGGCATTTCGTAAGCTTGGCATAGCTCTCCTGTCCACGCTCCTGCTGTGTGCATCTTCATCCGCCGTCGAGCTTCGGCAAATCTTGAAAAACATTAGACAAGATGAGTTTGGGTCGCAATTGACCAACTCACGAAGAAAACGCATCCAGAAGAACTTCTCTTCTTCTTCCCGTCATCATTGACGGAAGGAAAAAACTCTCGCCGGGCCCTGCCCGCGCTCTTCTTCACCTTGCATGCCGCTCGTCCTGTCGGAGCGAGGACCGACCAAAACCTTCGCGAAACACACCAGCGGAAACAACCGACGAGTACAACGGCACGCCTTGGACTTTGGCATAGGATCAGAACCAAGAGTCACCAAACGCTCACCAACATTGTGAAGGCTTCCGTTGATCGCTTGACCCGCTCACATACCTTGACATCAACACCACTTCCTAAATAAACAATGCCAAAAGCTAATGGTCAAGGACAAAAAAACAAAGCGAAGCTTGACTTTGCATCAATATGCTCCTCCCTTAGTCCGCGGGGCGGTACATTCTGACTCTGTCGGTGACGGAGTGAAGACAGCCAACGTCTAAATTTAGAACGGAAACTTTCTTAAGTTCCCGGAAGGATCATACTGACAATAATGCTACATAGACGACGGAGCACTTCGCTACCGACTCTGCCTATCTCGTGAGCCCTAGTCTCGGGGCGAAGCAGTGCGAGGGAGAGGACACGAGATCATGGAGTAAAGTGACATCAAAAAACTCCCCGAAACCTAAAACTTCCAAAGCCAGAACGGGAAAAAGAAAAATGAACGAGCACGACCACGAGAAGAGGGAGGGGCGAATCTTCGTGCACGTCTGTGCAGGATCACCCTATGACCCTAAACGATTTCGGTGAGCTACTGTCTTGCTATTTTAGGTGAAGAAGAAAAGAGGAGAGTCAATCAAGCCACGGCGAAAATACATGAGCTCGTAAACTAAGTATTTTGTCTGTTTTCTTTCCTTTTCTTTTCTTTTCTTCTTAATGACAAAAGAAAAATAGCGACAACACTGCCACTGAGTCAGTATGGTCAATGCTTCTTTTGAAAAACAAACTAATAAGTTATTGCAGGTTGTTTATACAGGAATAACTTACAATCCTCCGTTTCCGAAAAAAACAAAGCGGAGTGACTTCTTTTTTTTTAATTTCAGAAAGAGAAAGTAGTACAACTTCTCATCCAGCCTTCATAATAGAAAACGCGCCATCAAGTGAGAGGTGAAAGGTACCGTTGGCGCTCTTGGTACTCTCTAAAGGAATCGGCTCAGAATGAATATTTCTATGCTCGCACGGACGAAAAGCCACTGTAGACACGACTGCGCCACCCAACCTGCTTCGAGAGCATGCGTAATAGCTGACAAAGCGATACCGCAAAGAAAACACAATAATCAAAAGAGTCTTCTGCACGATAAGGCGGCGCGACCTCAATTGGAGTAGCTGGAGCAATAAGGCGCGGTTTGCTCATCCACATTAGCATGCTTGAGAGGACACAGAGTCGCAGTTGCAGAGCTGAAAAAACATGGCGTCATATCTGCAGAGGGTTTTCAGGGATTTAACGAGAGTTTCGACTCGTAAGAAACAAGACGTCACTCACTCTAAGCTACGCCGAAAACTTAAGTTCCAAGGGTGCAATCCCCGAAATCCCTGCAACTGCGACCGAAGGAGGAGCCAGGAATTTCACCACAGCGAGAATTTTGGCCTCTGTTTCGGAAGCGAGCACAGGGAGTAAAGAACGGTAAAACCAACATCGCTCGAACTGCAGTAGTAATGAAATTTAGTGTTTCCCACACTAATTCGGATTTGGAAATGTTATAAGTTTTTCCTCTTGAATCTTTGTGAACATTTTTACCAAGAGTACAAATATGAACACTATTCAAAGAGGGGATCCTTATAAAAATAGTTGGTAAAAATAGTCATCAAGAGTAAAGGCTTGTAGAATTCTTAAATCGATTAGTGTGGTTAACATTAAATTTCACTATCCATGTAGTGTAAGCAATTTTGTATTTAAAAGTGACCAAATTCTGCAATGGACATGATGGATTCCACAATTAAACTCTCAGTGATGAGAAAGAAGACCCTTTTGTCCATATGCGGGATAAGTCTCACATCACTACTAGAAAATTTTGTATTTCTGTTGTTTTGGTCGTGTTGATCTGGTCAAAATCTGACAGAAATCTGTTGGTTTCAACAGATTTCTGTCAGATTTTGACCGGATCAACGCGACCAAAACAACAGAAATACAAAATTTTCTAGTAGTGCATCTACAAAAGATGAATCTTTTGTTTCAAGTATTTTAGAGTAATTAAGAATTCTACAATACTTTCTTCATTATTTACAATACCCAAATATGTATTTCAAAATGTTGCAAATGCCATGCAGCATTAACTTTCTAAGAATATCGAAGATAAAAAGTATGATATGAATCACTCTTAGGGGTTTTGGGTAGTAATAAAAACATTAAATTCACTAAAAGTGGCTCATTTGGATAGTAATAAAATCATTTACATTAAATTCGTTTACAAACACTAAAAGTGGCTCTATTAATGTCTTTGGGTGCACTTGCAAGTCAAAGTGTTGGAACCATTCATGAAACTCCATGTGTCCACATACCATTTACTTCTTTAGATTACAAATTAGACTCTTAGTTACCCTCACAAATTCAAGGTTTCTCCCAAAAAAATGTCTCTTCTCCAAGCTTGCCATTGGTATGCTTGATTAGGCACTCTAATTTTAGCCACACTGGCATCTCTACACCAACGTGCCAAATTCTCTAATAGAGTGGAAATACTCTTAAAATGTTGACTACTTATCACGTCAAAAATTTGGGCATTCATGTTTGTGTCGGTACTGAAATTTTAAAATTTAATAAACTAAACAATAATCCCTAAACTTTCACTGATTGTATCAAAAAGTAGTGAGTATACTAAATTATCATATATGTCGAAAACATTTAGCCAAGATTCCATGGTTTGACAACTTTAGATGAATACTAACACATATACCAAACTACCTCTAACAACAAAAATTTTAACATGCAATGTTGTTCTACTAATATTATTTATTCCATAATTATATTGTGAGCCCCATCTAAGATTCCATCTTTTTCCATTTTTGCCTTATAGAAATAGATATCTAAATGAATAAATTGCACTTTTAGGGCGAACAAATTAAGTATTGGTGGTGCACATCAAGAGATGAAATGAACATTATACAATAGAGATTGCTTTAACCCCTTGAAAGTCCCAAGGCCATTTTGGCAATAATAAAAGACTCAAAATTGCCATTTTCAATGCAAACAATAAAAAAATATAACATTTGTTTCTTTTGCATATCCAACCACATGGCCTTGTACTAGACTAGTATAAGAATTTTTTGAAGAAATTTCAAAAACTTTGACCATATCAATCACAAAATATAAACTTTTAAAGTGAAGAAAACAAGTTTCTTTTACTCCTAGATTGACTATATTATAAGGCTTTGAATCTTCTTAACTTAAAATTTTTATACGACAAATTGTCAATTCAGATTTTTATGTAGAAGAATTGAGTTAAGGGTTCATGAAAAAAAATCCTCCGTCCTTGATTTTCATTCTATAAAACATTGTTAAGTTAAAGTCAGTACAAAATAGAAAAAAACAACTAAATTATTGATAATTCTAAAATGGAATTGAAACACTCTAATCCAAATGGTGAAATTGTTTTAGAAGGTAAACTAAACCATGTGCAACTTTCTTTTTAACCCTTGAGCCCCCAGCTCAAATTCACTGAAATCTAAACCCTTTGGAACTCATTCTCCTTAAACTACCATCCAAAATGAGATCCACAAAATATTGACTGTACCGATTGGTAGTCGAAAGAGGTCCAAAGATGGACCAATGATTTGACCGTACCATTGAAAAGATTATAATAGTCAAACAAGTGAGGGATTAAATGTTAATATTGAATTCATAAACAAATCCAATACATTATATTCTCAAGAATTTGCTAAGATTGCTCTTATGACAAGAAGCTTCATAATATTCATATCACTCGTGTAAATGGAATGAATCAAATATTTTCAAATAGGCAAAAATATAATCTATAAGAAATTATTATTTTTTAAATTATTTCATCTTTGTGTTGCTTACCCTTATTTGTTTGGGACTTATTGTAATATAACTTTTGTTCTTGGGCATCAATTGAAATAAACATTATACTTCCAAAAGCTAACTGGATTTCCTCTCTTCAAAATAGTTTAAAAAGAGTTTCAAGGATCTCCTGAAGAAACTCTTGGAACTTTAAGGGGTCAAAGCTTCAAAATTTCGCAAGTAATTGACAAGAGAATAAAAATTGTGGTCGATGTGGATCAAGTGCAACTTCCACATGTCTTTCAAGGGAAGTTGGTTGAAAAAATGTTCTTTGATATGCAATGTCTTTAAATAACTGAACTGGGAGCAATACTTGGAAGAATATTTTATGGATATTCCACACACCCCTAACCAATGTCACACACACACATATTTACAATTAAATATCACCAAATTTCAACAAGCATTTTGAACTACTAGCTACAAGCCTTTAATCATTTAGCCAGGTTCATTGCAAATTCACTGGAAATTTGTTAAAAATCTCCAGAAACTGTATTTCACCTACCACAATTATTACAACAAAAACATTAAACAAAAAACTGGAGCTTCACCCAAATTTTGCAGCCCCCACCCCCAATAGAATTAATTTTTTTTTTAAATGGGACACGGTCACGAATAATCGAAAAAAGGTTTGAAATGCTTTAAAGTCAACGAACTGTATCACTTATTCAGAGCTCTCCCGCCATCTTGTCGCCATGCATTCTTCATCTGGAGTCTGCATTCTGTTGCTTTGTTGCTTTGCTTCCCACTTTTGAAGCTCACAAGTCACGACCATCACACCAAATTAAGCTTCCTGGTCATGAGCATGCACTGACAAACTTAATGATTCTCTCTGATTTGAGTAGCAGTTTTTTTTTTGGTAATTATTGAGGCGCATTTTCAGTTTCATCATGCTTGCAACAGTGAGCAACTGAGGATTAAGTTATTTTGTCATCACGGGGTGTGAGGTGTGAAGTTGGTGTGGGAGGCTAACTGATTCTAGTCAGCTAAGCTTATAGATTGTGAAGGCGCATAGGATGCGTGAATATGGCAAGGATCAGTACTTCTATATTTTGCACATGTGTGTCTGACGAACTTGTCGGGAATGGTGTTGAAGTTTGTGCACACTGCACCTCCTGCCATCTTCTTGGCCGTGCCGAACTAAAGTGAAACTTTTGAAGTTCTGATCGTGTGCAGCAGTCCTACGCTACTCCTGCAACCGAAATTCGTGTTGAAATCGCGTGCAAGATCATGCTTGGGAAGCGGGGATGTCAATTAGGGTTTGCGTAGGGTGATCAAATTTTAGGCGCGAAACTAGGTTTTGGACTGTGGTGACAAGGTCTGTATGTCTGTTTCATGAACCGGATGATGGCGAGTTTTTTGTTTGGGAGTGAGAGGTTTGCACATTGGACTGCTTTTTTGTTCACTTTGGTCGAACACTGTGCTATCAACGTTTTCTAAAATTATTCCACCGCCGGTTAAACCGGTTGATTGCTTTTGGATCCTGGACTTGATTAAAGGTGAATCTTCTTTAAAAGATTAGGTTCAGTTTTGCTCCTGCTTAGGAGACAGAAATTCCTGTAATGTGCACTGTGAGAATGTGATGTAGTCACTGTACTTACCCTAATCTGATTCAACCAGTATCCAGGTAAGCCAGGCAAGAAGTTCTTGATACGCATTTGTTTACAACCCTAAGTTGAAAATGGCCTCTCAACTTCATCTCGAAACCAAATATTGGACGTACTGAAAGCTGCACTGAAAGCAGTGTCCAGCATTTTCTTCATAGCTACCTGTTTCGAGTGAAATTTCATTGTCACGAAGCAATATTCAAAACGCGCCTCATTAATGCTGAGGATTGTGACCTCATTTGTGACACCCCTGGGAATTAAGTGCGGGTGACTGAAAATTCAATTACTAACTGACACCGGCAAGCTTTCTCTTTATGAGCGTCTGGCTCACGCTCTTGAGCACATTGTTTGACTTGAACTTTCCCGCCTAAGGGTAGAGGAGGTTTGAGTGCTAGATTGCACCCTCCTGTACTTGCTAAAGAACAGATGTAATTGTCTCACCAACACTGCACCTGCAATCTCGGTTGTTCAGGGTTGGGGGTTACAAACTGCAGACAAAGAAACGATGCAGTCATCCAGGCAAATGGTGTTTTCATACAGAACTCCAGCACGACAAGAGACAACCGTACAAAGCTAGTGCAGCTCACAACGCCAGATCTCTTCCACTTTCGGTAAGCAATACCTGATAAGCTTAACCTCATTGCAAGCTGCACCCAAGAGCAACCCTGAGATATTAATACCTTAAAAAGCAGATATTGATTTCAAAGGTGTGCTATGACTGCTATCTTAACCTAAACATGAAAATTCAGTTGATTTCGGATACACCCTATTTTCAGTACTTTCTTTTTTAAGTCAGAACTGTGAAAACTCAACAGATTATATACGTCGTCCAAAAAACACATGCTGGAGTGCATTCGAATTCTCTTTCAGTTCCTTACAATACTCAACTCACACATAAATTAATCTAGTTTACATCCTCAGATGCTCATTTGGACCATAATTTTCTTCCACACATGCACGCATTAACTTTCTTATAATCCTCCACCTTGCATTGTGCAGCATTTTGTTCATCATTTCTATAGTCACATTATAACTGTGCAATGAAAAGATGTCGAATCAACATCTAAAGCACAACTGTTGTTGGAAGGCGACTTGAAGTCTGCTACATACAACACTGTATTCATTGGCAGCACAAGAGATGTGAGGCTTGGTTTGCAGGGAATTGGGAGACTTGATTTGCAGGGAATTGGGAGGCTTGATTTGCAGGGAATTGGGAGGCTTGATTTGCAGGGAATTGGGAGTCTTCATTTGCAGGGAATGTCTCTACTTGAGGATTATTTCTCATTCAATGATGCTTACTTGTGCAAATGAAACATTACTTGTACTTTATAATGCAAACAAGAGAGCAAGTGTTGCAAGCCACTATGCATCCGGACAAAACTTAACTTAGAGGTGGTGCAATCTGTCTGTCACTCCTCGATCGATCATGAGGCTTGCTCATCAGTTAATTCTACTGTGCTGATGGAAGTGACACCATGACACTGATATGCCAACCACCCATCTAATGCCAATAATTCTTGAGCCAAAATGAAATAATGTACACTTGATGTATTAGGCCTAAGGTGTAACAACAGTAGCTATCCATCATCCACACTGCCTGTTGTGAGTTGGCACTGGTTCACGTTGAAGTGTCAATTTCAAATGTGACATCGAAGGTAGACAGTCACAGGTGTATCCTTTTTAGTGTGGGCACAAAATTAGTGTCACTCCAAAAAAACTTTTGGAAATTGATTCAATACAATAATATTTCAATGTGTGCTAAATCAAAAATCGTGCAACTTTGGTAAATTAGTGTCACATGAACTAATAGTG
Source organism: Climacium dendroides (assembly GCA_950106755.1). NCBI lineage: Eukaryota > Viridiplantae > Streptophyta > Bryopsida > Hypnales > Climaciaceae > Climacium > Climacium dendroides. Next base: position 24,662,150 of record OX467088.1, read on the forward strand.
GATTTAACCCCTAAAGGACCACGTGTCTATTTAACTAACACTTGAAAACTTGGGTTCATAGGCTCTTACAAAGTCAATTTTGGTCAAATGTTTACAAAATTTTGACATGAAGTGAGAACATGTACCCCCATGTTGGGAATATTATTTTTTTTCTTGATTAGGTACTCGAATCAAAAGTTATACTGCTTGAAAAAAATTAGGTGGCCCAAACCATTTGGGCATCTTTTGCTAAGAATCTCATTGACTTTTGAAATGTGGCATGTATATAACTAATAAAATATGGCATAAAATTGTCCCCCACTAAACAAATTTTAATTGTCAAATCACATTCTAAGAGGAGTCAAACTTTGATAGCTAGGTTGGGGTAGATTCAAGAAAAAACATTTTCTTCTAACTTCAAGCCCTATTATTTTGCAATTTGTGAAGTCAAAGTTCATGAAAATTTTCCCACATATTCCAAACATTTGTCTTTAACTTTTTACCATTTGGATTTCAAATTAAAAAAATTCTTTATTGCACAAGAAATCATCCCCAATTAACTATTATATTGCTAGTCGTTCACTTATCTTTCTTGCATTGTGGGGGGATTTAAAGTAAGCTAGACTCTATATTTGCTTATGAAATTATGCATTAGATGAAATTCAACCAATGTATTGCTAGTCTTCAGGGTTATGAGTCCCCACACTGTAGGAGCTCAGCCACAATAGCAATCTAACATGGCAAAGAAATTCCATGTTAGATTATAATAATAAAAGAATTTAAATTGACTTTTTGAAAAAAAATAATTTAAATTAATTTATTCTAGCCAACATTGGTTGGTTAACATGGAAAATGGGTTTAAAATGGCCCTTCCATGTCCCCCAAAAAATCTAATGCATGAGTGTACCTAATAAGATTTAGAGTTCAATGGTAAAAAGACTCAAATTTATCAAGAACAAAAGTTTTACACCAACAAGGCTTGAAATCTATTGATCATGTTTCATAGAAATGAAAAAAAATTCACTTCAAACATTATAATCTTTCAATCCACGTGGTCAAATGGGTTGGTTTTTTTCAACACATTTTTATGGTATTCTACTACACTTTTTTATAGTTGAAGTTCAAAAATAATTTTTTTTATTTTCAATTTTTGACAATTTCTCTTGATAAACACCCCAAATCCTTTAGAAGTTGTCAATGGAGTGTACTAATTGGAGGAGGGCATACAAAGCCCATCAATCATATTATACAAATTTTGCAAAGACTCACATACATAGTAGAGGGATTGATAAATTCTTGTATCCTTTAGAACATCTACAATAGTACAAGAAAAAAAATTGTTGTCTTTAAACTTTCGATGAAAAATGGGTAGTTAGCATTTGGACCCATGTTTAGATAATTAGATTCTCTTTGCCCTCTAATAATCCATTCTTGGTGGGATCAAAAACTCTTTTAAATATTAAACATTTCTTTCTTTCTATAATTAACATCAAATATAATAAATGGAGATACTTTCTACTTTTACTAAGAAACTTGTGATTGGTTAGAAATTAGTTTAGTCAATTGCATGAGCTAGGTATACTAATGCTATCTCTATTGGTGTTTATTCATGAAATTTTCTTTACACTTTTGGAAATGCCCTTACTCTAGTATAAAATTGCAAGTTCCTAAAATCATTGTTGATACAAACTAAGGGTCCATGGATGATAAGTTAATTGACGTAATTGAGACATGTTTGCAAAATATATTATAACAAAATCCTCCCTAAAATGTGTAGCTTCTATTTGTGCAAGTCTATGATCAATTTTAGATATTCCTATATGTTCAACACTTTGAAGATTCATAGTCTATAAATATGTGCTCAATTCTTTATGTTGAAATAATTCAAAGTCCGTTTTATTCTCAAAAAAATTCTTAAAAATTTAGACAAACTTCATAATAGGAATTATACTTAAATGTTTATTACATTTTGAGTGTAATTACCTTAATTTTAATCAAAAACCAGATAGTAAGTCAAAATAACATGCATTTGGCACCATTGTAAAAAAACAACATTGTGTTAGTTTTGTGTGGATGTTCTCACAAGTGGACAATCCTTGTGATCTTGTCATCTAAGAGCATCCACTTTGCAACCAACATACTAGCCTTCCAAATAAATGATTAATTTTTACTAATTTATAATTAGAACTTGAGAATATTATCATTGGAAGGGCATCCAAAAATACTTTCAATAATCACAATAGTATCCAGATTTAGACTTTGAATGACTAAGATAAGCCCCTTCAAAAGTAAGACAAAAGAAATAGAGGCCTTGGCAAAACAAGCAAAATCATGCCAATAGCAATTTAATTTGATATATTTATTTATTGAAATGATTTGTTTGATAGGTTGAGGTCTCTACATTTTTGTCTTTTAGCTTATTTTTTTATGGAATATACTTTGGTTGTCCAATGTCCAATTTTCAATTTTATTGCATCTATTAAAGGTGTTTCTAGATGCGCTTCCAACAATATTAATTCCCAATTCTAATCATAAACTAGTGAAAAAATAACTATATGTTTAGAGGGCATGTATGTTATTTGCACAATAGATGCTCTAAGAGCATTTGTATCCATGCTTGCTAAATTTGATGCTCTAAAAGTTAACATTTATTTTAAAGAAACCTCAATATTCTTCCATTTCCACCCTTGGTCACCAAATGTGCACCATAAATAGTCAATTGAACAATGAATCACCAAATGAAACATAGGATAAAGCTCCATAACACTCATCATTCAAGTTTGGCAAATATGAGACTTCTCGAAGGATATATTGGAAATGCTCTAAATCCTCAAGGGTCTCGGGGGTGCAATCCTCATGTTGGTTGCTGTGCTCTTTTAATTGGTATTTTGCCATTTTGCTTGGTGGCTTGGCGTTTGGCTCACTCTTGGTTGTTGGCAACTATCTCTAGTTTTCCTTTTTGTTGCTAGTTGGGTTGTTTGCTTTATGGATTTTGAAAAACTAAAATATTTTTACCAGGGACTTGTTCCTCTGGTTTTGTATACTTTTCCTCCACATTAATGGAAATTATCCATGTGTTTAAAAAAAAAATGCTCTAAATCCTCAGTGCTGCTTCAGTGTCAAAAATAACACCATTTTTTAATTTATTTTATGTTGTCAAAAAAGACTGACTCTTCAAGTACTTCAAACCAAATTACCAAAAACAAAAAATTAGAAACAAAAAAGACATATAGTGAAGGCACCCATAACTGATCAAACAAGGAATTTGGGAGCAATGGAAGGTGAAGCAAATATTGCATGAGGTGCAGTCATTGCAATGACATGAATGACAGGGATTGCAAAAAATATGATAATTTTTGCACTAAAAGTGAAATTACTATGATTTTTGAAAGGCCAAAGTTCTTGTTGACCCATGGCCAATGCTTAGAGTCATTTCAAATTGCTCATTGACAAAATAGAGGCTACTTACAGTAGTACAAAAAATATGGCATGCTGTAATTCTCATGACAGCCAATCAAACAGGGAAGCTTTTTGTAACCTTTTAAAATATTAAAAAACCCAGAAATGAGTCTTAGTCTCTCCAAATTTAATACACCCTATTGATTGCTCATGGGACTCTAGTTAGGAATGGGTAAGGTAGAACAGCCCATTGTGGACTTGTGGTCAGTCAGATGACCCATGATAGTGGACACCTAGGGAATGACCCCATCATGGTTTATTTCAGTATGTGAAATTTTGACTATAATGCATGTCTTACATGACAGTAATAGAGTGATTAGTGACTTCATTAGGAACTTCCTACTTTTCAGTGTGAATTCATTGCAAGAATTAACCTTTTTAGACTATCTATGTTAGAAAATACAATGGCTGCTTTAGGTGAACAAAAAGAACATGATGGATTCAGATTTTATTAGTACTAAGATAGTCTACAGACTCTTTTGGGCCATGATGCATTCAGTTGAACACTTCAAAAATTCACAGCAAATTCATACTTTATAAAAAAAAACATAATTTCAATTGGTCTCACTACTTCTCTCACTTGTAATAATGTGGAAAGAAATTGAAAAATTTCAGCAACAACATGAGGTCAAACTCCTAATTCTGACCCCAATGGGCTGTTTTACCTTGCTAGAAACAACTTCAATGCCATCTTGACTTCGTGGGTCAGTTCCTTGAGTCGTTTCATGGGTACCCAGGGGACATCATAAATAGTCTCTCTTCCCAATTAGTGTGTCCATTAATAATAGCGAAGTTAGGGTGGTCTGACACTGCTACAGTAAGTTACCAGATTCTCAGATTTCTGCAGTTCAGTTGCCCTCTTGGTGCAAATCTTAAGCTATCTGGCCCGGAAGATTTGGCTGCCCATTCCAGTGTAAGAAATCATTCTGAAGAAAATGCTCCGAGCTAGAATCCATGCAGCCATGCAAACTCTGGAGCATCAAGGACAAATTAAAATCAAATCGAAAAATGGAGAAGGGAAAGGTATGTTTGCACTTATTAGTGTTAGGGGGGCCTGGCCCGAGGCCCAAACTCGGTATTTGGTCGGGCCCGGCCATTTCAATTGCCATGGCACACCCGGGGAAGAAAAAAAAATGGCCGCGCCCGGCCAAATTTGACAAATGCTTGGCCAAATGGAGAGTGCTTTATAGTGACTTGGTATTATTTTTTTTGTATTTAATTCCAAATTTCAAAGCACTTTGGAATTGATCTTGTCGTTTAATCTTGTCAGCATTCATGAGGTGGCACCTTGAAATATGAAAAAATTTAGTTTCTTGTGTTTGTAGCCCAAGTTGGGATGGGGCAAAATCATTACGCTGGGCCCGGCCTCATTTAAAGACTCGCCAAGTGGTCCTTAGCTGGGCCAGTTGGTCGTGCCAAGCGTGGGGATGCTCTTAGGGGTGATGTTTGTCATGTGAATCTAGTCTATATGTAGGTTTGAATTTATTCCTTAAAACCCTCAGTAACAACACTTTTTAACATGAAGTGCAAACATGCCTCAACTCTTTAAAGACCAAGGCCATTTTTCTGCCAAAACCATTCAAAATTGCCATTTCTGTTGTGTTCTGTGTGTGTATATATACATAACTATTGGATCTTGTACTTTACTTGGTTGAGGTTATGTGGTAAAATTTTCATGAAGTTTGAACATACAAATTGGAAGATATTAGCATTTGAAGTTGAAAAATAACTTTTTTTAATACTAGGCTACAATATCAGATGACTTTAACTGCCATTTGTAGAATTTTTTGGTTTTATGGACTTTAAGTTTATACAACTCATTTCAAGCTAGATTAATTTGCAAAATCGGTAGCCTTAAAGCCCTTGCTGACTATGTGATAGAATATGTTGGTTTTGCTGATTTGTCATCAAATACTCACATATGGTATTTCAGACTATATATTCCTATGCTGTATATAAATTTGGAGATTTGTACGTAGGAATATGGTATACATTTCAATCTTTAGAAAGCACAAAATGTTGTTAACATTGACAAGCAAGAATAAAACAAGTATTTCAAGAATTAGATGGAGTCAAATAAGTTTTTCAAGAATGAATGAGTACAATGGATTTTTAATGTTTTAATTTTTCAAAGAAACTATCTAAATGATTCAAAGAATTGTGAAGTGGAATGAAATGCAACTACCATGAATCTAAATGAAATTCAACTATACTATCTTCAATTCTAATTCTGTCACTCATTGCAACTTGGAGCAACCAAATTCTTGAGAATTGTAGTAGCTGAAATAGCATTTGTAATACTCAAATGAATTGTGCAATTGCTTAGGTTTCCATGGAAGGCAATACTTTCAATAGTATTGACCACATGCAATATCTCCAGGGCTTGCTTCTTGTGAGAAATCACTTGACAATCAAGTTCCTCAACAACATTGCGGTTCAACCACCAATCAAAATCTGGAGAAGTTTGATGCTGAAGAATAGTATTTTTGTCTGAACTTAAAGGTGTTGGTTGCTTCAAATAGACATCTGTAGCAATTGTTACTTTGAATGCCACAATATCAATAGATGGAGATGCTAGTCTTTTTATAGATAGAGGTTTCAACAATGTTGACTTTCCATTGAAAAATTCTTCATACCGTTGTCATTCATATTGTAAAGCAGCACTCTAGGAAATGTTGCTGCTAGTTCCAAAAGCAACGCTTACAATGTTTTGCAAGGCTCGCATGTCTATACCTTCAACATCAATATCATACCTCATGTAACTTTTACATAATGTGTGTCCAATCAACTTCATGCCAATCTTGGCTCGAACCCCCATAAAGTTCAATTGCTTGACAATTATGACTCTAGCACTTTTATTTGTTATATTGTGTACATCACAGCCAAGAATGCCTTCTATCATGAGTTTTAGCCATTTCACAATGGACTTCTATCCAACTCGGCTGTTAGAATACCATTGAAACAAGAACGTGAACATCAGAAGGTTAAAACTAAACAAACCAAACTGAATTGTCAATCAATAAATGATTGCACAAACACCAGTTCTAACACTAAAATCAATAGATGCCAAAAAAACAAAGAAATCGATAAAATTAGCAGCATTAATCAAGATCAAGAATGAGATCTTCTGGAAGGCACTTACTACACCAAGATCTCTCAATATTTCGTCAATTGCTCTGTGAAACAAGGGACGAAATTCCTTTTTCAATTTCTTTAGGACTCTGTTTCGATTGGTGAGCAAAGTATGTCTCGAATGTGGCAACAACAACAGGGTGATAGCACATTCCAGGTTGACACAATTTCTCTGGCTGACAGTGCTTGAGATCAACCTTGTGATTCTTTGAAGAGCACTCATGAAATTTAACAAATTTTCCAAATGCATAAGAGGAAATCTCAAAATCTGAAATGCTCAAGTTATACAATTCCTGTTGAGCATGAACATAGAAATTGTGAACAACAAAGAATGCCAATCGCATCTGACAACCTAAACCCACATTAATACAAGTGTGAGAAACAACAAAGAATGCCAATCGCATCTGACAACAAGTGTGAGAAACAGCGAGTGCAATTGAAATTAATTTTTTTTTGACAAAGTATGAATTCACTAGGAACTTTTGAAGTGTTCAACCCAAAAGAGTATATAGACTATAACCTTAAAACCAACAAAATCTGAATCTGTAATGCTCATCTCACTACCTAATGCAGTCAAAATATTTTCTATTATGGAAGGCCAAAAAAATCAATTTTTACAATCAATTTCACACTAAAAATGAGAAGTTCCTAATGAAGTTAGTGTTCACTCCATTGCTGTCATGTAAGACATGTATTGTGGCCCACATCTCACATATTGAAAATCCCCACAATGGGTCATTTCGTAGGTGACCACAATGGGTCATTTGATTGCAATGGGCTGTTTTACCCTAAACCTGTTGCATGCCCACCATTCCAAGTACAGTGACTTTTGATTGCCACCTCACTTCAGAAGCTCCACTTCTTCTTTGTCAAATTGTATGAATCCCTTCTTTAAAAACTCATTGCTTTGTGGATTAAGAACAGGCATGATAGAAGGAACATCATCACCATAGCCATCTCTCAGAAGCTCAAAAATATCCTCCTTGCCAAGTTTAGCTACAAATTCAATATCCTCTCCGTTGTCAAAGGATCTTCGACATTGGAGAATTTATCTAATGCAATAGCCACAAGAGAATTGCTAATTGTAGCAACCTTAAAAACAATGCTAATCGCAGAGCAGTTGATCTCAGAATTACCAATTGAAAAAGATGCATGATCAGCTAGAACAACTTCACTATCAAAACGACGCAATTCAGATTCAAATGCAGCATTGAAAGCCTCATAGAAATAACTAGATGAGTCATGAGGTTCACTCAATTTCCTCTTTGAAGTAATAACATCAAAAGATGCTCTAGGATCTAAGTTTGAAATGTCTCGCAGTGCGCTCTAAGTTTCCATCGCTACAGTGCAGAATAGAATGAACAGAAACAAAACTTACAATAGTAAATACGTTGGCAACAAAAGCAAGAAGACAACATAGGAATGGTTGGCGGAAGAAAGTAGGTTGGTAGCAAGAAACAAGAACAAATAATAGCATGACAAAGCCTTTGATGAAATAGGACTTTCTACGGTATAAAATATGGTACAAATTGTTATATATGCCCCTGGTTCTTAACCCCTAAGCGCCCAGACCCTTCTCAATTCATTCCAATCAAACTCTCATGTAAAATGAGATCCACATAAATTGACTGCACCGACTAATAGTAGAGATAGGGCCGGAGCTATAGGGAAAAGGACACGTCCTTTTACCGTACCGTTAAAAAGATTATAACGGTCAAACAAGGAGGTCTTTGAATTTTGAGAGGCCATATTTGAGGCACCGGGGCGCTCAGGGGTTAACGCTAGAGAACAAGTAGGGGTTTGCAGAGTCTGCAAACCAACTCGCCCTATTGCTTGTCCTTCAAGCTTGCCGCAAGGCTCGCTAGTCTGCAAAATTTGCAAACCCCTACCTACTTTCCAATACAAAAAAAATTTGAATGTTGCATTAGAAAATGATTCCTATAAGTTATTTTTTTAAAAAGATACTTAGATTGCCCATGACTTTCTCATCTAATGTAGACAAAAATAAGATCTATAAGAAAAAAAATTATTTCAAGTTTTTGTAGATTTCTTTTCTGCGAGGTAATATGAAAATTATGTTTAAGATGGCAAAACTTTTGCTCCTAGGCATCGATTGAAATAAAAAATTATATTCCCATATATATAACAAATTTTCTTTTTCTTTTATCAAAAAGTTTTACCAAAAATTGTATTTATAGGAACCTGTCCAAACTCCTCAAAGTCCTTTGAAGGAACTCTTGGTCCTTTAAGGGTTAAAATATATTGGAACCAAAACCTCTATCACTAACAATTTTGAAGTGTATACCCTGAAATTAGAATGTCATTTGTAGAATAGAGTCATGAACAACCTATAAACAAGTCAGAAACTACTCTCCCACGTATCTAATGGTACTTGGAAGTGTTAACCGTAAAGTTAAGGAGGTGGATGATTCTATCTCCAACATGCCTCCTCCACATCCATCGTCACAATGTAGTGTTGCATGTTGTTGGTCCTAAATCTACTTTTTCTAAAATTGTCACCTATTGATGTCTATTACCATCCTTTTGCAAGTGTAAAAATGTTTTGCCACTACCCTATTTAAGTCTCATAGTTACAATGGTGATTTTTTTACAGAAAATTAATGGATTTTGATGATTTTAAGAATGGTTTTGGGACAAAAAGAGGGATGACAAAATTAGGCAACACTATAAGAAAACTGAGTCTGCTTGGACATCCAGCCAAAACAACGTATGTCCATGACAACACGATGCGTCGCAGAAGACATTGGGGTGTCAAGTTGAAAAAGTGAAGATTTTGCTTTGATGTCTTCGACAGCATTGCTAGATTTTAGTCACAGTATACTGATGCTACGAAAAACACTGATGCAATGTAAGACATCCAAGTGGATACCAGATGTTTATAAGGATGTCCACAATAACATGTTCAACTACGTCACCATCTTTGGTCAAACTTAGCTCAGAACTTGATTTAGAATTTTGGTGCGGTCAGAGGTAAAGTGACTGCCCAAGGTTAAAAAGAGGACAACGAGCAGGTGGTGACTCCTAAAAGCTTATGTGGCATCTGACGTGGCGTGATGAGGTGGAAATTGTGTGACGTGGCATGATGACGTGGAAATTGGGTGACGTGGACATGGGTGATGACGTGGTATGCCACGTCAACATACTTGGCCTATCCATGTTCCGATCTTGAATGTCTCCGTGGACGTCACAAGTGACGTACTGATGTCCACATTGACGTCACTTTTGGCGTCAACATTTTGTACTTACTGCAAAAGTAATTTCAAACCACATGCTATCCACTATGTGTTTCATTACGTCTAACTGGACGTGTGGATGTTGTGGAAGCAATTGTAGGCATCTTCTTTGATGTCAAAATGACTATAGATGCATGACATGACTTTATGCCCAAGGTTGAATTTGCACATGATGCATGTCTTTCCTATGTAGTACAAAATGACTTATGTGTTTACTTGGTTTAGGTTCATTTTTGGGCTATTGAAGTTTTACAATTTGCGCACGTTCAACAAACTTCATTAGGATAAAATTCCAACCTATTCATATGATGTCACTTGCAGCACCAAGCAAGACAAACTCTGTCACAAAATGTACATTCAAGATGCAACGGGTCTACTTGGAAGACATGAACATGCTGATGGCTTTGTATTTCTCAGACGTCCTATGTGACGTCAAAATGCTGGCACAATAAACACATGTTAGTGATGTGAACACCCTATGTTTCCTCCTCAGATGCAATGTCATCACTAACTACGGCAACATACTCTCCACCAATGTCTACTAGTTGGCGCACTGGGTCCATGACTTATTGCAGTGGTTGTAGGCCATCGAAGTTCCTATCATTCACCAACTGCACCATATAATAAAACTGTTTTTTTTTATGTCGGGCTAAAAACGTTGTACGTCCAGGATGACATCATACGTCTGAGAAAACATTGGGATGTCTCGTTGACGGACGCTGGAAAAGCAAAGATTTTGGTTTGATGTTGTAGAAAGCATTGCTAAATTTCAATCACAGCATATTGGTGCTATGAAAAACAATGATGCAATCTAAGACATTGTTGTGGACATCAAATGTTTTAAAAAATGTCCAGAAAAATTTTCAAAATGTTATAAGCTATATAGATTTAATTTATATAACAATTTTATATAAATTAGATGAATGGATTTATTATGAAAAAAGGTTTACAAAATCATATCAATATTATATTATATAAAAATATTTATTTTTAACTTAAGATTTAAATTCTAAATTTTATTAGTTTAAAATCATAAATTTTGCATCAATATCTAATGTGGGGTGATTTTCTAGTGTTCTTGGACTTTGAGATATTTGACATCTTAACCTTTAAAGGACCAAGGCCTTTTTTTTGCAGGAAAACATTGAAAATTGCCATTTCTGTAGCAAAGAGTAAAATAAATTTTAATTTTTTTCCACATCTAACTAAAGGATCTTACACCTAACAAGTAGAAAAAATTGTAGAAAAAATTTCAGAATTTTTGACCGCATAGATTTAAAGTGGAAAAAACAAGTTTTTTAGCGCATTGAGGGACTAGATTTTTTGACTTTGTAAAATTTTTGCACTACAGAGTTTTGAGATTTAAATATTTATAGTAGAGAATTGAGTTGAGAGTTCAGGCAAATAAATAAAAAATAAAAAAACTTAAATTTTATTCTTAAGAAAATTGTTAAGTAAAAGTAGGTATGAGATAGAAGGAAAATCTAAATTATTAATAAATTTTAGATAGAATTAAAATGCACTAATCCCAATGGTGAGATTGGTCTAGCAAGTAAACTAAACCACATGAAATTTTTATTTTGAAAAAATTGTAAAAATTGCATTCAGAAATGCATCCAACAAGTTATTTTTTTTTCAAGAAGATGCTCTAATTGCCTTAAAAGCAAAAATGTCCATAACTTTCTCATAACAAATTCAAATGAAATGAATCAGAGCTTTCTAGATAGACAAAAATATAATCTACAATTGGAATTCCATGTTGGATGTATTGTTGTGTCATACTATATTGAAGTTGATGTTGCAAACAACCTAGATTTAATAAATATGACTTTATCAATTAAATGTTCAAGGAGACATCCCCGTATATGTTGGAAATGACATGCAAATGTTCATCATAACATCATAAACAACAAAGAAGATTTGTAGAAATTTAGAAATTGTTGAAGCAAATGTTTAAAACAACATTGATGTGAATGTCTAATTTCATACTACAGATGTTCTTTTGAATGTTTACAATGACGTCGAAAAAAACATAACTAAGACATGTAAATGTTTTTTAAGATATCATTTCAAACGTCATTGTATTTATGTTGCTGCTCATATTTTAGTTTTGTATATCCCATATTGTTTGTCATGCCTCCTACACCCCACTAGTATAAAAGGCTTGTCTTTTCATCAATTAATAAGTAGATTTTTGAGCCATTCAATATACTTAATAAATATAGTGTATGACATATTGTATGGTGTATTTTGTATGGCATGTTGTATATATTTTGTATGGTGTATTTTGTATGGCATATTTTATATGTTGTATTGCATATGATATACCATATATTGCATATTTTATATTGTGTACAACATATTACAACATTAGAACGTCCAATACAATGCATACATGCGTTTCAGGAGATGTTCTAAAAAATAAGTGGACGTCGCCGTTGACATCCACAATGCAAAAAGCCATTTGCTACCCCAACATGTACTTGTGTTGGCTTGTACAAACAAACAGCTCCTATGACAGGGTATGCTTTTGGACGTCGCCATTGACATCCTACAATGCAAGAAGCCATCTGCTACCCCAGCATGTACTTGTGTTGGCTTGTGCAAAGAAACATCTCCTATGACAGGGTATGCTTTGAGAAGCACGCATGTGCAAATTCCACACGCTCGGATGGACATTTCAATTAGCATACAATTGTTTCACCTGACGTCATTTAAGACACCTGGATGTCCACAACGATGTCTCAGATGACATCCTAAAATGCTAGGCAGACCAGGCAAGTGGCCCAAAAAATGCTACATCAGCATCTGCAGATGCCACGTCAGCCAATTCCATGAGCACCAATGTGGCATGCCACGTCAATTACACATCAGATGCCACATCATAGACGGGCAATGGATGAAAAAAATGACACTCTGGCTTTTCCGTGCCTAGGTGGCAGCCACATGTCAACTCCTGAAGTTACCCGTTGACCGATGTCTTTTTGGACATTACGATGCTGGGCCTGCAAATCTGATGCAACGTACCATGTTTTTGGCATGTCCACGGCAGTACGAAGTGATTGGACATCAGTGCAGACATAGAACGTGTCACGCGCGATGTCCGGGTGTCCAAATTGCGATGTCGCGGCAGACATAGTTTTCTTATAGTGCAACAAACAAAAATGGGCTTGTCTACCTTAGTTACGGTGGCTTCATAAAATCATTAACCAATGTTGTGGCCCTTTTACTCCCCTATAAAGTGAGAGCCTCCATTGTTGCAACTTCCTAGTCAACCAATGACATTAGCATTGGAATCTCCCAACTAGTCAATGATTCTTTCCACATTAAATTAAATTCACATCATAGAAATTAAAAAATGATTATTCCAATCTCCAAAAGGGAATGGTTTAGGTTGGTTAACAATATTATTTGCTTTAGGACTAGTGGTAGGATTGGAACTGAATAAGTAAAATTGAGTAAAATCCAAAATCAATGGAATATATAAATCCCTTAAGTTTCTTCACTATGTTTTCACCAAAAATGCTCCAAAATTGCCATATCTAATATAAGTACCAAATTTTTGAAAAATATCATTTTTAGACACATATAACAATGGGATCTTGTAGTACTTTGATTTGAAAATATGTGGAAAAAATTTCAAAAATTTCCAAAGTATGGATTGCAAGATATTAGTGTTTGAAGTAACAAAAAACTTTTTTTGACCCTATGAAAAAACGGGCACTTGCACTTTACAAGGTTAAATCATCATGAAAAAATGTTTAAAATGGTGGTGCTTTTTTGAATTCATTCTTCAAAGCAAGTTGTATACACGATTGAAAATTTTCGGATCATTTGGAATTGTACAACATATAGGAAAAAAATAATAAATAGAAAGAAGTAGAGAACAATTCAAAATACTAAATTCATAAGAATTTATTTATAGAATTGAAAAATGCCAATCCCAATGGTTTTAATGTTGTAATAAACAATCTTCAGCCTACGATTTTATTTTTTCCAAAAATATTAAAAATTGAATTAAATAAAGGACTTCAAAGTTTATTTTAGAGTAGAGAATCCACAATTGCCCACAACTAGAACACCTCATACCTTTCAAATTATTAATCAAAATGTAATGATTCAAAACTTTCCACGTATATATAAATTTAATGAGCCAATTTCAAATTTTTATTTATGAAATAAGTGATTTTTTAAATTTGCCTAGACTGCCCAAGTTGAAAAACAAGTTACATATTACACAATAATTTAGTATTTATGTAGTTAAAAGTAATGAAAATTGTTAGGCCTTAAAGCTACTCCTTGTTCACGTGTTGTATGAAAATTTCAAAGAAAAAAAAATCTCCACTCACATGTACCTACCTATAAAAGTTATGTTGCCCAAAACACAAGGTTGGTTCTTTAAAGATTAATGCATTTTCTTTACTAGAGAGTTTTATATTTTTCAAAAATTTGTGGGAAAAGTTGATGTCATTTTGAGGTTCAATCATCTACAACTTGTTAATACATTAGTAGAAATGTGACCTCGAATGTGACTTGTGAGCATCAGAATAAAAATTGAGTGGCACCTCACTAAATTCTGATGGTGGCCTAAATTGACATTAAAAAAAAGAATTTTGATTTATGCTTTATCATCATAAGCAAATAATAAATAAATAATTTACAAGGAGACTTATATATTTGTTGTATTTTGTACAAGTAGAAAATTGTTTTATACGCACGTCTTTGTACTAATATATACCACCATATATATTGTATTTTTATTATATATATATATATTTTTAAAATCTATATTTACTGCTAAGTATGTCTTCATTTATCTTAATTCTAAGCAATTAATGAAAGATATAAATGTGAAAAGTGTATATATATATATATATATATATATATATATATATATTCTTTCCAAAAAAAAATGTTAGAAGTATATATTAGTAGGGTGCTAATACCATAGCTAGAGGTCACCTTTGGCAAAAAATATTTATAAATTTGAATGCCAAATAATTTTGAAAATTAACAATTCAACTTGCCAAATCCATAATAAATTAATTGTAAAGAAAGCCAAAATGTTGAAAAAGATACCAATACAACTAGATGCCAACACATGTCCATTAGACAATGGGTAGAGAGGTTATTTTTATAATGAAGTCCATGAATCTTCAAAGGATATGAGACAATTTGAAGATGAGAGTTTGACCGCTCATTGTTAAAACATAGGAATTGTGTTCAATGTAGAACTTCAAACCTCATTTTAGCATACTTGAATAATTTTTTTCAAAAAACTTTTTTTTTAACAAATGTTTTAGAACCATTGCATTGAATTTTTTTTAAAGCTTTGAACTAAGAAAAATTGGTAAATCAAGATAAACTTCATCTTCAAGAATATGTTTAAGATTTAGAACTTCTGAACAAAAGTCATGGACAAAATTTAGAGAGGAGTTGGGAGGGACATTTTCTTTGACTTTTTCAAATATCTTCTTCTAATTTTGTTGATAACTTTTGATTAGAAGCTTGAAACCTCAAACAAATTTTGGAGATGAAATTTAAATTCATTTTTCAATTTTTTTTAGTAATTTTTTTTTGTAAAAAGTTATTCTACTATGCCAAAATGAGATTTGAAGTTTGAAATTGAACACAACTCCTACTTTTGACTTAAGTAGATATGAGTGATTGAGCTTTTACTAATCCTAATCTACATATCCCACATGGATTGTTTTACCTCCTACCACCCTACTTGTATAGATAGATTGTATGTACATCTCCACTCTCTCACAACAAAAGTGATTTTCAAATCTATTTGAGGTTCTTGCCAAAGAATTTCAAATTTATTGATTATGATGTTGATTTTTTTTAAATGGTATTTCTTTGTCAAAATTCATTTTGGACTCTAATTAATTATTTGGCCAAAATGTGTTGAAGGGGACCTTCACGTATGGTATAACATTCTTCAAATTGTAAACCAAAGTAAGCATAAAAAAGACTACAAAACAAAACAAAAACAATACACATGAACAAAAAACTAACAACATTCACATCCAAGAGAATGTGAACAATGAAATGAGGTACCACAACCCCATTAGTATATTATACACCATGTACATATAACAACATGCAAGGAAGTCAAAAATGTGTAAAGTCCAAAAAAAAATAGAAAGGCTAAACTAAACCAAAAATGTTTAAGTACATATGGTGCATTAGCAATAATAACATTAAAGTATTTGAAGCCTGAAGTGAGTTTATAACGCAATTGTAAATACATAAAGTAAATAGGTGCTTTAATCTTGTTATATACACTACATAAAAATCCACAAAATCCAAAATGTCCCAAGCTAAGAGGCAAAACCATACATTAAACCCTCTCACGCAAGGGGGGGTAGGGGTTACCTACAAGAATGACAAGTTGTACCAATCTTCTCCCTTTGCCATAGAAACCTCATAAGATTGCCAACTATGGCACAAAATGCCATGGAGCTCTTTCAACTCTCCATCACTCAGATCTAATTGGAGGGTAGTGCGTACATGATCCAAAAGCAGTGCTGAAAGTTGCCAAGAATTAGAAGGACCCTCCCCATGTAGCAATTGAAGCTAACCACAATGACTATGAACGCATCCCCATCAATTGGGGGTGGGGGAAAGGCAAGGTGAATCTTTCACCGCACACCTTACACACAATAGTAAATCGCAAACCTTTGGTACAAGACATTGACCTTAAACAATAGCATTAAATCTAAAACTAAACATGTGAATTCAATGAGAAAAACTTACCATAAATCCTAAACCTTCAAAGTGATGGTGTGCATAGGCACTACAATTAGGCCATTTTTTAGAAAGCAAGAAGTATAGCAAGTGTTGCAACAGAAAACAAGATTCAAAACATGCAAATGAAGCATCCAAAGTGAAGCAGGAAACAACATTTGATGTATCCAAAATGACACATATATAGATTTTAATTCTTACTACCACATAATGTTGCACAATAAGTTCAACATAATTCATATCTAGACTTGGGGGGTGCACTCCCCTTTTTTTGATGTTAGCGTTCGAACAAAACTTTGGACCCCTATATACTTTTTGAATTTTAAATAAAATTAAATGAAAAAATATGAATAGATTTTTTTACTTTGAAAGTTTATGTTTTGAATTATTGATGTTTTTATTTGTTAATAAATAATTAGTTATAAATTTTTGAAGTAAAAAGATACACTATAGAACTGAAAAATAACTGTCACACCCCTATATTATATAAGAAAAAATTGTTTAAAAATGAACAAAAAATTCCTAAAAATAACTCTTTATTAAAAGCTCATTTTGAGTTGAATATTGATGCAATAATCATCTAAATGTGTTCTCAAAAAATATTTGAGTTAAACAAACATGCCATTTTAGTGCATTTTTAACCTCTTCTAGAAATCATTCCATATTTTATTTGAGTTTGAAATTTGGGGAGTAGAATCCTATAGTCATCAGTAAACAATGCTCAAAATTTGAAGTTAAAATTATAGTTTATTAGAAACCGCTTGTTCGCATGTGGTTTGTTGTAGTAGAACTAAGTATCTAGAATTGAATATTATTTGCAAAAATTAGAAATAGGCATTTATTGCTTTATGTAAAGATTTTCATAGATTCTTTTTTTTAAAATACATTATATAGATCAAATCTAAAAGCTAATTTTTCTAAAATTTTGGCATCTATTTATAGAATCATTTTATATGTCGATTGAATGTGAGTCTATGAGAACATCAAAGTCAAACATGTGGAAAAAAAGAATGGAGTACTGCTATATCACTAGTAGGCTCTGCAAACATTCTTCGCACTTCTTCTACAAACTCATCACTATTAGGTGATAATTTGATCGGTTCAAAGACTTCCAAATTCGATTGCAAATTAACCAAATTTATTTCACACTCACACAACAATTGATCATCTTGTCCGTCACCCCTTTCATCAAAATCCAAAATTGAATATGGATCACAAGAATCATACGAAAAATCACTAAATTGCTCATCCCAACACTCATATACATCCAATGTTTCTTCGTCGTTTCGTGCGCTACAAGTTTCAAAGATTTTCAAAAGTGGAGATGGATTGGAATCACACGAAGTTTTTTTATCATGTGCACGAGATGGGAACGACAAATGATGGTTTTCATCTTTTATACATTGGATTTCTTCCATGGTACGGAAATACACCCACTTTGAGGAAATCCCACAATTGTTTTTTTCCTTTGCTTGTTCCCTTTTATGAGTTTTGATCAAAGTGTTGATTTTGTTTTTGATTTGCTTCATGTCTTTCGTATTGACGTTTTTGGCATGGTTGTACTTGTTGACCTTGTTAAGAATGCGAGACCAATCCTTGCTTGTGAAGAACTTAGATTGATTTTGCTTGTGTGCTTTAGCATAAGCTGCTACAAGAATGGCAACCTCTTGATCAGTCCATAACAAATGTCTTAATATCCCCATGATTGGAAAGCTTATTAATTTCTGCAACTTTTATGAAGAAAGACACTAATTTAGTATTTTATTTTGATGTGTTATTGATTTGAGAGGAATGTGTTGGTTTTTTTAAAAAGTTATTTGAATTTCGTGAAAGATGCACTAATTTTCTTACATTGCATTTTTCTGTTTAGAATTTTATTTTATTTCAATGACTTCAAGGTAAAGAAAATAGTTCTTTATTCTTTCAGTAACTACCCAAAAAATGAAAAACATTTTAATAGACAAAATGCAATATATAAAAATTACTATGACTCATACTAATTGAATTTGCTTGTGTAGAAAGCAAAAAAATATCACTTTTAAGAACAAAAGCGGGGGCTAATTTTACGCTCTCATTATACTCTCAAATTTACAATCATGAATTTTGTGTAAGTTCTACAAAGCAAATAGTAGAAGGCATATTTTCAAGACAATCGAAATAATCTTTTACATATAGAGACAAACAAAATTCTAGCATACTAACTGATACTTCTCAATATGCTAATAAGAAGGCAACGTCTCAAATCTAAAGTAGAATTGACAAATTTTTAAACATACAAAGAAAGGGACAAACAAGTTGAAACACACAAGGATTAAATACTCCCTTTGATTTGAAAAAGATCCAAGTTTTTTTTTTTTTAAATATATAGGAAACACAAAGCTTTTTCAAAAACAGAGGTAGTAATAAACTTCAAACATATAGTCTCACTAAGTGAATTGTAAGCATATATACAAATATGTTGACTTTTAGATATAATCATAAAAACTAACTACTTAATATACTTCCATAGTATATTGGATATATGGTTGCATAATTTTATAAACATATGGAAATATAAACCAATAAGAAATGAATGCATAAAGCTATTGGTACACAAGTGCGTAAACTCCAATACATAGATGTACAAATCTATGGATACATGACTAAACATACAAACATAAATATTGACAAATAGCCATATAGATAAAAAAAATGATCAAATCGTACAAATATATTCAACAATGATAAATTTTGTGAATCAAATAATACCTGTGAAGTTGATTAGAGATCAATTAGCTTCAAATTATTAATTTTTGGATAGGAAAATTGTATCAATGGTAATAGGTAAATTTTGAAGTTGATGAGATAATTTGCTTTTTAGTGTGAACTTTTTGTTTAATCAAAAAATATCACAATAGTGTTCCTATTGGTCTTGTTTTTAAAATATTCGTTGTTTGTAAGTTGGGTGTTGTGAAGCTTGAATTTGTTATATATGCAATGAATTGGTTTTGCTTTCTTTAAAATAAATATTCATTGAAATTTACTATTCAAAAAATCATTCTAATTGATTTGGATAATTCAAATATTAGTAATTAATATTTATTTTGATGAAAATGATTAACAAGTAGAGATAATATAATTATTTTTATTAAAATAATTATTATTATATTTGTATAATTTTATTAGCTATCAAATAAATTAATTACGTACACATGTACATACATATATATACTAATGTATGCTGTGGCAAATAATAAAATAAAAGTAAAAATAAAAATAATTTTCTATTTTTTTTAGTTTATAAAAACTTCAAAATTCAATAACTTTCATCCATAGGTCCAAATGCCACAAAACAAAGCCCATGCACCTTTCCTCATTGAGGGCTCTCTAGTAGTACCAAGGACATGACCAATGGATGCATGGTCCAAGAGATCTTAATGTATCAAACAAAACTAACTAACTAACAAACATTCTAACTTAAGGTATGGATGACTTTTTAATATGTAGTTTTTTTTAATTTATTATTTATTCTTAAAAATAGAAGTTAAAAATATATAGTATCATATAATTATAAACTAGTTGCACATTGACATATAGTAGTTAGAAGTGGATCCATACTTATAAAAAAATTACTATTTTATTTAAAGGTGTTATCATTCTAGAAACCAATATATAGTAGTTGAAAGTATCCCGTGCATAGGGGCATAAGACACACACAATTATGAGCACTTTGATGCACATGTAGGATTAAAAAAAAATAGCAATCGAAGCTAGTTCGATTATTTTAGCCCTTCTATTGTCCAATTGATATTATATAATATTTCAATTGAATTAGTGTATCCTATGCCATTGCCATAGTCAAAACAAAAATAAAAGTAATTTTCTAATTTTTTTAATTCACAAATATTTCAAAATTCAAAAACTTTCTCACCATAGGTTCAAACACCACGAAACAAAGCCTGTGGACCCCTCTCGTTGAGAACTTTCTGATGGTACCAAGCACATGACTAGGGGACGCATGGTCCTGGAGATCTCAACGTGACAAACAAACAAAACAAAACAAACAACCAAATTTAAGGTATAGATTGTTATTATTTTTTTAATAGGACAAAATGAAACAAATTTATCAAGGTAAAGATTTTGAAAAGACAAATTTAATATGATTGCCTAGCCAATAAATCAAAGGAAAGATGCTCCTTTTTCTTTCTTCTAGATTCCTAAACTTTTAATTTTAAACTGAACTTTCACTATTGTATTTAATAACTCTTCCACGCAAAGGATAGCTTGAGGATATGAGCATGTAAGAACTGAAAGTGTTATTGTATGTAGGACATCAAAATAGAAGTAAAAATCAAGATAAACAATGATAATTTATGCTTTCAAGTAAATTGAACAAATAAAATTTTCAAGTCTAGTTTCTACAATATTTTAAAATCACTTGTGCCGTTGCCATGTTCAAAACAAAAGTAAAAGTAATTTTCTAATATTTTAGATCCAAAAAATACTTAAAAATTCAATAACTTTCACACTGTACATCCAAATGCCATGAAACCAAGCTGGTGCACCTTTCTTTGTCGAGGGCTTTCCAACGGTATCAAGTACACAATTGGAAGATGCATGGTCCAGGAGATCTCAATGTGACAAACAAACAAAACAAATAATCAAATTTAAGATATAGACTAGTGTATATTGTGTTGTTGCCATAGTCAAAACAAAAGTAAAAGTATAATTTTCTAATTTTTTAGTTCACAAAAACTTCAAAATTCAATAAATTTTTCACTATAGATTCAAACAACATAAAACCAAGCTTGTGCACCCTTCCTCACCAAGAGCACTCTGACGGTACCAAACATGCAACCGAGGACGCACGGTCCAAGAGATCTCAACATAACAAACAACCAAATTTAAGGTACGGACTAGTGTGCCCTATGCCATTGCCATAGTCAAAACAAAGTAAAAGTGAATTTCTAATTTTTTAGTTCAAAAATACTTCAAAATTCAATAACTTTCTCACCGTAGGTTCAAACACCACAAAACCAAGCCCGTGCACCCCTCTTCGCCGAGGGCTTTCCGACAGTACCAAGTATGTGACCGGGGGATTCATGGTCCGGGAGATCTCAATGTAACAAACAAAACAAAATAAACAACCAATTTAAAGTATGAATGTGCCCTGTGCTATTGCCACAGTCAAAACAAAAGTAAGAGTAATTTTCTAATTTTTTAGTTCATAAATACTTCAAAATTCAATAACTTTCTCATTGTAGGTTCAAACGCCATGAAATCAAGCCCGTGCACCCCTCCTTGCTAAGGGCTTTCCAATGATACTAAGCATGCGACTGGGGGACACACAGTTCAAGAAATATCAATGTAACAAACAAAATAAAACTAAACAAACAAAATAAATTTAAGGTATAGACTAGTGTGCCCTGTGCCGTTATTATAGTCAAAACAAAAGTAAAAGTAATTTTCTAATTTTCTAATTCATAAAAACTTCAAAATTCAATAACTTTCACACCATACGTCCAAACGCCACGAAACCTAGCTCGTGCACCCCTCCTCACCAAGGACTTTTCGATAGTACCAAGCATGTGACCGGGAGATGCACAGTCCCAAAGATCTCAATGTGACAAATAAACAAAACAAAACAAACAGCCAAACTTAAGGCATAGACTAGTGTGCCCTATGTTGTTGCTACAATCACAAAACAAAAATAAAAATAATTTTTAAATTTTTAGAACCAAAAATAATTTTAAAATGCATAAATTTCTCACCGTGAATTGGAATGCCACAAAACAAAGCTCGTGCACCCTTCCTCACCGAGAGCTTTCCGACAGTACCAAAAACGCGACTAGGGGACGCATGGTCCGGGAGATCTCAATGTAACAAACAAACAAAAGAAAACAAAATAAACAGTCAAACGTAAGGTATAACTAGTGTGCTATGTGCCATTGCCACAATCAAAACAAAAGTAAAAGTAATTTTCTAATTTTTTAGTTCATATGAACTTCAAAATTCAATAACTTTCACACAATATGTCCAAATGCCACAAAACCAAGCCAATGCACCCCTCCTTGCCAAGAGCTTTCCAACGGTACCAAGCACATGACCGGGGGACGCACGGTTCGGGAGATCTCAACGTGGCAAACCAAATCAAACCAATTATAGCCAAATTTAAGGTATAGATACCAATGTGCATTGTGCCGTTGCCATAGTCAAAATAAATTTAAAAATAATTTTATAATTTTATAATTCATAAATACTTCAAAATTCAATATCTTTCACACCGTAGGTCCAAACACCAAAAAACAAATCTTGTGTACCCCTACTTGCATAGAGCTTTATGATAGTACCAAGAATGTGAACAATTGATTTACAATTCAAAAAAATACATAATTTAGCAAAATTTAAGATCCAAAAATAACTTGAAAATCCAAAACTTTTACACCATGAATCAAAACGCCATAAAACAAAGCCCGTGCACCCTTCTTTGTAGATAACCTTTTGACAATATTAACAACACAACCGAGGGAAGCACAATTAGGAGATCTCACTACAACAAATAAAAAACAAAACAAAACAACAAACATTCTAACTTAAAGTAGGAGTAGGAAATAATTATTTACTCTATGATGAAGGTGGAAGATTAATTTCATGTGCAAAATTAATTGTTTTTCTTAATTTTCACAAGTATAGTAATATTTCAATCTATACTAATTTAATAGATCACAAATAGTGTCAAGATCAATGGAATTCTAATTTATATAGAAAGCTCATGATGCTCATGATTGGGTTCATAGTTTATACATTCAATTTTATTTTATTTTCACTCCAAAGGTACAATTTCAAAAATAGTTTTACCGGTCTACTATGCAGCCAAATAAAAAAAACCCATCATATCTTGAAAATCTAGGGGTCTTACTCTGAATTAAACTTGGGGATCCATAAGGGCACACTATAATTGGCAAAACCTGTAGATGAAAATGTCAATGAAAACAATGGTTCTAGTAAGTGAGCATGAACATACGAGCATTTGTATACTTTTAGCTTGACTTGAGCTGATTTGTATTTTATGTAGTTGTAGAATTTCATTAGACAAGACCACTAAAAGTGCTTATAATGTAAACACCTATAATATAGATACCTACATCATAGTTGCACTATAATCGTAGAATTTTTTTTATAATATAGACATCTACAATATAGGTGTATAGTTTTCTAAATTCATAGACTCATGCTTCTAGGCTCATAGGATAGCAAGCTTCATTTTTGTCCCACTAAAAAGCTCTACCCATTGAATAAGCATTGGTCATGTTGAACAACCTTGTGGGGGCAAGTCAAGCAATCATGAAGCATTCCTCTCTTAGCAATTTTGGCCTTGCCCATATCAGGCACCTTGTACTTGCTACTCCCTTAAATAGTAGTGTTGACTGTGGGTTCAGTGACTACTTGGGCACTATAAAAATTTGTTCATGAAGTGGGCCAAGTTTCTTTGTTGTTGGTATTTAGGTTGGGGCAGATATTTCTAGAATCCCATTGTTGCCACCAACCTTTAAATCATCAAGAATGACAAGTCAACAACATTCATGAACTATGATTAAATATGATACTTTCTACATGGATTTTAGGATGCCTAAACAATGGCAACTAAGTTGGAGATTTTGCATAGATTTAAGGAATGGATTATTGGTTTTTGAATGCATTTATCACTAGCACAAAGACAAAAATATTCAATTAATTCCTCGTGGGAAATATTTCTAGAGGTTTTTAGAGGCACAAAAAGAGTAGTTTCTTACAATTTGGTTTCACAGTTTGTATCTTCATGTGTATGAGAGCAAAGTTATGTCACCTTTAGTTGAAAATGGATGTTATAGGGTAGCACAAAAAGAATTATAGAAACTCAAAATAAAAATTTAAAATTTTATTTCTTGTAGAAAATGATTTTGTCTATACTATAAAATTTGATGTCATTAGACTATCAATGAGAAAATTATGGAGAATATTGTTTTTGGGAAATCCAAACAATTTCTTTAAGAAATAACTTATGTGATTCATCTTATGAGTCAATTTATACAATTCAAAAAAAGAAGTTCCACATGGTTTAGTTTGCTTGTTAGAACTATCTCACCATGGGGATTAGTATATTTTAATTCTATCTTAGATCTAAGAACACTTTAGTTTTTCCTTCTATCTTGCCTTGCTTCTACTTAACAATTTATTTAAGAATAGAAATCATTTATATGTGTTTTTAATTATTTTTTCTTACACATGCAACTCAAATCTTCAATATAAAGAATTCAAAATTCAAAATCTATAGTGCAAAAATTTTAAGTTAAGAAGATTCAAAGTCAAAAAATCTAATCAACTAGCTGTGAGAAAAAACCTTTTTTTCACTTGAAACACAAATATCTAGCAATCTTCATGACCAAATAATTTCAAATTTCTTCTACATAATTTCATGCTAGTTTAGTGCAAGATCCTAAAGTAATATATGAAACAAAAAGTTTTAAAGTTTTGCACTTTACAATAGAAATGGTAGTTTTGAGTGTTTTCTAACCAAAAAAAACCCTCATCCTTCAAGGGTGCTAGTAATGTGAGCTTGAGCTTATGAGCCTCTATTTTTTCCATTTACAATTTGTAAATTTGTTGGGGACCTATGATTGCGATTTTAGATGTAAGGATCTACAATCCAAATGAACGATAAATGAATATGTTGCTATACAATTTTGTACCAAAAATTGAACAAATATATTTTCAAAAATTAAAAAATATTAAAAAATGATAGTGTATATAAGCAAATACACAATGAAAATAGGTGTAGTAATTTAGGATGTCTTACTATGAAGCACATAAATGCAAAATTGCAATACATCATAACACCATTACATGGGTGACATTTATGAAGTCTCAAATAGAAGGAACAATAAAAGTGGGCTAAAAAGGTCAATTTAAATTTGGTGACAAGTATTGTAGACTTTACAAGTATTAAATCATGAACAATGCTTTTGAATGATTAAGTTACCAATGCAATCTTCATTATGGACCTTCATGTAAATTTAAATGATGAAAATGGTTCACCCATTTTATTTTATTTTATATTATACACCAAATAAATGTATGAACCCCTAATGAGTCTTCATAAAAGTGTCTATTGTTGAAGTTGTGAACATTCAAAGTTTCTTTTGAATCATCTTTAGAATTTCATCATAAATTTCATAATGACACTTTATTTGCTCTAAAAAGGCCATGGTATACCTAGGATTTGTAATGGTAAGCTTCTTCTTCAATTTTGAGCAAAAAATTATTTTCACCAAACTCTTGTTGCATAAAATGAATGATTTATAAAAATAGGTATAATTGATCTTAATGACAAATGTTATGTATAGTAGAGCAAGAAAATGTTTATTCAAATTGACAATATGAATAGAAGGAAGACTTAAGAATGAAAAGAAATATGAAAGGAACATGGTGTAAGACTCCACTTAGAGTTTCAATAGTCAAATGAAGTGAGTTTTTTTGTTTTTGTTTTGATTTCTTGGCTTCAGCAAAAGCAAAAGTAAACAAGCTTTAGCGACTAAGAAGTCAAATGAAATGAAAATTGATAAAGAAATTGAATGGATATCAATTGATTTCATAAAATATTGCTAATATAGTTGCAACATCCCCCTTGATCTTTAAAACAATACTTTCAACAATATAATACTACGTAAAGTCATTTGCACACATGGAAAAAATGATGAATAATATCCCTCCCTTGCATTAACCCCTAAAGGTTTTGAACTATGTTTTCACCAAAAATGCTTCAAAACTGCCAATTTTTATACAAGTACCAAATTTTAGAAAAAAAAACATTTTTGGACACATCTAACCATAGGATCTAGTAAAAAATTGGTTTGAAAAGATCCGGTAAAAAATTCAAGAATTTTCACCGTGTAGATTGCAAGATATTAGCGTTTGAAGTGATGAAAATCATTTTTTTGCCCTTGTAGAAAACTGGGCAACTGCACTTCACAAGGTCAAATCATTATGAAAAAATGTCTGAAATTGTTGTAATTTTTTAAATTCATTCTTCAATTTAAGTTGGCTACATGCTTGAAAAATTTTAGATCATTTGAAATTGTACAACATATAGGAAAAGAATAGTAAGTAGAAAGAAGTAGAGAATGATTCAAAATACTAAATTGTTAACCATTTATTTGTGAAATTGAAAAATATCAATTCCAATGGTTGTGATGTTGTAATAAAAATCTACATTTGATGTTTTTTTAAAATTCCAAAATATTAAAATTGAATTAAATAAAGGACTTCAAAGTTTATTTTAGAGTAAAAATTTCATAACTACCTATAAACTATCTATAATTAAAACTCCTCATAACTTTCATCTCATTAATCAAAATGATATGATTCCAAGCTTTCCACGTATACTTAAATATAGAGGACCAATTTTAAATTTTTATTTTTTTAAAAAGTGATTTTTAAAGAAGTTTTTTTGCTACCTAGATTGCTTGCCAATGTTGAAAATTACATATCATGCAATAACTTTTAACCGTGTAGTCAAAAGTTATGAAAATTGTTGGGCCTTAACCCCTAAAGCCCCAAGGGTGTTTTCTATCAAAAACCACTTAGAACTACCACTTTTGTTGCATTCACCTAAGAAAACCAAAAGATTATGTTTTTTCAAAATCCAACTATAGAATCTTATACTTAACTTGTTTGAGAACATGTGGTAAAAATTTCATCAAATTTGACCTTATAGATTGCAAAATATTTGCATCCAAAGTGAAGAAAACAAGTTTTTTTGCAACTTGTTTAACTAGATTTTTTGGCTTTGAAACTTTTTAACTAAAAATTTATGCACTGTTAATTTTGATTTTCTAAGTTTTCATATTGAATAGTTGAGTTGAGAATCCAAGGAAAAAAATTCACTCATTAAAAAATTGTTAAGTAGAAGTAGGTTAAAGATTGAAGGAAAAACTAAATCATTAATAGCTTTAAGATGGAATTGACACAAAATAATCCCAACAGTGAGATTGTTTTAAAAAACAAACCTAACCTTGTCTAAATTTTTTTTGGAAAATTGTAAAAATTGCATTCACAAATGAATCCTATAAGTTATTTTTCCAAGAAGATGCTTAGATTGCCCGAAAAACTAAGATTGTCCATAACTTTCTCATAACTAGTCCAAATGGAATGAATCAAAGCTTCAAATGTGTAGACAAAAATATAAGATTTTAGGAAAAAATATTTTAAGAAAATATTTTTGACTTTTTCTGATTTTTTTGTGCTGCCTGTTGACTATTGTTTTTTGGCTTATTGTGCCATTTTTTTTTTCTCCCGGGCACCAATTGAAACAAAAATTATATATTCACAAAGCTCTCAGCAAACTCCACAACCTCAAAAAATCTCAAAAACATTCACTACAAATTGAGACAATAGGAACCGACCTGGACCCAAATTGTCCCCCGAGAGGACAAATGGTCCTTTAGGGGTTAAAGCTATTCCTCATGCACATGTTGTGTGAAAATTTCAAAGAAAAGAGTCCAATTTTGGGCAATTCACTACGAATATCTAGTCCAAGTTTTTGCAGGACATTAAATTGTGCCATCTATTGCAAAAAGGAAAGAAAATCTGAAAATTATTTTATTCCCACATTTAACTATATGATCTTATAGGTACCTTGTATGAGAATTTGTGGAATAAATTTTAAAAATTTTCATTGCATAGATTGCAAGATATCTACATTTACAGTGAAGAAAATAAGCTTTGTAGCACATTGTGGGACTAGATATTTGACTTTGAGCTTTCTTAACTTAAATTTTTTGCACTACAGAATTTTGAGGTTTAAATTCTTATAGTGGAGAATTTAATTGAGAGTCTAGGAAATAAAAATTATTTCAAAAAAACTTAATTTCCATTTAAAAAAATTATTACGTAGAAGTAGGTACAAGATAGAAGGAAAATTTTAAATATTAATATCTCTAAGTTGGAATTAAAATGCACAAATTCCAATGGTGAGATTGTTCAAGCAAGAAAACTAATCTATTTGGAACATAAATTTGGATTTTGTTTTTGACCTAGTCTCCTCTGTTTTGAGTTTTTTTGAACATAACTTTTATTTCTAGGTAGCAATTGAAAAAAAATTATAGTCCTATAAAAATAATCAGTTTTCTATCTTTAAAATTTTTTATAAGAAATCATGACAAAAATTGAGACTTTAGATATTTGCCTAAAATCCAATTTGACCCCAAGGGCACAATGGTCCTTTAGGAATTAATATTCTTCCAAATTTGCATAAATCCCAAACTAGTTTAATCTACAAATTTTCGCACCTAGCACACTACTATAATAGAATTAACATGACTACAATAGTCTCATTGATTTTCTAAATTTTTTTTCACTTTTTTCACTTTTTTTATCCTTTAAGGTTTTTGTTGTGGGATTCCGGATAGAACGGACATTATGGAGCCGAGGTCGGTTTCCAGAACGTTCTGAACATGGAACCGTCCTGGAAACTGCTATGGAAGCTGACACTCCGTGGAGACGAAGCATTCCTCAAGCCCTAACCCTAACACTCTCCTCGCTCCAAAATCACTCCCATTGTCACTCCAATTCGTCTGTGTCAGAGCTTCGATCCACTTCTCTGAACGCGATCAGCACCGACAGACTTTGTGGCAAATTTTAAGACCGTTTCGAGCAAATTTGGCCAGGTAACGACTCTGTTTTCTGGAATAGCTCTGCAACTTGAGTCTCCACATTGGTATCGCCGAGGAGTAACAAGAAATTCGAATGGCGTGCATAGAAATTTTGGGAGAATAGTTGATCATCGGTTTCGAAGTGCACTTGGCAGAGAGATTTTTTGTTTCTATGCTCGTTTTCGCATTAGTGATGGGAATTTGAGTATTTTGAGTATTCGTTGGTAGGGTCTTTTGTGGCTTGCAATTGCCTAGCTTGAGTCTACCCAGGAATTTTTTCTAATTTGTTTAATGGAAACGTGAGATTGCGTTTCTGACGAGATATAGAGATGCTGGTGAAGGTTGCGGAATTCTCAGATGTGATGTTGATAATCGAGGTCTGACATGTACCACTCTCGATCAGAAGTGAATGCGCAATCGTGACGAGTGTTATATACGAAGGAGAAGGTGGAAGTAGGAAGAATAGAGAGGGAGCGTGGAAATATGAAGAATGAAGATACAGAGTCGCTGCAGGTGGTGGTGACAGATCATTTGAAGCGGCTGCAGAAGAAGCAAACCTTCGAAGTTGCTGCGAAATCTTTGACCGTTGTTGTTCAAGAACGCTATGCAGGCGCAACTCCAGCTGAACAGAATGCAGTATGTTCTCCATTTTGTTGTGGTTTTCTTGTCAAGGCACTCTGACTGCTGTAATTGCTGAACCATGCTCAAGATTTTTTCTCCTAGCTTGCATTGAGTATTCTTCGCAGCGAATATCAAGGTAAGGGAAACTAGTGGTAGAAGGTATTTTGCTGAATTCGGTAATTCGAATTAGTTAAACAACTTCTAAAGCAAGCTTGAAATTGAAGCCATCACTTTCTTTCAGTAACATGGATCTTTGGTTTGAATGGATGGTGCATATTTGCAGCGTCAGTTGTTGGTACTCTAATATCGTGGATTGTGAACACTAGTAAGTTCTGTGTTTCACAATGCTATTTCCTCAAGAACTTTCTCGGCGTGTACGCAGATTTATGGGGCTGTTTGCAGGGCAGCCACACTTCTGACGACAAGATTTACTGGAACAGCCTTTTGGATGGCTGGCCTTCTGCTCTTTGAATCCGCAGCGGCTGTTGTAAGCCGGCCTGAGGAGAAAAGAAAAATTAAAGGCTACATTAAACAAGCAAACGAGTTTCTTGGAGAGCAGAGTGAGAGGGATGAATCTGTGCCTCCTTCCATGCAGGCAGGCCCAAGTAAGCCTTCTGCTTCTTCACAGAGAGATTGCTTCATACTATATACTTTCGATGCTACGTTATTCGGTCTCAACAATTGAAGTAATCTACAATTGCAGACAATCATTATGTGTAGTTTTCCTCTTCAGGTACTTCAGCTTATCTTTTCGAAGGTCAGTTTCCAGTTGGGGGGGGACCGGAACCTCCACCTCCGCAATGGTTGCAGTCCCAGAATCTGCTTACCTCACTTATACGAGAGCAGGTTCAACAGATGGCAGCAAGGGAGCCTGCTTCTGTTGAGGATCGCAGCGAAGGAGAACCAGGGGATGGTGAGGAGCGCACAGTACAACAGCTGACCGAGGAGCTTCAAAACATAATGGAGACTGTCAATTCCAGACTTGCTGGAGAGAATATGGTTTTAAATGATG
Source organism: Climacium dendroides (assembly GCA_950106755.1). NCBI lineage: Eukaryota > Viridiplantae > Streptophyta > Bryopsida > Hypnales > Climaciaceae > Climacium > Climacium dendroides. The sequence goes on from OX467088.1 coordinate 24,693,028, forward strand.
AATTCGTTGGTCTAGAGGAGGCCATTCAAGCAACTCTTCAGGTATTCATTTTTTAAAGCATCCTTGGCTATCGTGTGTTGATTGATAGGTCTTTCATCGCCTTAGTCACTCTGTCACGATAATCAGACTTACTCTTTGTGACCGTACTCTCTTGCGCGCAGGAAATTGGGAGCGTTCCTCGAGGTCCACCCCCAGCATCTAAAGAGGAAGTTGCAAAACTTCCAATACTTGAAGTCACCAAGGAATTTCTTGAGAGGGTGGGAGACGACACAGAATGTGCTGTGTGCCGGGAAGACTTGGTATTGGGAGATAAATTACAGGAGATGCCTTGCAAGCACAATTTCCACCCTGCTTGTCTGAAGCCCTGGCTGGTAGGACCAGACCTATCCCTGGGTCCTCATCGTTCCTCTTGCTCTTGCAATACTGTTGACCTTGCTGTGATTCGTACTGTAGACAATTAGCTGAAGTGGACACGTACAGAAGATGTCATTGAAGGAAACTTCGGGACATTATTTGGCCTCTAATGAATGCGCTGGTTTTGCTTTCACAGGACGAACACAATTCTTGCCCCATATGTCGGCATGAAATGCCCACGGACGACCATGAGTACGAGCGACAGAAAGAACGAGACCGGGAAGCTGAAGAGGAGAGGAAGGGTGCTGAGAACGCACTGCGAGGTGGTGAATTTATGTATATGTAGATAAATCTGGTGGTTTAGATCTGTCACTCACGTTTGCATATGAGCATCCGTTGTTTCTCAGTGTATGATTAATCCCTCTGTTTATCTAGTCTGCACTAGGAGGTTTCGTGTATATATGTAGTGCACACGAGGGCTGTTGTGCCAGTACTGTACAAGCTCTTGGTCTTATTGGCCAATGTTAATGATGAGCAAAGTTGTATGTTCGGAGAACCAAGTTGCAATTCTGTGGACCAATTGTAGGGAAATTCGAATTGTGAAATTACTAGGATTGTTGCGACTGTTGCTTCACATCAGATACCTCGATTTGAAGATTGTTTAGATATCATCCCCATGCGTGATACAATTGCAGTAGACGCTCGTAGCGTCTAAAGATTCCGAAACTAAGATGGCTGGATTGGGGCAGGCCACTTCTACAAGGGCCAATTCGATTGACCAAAGCAACGGTCAAACTTATTGGTCTCTATCGAATGTGCTCTTAACCCTGAACCTTGTAAATAGTACGTCTAGACGAAATAGACTAGGAGGATACCAGGATCTGTTTTTGCCCGAGAGCTTATGGAGAACTGTGCGGAGATGGCTCGCTAAGTGAGGGTTCATCGAACCTCAAGTTAGTTCTGGTATGTTCATACTTGTTTTTAGGGGTGATGTTTGGAATGTGAATTTGATCCAGAAGAGGTCTAAATTCGTTCCTAAGATCCTCAGTAACAACACTTTTAAGACCAAGTGCGAACGTACCTTAATAAGCAAACGGCTAAAGGCCTCGCAACGGCCATAATGAGAGAACGTCGAGCTCTTCATTTCCGTAAGTATTTTCGTCTTTCTTCAAATCTAAGCTTCTTCGTCCTGTGAAGACTCCAACGAATCTGAACTATTATTACATGGCCAAGCTTGAACGCATCACAATTCACGAGCTCTTCAATTCCGTGTGTCATCTCTCCCACACTGCAGTTAGGTAGTCGGTTGCGTACTTTTATGTTTTTGATTTGGCCTTGCAACGAACATACTGGAATTTTGTTTGCCGGTGCATGCGATCGCGCCATGGCCACTTCCTAAACCCTAAACCCGTGTTTGTGACTGACGGAGTGAGTGCGCCTCATCTACTCGCCGCCCGATATATCCGCACTAACTTCGAGGATCTTCACTCTTGCCAGTGAATTCGCAACTTATGATTGCTTTACAGGATCGCAATCGCATTGGCATTGGTTTAGAATTTGTTCAAGTGATGGAGTTTGCGTCCAGCGCATGGGTGCACCCGTACGCGACGCTGGAAGAAATCACGCAGTTCGCGGCGGCGTTTCTGGACTTGCTGTGTCTGGCGTCTGGCTTGCAGAGCTCCGCCAGCCCCTTCGCATGGCCGCCTAGCTCCCTCCACAAGGCCCTCGCGTGGGCCCGGTACCTTGAGCAGGTAGTCTCTCAGTTCAATTCCACTGCCACAGCTTATTTATGAACGAGAAAACTAACTTCGCTCCTCGATTGATTCAATTATTATTTCGGTATCGTAGTACACGCCTTTGCTTCCGAAGTGATGATGATTCTTGGTTATGAACTCATAGTTTAAGTCAGCTTGCGGTGGGATTGGAAGTATATCCTTGCTCGTGATTCATTTGCACCTGCTTAATTTTGATTTTTCCCATTTTGCTTCGACATTCGGGACCAATTTTTCATGGCGGATAGTTCTTGCAAACCGTTCCTTGTTGATCCTGTGAAGTTTTTGTTCGCACTGCCACAGCTTTCAAGTCCGGCTGAGGTTCAGTCTCGGATTGCATGGTGATGAGAATTTAAGGGCTGCCCTGTTCTCTTCAAGGTTTAGGATTTACTAAGCCTGGTCTTGCCACGGAGCTGCACCAGCTAGGTTCTTACCGGAGGGTTTTTGATAAGGAAATCTTGAACTGGAGTTGAAATTTTTCGCATCCGGCAGGGGTTCGAAAATTTGGACCGCGTGAAATCACATGTGGTTTAGGGATTTATGCAGGTCGTAGGTCGCAGTCGATTGAGCTTCGTGGACTGAGTTGGGCTTGCTTGATCGCTGTCTTATTTGTGTCTGATTTATGTTTTGGGGATTAATTTGGTCGGTAATGCTTGGTTAGGGGTGTAACCATGGCTTTGCTGTTGTGTGCAGCAGGTTGATTTCATGCCTTGTTCTTGTAACGTAAAATGCTGGATGTGAATTTATTCCTTTACTCCGGAGTTCTGAATCGTGGGAGTGACGTGAGTCGTTGTGTTCTCCAAAAAATTCTGATGGTTGATTTAGTTTGCGAATTACTTGTCTCGTGTTAGGTTATGGCCGATTTCCCTGAATCCGGTGAAGGATTGGAATCAAGACGAGCACTAGACGATGCGCTTGCCAATCTCGTTGCGTCTGCACCGACCTATCCTGCGGTCAGTCGCGTAGCTCCACGTATGGCTTGTGCTTTTGTGAGCATATTATTTGCATCAATGGGCAGAAAACTGTCTCGTTCAGTGTCTTGTGACTGCAGCCGTTAAATGTTGCACTGTTGATGCTAGTGATTTGACTTGGAATTGCGATGCCTGCTTACAGGGCTTGCCATGTCTCACGGCTTCGGATTTGAGTTGTGCTCGAAGGCTGTTCTTGCAGGCTCTAATTCAAGCAGTATCGCCAGATTCAGACTATTTTGAATCAATAACTGACTGCTTGATTCGCCTGGAAGGTAGTTCTCCCTGCATGACGGCCTATTCAGATTCTGGATATTTTAGACCTTTCCTAAATCTGTGAAAATTCGTTGCTGCTTCCGATCTACTTTGAGATATGGGATGACGAGATTGCAATTTGTATTTACTTTGTGCTTGGTTTGTATCTCAGGGGAATCAGCTTTAGTTAAGGAAGAAATATCTGCTAGAAATAGTGCTCTTAGATGTGCCGAGTCTCTTAAACAATTTGTGGAATCCACCGCGGGCTGTCTTGTTTCTGAGATAAAGCAGATCACCTGTGTCACTACCTTTTGGTAAGTTTAGGGACTCTTTCGCTTCTTCTTTTGATTCTTATTTAATTTGTTAAGCCTGTCATCTCAATGATAGGACGAGTTATTTGAGCCGCTAGAAATCAACATTGATTCTATCCTGCTTACTTTCGAGTCATTTCCTTGTTACCCATAATTATGGTTTTCTTATTCTTTCACTGAGTATATAAGTATTGTTTAAATTAGGGATTGTAGTAACTCAGCTGTTGAAATGGCGAATGGAAATCTTTTTGAAGCTTGGGCAAGAAATGCAATGGAGTATGTGACGTCCTTCACCACAGTTTACAAATCAGCTGCAGCCAACCTTATCTTCAAGACAAGTGAGCACGATTGGAGAAGAGTGCTAGATACGTCTCGAGCTTATACATCAAGCACCATGGTTGGTGACAGTGTTGGCAATGAAACTGAAATCGCTGTGAGTTCCTCCATTGTTCCCAGTTTAAGTTGGCTTGTTGGGGATATTATTTGCGTCACTTTAACCATTCTAACATGTTAGGAGCGTGATTTTTGGGAGACATATAGAGTCGTGGAGAGATCTTTGAGTGCAAGAGCCAACTCTGTTCAGACCAAATTTTTATCACTATGTATGAATTTGTTTTTCAATTTCAATTGGGAGGTTGTGGACATTCGACAACCCCATTTGCTTTCAAAGACCAGACCATAGATATTTAGCCAAGTCATGCTTACACTACTTGCTAATTAGTTCAACCAAGTGTATGAATAGATGAGTTGCTTTTGAAGCAGAGGGAGTATAGGAGACGCGATCCGACCCCGTAACGTTTTTACTTTCCTCTACCTTGGTTGCCGTCTTCAAAAATGTGGCCAGGTTTATTGTATGGATTCCTGCATATCAAAAACCAATGACATTGTCCAGATCTTGATTTGGGATGTTGTGTGTTCAGGAACTATGTTGTCTGCAGTTGGCATACTCCGATTGCAGAGATCTTGCTTTAAGGATTGCAGCCTCCCCCGTAAATACCGCAACTGGTTTTTGTGATACTGGCAATAGACTTGGAGGGTGGCCCATGCCAGAAGGAGCAGCTAGCGTTGAAACTTTCTTAAGAGAAATCCTCGAAAATCAGGTGGATTTATGGTGGAAGCTGCCCCCAGTGCTTTTAGCTGGAGTATGTGGATCGAGGTATTGGACTTTGGAGTTCGTTAACTCTTTTGCTTTCTTAGTTTAGACCAAATTAACTTCAATTCTTTGACAGTAATTGCAAAGCATTTAAGTCTCGGGAATCATACCGTTTCTGTTATGTCATTCCTGTGGTATTCAGTCTGGCATCTCTGGTTTTGATCCATGTTTTTTGTTTTGTTTTGTGCAGGTATTCGATGTTGAAAATTTACCTTCAAAATTTACTGAAGGTAGCTAATGTACATGGACATTCATGCAAATGCTCGTGCCACGTTCCTAGCAAGACATGCCATGCCTGCCAATACTGTCCGAATGCTCTAGTGGAGAGGCTGTGGTGCTTTGCTGTGCATCATCCCGAACTGAGAACATTTGAAGCCCAAAAAGTGGATAATACCTGTAAGTATATTCTAGATCAAGCCCAGAAGAAGTTGGTCTCATAAAACGGTATTGTACTTCTATGTTGATAATTGCAGTAGCCCTTCGAGCCAAGGAAAGTGTGGACACATTCACTCAAAAAAGTGTGACTTGTACAATGTTAGAATGGGTACATTACAATTTAGCTGAAGTTGTTCATAGGGGCTGCCTCGACACTCTTGGAAAATGAATCAAATTTCCTGTTATGCACAATCTTGAGATCATCTCAGGTGGGAGATACCAAGAGCTTATACAAGGGCAGAAATTGTTCACTCATTTTACGCCGTGCATGCTCTCTTTTGGTGATTTTAGGTTGTATGTGCCATACCTGCCTCTCCTAACCGGTGAAGCAGTATGATGAGTGACACGGACAGGGTGAAGGAAAAAAGCATGGTTTGCGCTTTACTGTCCGTAGTAGTATTTTGTCATGCGCTCAGTTCATTTGTCAGTTTTTAGTGGCACCTCACGTTGCTAGTTGAATTTGAGAATCGTAAAACCAAATTGTAATAGGGATTGCAATTGGTCCTCACGTATATACAATGCCTTCACACTGATAACGAGTGGTTGTGTTTTAACTTTCATTACGTTCTCTTACCACATGTCCTCCGCATTTAAGCTTCAGATTTCATGATACCCTCCGTTATCGATACGTTATGCATTTCTACAGTGAAGGTGCTCGAAGCTTGGAAATTGCAGTTTTGTTTTCTGCCTTCAATGTTGTTACATCGAAGATGCTGCCTTCTAAAAATTCTCCCCCTTCCACTTAAAGATTGCTAGAACTGCAGAATAACAGACTAGAGATTGATTTTGAATTCGAAAACAGCATGATTCGAAGGCCACAGTTGCACACTCTGACGCAACACCCGATTTCACATGGTAAGGAAATATTACGTGACGCAACACCCTATTTCCTAGAGTACAACCAGGAAATTGCTGTCAAAATAAAGACCCGAGTATATTTAAAATTCGGAAGAACAGAACTACCAAGTCCACGAGATAGAATGGCCTGGAGCTCCTATGTCAACCAAACCCCTTACGGCGGCTCAGCGACTGCTGAACAAACGTTTTAACACCGCGACTACTGTAGGCTCTACAAAATATCTGTACAAAGTCGAATCTGGAGCCTCCTCAGGTCCCATTAGATCTCCACTCTACTCCCATTGGTGTCTGATCCGGATTGTGGAGCTTTCTCTACGCATGAATCCATGGGCACCTCCTGGTCCTCAGGAAACCGAACATGCTTTCCTCTTGGCGTTGGAACCCCTCGCAGCCGCATCACTGCAATCACATTCATAATACCAGAAATTCAGAAAGCGCAGGGTTGGTCGACCAGAAGCAACACTGTTGGGATTCACAATTTATGTCCTGGTTACCGATTGGAATTCACATCAGAGTCTTCGCTAGTGTAAGGAAAAGGCTCCTTACCATCTACCTCTTCCACATCGATCTCGTCGTCGCTGTTGTAGTTGAAGCGGATGTGACGCCCCTTGTGCTCCGGCAGCCCAGCTTCCGCCACGCCCATGCGACTGATGGCCTGGCAAATTTCCTCGCAGTCGATCACCTCGCCATCATAATCATCCGCCCCGTCGAACTCGTCGCACCCGTCGTACTCCTCGTCGCCTCCGTAGTAACTCAAGCTCTCATTTCCCTGCTCCTTCACCTTCAGAGAAAGCAGGTCCCTCCGCTGCCACTTGAAGTCCGCAGATCGAGGTGTAGTCGGACGAATAGAAGTGGCAGGTGCAGGCGAGGCGACCAAGTGCATACCCGGTGAGCTCACATTCACCAGCACGGAGCAGTCGGAGTCGTCGTCCTCTCCGAATTCCGGCACCTCGTCCACATCACAGCCCACCCAAGCGGACGACAGCCTCTCCGACACGGATGCGGTGACCTCCCTCGCAGGCGAGGCTTCCACGGGCGGCCGAGCGTCCACAACCTCCCCCTGCCGACACCAAAACGCAGCCGAATGATGAGATAAGCATTAATTCTGGCTCTAATGCGAGCTCAACACAGCGTTATAATTGGTGTTAATTTGTGAGCATTGATACTACTTAGCGAAGCATTCGTCGGGCAACTATCCATTTTTGAAAGATTTGGTCCATGTCGTGGAAAATTCATCAGCGAAACCAAATGCAGAAAACTTAGACCAAAGAATCCATGAGTTCAACCTCAAGCTCACCTCATGGGCCGGGGTCAAAACCTCTACATCGACAGCGACTTCCTCGCGCTCCTTTATGGTGTCCTGGGCTGGGAAAAGAGCAGCGGGGACACCAAACTGCGGGGTCTCAGCTTCGGGACTCTGCCTGACCAGACCATTCGGAGTCTGAATGATAGTGAGGTTGCTGTGCGCCAGAGAGCGCAGCAAATCCTCGCCCCTCACCACCACCGGCGTCGCCGGCTGCTGCTCAAAGGACTGCAAGTTGGAACACGGATACACGACTTCCTCTACGACCTTAATCGGCGCAGCTGTGGCGGCCACCGAAGGAGCCTTTTGGGGTGACTTGGCAGGGACCAATCGGGCCAAGGGAGTGGCATTCGTCTTGTCCGCCAAAACCTTCCTGCTGCTCCTCTTAGCCGTGCCCTTCGCCCGCATAACATTCGCCGTGACCGCTGCCACCCATCACAAATTGCAAGTCAGTAGGGCTCACTCAGAAACTCTTTCAACATTGACTACATCCTCTCAATCTTCTATTTGAACATCCCCGTGGGTATCTGTCCATGTTTCGACAAATGGGCATCCTCCCCAAACAATCATGCTCGTCGCATCTCAACAAGTAAAATCACAATCAAAGCTCAATTCCAGTGACTTAAGTTCCACAAGGCCATCACATTCGGCTGACCTTGCGGAATGGGTGACACGGGCGCAGTCGAAGCGCGGCGGCTGCTCCGAGTGGTCATCCTCCTGCTCTCCATCCTCACAAAGATCCGCAGATACTCCGATTAGCTGAACAACACTCGATCGGGTGAACTCACAAACGGGCTTGGGCTTGAAGCAGCGCACTAAAACCCAGAGGATTCAAGCACACAGACAGAGAGAGAAAACTTCATTCAGTTGCAAATGCATTCAACTCACAGGAATCCGGGCACTAGACAACACACTGAGATGCGGCATGCGTGGGATTCATTGAAAGCTACAGAGAGGCTCCTGGCAATTGTGAAGATGTCGGGAGTGCAAGGGGAGGATGCGAGTCGAGGGGCTTCAGGCGCAGTAGAGACGATAGGCTTTGTACTGTAGCGTACTCCATTTGAAAGTTTGAATGTTCAGAGCCGTTGAAGGATGAATGATCTATCCCAGATTTTTTCGGATGAATATCGTCGGTACCGTCACTGCCACGCTGGCCGCCGTCAATTCACTCGCGGAATGTGGTTTCTGTAGGGCTGGAGAATAAATATTTTGAAAATACATTAACTGTAGATATGATTTTTATTTCAATGGGTGCCGGCAAGCAAAACTTATGCCACCTTAACCCCTAAAGGATTTTAAGTATTAAATTTTTGAAAAAAAATCATTTTTGATACATCTAATTGTAGGATCTTATATTACTTTGGCTTGAGAATATATAGAAAATTTTTCAGAAATCTTCACCTTGTAGATTGCAAGATATTAACGTTTGAAGTAATAAAAATCCTTTTTTTTGTCCGTGCAAAAAACTAGGCAGCTGCACTTCTTAAGGTCAGATCATTATGAAAAAATGTCCAAAATGGTGGTTACTCTTTGGATTCATTCTTCAAGGCAAGTTGGCTACATGCTTAAAAATTTTCAAATCATTTGGAATTGTACAACATATAGGAAAAAAATAGAATGTAGAAAAAAGTAGAAAATGATTCAAAATACAAAATTGTTAACGATTTATTTATGAAATTGAAAAATACTAATCCCAATGGTTGTAATGTCTTAATAAACAATCTACACCCATTATTTTATTTTTTTCAAAAATATTAAAAATTGAGTTAAATAAAAGACTTCAAAGTTTATTTTAGAGTAGAGATTCCATAACCACCTTCAAACTACCCACAACTAAAACTCCTCATAACTTTCATCATATTAATCAAAATGGAATGATTCAAAGATATCCATGTATAAATAATTTTAGAAAATCAATTTCAAATCTTTATTTTTTTTAAAAGTGATTTTTAAAGAAGTATTTTTTCTACCTGAATTGCCTGCAAAACAAAGAAAACTACATATCATACAATTATTTTTTATCCATGTAGTCAAAAGTTATGAAAACTATTGGGCCTTAAAGCTACTCCTTGGACTCATGTTGTGTGAAAATTTCAAATGAAAAAAATGAAAATTCCATTCATAGTGAGCTGCCCAAAATCGCCATATTGCCAAAAAATGCCGTTTGGTCCTTTAGGGGTTAACCCCTAAATGCCCAAGGCTTGTTTTGAGCTTCTTGGAATTTGCTCTAAATTGAACACAATGTCAACATTTTGATAAGTTGCATCAATTTTTTGGGATTTGTAACTATACAAATTCAAACTAGACATGTTAGAGATCTCATAGGAAAAGATAACACAACAATATCACTTACAAAGTGAAAGATTATAATGTTTGACCATAAGGGTGTTAAAATTGTGAAAATCTTTCAACTCTCTTTTTGCATGTTAAATCTAAAAATTTGGTGACCAAAAAAATATGAGGTTAAAGGGCCTAATATGTATAGCCCCAATCGATTTATGGCTTCTTAAAACATACTCTATAAATTTTTTTAAATGAATTTTGAATGTGATTTTTTCTCCAAGATCTAGTGTATTTGAGGCTCATTTCCAAAAGCTCTCAACACTACAAGAAGTTAAGATTGCAATGGATACCCTTGCATAGAACCATGAATAGAAAAATCACTATCATTTATTTTCAAGATCGGATTTTTGATGCTAAAATTAAACTTCAAGAAAAACTTTCCAAAAATATAAACTATTAAAAATAGCAATTTGGTTAGGTTTTATTTAACTTCAAAGTTTTGCAAACACCAGATTTGGGTGCCTCAAACATTTAGAGGTTAACCTCTAAATGCCCAAGACCTTATTTGAGCTTCTAGGAATTTGTTCTAAATTGAATAAAAAGTCAACATTCTGATAAGTTGTATCAATTTTTTTTGAATTGTAACCATACAAATGCAAACTAGACATGTTAAAGATTGTATGGGAAAAAAAGCACAATAATATCACTTATGGATTGAAAGATTTTAATGTTTGATCATAAGGGTGTTAAAACTACGAAAGAGATTTGAATTTTTTCAATCTTCTTTTCACATGTCAAATTAAAAAAATTGGTCTCAAAAAAATATGAAGATAAAGGGCCTGACTTGCATAATGCCAATCAATTTATGGCTTTTAAAAATCTACTTTACAATTTTTTTAAATGAAATTTCTAATGTGATTTTTCCTCCAAGATTTAGTGTATTTGAGACACATTTCAAAGAGCCCTCAACAGTATGGAGAGTCAAGATTGCAATGGACACCCTTGCACAAAATCTTGAATAGAAAATTCAATTTATAATCAATCATTTTCAAAATTGGATCTCTGATGCTAAAATTAGGCATCAAAAATAATTTTTTTAAATATAAACTACTAAAAGTAACAACTTGGTTAGGTTTTCTTAAACTTCGAAATATTGTTGACACCCAAATTTGGTGCCTTGGGCATTTAGGGGTTAAAGTCAACCAGGGACTTACATGACTTGTAGTAGCTCCGGAACACTAGTGTGGACCACCCCAACCACACAATTAAGATGAGATCAAAGGATGACTACAATTGTTGCAACCGGTGACATGGTTGGCAAGCAAATCCTCGTCCTAGTGACATGGGTACCACATGCGCTTCACAATTGTCCTTTTGGATGCATGCTTTTGTAGTTGTTCTTTCACATGGTTCTTTCTTCTCTTTGTTGCATGTTTATTATCGTCTTTCTCAAGTGATTAATGAAATTGGTTGCTCCTCGAGGAAATCACACTTTGTAATTTAAGGTGTACATGTGAGTTAAGAGTATATTTGCATTTAAGATGACCGTATTTTTACATAAAAAGTTACAAGGAGCATATTTTCAATACCCTATGATTTTTGTAAATTCATATATGCAATTTTTAAGTGGGGCTACCTTACATATAAAATTTAAATGTCAAATATATCCCCTATACTACTATACATGTATGTAGTAGAGGGAAGGAAAAATTTATGAAGAGGGTTAGGGGTGGGATATACCATGAAACCAATAACAATCAATTTGATTCAAGTGCCATTGACAAAATGACAGTTTTTGACCCCTAAAGGTCAATTGTTGGTTGAATGGACAATTGAAAATCTGAATAGGTTCTTATGAAGTTAATTTTGGTCAAATGTTCATGAGATTTTGATACAAGGTGTGAACACATACCTCTTTAGTGGGAATATTATTTTTTTTCTAATTAGGTGCCCAAAATCAAAAGTTATACTATTCTAAACTTTTTTGGCTTCAAAAGCAATTTCGGCATCTTTTGCAAAAACACTCATCAACTTTTGAAATTTGACATGTGTATCTAATAAAAGAAGGCATACAATTGTCAAAAAAAATTTGTTAGCTATATTGGGGCGGCTTAAAGAAAAAATTATTTTCTTTTAACTTCTTCTAACTTCAATTTTCTTACAATTTATCAAGTCATAGTTCTTGAAATTTTTTCCACACAGTCCAAATGTTTGTTTCTAATTTTTTTACCATTTGTATTTCAAATAAAAAATTTACTCATTGCACAAGAAATCATCAAAACAATGATTAGTGTATTGCTAATGCACTTAACCTCCTTACATGGCAAGGTGATTTAAAGTAAGCTGGAGTTTTTATTTTCTTTTGAATTTTTTCATGAATGACTCATATACTTATGAACGGTCAAAATTCTCATTTTTATGTAGATAAAAAATTTCATTCTCAGAGGGGCTCAAATTTTGTTGATTTTATTTCTCAAGAATGAAAAATAGTTTTTTCTTTCTCATTTTAAATAGTAAAATCTTTCAATCCACATGGTCAAATGGGTTGAAATTTTTTTCGCACATTGCCTTACTTGTTTAACACACTTTTGTAAATATGTGGAATTCAAAAAAAGGAACAATGTATCAAAAATTGATAGTTTTAGACTTTTTGTCTTCCAAAACACCCTCTAGCTTTTAGGGTTTTATAACAAATTTACCACTGAATACTTTAGAATCTCCACCTTCTTCCAAAACACCCTCTAGCTTTTAGGGTTTTATAACAAATTTACCATGAAAGTATCATATAAATATTCCATTCAATATGATTGTGTGCAATACATATAGCTTCAAAGATTGAAGTCAAATGGATTATAAACTCTATTCTTTTATTGTACAATTTTCAATTTGTTTAACCTACTAAGGTAAACCTTCGTATTTGTGCGATGTGACAATTTCCAACACTTGAAGTCAATGTCTTACATTTTAGATGTAATTTTTTTGATATATACACTACTAGTGTAGTTGCACAATTTCAAATTTTCAGTCAACCATCTTCCATTGTAGATTTTCTTGACTATGTTCATTTTATCATCCATGTAAAATATCTATCCACATTGTAGTCTAAGATTTTGTAGTTTTCCAAAACCCAGGACTAAATATAGGGGTTCCAAATCTAAGGGGAATGATCAAATCGTCTATCGTTTTGTAGCTAGAAGTCACTTGTAGGTCAAATTACTATGGAATCTACACAATAGTTTCACTACATCAAAGAATTTACAACACTTTTATTTCCCAGGTTAAATTTAGTGGCCTGTCAATTAAATAATGCTATGGACGCATGGAATGCCGTTCCAGTCCTTTCTAGTATTCTACGGGTATTTTATGGACAATTTGTCAAGGTTGACCGGCAATTTGTCATGCATGATCTAGACACCTATCGAGTGCATAATATAATCATAATATTTTATATAAGTGTACACATTCCTTAATTACAATGATTTTTATATTAGGAACAATTTGTCAACAATCACTATTTAACTAGCCTAATTATTAGTTAAATGAGTATCAAACCAGTCTAAGTTATAAAGACAATTTGTCTCTAACTAAATGCAATGGGAATGAGTGTAATGCATCTCCAATTGCTCCTTGTTCTCTTTTATCTACAACAACTTGTTAGTTTCCACCACCACACAAAATACACAAGCCCAGAGATAATTACGACAATAATTTCCTTTTCATTAACAAAATTAAATAATTTTCAAGCCAAGGCGATTTATCTCAATAATTTTATTATTCCAAATTGTCGACTTTCTACTCACCAATCTCCTTAATCCAACTTATGTTTTAATATTATCCATTTTAATAAAAATTGAATTGTGCTCATTTAACTCTTTTACATTAATCAATTAATTTAATTCTTTATTTTAATCCAACAAAACATTTGATCTTTAATTTTATTTATCAGAGAAAATCTAATTCAAGAGAATTAATTTCTATCATAATTTCCCTAATTATTTCCAATTCATCTAAAATTTGCAATTAAGCATATAATATGCTATTATGCATCATATTTCACATGACTCAATTTTCAAGACAACTTGTCCAATACGGGTGATAATTCCACCAACCGTAATTTTCTAAAATCGTTTATGATACAAAATTAATATTTTCACTATCACTTAAAAATTCATCACATCACAATTTGGACAATTTATCGAAACATCAATTTTAATCTTACATTTCTAATCTCATTACTATAATATTATATAATTCAACAATTTCTCAAATTACCAATCACATTTAGCAATTACAATGCACAAAACTTAATCAACAACTTGCCTTAAAATCCAGCAACCAAATCTTTACTCAATTGGTCCACAGCTATTGTCTTCAACTCCGCAGGTACCGTTGTCAAATTGTCTTGCTCAGCAAAAGTTCTTTGTCTCCTCTTTTTCCAACATCAGATACAGACAACTTGTCCAACCACTCACAATTTTCTCTCTACTAGTAGGCAATTTGTAATTGAAATGTATTCTCTCAAACTTTATGTGAATACAGTCAATCAAATTGTCAAAACATGAATACACTTATACACAAACATCTCGTTTAAATTCTCAATCCACATACATCAGCATTCAGACAATTTGACAAACAAATGATTCTCTCACATACTTCACAATATTGATCTCAGACAAATTTTAGAGTTACAACCTCAATTCGTCAACTCCATTCTCAAATAATCACAGCTTTGGACAAATTGACAATTAAACTTCAATTTTTCTAAATGTCTCAATTGTAAGACACCAACTGATCACACACTGGACAAATTGACAAATACATAGTACTCAACTGAGTGTTAATTAAATCATTCTCAATTCTCTCACCATCTCAAAACACAACAAATTGTCTCATACAGCTTACAAGAATAAAAATCAGCATTCAAACAAATTGTACAAGAACCACACATGAGAAATTCCAATCACTGGAATAAAATTCACATAAGTCAAATTGACAAACAACAAACTGGTTCAATCACTGGATCCAGATTCAATCACATAATCAATCACTCAAGGCAACTTGCTGAAATTAGTAATATATATATATATATATATATATTCATATAAGCTGGTTACAGATCATTATTAGGACAAATTGATTAGAACAAAAACAAACAAAGTGTGTCAGAATCAAAGGAAAATTGAGAGTGAGTGAGAGCTGTGTGAGAGAAAGAAAAAAGATGGCAAATTGACGAGTTATACTCCCACTTGCGACAACCATTCAAACCCTGAATGCCAAGTCAAATTGTCTGTATAAATCCTAAATCTCTACAATTCTTTAAATCCGCTATATCCGACAAATGGACTGTATTATCACAACACTATGTAAATTACTGGTCAAATTGCCCCTATTTACACTATTCACAACAAATTGTCCAAAAATAAAAAAATTTGTGAGTCTACATGGCCCCCTGCTTAATTTATTGACGCCCTCGTCAATAATGGCGTTGTCTCTTCTTGTTCAAGTGCTGGTCTTGACGACGTCGTTGCTGCTGCTCCGCTTTCTCGACTACGCGCTTAACTACTGGATCTCGTGCTAAAAGTTGTGGATTCCCCATCCTCTGCAAATCGTACCAATACTACCAAGCCCAAAATCGCGTACATGGAAACTTGTTGATGAAGCACAAATGAGCACCTGTCCAGAAGTGGGTAATTGCCATGATCTCTACCAAACGATGCCATCTTGTCCCCTGGCTCACTCCCGAAGTTGTGAAGAGTTGCAATTTTGAAACCTTTGCTGAAGACAACATGGCAAATAGAACGATCTGCCTAGACGGCCTGGACGGCCTGGACTACTATAAGAAAACTGTGTTTGCCGTGACATCGCAATTTGGACACCCAGACATCACGTGTGACGCGTTCTATGTCTGGACTAATGTCCAATCACTTCGTGCTGCCGTAGATATGCCAAAAACATGGTACGTTGCATCAGATTTGTAGGCCCAGCATCGTGATGTCCAAAAAACATCGGTCAACGGGTAACTTCAGGAGTTGACATGTGGTTGCCACCTAGGCGCAAGAAAGCCAGAGTGTCATTTTTTTCATCCATTGCCCGTCTATGATGTGGCATCTGATGTGTAATTGACGTGGCATGCCACATTGGTGCTCATGGAATTGGCTGACGTGGCATCTGCAGATGCTGATGTAGCATTTTTGGGGCCACTTGCCTGGTCTGCCTAGCATTTTAGGATGTCTTCTGAGACATCGTTGTGGACATTTAGGTGTCTTAAATGATGTTAAGTGAAACAATTGTATGCTAATTAAAATGTCCATCCGAGCGTGTGGAGTTTGCACATGCGTGCTTCTTAAAACATACCCTGTCATAGGAGATGTCTCTTTGCACAAGTCAGCACAAGTACATGCTGGGGTAGCAGATGCCTTCTTGCATTGTAGGATGTCAGCGACGACATCCACTTATTTTTTGGGACATCTCCTGGAACGCATGTATACATTGTATTGGACATTCTAATGTTGTCAATGTAGTAATATGTTGTACACAATATAAAATATGCAATATATAGTATATCATATGCAATACAACATATAAAATATGCCATATAAAATATAATATATACAACATGCCATACAAAATACACCATACAAAATATATACAACATGCTATACAAAATACACCATATAAAATATATACAACATGCCATACAAAATACACCATACAATATATACAACATGCCATACAAAATACAATATATACAACATGCCATACAAAATACACCATACAATATGCCATACACTACATTTATCAAGTATATTGAATGGCTCAAAAATCTACTTATTAATTGATGAAAAGACAAGCCTTTTATACTAGTGGGGTGTAGGAGGCATAACAAACAATATGGGATATACAAAACTAAAATATGAGCAACAACATAAATACAATGATGTTTGAAATGATATCTTAAAAAACATTTACATGTCTTAGTTATGTTTTTTTCGACGTCATTGTAAACATTCAAAAGAACATCTGTAGTATGAAATTAGACATTCACATCAATGTTGTTTTAAACATTTGCTTCAACAATTTCTAAATTTCTACAAATCTTATTTGTTGTTTATGATGTCATGATGAACATTTGCATGTCATTTCCAACATATATGGGGATGTCTCCTTGAACATTTAATTGATAAAGTCATATTTATTAAATCTAGGTTGTTTGCAACATCAACTTCAATATAGTATGACACAACAATACATCCAATATGGAATTCCAATTGTAGATTATATTTTTGTCTATCTAGAAAGCTCTGATTCATTTCATTTGGATTTGTTACAAGAAAGTTATGGACATTTTTGTTTTTTAGGCAATTAGAGCATCTTCTTGAAAAAAAATAACTTGTTGGATGCATTTCTGAATGCAATTTTTACAATTTTTTCAAAATAAAAATTTCACGTGGTTTAGTTTACTTGCTAGAATAATCTTGCCATTGGGATTAGTGCATTTTAATTCCATCTAAAATTTATTAATAATTTAGATTTTCCTTCTATCTCATACCTACTTCTACTTAACAATTTTTTTAAGAATGAAATTTAAGTTTTTTTATTTTTTATTTATTTGCCTGAAATCTCAACTCAATTCTCTACTATAAATATTTAAATATCAAAACTCTATAGTACAAAAATTTTACAAAGTCAAAAAATCTAGTCCCTCAATGCGCTAAAAAACTTGTTTTTTCGACTTTAAATCTATGCGGTCAAAAATTCTGAAATTTTTTCTACAATTTTTTCTACTTGTTAGGTGTAAGATCCTTTAGTTAGATGTGGAAAAAAAATTAAAATTTATTTTACTCTTTGCTACAGAAATGGCAATTTTCAATGTTTTCTTGCAAAAAAAAGGCCTTGGTCCTTTAAAGGTTAAGATGTCAAATATCTCAAAGTCCAAGAACACTAGAAAATCACCCCACATTAGATATTGATGCAAAATTTATGATTTTAAACTAATAAAATTTAGAATTTAAATCTTAAGTTAAAAATAAATATTTTTATATAATATAATATTGATATGATTTTGTAAACCTTTTTTCATAATAAATTCATTCATCTAATTTATATAAAATTGTTATATAAATTAAATCTATATAGCTTATAACATTTTGAAAATTTTTCTGGACATTTTTTAAAACATTTGATGTCCACAACAATGTCTTAGATTGCATCATTGTTTTTCATAGCACCAATATGCTGTGACTGAAATTTAGCAATGCTTTCTACAACATCAAACCAAAATCTCTGCTTTTCCAGCGTCCGTCGATGTGACATCCCAATGTTTTCTCAGACGTATGATGTCATCCTGGACGTACAACGTTTTTGGCCCGACATTAGAAAAAACACAGTTTTCTTATATGGTGCAGTTGGTGAATGATAGGAACTTCGATGGCCTACAACCATTGCAACAAGTCATGGACCCAATGCGCCAACCAGCAACCATGGTGGAGAGTATGTTGTCGTAGTTAGTGATGACATTGCATTTGAAGAGGAAACATAGGGTGTTCACATCACTAACATGTGTTTGTTGTGCCAACATTTTGACGTCACATAGGACGTCTAAGAAATACAAAGCCATCAGCATGTTCATGTCTTCCAAGTAGACCCGTTGCATCTTGAACGTACATTTTGTGACAGAGTTTGTCTTGCTTGGTGCTACAAGTGACATCATATGAATAGGGTGGAATTTTATTCTAATGAAGTTTGTTGAACGTGCGCAAATTGTAAGACTTCAATAGCCCAAAAATGAACCTAAACCAAGTAAACACATAAATCATTTTGTACTACATAAGAAGGACGTGCATCATGTGCAAATTCAACCTTGGGCATAAAGTCATGTCATGCATCTATAGTCATTTTGACATCAAAGAAGACGCCTACAATTGCTTCCACAACACCCACGTCCAGTCAGACGTAATGAAACACATAGTGGATAGCATGTGGTTTGAAGTTACTTTTGCAATAAGTACAAAATGTTGACGCCAGAAGTGACGTCAATGTGGACGTCAGTACGTCACTTGTGACGTTCACGGAGACATCCAAGATCAGAACATGGATAGGCCAAGTATGTTGACGTGGCATGCCACATCATCACCCATGTCCACGTCACCCAATTTCCACGTCATCATGCCACGTCACACAATTCCACCTCATCACGCCACGTCAGATGCCACATAAGCTTTTAGGAGTCACCACCTACTCGTTGTCCTCTTTTTAACCTTGGGTAGTCACTTTACCTCTGACCGCACCAAAATTCTAAATCAAGTTCTGAGCTAAGTTTGACCAAAGATGGTGACGTCGTTGAACATGTTATTGTGGACATCCTTATAAACATCTGTTGTCCACTTGGATGTCTTACATTGCATCAGTGTTTTTCGTAGCATCAGTATGCTGTGACTAAAATCTAGCAATGCTATCGAAAACATCAGAGCAAAATCTTCACTTTTTCGGCCTGACACCCCAACGTCTTCTGCGACGTATCGTGTTTTCGCGGACATACGTTGTTTTTGGATGGATGTCCAAGCAGACTCAGTTTTCTTATAGTGGACTAGGGGCTTCATGCGGAAGTCTAGGATCACGTACTGTACAACCACTCCATCCTCAACAAGCTTGACGTATGCACCACCCAACCCGAATCTCTCCGCGTGCTCCTCCAAGTTGGACCCATCCCTCAACAGTTCAAAACCCCAGCCCAATGGAGATAGCAAGAAGAAGTCCAAGAAGCTACTAGCTCCATACAAGGGCCCAAAATCTCGTGATAAAACTGCATCCGTGGAAGTGATCGTGATGTTGAATCTTCAACATGAAATGGAACTTTGGTCGATTAATGTCAAATTGATTGATATCAATGGAAGTCTTGTGTTGACGGCACATGTCTGCAAGAAAGCCACAAAACACAGCAGCTCTAAAGCACACCGGATCCGTATAGGTAATGTGTTGCTCGTGAAATTGAGCATACGTTTCTGCGCATTGCTCTAGTGTGGCAAATCGTCCTCCAACTACGGGCCAATTGTACTCTACCGAATCCAATGTAGCATCTGGCCGCCACTTGTGATGTCTCTTGAAGGGCAGAAATGTCCATTTGTTACTATTGCAGCAGGTGGGTCAATTTGCCAATTACGAAAGAGATTTGGATACACCTGGTCATATGGAACTTCTTCTTTTACAGATTGACCATAATCCTCAACCAACCACTCCAACGCTTTCCAAGATGGGATTGGGTGCTCGACTTGGTAATCACGAAACATGCGTTCATAATTACCCAAGAAATATTTAGTAAGCTCAGTTCCCATAACCGGTGGTTTTATTTGTAGCCAACCAGAGGGAACATAATTGGATGGTGGCAATTCAATCTCAGAGGAGTGCTTGGTGTCTAGAATCACCATCTCTCCTTGATGTACTGCCTTATCCATAATGTTCTCTAATCTCTGGTACGTTTTCTGCAAGTTATAAACATAGTGACTATTTGTCAATTCGCCCCTCTGTGCTACCGCCTCTTGCTCAAGACAATTTGCTTGCACCTCATAGATAACTTTGGCCTCCCTTGGCGTCTTGATGCTATTCATCAAGTAGTGCAGCTTGAAATATCTTGACAGGATACTAGCTTTTCCATTGGAATGTTCATCAGTGTTGATTGAGACTTGTTCTAAAGCATTGGAATTCACATTAGCAAAAAAAAATTATTTTATTTTTGATAGATTGAATGGCTTGACCGTCAATCTAGACGGACAAGTGGTTGTCAATCAATGGATAGTCTAAGCTGCTTCTTTATTTATTTAGACAATTTGGACAACTTGTCCGTCGACTTGGACATATACGCCATGTATAAAATATAAAATATAAGTGTATATTTAAAGGATCTTGACAAACATTGAGGTTGAGTCTTGATGTTTTGTTAGTTTGATAGACATCTAAATGTGACATCTTGTAAAAATTGGGGCATATAGGGTAGGACAAGGGAGCTAAGTGTACACTCATTAGGCTTTATACAATGGAGAAATCAACCCATATCTATACTTATCCATTTCTTTGAACATTGGTGGCGAGGATGATTCATTTTTGGTGAGCTACCAAAATGTTACCTCAAAGTTCTTTAGGGAATATTATCTTTTTGGAAGTGTTGTCTCAAGCATGAGCAAGATTTTGTTGATGGATCTATGATTTGCAATGAGTATATTGCCTTCATAAGAGTGAATCCAGAGGATATGGTTGGTATAGACAAGGCTTATGAGGTACATGGGCCACTATAAAAATGTTTTGCCTTTATGACGCTAGAAAGAAGGTTTTCATCATCAAATTGATGGTTGGTATTGGTCATGAGGTAGTGACGAAAAGAGACAAAAGGAGGCAGATGAATCTTTCAAGCCCATGGGAACTCATGTCGCTCTTGATGCTTGGCCAAACCTCATTTGAAGTGGAGTTTTTTGAATCACTTACCCAATTGAGGTTGGATACAAAGTTTTGGCTTACACAAAGTAATTTGTAAACCAACATTGTGATTGTCATCATATTGACATGGTTGGAATGAATGTTGAATTTGAGTGGTGAAAGGTGATTGATTACCGCGCAAATGTGTCATATTCCCCTACTATCATATGTGTCCAAAGCATTTTATTTGGAGAAAGAGATTTCTATATAGAGACACCTTTGGAGCTCCCATTAGCAAAAATGTTTGACATAGTGCCACCAAATATTGCAGTTGGTGCATTTGATGTCACGGCTGCTGAGCTATAGTCTTGGATTGATTTCTATGGGAAAATGTTGCCTTGATTGGTCAACAACAATCGCTTTTATAGTAAATTACACTTTTACACCTAATTTTTTTTTATTGTTATTGTTGCTTGATTTTGTGCACACATTGGAATATCTTATTCTGCTCAACTTTGACATGTTTTATTATCTGAAAAATGTTTTTTGGATGAGTGGTATTTAGAGAAAAAGGCAACTAGGAACACTAGAGTTGTTAGAGAAGGCAAAATGTAGTTTCATATTTGCTTGCTATTTTTCCTATACAAAACTTAATAAGGTCTTTGGAAGAGATACAAGAGGTTGGACACAAAATTTTCTAGTGGGTTTAATGATTTAGACATTTCTAGGGGAATAGGGTTGTATGGATGTCCAGACGTCCAAAGTCACATCTGAACATCCAATGGACACAAATGTTAGCCCCTGGACATCCCCAAGCATTCACATGTTAGGAATTATTTAGACAAGCCGACGGACGAAGGAGTTTCGGCAGGTGGATGGGCGGATGCCGGATGGGGGCCTTGTGAACAGATAGTTCACCTCATTGAGGCCATTCGATGCAGCAGACATTTAGCCGTCTACTTCCACACTGGTTGTCACCTCTATGCTTGCCGTCCACTGTCCACTTCGGCATCCGCCACTGCTTGTATAGAAATTTTTTTCTTTCTTTCCAACAACAGATGTTGACCCAACATAGCGTCCGCCACATCTGAATGTCCAAACATCTGGATTTTGGACGTGATTTTGCCTAGGACGTTTATTTCGGTAGGGAAAATATACTATATTCGTTATCTATTAGCTATCAACATTGTATGTATATAGAAATTGAATTAGAATGTAATACATACGATTGTAATCAATTGTTTATTTGTGTATCACCACTAAACCAAAGAAGAGAGAGACATTGGAATGAATCATCATGACAAATGTGTTGTGCAAGTAGGTCCTTTTTATAATATTTTGTTTCATGGAAGAGTTTTCAAATTAGACTCATTTGCTGAGAGTTATGGCTGCATTGTAATGGTGTAGATATATTTACAAGAAGTCTTCTTCAAATATTATTTGCAAAAAATAGGGTAGTGTATACTATTTTCTTGCTCTTGTTGGTATATGTTAGGCAAATTTTTATTTATATATGTTCTAAAATTTGCTTAAAACAAACACTTGTTTATTGATCACTTTTCATAGCCTTTACATTCTAGAACTTGTATCCAAAAAGGGTTCTAGTTGTAAGTAGAAATTATAAATAAGAGTCCAAAACAACATTAGAACTAAGGTTTTATCTTCCCAAGTCATGTTCATGGTGTGGGACCTACTTGTGAATCATTTATGATAACTGGAAATATTAGCCTTCTCAACAATGGCAAATCACTTTTCAAGTACGCTTGCAGGAATTTACTAAGTGATACATAGCAATGCATTGTATGTAGAAATATAGAATGCCACTAACTCATCATAAGGAGAATTATGTGTTTCTTTAAATTTTGGTGCACTATATTCGTAATGAATTATAATATGTAGGCAAGTCTTTTTAAAATCTTCAACCTAATCAAGAATGAAGCATGATTTCAAAGTGACTTGTACATTGTTCTAAAGATTTGACTACGTGGTTTAAAACAAGCCGATTAGGGTAGGCACACATTATCTTGTGGTAGAAGTTTAGAAATTTGATTAGCAATTTAAGTATATTTAAACCCCTAGAATATGCACTTCTTTGTTGGGCTAGGCTAGCTACCTTGCTTTGCTTTATTTCATTCCTACCTATAGATGATCGTCAAGCTCTTTCTCAAGTATGCAATCACTACTTGAATAGTAACATTGGAATCTAGATTCATGACCATAGTGTGGCAAAGTAAGTACAAAATTGACACCAAACTTTGACAATTTGGATTATGATTAGGGGAATTTCATTAAAATGGAAAATATTCTGTAACTTTGACATCCCACAGTTCAAACCGGGTGGTCTAAAATCTACTAGTGTACTAGATTTCAGACCGCCCGGTTTGAACTATGGGAATGACATGGTGAAAACAACACATAGAATATTGCCATTTTAATGAAATTTTCCATAAATGTAGATTGTCATTCTTGTCATGACAAATCTTGAGGCTAGTGACTTTCTAGATATTGACGTCATTGATAGAATAGAATACAATTTGACTACCTTGACACTTCAAATTATTCTAAAGTGGCAAAGTGGCAAGAAATGGACTCTTTGAATTTGTGTCTTCAAAACTAGAGTTCTTGTGGTACTCGCAACATACTTGAGAAATTAAACAATGAGTATGTAGGTTGTTCTTTGTTTTGTTTTCTCATTTGCTTCCTTCACTTGCTTTGAACATTGTCTCTATTAATTTCCTATAACTAATTGACTATCCCATACTAACTTCAAGTGCAAGTGGGTGGATATTAACCCCTAAAAGACCATTGTCTCTTCAAGGGACAAATGGGATTTTGGACAGGTACCTATAAGCTAAATTTTTGTTATGATTTAATTTTTTTTTTGAAAATAGAAAAATGGATTAGCTTCATGGGAATATAATTTTTTTTCAATTAGTGCCCGGAACAAAAGTTATGTCCAAATAAGCTCAAAACAAGGGAGAAGGGGTAGCAAAAAAAATGGAAATGGAAATGGAATTTTTTTGGAATTTTTTTTCTCATAGATTATATTTTTGCCTACATGGAAAGCTTTGATGCATTACATTTGGATTTGTTATGAGAAAGTTATGGACAATCTTTTTTGGAGGGCAATTAGAGCATATTCTTGAAAAAATAACTTGCAAGATTCATTTCTAAATGCAATTTTTACAATTTTTCAAAAAAAATGTACCACATGATATATTTTGCTTCCTAGAAAAATCTCACCATTGATATTAGTGCATTTTAATTCTATTTTAGAGATATTAAAAATTTAGATTTTTCTTCTATCTCATACCTACTCCTACTTAACAATTCTTTTAAGAATGAAAATTAGTTTTTTCTTAAATTTTTTTCTAGACTCTCAACTTAGTTTCCCACTATGAATATTTTAAGTTCAAAACTTTATAGTGCAAAAAATTTAAGTTAAGAATGTTCAATGTCAAAAAATCTAATCCTGCAATGTGCTTAAAAACTTGTTTTTTTCACTTTAAATGCAGATATCTTGCAATCTTTGTGGTCAAAATTTCTGAAATTTTTTCCACACATTGTCATACTAATTAGGTATAAGATCCTATGGTTAGATATGCAAAAAAAATATTTTAAGTTGTTTTACTCTTTGCTATAGAAATGACAGTTTTGAATGTTTTTTGGCAGAAAAAAGGCCTTGGTCCTTTAGGGGTTAAAGTATATTGAAAACATGGGTTGGAGCATATATTTCTTGCAACTTACAATTATGCTACTTGGGTATGTAGTACTTACATTTTCAGTCTTTGATTGTGTCTGCAAGAGCTTAAAATCTCTTCTTGTTGTACACATCTATGGTTTATATAAAATTGATTGTTATTTCTTTTAATGTAAATGAATTAATTACAACGGCTATGACATTCTCTTAAATATATTCTACAAAATCTATGAAAGTCAAGTTGGTAATATCTTTTCTTACTCAGATTCTTGACTAAGATAGACTTTTGTTTTGTTAATCTTGCAAACTTTTTTGATCTACGATGTCTCTCTAGATTGTGGTGTTTAGTGCCAAATAAAGATTGTTGTCTTAACTTTAGCATTCTTAATTGTAGTTTGGTTGTAATCTTACTTCCTAGTTTGTTAAAGTAGTCATATAAATTTAAAACTTTTGCAACACCAAAGCTCTCATATTCTAAATCTCAGGATTCTTTCTAGTTATGTAAATTGCTAGTCAATAAAATGGCTTGAATTGCCATTGTCTTCAAGGTTTTATTCATCACAAAAGAGATTCTTGGTATGCCTTGAAAACTAAAGACAATTTGAATATTTTGCAAGTGTTGAAGTAGACATGGTTCATTGAAATCCTTAAAGCACATTAATAAAAGGAAAGACAACAATAACTCTTGTAGAGTTGTGAAGATTCAAATGCTATTCTTCTTATTGCAAATCAAACCTTAAAAAATTGAACTACAATAAAGATTAACCCAAGCTGAATATTCAAAATCTTGCAAAGTTATATACTATAATCATCTAGTAAACATGCCAATTTGTGACCTAAATATGTAAATTGCAAAAATTTCAAAACAAAGTTGTTGATCCTTTTATGCGCAGTGCCCAACATAAAACATACACAAAACCAAACCAAAACCTATACAAATGGAACTACGATAAAGATAAACCCAAGAAAATATTATAGAATTCATGACGGACGGTTTATTGTAGCCTAAGCCTAGCTTATTGCTGATCAACCCCATATCAAATTCCTTGCTCCTTGTTCAAGAATCCCCATGTCAAATTCCTTGTTCAAAAATTTTTACAGTTTCAATCACCATTGATTCTAAAAGGTTGCTTTGGTTGCACATGTACTCCCACAATTCTTATACACAAGAAATTTGGTTTGCAATGTTGTTAGCTCTCTATAGCCTATGGAATTGTTAAGTTGCTTCAAAACTTTGTTTTGTCATACATTATCTTACCAACCTCTTGTGAAACTTTAGCCCGCATATTGAGCTTGGGAATCTTGATACATGTTTGATTTTGTAATTTTTTCTTGTTAGCTATAAATATTGGAAGATCTTTGTTTATAGCCATACTTTCCTATACATAGCAAGAATCAATGAAGATAAAAGAGATCATCACAACCAGTATCATGTAGAGCAAGATTCACCTATAATTGTGATAGCCATGTATTCTTAAAGCATTACATTTCTATCCAACTTCAAATTGTATACATTCAATTCTTTATTGCATAACCCCCATTTAAATGAAGTACTTCAAACTATGTGTCCGATAGCAATACATGACCTTTTGTCTTCTTCATCACAGATTTCAATAGTGCCACATCTAAAATCTTTCTTGGATTTCATATCCTAGTCACTCTAGCTTTTTTCATTATCATATATAAACTCTTTGCAAAATTTTTTAATTTCAATTGTAAATTAGCTAGTGTTTAAAAAAGAAATGCATAGTAGAATGTACTAGCTTTTAGACAAAGATTTTGCTAAGATTTAGTACACCTTATTGCATTTTATTAAAACTACTAGTTTTCAAATCAATTTTTAAAATGTATAGTATTGACACCATGAAAAATAAAATGAACTATTAGTATATATCAACTATTTATCAACCATAAATTTTTCAAAATTGATTTATCATAAAATTTTGAAATTTATATCCAAACTCAATGTTGGAAGTCTTATGCAAACATGTACTGCTAGTGTTGTGCTCTGTTTGGGTCGCACTAGCAAATATATGTTTGTGGCTTGTTTTAGATACAGTGCTCTGTTTGGATCGCACTAGCAAATATATGTTTGTGGCTTGTTTTAGATACAAAATTTCTCTATTGGTTCTCAGGAAGGGACTTTTGCGTGGACTTTGGAAATATATAAGTAGAAACCTCATTAACAATATTATTGTAGTCTATTTGGATAATGTTGACAACTAAACTTATAAAACTAGTACAAAAGGGAAACATCACTAACCTTTATACCACAAACATTATTACTAGATCTATAACATTGTATTAACATTGCACAAGAGATACAAGTGCCTTAACATTGTCTTATATTTGGAGAAAGAATGTAGAACTAAGGCATAGTCTTGAACTCATCTTTGGCCCATACTTCTAAATAACAACATATTTGTAACAAATCCTATATTTACCACCTTGCATGTCAACAATGAAATCCTTTGTATGAATCACGAATATATAATATTAATAAACAACCAATAATTTTTTGTGCCATCCATGCCCACTACAAATCTTCATGTTCTAAACAACATTTGTAGGTTCAAACATTGTTAGAAAATCTACATCTAGAACAACAAAATTTGCATTGAAAAATGTTGTTTGTACTTGTTGTTTTGCATGCATTGTACAAGATCATAACTTTGTTGATGCAAAACATAAAAAATTTGATTTGTAAAAAAATTAATTATGCTCGGATATTTTTGGACTATCCAAAATATAAATTTTGGATTGTTCAACATTTTGGATTGCCCATATTTTTTTCTAGACCTACTTGAATGGAGCTCATTCACATAAATCCACCCGGCTTTGATTCCAAGACCTCACACATACCAACCATGTGCCTATACCAACAGACCACAACTGAATTCTTATGTACCTGAAGGCACAACAAACAAAGAATACCATCCCAATAACAACTCAACATCATCTCCCTATTACAAATTTCATGTACATAGTTCTCCAAGAACCATGGACGAGCTCTTTGTAACTCAGCAACACCCTAGTGCTTCACACAAACCTTGAGCAATTGTACTGAAGCACAGACACCGGTATACGCAGCACCAAGTTTCACAATTCCACGCATCAAGACGATTTAAACGAAGGACTATTCTCGAAACCCAAAACTCAAACCCACCACTGGAGCATGAAAGATATAACCCAATCACAATAAGTGGAGAACCATGACACTGAGGTATGATGACAAGATAGAAATCACATAATTCATATTGGCTTCAAGAATTCGGTGTCTAATCTTTGATTAAAGAAACATAAAAACATAGTGCAAAATTGGTCTTCAAACTGATGGCTACCATCGAACCTTGTAGGTTTGCTCATTTTTCCGTGGCAGGGGACCAGTAGGCTATAGGTCTTTAGTGCTGCAACCGGAGAGTAATTTCTACGACTTTGAAAAGGACGTCCTACTTCGCTAATAGACTTGAAGCAGCCGCAAGGAAACAAATGCTGCTTGTCAACTACATGCAAGAAGTCAGCTCAAAGGTAATGTTTGACATCGTCTACTATCAGGCAGATCAATTTTATGAGATGAACTTCAGTTAAGCGAGAAGAGTTTGCTATCGACACCAGTCCATAGTCAATGTGAATGTTGAATTCGATCCACTATGCAAAACTTCTCCTTCGCAGCTAGTGAGCAACAGAGTTTGGTCCACTCTCAACGACTACAAAGTAAACGATGCACTTAACGTTGTAAACCCTAACCCTACAGGAAGAATCGCCTTCTGCTTGTATCCATGTCTGGTTTATGCACCCACTCATACTCTCCATACTTAGAATCAAAAGTTCCTGATTGTAAACTTTGTAGTTTCAAAGTAAATCGAGGACCGCACTCTTGGAGCCTCGCAACGACCGCATTCTTCTTCACAGTTTTGGGTAACGCTTTCCTCGATTTCTTATCACTGTTCACTCCAATTTCCACAGGGGCCAACTCTTTAATCTCTTTCTCTTCAAAAATGTACCTGTGATGCCGGAAGAAGATGAAGTCACGCTGGTTATGGAACGTCACTGCCCGCCTACCCCTAAATTGAGGATCCTGTGGGAATACGGAGGCAAACAACCGGCCAATTCGATGTCCTAGGCGAGTCGTGAAATTATTCAACAGAAGCTCAGGCATGTGCGACGTCGGCTTCCCGTGTCCCTTGATCTTCTTACTCAGCTGAATACTCGACAGCTTAAAATGCGCAGTCGGTCCCTCAGGCAACGCAACAATGAGCAATCCATTCGGCTGTTTCCGATTCTCGTTCACAACAAACATGGACGTGAATTCCCGGTTGGAAGCATACTTCACAATCTGCTTCAAATCATACGAACCACGTTTATAGAAAGTCGCATTCGGGATGACCGTCAGAAGCTCCTTGATGAATTTCCGCGTAGGAGCAGAACATTCCTGGGAAGTGGTAATCAAGAGCTTGGGAGTATGCGCACGCGAGAAGTGTCCACTAAACTCGTCCAGCCCGTCGTCCACCTGAAGCTCCTCGTCGTCGGGGAGAGCCACCGTCTCATCGGCCTCACGAGTGTTTTCAATCGTCCGCGGGATCTTCCGTGCCGGAGGCGCCTCCCCGAGCTCCACCGCCTGCCGCTCCGCTGCGTCACGCGCCTTTATCCTCTGCTTCTTCGCCTTGATCTTTTCCGCCCGCACCTTCGCGTGCTCCGCCGACCGCTTGTGCTTGTTCTTTATCTGCGACGGAAGTTTCATGCCCGCCTTGCGAAGCGCCACCTCCCCCGCATCCTCCTCGTCGTCGCGCATGCGCTTCCCCATGACTCCAATCCACAATTGCAAAAATACAACGAAACCCTAATCTGAAAACACAAGCGCTGCAGCAAAACCCTCACCGAACTGAACCCTGCAAAACCCGGGAGAAAGGCAAACTGCGAACAGATCACGAATGAATGAATATATGAACGGATGAACGTTCATGCATTCATCCGTTCATCCATCTATTCTATCAAGTGCAAAGTGTCATGATTTCATCCATCACATAAAGTGTCAAATTTCCCAATTGCAACTCCCCTAACTTCCAATTTTAGTGAACAGACATCAAAGACATTGAGCATGCTTAGAAAGAGGCCACAATTATTTAGGAGATTGGACCTCATATAGTGGGAATTAACCCATATAGTCCTATTTTCTCCTGAAAGGACAAAATGGATTTTAGGTAGGTTCCTACGTTCTCAATATTCATCATGATTTTTTTGAAACTTTTTGTGAAGATAGAAAAACATATTAGCTAATTTTTATTTCAATCAGTGACTAAAAGTAAAGTTATGGCGCATGAGCCCTTTTTTTAGGTGTGTCAAGTAGGCACCTATCCCAAAGAAAAAATTTTAAATTAAATTTTTTTTCTTATAGATTGTAATTTTATCTACATCGGAAGCTTTTATTCATTCCATTTGGATTTGTTGTATGAAAGTTATAGACAATCTTGTTTTGGGGGCAATTAGAGAGTCTTCTTGAAAAATAAATTGTAGGATTCATTTTTGACTACTTCTATACCTTCTACACCTTTAAATATGATGGTTCAATTGGTTTGGCAAACCTCATTATAATTTTGAGAAATTTGTTGTATGAAATTTTGATTAGTGACATGGGCCTTGACATTAAATTCTCAATAGTGTAAATTTTTTCCTTGGTAATGTGGATTTTTTTACAAAGTAGAATGAGTACATTGATGCTTCTTAAATGTCTCTACCATAAAATTTGAAAAAATCATCACCAATGTTTTTCAATCAATTATTATGTAACACAATGAAAAGCATACAAAATAATTTGATCAAAAATGGAATTTTTATTTTTGAAATTGAAATTTGGTGTAGTAATCAAGATTGCATAAAATAATAAATTTGATAGGATAGCTTTGATAGAACATTTTTAAAATGGATTAAAAAAAAGAAAAGTGTAAAGTGTGTAGTTTCATTGCAAGACTTCTTGGAGGATATTGTACAATGAGTTGTTGTTTTTAACTCAATCATTCACAATTCAGGATTTTTCAAACTCAACAAACTTTGGTGGTCATTTTGGCATAGTAAAACAACTTTTTCCAAAAAACTTTGATCTTAAAAAAGTTGGAAAATAAAGTTAACTTTCATCTTCAACAATCTATTTGAGATTTTGAGCCTCCAATCAAAAGAATGGGCAAAGTTCAAAGAGGAGTTGAAAAGGACATTTTTTATAACATTTTCAAACATTCTCTCTAAATTTTGTTCATAACTTTTGATTTGAGTCTCAAAATCTCAAACAAATTGTTGAAAATGAAATTTAGCTTGATTTTGCAACTTTTGATAGTTCAATGTTTTTTGAAAAAAGTTGTTCTATTATGCCAAAATGACCTCCAAACTTTGTTGATTTTACAAAGCAAATGAAAAACAATTGGAAAAACTAAGTCAAATTTTACATTATACTTACACAAGCAAGGTTTTGTAGGGTGCAATGATAACATCCTTGAAATTCAACCTTGTTGGGCGGCCTGGATAAACAAACTTAATTTTTTGCATTGCTTGGATTTTCTAGGCAACAATTTTTTTTAATTTAATAAAATAATAATAATTTTAATTTTAAAAAAATTCAATTTATTTTTTTGAATTTTGGGAAAAAAAGAAACTAATTTCAGTTGAATTTTGTCCAAAACAATGAGTCTAAAACTATAATCTTGCAAATCTACATAGTCAAATAGGCTGAAAATTTTCTACACACTTTTATAATGGTCTAAAACACTTTTGTATGGTTGGAATTCAAGAAAAATTTAATTTTCGATTTTAGCCAAAACATCAAATTAAAGATGGCAACTTTTTTTTCCTACTAAATACTTGTGGTTCTTTAGGGGTTAATTGCAAGAGTTGCATCTCATACTTAGCAAGACAGGGTTGCTAAAGTATGAGCAAGGACGATGAGCGTTGAGCGTTGAGCAATGAGCAATGAGTGTTGAGCATTGAGAATTTTTTGAAAAATTTGTGGAAAACCTATAATTTTTTACCATAAGGGTTTTTGGTCTATGGTTTATTATAAAAGCATAAAACTATAGATGCACTTAAAGAGGATGAATGGAGATGAATGGAGATGAACAGAGTTGGATGAATTATTTTTTAGTTGACTTTATTGAATGAAATACATTTGTTCATGACATTGGATGAAAATGAGTTTGGATGATTAATCAATGATTTGAACTATAAAATCATTTGTTTTAGATAAATGTCATTTATCAAGTATTTTAAATCCAAGGTTTAAGTGGGGTTTTTTAAGCTAAGGACCTATGCTTATATGGTATTCTAAAACCATTTTAGGGTGAAGATACCATTTCTAATTAAAATTCACAATTCTTTTCAAGCATTTGTAAAGTTCACCAAATTTATTTTTATGCTAACACCAACATTTACTATTTCTAATTACATGTTTTCATCAAAGAGAAGTACCATGTTGCTAATAGAAAGAAATAGATTCAATCCAAAAAAAATTCTACTAATTGACAATAGTAACCATTATCTCTTGAAGTAGATGCCCTTTTCACTACCACTTTAAAGATCACCAAAATGCAAAATAACTTAAGAATATGGTAAAGTGCAAGAATGTAGTGGCCTTTTTAGTCTCACTACATGACATTAGAAAATCAAGTAATAACAATAGTCTTTAGAACAAAATCAATTTAATCCAATGCCACATATGGGAGAAGAATGATCACTAGCTTCACTACTATCACTATATGTAAGCCTTGGTGTCTCAACATTTGCTTCAAGGTCTAAAAACTTCTTGACAACAATATTGTATGAACGATGTTTGGCAATAGAAATGGGTGATGGAGCCTCTGCCATAGATGTCGCTAGAGTCTCGATGTAACATGACAAACTCTTTGGACTAGGAGAAGGCGAGAGCACCAAATGCTTGAGAAAATTGCCTCTACAAGATGCAATGATTAAATAATTAGAAACTTTGAATAAATTAAAAGACATTGCACAATAAAAGAAAATAAACACATGCCTAAAAGCATCAACAAGCTTACTTACAGCAACGTCTTTTTCGAGGCCTTGTAGAAGGCTTGACAATGTCATCGTCATCAGAATCATCCAACACTATAGGCAAAAGCCGCTTAGTTTAGACGATGGCAGTAGAAGTAGGAAGGATGGTCAAAGGTTGAAGAAGACCTTCAAAAATCTCACTATCGCTCTCCAAGGCCACCAAATGACGTCCAATGTTGCAGCATGCATGGATAGAGGCCCCTGTTTATTGAATGCAATGTCATCAGTTGCATCAAATATGTTACATACAATGTAAAAATTATATGGTTTCAATAATAAAAAGTAATGACTAATGAAAGGTACCTATAGATGCAAAACAATCCAATACCACATCACCATGTTTTGAAGATGCCTCGATTAGTAGTTGTACAAATAGAGGATCTTTCTCACGGGCACTTCTCCAAGGAATTGTACCATTCATAAGCTAAGTCTGCAAGGAGGTATAGTTGTGGAGAAGGTCAACTTCTTCAAGGTTTGTACCTGCATCACTAAGTTGTTGGTTTATAGTGATAGAAAATTTGGATTCCACCGATGTTTCCTCCCATTGTCTTCGTACAAATAAGAGGATCCTAAAGCGTTGTGACTGCAAGGGATAAACAAGTATGACAATTAGTATTTGACAAATACAATTTTACTAGTACTATACCAAAATGTGGTAAAAAGACCCACAGTCAAAATTCATTGTAGTTTTTTTCCCCACAATGTTGTACATGCTGTTGACTATTGCTGCAACTTTTTTTTTTCATTTTCTAACTCAATTTTTGGAATTTGATGACATGTAATATACCATTGGAAAGGTATTACATGCTATGAAATTCCAAAAATTCAATTCAAAAATTGAAAAGGAAGGCTGCAGCTGTAGTTAACAACATGTACAGCATTGTGGAGAAAAGAACCGTAGTGAATTTTGACTGCATTTCCTTCTTACCACACTTTGGTATGGTACAACTATAAGATAATAATCAAAATATTTATAAACTTGTAAAATGTAAATTTTTTCATATGGATGAAAAAAAAAAGGTGATTATATACCTCAGCCTAAAATGAGGCCTTATAGGGCCAAGTCTCTAAGGTCATTGTGTTGAAACTGACGGCGGGGAATTTGAAACCCTCCCTAGAAGTCTCACTTGAATTCCACCACCTAAGCCAACGAATCTTGTGGTTTGGTTGAACTTGGCATGTAGAAATCCTTTGAAGTTTCTCCAAAGACATCTTGGGCTTCTTGTTGGCGTTGTAATGCAAGTTAATCTGAAATTTGAAAAGACATAAGTATAGTAAAAATCAAGTCCAAAAATAATCATATAAATAAATAAAAAAACAAGTAGGCATAATAATATACCTCTTCTAGGAATCCAACGCCATTTTTTGGATTTGCAATGGCGGATTGTTTATCAAACTCCGTTCAAAATCCTTTGATAGCTGCAGTGGTGGCTTGAGTCATGGCCTCATGAACGCCCTTCGGAGTTCATTCTTCCAACCGTGTCTTCTCATAGTAAGTTCGCACAGCCACATCTAAAACAATAGCAATTTCTTGCTGCACATGAAAAACATGAACTTGAAATCAGTATAAAATAAATTTTACAAATCACAACAATTGAATGAAAAAGTATTACAAACAAAAGATACTCACCAGATGAAGGAATTGTATGAAGATGGGAGATGTCAATGGATACCAAGCACCTGATAGCTTTCTGGCCTCACATTTCTTGTAATCTTCATCACTTAGAAGCCCCTTGAACTCTTCCAATTGCAAGTTGTCATAGGTACTCATTCTATGCAATTATTGAACCAAGTTGCTTTTGACATGGGAATGCTCTGTAGATTTGCAAATATCAATGAAAATAGAATGTAAGATGAATGAATGTGAAAGCATAGAATATTACAATACAATTGAAGAAGCGGTAAAATAAAATAAATATTGATTCAACAAACATTGGAACTCACCAATTGATGTCATTCATAGCCTCCAATAGAATGCATGTACGACCTTTGGACACCAATAACATATAATCAACAGGTAAATGCCACTTGCGGTCATGACGATGCATTCTATAGATGTAAGCATACCAAGCCGCCAATCTGTGATTGCCATCCCATACAAAAAATATGTGATTTGACAAGTGTGAGATGGTTGGTTGAGAACTCAATCAACACTCAAATTGGTCATTCTTGTATATCCAGTGTTCATCCCACGTCTCTACGATCTCAAGTGTCACTAACTTGGAAGCTCCCTTGTCATTTGTTGTTAATACGTAAAGCACACGATCACCTTGTCGATATCCATGAACAAACTCAGCCTCCAATCGTTTCACTTGACTTTGGAGGAGAGGACAGACCAACGGAAGTCCAATCATCTTGCAGAAAGGAATATCAAATCGAAATCCTGAACCACCACCATTGAAGAGCATGCTGTTGATGATTGCATTGGAGTCCAATTTCTGACCATTTCGCACAGTCACTTCCACCTCATCTATCGTTCGCCCTTCAAAAACTTGATCAACACTTTGAATATCAATGGTGCTGTCAACCTACAATCAATAGAAAATTGAACTCAAGTTATAGTTAACATTAAGAAGTCATGGAAATGAAAACAAATATGACGACAACTATAATACAAAATCAATCATAGAATTTATCATACAAAAATAAATAGAAATGCATCGTACCTGAGGATTGCCGACCACAAGCTAAGAATCATCATTGGTGACTAGCTCCAAGTGCTCCATTTGTGGAAGCCTTCCATCGATATCCATAAAGCTCTGTTTTGAAAAAACAAGAATAAGTATTTTTTACATCTTTATTAAAAATCAGCCTAAGTAGTGACCATGTTAACGAGGTTACATTTTCAGCCCAAAGCAAGCATCGGAAAAATACATTTTGAACCTCAGACTTAAGTTTAGATTCTCTAAGTGAGTATTTAGAATACATTGGTAGAAGTGACCTTGTTAACAAGGTCTGTTTTGCCAATGTATTTCAATAGTGTAAAGAAAGAACAATGAAGGCTAAAGTGAAAACTGAACTATGTAAGTGATCCCTAAAAAATCCGAAGAAAGAAGCCTCATCAACGAGGCTACTTTTTCCAATGTATTTCAGTAGTGAGAAGGCAAAGAAATGAAGCCTAAAGTGAAAACTGAATTCTCTTAGTAATCCCTTTAAACCCTGAAAAAATGACCTCGTTGACGAGGTCACATTTTGCAATTCATTTCAACAGTCTCTTAGAGAAAATGGAAGCCTAAAATTAGAATTGAACTGTCTTTGTCATCTCTCTAAACCCTTCGAAAAGTGACCCCATTAACAAGGTCACATTTTGCAATTCATTTCAGCAGTCTCTTAGAGAAAATGGAAGCCTAAAATGAAAACTAAACTATCTTTGTCACCTCTCTAAACCCTTGGAAAAGTGACCTCGTTAACGAGGTCACATTTTGCAATTCATTTCAGCAGTCTCTTAGAGAAAATGGAAGCCTAAAATGAAAACTAAACTATCTTTGTCACCTCTCTAAACCCTTGGAAAAGTGACCTCGTTAACGAGGTCACATTTTGCAATTCATTTAAGTAGTCTCTTAGAGAAAATGGAAGCCTAAAATGAAAACTAAACTATCTTTGTCACCTCTCTAAACCCTTGGAAAAGTGACTTCGTTAACGAGGTCACATTTTGTAATCCATTTCAGTAGTCTCTTAGAAAAAACTGAAGCCTAAAATGAAAATTAAACTATCTTTAACACCTCTCTAAACCCTTGGAAAAGTGACCTCGTTAATAAAGTCACATTTTGCAATCCATTTCAACAATCTCTTAGAGAAAACTGAAGCCTAAAATGAAAACTAAACTATTTTTGTCACCTCTCTAAACCCTTGGAAAAGTGACCTCGTTGACGAGGTCACATTTTGCAACACTACTGGAAAATGGTGTCCAAGTCAACAAAAATTTAATAAGTTTTTTTTGACTGCGATACTGTATTGACCGTTTTAACAATTTTTTCTTGATTTGAACAAGTTAATAAAATGGGCATTGAATTTTTGTTGCTTTAAATAGTACAACATCCACATCAACAAAAAAGTTAACACTTCTTGGTTAAGAAGACAACCTCTTATACACTAGTGATGTAAGAGAGGTGATTTTGGTGACATAAGAGAAGAGAAGACAAGCTCTTTATACAAATGGGGTGATAAAAGGTCAAAACAAACCATATGGGATACATGAATCATTCATAGTCTTAATTCACATATCCCATATGGTTTGTTTTATCTCCTACCACCCCATTTCTATAAAGAGATTGTCTCCTTTAACCTTCTATCATCAAAGTCACCTCTCCTCTATCACTAAATACTTAGTCCTATGAAACTTGTCTCCTAAATTATTTGTAAATTCTAGCTTTCTTGTAATTAAATTGTAAAGTCTAGTTTTCTTCTAATTAAATTGTAAAGTCTAATTTTTGGTCATTTATATGTGTTATTTTTGGCCTACATGGCAGTTTGTATTGGATTGGTTCTTGGCTTGGCATGTGGCAGTCATTCATTGAGCAAATTTAAAAATGAATTAATATTATTATTTTTCTGATTTGGCCACCATAACAAAATGGACAACAATTTTTTGTTAGGTATTGTCCAAGACAACGCGACCACGGGTACAAACACCCTCAATACTTTTTTGTTAATTTTTTGTTGACATGGTCATTTTTTTTCTACTAGTGCAATCTAATTTAGCAAACCTTACGAGAGAAAGCAAAATCTGAATCCTAAACTGAAATTATCTTAGTGATTTCAGAAATCTCAAAAAAGTGACCTCATTGACAAGGTCACATTTTCCAATCTAATTCAACAACCTGTAGAAAGAATTTGAAATTATGCATCAAAATTAGAAATTGTCTTCGTAAGATTGTAAAGAACTCAAGAATGTAATCTCGTCAACAAGGTCACATTTCAAACCCTGAAATTGCAATCTTCTGAAAATCATACATCAAAACTGGAACCGTTTGAGTGATCTCTTAAATCCCTGAAAAAATGACCTCGTCAACAAGATCAAGTTTACAACCTGAAAAAGGGGTGTTCAGAAATGGCACCTCTTGAGGATTTGTAGGAACTTGAACTTCCATCGCATTGCTGCCTTTAATGGTGTCGGAGACACTCTCCTGACTGTCGCCGCGTGCCTCTCCATCCTTGTGTAGCATGCCACTCCGTAAGTTCATTTCGGAAGCAACCCTAAGCCAAAACACAGCAATGGAGAAGGAAGAGAACTACACCAAAGTAAGCCAAAGATCAGCCCATGGAATTGTTCTTTGGTTTCAAAAAGATGGTTTCAAGCAATGGAGAAGGAAGAAATGGGTAGATTTAGGCCAAGGGAATCTTTCTAATAAAATATGCGATTTCATAGATTTCTGGTCCAAATTTTTTGGAGCACATAGATTATAACCTCAAAAGTAACCCCATTTTTTTTCAGATTTTTTGAAGTTACAAGGAATTTTACAAAAATCGGAAAAGTCTTCTACAAATATTTGGGCAAGATTTGGCTGAAAAATCAGCCGATTCTGAAGATTTTAGAGAAGATTCCAAGATGCTGAATTAGTTTTTAGGCCGTAGAACATTCAAAAATGCTTCATTTTTTGCGTGCTATATACCGTTAGAATCGTCTTCTCAAAATATACGAAATGAAGTTTGGTGTCAAATTCACCTTTAACAAAAAAATTTAACACATACAATTAACTCCTCACAGTCTAATGGCTCCAGTCCTACCAATGAATACATAAACTTACCAACTTTGCGCTGATCACTAGGGACATGTTCTTCTTTAGCATACTCGGTTGGCATACGTCCACTTCAGTTTCATCAATAGTGTCAAGCTTGGCAATATCCATTCCTTCACTATTTTGCGTCAAACTAAACTCGTGTTCAAAAGGTGCATTTTCAATCCCATCATTCTCATGCGACAAGGTTCAAACAATGCTACTAATTTCACCACCATTGGATTTCTGTAAGCACCTAAACATCTTCAATCTTTCTAGCTGTTTTTTGCTAGAGAAGCGAAGTCCTGCCTTACATCTCATTCTATGAGAACCCTTCGGCATCCCTTCAACCAAAAAATCCAAGAAAGCGAACTAGACTTTTTCATTAGCAATACCGCAATCTCTCCGATATATAGCACTCTTCAAGTCTAATGAATGTATTCTCATCCAATTCATTATAACTTCTCCAAATAAAACATCTACTAACTAGGATATAAATGGTCGATAAGATCATCCATTCTTCGCTCAACTGCTTCATAATCACTCTCACATTTGAATATAGCACCACTACATTAGAAGAGGCCTCCATTTGGAGCCTTCTAATCACCCTTCAATGTGAAAGTGGCGCTATGTACAATTCATTATTCCAAAGATCGGGTATTGATAACTAAATTTAAAAAATTCAATTGTTGGCCATGCATTAAATCTTTAAATATGGAGCCCTAAATCCTTTTAAGCTAAGTGGGGTACTTGAAACAAACTACAACCCTACTTTGTGGCACATTGCTAGATGCAAAAAGAAAGGAAAGACTTGTCATGGAGTTCAAGTTGGGATGAAGAAGAAATGTGGGGCCAAGATAAACAAGTCAAGTAAGAGTAGAACAACAGCACCTACCTACAACGGCCACATGACAGAATATGGAACCAAGGCCATCATCAACTTTGATTATTGGTTTTGTGCAAATGACTTTATGCATTGTGCAGGAGGCTCTAAAATCAAGTGGGTTCATGACTGGCCTCCTTTGCCAAATGTATGGCCTATTGCATGTGGAACACATCTCACCAAATCAGAGATCTTTTCTCTGGAGGAAGCAGGATTTCAATTGCAAACTAAGGAACTAGACAAAGCAATGCTCTTATGCTCCATCTCTTTAATGAAGAGAGTACAGATGGAGGTGTATCTTTCCTTCACTCAAAACATCCAGATAGCAATTTTCAACCATCTGATGGTGATATGCACCCGATAAAGCGATTGGGTAGGACCATACAACGTAATTCTAATGCACCGACAATTGACCACTGCAACAAATGGGAGACAGCACTAAACCTAAAAGCTGTCATTCAATCTGTAGTCGTTATTCCATATCTTGGCTATGGTAGAGTGATAACTCTACTGTCCGGCATCTTTCCCAACCAGAAGGTCTATCGAGTCACAATTTCAGACTTTCTTGCTTGTACCTGCGAAGACTTCATCACCATGAGTACAACTGCACTTGATAGTAGGAAATCTTGGGTGAACTGCAAGCATTTATATTATGTCTTTAAGTTCATTTGCAAGGCAAATTCTGAGGACAATAAGTACATACATGTACCAAGTTTGAGCTTTGATGAGGTGAAGCTACTTCTTGTAGGTAGCAATCTATAAGATGTATATTCATCTTATAGTACTAGGTTGAAAAACTACTTTTGTTTAGAAGTGAATATAGAATGGCCCATTGAAGTAGTTGACATGTATGCTAAATCCTAATTAGTTTAAGGTGGTACCTACAAACAACTGAAATGATTCTACCTTAGTTACAAAAAACACAACCAACCTCAGATTAGTTAACAAAGTTTTAAGATCAACAATGCAAACTTCAAAAAAATTGTAAATTATTATTTTTACAAGGAAAAAAGTTCATTTATTTTAAGACATATTACAAATATGTAAAGAAAAATTTGGGAGGATGGATGATGAATGGATGACATGAATGAAGCTCATTCATTCATCAAATTTATGGTTGAAAAATCATCTACTTGTGGGAAATGCTAGTCTTCATTCATGCCCATTCATGCAACATTTGAATGTAAAATTCATTATTTTCAATAAAAAAAATTGCAATTTCTTGGATTTATTTTTTTATTTTTGGTTTCTGACATTTCTATATTTAGATTTGACAACCCTATTTATTACTCTGACATGTCTATTTTTAGTAAAATTCTTCACAGTGAGCGCTCAAATCTAATTGCTCGTTGCTCGTTGCTCAACGCTCACACTCTAGCACCGTTGCTTGGCAAGAGATGAAAAATAATTGATTTTTTCATGTTGAATATACAAAACAATTATTGATACAATGTTTTCATATAAAAATAGATTCAATGATTCACATATAACATTTTATTATAACATATTTTTATTTTATTATTTTAATATTAAATTAATAAATTTTCATTTGAAATCATTAATACAAAATATTAGATATCTAAATGTTAAGGTTAACAAAGTATAAATTCTATAATGTCATGTCCCTTTATTGAGACCATATCTATCATCTTATTAGACATCCATGTGAATCCTTAAGTATTCTAAAGTTTATATTCTTGAAAAACTATGGTGGCCACCTGAAATCTACACCACCTCAAGCACCACCTTCAAGAATTTCACCAACATTTGAATTCAAATACTTTACAAGCATGGCAAAAAAGCGGTTTTGGCAAGGAGCAGGGGGTGTACAAAGAAGTCTTGATTTCTACACAAGAAGGCAGGGAGGGATTTATGGGGTCAAGTAGATTGGGATTGATTGGATCAAAGTGGGTTGGACTAAATTGGTTGATCAAAGGAGCGGTTTATAGTAGAGGAGGGGTTCGGATTGGAAGGGGTTTCCTAGGTGCTACTCAAGAGGGTTGGATTGGGCTTGGGCTAGAAGGGGAGGGCTTGAAGTGGGAGGTGGATGAAGGACCAGAGAAAAATGATAGAATGGGATTAATTAAAATTGAAGGATTCAATGGTACTAGGGAATTCAGTGAGGCTATATGCTGGACTATAAGGATATGTGGGAGTTGTTGTAGGGATGGAGGTGGTTTTGGAGATGGAGGTTGGGGGCAATGCAAATGGTAACATGGGGATCTTAAATGCAAGTATAGAAATTTAAAGAATGAAGTTAGAAAATGGAGAGGACATTGGAGATGGTTCTTGGAGTGCACCGCATATGCGCACTTTAAATAGTAGTGCACATTGATGTCGAGTTATAAAGAGACAAATTCATACATTCTCCTGCCTTATATTACAATATGATTCTAGGAATGACTTCGAGATGAATTATTGGACACTACATTTTAGTGACAAAGATAACGATGACGGTAACGACAATATAGATCGCCTTAGTATCAAATAACTATATCGGGATTCTTTATGGAACCAGAATTTCATTACTTATGAACCAAAGCCCAAAGTTTCTATTGGTTACCAAAGTTTCAAATACTACTTTGGTGGCAATTTCCGTCTTTTATCAATCTCTTTGAAATATTTTGGCTTGTATGGATATTGCAAAACATAATTGTAGAAACAAATCATTATACTACAATGGTGAATTTGGATGGTTGAATATATGGGGGATCAAAGTGGGAAAGTTTCATTGTCATAGTCACTACAACAATGGCAGTGTTTTATGACTGCAAAATTATGACTGAGGATGACTGGCGACTACTTGTAGTCATATTTTTGAAGGTAAAAAAAATATGACTGCAAATATGACTGCGAGTCATATTTTAGCCTTATACATCATGGCTGTATAGTATATGGCTATTGGGAACACCAAAATACTTCATAGAGAACGGTAGGAAACATATTTAGGGAATGCCCAGTTATATTTTCTAATCATATTTTGCAATCACATCTCCATAATAGTAAGATTTTTTTAAGGCAGCCCCAAAACAATTTGAGTAGGGAATATATTTAGAAAGTACCTAGTCATATTTTTCCACGTAGGATTTTTTGTAGTCATATTTTTTTTAAATCACTTTTTTGTAGTTGTCACTAATTTAGGATTTTAAAACCTTAGCCGCCACAAAATTAGGGTTTTGAAAACCTAGAGCCACCACTTTTTGTAGTCACTCCTCTTTTTGCTCCATCTTCTTTCTTTTTTGTTTCTTTTTCTTTGCTTTTGTTGCTTTTTAAGTTTT
Organism: Climacium dendroides; assembly: GCA_950106755.1. Taxonomy (NCBI): domain Eukaryota; kingdom Viridiplantae; phylum Streptophyta; class Bryopsida; order Hypnales; family Climaciaceae; genus Climacium; species Climacium dendroides. The sequence goes on from OX467088.1 coordinate 24,735,756, forward strand.
GTTTTTTGTTGCTTTTTAGGTTTTTCTTCTTCTTGCTTCTTCTTAGGTTTTGCTTCTTCTTCCTATTTAGGTGTTTGTTTGTTTTTTTGTTCCTTCTTCTTTGTTTTTGTTGCTTCTTAAGTTTTGTTTCTTGTTGTCTCTTAGGGTTTTTTTCTTTTTGCTTCTTCTTACTTCTTGCTTCTTAGGTTTGCTTCTTCTTTCTACTTAGCTTTTGCTTCTTCTTACTTCTTGCTTCTTAGGTTTGCTTCTTCTTTCTACTTAGCTTTTGCTTCTTCTTCTTTCTTAGGTTTTGCTTCTTCTTGCCTTTCAACTTTTATTTCTTTTTTCTTCTTAAGTTTTTCTTCTTCTTACTTTTTAAGTTTTGCTTTTTAGGTTTTCCTTCTTAAATTTTGCTTCTTCTTCCTTCTTAAATTTTGCTCCTTCTTCCTTCTTAGATTTTGCTTCTTTTTGCCTCCTAACTCTTGCTTCTTCTTCCATCTTAGATTTCGCTTCTTCTTGCCTTTTAACTTTTGTTTCTTCTTCCATCTTAGGTTTTTCTTCTTCTTGCCTCCTAGTCATATTTTTCAGTCATATTTTTCAGTCATATTTTTCAGTCATATTTTTCAGTTATATTTTGTAGTCATATTTTGCAGTCATAATGTCACTTAGTTTTGCTTCTTCTTTTTTGCTACTTTTTACTTCTTAATCTCTCTATCATCATTGTTATTTTTTTGGTTATTTATAATTTTTGAATATATAATGATTATAACTTTTTTTTATCTTAAACATATTTACTTATTTTGTAGTGCTTTAAATCTTTAAAGTTAGAATTATATTGTTCATTTATTGAAAACTAACCTTCTTGTTTATACATGTAGGCATTGGAGTTTGAAATGAAGTTATTGAAGGCTACTTGCAATACAAAAGAGGTAACATCTTTACATTTTTGTTGGAATGTAGGTTCTACAAGTATGTGAAAATATACATATATAAAGAGCCATTGTGATATATTTTGTGTTAGTAACTAATAAATGTTATTGAAAAAAATCACATTTTTTCTTGTATTTGACTTTCTAATGTGATTAATTTTTGCCTATTTAAGAAATCATATGTATTCATTTTTAATTAAATGAATATTCTTACTTAACTACTAAATTATGTTGATGTATGACTACACATAGTCGTTTTACAAATCATCAAAAAATATGACTGAAAGGAATTGTTTTACACATCATTCAAAAATATGATTGAAAAAAGTCATATTTCACGTTACTAAAAAATATGACTCACCGTAGTCATATTCCTCATTAACTAAACATATGACTCATCGTAATCATATTCCATGTCATTCAAAAATATAAATATGACTCATCGTAGTCACATTCTACATGAATAAAAAATATGACTCACTGTAGTCATATTTCGTGTCATAAAAAAATATGACTTATATTCTACATCACTACAAAATATAACTTAGAAGAGTCATATTTCATGTCACTGCAAAATATGACTCACTATAGTCATATTCCACATCACTGCAAAATACGACTCATTATAGTTATATTCTACATCACTGCAAAATATGACTCACTATAGTCATATTCCACATCACTGCAAAATACGACTCACTACAGTCATATTTCATGTCATCAAAAATATGACTCATTGCAGTCATATTCCATACCATCAAAAAATATGACTCACCATAGTCATATTTCATATAGGATTTTTTTGTTTGCCCGGGCAACTCAAGAAAAAGTCAAGCCCTCCCTATGATAGTTAAAGTATATGTCATGTTGGCATACTATGGCTAAATATGGGTATTTATACCCTTCAATTCATATGATTGCTAATATGATTGATGTCTGAAGCGACTACTTCCAAACAACTGGAATTAGTCATATCCCGAGTCATATCCCGAGTCATCTGCAGTGATTTCCGCGTGAGTCATATTTTTTGTTTTTATAACTCACTGCAGTTATATTTTGCAGTCATAAAATACTGCTTATGTTGTAGTGAGTTGAAGTTTTTCTTACCATTATTTTATACATGGGCATGGAGCAACAACTAAACATAAAAACTTATTGACGCAAAGAGGGATCCATTTTCTATTATTCGACTGTCTCTAAATTCATGTCCCAAAACTAATTTGTTTTATTGATAAAATGTTTATATATTATAGATTATGTAGGATATGAAAGGGATAAGATAATGTTGGGATATGATAAAATAGAGCAACTTTTGGTAGTTGATCAATGCAGTTAGAGGCAATTGCAAGAGATTTTGGAATGTGAATAGATATGCTACTGTAAATGAAATAATGGTACACTATAAAGGCACTTATTGTCTAGGTTGGCAATACATGCCACAAAACATCAAAAATGGGTTTTGAAGGTGTGGTGCCTTGTAGATTCCCAATCCAAATATGTATTAGATTTTGAAGTTTATAGTGGAAAGGATTCTATTCTATAGATAAGAGATCACAATGAGGCTAGGCTAGCACACAATATAGTCTCATGGTTGGGGGCACCAATTCAAGGTAAAAGAACTTGTCATTTGCATGGGTAATTTTTTCTCTAGTATAGCTCTTTTCAAGGAATTGTTGGATAAAAGTACATATGCCACAGGTACAATGCATTCTAATTGGATTGAACTTCCTCAAGCTTTGAAGAATACAAAAGACTTCAATAGAAATGCGCAAGGGACGTTGGACTAGTGGATGCATGAATCCCAATAGATAAGTAGCATTTTGTGAAAGGATAAAAAACCCGTGCTTATCTTTTTCACAAATACTATGCCAATAAAATTTCCATGGGAATTTTTAATAGTGTAAGTTTTGTAGTGAAATGGCTCGAATTGAGAACTCATCTAAACATCATCAATACACCTCGTAAACAAAATGCACATGCGAGATGTAGATGTTGCAAACAAGCTACAAGTGTCATATACATGTCAAACCCAATCCTACAAGTGGTAGCATTGCATTTTTTTCTTTCTCATTGATACAAATATTGTGAACATTGTGATCATTTTCCCTCCACCCTTGAAAAAAGACAAACATAGCCAGGTTCTAATTGTTGATTTTGTTATTAGATTCCTAAGTGGGTGTTTAAATGTCGTCCAATTGGCCTTTCAAGCAATGGACAAGCATTTTCTACCTATAAGTACTAAGGACAACCAATTTGCAACCATTTTAACCAAAAACTAGTCTACAAAACTTCATCCATTCCATTCTACTAGCAAACTAATTCAATTCCACGTTAAATTTTCAGGTTAAGGTTCTAATTAATTTAAGTTGTAGAGTTTAATGTTTGATTTAATTTGAGCTAGATATGATGAATTTCATCCAAGTTCAAATCTAAACTTCATCCATTATTATTTTACTTGATTTTAGTCAATTTTTTAAGTATAATATATTTTTTTGAAAGCTTTTAAGATTCTCTATAAGGATTTAAGACTAAAATTAGGATTAAAATTATCTATTGAAATTTGACCTATGTATTCACTTCCCTACTTACATTTTAGATTTTTGAAAATTAAAAAAACGATGAACATCCATGATATTTATACCTTGGAGTTAACTTCCTAAACAATTATGTCTTCCCACACTTCGAGGTAAATGGTGTTGGATGGTGAGTTGGACTCTATCTTATAATTGTTTTTTCAAGATTTTGTATTCTAGTTTCAAAAATTATGACAAAATTAAATGATCTCTCAAGATTATTTTTATAATGCAAAAAATGACATTGAAAGTAGAAATTCAAGGGGTGTAAAATTTGAGTTGATTTACATCTTAAAAATTAATGACTCACGTTTAGCTTAATGGCTCCTTGACATGGCTCTTTTGCTTGCCTTATAACCATACTTGGGCACTAGTTAAGCAAGATTTTTATTTTTTAAAAAGGTGATAAATGATCTATCAAGAAGCATTAACAACCTCTTTATGGTTAACATCAAGATGAAGATCCTACATATCCTAGCCCTTATTGCTTGGACATTTGAAGATTTGATATAGTGGTTGATAATGAACAATTGGTCAAACCAAGGTCCTAACACCATCACTGTACAAACAATATATTTCAAATTTCAATTACTTATGCTTAAAGAGTGATGATAAAGTTAAATTTGGTAATTATTAAGCTAAGTGACTGTGGGAATTTGGCTAGTTCTAAAAGATTAGAGGTACTATGTATTAAGGTAGTACTTGTGTTTAGCCTCTTTTCTTGTAATATTGATGTTACACTAAAGAAATTTATTACTGTGACATTGAGACTTTGTTAATTACAGTATTGTTTTACAAAGTTAGAGCTTGATTTAAGCAAACATGGAGCCTTTACAATATATCAAATACACTCAAGTCTTGACAAAAGTATTACGAATGTTGCCTTAGATGTTGCTAGATAAGGGTTGTACTTGTATTGTTTATTCATCTCTTTGTAAAAGTTATAGCATGCACTAATGAACTATAGACACCTCATCCACCTCACTAATAAATCATTGGGTTGTTTTGCTTTTGGAACGGGCACAGATGAGGTTCATGGCCTCTTAGAGTTGGATAATATGACAATGTTTCTAGCTACCTTTGCACTCCATACTTTGTGGAGTTTTTTTCTAAATTTTTTGAAACTTAAACTTTTACCTTGTATTGTACTATTGCTTCAAATATTAGTAGGGGTTTCCACAATTTGTATACTTTGGAAAAAATATATGCATCCTTATGCTAAAGCCCTCAAAAAATAGGAAGTATGATGTCTATATTTTGTGACTTATATAAAAAAAATTATAAATGATGATATATGATTTGGTCCAAAGAAAAAAAGATAGAAGAGATGCTCCATAGTTAAATGTTCCAAGAAATAGGATATGAGTCCATCTCTTAAACAAGAAAAGATAGGATATGAGTTTTTTACTCTATTTGTCTCAAAAGGAAAAAATAGGGTATGAATCTTAATTCTATTTATCCCAGAAAAAAAATGTAATATGAATCTTAGCTCTACTTATTGAAAAAAATAGAATATAAAATATGACTCTATATATTGTAAGTTTAGGGCATGGTCAACACTTTTCTATTGCAAATAAATGTTTTTCAAATGTAAGTTTTTCAAATGCTACAAATAGCAATTTTTTTCAAGGTATTAATTTTTAATTTAAAAAATAAAAAAATTTGCAAAATTTTGGCATTTATTTCTAAAATTGTTTTCCAACAAGGCAACAATCCTACCTTACAACTATAGTAATGTTGTAGCTTGAATTTTCCCTCAATGGCATGGTTGCTTCCATTTCCAATAGAAGCAACAATACCCTTTCAACAAAAATGCAAAGCACCACATTTTAACACATCTTATACTTTTAATTGACATAGAATAGAGTAGATTGAATATTTTCTCAGTAGCATGGTTGCTCCCATTTCCAATGAAAGCAATGAGACCTAAAACAAAGACATACTTATTTTCTCATGTACATTATAAACTAAAGACAAACAACCCACATATCAACAAAACAAACAAAAGTGCTTGATGATAGTGTAGATAAGTCAAAACATATGGTCTCAAATACCACTTGAGGTTGACTTGGCTAGTGCGTACTATGTGATTTTCTTACATATTACAATTTCTTTATTTTCTAAATAAAGATTTGTAAAAGTAGACAAGACACCACTAACAAAATTTTGTTAGTTACCATTGTAACAAAGAGAGAAAGCAGGTCAACTTCACCACTAGAAAAAGATAATTACAAACTACTTATAAATTGATTGATTATAATATATTCTTTTGACCCCTAAAGCCCCAAGGCCTTTTCTCCATCAAAATCCACTCAAAACTGTCATTTCTATTGCAAAGAGCAAAAAACTTTTAAAATTATTTTTTTATACATCTAACTATAAGATCTTGTACTACACTCATTAGGAGAAAACTGGACCCTCCAAAGGGCCGTCTAAGGGCACCAAGGATATTAGTTGTTTTTTGTTGTCCTTCCATACGGATTGTCAGCACCTGGGTGGCACCTAATGTGCCAAAGCGGACAAAAGCCAAAACCACGGCGGAGCCAACAGTGACGTTTCGGGGAGTTGTTGGTACCAGCAGAACGCATGATGGTACCAACAGCTTTGTATTTTTTATTTCCACTCCTGTCGTGGTACCTCCAGTGTTCTATTTTATTTTAGTGCTCATACTCGATGATTTGTCATTGGTTGTACTTGCTTACTCCATTTAGCAATGGATGGATGAAGCTGAAGAGGGAGGATGGCAAGAATGAGACAAGTTCGGTGTCTCCACTGGTTGGTATTCAAGAAGCGCTTGGAGTCACTTAAGCCTATTAGAAAATTAGAGGAAAACACAAGTGTAATGACATGATTCAAAGAGTTCAGAGATACAATTAACCTTTGGAAAACTAGAGAAGAAGGCAGATTCACTAAAGCAATTTGGTGACATTGAGTGCAATAGATGGAGAATTGAGCACATCCAAAAAGTGAGACAAATTGAGACAAAATTTGGTGAGTTGAAGAGGGAGGAGGGCAGGAATGAGACAAGCCGAAATCCAGGCAGTTGGATTCAACGGAAATTCACGTGGCAATGCTAACTTTCGCGCTGGCAGAAAACTGGCGCCGAAAACAAAGACGTTAACGAACTATGGTGTCATGCTGCCCTAATTCATCCAAGTTCATCCTCTTGGTTCATCCATCATCTACAGAAAAGAGTAGTCAGTGGATGATGCCTTCACTAAAATAATAGAGGATAATCCACACCTCTATATAGTACTTGGGCAAAATGGGTACTTGACTGCGAGTTCACTTGGAGTCATAACGACTTTTCAATGTACTCCGTCAACGACTTCCCATATTTATATTGCTTGAAAGTGCAATGTACTGATGAGAAAGGCCGTGTCCTTGCGGGCCCCCTATTATTTTACTCCGGCCCTCCATTATTTTAAACGTCTTTAATTGGGACATGGGTGCCACCACATCATGTTGCGGAGCCAGCAGTGACTCCAGCGAGGCAATTTTGCTGGCTCCGCGACGTGGGAAGTGACTTGGAGCCTTTGGTTCAGTCTCTAATTCTGACTCATTTGTCTCCTAGCGGAATTTTTTTATCTTTCCTCCAAAATATTTTATGAATTTCCTGGATCCAGCAGCCAATGGCGTTGACGCATTTCTAGCGCTGGATCCAGTACAGGGAGCCTTTACGCGGCCCTTTGGAGGATCCGTTTTTTTTCTAATGGGTTTAAGAATGCATGGAAAAAATTTCAAGAACTTTGAATTTCTAAATTGCAAGATATTTGCATTTAAAGTGACAAATTCAAAAAAAATTTACACCTTGATTGGCTACATTTTTTGGCTTTAAATCATTTTAGCTTAAAATTTTTGCACTAATGATTTTGATTTTCTAACTTTTTATGTTAAAAATTGAGTTGAGAATCTAAGAAAAAAATTCAATCAAAAAACACTTAATTTTCACTCATTAAAAAATTGGTAAGTAGAAGTAGGTTCAAGATTGAAAGGATAATTAAACCTTTAATAGCTCTAATATGGAATTGGAATACAATAATTCCAACAATGAGATTGTTCTAGCAAACAAACTTAATCTTGCCCAACAATTTTTTTTGAAAAATTGTAAAAATTGCATTAAAAAATGGATTCTATAAGTTATTTTTTCAAGAAGATACAACTAGTTTGCGATTGATGTGCAACTAGTTTACAACTAATGTACCTAGTTTGCAACTTATTTACAACTTGTCTATAATTCATAGACTTGTAGATTTTGAAATTTTAATCTCAAAGTTTTGTAGATTCAAAATTTCAAATCTATCTTTTTTTTAGATAACCAAATCTAGAAATATCTTAGATGTTAAATATTTATAGATTTTTGTAGACTATAGAAATCTACAAAGTGTAAAAATCTATCAAATATATATATATTAGAATTTCATTACCAAAATTCATAACACAAGAATCCTATACTTACAATTCTTATGTGTCCAACCTAATGGTATTCTTGACAATTGATATGGGACAATTAATAAAAGACTTAATAGTAGTTGCAATTGTAGTCTAGTGCATTCTAGTTGTAGTCTAGTTGCATTGCAGCTGTAGTTGCACTCTAGTTGAATTGCTATCAAATTTAAATTATATGCAACTGTAGATAGACACATCAGACTCTATAGAATGTAAAATTGTTCACATCGACAATTGTGATGAATATTGGATGTAAAATACCTCACATCAATTCTTTGGTTACATTCCCGTAAGTGTAAATATATTTTGCAACTACTTTGCAACTATTTTGCAACTATAGTATAACTATGTTAAAGTTGGTGCAAATATAGAAGATTGTAGTTGTAGGACAGTTGCATAGGACACGTAGTTGCATTTCAGTCAGTTGTAGTGGACATGTTTTTTCTAGTGATTGTTCTTTGATTGCTCTAGGCAGTAGCCAAATATAAATGCATACTTTTCAAGCAGAATATGCTTGACATGCAATTTTCTACAAGAAAGAGCTTGTATTCAATATGAATACATAAAACATGTTCTTTACTTAGCCATAATTTCTACCTTTTAAAAAAAATTATATCATAATTTACTCTACAACTTTGCCTTTGTATTTATAGTTTCATGTTTTGCCCAAGACATAAGGGAACCAAAACAAAAATGGAAAATACTAGAAATCAAGGCCCAAGTATGATCTTCACATCGTAAAAGAATTAAGTATTTTCTCTTGTGAGATGCATGGTTAGTATTTTTCTTCAGCCCTAACATTTGCAAAGCTAGGTGGGGTTGGCAAAAGGTAGCAAGGAGCATAATTTACCTTAGATGCAAGTTTTGGCCTTAGTAGAAATTTCGGCATCTTGGTTGAAGACCTCAGTGTCCATGTGGTCCACATAGGTTGTTGGAGATTCATCTTTTTCAAGTCGAGTCTCCCACGTAATTGAGTGAAAGGCTTTACTTCATGTATTCTATCTAAATATGCAATCATTCTTTAAGAATGACATAGACTTGACTATTAAAATCTTTGTGAGTATTTCCTAATTTCTTTTGTAGCTTTTTCTCACCTTGTATTAGTAAAAGAATGGTTGTAAAACCACTTGCTACACCTAATGTATTTGTGTATTATAGGTGCTTATTTCTTTACTCTGTTATAGATGTTGCTGGCATTTAGTGCTTATGATGATAGGGTGTTTTTTGCATTTCTTTCATGGCTTGTAGGATTTTTTGTGATTGTGGTATGCATCACAATCATGAGGCATTTTCCCTATGACCACAGTATCCACTATTTGTCAAAATCTATTGAACTTTGGTGTGGTTAGATTGTTAGCCAATTATAAGGTTCATTGTTGACTTATGGCATGCTATCTCTCATGTTGGCATGATGTGATCTTGGTACAATGTGTTTGTGCATGACACCTTTCTCAAAATACCTAAAAAAATGTCTACACATAATGGTGTACCAAATAGAGGCCCATATGAACTGATTTGATACTAGAACTCTCCTAATCATTGATAATTTTTTTAAAGACCATTCATTGAATTTAGCCTTGATTTGTTGTAGAACTTTTGAATCCATTAGTAAAAAAAATCTCTCAAAAGAACTATTTCGTAGTGAAAGTTTTTGTGAATAGAACTCACACCCCTTTCAAAGGACAGTGGCCATTGTTCATCATCAATGATGAATAGTAACCACATTAAGATAATATTAAAATATTTTAAAATAATAAAAATAAAATAATAATGATAAATTCATATATTCAGAAATAGCAATTTGACGTGGTTGCACTTGTTGAGGAATAAAATACGAAACAAAATCTCAAAGCATACGAACACTCAAAATACACTCAAAGAATACCAAACTACATTAGGGAGTTTGAAGTATATACAAGGGAAGAAAAGAGAGAGACAATAAATAGTTGTCTTCTCCTATTGGTCATGAGGAATTCACCTAATCCTCATGACACATGTCACTCACCATTATGGTGAGCATTCACACTAGAAACTACATTTCTTAACACTTCTCCTCGCTCAGCATAATATAAGTAAAATATTATAAAATAAAAATTTAATATGAAATAGCCAATGGTATGTACAAAATCAATCAAAAAATCAGTTGTTGTCACCAAATCGTGAACTTGGTCAACTGGTTTCGTAAGTTGGTAGTTAACCGATCGGTCCGAGGTTCGATACTTGTCGGCCTCGTTAACTGATTCAGGAAACTCGCGGCTTGGCATAGCTAGTAAGGCAGGAATAAATAGCCGAATTGCTACCCTATCCCTAAGCTGTGATGTGACAAGATGCATGGTACACCAAGATGGTTAACAAGCTCTAGCATTGATTCCAAAACCGTGGTTTTCACCACGACCCCCACCTTTTATATGTAATTCCGTAATCTTGTAAGTTTACAGTTGCTGCCTCATTAAAACCTTATCTGGAAAAACCTTGATTATAATAAAAAACAAAACCACAGATGAAGAAAAAAAAGTACATCACCTTTATTAATCCATTCTCATAGTAAAACCCAATGGGAAAAAAATATAGAGGGATATCAAAAGGTTTACAAATTTTCATAAAGAAAAATTTATTGAATCTCTTGCTTTAAAATATTAAGCCGCCGCATGCCAATGCCATGAATAAGTTGGCGATGAACAGATAATGAAAGAGCCTTGGTAAAGAGATCAACAAGATTATTAGCTGATGAAACTTTCTTAATTTCAAGGGCTTTGTTGGTGATCAAATCGTGTGTAAAACTGAAGTACTTTGGGTCAATATGTTTCGTTCGGTCACCTTTAACAAAACCTACTTGCATTTGTGCAACACAAGCACTATTGTCTTCATATAAGACAATTGGAGAATCATCATATGACAACCCACAATTCGTTCGAATAAACTTGTCAATTAACCGTATCCAAACACTCTCGAAATGCTTCGTGTAAAGCGATAATTTCTACGTGATTAGAAGATGTAGCAGTAATGGTTTGCTTCATTGATTTTCAAGAAATTGCAGCTCCATGTCATAAGAAAACATAACCCATTTGTGATTTGGATGTTACTGAATCAAATCTATATCCAGCATCAGCATATTCAACCAATGTTGCATTTGCAGATTGAGTGTAGTGAAGTCCCAAATCTTCAGTTCCTTTCAAATAACGGAAAAGATGTTTGATTCCATTCCAATGGCGAAGTGTTGGCCAAGAACTATGCCTTACAAGGAACATTGAATGCAAATGCAATATCAGGCCTTGTGGATGTAATCAAATACAATAGTACTCCGACCGTTGCGAGGTATGGATATTGTTCACCCAATGTTTCCTCTTTCTCCTTGCAAGGGCGATAAAAATCATCTTCTTTTGTACAACCATAGGTGTAAACAATGGATAAACATCAATCACATTGAATCTTTTGAGGATTCGATTGATATAAGTAGACTGTGAAAGAAAAATGTTGCCATCTTTCATATGAAGAACTTGTAAACCAATGCAAAATGTAGTTTTTGCCAAGTAACTTCATCTCAAATTCACGAATAAGAAATTGAGTGGTTTCAATATATGCAGATTTGATGCCCACAAGATTCAAATCATCAACATAAACGACAATAATAACAAATCCATCTTTGTCTCTTTTGATAAAGAGACATAGAAGCAAGGCATCATTTATAAAGCCATGCTCAATAAGAAATTGCCGTAGTTGTTGATATCACATACGTTCAGATTATTTCAAATCATATAATGCACGTTGTAGTTTAACGCCACGATGTTTGCTTGGAATAGATGGACTTGGATTGGTGGTTTTAAGACCAGGAAGAACTTTCATGTAAATATTCACATGAAGTGAGCCATAAAGGTAGGCTGTCACCACATCTATAAGACTCATCTCAAGATAGGTATGAACTGCCATTCCAAAAAGGTATTGGAAAGTAATGGAATCCATATTTGGAGAATAAGTGATATCGTAATCAATACCAAATTTTTGTGTGAAACCTGGAGCAACAAAACGAACTTTGTAACAAATAATGTGACCTTTGTCGTTGCGTTTGCGTACAAATACCAATTTGTATCCAAAAGGTCGAGTAGTGAGATTGTCCACAATAGGACCAAATACTTGTCTTTTGTTCAAAGAAACATACTTCTCCTCAATAACAACTTTCCACTTTGGCCAATCTAAGCGACGCATAGCTTTTTTAATTGTACATGGCTCAAGATCATCTTTCTCGCAAGGAAAATTCTCTGCAATCATACAAATGAAGAAATCATTGATGTTTGTTTTTGCCCTGTCCCATACATCTCTTGTACCGCAATACATCATAGATAATTATGTATTCAATTTGGACTTTTCTTATTCGTAAACAAGAATATTGCTTTGAAAAGTAGATGGACATTCATTTGTAAGTGACTTAACAAAATTGGCAGTGGATGTTGTAGGTAGAGAAGGATTAATAGTATCTGTGATTGCTTTTCGTTTACGTGGCTGCTTGTCTGGTCTACGAGTTCATTTACTTGTCAATTAAAGAGTTGGTGCTATTGTAATGTCTGGCATAGAAACTCGAGTAAGAAGATTATGAGTTTCATTCAACGGATTTCTAGTAATCCGTGATGCATCATAAAAGCCATCAGGTATTTGATTGGCAATCTTTAGTAAATACAAAATCTTAGAAACTTCAGTTTCAGCCATAGACGTCCTTGGGTCAGGATTGGATGTAAACGTCTGAGGTGCTTGAAACGTAAAGTCAATAGAAGTGTCTAGAGTAGATGTTCTTCCTTTTAAAGATGGAAATACGTCTTCTTCAAATCGACAATTAGCAAAACGAGCATGTAGTAATGTACTAGTTCATGGAGTAATATAACGAATAATATTTGGGGAATCAAAGCCAACATAAATACCTTCTTGCCGATAAGAACCAATAGTATGTCATTGCGGTTCCGGAATTGGAACCCATACACGATAACCAAAAGACTCGCAAATAAGAGACATTGGGAACGTGTCCTGAAAGAAGCTCTTGTGAAGAAGCAATGTCCACATTTGAAAGACGAAGGCAAATTAGATTTGCAGTGTGTAGAACGGCGTAGCCCTACATAAATGAAGGCAAATTGGCATGAAGAAGCAATGGCCTCTTGATGAGTTGGATCCGTTTGATAAAAGATTTCGCTAAACCATTTTGAGCATGCTCGTATGGAACGAAATAAGTTAACTGAATCCCCATAGTAGTACAATAATCTTCAAAAGATTTTGACCAAAACTCTTGAGCATTATCCATTTGTAATGTTTTGATTGAATAATAAAAGAAATGAGCTTTAAAACGTATCAATATAAAAAATAAATTGGCAAAAGTCAAATTTCTAGATGATAATAAAAATATATGCGACTGTCTGCTCGATGCATCCACCAAAACCAAAAAATATCAGAATGGTCTAGACATAAGAGATATTGGGCCACAAATATCACCTTGTAGTCTAGATAGCATCGGTGGCAATTAATGGAGAAGTTTCCATGAAAATGGCCTGGCAATGAACTTGCCTTGTACACATGCATGACATAATGTCATAGAATTGACATTTGTTGGCTGTAAGTTATGGGTAACAATACAAGGAATAATCTTGCGAAACAAAGTTGAGCCTAGATGGCCCAATCTTCCATGCCAAATGAAAGTTTTATTATTTTTAGAAGATACAACAAAACTAAAAACAATATGTGGCCGGATTGGAATCCGATACAAACCATTTGCCGTAGCAAAGGCTGTTTCCACAATTTTATTGTTTTGTATAAAGATCAGAGCCTCTCGCCTATTTATAGTTCTAGTTGAGAGGTGAAAATCGTTGGTGCGTACATCTCAATAGCTGATCAAGCTCCGAGACGTAGAGGAAGAATACATAGTACATATGCATGTAATGGTGGCGCCCTTAGGCAAAATCACCTTTGTTGAACCCTCCTGGAAACCAAAAACATTCGATCCAACCATAGTCATTAAATTTCTGGTTTGCCAAGATGAAAAATTATTAACATCAAAAAATTGTTTATCCCGTAGGATTGTATGAGTAGTTGTAGAATCAAAGAGCGCATCACAAAACTCACCAATGGAGGTGTCCTCAGCAACATGTAATTCTGGGTCGTCAACTCCATATAGATCCATGGACGCATCCATAGTATGAGCCTCACGACCTTGAACTCGAAGTTTCTTATTTTCTTGAAATATTTTTACAAAATAGTGTCTGGCAAACATTTGCCAAATGTCCCACTCTGCTACATTTGTGACAAGAACGTGTCTTTGATGGACGCTTACCATGGTTGTTAGTAGAAGAAGGCGTATTCTTCTTTTGAGCATGCTGGTTATTACGGTTATAACTACCCAATTACCTATGACGATTTTTAAAGCGATGTTTTTGTGTTTTAGGTTTCACAAAGGAAACTTTAACAGCATGGGACTCTGAAAGCAAAGTTCTAATAGGACGGGCCTTTGCATTGCACAAAAGGATCTTATTTTGTTTTTCAGCAAGTAGTAATAGAGACATGAGATTTGAGTGAGTCTCAAATTTCATATTTCTATACTACTAGGCAAGCACAGCAGAAACAGGTGGAAATGTTGAGAGGGTTTTCTCAATCATTTCTGCCTCGGTTATGGTTTGACCACACAACCACAATTAGGAGACAATGCGATATAACTCATTGTTGAAGGCTATGAATGTTGAAAAATCCAACACTCGTAAATGAATCCAATCGTGCAAAGTTCTAGGAAGAAAGATTGTTTTCTGGTGATCATAACGAGATTTGAGCTTTTCCCAAAGCTCATCAGGTTTAAATATTGATGCTGCAATGACGAAACAATGTGACGACGAAGTAGTAGTAAAGTCTTCCAAGAAGTAACGGGAGAAACGGACTCACTTACAATAGTATCTGTGTCAAATGATATAGAGTCCGATAAATTCTCGGCAAATACATACGCTTTCGCCGCTTTCGCCGTTTTCGCCCATAGTAAATAATTGCTCCCATCCACTACCAACTATAGAAATAGAAGTAGCTAAAGTCGTGGTACCTCAATAGCGGTAGCGGATACCGAAACAGTGGTGGAAGTAGCAATCGAAGAAGTAGAAGTAGTCATAATAAAATAGAAAAAAGAGGGAGAAACTATAATGCTTCTCAAAGAAAATTAGGGTTTTGAGAAAATTAGGGACTTTGAAAAAAAATTAGGGTTTTGAGAATTTAGGGATTTGAAGAAATTAGGGTTTGGTAGATAAAAGTAAAGATAAAGATGGAAAAAATAAAAATAAAATAAAGATAAAGATAATGAAGAAAAAATTTGTAAAGATAAATATGGAAATAAAGATAAAATAAAATAAAATATAAATATGTAAATGAAAAATGAAAAGTCAAATAGATATAAAATAAAATAAAATAAAAATTAAAGCTTTTGAAGCGAGGATTTGAAAGGTTGAGGAAGAAGAACCTCGAAGCAAAAAGGACACAAGGGAGGAAGAAAAATTTGAAGGCAAAGAGGGTTTGGAAAAATAAAAATGGAAATAAGTTCAAAGCGGTTAGGAACAGGAGGCGGGGGGAGTGGGAGCAAGGCGGCAGAGGGGAGTGGAAGCGGGGGGAGTAGGAGGCGGGGGGGGGGGGAGTAGAAGGCAGGGGGAGTGTGAGCGGGGAAGGGGAGCGGGAGGCAACGGGAGTGTGAGAGGGGAAGGGAGACAGGAAGCAGGGGAAGTGCGAGCGGGGAAGGGGGACGGGAGGTAGGGGGAGTGCGACACATGGTGTGAAGAAGCGGGGAGGGGCTATAAAGCTCCTCCAAAAAAAAATTTAAAAAACTAAATCGGAAGTTGATAAAATGTTGATAAATTTTAATGAAAACAAACATACAAGAGTGTACTGATAACGTGTTGAAGAATAAAATACGAAACAAAATCTCAAAGCATACGAACACTCAAAATACACTCAAAGAATACCAAACTACATTAGGGAGTTTGAAGTATATACAAAGGAAGAAAGGAGAGAGACAATGAATAGTTGTCTTCTCCTATTGGTCATGAGGAATTCACCTAATCCTTATGACACATGTCACTCACCATTATAGTAAGCGTTCACACTAGAAACTACATTTCTTAACATCACTAATGTCATTCAATTTTTTTGTAATTATTTATTTATTTTAATAAATTTTTAAAATTATTAAGAAAAACTACCCCACATTGATTAGGCCCTTCAATTTGTTGGCCAAAAATAAATAATTATATTTTTTCCAGCCAACGTTTCCTATTGTTTCCACTGACCATAAACTCACGGCCCCTTTAAAGGTTCATTTTTTCCCTAATACTTGTCCTTTTGTAATATTTCATATCTAACCGGGAATTTCAAGTACTTTATAGATTTTCCCTTTTTTAGTGATTTCAATTCCATATCATTTCCTTATTCTTAAGTTCTTTCGAGTTCCATAATACTCAAATTGCTCCCAATTTAGCCCAATTGATTTTTGCTCCTAATGCCCCCAAATATTCTTCAATTCCTATAAAAGTTTTCACTAAATTTTCTAGTCATGATTTTTAGTCATGCCTACTCACTTCAATATAATTACCTTGGTTCCTGAATTTTTTAAGTAATCAATTTGAGCCACATGTTGAATGGCAAGTGTAGTCTTTAACCACATTTATTGGAAGTTGGACTTTGGGTTTAATTTTGTATAGTAGGAGTAGCCAATATGTAATCCATTCTATTTCTACTAATTTTTATAATAAAAGGCCTTAGAAAAGTCTCTTTATTTTCCGCAAAGGGGTAATTAAGAAGGAAAGAAATAGGAACTTGAATCAAAAGTTTCAAATAAAGTATATAATTTATACAATTTTGGGAAGCAATTTACCTCAAATTTCATAATTGCTACCAAAGTGAAGCCCCCCTATCCTAAATTGTGGTGAAAAAGCATGCAATAGCTCTATCTTTGCCTAAAATGAACAAATTTGAAATATGAAAATCACCCTAGTAAGTGCCTATCATCACTTCTTTCACCAGCAAAAAAATTACTCTTAAAAGTTCCATTCACCCCCAAACCACCACTTAATAGTTGTGTGCCACCACTTCCACTTCGATTTTTGTCACCTCTATGCCTCAAATTGACCTTGTCCACAAAGATTGTTTTATCTTGAAGAAATTTTGAATTTAGGATGATTTGCTAGCAGAAATGGGAGCTTATGAATAGTGAATAAATAGTCTCATGTCAGAAATAGGGTGAACTACTTTAAGGGGCGCTTCACACTATGGCCGTCGGTCGAGAGGCCGTCGATTTCAACCAATCAGATTCCAGAAACCCGCTTGGATGGCCTCTCGAGCCTTCACACTATGAGGCACAGCCCAAAGCCCGTCACCCTCAAAATTGACAGATTGTCAGGGAAATTTGTGAAATTCGACGGCCTCTCGGTTGGAGTTTGGGTCGAGCTTTTTGCTCGACCCAAACTCCAACCGAGAGGCCGTCGAATTTCGAAGAAAAATAAAAAATAAAAAATAAAAAAAAATAAAAAAAATAAAAAAAAATAAAAAACTGACAAGATCTGAGCCGTTGGATCTCAATGGAGTAACGGACTGGTTTTGCAAGGCAAAAAGTCGGAAGCAACTTCTTCTTCTTTCTCTCTTGTGCATCTTGATAGAAATCGCTCCAATTTTTGGCAGCTCTTTGTCATTAGTTTGCTCTCTCATTTTTTTGCAAGTAGAGAAGATGGAAAATTTCTCTCAAAACCCTTTCTTTTGCAGCCAACAGCATTTGGTAGGGGCAGAAAAAAATTTCACTCCAAATCCTAATGTAGCATTTCAGCCCTTTTCAACTGAAATCAGAGAGAGTAGAATAGAAGAGAGTCAAGAGATAAATGTTGAAAGGGTTGTTAAGGGAGGCGATTGTGAGATTATAGGATCCTCCCAAAAGAGAGTGGGTTCCAAGAAAAAGGCTATTCCAAAGAAAAGAGCAGCTCCTAAAAAGAAGGCGGTAGTAAAAATTGAAGGAGAAGATGAAGGTGAAGGCGAAGAGGCAACTCGAAAGTGGGAAGATTCAGAGGTGCTTCAATTGATTGCATTGAAGGGGGAGATGGAGCCGGAATTCATCAGAAACGGCAAAAAACAAGGTATAATTTTTTTACCCTGCATTTTAAATTTTTTGCAAAATGATTCGGATTGAGGATTGGGGCCAATTGGGGGCCTGAAGGCCTTTGCCTTCGGCACAAGCCCGTGCCCGGCCACCACGGCCCCTAAATTTGCCCCCCTTTCCCCCATTAGCTTCGCAAATGGGTGATGCCGGTGGGATTTGAACCCTAGTCTCCACCATCACAATGGGGAGACTTGGCATGGTATCCACCTAATTCCCACCTACTTCCTTTCCTTGATGAAGGTCACCTTCTTTTCTCATTTATATCCTACATAGTCTTCTTTCACAGTGAGCACATGTGCTGTAATTGTTCTTCCAATGCCATTTTTGACTATTTCTTCATGTTTTTTGTTCATTTTTTTTCTAGGGATTGATACTTGGGTGAGGCTTCATGCTAGAATGGTTGTCATGCTACCAAAATTCAACCGTACTGCTGTAGCATGCCGTAAGAAATTCAAGGTCATTTTTGATGCTTACAAAGAAGACAAAATGGCTAATGGCATTTTTGGCAATAATCGACAAGAGAGCAAATTCTATGATGCTTTGAATGAGTGGTATCACCAAGCTGGGCAGATCATGAAGCATGTCTCGGCAACAACCACTGATCATCTACAAAATCAAGACAATTCAACCCCAAATGATGTAGAAGGTGCACCAACTCCAACAACGATTGCTACACCACCGTCAAAAGGTAAACAAAGCTTCCATGATAGAGCTATTGATATCTTTGAGAAAATGGCAGAAACTAGCACAGGTTTGATGAAAAACTTTGAGAGAACAAATGAACTCCTAGAAAGAGTAGACCACCAATTTGATCGTTTGATCAATAAGCTCTAGAGTATGCTACTCTTCATCTAGGCTACAATCATCATCATCATCATCATGTGCACATTTTTCAAATTGAATGGCTGAATTTCTAGACAAATGACTTTTGTAAAAACTCTCCGCTAGCAATAGATGAACTCGAGTTGAATCAGCCAACATGTTCTTCATTTTCTCTTGTCGTTTTGCCTTTGTTTCTTTAGATGCTGGATTTTCTTCATTCTCAATTTGTTCTTCTTCTTCCGGTTCTATGAATGGAGTTTTTTCACCTTGTGGATTTCTGGCTTGGAGATCCCTCATTTCCTGCAATGATGCTTCCAAAGAGTGAAACATATCAATTTTGTGCATGTTTCCAAATGTCATATTTGCTTCACCTTGCAGCTCCTTTTCAGCTTCTTTGGCCCAATCCATGCAAAATTCATCATTTTCTAAAATGCATAAATTGTGAAGACATAGAGATGCTGTAACAATGTTAGGCACATTTTGAAGTGGCATGTCTATTCTTTTCAGTAATATGCGCCATCTTCCTTTCAACATTCCAAATGCTCTTTCCACAGCCATACGGGTGCTTGATTGGATAAAATTCCAATGTGCTTTACTCCTAGGCAACCCTTCTCTTTCTCCTTTGAATGGTGAGTAAAACCAAGGCCTCATAGGATATGCTGCATCACCTATGAATTTATAAGGTAGAAATGCACCTCTCATAGTCTTCTTCCCAATTTCAGATTTCTGAAATAAGGCCCAATCATGAATCCGGCCAGCCCATCCAAAATCATAGTCCCAAAACTTGCAATCAACATCTACAACTCCTTGTAGTAAACATGAATAATATCCCTTTCGGCAATAGTATGCTGTAGGATTATGGGACAGTGCTAAAATAGGAATGTGGCTACCATCTATTGCCCCTAGAATAAGCGGAATACCATGTAGGGCTTCAAAACCATTTGCTATTTTTTTCATCCAAGCAAGATTTGGTTTCTTAAAACCCAATGGTCTCAAATGAATCCTAATAGCTTCGCAGCAATCTCTCACTATGATAGAAGTTGTACTCAATTCCACACCAAATAAATCACCAATCATTTGCAATGAATTACCTGTAGCTAAACGTGAAAGAGTTATGGCAATCCTCCGCTCCACACTTATACTTTCTCTGAAATATGTATCCTTTTTCTTCAAAGCAGGCCCTAAAAGAGTGCATAGATATTGAAATGTAGATTGACTCACCCTCATCCGCTTTCGAAAATCACCATCTGAAAATGACCCCATCAATTCATGCTCCAAAAAACCTCCATATCTTGGAATTTGCCAATGCCTCCTTTGAACATTCACTCTTCGTCCTTGGGCAATAAAAATTGCCATCATCATCATTTGGACATTTTGCTCAAAAATTGCAAGTTTTTGCAATGCCAAAATGCCCACAATAACACACTTCATGACCATGAAAACCGAAAGTAGAACAAGAATGCGTTCCTTTCTAGAATCCATGGTTAAAGAATGTGAGAGAAAAATTTCAAAAATTGGATGGATTTTTCATGTGAAGAGACATGGATACAAGTCAAACAAATGATATGGGTTCGGCCTTGACCTTGGCCTTTGGAGGCTTCACACTATGACCGTCCAAGTTGAAAGGCCATGGGAGTTCATTGCCAAGGGTTTGGACTTTGGACTTGGCCTTTGGAGGCTTCACACTTATGGCCGGCCGAAGGCTCCAAATCCTATCATTTATTGCTCATTTCTTTGGCCTCTCACCAAAAGTTTGGCCACTCAATTCCACGGCCTCTCAACTTGATCGGCCATAGTGTGAAGCGCCCCTAAAGGCAATGCCCTCTGAGGGTACATTGAAGAGGCCAAAGGCTAATGAGAAAGGCAAATGAGATGCAAAGCACGCACTACAAATCTACCGAAAATCGATGAAGTATAATGTACTCTGGAGAGAGATTCCAAAGTAAAACATTCGTGAACCGACCAGCGTGAAAGGGATGAAAAGTAGAACATTCATCATAACGAGTGGCACGAGGGATGATTCATCCGCTCCAACGGCTCCTGCCAGCATTTCCACTTTGAACTGGAAGACGACCTGCAACTACAAATGCTTCCCATTCCCCGTCTCCCTCCACGTGAGCTCTTGTGTTCCGTGTCGTAGCTTTCCGTAGCCTACTTTCGATCGAGCCTTCGCTTGCCGCATTGTAGTTTCCATTGCGATCGCATTGTCGTTTTACGCGTTCTGAATGTAGCTCATCTCTGTCCGGCTGTCTGTGTTTCCAATTTCTCTGGGTTGCAGTGAACCGTCGAAATCTGGTGATCCGATCTTGTGTTGAGGTTGTTGGAGTTTCAGTGGATCGCTGTAGAGATGGAGAGCAGGAGGATGTCCACCCGGAGCAGCCGCCGCGCTTCGACTCTGCCTGTGTCGCCCATCAAGCAAGGTCAGCGAAACGCTATGGCTGAATATTATGTATGCATAGACCTGTGATTGAGCACTTTTGTGTTTTCTGGGAGGAAAAGAGCTCGAGCGCTTCGCGAGGTTACTGTGCTGATGAATCGTGAACATATCGCCTTATGGAGGGCATCTCGTTGCTCAGTTGATTTGGCGCTCTGAATGAACGTGCTTGGTGGCTGTCGGTAGTGAAATTACAGAGCTTATGTTGTCAATTTTGCAAGAGGCGCGGCTTTCAACCTACTGACCTAAGATTTGTTGTGGGCGGCAGCTGTGATGGCGAATGTCATGCAGGGAGTGGGGAAGTCTACTGTGAAAAGGAGCAGCCGGAAGGTTTTGACTGACAAGACCAATGCTGCCCCTGTGGCGAAGGTGGTTCACGGGAAATCTCCCAAGAAGGCTCCCGAGGTGGCTGCTGCTACTGCCCCGGTGAAGGCCGAAGACGAAGTCGCGTCTCCGTGCTTTGTGCAGCAGTCATTGGAGCAGCAGCTGGCGACACCGGTGGTTGTGCAGGGCGAGGAGTTGCTGCGCTCTCTGGTGCACAGCAACCTTACGATCATCCAGACTCCCAATGGTCCGGTGAGGCAGAGCCCCGAAGCCGAGACGCCGCAGTTCGGCGTCCCCGCTGCTCATTCCCCGGCCCAGGACACTACGAAGGAGGCGGAGGAAGTCGCTGCCGAAGTAGAGGTTTCCACTCCACCCCAGCAGGTGAGCTTGTGGCTGAGCTCGCAACTAGTTTGCCCTGAGCTCTATGCATTGGTTATCAGCACTGAATTTGCCACCAGACAAGGCAATTTCAATTCGTCTCTGAGGAAGAGTCGACAGTGAGAGTCTCACTTAGTACAGCTGCCAGTGCCGTTGCAAAGTTCAATTGAGTATTTGAGAGATAATCTTATCATTGCGGGCGTTCTGGTGTTGGCAGGGGGAGGCTGAGGGCGCCAGGCCGCCGGTGGAAGTCTCGCCTGCGAGAGAGATCACGGCCTCTGTTTCAGAGAGACTGTCGTCCGCTTGGGTGGGCCGTGATGTGGACGAGGTGCCAGAAATTGGGGAGGACGACGACTCGGACTGCTCCGTGCTGGTGAATGTGAGCTCCCCGGGCATGCCCTTGGTCGCCTCCCCGGCGCCGGCCACCTCCATCCACCCGACCACCCCCCGATCAGCGGATTTCAAGTGGCAGCGGAGGGACCAGCTGTCGCTGAAGGTGAAGGAGCAGGAATCAGAGAGTTTCATCTACTATGGGGGAGACGAGGAGTACGAGGCTTGCGACGAGTTCGACGGGGCGGAGGATTACGACGGCGAGGCGATCGACTGCGAAGAGATTTGCCAGGCCATCAGTCGCATGGGAGTGGTGGAAGCTGGTCTGCCGGAGCACAAGGGTCGTCACATCCGCTTCAACTACAACAGCGACGACGAGATGGACGTGGAAGAAGTGGACGGTAAGGAGCCATTCAATATGTTGTCGAAGACTCTGATGAGAATTCGAGTCAGTATAGAGTACATAAATTGTGCATCCCAATAGATTTGCTTCTGGTGGACCATCTCTGCGCTGTCTGAATTTCCGGTCTTGTGAATGTGATTCCAGTGATGCGACTTCGAGGGCTTCCAACGCCGACAGGAAAGCATCTTCGGTTTCCCGAGGAGCAGGAGGTGCAAACACCTTGAGTGGGTTTTTTCATAGAAACGGTTCAAGAATCTGGAGCGAGTGGAAACTGGGCTCGTAATACAGCGTGTACATCTATCATTGAGGGGTGACGGGTCGACGGTTCAGCAGTCGCTGACCAGCCATTGTTTTCGGGAATCGTGAGAGCTAGAGAGCAATTTTGGATTCCGGAGGTCGGAGCTCTCGGTGATCGGCACTTGATTTGTGGATTCCAATCTAAGTACAGTTATTTTTTGTTCTCCCAAAGTTACGATATGTGCTTTAGTTAGCGTGTCGTTACCTACCTTCGGGATATTGGGTCCTCTGGCAACACTGGTAGTGCAACCGGGGAGTTGTTTCAACATTTTGTGTGGGTTTGAACATTTTCTTTTGACTACCAAGTATTTCATTTCTATCAGTTACGAAACTCCGTATGGACCGAATGAAATGATTTTCAATTCCAGATTTGAGTTCAAGCACTTGTGAATCTGGAAGAGGATTTAATTATATGCCCGAACCTAATCAGTTCCACGAAAGTAATAGTGAACAGGGTGCTCCGATCAGTCCTTGTCAACATCATAACATCAAATGTCGTGCACAGTAGAATGGGATAACCAGCGTGTCTGGTAGCTCGTCGATAAGCTGCGAATTGACATCATTGTCAGTGCCGTGTCTTCCAGTAACTGATGAAATACTTCGAATTATTTGCCCTCAAGCGAACCCGTAACAAATATCCATGACAAGTCCGATGGATCTGATGATAAAACTCTTACTTGTCTTCCAAATTTGAAACGCAAAACTTAATGAATCAAAGATTGTCGATCTTTTCAATTGGGCACTTACATGACCTGTATAAACTCTATTAACCCCAAATAACCCAATTGACCAATTTGTGACCGCAGCTTCTCTTTCCTAAGCTGCCTCTTCTTGAAATCAATTTGAAAAAATAGACTGCTTCATCAATCAAATGGTGATCAGTTTATCATCAAATGCCGAGTGGAATGCCGTCTTGTAAATTTTTATTTTATTTTATTTATTTTCTGAACAAATGGAACGAACCATAGCATAAAAAGAAAACGAGAATAGTTTGAAATGCGGCGTGCACTGCCATGTTTTTCCATTGACACAAATAAAATTGCAAACTGAGATATCTACTAAACTGTGCAGTCAGATAATCTGAAATTTTTGAGATCCTCACTCTCAATGTTAACCACAATGTTCTATGGTTAATTCTATCCATTCTATGGTATCCAATACCAAGAAAAAATAAGTCCACAAATTGCTCTAGCTTGGCAGTTTTGGCCAATTTTGAAAGTACACCCCCACTGGGTTATTAGGGTTTAAGAGAACCGGAAATTTCTGACAATTACTTCAGAAATTGCAGACAAATGTCAAAACTTACATCTTGGAAAGTGGCATATACCTATTACATGGGCATGAACGTTGCGAAACACTATATTCAGACTAAAAGGAGATCGCATGGAGGTGTCAATCTTTACATGCGAGAAATGCCTTGACGATGGCCATCCAAATTCAACCTTCGTCTAGCGTAGAACTGAAATTCATGGGTAAATCTTCTTCTTTAGCTGACGTATGTGTTCTCGAACTCAACCCTGGGTTAACTGTCAAAACATCACTAAACTGAACCTGGCTCTGATGTAATAGTTCTAGATGTTTCAATAATGTACAGAACCGTTTCGAGCTGTTCGACCTTGAGTCGAAGACTTCACACCTCTGTTCAAGGTTGAGTCCGATGCGCTCCCTGGAGACAACCACCACTAATGTAACAGGAGAAGGTGCAATACTGGTGAAGTTCCTACGGTACGATACAACCGTAGCCAACTACCCTATTGAGGAAAGCAGAATACAAGGTTCTCGGCCATTGATCTATTCAGTTACCTCGCTGGATCCTGAAGTCGCTTGTCCCAATTCTGGTTCAAAATTAACCATATTTATGGTGCAAAATGGAGGCCTTCCCAGATATACCATGATCCCCACATCTCCGAACCTGAATCAGAGTACTGCTTTCAACGCCTATAAGAAATGGATATGAAGAGAAGCAGCAGATAGAGATTTCATCACTTTCTTGTGAAAAAGCGCATTTATCCTCTATCCACTCCCTCCAATTGGACGACACTTGGATAACTGATTGGAATTATCAACGACGGCAGCTTGGGAAGACTTCAGTGACATTCAGTGGAATTATCAACGCCAGTTACATTCAGCTATCTGTCTCCATCTCGGTAGCCTTCTCCGCCTGCTCCTTGAAAAATTTCTGACTCTGCTGGACGTATTGGTTCGGATGGTTGATGCCATCACATTGGCACGAGTGCGCACCTTCAAACGTCGCTGCGCAAGCTAGCTGGTAATGACGACCTCTTGTTTTCTCCATAACCTCGTCAATTGATTTCGGATTCAAACGCATTCCCGACAAGGCAGCGTGCAAATTCTCAGGACTAAAATGCCGGTACGGACAGCCGTGATGATCTCCAACTCCCGGATTCGACATGATGATATACATGCACGAGTACGGAGTGTAGTCGGTACGTTTCCCTTCCTTACCATAGTTGTGGCGCACGTTGTATGCATACTCTTTGTCAAATTTCTCAGCTGGCATCCTCGGTGCAAATGCCCCTCTCCAGAAAGCCAGCGCGTCTTCCAGCTTCAGTCCGATTCCTTTCAAAAACAGCCCAAGCTGCTGGCGCCCGCCATGACGAAGATGGTGATCGTCTTGAAGCTTGAGATACAGATGTCGCATGCACAATGGGAAAGACTTCATTGCCAAGCCATTCAAGTCCTCCAGCGTCACATTGGAACCCGAAGCGGCCTTCGAGAAATCCGGTGCCAAATATCGCTTGCTCAAAGCCTCCAAAATTGGACTCAGCCGATCCTCCTCTTGGGCAGCGAACATGGCCGTCCAATTCCTATTGGTCAGCACCAAAGCCTGAGATAACATGGACCGGAAGTGGTTCGCAACTATGGTCACCAGCTGGTCCCGGGGCACGAATGCAAACCCCTGGTGGACATATACCTTCCGAGTGGCAACAAGATCCAGAACCTCCTCAAAGGGGACCTTATAAAACGCAATGTCGCCAATCGAACTCACAGACTGATTACACGAGCGCATCACTTGAGACAGCTTCTCCTTCACAGTCTCAAACTCCGACGAAGCAATCGCCTTGTACGGGAGCTTGTGCTCTTCAATGAAGGCTTTCTGCGACTCAGGGCTCTCGGTCCGGAACCTAAACTTGAAAAGCGCGGTCTCCATCTCCAAGAACCATCGACGAAGCTCCTCCGTTCGACAATGCACCAAACGCAGCACGAAATGTGATATCAAGTCCTTCTGCTGCTGCCCGTCGGAGTGCACCGTCCGCATGTGCTTCCTCCATAAATCGATCACCGCAGACTCAACATCCTCTGCTCGCTTCCCTCGTGAGCGATTCTCCTCGATGGCAATCAAGACGTGCAACCGGTCCAGCGCGTACTGCTCGAAATCCTCCAGCGCCACATCCGCCTCCGGCGCAACTTGGTACATGGAAACTCGGCTCCCGCCCACGCCGACTCCATGGGCCTTCACCGCACCGACATTCGACACTCTGCGCTTGAACTCCATCTCCACCAGGACCCTAAGTCGCAACAAAATCTCCCAAGTGTTCCACCTGGAAACTGAAACCAACCCTAACGAGCGCGGTGAAGGAGACGACAGATTTGGCGGGAGGGTCGCCTTCATGGGAAATTGGCGGGAAATCAGCGTTTTGTAAAAATTTTAATATTTTAAAAAAAATGCGATTATTTCTAGTGATATTTGTTTTTATGTATTCTTTTCTTGAGGCACAAAAAGCCAATTGCATTGAAGAAAAGTAAAGATACAAGCTAAGGACCAAGCTATTGGACCAAGCAAAAAACCTAAGCAATATTGCCCTTGGGGGGCTTGTGACACCAAACTACTTAAAAAAAAGTGTTGTTATCAACCAAAAATATTTGTATTTAAAAAAAAATTATTTTCAACATTAAAATGTCAAAAAATAAAATGCCATGAAATTCAAAACATTTTAACAAAATTTTCTTCTCTAAAGTATTGTTTTATAATTAGACATTTAAATGCCTAAATCCACTAGTTTTTTTTAAGTCAACACTCAATTGTTAGAAAATTTCTTGAATTTTGTGATGTATAAATGTCAGAGGTGTTCTAGCACATAGCAAGCACATGTCATCTACTTTCAAAACTAGTTGCCCTATATTCATTTGGAGTTAGTCAAAGCTTGCTACTTGTACCCTTTTAAACATCACTATCTCAAATTGATCTCATCAAATGGCAAGTTGTCCATTTAAGGAGCTAGTAGTTTTCTCCTACATCATGGAGGAGCACCGAGTCTTTCATGTACTTTGAATCCTTGAGTATCTTCTCTAAGTTCTTTTGCTTTGTTTATTCTCTTTATATTGCCATTGCTACATTCTTTACTTTGTTGTTACAACCAAAAATCCAAAATGAGTACATTGTGTATCAAATACCATTTAGCTTTTATCACCATTGTATTGCTTTGTGCATAAGAACATTTGCCTTATTACCAAAAGCTATTGTTTTGTGGTTGAAGGTTGCTCTTGGCACGCAAAGAAAATCTACAATTGGATCTTAAGCCTACAGTGAATGAATATTGTAGGTGGAGGTTAAGGTCTTGCTATCCATAGTTTCAATCATTTGAATGTTGGAGGAGTGGAGTTGTGGAAGTAGAGGACAAGTTGTAGAGTACTTGCTTGGTAAAATTTAAGGTTAATATGGTGATGATTGATTTACAATGATTAGAGGGCAAATAGTTACTATCTAACTTTTTATACTATGTTTGCTTGAGTTATATCTATTATTTTTGCTCTCACAAAATTATTTTGATCTTACAAATCTTGTGTGGTAGTTGAAGAATATAGTTGTGATGGGATTTATGGTTCTTGGAGTCTAGTTTGTTAATGTTTTTGCCTTGATTTTGGTAGGGTTTGATCTTTCTTGGCTTTGGATTACAATGGGTAGTGATTT
Organism: Climacium dendroides; assembly: GCA_950106755.1. NCBI lineage: Eukaryota > Viridiplantae > Streptophyta > Bryopsida > Hypnales > Climaciaceae > Climacium > Climacium dendroides. Next base: position 24,763,751 of record OX467088.1, read on the forward strand.
GCTAAGGATTATATTACCATCAAATTGCAAATCTTGTGATTTTATGTTTTGATTGAGAAAGCAAGGTTGAGTATAGGTTTCTTGCTTTGTTGCCTTTTAACCCCTAAAGGACCATTGTCCCTTTGAGGGACAAATGCGTTTTCAGGCAGGTACCTATGGGCTGAAAGGTTGTTGTGATTTTTTGAAACTTTTTTTGAAGATAGAAAAATTGATAAGCTTCGTGGGAATATAATTTTTTTTGCAATCAGTGCCCGGGAACAAAAGTTATGACCAAATAAACTCAAAACAAGGGGACAGTCTGGGCAGCAAAAAAAAAACTTGCAAAATTTTGAACTTGGATTTTTGAATTTTTGTTTCTTGAAGATTATATTTTTGCCTATCTGGAAGGCTTTGATTTGTTTTATTTGGATTTGGTATGAGAAAGTTATGGACATTCTTATTTTTTGGGTAGTTAGAGCATCTTATTGAAAAAAATTACTTGTAGGATGCATTTCTGAATGCAATTTTTGCAATTTTTTCAAATTTTTTTTTTGCATGGTTTAGTTTACTTGCTAAAACAATCTCACCATTGGGATTAGTGCATTTTAATTCCATCTTAAAGATTTTAATAATTTAGATTTTCCTTCTTTCTCATACCTATTTCTATTTAACAATTTTTTTAAGCATGAAAATTAAGTTTTTTTTTGAAATTTTTTTTCCCCTAGACTCTCAACTCAATTTCACAAAATAAGGATTTAAAGCTCAAAACTTTGTAGTGCAAACAATTTAAGTTAAAAAAGTTCAAAGTCAAATAATCTAGTCTCACAAGGTGCTGAAAAAATTGTTTTTTTCACTTTAAACGAAGATATCTTCTAATCTATGTGGTCAAAATTTCTGAAATTTTTTCCACACATTTTCATACTAGTAAGGTATAAGATCCTACGGTTGAATATGCAGAAAAAATAATTTTCAATTTTTTTTTATTCTTTGCTACAGAAATTGCAGTTTTGAGTGTTTTTTGGCAGAAATAAGGCCTTGGTCCTTCAGGGGTTAATATCTTAGATCTTGTAGTCTTGCATCAGTGCAAATTGTTTGAGAGATCAAATTTGAAGGCAGGTTTGTTCTTCTTAGGATTTAATTTCGCTAGATGTTTTGGAATCTGAATTTTGTAGGATTTAGGGTCCATAGGGTTTGTAACTTCTCTATTCTTAATTTTTAATTAATAGTTTTAAATTATTCTTGGATTATTTGATTGATTTATGGGTAGTGAAGTGCTTGTGGTGGGCACCACAAGTAGCAACTACAATCACAGCAATTGATCTAAGGGTTTAGAAGAAGAAGAAGGTCCATGACAAGAAGGTTGTTGAGGTTACAACTTGCAAAAAGCTACAAAAGTCTTGTTTGATGGAGGAGAGGGGTAAGAAAAATGCTCAAGAGGGGTAAGAAAAATGCTCAAGAGGGATACAATGCGATCTTTTTTGAATTGCTCTCACAATGTTGACAATGGAAAAGAACCTCACTCTTGTGGCATGGAGTCTTCTCAGCAAAGAAGTAAGAAGAAATCAGGATTGGCTAATGTTTCCCTTGTATTCGTAGAAACAATGCCAAGATCTAAAGAGGGCTCCAATTTTGGAGACAAAGATCAAAGTTGTGTTGAGCTTAATGCCTCCTACTTTGATTGCAATATTGTCAAAAGCATCAAAGGCATATGTTTGTAGTAAAGACAACCCTAACTATTGTAAAATTCATGGTTTTGGGTTGAAGGAGTTTGATCTTGATGACTCCAATCTTGTAGATGAAATACCTCCTCTAATGAAGACAATGTTCAATTATAATATGATCCGTAAGTTTCAAATGGTGTGGGCTATTCTATACTTTTGGATAGAGATAAAACTCATGGCAGAGGGACTTTTATACATGGTTTATTGTAGGACTTCAGAGGTTGGAAAGGAGGTTGTCATGGGGCCGAGATTGAATACCTTAACCTCTAAAATCCCAAGTGTCCTCTTAGGGGGCACTTGAAAGTTCGGGCAAGTTCCTTTGACCTCAATTTTTGGTGATTTTTTGAAACTTTCTTAGAAGATAGAAAACTCATTAGCTTCATGGAATATAATTTTTTTTATTTCAATTGGTACCCGAAAGCAAAATTTATGCCAATTTAAATATAATTTTCACTTCACTAGGCAAAAAAATAGATCCTCAAAAATTGAAATAATAATATTCTAATTCTTCTTATAGATCTTATTTTTGTCTACATGTGAAGCTTTGATTCATTCTATTTGGATTTGTGATATAAAAGTTATGAACAATCTTGTTTTATGGGCAATTTAAGCATCTTCTTGAAAAAATAACTTATAGGATTCATTTTTTAATGCAATTTTTGCAATCTTTCAAAAAAAGTTGTTTGATAAGGTTAAATTTGCTTGTAAGAACAGTCTCGCCATTGGGATTATGGTGTTTCAATTCCATCTTAGAGCTATTAATAATTTAGTATTTTGTTGAATCTTGGACCTAATTCTACTTAAGAGTTTTTTTGTGAATGAAAATCAAGTGTGTTTTTTTTGAATTTTTTTCCCCAATTCTCAACTCAAATCTTCAATATACAAAATTTTAACCTCAAACTCAATAGTATAAAAAATTTAAAATAAGGAGATTCAAAGTCAAAGAATCTAGTCATAGAATGTTCAAAAAAACGTGTTTTCTTCACTTTAAATACACATATCTTACAATCTACGTAGTCAAAGTTTCTAAAATTTCTACTACACATTCTTATACTAGTCTAGTGTAAGATCCTATGGTTATTTTTTGTGCCAAAAAAATGAAAATTTTATAGCTTACAATAGAAATGGCAATTTTGATTGGTTTTTGAAAGAAAAAAGGCCTTGGGACTTTAGTGGTTAAAGTGGCATGTAAAGTGTAAATCACATCAATTGCATTTCTATTTTGGCAAAATAATGATTTGGGGCAACTCACTACGTACGGAATTTTTAATTTAATTTTTGAAATCTTCACACATGTGTCCAAGGAGTAGTTTTAAAGCGCAACAATTTTCACTACAACAACTACGCTTTGTGACACCTGCCATTTTTTGGATATCTCCATAAATGGTCATTATGTAGCATGTGCTCTAAGGGCTTTCTAATGCAATATATAGTTTTCAAGGCCTACCAAGTGATTTTGGTGAAACTACACTTTCTCCAAGTCTATAGTTAGTATAAATGGTTGAAGGTAGCATCTTCAATTCTATTGCACTATGTGCACTTTTCATTCCAACTTTGTGCATTTCAACCACTATTCCTTTCTTCATTCCTTTCTCAACATCTATTAATACTTAGGTCTTCATCTTTGAATTATATTTTCTCAACTAATAACACCTCCAACCTCCCTTGTGTAACAACAAGGCACTTCACCTCTTCTCTAGGACAAATCCAACTTCAATCATTGAACAAGTTTCGATTCACATCTTGCAATGCCATAATAGAACACTTAGGAGTGTAATATAATTCAACAAACTAGTAAATTGCAATGGCAATGAATGTAAGCCAATTCAATAAGAGGTGGTTGATACACTTCAAGGTGATCAATGAAGATTATGACTTTTCAAGAATTATATTGTCAAGAATCCGAATGGAATTTTTTTCAACACCACGAATTCCAAATTCAATTGGAAAATGACAATTGCTTGTTGAATGGTCACGAAAATGAAGTTAATTACACTAAATAGCGAAATTAGGTTGCCCCATACTAATTTCTCAACTTGTGATTCTATATAAATATTTACTATTCTCGTACAAGAATACAATATTTTTGAATTAGGTCTTGTTGTAATTGGGATTCATGAGCCTCCATGTGTATAGATAGAAATATTTGTAGAAGTATTTGTTGACTTCGATGGCTTGTAAAGTAACTTTTTTGGAGTAAGGCAACCTAATTGTGAAGGCACACGAATTTCACTATTTAGTGTAGATCAACTTGAATGTTACATATGTAGGAACCCAAACAAGGAAAGTGTTTAGAAACCACTACCTACATCTGGGTATTGTATGCGGCCCCATCAAAGATAGTCAACTAGAAATGAAAAGAAGAATAAGAAGAATGAACAAGTGGATTCTTCTTTTCTACATTTTCTTTTCTACATTTTCTTTTGAAAGCCATTCATCGAACACTTTGAGTCCTTTGAGCACCAGGCGGTGACATTAGCCTGTGACAATAAAGAGGTCCGCGTTTATTTATAGTCGACGTCACGAGGTCTTTGTTCTCCTCGTCCACCACGAAGCAGAGGGCGAAGAAACCTTCCTAGATCCTCTTCAATCCCCACAAACCCTAACTTTGTTTCCGCGTTGGATCATGGCTTCTCCTTCCGCTGCCTCACCCACCTCCTTCGTCGCCCCCATGACTCCCAGATCACTCTCCCCGCCCGCCCCGACTCATGTGCGTGCTTTTCACCTCCCTCTTTTCACTTCGAATATGATGTTTTCGTGATTTCTCTCGATCATTTTGGTGCCATTTCGGGCACTAACCTGTTTCGTGCGTCAGGGTCTGGTTGAGTTCGATTTGGGGAAGGAGTTTGTGCTTGGTGATTTCGAGTTTTGCGGCGGGAGTGTGTGTTAATGGTGGTGTTTTTTTGTGGTATCTGTGAGTAGGCGAATGATTTTAGAGTCTTTGATTCGATTGAGGTAGGGTTTGGTTTTGTTAGTGGTGGCGATTGTTGGCGATTGGAGGGCATTCGGAGCTTAGGGGCAGTTGACGATTTCGTTGTTGAACTGGAAAAGCAGGTTCGAAGTTGCATGTGAGGTGGGATCCCTAGGAGTGGAATATTGGTCAAGCCGGAGGGAAAGATGGCGTTTTGAATAGGAGGGTGATGTGAGAGGCTCTGGTTTTGGATATTAGGGATGAAGGCGGTTCGGATTTCTTAGCCGAAAAACTGGCGATATCACAGTACAGGGCCGTGAAGCGCGTCTTGTCATCGGACCTGCAGCCATTTGGCTCACCCTCAGGAGCCATGGCTTGGAATGTGTTTAGGTTTTGCACGGGCCTGAAGGCCGTGGGTTCGATTATGGTGTTGGTGGTGCTTGCAGTTGTGGGAGTGTCTTACTATGCTGTGGTGATTACCAATTATGGACCCGAGGTGGTCAAAGGTGGCTCGGCCACGTTCACGGCTCTGTTTGTGGTCTTCCTCTTTCACGGCCTTTTGGCGATGCTGCTGTGGTCGTATTTCTCGGTTGTGTTCACTGATCCTGGTGGTGTGCCGTCGACATGGCGACCCTCGACGTCGGAGGAGGATCTGGAGGTGCCCTCCTTACCTTTGACACAGAATAGTTCTCCCCACGATTCAGCTAAGATCCCGACGATGAGTCAAAGCGGGCGTGCCCGTTACTGTCGGAAGTGCTCTCAGTACAAGCCTCCACGGTGCCACCATTGCTCCGTATGCGGGCGCTGCATTTTGAAGATGGATCATCACTGTGTGTGGGTGGTCAATTGCGTGGGTGCTTGTAATTATAAGTTTTTCTTGCTCTTTCTTCTGTACACGTTGCTGGAGACCTCGCTGGTGACGGTTTCGCTGCTGCCGTCGTTTATAGCGTTCTTTGGGGACGTGGAAGAAGCTGCTATCCCTGGCTCCCTCGTTGCCACTTTTCTCGGGTTTGTGCTGAACATGGCATTCGCCTTAAGTGTTCTCGGGTTTCTTATTATGCACATCTCGCTCGTTGGTGGCAATACAACCACCATCGAGGCCTATGAGAAGAAGTCATCCACGAGGTGGCTGTTTGATTTGGGATGGAAGAGGAATTTCGAGCAGGTATTCGGCACACGGAAGCTTTATTGGTTCCTTCCATTGTACGATAAGGAGGATTTGAGAAAGATCACTGCTTTGAATGGGCTCGACTATCCTATAAGATCTGATCTAGAAGGTCAAGAGTATTAGGTGGAGGAGAGCGTGTTGTGGTGGATGAGCACTTAAGGCCCTTCAGCATCCTCGTGAAGGAGATCTCTCACAGTCTTTGGATTGACCATTTCTTGAAGGACTAAAATCAAGCGATTTTTTGAGCTTACCCCAAGCTCATGCAGTGGGCAGTGACCATGAAGTTTTTGTTCCTTCCATATGCTTACATATATTTTCCTGGGGTGTTCGACTTCTAGTTTATTTATGCTTTACTATTTGTACTGTTATCTTAGATGTTGTAGTTGATTACATGGGGGATGTTAAGGGTAGAAGATGGAGCACGCAATTGCAATCTCTGGTAGATTGAGCGAAGCTGTTATAAGTAGGCCATATTTGAACACTGCCAACAATCGTTGTCAATCCCTCCTCGTAGAGGGTAGGCTTCATGTTGACAACGTCCTGTAGCCAGGATGGAGTGATTGCCTAGCGGTGTGGTCATGTTTGAATGCTCACCAAGCCCGTAGTTGATGGTCGTCTCCAGTCTCAAAGTTGAAGAGGTTAAGACCCTTGGCTTTCCATAAGCTCTGCTTAACAATCTGGAGCAATTTAGAGCAAGGGTTTGATTACGATTTGTTGCCCTAACCAAATTTGTACATTGAAAGCATTGATCGGAGACTGCACAAGGCAATGGAAGTCTGTAGTTTTAGTTGCTTTTCAAACAAGGTGTGAGACTGTGTTCTTCACGTGTCAGCAGGGTTGAATAGGAGTTGCTCTCAAGTCTGGGTAGTAACTTAACGCTGGGTGGTCAGAGGAACTCTGTGCCTAGGCTGCAGCGATGTACGGCATGGAAACACACAATATTGAATAGAAGGTCCAGAAACCAAGCGGGCATTAACCCCTCACCGCCCAAGGGGACCAAATGTGTCCTCACACAGTCTAGCAGTCAACTTCAAAGTGCTGGAACTTTTGCATCCAATGTCCAATGTCCAAATTAAATAAAACTTGTTGGGAAAGTTGCACATAATAGTCTATTTTTTGTGCTAAAATTTTCAAATCTATCCGGTTTTTGAAAGCCATTCAAAGTTTGCAGGTTCAATTTGAGTTCACCACACTGCAATGAGATGGCTGCAACTTTGGGGACCTGTATCTTCTTCATTGAATGTTAGTTTTCAATAAAATTTGTTGGGTTTTGTTCCCCATAAAGTCTAATTATTGTGCTAAAATTTTCATGTCAATCCAAGTTGTTTAGAATGCCTAGGAGCAATTTGAAGTTCAAGACATTTTTGCATTACAGTGAACTTTGGTGGATTATAACTTCTTTAGACAGGGTTTGTTTTTAATAATGTTTGTTAGAAAAGTTGCGCATACTAGTCTAGTTTTTGTGGTAAAAATTTTATATCAATCCAAGAAGTTATAATTGACTGAGAAGCATTTTAGTAGAGGTAGGTTCAGCCATAGATGTGTTTATTTGCTACTTTTTTCATTGTTTTTTGACATTTCAAAACAATTTTGCAGTCGTTTGATTTGAAATCACTTTGTAGTTAAATTTTTTTTCATTTGAGTAGGTTTAGAAATCAAATTTCACCTCCAAATGTGTTTTTAGGAAAATTTCAGCATCTTTTGTCAATATTAAAACATTATAATCTTTCAATCTATACGGTCAAATGACTCCAAATTTGATTTACACCATCTACAACATGCACTACAAGATTGTATGGTTGACATTTTCATAACTTACTCACATTTAGACTTATAACACTCGAAAAGCAAGGTTGTTCTTTGACATGGTTAGGCCTTGGGTGGTGAGGGGTTAAGAACCGCCCCTACAAAAGTGCTTAAAACAGTTCACAGGGATGTAGAAATGGAAGTAACTTTGTGTGGTGAGAAACTACCATTCCATGTGTGGTTTTAGGCTATTGAGCAGGTGACATGGGGACACTATCATGTGTGATTTTTGCTCATAATAAAGTCCTGAATTTGGTGAGGTTTGCAAAAAAAGTTGCAAAAAACATGTCTGAGGTTGAACCTCCTACTAAAACAATTTTTAGGCACTCAAAAATTATTGGATTGACATGAAATTTTTACCACAAAAACTAGACTAGTATGCGCAACTTTTCCAATAAAATTCATTGGAAATGGACACTATATGAAGAAGAAACTAGCCACCGAAGTTCACTGTAATTCAAAAATGTTGGGATTTTGAACTTTGAATTGCCCCAAACATTCAAAACAACTTGGAATGACATGAAATTTTTACTACAATAACTAGAGTGAAAGGGGAAGATAACCCAACAAATTTTATTGAAAACAAACATTGGATGAAGGAGATACAAGCCCCCGGAGTTGCAGCCACCAAAAACAATTTGGTGTACTCAAATTGAACCTGTGAACTTTGATTGGCTTCCAAAAAATAATTAATTCTTAGATTGATCTGAAAATTTTACTAAATAAACTAGAAGAGAGAATGATAATTTCTCAACAAGTTTTATTGAATTTGGACATTGGATGCAAAAGTTATAGTACTTTGAATTGGACTTGACACTATGTGAGGACATTGGAACGTTTAGGAGTTGCAATAAAATTTAATTATCACAATGGGGAGTGAATGGAATGGAAACATACAATGGATCATTTTTAAACTCATTGTCTCCATTCAAAGGCATGCTTGGGATCATTTTTAAACTCATTATCTCCATTCAAAGGCATGTTTTGATTTATAGTTTTACCTATGAGCACTAATAGGGACCTAGGCACTTCTAACTTTGGAAAATCATATCTTCTTCATTCCAAGTCAAAAAATAAAATAAAAAGTGCACTATTGTATTCTTCATTTCTCTTTCTCCCCCCCATAATAAAAGGTCTTTGGATCCACCCATTTTTGCACAGGAGTCTTTCTTCTTTTAGATGCACGCTTTCTGAGCCTGTTACCTTATATATAGTAATTATATGTATTGACTAATTTTAAATTTGTTACTTTTCATGATACATATTTAATATCATATGTGCTTAAAATAAGATTTTGGAGGTTTTGATCTTGTAGATTGTAGAATTATAGCATTTGAAATTAAAAGAAAATTTTATTTGTTGATTTGCTTGATAGTATCAATGAACCTTAGAGTGGAAATTTTGAACTATACAACAATTTATTTACATGCTATCCAAATTTCAAAAGTAAAAAAGAAATTATGCACAAGACCCTAAATCCAATACAACTCATAATAAAAGAGATATCCTTTCAGACCTTTATCAAACTTAGGGAAACCATGGTAAAGCTTGTTCTTGAATGTCATGGTAAAGCTAGTTCTTGAATTTCTTACCAAGGGGTGATTCTTTACTACCTTTCTCAAAATATTAGTTTAAGTATAATTTAGATAAATAATATAATAATTGTGGGACAAATAGTGGAAAGGCAATGGAATAGTTTAGAGAATGTTATGATTGGTTTATGTTCAAATTTAGATCTTGTCTCTTTACAAATTTCTTTTAACACTCTTCCAATGATAATACTCTCAAGTTTTAATTCCAAGTGAAAATAAAAATTCTTTTTGCATATTTGAGGGTTTTGAGTGGAGATGCTCTATCTTCTTGAAACGGGATGTTTATGTCTCAAGAATGTGTCTCCTATTTAGCTCGCGACAATCCCCCTCCAACATTTGCCCACTCTCCCTTGAATTACAACATTCTTGCTTCATCTACCTCGAGATCTCTCACTCCACAAGTTTCTTACCACAATCAAGACCAATAATTGAGAAAGAATTTGAAAGAGGGGCAAATGAAGGGTGGCATTGTCTTCGAATAACTCTATTTTTTTGTCATACAAATATCTTCTCCATCTCTAGTCATACAATTTCTAGTCATACAAGTGCGGCTTGGTGGTACGGCTAGAGGAATGTCCACACTAGTGTAGGTGGTTCCACTTCATTGGTCTCGCTACTTTCATGCGAGGTTGTTATGGCAGACTTTTCCTTTGCGAGTTCCAATCTCCATTTTCAAGCGATAGTTTGAGAATTTCTGTACTCAAGGTAATTGGTTTTGATGTTTCTTATGGCCGTCTGTTATTCTAGTGGAATTAGTAAAGGAAATTGCATGTGTTGGTCAAAAATTAAATAATTGTTGAACAAAGGAAAGTCTCCATTTATCCTTCTTAGAACTTCGGAAATAACCTTGAAATCCAATGTGGTTTTTTATTGCGTGTATCAGCTTGATTATATTTTAGAAATAATATCAAGCCAAGAAGAGGAATTTAGATTCCCTTTGTGCACAATCATGAGGTCATGTTCTACTGTCAAAAGAAAAGGTATCTCACTTGAGAATTGTTTTATTTTCTTCCATCTAGTCTTTATTTGGCATATTTGCTTGTAGGCTCATCTAAGAGGGATTGCATGCATGACAATAGCCTATATTGTTTCAAAAATGAATTAGTTTTCAATATTTTGGTACTCTAAATTCTTTTGTGCTAGAGTGAAAAAAGGTGCACATTGTATACCTCTCTAGGATGTTATCGCACATGCATCAGCTTATTAGAAAAGAAAATATTGGAAATTAGGGATTTACAGATTTAGGGAGTACAAAACTATGCGAAAGCTCTTATGCGGCCATAAGAAGAGTTCAAAAGGCAGAAATGATAATACTGAAAAGCAACAGTATTAAGGTAGGTACACCCAAAACCGCCACTTTTTGCTCCTGTTTTCTATTATTAGACTGGTCAAATTTTCATATGTTCTTGTTGGCAAGTGAAAGGAGGTTCCAACGCACCAAAGAACGTGACATTTGGATACTCTATGCAAAAGTTATTAAGGAACAAAGTTTGGTTCTAAAAGCATTTCTTCCACATAGGTACATAACTCATTTTTGAGATGTACATGTAGTATAGATGGCGGTTTAAGGTCAGTGGCACATTTGGGTGTCCCTACCTTAGATGAAGCCCCAAGAGATGGGCTACTTTCTTTCTATGTTGACCACTTCATGGTACTTCTTTCCAACGATCATAAATTTTCGATGAGCAAGTGAAGATCTCCTCCTTCACATGTAGTTTCTATTGTCCTTAGAAAAGAGCCCGTTATTTTGACAAATTTTTTGGTGTTAAGTTTATAAGCATTAGATTCATATTGTGCTCATGTGAAATTACATTTGTTAATGTTAATGTAATGCAAATGGTGTTAGTGATATTTGTATCCTTGACCTTAGCTTGTTTTTATTCTTGCAACTATTAAATTGACATTAAATCAAAATTAGTTTTACTTTATGAATAAAATAGGGGTATCTTTGAATAGTGAGTCGAGCAACGTGTTGGAGGTTGTGATTGAGGGCAATGCAGCCATGCAATTTGCTAGTCAAGGAAAAATTATTAGACTAATTCTCACAAATAACTCATTTTTGTTACAAATATGGAAAGCCTGGCAAACAACCCAATAGCTAATTTGCCAACCCAATAGCTAACTTAGGATGTCCATGTTTTATCTTTGGGTGCGCAATTTCAATTGCCTTCAAATTCATTATTGAAGAACTGTACAATAACTCTTTCATCTCAAGCATATGGTTATCTTGACGCTTCAAAATCGTGTGGCGTGGTTGCACACTTGGTTGCTGTCATTCGAACTGGAATTTCAAGGATTCAACAATTGTTGCCATGTCTAAAATCGGAGAGAACTCGTCTCCTCTTCACAAATCTCCTCATCAGTTTTTTACAAGGATTGACCACCAAAATCCTATAATTTCACAAAGTCATGGAGTGTTTTGGTCAACTGGTGTTTTCCACACTTGGCTGTGGCATCACATGACAAATTTATTAAAGTATTGGTGCTCTCTACGCTGTCTGGTTTACAAGTTGTACAGATTCGGAAGGATCATCAGCCACTTCTGGAAGATGTGAGCAAGATCTGGCCCCTTCAAGGCAAGCAGTATTTTCTTTGTACTTAAGTCTTGGATTGATTGTCAACACTTCTTGTTAAGGATGAAAGATGAGCCATGGCTGTAAAATGACCAATTCAGATTGATTTATTGTATGATATGTAATTCAGATGGAGCTAAATATCATATCATCAGAATCAGTGAAGAACATTGCATGTGTTAGGCCTTGTGTGTTTTTTCAGGCATATTGAAGCTGTCAACAGATGAGGTAGGGGGATGTAAAAGCGATCCTTTAAGAGCTGATTTGCATTTTGGGGAAGCTAAACTGCTTAAAATAATTTTCAGTAAATTTTCGTGGGAAGAAAAATGAAATTGGCATCTAACCCAAGTTGTTTCATATTTTTTGAATCTTCATGGAATTAGTTATGAATTTTTGAAGTTGAAAACACAATGGTTTCTAAAAGCGACCCACACCCCAGTAGTTGGGTTCAATCATAAGTTTTAAAATGGAAATCATAATATTAAAAGACTAGACTATGAAGTACGGTCATTCTCTCCATATCCAATACTTGGTGGCCAGTGGGGCTTTTCTTTAGGAACAGTGTCCCCCTACTGGCAGCACTACAAAGGCCAGTTTTTGGAGGGATGAAGCCAGAGAGGTCAGATTTGTGACAGTCTAGCAAAATTTTGGCCCTCAAAAAAGTCCTGGTGACCACCTTTACAATAATGTTCTTTCCATTACAAGATTGCACTTTCATGTTACCGGACAACTTTAATAGTTGGATTTTGTTCAGTCTTGCTCAGTCAAGGGGCTAAATCGAACACCATGGTCCTAAAGATAGATATGATTATGAGATTCATAAGCACAATTTTCATATCCAATACTTGGTTCCCACTCTACAAAAATGAGTTCTATTTCGGTTATAGACTAGGTGGCATGAACATACACTATAAGAAACTATTTTTTTTAGATTTAAAAAAATAGAAAGTGATGTTTAGTTTGACAAGGATGGTGTTTGAGTCAATGTGACCAAAAATCTGTTTATATTAAACAAGTAAAAAACGTCCCTTGTTTTCAAAAAAACGTGTAAAATCACTTATTTTTGAAAAACATTACGTAGAACAAGGTTTTGGAAGCACCTAATAGTATGCCATGCAGAGGGTATATTTAAGTAGGAAGTACCACGGGAGCAATTTTTTCATCCATGACAAGGAGGAGGATGTGGACCCAACAAAAAAATGACATGGCACTTGATGTCGGTTTAGTTTTTGAAAATTTTAATGCTATTTTTTGAGACGTCAAATTAAATGTCTTTTGAGACATCAATTGGTGCATACCATACCCTCAAGAAAATATCAGCAGAAATTAATTAATTAAATAAAAATAAAAAAATAATGAATTCAACAAGAATTGAAGAAAACTCATCATCTACCATTTCCTTGAATTTTGATGGTGAAATGAAGGAATTCCTTCATTAAAAGTTAGTGAGAGTAAAGGGAAGAGAGGTCATACTTATACATATAGTTCGTTCATGATGAGACAAAAGATATGGGATAATTGAATATAGGAACTTTCTTGTTGTCCATCTCGACATCATTTTAGACATGTAGATGTTGGTTTAAACATCTAGACGTTGCTTTGGACATTTACATGTTGTTATAGGCATTAGGAAAAACATCACAGGCATTTTATATTGAACGCAAATTTTTTTTAGATGTCCCATATAGATTGTTTCACTTCCCACCATCTCATTAGTATAAAGACCAACTCTTTTCATCCATAGTAGCATAATGCACATCCATCCATTTTTCTTTACTTTTTGCAAAATATGCCATATGGTTGTCTTTTCCTTCAATTTTTCACATATGGTCAACATTTTACTATTGATCATAGTAATTTTTTCAAATTTATCTATAGTCAAAATGAATCTACTTACTAATGTGGCATCTTTGTGTTTTTTGTGATGTTTCATAAAATATTGTAATGTTTTTTGGATGTTGCAATTGACACACTTGTCTATGATGACATCACCTCGTATTCTACCTTTTATATTAACGTTTTTTGTGACATCACATACGATTTTGAATTTTGCGGTTTGAAATCCATCTTGGCAATGATGTCATAGAAAACATGGCCTGTTTTGAAAAAACATCACCTATTTTGTGAAAACAACACCAAAAATGTGGTTTTCTTATAGTAATAGAGTGTCATTATGAAATCCACAAAATGCCAATCCACAAAAGGGCAAAGGATTACATTACTTCTATTCCAATTCTTCCATAACAAGCCTATACCTTCTTGTTTCCAGACATAGCTTTAATATTTGGACTGCATCCAAATGTACTCAGTTAATCATCTAAAGATGTTTACCATAATTCTAAAGAAAGTCAAGGTTATGAGAACCATAATTGGTTGTTGACTTTTCAATGCTAATGTGGCACCATTCCATTGGCAACTTGTCACTATTGCCATTACAAATTGCAACTCATAACCTTCTTTCCTCTCAACTTGCCTCCTGCACCCTTGGATCATGACGATCAAAGGTTGTGATTGAAAAATGTACAACCGATTATGTATGATAACCTATTCGCCACTAGCGCAGCTCATTAGTTATCTAATACATATCCAATGCCTGGTTTATAACCTCTATAGAAACGGGCTCCATTGCATGATACCTATTATTTTGTTTAGTGGACGTTCATAGGTACCTGAGTGTAGTGGTTTGTTTTTTCTGGCGATTTGGTGCAAAATTGCACCAAATTTTTTGGCCTGGCACCATGCCTATAGCCCCCCCCGAAAAAAACCTATAAATCGCTAGAAAATTTCAAATTAAAAAAAATCTTAGATGAAATTGCCAAATTGTGAATGAAAATAGAATTATGGATATATGATATGTGCTAATGTGATGTTTTCTATTCATTCAGTGTTGTGAGAATTCAAGTAATGCTCTGCATCACTCTGCCCTGCTATAGACTCCAATAACACCGCCGTTTCCAATGCAAGTTGCCTTCACATTCCTTTGTAAGGTAGTATGGCCTTAAAGCAACCTTTTAAGGGCTGATTTGCCTTTTTCATAGGTCTCTATGGATAAGATGATTTTTAGCTCATTTTTAGAGAAAGAAAAATAGATGTGGAACACAACAAAAAGTAGTTCCGTATTTTTCCAAGCATTTTTGAATTACTTATGAATTTTCAAAAATTCAGGTCATAGGCACCTATTTGTGACCATAGGTGTCCCAAAATCTATCCCCTTGTGACTTATAAAGAAATGTGCAGAAACCAAAGACAATGATTGGTTCTTATTATAAAAAAATAATTTTTCTTGAATTCATTAACAAACCAGAGAGGTCCATTTAAGGATCACTTGGCATCCATTTTATAGCTACCTACAAGATGGTCTGAAGAAGATGGGTGCTTTAAGGCCATACTACCTTATTGTACATCCTCAAAAGCTATCTCTTTATGTACATATTTGATTGGACAATTTTCACTTGTCAAGCTGAAAATTGAAGTGAGAGTGCTAATAGATGTCCATTTGTTTGTCCAAGACAATGTAATGTCATGAAGGGGCTTGGGTATATGCACTGACTTCTTTAACCCTTGAGTGCCTCAGAGGTCAAAAATGGCCTCTCCATTTTGAAAAACATTCTTATTTGACTACTATAATCTTTTGAGTAATACAGTCAAAGGACGTGTTCTTTTCTCCACACCTCTAAGTCTCTCTTGACTACCAATCAATACACTTTAAGTGATTGCCATTTTGGCACTTTCTCAAAATGTAAAAAAAAAGGTTGGTGACAAGTGATACAATCTATGATGTTTTGGCGAGTGGGGGATGGTTGAGAATGTCACTTAGAGATCTTATTGAATTAGTCCTTTTGTATTGTAACATGATACTCCCTTTGTCTCACAAAGGAAATGCAAGTTTTATTTAGAAACAAAGGTAGTATGTTTTATTAAATGAACAAATTTTGTAAGAATTTAGGATTAGTTATATCAACAAAATTATGTATTAAGTTGAAGGGACTAGGTAAATAAATGAGTTGTTCATTAAGTGCAGGGACTAGGTAAATGAATTAGGACTACATGATGCTTTCATAGAGGTTGTTGATTGAAAGCTCAAAAACTAGTGATGTATTTGTGTTGCTATGAATTCGTAGAGGTTGTTGATTGAAAGCTTAGAAACTAGTGATGTATTTGTTTTACTATGAATGCAAATCATGTGTTTGCTATTCTAAACTAGTGATGTGTTTGTATTGCTATGAATTCATAGAGGTTGTTGATTGAAAGCTCAAAAACTAGTGACATATTTGTGTTGCTATGAATGCAAGTCATGTGTTTGCTACTCTCTATTGGCAATAATAGATCCAAGACATCAACCTTCAACCATGAATCAAAATTGGGGTCCTTTCTAATAGGTCCAAGAAGTGACCCTTTAGCAGATGAATGGAAATTGGGGTCAAGTAATGTAATAGATGAATATTTGAGTGAGTTTTTAGTCAAAAGGAGAATGAAATTTGTAGTGAACACAAGAAGTTGCATAATTTTTGAAATGATGGACATTTAAATATATTTTTTGAAAGTAGGCCACTATAAAATTAGTAGGTCGCTATTTTAGTTCATAGGTGGTAGTAATCACATGGCGTAGTTATGTGAATGGGCCTTGATGTATCTTCAAAGCAATTCTCTTGTATTGTACATTGAGGTCAAATTTGCCAAAGAGATGCTAAAATGGAATTTCCACATTAGATTTTGACAAGTCCACATAATCTTGCACCAATCACTAAGATGTCATGTGGTATTTTTTGACAAAAATTATTTAATTTATATTAAATATGACCTTCATTTAGGGAATGTAAATGGCATGCAACATGGATTTAACTCAGAGACGTTAAATCTAACCTTCACTTAGGGAATTTATTAGGGACACCATGTATAAACAAGTATAGAACTTCTTAACCTTTAAAGGATCAAGGAGCCCATTGTGGACTTTTTGAAAACTTAAGTAGGTTCTATTGACTTCTTGATTTGGAATTTTTGCATGAATTTTTAGGATGGATGTTATTCATCATAATCTACATATAAAACTTTGTTTCAAGTCATTTTAATAAATATTGCAAAAGTTAAAAAGTTTTTTTTATTTCAATGTCAAATTGGGTAGCTAAAAATATATTCTTAAAAATAAAAAATTATTTTTTTAGAATTATATAAATTGATAACTACTCAAAAAAATTTGAACCATCCAATTCCAAATGTCGAGGTAAAAGTTATGAAGAGTTTTATTTTGTTGGCAATGAAGGTAGAAAAAACATACAAAGTCATCTTTTACTCTCAATTTTGAAATTTTTGAAATAAAAATAAAAGTATAGTATATTAATTATAAGCTGTAGAACAATATTACCATTGTAATTAATAATTTTCAATTTCTTGTAAAAGTTATTAGCATATTGGTTTTCTCTTTCATTCAATACTACCTTCAATTTTATAAATTTTTTAAAGATGAATATGAAATTTTTGTTGGTTAAAATTTTTTTTTGTATGTTTTCAATCCATTTTCCAAATTATTGACCAAATTCACAACTTTTAGGACATATGAATTTTTTTCTAAAAATGTTGAAAGACAAAACTTCACTTTTGGGAAGGGCTAGAAAAGTCAATTGCATTTTGAAGTTTAGGTGCATTGTACTTGCAATTAGTAGGGATATTTGCTTTAAAATTTTAAGATAATGTCCCTAACAAGTTGACTAAAAGATCCTATGGTTGGATTTGTTAAAAAATAGTTATTGATGAAGATTTTGATCCTTGCTTTAAAGATGAGTGTTCTGAAGCAATTTTGGGGCTTTAAACATGATGGTCCTTTAGGGTTTAATATCAATTCTTCATTAAAATATTTATTTTAAGGGTTTCTTCAAAAAATGTAGATAGAATAGAAATTAGATTTGAGAAGCTTCATTTTGTTAAGTTTATTCAAAAGTCAAAAGAACCATTTTGAAGGTCAAATTCAAGTTTGAAAAGAGAAAATCTAAAAAAGCCAAAATAAACTACATTAATATTCTATTTTGTTAAACAATATTGTAGCGTAGGAATTGGTTTGGATAAAAAACCCAAGGAATTCCCTAAAGGTGGTTCTTTCGTTTGGGAATGGTCAAATAGTCTATCGTATTGTTTCTAAGGTCACTTTCATTGTAGGAATTCACTCAATTTAGTATTCTAAAGATTAAATTAAATTAAATGTGAATGTGAATGTGCAAGAGGGTACATTAGCCAATACTAGTATTCCGTCCCAAAACCCAATGAATGCAGACTCCATGATATGCTGTGCAGTCTTATTCTAGTGTGCTAATGTCAAATAGACTGGGTGTGTCAAATAGACAGGGTGGGTCAAATAATCTCATGCCCTGTAATGCATTCTATCGACCCAATCAAATAGCCACATATAATATATAGATATGCCATCTTCTTTAATTATTCCTCAATTAAATTATTTGGTAGTTCGTCATTTGGTCCAGTAGGCTAATTAGCTACCGCTAATTACTACTTATACAAGATGCAAAATCACAAGTCTGTAATTGTAATTGTCAATTGGTCCCAGTATACGGAGTATGCAAATATAATGAATCTTATCTGTAATGCACTCCAGACAATTAGACTTATCTTGTATCTTTCTCCCACTCCAGCTCCATCTGCTTTAACAAGACAACTGGTCCATTTCCCCACAGCATAGACTCTCACAGTCTATTACATTCACTATTTGTGGTTAATTGGTCTTTCTATAACTACAATTAATATTAATATTTCACTAATTGAATCTCTTTCCAATCTATCAGTAATGTCAATTTGTCAAGCACAATGGCTCCTAAAAAAATCTAACTGTCAATTGATCTTTCTGCTCTAATTTTCAACTACTAATCTTAACTTGTACCAATGTTCTATGAATTTGCAAATATCTCAATTTGACTACTTGACATCTCAACAACCAACAACCAAGAAAACAACAAGGACAGATTACTTGTCTTGTATTTCACCAACATAATACTCCTTCTCTGTAGGTCAATTTGTCCATTTTTGATAACAACATCCCCACAGGTTAAAACATATATCAATTTGTCAATGACTGTGTCACTAATCTCCAATTTAATTCTCTTTTTTAGCAATGAAGACAATTGGACTACAACAACATCGATTACACCTTCTCTCAAAGACAATTGGACTTTTATTTCGCTAACTGCTTGGACCTACGATGAGAAATCGTTCACTGTAATCACGAACCAGACAATTAGACAATCAGTTCCTCTCAAACTCAATCTCAGCTACATCCATTGAACTACTAAACTTGACAATTTTAAATAATCACATGCCAATCCCTAGCTGATTCCTCTCAAGATTCATTGTCTATTTGTCCTCACAAAATCAGCTCATACACGGCTGATAACTTAGGCTCCATCTGCCTACATAAACTGTCAATTTGACATCTCACCAACCACTCACTGGTAGTTTAGTTTTAATTATAAACTTTCAAAGGCTATTCGTCTTCTACTACTCTCTTTTAAACTGTCTAATTGACTTGCAATTACGACAAACTCAGCCTTACTCAGGCTTATCAACTGACATGACTAATTAATTTCATTTTTCATTTTTCATATGGCCAATCACTGGCACTTCCGACTACTCTCCTTCACAAACAAATAGACAACAATTTAGAACACAAATACAACCAATCACTGGCTATTTGACTCCACAAATGCATCCTTCTTTTAATACGCTTTCACAGCTTTGATAATTAAACTTTAACAATGCTCTCACAGCAAGGCTAATAGACTATTTAAATAATGGACAATGCCACTCCCTGGCTAATTGTCATGTTCTCTTAACTCGACGCCAATCACTGACTCAAACAACTAATTGACTTATTCATAAGTAGATACCCTTTGCATCAATTAACAAAGACAATTTTGACCTCAGCCACACACACAGGACTCATAAGCAAGGCAAACTATCGCTCACTGACTTGACAATTAGACTTCTGTTCGATTGCTCAGCTTCTCACAAATAACTGCAAGACAATTGGACAACATTCAACTGCTCCTCGTTGTCTACTTATCTTCTTCACGGATTACTCACTGCACTTACAAACTTAACAACAATTTGACAAGATAACCGCTCACGACAATTGGTCAGATACAAAAGAAACAAAAGAATAAGGAGGCAAAGCCAATCACTGGCAACTACTCCAAATGAAACAACAGAATGCCGAAACACTACTAGAAACTGGGGGGGGTTGCAACGTTTTCTAGCAACGTTTGTGTTTGGATCTTCATTCAAGCAACGTCTAAGCAATGCCAGGGCGATTTGCGAAAAGAGGTAGCAAGTGAGCAACGTTTGAGCACGTTTTGCCCATAGAGCGCCGCTCCATTACGTTCCCAAAGACCGATTGTTCCCATTCCGCTTTGATTGTACTGAGATTTTGTCTTTTTGCACGTCAGCAGGTTCTTGGACGGATCCAAACATGGTGGGGTTTCGGCTGTTTTGTCAGTTTGCCTTATTTTGTTTTGTCCAGCTCGGACTCCTCAAAGTATGAGGCAGTCAGTCTGTGTTAACAAAACACCGACGGCGCCAGTTTTGATGTAGAGTATTTAAACGGTGAAGTTTAAGTGCTCCATCACTTAGAGTTCCTGGTTAAGTAAAAAATGACACAATGTGGACTTCCTTTGACAACGAAGGAAGTGAGGCGGTGTGAGGTAGTGCGAGGCGGTTTCGTCATCATCTAAGGGAGTTCCTAGCGATTTTTGAGGAGAAAGTGGAATGAGATCTAAGGTCCAAAAGATCGGAATACTTGGAGACATGTCACCGCAGAAGCATTGCTCGAAACCCCACAGGTAGGGTTCCGTCTAGGGTTCTATCTGAACAAGCTCCCTTGCAAAGAAAGTGTGGTTGAATTTATGAAGTATTTGTAGTTTGGGTGAGTTCATTCGTGAATTGCAACTTGATCAGATTTGAAGTTCACCATCTATGTTGTTTGCTCTAGACACTTGCTCTTAATAACTTTCAACTTCTGTAGTATTGCTCGCTTCAGATTCAACTGGAAATGCAGTATAGCAAAATTACTGATATTTTGTCTTCCAAAAGAAAGCTTTCAGGTATGACTTAGAACATGCTGTTGTGGTTTGAATTTCTGTTCAGGATGTTAATTTGTTTGTTTTTTGAGTTTCCATGCTTTCATAACTTCCAGAGTCAAATGCAAATTTTTCCTTAGCGTGTTACTCGTCCACAATTCTCTTGCACTCCCTGGAATAATGACAAATTGCAGCTAAGATAGGTGGACTCCCAGGCTAGAGCGAAACATGATTTTTAGTACAGTAGACACAAAACTGAATCCGGTTCTGGAAAACACGAGAAAGAATTCTTTTTTATTACAGCCCACCAAGAAGGTTAGTATTAAAAAAAAAAGGGGGGTGGGTAGCAACTTTAAAAAGGAAAAAAAAAGGTACAACTATTCACCATTATAGTCTTCCTGATAATGTCTCTACTCTTTCATGGCAACCAGTCCATCCAATAGCCTTTTCGCACCAGAGACATCCATTTAGGCCAGTTGATGGAAATGATAGCAAACACTTGCAATCACCATTTACTTTTTGCACTTAGTGTTTCTTGAAAGAGCCTGCCGAGCCGCAATGGGAAATTGCTTGCCCACCTCCTAAAAGGGAGTGTCTGTTTTCTTTTGAGGAATCGGAGGGTGGAAATTTTGTATAATGCTAGGATTAATAGATCAATACAGGAGCCATTTGTTGCTAGTAGCATGATATGCTAGTCGTGCATGTTGTTCTTGTGGAATTGTTCAGTGCTTGGAAGGAAACCCTAGATTTTCTACTAAGAAAATCTCCTGGTTGATTGAGATTTCTGTTTGCTTGGAGGGAGCTAAAAAAAAATGGAAGGGTGACTAGGTTCGGTATCTCCCAATTGTACATGTTCAATTTTAATTTTTTAATTTTTGACTTGCATGTTTGAGGGTTTTGTTGTTTATTTTTTTGACTGGATTGGATTCTAATTCTGGTAGGAGAATTGAAATTTAGAATGGGAGGATTTCATTGAGAGTTGTGCTGTTCTTCTTTGACCAAGGCAATCGACATGAGCGTAATTGCTCTTATCAATTAAATTTTGGTTTGTTGTATGAGTTTTTTCTATTATTATTAGTTTATAATTGCTTTAATTAGCTTTCTGAATTCGGTTTTCCTGAACTGAAATGCCCCAAAATGGGCTGGGGGGCGGTTGCAGTTGCAGTTACCAGATTGTGTGCTTAAGTGTAAGAGATTTGGTTAGGAAGTACAAATTCTAAGAGATGTATGCAATTGGCTATTGCAGTGAAGCAGGTTCAACATCGCCTAGTGAAGAAAATTCGTCCAGAAGATGAGCTTCTTGTCCCACTTGTACCATCACATGGTCTTCAATGCCATATCCCTAGTGACAGCATTCCTCCACGTCTCCCCTTGTTGATAATTTCTGATGCTCCAGTATCATCTTCTACGACAGCTAACTTGATTTCCACTCAGTTTCCCATCCCTATGAGGAAAAGAAGCACAAGCAGTACCAAGGAACCTGAAGTACCAATCTTCCTAAATGACCTTGCATCTGAAAATACAATCAATTCTGAGAGCTATGGTGAGGACCAGGCAATTGGAAGTCTTCCTGTTACTCAAACTTCTAGAGGTTATTCTAAGGAATTCGTGGAGCAACTGTTGTTGCTATTACCATCCCACGAGAGAGAAGAGTTCATACGAACCCACCTTGAGGTATCATTTTCAAACTCTAAAGTTGTTTTAGAAGGACAAAAACATGTTGAAGACTTCCTTGATGAAGACTCAAACGAGCATGAAGTTGGTGATCCCTTGTCACCAAATGATGTGGCAATTCTTCCTCACTCACAGCCCATGGAGGTTCGAAAAGGTAAAATGGACAACAATGGGAAGTTCCGGAAGACAAGTAACCTAGTTCAAGACAAAAATACCAACAGAAGCAGGTGAAGAGGAAGGCGAAAACGCTTAAAAGTAAACAAAGAACTGTTCGAGTTGAACAGAGTCCTGCACCTACTGCCTTGGTTTGTAAGCCTTCATTCAAACCTGCCTCCCTTACTTGTATTGATCCAGAAACAAGTTGGAATGTTCATGGGATTCCTCCTTTTGAGATAAATACTTTGACAGCACCAGTTGGTGAATTCAGTGAACACATGCGGCGGTATGCCTTGGATCAAGCTCCATTTGAATTCCCATGGCACTTGGATTGGAACAAACAATGCCCAGAATTAAAGGCTAGGTTTACATTGAAGCTTCGCAAAGTTTATCCAGGTCCATGGGATCATAAGAGTATCCTTGGAGCAATTGGAGCTAACCTCCGAGAGCGTCGAACTCGATTGAAGAGGAAGTTTGAGAAAGTAAATAGAATTGAACAAGTGTCAAAACCAGCAGGGTGTTCAAAGGAGTCATGGAAGATAATATATGAGTCTACAAAGGATACACAAAAGCAGAGAAAGGCTAGACTATGCAAAGAGGCTGCGGACAAGCGTTATCAAGTGCAAGGACCCTCCCACAGGTGTGGTCCACGAGGAATAAGAGGATTGCACGACCGATTTGTGAGTATCATGTAAACCTTCCATTTTGTAATTGCTAGAATTTATCATTTTAGGATTGCTTGGTAAATTCTTCTTGTATTTGCCCTACTTTCTAACTGTGGCTGAAGTTGAATCTCAAAATGTGCTATATCTCTTAGAAATAAGATCCCTATTCCAAAGTTTTATTGTAAAGTTGAAATTTGGTCCAAGTATATTAAAATTTGTGGGAATTTCAGTTTGTAAATGTACATCATATCATGTTTCTTGATCAATATTGACAAGTAGTTTGATGATGTCATTTTGTTGTTGTAGGTTGATTATTTTAATCGTTTGCCAACCAATCAATGAGGAACTTGATTACGGTAAAATGAATGGGTGGACAAATTTGAGGAGGAGAATAGAGGAAGCATTGGTAGAAAAGGATCTTCCCCGGAGTATTGACACTTCACCAAGCACATTAGCTTGTGATGAAGGATTGAGGATTGGATCTACCTCTGGGAGTAGTACCTCCAGTTCTCCATCAGATAATAGTGGAGATAATTTTATGTCAGAAGTTGATGAAGAGTAGTTGCCTTCCAACTCCAACATGTATCAAGTATGTTAGTATGTTTTGTAAGCTCACGGTATGAAAGGTCACGGTAGAAGTTCTTATTTCGGACATTTCTGAGTGTTTTTATTTTATCAATGCTAACATGTATGTTTGATCTGTACATGTTGGGTTTTGTTGAGAAATAGTAAAACCGCCTCTGCATTTTGACGGTGAGTTCAGTCGTTTTAGCATCTTGTTCAGGAAATTATATGATATCAAGCTTTAGAATCATTTTGTATCCTTCAGTTGTCTTGACATTTTCAATTAACCGAAGAATTTTATTAATTTTAGAATGGTGTGAGAATCTATCGTCATTTATATGTTTATTGGAGAACTTTATTAGCTTGGGTGGTGGCACTATGTGTTGAATAATTTTTAGATCCACATTTTTGATTTCTCCTTTTGTTGCAAGTTTCCCTTGTTGGTGATTTTGTAATCAAATTGTATGTTGAAGGAGGCCCCTGGGTAGTCATTCATAGTCTCTGATCAAGACTCAAGACTGAGGATGGCATGGTTGAGGACAAAGCTTTCTTATTTGATGAGAAACATGAGACTTTTGAAGGGCTAGTCTCTTTCATGATGAAAGATTGTAGGGAATGGTTGCATAGTAGGAATGTCTTTTTTTCACATGAAGTAGGTTATTTTGGAGAAGGAGGGCTAGACTTGTTGCTCCCATTTGATCTACATCTACTCAGATGTTGATCAGATGTATCCCACTTTATATAAGATGTTGATAAGATGTATCCCACTTTATATAATGCAGTTGAAATTTCTAATTGAAGCATTTATGTGATATTCCTTGAGACATTGTGTGTAGGATCCAGCACTGTATGGCAGGGAACTTTTTAAAAACAGCATGCAATTGTTTTTATGTTCGGCGTTGTTTGTTTTCGTAAATGTAGAAATTATTAAACATTTAAATAATCATTAAATTAATTCATAATAAAGTGAACGGATATTGCCTGAATTAATTAATACCACATGTTGATTGTTAGTTGTGACAGGTGCCATTGCTTTGCCGGCAACTGTTCATGACAAGTGTCATGACTTTTGGTTGCAAAGAATGGAATCTAAAGTAGTTGCACATTCTCCAGCAAGTGGGGTCAGCGTGTCCAACGGAAGATGAGTCATCAGGAGGTTGGGGAACTACGCAATCACCGTTCCCATGTTGAACTCCAGGTGATGCAAAATGCATGTTCCAAAACGTTGCTCTCTCTAAGCAACATCCTAAACCCCGCTTTTAGCAACGTTTGAATACCCTCTCTAGGACACTTCTTCAGTGTATTTTGCAACGTCTCAAGTGACGCAAATACCACCCTTTTCTAGTAGTGAAACCAATCCCTAGCTAATCGACAATTAGACAACAAAGAAAATAAGACGAATAGACTATATTATTGAAGGAATGCACAAGTACAATAGACAAGGCGGCAATCACTACATACGCCTGAGAGAGAGAGCAAAATGCTCCTGACAATTAGTCTTATAGTTCTTGGCCCAATGGCCCTTAACCAACCTGCGGTTATGGCCTGTCTATTAGTCTTAACTGTTTCCTACTCTTCTGGTTGTATAATGGTCCTTTTCACATTACCATGTCTATTTGACTTAATTCTTACTCAAAACAGCTTTTAAAGCTAACTCGTTGGACCATTAGTCTTTTACTTTGAAAAATAACAAAAACAAAAATAAAAATGTGTCTACAAATATGCTATAGAAAAAAATTATAACTACTTAGGTAGTCACTTAATCTAGTAATGTCTATATTCAATTAATGAAGTTGTACATAAAAAATTAGATTAAAACTTGTATTTTTTTTACCTACCATCATTGTTTAATCCTTTAAGATCCAAGGGTCCAGTAGTCCAAATTTTCAAAATTATGAAGATGTATTTCAAAATACAATTTAATAGAATAATTTAATGATGATTTTCAAATAATAGTTGTAAAATATGATCTATAGATCATCTCCATATAGATAGATCAACTAGTATATAATCAAATATTTTTCAATAAAGTTTGAAGCCAAAAATTGAAAATTCCTTCCAAAAGTAACTGTTGATTGAATATTCGTGATTTTTAGAAGATTTTTTTTCTTATTGTTCAAAATGTTAAATTCTAATCATAGTAATTTTTGAAGATCTTAATTTTGATTTTTTATTTAAGTTTTTGAACTTAAAAAATTATTTTCTTAGGCCCAACTTAGCAATATTCTTTAGATTAGAGAACATTTCCAAAGCAAAGTCTTCAAAATTTATAAAATACAAATGTTAAAGAACTAATACAAGAATCGGTGGATGTAAAAATACACTTTTGTGTACTTGGGATGTATTTGTATTTGTTTCATGTTCAAAATTTGAATGTCTGGTCCTTAAAGGGCTAAATTTGTTTGAAGTAAAATATCTTGGACAACATGTCATTATTAAGTTCAAATTAGGTAGGTTCAAAAGAAACACTTCATCCTAGAACAATACAGCCCTATCACCAAGGCAATCAAACACAAATAATCACATTCCATTCAAATAGGTTCATTCTTTGTTTCTATAGTTCTAGGACACTTTACATGTCATTCATTGTTTTCTTTTAGTCATTTGAAGTATTTCAAGGCTAAGATATAGAGACCAGTAAAACTAACTTGGTTTATAGTAAGTACAGATACTTGCATTCAATATAATGATGTGGGACTTATTGCAATGCATTTGTGCAACTTCTTATATGACCTAGTTATTAGCCTCTAAAGCCCTAAGGCCTCTTTTTAATCAAAAACCACTTAAAAGTGCCATTTCTATAGCAATGAGCTAAAAGTTTTAAAAAGAGGCGATTTTTTGCATATCTAATTGTAGTATCTTGTACTAGACTAGTTTAAAAATGTGTGGCAAAAATTTCACAAACTTTGGCCATGTAGATTGCAAGATATCTGTGTTTAAAGTGAAAGAAACAAATTTTTTTGCACCTTGCTTGACTACATTATTTGGCTTTAAACCTTTATAATTTATAATTTTTGCTTTATTGATTTTGAATTTATAATTTTATATGATAAATAATTGAATTGAGATTCTAGGAATTTTTTTGTTTTTTAAAATCACTTAGTTTTCACTCATTAAAACATTGTTAAGTAGAAGTAGGTTCAAGATTGAAGGAAAATCTAAATTGTTAATAGCTCTAAGATGGAATTGAGATACACTAGTCTTAATTGTGAGACTCTTCTAGCAAGAGATCTTAACTTTTTGAAACTTTTTTTTAAAACTAAGAAAATTAAGCTCAGAAATGAATTCTACAAGTTATTTTTTCAAGAAAATGCTCTAATTGCTTGAAAATCAAGATTGTCTATAACTTTCTCATAATAAATATAATGGAATAAATCAAAGCTTGCCACATACTAAAAAATGTAATCTATAGAGAACAATTTTTTTCTTAAATTATTTTTAAAAAAATTTAAGTTTTTTTTTGCCCACCAAATAAGAAAGGGCTTTTTGTTCTATAACTTATATTCTTGGGCTTTGATTGAAACAAAAATTATAACTTTGGAAAGCTAATGTATTATCCTACTTTTACTAAAAGATTCAAAAAATTACAACAAATATTGAGACCATAGGAGCCAGCTTGAAACCTATTTTGTCCCTTGAAGAGACAATGGGACTTTAAGGGTTCGGGTCAATATTTCATGCCAAATCATACTACTAAAATCATAAGTCCCTCTGTAATATCACAAATGCTACCATTAATACTAGGGACTCGTGTTTGCTATGCTACGCATTCATTGTATCACATATTAGTAAAATTTTGATATATTTGAATAGAATGCATGATAATGATTTTCATAAGTCTTTAAAATAATTATTTTAAATATTTTTACAAAATATTTTCAATCATGCATACATAGAAATTGTATTTTCACACAATGTGATATTATAGAAATAGAGTAGCAATTTGCAATCACTTCTATAATATCATTTTTTACAAAGGGTGATATTATAAAAATAATATAGTCGTTGCAATCAAGGTGATATTAAAGAGGATCTATAGGATGATATTATAGAGGTAGCAAATCCATTGCTTCTCTTGGCTTTACACTTCTTTGCACTTCTATGATTTTGTGCTTTTGTGAGCTTTGAGCTTTCATAATTTCAAATTTTTATTGCTACTACCAAATGATTTTGAGAAATTTATTCAATTGAAGCAATTTTGGATTCCACAGCAATTAAGTTGTTCACAAAGTTTTTGAGATTTATAAGGGTTTTTTTTTTCAATTCTTCAATTTGGGTTGCCATTTTTTGTAACAATGGAGTCAAATTTCTAATGCATTCTAATGTATGTGTATCTTTTATAGTATTTACCATTTCATATGTTTCATTCATCATTCAATAAATTTTTATTATACATTTCAATATATGCTTACTTATTAAAAAAATTATACAAAGATTTTAGTCATTTTTATTTGAAGATTTATTGAAATTTTTGTTCTGCATTCTATCTAATACATAAAAATTCTTATAAAATTCTAATGATGAATGCATAGCATAGCAAGCACCAACCGCTAGTCATACTACTAAAATCATAATTCCCTCTGTAATATCACAAATGCTACCATTAATACTAGGGGCTTATGCTTGCTATGCTATGCATTTATTGTATCACATATTAGTAAAATTTTGATATATTTGAATAGAATGCATGATAATGATTTCGATAAGTCTTTAAATTAATTATTTTAAATATTTTGTAAAAATATTTCCAATCATGCATACATAGAAATCGTATTTTCACACAATGTGATATTACAGAAATAGAGTAGCAATTTGCAATCACTTCTGTAATATCATTTTTTACAAAGGGTGATATTATAGAAATAATATAGTTGTTGCAATCAAGGTGATATTAAAGAGGATCTATAGGATGATATTATAGAGGTAGCAAATCCATTGCTTCTCTTGGCTTTACACTTCTTTGCACTTCTATGATTTTGTGCTTTCGTAAGCTTGAGCTTTCATGATTTCAATTTTCTATTGCTACTACCAAATGATTTTGAGAAATTTATTCAATTGAAATGATTTTGGATTTCACAACAATTAAGTTGTTCACAAAGTTTTGGAGATTTATAAGTTTTTTTTTTCAATTCTTCAATTTGGGTTGCCATTTTTTGTAACAATGGAGTCAAATTTCTAATGCATTCTAATGTATGTGTATCTTTTATAGTATTTACCATTTCATATGTTTCATTCATCATTCAATAAATTTCTATTGCACATTATGATATATGCTTACTTATAAGAAAATTAGACATAGATTTTAGTCATTTTTATTTGAAGATTTATTGAAATTTTTGTTCTGCATTCTATCTACTACATAAAAATTCTTATAAAATTCTAATGATGAATGCGTAGCATAGCAAGCGCCAACCGCTAGTAACTAACTAAAGTTAGAAAAATTGTTTCAACAATCTTTTTTTTAATCAATAAATCATACAATTTATTTTTTTCTTTTCTTTTTCAAGAATTTGGACGTCTTCATTGTAAGAACAATAAGAGTGTGACAAGTTTATTATTTTCAGATTTGCATGTGGTCCATTTTCAATAATTCAACATTTGTAGCATTAATTTTTTTATCTCTTGAAAAGTAATTTAAAAAAAATTCAACTTAAATTTTTTTAATCTAATTTTTGCCAACCATGAAAGCTTTTTTGAATATTCTGTTTAATCTCCAAATAGTGTACGGGGGACCAATGCTAGTTCCTAAACAATATCATACTAGTAACTCATTGCAACCACTCAACATCTATTTAATTCGATGTAACCACCTCTACTATGACTATGAATCATAATTGGAAAGGAAAAAAAACAAAAAATAAAAACCCTCCTATGAGTCATGTTGATTGAGTCCCCTTCAATCCAAAGCCAATAAACTACAAAATTATTTCAACCAACAATATTTTCTAACATCAAAGGCCTAAAAAGTCAATTCTTACAATGAATTTCACACTAAAAAGTTGGAAGTTCCTTGTGAGGTCACTATTCACTTCATTACTATCATGTAAGACATTAATTGTGGCCCAAATCTCACATACTGAAAAAACCCACACTAGAATCATTTCCTAGGTGACCACTATTTGCTTGCAATGGGTTGTTTTACCTTACATTATTTCAACCCCCCCAAATCAAACAAAGATTCCTCCAAAATTCAAACACAAATTATCTAAGAAAATCAAACAAAAACAATCCCAAAAAATCAAACAAAACTACTCCAAAAAAAATCAAACAAAAACTACCCCCCCAAAAATAAAAAAAGAACTACCCCCAAAAAACAAAAAAGAACTACCCCAAAAAATCAAAAAAGAACTACCCTAAAAAATCAAAAAAGAACTACCCCAAAAAATAAAAAAAGAACTCCAAATGTTTTTAAAAAACAACTACCCCCCACCCACCCCCAAAAAAAGAAAACAAGCGAGCAAAAA
Organism: Climacium dendroides; assembly: GCA_950106755.1. Taxonomy (NCBI): domain Eukaryota; kingdom Viridiplantae; phylum Streptophyta; class Bryopsida; order Hypnales; family Climaciaceae; genus Climacium; species Climacium dendroides. Next base: position 24,794,098 of record OX467088.1, read on the forward strand.
GTTCCTTCAGTCTCTGGAAGCTGAGTCTCTGCAAGTATCAGAGCGAGGTTTCGATCCTCGGACCTGTGGGTTATGGGCCCACCACGCTTCCGCTGCGCCACTCTGATTCTGAAGGTGTCAGAGATGGTCCTTCCGTAATATTTAATTATTTACTAGTGTGTCTTGGGCGTCCCACAACCAAAAGAAAAGTAAAAGTAATTTTCCTAACTTTTTTTTAATTCAATAAAAACTTTGAAATTCAATAACTTTTACATTGGATACATTCAAATTGTCGCGAAACAAAGCCCATGCACCCCTCCTTACCTAGGGCTTTGCAACAATACCAAGCACACGACTATCTAGGGGATGCATAGTCTAGGAGATCTCAATGTAACAAACAAAACAAATAGACAAATTTAAGGTTCCTAGAAGTTGGAAATGGTCAAGTTTCCTACTAATCCAAATGGTTGTTTTACTAAGCTACCTGAAGAAATAGTAATTTGTGAAGGAATGGTGTCCCTTATTCAACAAATTTATAGTGGTATACGCAATATTCCTTTCCAAAATGATGAATATTTTAAAAAACGAACCACCTTATCAACTTGGAATGAGGTTGTTGATAGTATCAACAAAGAAGTCCTTCAAATGTTCCTAGGGGTGTCACTAACTTTCTTGAGAGCAAATACTGTAGTGTTAAAGGTAGGTCTTAACAATCATAATGTATATCCTACTGAATATCTTAATTCCTTAGAATTGGACTAATGGTTGGCACTTGCTATGCTAAGCATTCACCATTAGAATTTCATTAGAATTTTTTATGTATTAGATAGAATGCAGAGCAAGAATTTCAATAAATCTTTAGATAATAAATTACTAAAAACTTCATATAATTTTTTTTTTTATAAATAAGCATATACTGAAATAAACAATAGAAATTTAATGAATGATGAATGAAATACATGCAATGATGAATACAATAAGAGATACACGTACATTAGAATGCATTAGAAATTTGATTCAATTGGTACAAACAATGGCAACCCAAATAGAAGAATTTAAAGGAAAAACTTGTAAATTTCAAAAGCTTCGTGAACAATTTCATTGTTGTGAAATCCAAAATTGGGTCAATCTAATAAATTTCTCAAATCATTTGGAGAAAATTGAAATTAGAAGCTCAAAGCTCACAAAATCATAGAAAAGCAAAGAAGTATAAAGCCAAGAAAAGCAATGGAGTTGCTACCTTTATAATATCACCATATTGATCCTCTTTAATATCACCTCAATTGTAACAACTATACTATTTCTATAATATCACCCTTTGTAAAAAGTGATATTACAGAGGTGATTGTGAACTGCTACTCTATTTCAATAATATCACATTGTGTAAAAAACTAAAAATATGATTTCTATGTATGCATGATTGAAAATATTTTTATAAAATAATTAAAATAATTATTTTAAAGACTTATTGAAATCATTATCATGCATTCTATTCAAATATATCAAATTTTTACTAATATGTGATACAATGAATGCGTAGCATAGCAAGCACGAACTCCTAGTATTAATGGTAGCATTTGTGATATTACAGAGGGACTTATGATTTTAGTAGTATGATGGATTGTCACTGTAGCTCGGATTTCACTTGGGAACAAACCCAAGGAACCACTTAGTGGTGGTTCTTAAATTTGGGGAATAGTCAAATAGTCTATCGTTTTGTATCTAAGGTCACTTTGGTGTAGAATTGTCACTCGTCTTTACGAATAAATGTATAAAAATTCATTATTAGTGTGTGTGTGGAATAAATGTGTTCAATGCCCTAACCTATACAAATAATAGTCCATTATCCATGAAAATATCTATAAACTTACAATCACCATCTTATACTAGAATTCTAATGTCGAATAGTCTTGGTATGTCAAATAATTGTGGCTCCTGTTCTATCGACTTAATCAAGCCCACAATGTATGTAGTGCTCTTATACACACTAGTATATTTTTTTTATTACCTCTTTATTTTTAGTAAATTGTCAATTAGTCCAGTAACTATCTTATTAGCTTAATTGCTAAAATGCAGGTATGCAAATTCACAACCAGTAAGTGTCAATTGGTCTTAGTATGCAAAGTATGCAAAGGTAAGAATTGAATCCTTTGATTATAGTCATGTCAATTCTTCCTTTGAGCTCCACAACTTACAGTATGTCAATTAGACCAAGTCCCACAATGCACATTTACAATTTAACAAGCTTTTAATTGCTCCTAAGTTGTCAAATAGTCATTTGTCAATTGGTCTTGCTATACTAAAACCTAACTAATTTGATCTATCTCCAACGGATGGTCAATTTGTCCAAGTTCCCATACAAGATTAAAACATAAGTTGCATAAAGATTTTATCTATGACGAGTTGTCAAATTGGTCAGCATTCCACATCAATTTACAACAAGAAGTACACAAAATTCTATTCTATCACATAAGATTGCACTCCTTGTACTTGCACTGCACTTGTTGGTTTCATATAGCTTATCAATTAATCATTTCAATTCAAACACAATTCCTTGACCAATTGTCTTACTTTAATTTTGTTACAACCGTATGTCATCTTACATAAACTTTCACAAACAATTTGACTACAACGACATCCCTTACCACAACTAGTTTCAGTCAATTAGTCATCTTCCAATGTTTAAATTTCCACAACCAAATAACACCAATAAATAACCCTCAAGGCTTAGTTATAAATTTAGACAACATTGTTTGTCAATTAGACCAAAACAACATAAAGGTATAATCACCCATCATTGGCTAATTGACCTAAACATCAAACATCTTCAATCATTGGCTGCTCAATCTCAAAACTCTCTCAGTCTATTGGACTTCTTAATTCAGCTTCCTCACTAATTATATCAAGATAATATTTCTACCAATGCCCACATCAAGATAATATTTCTACCAATGCCCACATCGTCTATTTGTTACAGATTCTCACAAACTTAACACAACTTGACTAATTGAACATTAACTCAAGCATAACACTGCCAATCAAAGGCTACAATTTATTTTACATATTTAGCACCATTCCCTAGTTGCTATTAATAATAATTTCTTATCTATTTGACCATAATAAGATCACGTAGAGGGAATACATCACTTATTGACTAATTGACCCAATCATAGCATAAACCAAGCACTAGTATCTATGCTTCCATAAACAAGTTCTTGACAATTTGTCTACCACAAGATTCAAATAATTAATCCGCCAATCACTAGCTAAAACTCATTTTATAAATTTAATCACAAGACAGACGATTTACATAACCCTCGAAGCAGACTTTTGACAATTTGACAACTAACCAAAACACGAGGACTCAATTCCCATTAAATTTTTATCAACTAGTTTTACTTACCATCTATTAGTCTTTGTTCTTCGTACAGACGTTGTTCCTGCCGCCTTGTGTGGGAATCCGGAATCAAGAGACGGATCAAGTTTAAGAGAGATAGGTGAAAAGAAGTAGAAAAATTAAAAAAAAAATTAGTTAGAACTTGCTTTTACTGTAATAAAACCCAAAATAGAAGATAGGCATTCCGGCAACATCCGTAACTGGAACTTATCCGGATCCAGAATCCATAAATACCCGGATCACAATAACCTACAGTATAGACCATTAGGGCTATGGGTATAGGATATCGTTCATAAAACGGTCCTGTAACCGTTATCCCGACGACCATAGGGAAACGATTTAGTATTTAAACCGTCTACTAAGGGTTTTCATCTCCACTTTCCTGTTTTGTTTGCTAAGCTTTCCGTGTGGGTAGTTGAGAGAAAGAGTGGTGAGTTAGTGACCGACTTAGGCTTTCTTTTCTCCCCTCATTTCTACTTAGCTTTATGGCGACAGGGCCTGTCCGAAAGTTAGCTGTGCTTGCCTGGATCATCTCTCCGGCTATCCCAGACAACCCGGAACAATACAAACAGTTAGAAAAGGATTTGATTAGTCTAGAGTTCAGACGACACCCAACCTCTTGAAGGGAACTTTCAAAGTTCCAGGATAAGGAGTTAGGGGAGATCTCATTGGACAGATTGGAGGAATGACCAATCCGGCTCGGAAGAATCCGGAAAGTTTTACGCACATACAGGAGACTACATCGGAAAAGAGGAGCAAACCAATGACACTGGAGGAGACACCGCCAGAGAAGGGAACAGAAGTCCAAGTCATTGAAGACTCTAAGGAGGAAAGTGCGCACTCCACGTCCGGAGCGGAGGAGGATAGCGATCCGTCTCCAGCAAAGCACCACATTCAGACCCGGGCAGCGACAAAGATGACCCCAGGTAGAAGCGTGAAGGGGACGCCGACTAGTCAGGCGGACAGCCACTCCAAAAAGACTCGGAAGCCAAGGCAATAGAGTTTTTAGGGTGAATAGTTTCGGATCCGGAACGGGTTTCCAAGCGTGGGCCTAGGTTCCGGAATTTTAGGCAAGTAACTTAGGAATCTTCGGTTTTCTCGGGACAGCTAAGGCTGATCTTTCTGGATATTTCGGAGGGGTTCAGTGATTAGTTGCTTGGATTTCCGGGTTTTCTTTTCAGGCTTTTAGGCTTTGACGTTGGTTTTTTCAGTTGGTATTTAATGGCAGGCAAATTAGTTGTCCGCCATTCCATTCCAATTCCATCCTAGCGCTTTCACGTATGTTATTTCAATTCCTTTCTTAATCTAAGTCAGCTGGGATACTACCATCTGCACTTTGCTTACAAAGTTCTAGCTGGTGTGTGCGTTTGCGGTGTATCTGAGTACTGGAGCAAGAGAGGAACGGGTGAGGAGGAATTCGGGTCTCGAATAACGGATTTCTCGGGTGTTGGGATGCTGGAAAAAGATGCAAACTGAGTGAAGGAGTGTGAGCGTTACGTGCCTTCAAATTGCCGGAACGGTGATCCGGATAGAGAAGTAGAGGTCCCTCCAAGTCCGGAACCAGGGAGGTTCTGTGCGGTGATAAGTGACCACTAGAGGAAAGACCTCCTGCTACTCAGGAAGGTCTACCAACCTCCGCATCAATACACTATCCTTACTTTGGAATTCTATTCCCTTGAGTTTGGAAGTTCGGATCCGTCGTTGTAGTAAGAGGGGTGTGAGAGTTTCTTTGTGTGACATGTCTCCAGATCGGCCAATCCAAAAGCTATGAGAGAATACTTCTCCTTCCTCATAATACAACTATGTTGTCTAGGTGTGTTGTTTAGTAGATTTAGAGTGCAGAGAGGTTAGTTACACAAGTGGTGAGTCCCCACCCCTTTTTAGATCAAGGGTGGACCCTCTAAGGGTAAAACAGAGGCAACAAAAACTATAAACGAGGGGGAAACGGAACTAGGTTCCGGGTGTGGTCCGGATCCGGAACAGAATCCGGAAAAGTACTAAGTTTCCGGAATGAGGTGAGGAAGTGATATGAAGAAAATTAAGGGTGTAGTCACAATCCGGAAACCTCTAACTCAAACGATATCAAACTAGAGTTCCTTGGAACGATAATTCATGTCATCTTGCAACAATTTGTCATTGTAAGGATACTTACGGCTAACTGTGCGTACGACACCTTGTTCTCCAGCTCCTCCCGTAGACCACTTGACCTCAATTCGCTTCCTTCAGCGCAGTCAAATGGACAATCACAATTCTCACCGAACTTAATTCACCAACAGAATCAACAATGCCACTCACTGGCTAATTGAATACTTAACAAACTCACACAATAAACTTAGCGTCATAGAATATCACAAAGATCAATTGACAAATAATCAACTCTCAATTAATTGACCAACAAAGAAAGTAAACCAAAAGAACGCCAATCACTAGCAAACTTAAAACGAAAAATTAAGCCAATCACTAACTACTCATTCATATACACAAGAGCCAATCCTTGGCTACAATCAACATAGACAAATAGACAGCGATTATATTGAAGAAATATACGAGTACATTTGACACACGCGAGCAATCGCTGCAAATAAGAGAAAGAAAAACAAAGGTCGATTATCCTTATACTTCTTGGCTACAACTAACTGAGAACTAATTGTTTTGTCTATTAGTCCTTAACTGCCTATAACTAACCGGCTAAGTGGTTATCTATTAGTCATTTTGATAACTACTTGTTTATTTGTATCGTTTCACACTTCATTTCAACTACCAATTAATTTTAACTCGTCTAATTGTTTTTTTCTTCCAAAAAGTTTCAAAAATACCAAAAAATCTATCTATAGTCACCTTCAAAGTTGCAACTTAAAGTTGGATGTCTAATCATGCTACTTTGAAATATTGCTCCCAAACATTCTTTGTAATGGTTCTCGCCTTATAATGACATGTTTAAGCAATCGTGTCATTGGGGCCCGGATTTTAACTGAAACACATGCAGGTGAAACAATGTTCATTCCAACAATCACACTACAACCAACAACACAAGTAACTTTTAAATTCTTTAGATGACAATTTCCTATGAAATTGGTTCGGAAATTGGCTTTTGCTATGATGATTAACAAATTGCAAGGTCAACTTGTAAAAATGTAGGTGTAGATTTGCGGCCCCTAATGTTCTTTCACGATCAACTGTATGTAGCACTTTCTTTAACAACATCCATCCATTCATTGAAAGTGGTTCTTCCTAGACCTATAGCAGAAACAATGAATATTGTATATCTAGAGGTTTTAATATAAATTTCACAAAGTAGAAATCACTTTTTTACTACTACTGATTCACCATGGACCACATTTATTCAATACTTAAGCATACATACTCATTGTTTTTTCTAACCAACTATAGATAAATTAATAAATTTAAATATATATATACATATATATATATATATATATATTTATTTATTTAACAAAATCATGATAATAATTGGGCCAACAACATAGGGCTATACTAGAGTAAACTTGTAAATTAATCTAACATGAAAGGCCTAAAATGTCAATTCTTACAATGAATTTTTGATTGAAAAGTTGGAAGTTCCTAACGAGGTTACTGTTCACTCCATTACTGTCATGTGAGACATTAATTGTGGCCCAAATCTCACATACTGAAAAAACCCACACTAGCGTCATTTCCTAAGTGACCACTATGGGTCATTTGACTACAATGGGCTATTTTACCTTACATTATTTCAACCCCCGAAATCAAACAAAGATTCTCCAAAAATTCAGACACAAATTATCCAAAAAAATCAAACAAAAACTACTCCAAAAAAACAAACCAAAACTACTCCAAAAAATTGAAAGAAAAATTGTGTTGTTTTACCTTACATTATTCCACCCCTTCAAAATCAAACCAAGATTCCTCCAAAATCAAAGATTCCTCCCAAAATTGAAACCAAATAATCCAAATTTTTAAAAAGAAACTACCCCCCCCCCCAAAACGAAAACAAAAAAACTACCCCCAGTCAAAACAAGCGAGCAAAAAGTTCCTTCAGTCTCTGGAAGCTGAGTCTCTGCAAGTATCAGAGCGAGGTTTCGATCCTCGGACCTGTGGGTTATGGGCCCACCACGCTTCCGCTGCGCCACTCTGATTCTGAAGGTGTCAGAGATGGTCCTTCCGTAATATTTAATTATTTACTAGTGTGTCTTGGGCGTCCCACAACCAAAAGAAAAGTAAAAGTAATTTTCCTAACTTTTTTTTAATTCAATAAAAACTTTGAAATTCAATAACTTTTACATTGTGTACATTCAAACTGTCGCGAAACAAAGCCCATGCACCCCTCCTTGCCTAGGGCTTTACAACAATACCAAGCACACGACTATCTAGGGGATGCATAGTCCAGAAGATCTCAATGTAACAAACAAAACAAACAGACAAATTTAAGTTTCCTACTAATCCAAATGGTTGCATTATTATGCTACCTGAAGAAATAGTAATTCATGAAGGAATGGTGTTCCTTTTTCAACAAATTGATGGTGGTATATGGAATATTCCATTACAAAGTGATGAATATTTTAAAAAACAAACAATCTTATCAACTCGGAATGAGGTTGTTGATAGTATCAATAAAGAGGTCCTTCAAATGTTCCCAAGGGGGTCACAAACATTTTGTGTTAGAGGTGGGTGTTGACAATTATAATGTATATCCTACGGAATATCTCAATTCCTTGGAATTGGGTGGATTGTCACCTTCAAAGTTGCAACTTAAAGTTGGATGTCTAATCATGCTACTTCAGAATATTGCTCCCAAACGTGGCCTTTGTAATGGCTCTCGCCTTATAGTGACCAGTGTTCGGGAAATTTTTGGAGGTCTTCTAGTTGATTTCTTCTTTCTAAAAAAATGAACCATTTTTTTTCCAATAGGCACTGGTTGCATCCTTTGAATCACGAAAAGTACTGGTTTATTTCCTCCAATTTCAATTTCTTACCAGCTAATTTCCTCCAAATTGAAATTGGCACCGACTAAATTGCAGCATTCTTATAATATGTAGAAAATGAAGTTGAAATTGAAAGTATTGTACTAATTAATATTGCATTCTTAGCAAGAATTGAACTTGGCAAAGCCCTTCACCATTTGAAGGTCAAAGATCCTCCCAACCCATGCAATATGGAGTTGAAGATGAACATGAAAAGGTTGCATGAAACTTCAAAAATTTGTAACTAATTCCACGAAGGTCCAAAAAAATATGAAAAGCTCTGAGGTTAGATGCCAATTCCATATTTCTTTCTACAAAAATTTATTGAAAATTGTTTGAAGGAGTTTAGCTTCCCCAAAAGGCCATCAACTCTTAAATGGTTGCTCTTAACCCCTAAATGACCCTGGAGTTTCCGGGCAGGATCATATTTGAGAGACATGCGTACATGTTGTGAATTATAGAATCCAGACTTCTGCTATTTTACAATATGTAACCGTACGGATTGGGAGTATGCTATTAGGGTTTGCTACTAGAATTTTTGGAGAGCGAAAATTTCACCAATAAGTACATCAAATGCACCTGCAAAAGAGTACAGTCGAGTGCCGAATCACGTACTTTCTGGCAATGTGCTGCCAGTTTGATTCCACTAGTGTTTCAGCAAAGGAAAATAATGAGGCGTGAATTGCTCAGTTCGATAGGGTTCCAAGTGTACATTAGATGGGCAAATTTGTCTGGACGCAAAACAACACATTCTTGGATATCAAGCACACCGAAGGTACATGTGTCGAACAATGGTTGTGCCTGCTAAATGGACTTCGGAATAAACTGAAAAATGTGCATGATCACAAATGGAAATCCACGTGGTGGGCAACACATTCATAAACACGCTAAGTCACCTAAAAAAATTGACCAAATCGTACGGTGTAATTCGCCTAAAATCAAGTGCAAAGTGTAGCAAGCAAGTCACCCGGTGAAGGAGTGGGTCTCTGCAACGGGAAGCACCTGTGGCTGCTGACACTTGCGCCCCTAACACGCGGGAAACGTGTGCTGGCTGCACGGAGACGCGAGCTCGCACTGCGCCAACGAGGCAACTTTTCCAACCGTTTCTCGCGGGAATTCAAGACAGTTAGTCTGGCAAACAACGATGGAAGATACTGGCACTCCAGAAGACAAATGAATCTGCTAATGAGATTTCACTACTAGAAAATTTCGTATTTCTGTTGTTTTGGTCGCGTTGATCCGGTCAAAATCTGACAGAAATCTGTTGGTTTCAACAGATTTCTGTCAGATTTTGACCGGATCAACGCGACCAAAACAACAGAAATACGAAATTTTCTAGTAGTGTTTGAATATGAGCAATGGACCACTTATAATTTCCAGCGGCCTAAAGGAAAAGAACCGACATGACCATTGGGTTCGGCATGGTATCAAATTCAAAAATCTCCCAAAAAACAAGGTACACAAACAATATAGTCCAGCCACAAAACTGCCAATTGAAAGCGGGCCTAAGGCAAAGTTCTACAAAATTGCATTGCCTAAAATCCTACGTTGTTGCTTGCAAAACGACAACACTCTCACTAAAACAAAAAAGACCTGCAAAATGAAAGCAAGCTCAAATATGCAATAAACGCTATACCTGCTACATAAAACCAAGCCAAGCTAAATATGACATCGTCTCCGCTGAGAAATCGCCTTCCAAAGGACTTGCGGACTCTTCCACTGAATGGAGCAATGAAGCCCCTACCCCCGCTAGGGATTGCATACTCTCTTCACTGAAACCTGCAACAAAACGTCACCTCAATATTTTTGCAGCATATTTCGGAATGGTATGAACCTTCACATAACATTTCCCTTCACACATGTACGCTCCCCCACACCCTGGGCAGTAACAAATCTGCTTGCGACCACATATCACACACTTTGCACGAAGACGCTCGTGCCTGGCAGAGTAATGGAGGTCGTTGCTGTTGCGGTTGAATGCTGCACCTGTGCGTCCTGGCCGCACCTCAGGGGCATACAAATAATTTGCAACCTCATAATGGAATGCCACACGTGACATCACCCGCTTCTGTCTCGCAGCTACCGCATGAGTTTTATATAAAATGTATGCATTCCCAAGGCTTGTATCTAGGATGAAAAGCAACAACCTATGCCACCACTTATGGCTGCGAAGTTGACCAATGTACTCTTGACGGCATTGATCTACAAGATCGACCCCACGCATCATTTCTTGGTACTCAAGAACAATAGGAAACGTGTGAAACTCTGAGCGGCCTTTACCCCTAATCCACCGAAAGCACAATGTGCCTTCTCGTATCGGGTCCATTGATGTGCTAAGGAGACACACAGGTATCGCATCAAACCAAACTATAGATGCCATGCGGCGTGACCTATGCATTTGAACAATAACCCCACCCCTCTCTCCAGCTACATGAGTATATGTTGCCATGCTTGGTGGCATCCCCACTCTATTAGTCATAACCGTACCAGTTGCAAGGAAGCCGATCTTCAAAAGGTCATCAAAAAGCCGTGGTGAAGTGAAAAACCTATCTGTGACTATCACGTGACCTAGTCCTTTCAAACCAGACACTAAGGATAAGACTACCTTTCGTCCAAGGTCCTTCTCACTCTTCTCTCCTTTTCGGCCAGTATACACTTCTAAATCATACACATATCTAGACTTCGAATTGGCCATACACCAAACCTTTATCCCGTATTTGATAGGTTTATTCTTCATGTATTGCTTTATATTGCACCTCTTTCCACGGTAGGGTATCATTATTTCGTCAACACATATATACCTCTCACAATTATATAGTCGCTTGCAAGTTGACACGAAAGATTCTAGCAACCACCGCACTTTTGTAATCTTATCATAACTGGGATCTGCCTTATCGGTCACTAAAGTGGAATTCTCAACCAGATGAATATTCCTACAAATCTTCTCAAATTTGGCTCTTCGCATAGCGGACTTGATAAGGGGACAACCGAAAAAACTCCTATGGTCCCAATACATGCGAACATTTGGGAGCTTTTTGAGTCCCATCAATATACAAATGCCCAACCAACACCTTAGTTCCTGGGGTGACACATCTTCCCAATTCAAACCACCATTGGTTTTGAGAGGGTTACGGTACCTTGGGGATCTGGCATACATATTTGTTTGCTCACATATTCGGTTCAGCGTGTCTAATGGCCAATAGGGCTCAAAGAATTCATGCGCTTGTACGGGACGCCGACTAAGACGTTTCACAGGCCCGGGACTTGGTCCTGTGAAAGGAAATCGATCTGGCAAAAGGGTTGTACTAAGCTCTTCCCAGTGTTGTAGGGCATAACGATGCTCAAATTCTAGGGACTCAAAATCAATATCAGGTTGGGAAAGGATGCTATCTTCTACTACTTCAGGGTCACTCCCCTCATCATCAATGACCCAATCGGAATTACCTGAGTCGGAGTTGCCTTGCCAGTCGATGTATTCTGCCTCCCAGTTAGGATCACTTGCTTCTTCACCACTATCGTTTGCTTCATCCTCGAGATAATGGGGGAGATCCAATGTAAAGGTATTGTCTTGAGTTGGCAAATTGCTACGGTCATTGATTCCACCCTCCATTCTCGCATCAGGCACAGCAACAGGTAAGTCCACTTCGATATGTGGTTCACAATTCTCCTTTGGAATGGCATGTGCTCCCACTACCCCACCAAAATCAACCTTGTAAGTAGCCACACCCGTAATGGAGTGCTGAAATTCTCGAAGAACCTCCCCAAACAACAGGTTTTCCACCCCCACAACTGGACTCAATCCCAATGATGAACGAGGTACCCAAACATGTGTGACGATAGATGTACCAGTTTCAACCAATGCACCATCCACACGGCGAATGTGCATGCAGTCTCCCTCATCGCTACACCAATTGTACCAATCGCGGCTGGTGTGATCTTGTTCAGAACTACTCACGTCCGAGGCAAACGAAATGGCCCGTTTGCCTTCCCGAATCATGCGGAGACACTTGGCACTATTGCAGCCAGAGCCGAGTGTTTCCTTACAATCCACCAGTGTCGGTGTCCCTTCGTCATCCTCTATGCCACCTAGAGACAATTGATTTTCCTCCTCTGTCTCACGTAATTGTAACCTGTGCAACCCATGGCGCTCATCTTGCATCCTGAACATGAGGTTCACGGAGACATTGTTTCGAACTGGCCGCGGTGTATGTTGCCTTTGAACATTAATTTCTGGTCCGAACCACCCAGGCGGTGTCCCAATCTCTGTCAATTGTAGAACTGCCGCATCCTTTACCTGGCCTCCTTTCTTATCTTGTCCCCACCCTCGCCCCCTTCCACCCAAATTTAAGAATTCTTTTTCCACATCTTCAACTGAAATTGTAACCTCCCCCCCACCCCTTCCACGCCCCATCCGCCTTCTCTAGACACCCACTATAGTGTCATCCCCACCCTTCGCACGCCCCACCTGATCTACCAAAGCATCTGAGCCTCCCACTCTAGAGGGTAGGGGAATCATCCCTACTCCCTCTCCTCCCTCCGACTGTTCGCCCAACAATTCTGCATTGCCTTTCCTTATCCCCTTCAATTGCGTACTTGTCTTCCGCCCTTTTGCGGCAGAATTCTTTTTTTCTGCGATGTTTGGAGCTTGTGGTGGATTGCGTGCTGTTGACAGACTTTGAATTGCTTGGATGTCGTCTGTCCCCACTTGCGGAGCGATGGCAAACAACTCGAGCCTCCTGCGGTTTCTTGGTGGCCGAATTAGGGGAGATGAAGCCATGAGCGCGTTGTTGCACATTGCCCCCACTAGCGACATGGGAGCCAGATGTGAATACTCCCCCGCACTGCTTGCGCCCAATTCTTGCGGTGCCTTCACCCGCTCTCTCTCCCTACGCTTTACTCGCCATTTGCATGTTGGAGACCTCAACGTTAGCCTGCCTTGTGCTGCTTGGCGGGCAGACTCTTTGATCGTCAATTGTGTACTCATTCTCGTCTAGCCACAACTCCCTTGCAATACGAAAAATGTTGTCAGGAAAATCACGACGCTTCCTCCACCCTAAAACGTAAGCAATGTTGCTATAAAACAGAATCCTGAAATTGGTAGCCCTCACGATGTTTGGCAAGCAATGTATCTTCTTGCACCGAGGTAAGGCTAACAAGTGACCATCGTCCAAACAATTTAGAATACGCTTCTCTTGATCCTCGCTTGCATCAATGCTACGAAGCCAAGTGTGAAGCGCTGTAGCTTGTTCCGCTCGAGAGTTTGGGAATTGGCACCCTAACACGCTGCATAAATTGTCCGTGGCGTCAATTTCTCAAGATTGTCGCAGGTACACCCAAATGCACTACTTGAAGGATTACAAGTAGTGCGCCTCCACCAAAACTGGCAGCCCTCTGATTAAAAACACCACTACTCCGATTGATGAGTTGATCGTAATCAGGTCCTGGCCATGGATTGTGACCTCGCCACCTTCGCCGCCTCGTCCGATCAATTGTCGCCATCGCCAAACCCTAAACCCTTGCCTCCCTCCCAATTTCCACTCCCCCCACTCAAGCAATTGTCACCATCACCAACAGAAACCCTTGCCTCCCTCCCAATTTCCACTCCCTCCAATCAAGCAATTGTCACCATTGCCAATAGAAACCCTTGTTTCCCCCCCAATTTCCAATTGCCCTCCTCAGACGTCCTTGCCTGATTCCACTCGCCCTACTCATCCGTCCTTGCCCGAATCCAAAGCCTGACTACAGCAGTTCAAAGCAATCTCGCACGATAGTACCATCTCCTTGTCTTCTCCAGATGACTATATTGCTTTCTCCACTGCTGGAGAGAGAAGAGTCTTGAATGTGTACAGACAGTAGAGTATACTAAAACGCGGGAAGGATGTCATACAGGACGGAAGACGAGTGTCCCAACGGTCTTTCTCCGGGTCGGCCCTCTCCTCACCCGGTGTGCGACGTCTGACGTGTCATATTCCTTTCTGACCTGTTCCAGACCTCTATGTCACATTTTCCTCCACCCTAAATGAAGTACACATCTGCTTCAAAAAAAAATTGCACCTCTAAATTCCTCATTTTGAGCTCTATAATCCCATAGTTAACAATTTCCTGAAATTCAAAGCTGATTTTGCAATATTCTGCTTTGAAAAAAGCTCAAGGACACATTCTGTCCCCAGGGTCATTTAGGGGTTAAAGCAACCAATCCCAAGTCACCAAACCTGTGCTATCAATGGCTTTTTCATCTACTCCACTAGTTTGGTGTGCAGCACTTCGTGTTATCTGGGGAAACTGATTCGTAGTGGCCAGATATTAGCCACTGAATTTTTTGGTAGGGCAGTTGAAATCCCCCAAATATTTCAAGGAGGTAGTCAAATATCCTTCAAATTTTAGATGGCACTGGTTGATTTCCGGTCCTAGAAATTTCTTCCCGGTTTAGCATCCTTTAATTTTGAAATGCAACCGGTTTTTTTCCAAAATCCATCGGCTAACTTTGAACTAACTACCGGTTTTTTCCGATCATTGATAGTGACACGTTTAAGCAACCGTGTCATTGAAGCCTAGATTTTAATTGAAACACATGCAGGTAAAACAACGTTCATTCCAAGAATCACACTACAGCCAGCAATAGCAGAAATACCCTTTAAATTCTCTAAATGACAATTTCCTGTGAAATTGGCTTTTGCTATGATGATTAAGAAATCGCAAGGTCAATTTGAAAAAAATGTAGGTGTAAATTTGCGGACCCTAGTGTTCTCCCATAGTCAATTGTATGTAGCACTTTCTTGAACAACATCCATCCAGTCATTGAAAGTGCTTCTTTCTGGACCTGTAGCAGAAACAATGAATATTGTATATCTAGAAGTTTCAATATAAATATCACAAGGTGGAAATCACCCCTTTATTACTACTAATTCACCATGGGCCACATTTATTGAATAGTTAACCATACATACATACATATATATATTAATACAAAAATTGAAAAACAAAAGCATAATAAAATCATGATAATAATTGGGCCAACAACATAGGGCTATACTAGAGTTCACTTGTAAATTAATCTAACATGAAAGGCCTATAAAATCAATTCTTACAATGAATTTTAGATTGAAAAGTCACTACTGTAATGAGGTCACTATTCACTCCATTACTATCATGTGAAACATTGATTGTGGCCCAAATCTCACATACTAAAATAAACCACACTGGGATCATTTCCTAAGTGACCACTATGGATCATTTGACCCCAATGGGCTGTTTATCATTTCCTAGGTGCACTATAAAAAAGTTGGAGGTTCCTAATGAGGTCACTATTCACTCCATTACTATCATGTAAGACATTAATTCTGGCCCAAATCTCACATACTAAAAAAACCCCATACTCAGATCATTTCCTAGGTGACTACTAATGGGGTCATTTGATCGCAATGGGCTGTTTTACCTTACATCATTTCACCCCCAAAAAACTACCCCCCAAAAAACAAACCAAAAAACTACCCCCCAAAATAACAAACCAAAAAACTACCCCCCAAAATAACAAACCAAAACTACCCCAGTAAAAGCAAGCGAGCAAAAAGTCCCTTCAGTCTCTGGAAGCTGAGTCTCTGCAAGTATCAGAGCGAGGTTTCGATCCTCGGACCTGTGGGTTATGGGCCCACCACGCTTCCGCTGCGCCACTCTGATTCTGAAGGTGTCAGAGATGGTCCTTCTGTAATATTTATTGTCTTAAAGCCTGGAACTTCTATTGTCAGCATTCTCCCTTTAATGTGAACAGGGCTACTGCGAAATCTGGTTGGTGTTGGCATCGCGTGAAGGATTGCAAGGAACGGGGCTTAAGCGTCAGTAGCCAGGGTTTTGTTAGGACTTAGGGTTCCGGGCTTTCCAGCAGAGAATTGCGTCGCGGAAGCAATTGGGCGGGATCTGGAGGACAAAACGTAAGTTGGAGTTGGAGTTGGAGGTTGCGGTGGTTGCGGAAGCCGCGATCATGGTGAACACGGTGGTGGGCAAGGTGGTGTCGAATAAAATGACCAAGTCCGTCGTCGTCGCCGTGCAGCGAATGTGGCAGCATCCGCGCTACCCGAAGCTCGTGCGCCGCACCTCCAAGTTCATGGCGCACGACGAGACGAACGCCTGCAACATTGGCGATGAGGTAGGCTAGGCTTTTCTCGTGTCCCGAATCAGGGTTTAGTGGAAATATTTAGGTTGGCGGATTCTTTCTTCGTGTGTTGTATTTTTGATTCGCAGTCGAAGGCGAGATTTAAGTATTTGCGGCCTTTGAGAAAGCGCGAGTGGTGGATAGGCTCTCGTGCTTTCAATCGAGTTTTAGCTGACTAGTGCAAAAATTAGGTCAGTACGGGAATTAGCGGGCTCTTTCTCTGATTATCAGTTTTTTGAGATTTTTCGTTTTTGGGCTTCTCGTTCGTAGGCGAGATTAGAATCTTCGCGGTCTGTGATGAAGCGCAAGCATTGGAAAAGCTCTCGTGCTTTCAATCGAGTTTTAGCTGATTAGTGCAAATATTAGGTCAAACCAGGGCATTAGCGGGTTCTTTCTCTGATTATCCTTTTCTGAGATATTTTTTTTCTTATTGTGCATCGCATTCGAAGGTGAGATTAGAATCCTGACGGACTTTGAGCAAGCGTAAGCATTGGATACGCTCTCGTGCTTTCAATCGAGTTTTAGCTGATTAGTGCAGAATTAGGTCAACCCTGGAATTACCGGGGGGCTCTCTGATTATC
Source organism: Climacium dendroides (assembly GCA_950106755.1). Classification (NCBI taxonomy): domain Eukaryota; kingdom Viridiplantae; phylum Streptophyta; class Bryopsida; order Hypnales; family Climaciaceae; genus Climacium; species Climacium dendroides. Next base: position 24,811,165 of record OX467088.1, read on the forward strand.
CGTTTTTGAGAGTTTTTTCGTTGTTGTGCTTCACATTCGCAGGTGAGATTAGAATATTCACGGCCTCTGAGCAAGCGCAAGCATTGGATAGTCCAGGACATAATCCGCAGAGCTAGAATTTTCCAGGCTCCGGATTTATCCAAAATTACGGCAGCCAAATTAGCGCAATCCGAAGCTCAAGCTCCTGCGTCTTCATCCTCACCTACAGCAACACCTTCAACACCAGCGAACTAGATGTTCCTGTCAGAGCAAGACTTTTGGTCAAGGCTGAAGAGTCCCCCTTAGCAGTGCGGACGACGCCGACACATCAAGAATTCCGAAACGCATATGCTTCGTCCATTGAAGGCCGATAATGGAGGAATCTGAGATTATATCAGAATTTTTTTCAGTGCACAACGAGGGGTTCACAACCCGGAAACCCTAATTTATTAACGGTGAGTCAGGCGTGGTTCTTTGCCAATTAGTTGAGAGCACTTTGCGATTACCAGCTTGATTGATCCTCGTTGAGGTTGTGTATTTGGGTGAGCAATTAATGATGGATCTTTAGTCTGCCATGTGCTTCGGTGGAAATCACAATTGCCCTTCTTTTTGCCTGGGCTCTTCCTTATTCTGGTTCAAATAGAACGTGTAATGGAATTTTCAAAGTTCGTGTTACGGTATCTCGGAGTTTGCAACTATGTTGTTTCTATTAAAGCTTTGGGTTGCCTCAATCAACAGTGCGGCTGAATGTAAACTTTCGTCTGCTCTTATCCATTTGCTTTGGATTAGTTGCAACTCACGTCTTTGTGGAACAAAGCATGCAATGTGGTATTCTTCGAAGCTCTTTAGAAAGAGAGTTGCTACTTATTCCCATTATAGAAGTGAATGGTGGTGATTTACGTATACCGGTAGTTGAGGACCAGTATGGCCCTGTTGTGTTCGCCATATCCCATTTTAGGGTGGCTGTTTTTCCTGGTTTTAATATTTTTAATATTTGAAAAATACTTTGAAATTTGATCCCTCTTGCAATGTAGGTCCCAATCCTGTGAAACCACCTCCGTACAGCTCCCCTTTTCAACGGGACCAACACTCGTACTCGATTTAATCTTAATAGTTGAAGGACTCAACCTGATCAACCTGGTGCTCAACCTCGATTCAGTGCCGGCAGAAGTACATGCCTTTTCAGGGAATCTGGATCTTCTGCTATGACTCCGTCCTGTCCTGGAGGTCACGTTGTTTCTATTAGAAAACTTCCTTTTGGAGACACGAGAAGACATAGGGTTGCTTAATAATCGGTAATAAGGGTAGCCACCCCCCTCGTTAGAGAAGCAGATGATTTTCGGAGATTGGACTTGTGGCATTCTCTAATTGGTTTTCTATGGTTTTTGGATCTCTCAACCTCTGAGGTTTTGGAAGTGTTGTTCTTCTCCTCAGCAAGTGAAGAAATGGGCTTGAACAAACTTTTTTCAAAGAAATTTTGATCGTTGGAGTTTCACCCTTCATCTGTTGTATGTTCACCCTTTTGTCAATTTCATCTTCCTTTTGGTTGTTAGCTTCACCGTTGTTGTTGGAGAGCTTTGTGGTTGGAGAGCTTTAGATGTTTTTAGGGTTTCAATGTGTAGCTACTTCTAATTGGTTCCATGAATGTTGTTGAATTATTGCAATTTTGGTGTAGGTGAATCTATTCTCTAAGATTTCATCCTCCATACACCCAAAAAGGGTGTTACACCCTTCTACATACAATTGCTCTCCATTGGCTCCCTTTTTCTCACCAACTTTTCATTCTCTAAGAAAATTTCCTTCTCAAAGTGTGTCTGACTACTCTTAATATGGGGATAAATTTGAAGTATGTGCATTTGTAATGTAGGGCTTTTAGTAACCTAGTTGGTTTGAAACATGTCTCCCCTTTGAAGAAATGTTTATGGTTTTGCAGAATCCATTGTAGGTTCATGACTAATGTGATCTTGGCGAATACAATTCTTTTAAGGTAACTATTCCTAACCCTTTAAGAAATAGCCCTCCTATTGTTAAGATTTGTAATTGATTAGCCTTTTGGAAAAATTCAATGGAAAAAAAATTAATTTAATTTAATTTTTTTCAATTCTATGAAAGAATGGTAGACACCTATTAGTATCATTAAACTTGTCCAAAATCATTCTTTAAAAAAGAGGAATTCAAGGGATGAAAGTCCATCAATATCTCAAAAAGTGAATAGACTTTACTTTAATTAGATTATCAATAGGTTGGAAATAGGTCCAAATCTAGATTTCGGAGAGGGTTTTAAGAATGGGTTTGATTATCTCAGTGAGAGTAAGAAAAAAATTAATTGAAAAAAATTCAATCCTAAGTTTTAATAGAAACCAAAAGATATAAGGACCAAGCAAAACCAATAGATATAGGAATATAACAATGACATTCCTTTGCCCCTCTAATAAACTCCCAAATTTTTTTCCACAAGGGATTAATTGTATGTTTAGTCTTTGTACCAATGGCAAAAACCAATGACCCATCCCTTAGATCTATGTAAAATTTCAAATTTGTTGTCATCATGAATGACAAGCTAGTAACATTTACAAATTGTGTTCTTATATGATACTTTTTGCATATATAGGTTGGTGGCAACAATGGGATTCTAGACTTGGCCTACTTCATGAACAAATCTTCTTAGTGCCCAAGTGGGCATTGAACCCGTTGTCAATACTATTGTTTAAGGAAGCACCCCTCATATGGGCAAGGCCAAACTTGTTAGGAGAGGAATCTCCTTTGTAAGCTTGACTTTACCCCCACGAGGTCAATCAATATGGCCAATGTGTACTCAATGGTTGAAATTAGTAAACAAAATTTTTTAGTACCACAAGAACTGGGTCTAATTTGGAAGTTTGTAGTAGAACAAAGGGAGTATAAGTTAATCTTAAAACATCAAGTTGGTTACCATGGAAATCATCCTTTTTGGTACTATGTGAATCATTTGCTTACCCCCCCTCCAAAAAAACCCTACTATGTAAGACCTCCCCTTTTCACACAATTTCAAGGATGAACATCTACAATTCTTACATAGAAGGATTCCTAGTCATTAGTTAGACACTTAGTGTCCATGACAACATTATAAAGAGGGTTGGATTCAAAAAAAAAGGAAATGAAATGATTTGAGGGAGTTTTGAAGGGAGATGGGATAGGAAGTCCCAACTCAACCATACACAATGTTGTGGATAAATGCAATTTGTATTTTCATTTGCATATCAATATGAAGTACAACCATTGCACACTTGCAACAATACTCGCATGAAAACAATAGGTCGTGACAATGAGCACTTATTTCATGTACATATACATACATGCATATACATATACATACATACATACAAAAGCACCTCAAGGTGATGTAAATGTCAAAATATAATTGCAATACGGCTATTCTAAGAGAATTGAAGTTCTAATTTGCAGGCAGAGTTACAAGAAAGTAAATCTGGAGTTTTTCTCAACAAACTACATGCAAGGGTTTGATTTTGATTTGGCCATCGAGCTCGATCCCAAGTCAAGCTGTTCAGGCTCGGGCTCATAACAAGTCAGACAAAATCAGTCCACTCAATTCTCTGCTCAGTCATGGTGAAGATTGAGAAGTCCAACCGTCTTGATTGAAGCAAAGCTCAAACGACTTTTCAAAACACGCTGATACCTGCATTCAGATATTTTAATTCAGAGAGTGTGCCATGGGCAACCAATTTTTTAGACATGCTATCAAAGCAAATCTTGTCAACTCTTTCCTGACATGCTTATACTTTTCAGAACATGCCGATACTCTTAACACCGGTATTCTCTAGTTCTTTAACAACCCTTCAATTGAAATTCTCTGGAAAGCAACTTCATCCACCTGCGCAAGTTAGTCTCCCCAAGTTGAGATATTTCTACGCGTGCTTCCATGACACGCAGAACTGGTTGACAATCAACGTTAAACGAGGCATCAGTCATGGAGGTTTCTATGTACATTACAGTACAGTACAGTCTGAGTTTCATACAGCAGCTTGGATTTTGTCACCATGCGAATCCTCCACTCCCAAACTCGTTAAGGTTAGAGGTATCTGTGGCACACATGCACTTACAGAACACGAGTGAATAATTTATTGTGGATGCGTGTGATTGTAATATATAAGCTATGAGTGGTCAACTTTCAAGTCATTGACCACAAATGAAAAATGATGAATTTTACAACAAATGGTAATTTCTAAGGCATGAAAAGACTACGAAAATGAGCCACAGGGACATAAAATAGGCGGAGGAAGCCCATGCCCACTGGCGGGGTCCGCCTAACTCTCCTCCAAAAAGGAATCTCCGTGCGACAACAACAATTTGGCAAAGCGTAAAAGTGACGAAAAAGAGCATGAGTGAAAATCCCAAGCCAGCAGAAGGGACTTCAAACTCTTCATGCAAGTGAACCGTGTTGTAGAGCGATTGCAGCAGCCATGGAATCCCAATGCCCACATACACATTGATGCAGTTACTGCAAATCAAACGTGCACACAGCAAATGATAAGGTTTCAAGAGATGTTACGACACGAAATATGCACACGTCCAAGTTATTAGGGCATGTGTGCGATGTTTCCAAGATCATAACAAAACAGAACAGGAAGATCTTTAAAAACAAAACCGAACAAAAGGGTCATGGGTATAGACCTTGCGTTGATGTTGGCGATCGCTGAATCTGCTGTCGGTTGATGCTGAGCAGCAATTTTACTTGCTATTAGATCAGGCCACGAAGTACCGATTGCCAAGATAGTCAAGGCCAAAGTATAATCCGGGATACCTGTTTTTCATTACACAGGGATTTAGATCAAGTTTCCTCGACCAAAGTAAACACAAAATCAGAACAGAATCTTCAGCACGCCATATACTTCATCTCACGCCACAAGCAGACAGATTAAGGAGCCTGTGTCAATAGTATTTACCTGTGACGCAACCAAATAGGTTGGTCAATTTTATCAGAAAATTGGCGATGACTGTAATATAGGCCAGAGCACATAAGAAAGCTGGCCATCCGTGCAACAGGGCAGATGGTGGAAGAAAAACGAAGAGAAACCTCCACGGAAAAGTGATCAAATAAGATACAAAGTCGGCAGCTGTCAAGGAGAGATCCTTCCCATCCGCATCCACATGCCTCTTGACCTGGCATCATTGTTTATAGATGTGTCAGCAAAGAAAAATGCCCCAAGAGACGGGTTGTGAAGATGATCATTATAGACACGGGAAGACAGTCACCGGGAGCAGGTGTAATCATGTACATGATTTGTTCTAGAAATGCAAAAACTGCCTTGAATGGCATCCATTCATATAACAAAAAATACTGGATGATCAGATGGGGCTTACAACAACGACGTCAGAAAACTGCTTCTTCCAGAGAGAATAAATATTCGGCCATGTGGAGGTGTGATTGTACATTTCATCACTCGATTGCAGCTTAACAAGCTCTTGATCGCTCACTGGGTTCTTATCTTCTGAACACCATCATGAAGCAATTGAGGATGAGTTCAAAGATGCATTGCGTTTAAGTGCGATAAAGACCTTCATTTCCTAGAGCTAGAGCAAGAGCATAGAAAATTTACAGAAAAAGAAGTAAGAAATCATAGCTCACCGTGAGTCAACTGGTCGTTTCCATTGATTGCAAGTTTGACTTGCTGACGTTCTGATGGCGATATCTGGTGATCATCAGATGTGGCCCCGTTTCTAATTTCCTTCATTGGCATCGTTTGATACTGAAGATCTACTAGCTCCCATTCAGGTTTGCTCTGCGCCGAGTAGACTCTGAAACAGTTGCATTTGTGTTCAACAGGTGCAGGATAATAATCATCTCTCCAATTTTCAAACAACGAGTACATAAGCTAGAGGGAAAGATACCTACCAAATTATTGAATAGCCCTACATATGGGAGAGAATGAAAAGAATGGAAGTCAGATTTCTACATGACATTCATTATGGGTAGCCAAATTTTGTGAAGGAAATTGGCAAATTATGGTCACAACTACAAATTATTGTCAGATTTTATATCTACCATTGGATAATGAACCCAGACCAGCTACATGAAACGAAAGCCAGAAAAAACGCTGATCACCATAGGAAATGAATCAAACTTACCCGGGATTAGAGTAAGCAGACGTCTGCTCGTGTAAATCAGCATTGCAAACGGGCAAGGAAGAATCGCTCAAGCGCTTCCATGAGCCATTCATGCTTGGACAGAGAGACTGGCACACGGCTCTCCATCCTATGTCTTGGACATAGGCATGAAGTATAAGAATGGGAAACTGCAAAACGGTGCATATGGCCTCCCATGGCTCCACCACATTGGGAGATGAAACCTGGAGAATAATGGCAAGCCAAATATAGGCCCAAATCGACCAGATCAGCTCTACAATCCACACTCCGACATTCTGGATGCGTTTCACGGAGCCAGCTTTTGGAACAAGAACGCACACTGCCAGAATTGGGAACAGGTTGAAAGCTGCGGAGCCAACGAGTGTTCCTGGACCCAAGCCTGCAAAGCAATGCCCTAAAACCTCAGGCCATGATCCACGGAGAACTTATTATATCCAATTCATCTCTAGACCTTCCTCTTTATTATGAACTGAAGTACACTCTAAATCAGGGGGGGAAATTAAATAAATAAAATAAAAAATAAATAAACACTACAGTAAACCATGACAAGAGCTTCGAGTTACAAGTCAGGAACCTGAACTAGTCCCCTGACCAAGCTGCTGAACAGCATCAATGATAGCAAGCGAAATCTGAGGGGAACTAGTGCCAAGAGCCAAGAGAGTTATATCTGCAATCACTGGATTCCATATCCTTACGGGAACTACTTCCTCACTGCCGGTTTCGTAATTATAACGAACAGCTTTGCGGGTTTGTTGTACAATTGTCTCCATCGCCTGAACATAAATACACAGAAATATTATTTCATAATAATCGTTGGCACGTACTGGCATTTCAAGAAAAAGGGGACAGGATTCACAGGAGCAGTACAGAGGATCCGCAGTACAGACCCAGCGTTCTATAGAGTATGGAGACCAAAGTCCTAGCCTAAGTAAAATGGACCCTAGTGTGCCAACGGTTAACACCTAGGGAATCCTTTTTCGTAAGGAGACTATTAGACCCCAAGTCGGACAGCTGCACAACCGTGCCAGCCTGATCACAAACTCTACTCCACCGCTCCAGAGGGTTTGAGATTTATGAGGCCCTACAAGGAGCACCCTAAAGCCAGGAACAACAGAAGTCTTCATCTGCAAGCCATTGATCCTGGAGAAAGAAGCTATAGTATGCTGCGTTTCCTCCGGATCATCTATGGTACAAACTTGCCCAAAGATGGAATCCTTGGTGCCATCACAAGATGATAACACCATGAAAAATAATATTGATAGGAGTAGGAATGTTGCTCCTCGCCTGCATGTAGAGATCGGTGATAGCCGCCAAGCCAACGAAGCAGTAAAGAAGGCTGAGTGCGTAAAGAACAGCACGGCTCTGATGTCGCCATGTCGGTCCCGCGTCGAAAAAAAAGATATGGTTTGAGCATGATTCAGCAGTCGCATTCACCACCTCCTTCATGAAATGGTTAACCCAGAGTTCTGCTGTACCATTGCTGAAACCTGCAGGTCATATGACCCTTTAGAATCTGTATTGCAAATTCACGTATCGCACAAGAGAGCATAGGTTATAAACCCTAGAAAACACAAGCACAGATGAAATTCTCTACCTGCCATAACAGAAGATGACAGCATCCATAGACGTGATGTATTCTCTACCGCATCTCCATAGCCAAATATGATTCAACGCCTGCAATTTCAATAACTTCAACCAGATCAAAACCTCTGAGTTCTTCCTGCTTCTCTACCCCTAAAAGACTCTCAAGGTTTGAAAGTGGCCAACTCAATTGATCATACTGTGAAAATGTAAATCAGATTAGCCAAATATTGTATCAATAGAATTAATGAGGAATAATGCATCTCTTTATTCTAAAATAAACTAAATTAAACAAGAAAAAGTCCCCATATGACCTACTCAAAATTGCTCAAAACTAATTTGGTCTGTGGGTCATTTAGGGTTTCGTCCCCGGGTTTAGGCGCATGCAAGAGTGTAACAAGCAAGACACTTGCTCCGGTGGCTCTTAATTCTGTAAGCAATCATTCCCAAGGAACGCCTCAATTCTAAAAGCTCCTCAACAACATGCAGTAGAAAAAAAAGATAGTTTAGTCAAGGAAAGTCCCGTCAACTGGAGGAGATTTCCAGCAGCACAAACCTTGTAACCTTTAGATTTTGTCGTCCACTAAGCTAAGAGATAGGTATTGTAAAAATATGCCAAAGAAGTACATAAGGAATGTCCTACAAAGGGCCTTCCTCAGATCCAACCGTTGTTCGCTACCCGCGTATTCGTGTACGAATGATCATTGCGTACTTCTGTCTTGAGAGAATCCAAAAGTGCCAAAAGACAATTGAAAAGCCTTAAAGCGCGTACTCCGAGACATCCCTAACTTTTAGGGTTCACATCAGACACTAATGCATGGAAAATAATTGTTTCCTGTTGCATTATGCCATCCCGTACTACGCGCACTCTAAGCTGACTGGAGCCCCCCCGTTTACACTCAAGAGTTGCAACAGAATATTGACTGCTGGAAATTCATCAATCTGGGAAGTAGCGTCGAGACGCAAATAGCGGTAACTTACCAAAAAAAAACGATTCAAATGAGCAAAATCTCGTTCAAAACAATCCTCGATGTCGCAATTCCCAGGCCCTTAAAGTTTCGCAATCACTCTCCGCTTCCAGATCTTCAACTAAACTCAAAATCTGATCAAACCAGAAGTGATTCAAACTCCAAACCATCACCACCTCCACGCCAACCGCGCCTCCTCTCCAATTAATGTTGAGTGATCTTGCAAATTCGAAATCCCACCCGTCACAGCTCCAAAAAGAGCTTTCAAATCTTAACTCGGCAAGACATCTACTCCCACCACACCCACAACCCGTCTGTCGGATTGAAGAAGAAAAGAAATTATTCAAACTACTTCACCGAAACGCAAGAAGACCTCAATACGGATTACTTTAGCTTCTTCTTCTTCTTCAACTGCAAAGTCTACCATTCACCATCAACCCGCGTAGCCTGATGACTAATCACATCCTTGAATCAAACAATGTGCGCACAGCAATTAATAGCTGCATGAGTTTCGAAAACAGACGGCACTACTGACGAACTTCAAAGCAGATTGCAAGGTAAGTTCCAAACATTCCTTGCTGCGTTCTCGCTGAGATTAAAATTATGGAACAATCGACGTGAGTGAGACCTTCCACCTCAGAAAGTGGCAGAGATTTGGTCGCAATTGGTGGCTCTGCAACAGTGCGGCTCCAGCCAAGGAAACATCCGGAAAGTGTGCGCGTGTTCGTGCTGGTGTACGACCGTTGGTCGGTCTTTTGCAGGGCTTCGTCTGATGCCTCTGCTGTACTGCACACTGTACTGTACAGTTTTCTGAGGAACCTTAAACCAAAGGCCGGGTACTCATGTTTTGGTGTACGACCGTTGGTCGGCGTATTATACGTGCGTGATTGATGTTATCCTGCTGTGCCCTGTGCCGTTGCCACAGTATAATAATAAAATGCAAGTGAAAGTAATTCATCAAAAACTTTGAAATTCAATAACTTTCACATCATAGTTTCAAACATCATGAAACAAAGCCTGTACACTAGTACTTTTTTTTTTCATATTTTATAAGTGGACGGAAAGGCAATATGATTTCTACGGTGGGAGTGGAACAACAACCTCTACAACTAACTGGCGAGTTCCAACCATGTATTTGGCAATTTTTGGAGAGGCGCCTCTCCAAGAAAACAGTGTCTGAATTGACACGTGCTAATTGACCAAAATGTCTGAATTGACAGAATTTTGTCAAAAAAAATTCCAAATTGACAGAATTCCGTCAAAATAATGTCCACATTGACAAAAAGTTGACAAAAAAATGTCTGAATTGACATTGCTCCCTTGTAGTGTGTGCGGCTAAAATATTTTTTGTGCAATCTCACACTTATGGCCAATTCATTTTGGACGAACTTTTGAACAATTCTATATGTAATTTGGTGAAACGATAGAGAAAATATTGCAATGCCTTGGGCAAATACTTTATGTAACTAATTTCATTTCACTGCTCTGTACATTGAATGACACCTACACCCCCCAAAAAAACCCTCCAATGCCAAAATAAGAAAAAGAAAACTAATGAAGGCAATGAACAACACATCTTTCTTGAACACCAAATTTTTTTCCAATCCCAATTTTTTTTGGCACTAAGGTGCCTCACTACAGTTTTTATTTACCTTTGGCATATTGCCTAAAATGTGACAACTAGTTCACCATATTGCAAGATGATCTGGAGTACCAAAAATGGCAAACATTGCATAAGTGTAAGGAAGATGACGATATGTTGCACAATGACCTATGTTCCCCCCCCCCCCCAACCCCCAACCCCCTCCGATGTCAAAGTAAGAAGGATATTCATGAAGTAGACACACAAAATTTACACATTTGCAATGGTTGAAGGTGACACAGAAAGGGATTGTCCTCCAACATACAACAACAAAGACTTTTTCAAGTAACAAAAACTACCTAGAATGACACAAGTCTCTCTAATTTCAGAAACAAACTAATTCCATAGTGCATGAATGTAGGATGTACCTATATAGCATTGCAAATCTGCATTGAACTTCACAAACAAACAACTAACAAAGTAGATGAAACCAAAATCAAACTAACTTGCATATATATTTACACAACAATTGATACTAATAGCTCCATGTACTATAACAAACACTTGAAAACAAAGCCACACATTTAACCTAAGATAACAATGTCAATTGGAAATGAACGTGACTTATATTGTAAGTCACAACGCACAATACAAAATGGCATTTACTAGTAAAATAATTCTTACCGAAAGTGCTGCCTATTGCACCAATCTAATTGCTGAGACATTTCCAACAATACCAAAAATGTGACTAGGAGACACACAATCCAAGAGATCTTACTGTAACAAACAAACAAAAGAAAACAATATAATTTAAAGTATGGATTCTCCTTCCTTTCAATTATGCATTCCTTATTGTTCTTTCACCTTTGTTGGGATGACTCCTAAAAGAATGATTACTCAAGTAAATTTCATTTGTGCGCACTTCATGCTAACAACAATAATTTGAACTAATTTTGGAATCATTCAAATTTGCATGGTGCACTATTCACCGTGCAAATAGTAGGAGTTAGGTTAGTATTCTCAACCACAAAAAAATTTCTTGAAAATAGAGTTTGAAAGATGCTCAAAATAGAAAGTATTTCAAGAATTAGAAAAAATATTTTAAAAATATAATGGTATTTATTTTTAGGGATATTTTTTGTTGACCTCGGCCACCAGATACGGTAAATAAAGGTTGACAATACTCTAAATAATCACCAATATAATATTATTTGCACTATTGTCATATTGTTTCAACAATATGATTGTCATTCACCTTTCATTCTTTTTCATGTGCATTCATCTAATTATCATTCAAGTGTTTACACCGATTAGATGACATTCAATTCATCCAATTAGAATGAGGGGTCTCATATTATTCAAAATTTTGCATATGTTGACTTTTAATTCTCACAAATTTTGCATGATTTGTTTTTGTTAGTTTGATAATTGGTACTATAATACTAAATTTAAGAAATTTGAATGAATTCCTATCAAATTTCGTAAATAGTTACATTCTAGTCCTTGGATTTCCTAGACTTTTAGATAAATTCAAATATTTGTTGAAATCTTGCAAAATATTTTTGGAAAAATAATGATTTGCTCTTGCCAAGTAAAATAGGATCAAATAATTACAAATGGGTACTCAAAAGCTTGTTCTAAAATATTTAGGTGATAAATAGATCTACTTGCCTAATGTTCCAAACACTACAAGGGAAAGGGGTCCAAAATGACAAGAATTTAACACGAAATTATCGGAAATGACAATAGTTGACAATTGCGAACCTATTCCTATCAATTCTTTATTTCTGTCAACTTTTTGACACAAAACTATCCGAATTGACAACAAGCAAGTATTGACAATGTGCTGCTATCAAAAGATGAGAATTCTATGAATCCTTCCTTCATAGAATTTTTAGAGTAATTCATCCCAAGTGCTAGATGAAAATGAATGAGTCATTAAGTTTTCATTTTATAACTTTGGCTTTAAAGTTGTGCACCTCATTGGAAGGACTAAATATAAAAGTTCCTCAAATTTATTTGATATTTTGTATAAAATATGGATTTAAAATTTAAAATATGAGGAAGTTTGAATAGGCCCTTACTTGAAAATAATCTAGTGCTATAATGTGGTGGAAAATTGGACAAAAGTGCATATCCTAAGTGACAATACCAAGCCTATTTCTAACCTCATCTTTAATTTAATCACTATTATGAATATAAGTATTTTTATTTGGAATTATTTGTATAGAGTCCATTACACTATTGCAATATCTTGTATAGTAATTACCAATCCTAAAAGGTCAAAAAGAACATAGTGATCATATTTGTATGCTTTAAAATATCATTGTACTAACCAATATCCAACAACAAATTTAAGAAACTTTGCCTAAGTTGTTTTTTTTCCAAATTTGATTATGATTTGAATACTAGTATTTAAATATTAGTAAATATCATATAAATATCATTGGTTTGAACAAGAAATGAAAAATTTCAATAATATTAGTTCTTTCATATTTTTTCTCCCACATATTTATTGAAGTCTTTTTAAAAAAGATTGAAAACTAGTTGTTGGATTGAAACTTTAAATTCAAGTTGTGATTTTATTTTAAAATCAAATTTTGAGCCTTCTTGAGATGTTATACTACTTACATTCAAAAATGAACATTGCTATAGCTCAATGTACTAAAGGTATCTTATCATATAGGCATTGGAAATAATTAATAGAGGTGTTTACTTGTTTTTTTAAAGTCTTTGAATATGAATACTTAGACTTGACCAATATTTCCTACCAATCCTTACATTCCATCAAACTTAACCAATAGAGGGAATTTGAAGGCATGGGGGGCCGTTTTAGGGTTGTTCCCCTTGCTAATAATAAGCCCTTGCAATCACAATATTTAAATAATTTAATATTACTATAAAAAATTTATTTTTTATTTAATAAATAAATAAATAATATTATCTGACATGCCAAGGTCTCAGCCATGACAAATTGTTGATGTGGCACAACTTCCATGCTCTTCACTATTAAGAAACTCAATCTTGTTGAGGCCTCAAATTTTTTTTAATGCACTCTTTTAAAATCTACAATTCTCAAAAACCATGAACAATGGCTTATGTCTAAACATATTTTCTTTGTAAACAAGGTAGGATCATCCCAATCCAATCATGTTTCCAAAAGCACGTAAAAACCCCAGAGAAAAAATAGATGCTTGTTGCGCTCTCTTCAAGGTTGGTGTGAACATTGAAAATAGGGCATGGTTTAGAAAATCTACCTATTCAACTTTGACCTTTTATAACTTTTGTACATTACGATTAAATATCATTCTTGGATTTCCACCAACTTCATTGCAAAATTGTCTTTATGTGGTTAAAAAATGAGAGTTTCCCGACACTCAATAGTGCATTAAATATCATTCTTGGATTTCCACCAACTTCATTGCAAAATTGTCTTTATGTGGTTAAAAAATGAGAGTTTCCCGACACTCAATAGTGCATTAAATATCATTCTTGGATTTCCACCAACTTCATTGCAAAATTGTCTTTATGTGGTTAAAAAATGAGAGTTTCCCGACACTCAATAGTGCATGTCAAAGAAACGTGCTCGGTTTGAAGTGACCCTACCTTATTCTTTGTAAATTGCCCACATAAAGTTTAAACATGTGGATGCAAGTGACATCCTCAAGTGACAAGGTAAATGGTAAGGGAAGTGGCTGATAAAGTGCCTGTTACTATAGTTACTTCATGCAGTTACTATAGTTATGAATCTTTGAGGTTGAAACATAGTGGTCACTGAAAGCATCCACCTCCTCCACCTCCTGAAATGTACATTATTTATACATTGTTGGTGCAATGAGAGAGCAAAATGTACCTCCACATTAGAGGATGCTTTTAGAGCACTTTATGGACCTCCTACCCAAAGGCAGAAATGCCATGACTGATGGGAGTGCAGAAACGTGAACTCGAGTGCTGAAAGTACGAAAATTCTCACTTTCTGGTACACTCACTTATTGGAGTCAATGACTCAAAGAGACGTGTACCTGAGTGTCTCCATCCTTCATGACTGCATTGGCAACTTGCAGAGCCGAAAACCAGTGAACGGATACGGACATTGAGCTTTGAATTTCAGACTAGAAGAGCCTCGGAATAATCCAGATTTAACGTATTCAACTAAACCAAGACGCACAACCTTGAAAGCAAACTTGAATGTTGTGATACTCGCAAGCAATATTTGACATCACGTATCCCAGAGAATACCGAAAACCATCCCAGGCAAACCCCAACATGCACAGAAAAGCCTAGTTCACCACATCATGCCTTGCAATCAGACAAAAAGGTAACTGCGGTCTATATTCCTCAAATCTCTAAATGGTTTATGAACATTCTGGTATCAATTGTCTTCTACACTGAGCAGGAGGAGGATGTGCACTTCTTTCTTCAAAAACTGGTCAATTTTACAAATGCCGTGTACTCCTAGCAAGAAAAATGGGTCAATGGAAATACTCTAATTACGCTTCAGCTGGTTGTAGGAGATCCTCTCCACGGGGTGTTTGGCCAGGTGTTGGAACAAAATCTGTAGTCACAGATGGGTCAATGTCATTTGCATATTCTCCATCCTCCTCACCTGTAGATGTCAGAACCACAAATTCTATCAATACACAAATGACAGACAGAACAGGGTTACTTCATTGATACTTTTATCTCAAGGGATTTGACAGAACCATCCCTGCTAATAAACCAAAATGACAATCAAGAAAGGTTACCAGTAAATATCTTCTATCCTACGTAATATTTGCCAATAATATTCGTACTAGTTTCTTTCACCGTACTTTCTCCAGAATTTACGTCAATAGGGAGGGAGGCAGACAGGCACGAGATGTCCAAATTGTCAAGTTCCACTGACATACCTTTCAATGGGAGATGATTCAGCAAGGATGGTGAAATAGGGTACTTGATGCTGTGCACAACCACCCCACTGTGCTTGATCATGGATGCAAGCCGATCTTCCTGAGGTGCACAGGCCCGCAAAAGAGAGAACACGTAATTGTTGAGCCTCCTAGCTTTCTTGGCATTGGTTAGAAATGCAGCTACTTCCTGTAGTCATGTTATCACCGGTTAAGACCCTTCATCTGTTGCATCGACTATTAGAGGTCGTTATTGCTAAGAGGAACACCTATACTACTAAGGGAAGTAAAAAAAAGGAGCTCACTACATGTTCTACATATAAGCTCTCTCGTTCAAAAAGGTTCATCAAAATTCAGTACAATTCTTTTTAAAATTCCTGACGATAAAGTGATAATGAAGTTTTCATGATCCTGATTGCACAAGTAAAACAAGTTACGACACTGGAATAGAGGAAGGGGGAATCTACCATGGAGTATACAGCCGACCCAGACTTGGATCGCTCCACAAGAAGTTCTTGAGCTGAAGGCAATGATTCAGCCTCTGCAGCTGAGAGGACATGGTAAGCGAAATCAAGCAGCTCAAATCTCAACTGCTGACCCAGTAGATACAAGATGGTACAACCGCCCCAAGCAACTGCATCACCATATCGATCTTGAAAGGAATCCCCTTCTGGTGAAATTTGATTATAAGCCTGCACATGTTTCCTTCAGCATATGAGAACGTTGCATTATCGTGGAATTTTGACAAACAACCTGTCAACAACCACGGCACAATTCCCAACTGAATTGTGCATAGATGAACCAGTACACAATTGATATGGAACCAACAATTGCTGCTGCAGGCATAAAACTGTCTTTTTCAATAATAAGGTACAGAATACTAAAACCATTCGGGACCTGATACCCTCTTCTACACTCACCCATGTTACCAACAGCAACTCATCTATTCATAAACTTTGTTGAACTTATTGGCAAGTAGGGTAACAATGACTTGGTTTACTGACTATGGTCACTCAGCTTTAAATGGAGATGGGGTCGTCTACTGTCAGTTAGAGTGGTCTACAACCTTCGGAACTGCATAAGAAATTCAGAGCGAAAAAATATTTGATATCAACTTGGCTCTTGGACCCAAAGATCTTCCCACAACTTCATATATCTCCCCAAAATCCACTCCTACGTATGCTAAAAGGCTCACAGTAACAAAAATATTATCCTCTACTTCAACCTAAGGTGCCAAGATCAGACATAAAAAATGGTCTTAAGGAACTTACAAGCAGGAGTGACTGCACGCTTGGTGGTACGCCTTGCATCATGGTCTGTCATGGAACGACAGACAGTAAGGAAGCTTGCAGCCATTCGTACCAAGCAATGTCTTCTACAAGGTCTCAAGTCTTACGTACAAAACAGACACAAACTGATAGGTTGATGTATTAGAAGGAAAAGGATTCACAAACTTACATATTGAAGTCCACTATAAATCCGGTGATATTCCTTTGATAGGGTAATCTCCACAAGGCCTGATTTGGGCGGAAGGTCCCATTTATCTCGAGCTCGAGACAGAATCGCATGGAGGTATGTCAGTGTATAGTCCAAAACGCTACCTGTTTGCAAATTGTTCATGTACAATATATCTGCTCCCCACGACCAACCACATGGTTAGTGCTTAACCTTACAATTTTGTGATAACTATAATCTTGTTTTGCAGTACCAAGTCTCACAAACTCACCATAATGCCTTACAAACAGATATGGCGACTAGTTCACCAAGCTAGCAATGCACCACAAAGACTGCTTAAATAATTCTTGCTTGAAGGAGTCCATCTCCCATAAACAACTGATCCACAGTTATTAATTCGATTCTCTGATCAACCTGATATTCCCATCAAGACGAAGTTTTTTGCGCATTATTCTCTTTCAATGGTTTAGCTGTTCATCTGCTTAAAAGTTTAGAACACTTCAAACTTAAATACACCAAGAAAATAGATGAAACAGGGAGGCGAAGAATACCTACAACCTCAGCCTGCTTGGCCATGGAGAGAAAGGCTGGGCAATTGACTCGTGATGTACTGTACAAAACTTCGCCAGTGGCTTCTTTAAACAAGCTAACCACAGGGCTATAGTTATCATCACACAGCAGCTGTTGCAATTGGCCATCCTTGTTTGGAACCACACCTAACCAGGGCACAACTTGCATAAAATGTACAGTTTCTGTCTCCCTCTGCCAAATATGGACCACCAACATAAAAGTTACAGAAAATACAAGCAGCACTTTCTAGGTTGGTGACCACCTGTCGAAGCATAATGTCAATACTAACAGCAAAAAAATACAAAAAATACGAACCATTAAAAAAAGGAGATAAAAATAGCGGATTGATTACATCTTTGTCATGATTACAGCACAATTCATAAACTCCATTCCATGTTGCAGGTATTCAACACAGGAGAAGCCTTTCGAACTTACCATAGCGGTGTCAAGAAGGCTCATCCAGAAAATTAGACTCCCAATCTCTTTTAATCCCTGAAGCATTTCTGGCCTCCCGTCATAATTTACAGCCCACTGCAATTGCTCCGTAAAATGGTTCAAGCTCTCTGTCATTTCAGGCCAACCAAACATTACAATTGATGCGAAACAGCAATTTTCACAGCATCAGACATTTGAGACATGGGCATCAAAACTTCATAAACATGAAGTAATAGATATAGCCATGATTCAACCAAATACCTTCCACTCCAGCATCGTGTGGAGGCAGGGAAATAGCCTTAGGCATAAGGCCTCTCAAGTCTTCGACCCAAGGCTCCATCATAAGTATCTGAGTACAAGAACGTAAGGAGGGGCTATAAGTACTAATTGATAACACCGCTACAACGAACAACCTATCTACGATAACCAATGTGATCAAAATCTTTTTAGTATGAAAGCATCTAAGATAAGTATACCATAACATGCCAAGAAGCTATCAACAGAAATAGTCAGAGCTCTGAATTGGATAGATGTCCCTCTAAGTACAACACCAAGCGAAGGTCCAGATAGAGCTTCAGTACTTTGAAGTATGACACTTCTAAATTTAGCCATTACAAACTAGTGTTTTGTTGTAATATTAGATGAAGAGTCAATGAAGTTTACCTTCTGTGAAAGGTAATCGAGCAGTGCTCGAACAAGCCATGGAAGTGAGCGAGATCCTAACAATTTCACGACAGAGAACATGTGAGGAAGACCAAAGAACTTGCTGTGAAGCTCTGCTACAACCCCATGTGCCTCGTTCAGGTCCTGCAAGCATACAAAATAAGTATGAGATTCTTCCTAACCAGAACAGGCAGGGATTCTACATAAAAGGCGCCGACAGTGTACTGTGCAATCACCAGCAGTAAGTTAAGTTAGAATTGTGCGGACTTATCAATTCGTAGACTTCAATAAAAAAATGACATATCAAAAAGTCAGTAAAGTTCAACATCATCATTGAAATAGTATACAGAATTGAAGCTTACAGTGTTGCCGAAGAGGAAGCATGGGTCGGCGAAAGGTGGGGGTGGTCTCTTTATAGGCCGTTTGGGTGGTTTGGTAGATCTTACAAACCGCTGGGTGGTGGTGCATAACATGAAATTAGGAAAAAAGTCATTTTGAAGCTCCACCAATACCTGAGTCACAGCAATACTTGATAGTCAGTCCTTGATTAAGGATGCACGTTATTGTCGAACTGGAATATATGCGAGATAAATAATCAGTAAAAAAATTAAGGGTCACCTGTGATGCCATTCGCCCCGAAAATGACACCAGTGAGATTGTCTCACTTATTTCTCCCATCATGAGATTGAATGGGTCAATCGCAACATGCTCAGAGAGAAGCTCATGAGTGAGTCTTAAGACCTCCACCAGTCTTTGCAAGTCCTGTCATAAAATATTTAAGAGATTAGGAAGTGAATAACGCAATAAGTAATACCAATTACGCTGTCTCTTCAATTTGGCTCGGAACATAAAAGGCCAGTGAATCACCTCAATTCCCGATTAATGAAGGATGAGGTGTACTGTGGTAAGTGGTATGAATCTTAAAACAAAGGCGACTAACGCGGCCTAATGAATGTGCTAAAAATTTATTGCATGAGCTCAGAAACTTACAACTACTGAACATAGATCTTGAGACTCAAATCGATCGAACAAAAAGTCCAGATTCTCGCGGAAGACTTTGTTCAGACGTTGCCTTATCAAATGTGCCAGGTCGACGTTCCTTCCTAGCAACTGGCATACATGAAAAAAATGCCTTATCAGTGTCAAAGGCACCACCTACTGTAGCTCAGTGGATTCAAAGGTGATAAACATAGTTGAGAAACAAGAGATGCGCCCAAACAACACAGGAATTGGAAAATCTGTAGCACAGTCAACTTGCATTTCGGATATGAAACACAAATTGGAAATGGAATCACGAAGTACTAAGGGATCGTTTACAAAAGAAAAGAAAATCATGTGTTCAGAGGATCCAATAATGACAAATACCTTGACACGCCGCACCCTGAAAAGGTGGTCATAACGTTTTGGAAGCACAAGATACTTCTCAGGATCATTGACGGATGTCATAAAAGACATATCCAGCATCTTGCTGCACTCCAGACACCATGAGATGATCAGCGACGAGGCCAAAACAGTCTACACCCTACTGTTGTAAGTTCATCATACGGCCTTATATTCCTGGAATATGTGCGGGATACTTTCAATAAAACCCCTAAGTGCTCAAATGGCACAATGGCGACTTCCATATATTTATGGGCTGAATTATATTATCTAGGAAGTTTCAAGGAAGGTGACATAATGTACCGTTAGAAAGGATAAATCGTAACCTAAATTTTTTAAAGGATATTCGTATGTTTGAAAGTTAGTAAAGCGACAATTAGCTTCCAAAGTAAAGCCTCATGTTTAGCTTGGGCACTTGGGGGTTCAAAAGAAAAATCGATCAGGAATACACGAGATTGGAACCTCAATCTAAGGATGTAGATTTGGTAAATATAATAATTAAATAATTACGTAAGCAGGGAAGTAAGAGAGAAACTAATTTCCAATTTCAAGCAAGACACATTGCAAGCTTTGGATAATAATTATAATATTTTTGAATGGCATCTGTATATGATGTGATGGATCTTGTACCTGGCTGCCCGGCTCTTGTAGTGAGTGAAGACCTGATCGCTCAGTTGAGACACTAATTGATCAAAGCACAAATCCGCCTGCACACAGCATCGACATCTCAACTTTGTGAGAGAATTGAAAGAAGACTTGAGCTGAACCTTTGAAATTGACTACTTGAATCCATCTTTAGGAGATCAAGTAGCTGACATAAAAATTCAAATGTAGCGATGAGATCCCACTCAACTTTGACTGTACTGAGTGCTGAAATTTGAAGGGAAGATGACCTTCGCAAATGAGTTGAATTGTGTAAATATATAGTACAAAATTAAAACAATGGATGTTGCCTTCCGACAACCGCATCGCGATCATTTACCTCTGCTTCAATTTCGTCGTATAAAAACCGCTGTTTCAGAACACGTAATGACTGATCGGCTGAGTCGTTATAGATATCAAAAGGTAGAAGGACACTTTCCAGCAATCCAATATCCTGGGAATCCAAAACATGCTCCACCAGCATCCACGGTAGGGAGCACTCAATAGGAAACTGGGAGAGATTTCATAACAGAAACTGCTGTTAGATGACTTCACTTATTCTACTTGCATGAAACTAGATCCTCAACACACAGCCAAATTCACTTCAGCTTTTTACAGAAATTTTTTAATCATAGTGCTCTCAGCAATGTATACTGCACAGGAGCGTATTTCAACTTTACCTGAATAACCCGGGAAGTTTCAAGATAAAACTCACGGAACCACAGGAAACCTAAGTCGGTTACGTGTGCAAGAGTTGCTGCATCAAACCACAGAATCAATCAAGAACACAATCATACAAGACGAGTATATGATGTTTCAATTGAAGTTAGAAACATCATCAGCAACCTGCCTTTGCCAACGAGATTTTCAAAATCCATATTAATACTTGCAATACGACACTCAGACCTGTATCTCTAAGTAGCAAGATGTCCTATTGAAAGTCATATGCAAGATGTATGTACCTCTATAGTCGATGACATGAGGGAAGAATGCCAGTCTGTTGAAGAAACTTTCAAGTTGCCGCAACTCTGGGGTGGGAACTTCTGTTTCGCTTGAAGTGAAAAAACCGCCGGTCTTTTTGGGAGAGCCCCCAGTCACAATCTCATGTATCAGGTACTGGAGGCAGTGAAGCTGCATACGAAACATAATAGCATTAAAATCTAACAAGTAAGAGTCAGGGAAATAACGTATCCTGCAGTAATGGTATTCATCTTCAAGAAAGTTAGAGAGACATGAAAATAAGAACGACTTGCAGGATTTTGAATAGAGACTAAGGAATTTATGCAATACCTGGGCTGCAGTAGGGAAGGCAGCTCGGGGGTTGTATACAACTGGAGGAACTATATTCTCCTCCCTGCTTAACTTTCTGCTTTTCACCTTTTCACCTACTGGTGGTGGCTTCCCCTGCCAGTCCGCTGCTATGGTTTTCATGTCTGATAAAAGCCTGGAACGGCAAAACAACGTTGGCGTTTGAGTATACTGGCAATATCTTGATTATTATGTCTAAACAAATTCCACTTCTTGATAATCATGGTCTACCTATGATATCCATTTTGCATTGCATGATTTCCATACGAACATTGGTTCCAATGTAACAGTGATCCACAAATAAATCCTTCATTGATTGCCCTTAACAGCATATGTAATTGAGCTCTTAAGAATAGAGTGATTATTTTCATAGCAGAGTAGATTTCAAGAACGACACTTACCGTACAAGTTCCTTTTTCCTCCTCATCGATGTGCGAAGCATAGTGGGGATTTTTGCCTGAACAAAATCTTGCAGTTGAGCATGGACAGATTCCCACACAGTATTGGCCACAAGAGTATCTACTCGTTCCATCATGGTGCCCACTCCCTTGATATATCCTAGAGTCTCCATGAGCGCCTTCCTCTCCTCTGTGGTGTAATTGCACCTGACCACCTTTTGCACCAAATTCCATACAGTACATTCGACGTGAGGGATCTAATTACCAAGTTTCCTGTAATAAAAGCTGAATACTGAAAAAACAGTACTGAAATTGGACACCGGCATACATTTTTCTCATTTGGAACTACTGAACTACCGTAGATAATACCTTTTCATAATCAGTGACTTCAACAGCGCGCTCCAAATCAAAGCGTTCAGAATCCTTGGCAGGTCTAGAAAACTTCCAGGCACTTTGCTGCCAAACTCGCCCTGTCCACTCACTCAGCAGCTGAAAGCCCTCGACAACAACCAGGTAAACATTCTCTTTAACATGTTTCCTCAGCGCTGGGTCAACTTCCATTTCCACGCTCGCTGACTCCAGCTGCCAGCACAACAGTCATAAGAGTCAAAGCTACCACACACAGATTTTTCTCGTGACAACGGGAATTTCATGTATGTCAAACATAAAGAGCAGTTACCTAACTTAACGGAAAACTGTCTGTTTACCTGGTTCACGGCTGCAGCAAACCGTATGCAGAAATCATCATGATCAATCCGCATAGTTGAGATGTTATTCACAATAAGATACTCCCTCTGGTACTTGCTGATAGTTAAGGCTCATACAATCTGGTATTTTTCAATGCCTGAGATGATGCAGTCATGCAAGAAAAGAGAATAATTTGACCAGAGAAAGGTAACGTGCGCACATAAGAAAACAAATTTTTAGATGACATTCACAAAGGAGTGCTGCAGGTGGATATTCTATGGCCTCTCTGGCGCTGAGCTCATGCGGCAACGGGAGCCCTATAAATCGCATTTGTGCAGTAAGGCGGTGAAAATAAGGTGCCAACTCCTTCAGCATGCTTGCAGGTGCCAAATGTAGGTCCGGAAATGCTGGGATTACTGGATCACGCTGTTCACAGCAACATAGTTTAATTTCCAGTCAGCCATTCCCCATACTAGCAGCCATGTGGATGTTCTGTAACCAGGTATCTCATTACCTTCTTATGAACCAAAGGTAACATTCAATACCAAATGTGCTTGAAGTGTGAACGCATTGAGAAAAGCTCTCAATACTACAATGGAGTACTAAGAGCTATGCAAGAATTTATAAAGATACAAGACCTTAATGATGTTAGATGTAACAAATCTGGACGCAATGTATTCCAAAAACAGAGAACACATCATGATGGCTCCAAATTACAAATAGCATAGGAAAGAAGCGAACCTTGAATATATTCATGAGACGGGAGATCTTGATCTTCTTAAAGATGGACTCCCCTTCTTTTTCACCAGAAGTTGCAAGGACAACAAGAACCGGCAACACTCGTAAAAGGGAGTGGCGCTCCGAATACAGTAGCACGCGGTCAGACTCTAAACACTCCAGAGTGAAGAGAATGAGCACTTGAATAATGTCCTCAACCCTGCAAAACAAAAAAATATTAATCAATTACGAGAATCAACCAAAAGGTTATGTACATGAGCTAATGCATGTTAGAAGAACTGGGCAT
This sequence comes from Climacium dendroides, assembly GCA_950106755.1. Classification (NCBI taxonomy): domain Eukaryota; kingdom Viridiplantae; phylum Streptophyta; class Bryopsida; order Hypnales; family Climaciaceae; genus Climacium; species Climacium dendroides. Next base: position 24,834,867 of record OX467088.1, read on the forward strand.
ACCCGTTAACTCGGAAAATCTCTTGCTGCAGGTTCAACAATATCGTCCATCGAGTGCTCAAGAAAATCTGTAAAACAATATTAATTAGAACAGACCTCAATGGCTTTTCTCTGTTTTCATGATAGCATTAGAATTAGAAACGTTCCCATGTCCACATTCAGAACATTGGCATTGAATATCAAAAGATGTCAACTACAGAGTGTTTCTGAAAAAATTTCAGATAATTCGAACCTGAAGGTCGTCTAGTTCCTCGCGCATTTGTTCAGTATCTGGCCAATTGACGCTGATTTGAGTGAAGGTCCTGAAAAATAACATGCAACATCGTCGTCTATTCTCGAACAAAACCACCAGCACTTCTACTTGCGCATAATAAGGCACTTGAAGAAAGAACGAATTCCTAGACAGAGATTCACTAACTGCCTACATGGATGAACTTACCTTTTGTACCAAGAAAAGTCATTTGGAATGCTAGCCTTTGCATTCTTTAGGTGGTCCAGCTGAAGTAGAATATCAAGTAACCGTAGCATGGCCCTGTCAACCAGTTTGTTGTTTACTCATTAAAAACGAAGAGTCGCCATCACAATACCCACTCACATAACCTTACAAAGATGGCAGGATTCTCTTAAAGAACACCTCTAATATTTTGAGAAAACACTTACAGCAGAATTTAAAGAGACAGAGAAAGATTTAGCGTACCACATGTGCGTGACGCTTGGACCGTTCAGTTTCTTTATAGACTGCGTGTAATTGTGCATGTCAACTGCAAGCTGCCATGTCAGGGAACTAAATTAATACCACGCCGACTATAAAATTCAATCAAGTGGCAGTTTGAGACCGAGTTGCAAACCTCTTCCCTGCTGTTTCTAAAAAGCTCATGGTCGAGTAACTTATTGAGTATAAGGAATCTGAGAGATATCCTTCGCCCGAAGACCTACAGTTTGACGGGTCTACTACGGTCACCTATGAAATAATTCAAACTGATTTCTGCTGAGTTGGATGTACTGGTTAATCACCAAGTATAAAACACCTTTACTCGCCTAGTCGTCTAATCTTCTACTCAAAAGATCCATGACCTGAGCAGATGTACGGGACATCTCACTTTAAAAGCTGCAGATGATTGCCACCGTTGTATTCCTCGAAGACGCCCAATTTCAATATCAAGTACTTGATACGTTTCCAAGTACAGATCACCTTGGCTGTCCTTCATAGACTCGGGCAACTGGAGAATGACAATCAACGCGAACTTTAAAAACGTTCCTCTCCTCCCCAAAAAAAATCACATCACAAGTGAACTTATCAGAAACCATGGACTATTGTTGCTAAATCTTTCCACCACGAAGAGGAACCGATGCACAAGAAAAAAAAACATCACCATTGATCGGGACAGTTCTATCATTCTATACTTTCATCGGTTGGCTGGAGTCACAGTTTGCCCTTCAGAAGAAGAATCCCCTTTCCTAAACAAACGTACTCTCAGGTGGGTACTCTCTCACAGTTTCAACCTTCAGTTACAACTCTATGATACCTGGGGGAGAGCTTTCACACAGCTGCGATACGTGTAGAGAATAGAAACCAGGCCCTTTCCCTCATTAAGAAGGTTATCCTGATGCAACAATGTAAACACATCAAGTCAGGCAAAAATCCAAATCTCGCTGCCTTCACCATTCAGTTTCGTCAAAAAAACTAACTTATAAATTGTCAAGCAATCGAATAAAGATTCGGATACATATATGTCAGCCTTCCTCCATAATTGAGAACCCACTAGTGACAGAACGTAGCTAAAAATTTACCAGCTGGGTGACAGCATTCGTGTCTTCCACAAGAGAGAGCTGGTAAGCTGGAACATCATCATAGTCTGCACGCCAACAATGGCCCTAACCCTCTGAGACCAGTGAAAAATACAACAAGTTCCAATGAGACCGCAGTCTTCCTAACCATTCTTAAAAAAGAAGAACTATAATGCTACCATACGGGTCTTGTATATTACCGACGGGGCTCTCGGTTGCCACTCGTCCACTGACCAGAGTAACACCCAGCCCTTGTACGTCAGGTTGCTCATCCTGCCAGCAACGAGGTAACATACGTCAACATGGGTCACCATAAAGCACCGACTTGATCTTTGATTCAACAGCTAACGAGAACCCCAAAACCCTAACATCTCGGAAGGGGACAAGTGCTGTTCAATTGACACCACCCCATGGTCAGTGTACACCACTAGTACATTCTCTTCATCGAACATACACAAAGTGTCACCTGAGCAGCTCTCTACCATTAGTATCACAGCCTTCAAACGACACCAGTGTCCAAGAAAGCAGTAGCTTACTGGAAAAGTGTTACGTCACGCATGGTCACGAACTAAATTTATAAGAAGTCAAGCTAACCCCGATTGGAAGAACAATGTGAGATAGGAAGGTAATCATTCTCCATAGTTCTAGTACTTCGGGATAGTGTGCCCTATTATTTTCCTTCACGCCTCTGATCAGTAGACAATCTATTGCCTCCATATCGTACACCTTCACATCGTCACTGCTTCACAATAATAAACGAGGTCTTGGAAACACAGAGCTTCGTCATGAATTCAAAAGGACTCCTATTGATATTGTGAGGTTTTATATGAAAGGGAACGGGGGTTGATACAAACCTCCAGAGAAAAGGTGGACAGGGCTGCCACAGCCTCATCGACAGGAATGGCAGGTACGGACGCCATAGTCAATACTCCCGTCTTTCCTCCGCTCACTCCGTCGGCAGGCAATGTCGAGATGGACACCAAAAAATTCCCTGGGATTGATCACTCACTTGCCACAACAGCTGCTCATAATGTCCATCGGCCATACCCATCTGCGACGTCCCGAACTCTCGCCCTTAGCTACCAATAATCATCAGTGTACCAATGAAGGAACACGGAAGTAACGAGGATGAACTCGTACTTTTTCACATATAGAGTCTTGCTAGTCTATGAGTGCACTAGCTGTGCTTATGGAACGCAACAAAAAAAAACCCATAGCTATGCCAAAAAAAAAGCATTGAAAGCCTACCTCCTTCAGTACAAAACCTTAGCTTAGCGTCTGTTTTACGGGGAGGCTGTTGACAGTGACACTGGATTGGATGGCGAATACACTTTGGCTGAAATTTTCAAGGACCACAGCAATCGAAGCTCGATAACAGCAACACTCCAAACTAAACTACCAAAAAGTCATACCCCGACGTGATTGCGATAAGAAGGTCGCAAACAAAAAAAAACCCACTCTGCATTCAAACCCAATATTTCAGTCACTCCACATTCGAGAGCGCAACCCAAAACCCCACAAAAAAAAATTCCAATATTATCCTAAACAGGTACACAACTACTCCACAGATAAGTTCACTAATAAACGCTACTCTCTCCTCTGCATGACGATCTCTCCCAGAATTCGGAGCCCTAAAGTAGAAAACCACCCCATCTCTCCTCCTCCTCCGCACAGAAACTCGTCTCCGTTACGAGTACCGACTACCTACAATGAGGAACCATAATACCCCGTGAGACTCACTCACTCCCTGCATTGATGAGCTTCGAGTGTCCTGTTCCATTAACTTGTTACCCTGCAACCGAATAAACTTAATTCAATTCCGTCCGTCGCAATTGCAACTGAAGTTTGCAACTCCACAATACTACAGAACACCTACCTACTTCCCCTACTGTCCTAACTTCGTGCCAAGGACAAGAGCAGCTATGTACGTTAATGCAAAGAGAGTCTGTCGATCGACAGGCCCCAATAAAGAAACGCGTGGAAACTACAGATTGTACAGAAAAACTACTGAAAGCAACAGAGACAGCAGACAGGAAGTTTGTTTCGAGTTTTCGACGGTTGTGACCAACCTTGCGAGTGTGAGGCTGAACTGGTCAAGGGGTCAAGGAGAAAGACCTGGACAGAGGGCAGCTCCTTCCAGCTGTAAAACTTAGTAGAGAGGAGCACCTTCGATGATGAGGATGATGAGCCAGGCTCATGGTGTGGAAAAGTAGAGGACTTGGGTACCAAGCTTGTAGAATAGCCCATGGAAAAAATACTACAACAACAGCAGCAAGAGCATGACCTCGGATTACGTAGAGTAGAGCAGGTTGCAACACTGCAACACTGCCTTCATAGAGTGAGAGAGAGAGGAAGTATACGAGGGCAGCAGCTGGGATTTTCGTTTGGGCAGTGCAGGAACGATCTTTGCTGAAAGGGATGCAGCAGCTCTTCTTTTTTTTTTTACTTTTTGGAGAAAGTGCCAGGATGGCGATCGCTTAACCCTTAAAAGGGACAATGCATGCCCCTCGGGCATTTTGAAAGTCAAATCTTGAATTTTTCATATAGTTTTTGATTTTAAATGTTTTTAAGCTGAACTAAAAAGATGTAGCTCCAATAATCTACTTTTTACTCCATTTGAATATTTTTCAAAATTGTTAAAATTGTAATTTTTGTGACACTTCCAAGATAGCCTCTTCAAAGCTCAAAATACACCACTTTTGAGCTTTTTCTATTGAATTTCTCTAGGTGTAGTCTCAAAAAGTACATCAATTACACCATGAAGTTTGTCTCTATTATTTCCATTTTTCTTAAAGAATTTGTACTATTTAAAGTATTTTTGTAATTACTATATTTTTTATATGAAAATAATTTTTTTAAATCATATAAAATTCAATTTTATGTTTTTAATTGTGAAAAAAATAGATTAAGTTTTAGACATACATTACTACATGTGAAAAATATCAAAATTTTAAAATCTATGTTTTAATATAGAAATCTAGTGAAGTTTGACCAAGCCCGGACATGAAATGTCCATTAAGGGTTAAGGTAGTATGCTCTAAAAGCGACCATTTAAGGGCTGGTCTACCTTTTTGATAGGTCTCCGTAGACAAAAGTATTTTTATATCATTTTTCAGAGAAAGATTAATAGACATGGAACCTAACAAAAATGTTTTTGTATTTTTCCAATCATTTTTGAATTACTTATAAATTTTCAAAGGTTAAGGACATAGGCACCTATTTGTGACTTAGGTCTCCCAAAATGTGTCCACTTGCAATTTGTAAAGAGATGTGTAGATTCAAAGACTGTGATTGGCTCTTGCAATAGAAAAATAACTTTTCCTAGATGCATTCAAATTGCTAAAGTGGTCCATTCAAGGATCACCTCATCTCCATACTACCCCTAAGGCTAGGGTCCATTTGAAAGAGATGGTCCATTTTACGGCACACTACCTTATAATTTGGTGAAGCATTAGAGTTAATCTTAAAGTTTGTCCTATGTTAAAGTTAATCCTATGTTTGTAATTGGGTGTCATATGAAGATTTAACTAAAAATAGTACAAAAACACATAGCACTAAACTCCATCCAACCCCAATTTGGATGCTCCAAGGAGTTTCATCCTATATTTTTCCCAAACTCCAGCTCCTAGTCCCACATTGCACACACTTTACAATTAACTCTATTATATATCTACATTTATTCTTCTTTTGGACCTAAAAAATACTTTTCGATCATATCCATGTACTTTTTCATCTAAATTTGGTAACTTCATCCACATTTTTAATAGACATGGAAAATTTATAGCGAAAAAAATTATTTTTTTGCAAAAAGCAAAAATTAATTTTCAAAATGGTGCAATTTGGTCCCATGGTGACAAAGAAAATGATTGGTTGACATTGACATAACTGCATGAAACGTGCAAAATGGGGATGAAATTTCAATTGTTCATCCAAAGGAATGTATATTTATCCAAAAATTAGTGATGTAGAATATGTAGAAACAATTTAGTGATTTTGTTCATTTAAAAATGGAGGAATATATTGCCTAATATTCTCTTGAAAAATATTATATTGCTTTTGAGTGAATTATTCCTAAAGAAAAATTTACAAAAAGAACTCAAAGTAATGCTATTTTAGTAAAGGCAACAAATTCATTTTGTTTAGACCTCAAGAGGTTAAATGTTTCATTAAAAATTGTCAAGCCTTGGTATAAACCACCTTATCAAAGAAAAAAACATATGGCTTTGCAATTGTTTTTTGGTTCAATTCAATTAATACATTAATAGAAGTAACCCATTAAAATACAAATGACCAATTAAACTAATTGTAGATTGCTTATAGGCAATGTCCTAGTCAATGTAGACCATATTTTTACTATTGATAAATCTTAAACAATTTTTTAGTTTAAGATTTGCTTTAGGATTGGCCGTTGAGGGGCCTAAAGTGCTTGGACATGGCTATGATAAGTATAGTTGTAGGGTTGGTCATAGTGGCCAATTCATTCTCTGTCATTAGTATTTGCCTAATGTAGTGAAATTTGGAATATAGTTTCAAAACCAATGTGTCTTTAACTCCTCAAGGCCCAACAACTTTTTGACAATAGGTTTTCAATAAATTGTCCCACTTTGATATTTTTTTTTATACATGGATGCATTTGAATTTTTTAAATTTTAATTGTACAAAATTAAAGATTACTTTGTCTAGTATGCATAGAATTAATTGTAAAAAGATTTGCCTATTGGATTTTTAGTTTATAAAAAATTTGGATGATCAACTTTATAAACAAAAAGTGCACCTTTGGAGGAAGAAAAATTATAAGAATATGAATAATGTTTATTTATGCCCCTTTAAAAATTGTATTGGAATCTAAAGAAAACGTGGTATTTTTAATTTTTTTAAAATTCAAACATTTTCAAACAAAAGGAGCATAAAGCCAAAATTGATGAAATTGGATCCTACAAAATAATTTAAAATGTGTACATGCATCAATTTTTGAAATCTAATAATTAATATTATTAGCATTTTTTTTGGAACAACTTCAAAAAATTTGAAATCATTCTAACTATTTTGTGTTTTAAATCACACCAAATTGAATCTTTAATTCTTAAAATTGCTAAAAACACAAATTTGAAAAAAAAATTGTAGTACCAATTTGTTAATACAGAATAAAGACTATAAATGTTTAAGAGAATGTTTTTTTTATTCCATCCCTATTATTCCCTTCATTGAAAAAACATTATGTTTGCTCCTTTTTCTAGTAGACTATATTTCCTAAATAAATTTTTTAAATACTTCTCACATTTAAATTTTAAAAATTGAAAATTCAACATATATGTAAACTTATTAATCTATAAGATATTAGTTTTCAAAAATATTTAGATTTGTTTTATCCTACTGAGAATTTGCCATTGAATTTTGAAGAGGACACATTATGTCTTCTTGGCTCTTGAGGTGTTGAAAAAAGAAGAGTTTTAGCCTTTGCAAATTTGAAGTTGAATAAAAAGCGTCTAATGAGAATTTGACACTAGAGGAAATGAAATTGGAGATTTTAATATGGAGAGGACACAACTAGGGCCCCTAGGTGAAAAAACTAATTCTTTCTGCAAAGAAGAGGCAAATTATTGGGGCAACACCCTAAACTCCCCAAACATTGGCAATAACCAATGCAAGACATTATAGTGGTGGGCTATTATTGCAACCCTCTTCTTCAAATAGTCCCTACAAGAGGCTTTGAAATGGATAGTAAGCGGATTAAAAATGGACTATCCATAATCTAAGATCCAAAAGATTTGCTAGGTATTGGTTCATATTTTGGCAATGGATGGAATAAGAACCAAGGTGGATCCATTTCAAACTCATGGTACATCCACTTAATTTTTCTACATGAGAATTGGTTGTCCAATTGCCTTCTTATATATAAATGCTAAAAGAATGTAGGAATCCATTTAAATTTAGTAACAATTGCATTTAGGAACCTTGTGTATTGTATTTACTTTTTGCATTTGTTTTTGGTCAAGCCATATCTTTTTTCAGATTGCACGTGTATGGATTTTGCAAGGCCTATGATCAAGAACAGGTGCCCATTGCAGAATTCTTCGAAATTCATAAGTAATTCATAAACGCTTTGAAAAACATGGAATCACTTGTGTTAGATTATGCACCAATTTCTCTTCAAGTGAAAAATAAGGGAAAATACTTTGGGGCATCTGAAACCCATCAGAAAGGCCGACCAGCCCTTTGTGAGTACACTACTTTACAGTGATCATTCGTAGTCTGGTCCAGAGTCTACCTTCCCCCAAGCAAGGATAAATACGAAAAAAATTACCTCTATTTTGTGATTGCTAAGTGTCCTGCATTCTTCTACTGGAGCTACAATGAGACCTCTAGTCCGATTCAAAATTTGAATTCAAAAATTTCCAAATTTTACCATGGGTGAAAAAACCCAAACTTCCAATGACCAGTTTACCGCCCTGTGCAAGAGATTGCCAAGAACAATGTGCCCTTGTTGCTGAAGTCATGATTTGCTGCAACTGAAATTACTTTGTGATGCCCTTGGACAGAAATTCAATTTTGCTGCAACCACCCAGTCTGTAATATTTCGAGGTATGGTCGCCACCGGTCAGGGTGAACTAACCCCCTTGCTCATCCCCAAGGGAAAAAGTTGAAATTTTTTATTTGTCTAGTATGTTACTATTTGCAAATTTTGAATTCATATTTGCAATCAGACACCTAGAATCAGCTTGTAGAGATGATCAATCAAGCACAAAATAGGGGGTCTTTTATTTTACATGCACTCCTAGAATGACTTTGAAGGGACAAGCAAGGGGGGTTGATTCACTCTGGCCGTCTCCAACCAACTATTCTGGCTAATTTACAAAGCAATTACAAGTTCAATAGGGTTGGGGCAAACCGATCCCTCGCTCGGCCTCCCCAAACCCTAGGTTTAATAAGTTTTATTGTGAGTACTATCTCACTTGTTGCTATTGTGCCTAGTTACTATTACCATATTATCATTAGATTGGTCCAATTTTCATTGATTTTCTCGTTGGCAAGTGGAAGGAGTGTTCCGTCCCACTGAAGAACATACCATTTGGATATACAGTAAGTAAAAGTTAGAAGGGTAAATTTATTAAAAAAAAATTAGGAGATGTTGTTTGACAACTGTTTCTTTAGCTTAGGTACATATTGATTTTGGAAATGTACACAAAGTGATGATGGCAATTTTAGGCGGGGTGTGATTTTGGGTGTAAGTTAGTCACTTTATGGCATATAAGACAAATCCTTTTGCACAGACACTGTCACTTCTACTTGTGAGCATATAAATAATTCAGGAATATTGTTTAACTAGAGAGAGGTGAACTCAACTCAAGTTAAGCTCACATAACTCCCTTGAAGTTAAGTTAAGTTATTTTCGTTTATTAATAAGCTTACAACCAGTAACTGAAAATTTATCTCACATGCATGAAATTAGTAATTATCCCATGTGGAAAAATCAGTACCTTATACATTTACTAATGGAAGGTTGACATTGAAGTTGACCAGTTTAAATGGAATAATTGCGGGTTGGAACAGCACCATTACAACCTGCACTATTACAAAATAGTGTGATTGACAAATTAGTGTCCTTCACAATAGGATAAATCAGTGTAAGGTAAACCTCTATGACAGGCAAAATGAGTGGTTTGTTCTGTTGCCATCAGCAAAAAAAATTCAGATTTTTTTCCCATACAAAGACAAATGAGAGAAATGAAGGAAGCAATTGAAATTTTGTTTTTTGGACAAAGTATGAATTTGCTATGAATTTTGAAGTGTGTTACTAAATTAGACTCTTTTGGACAAAAGCTTGTGCACCCCTCATTGCAAAGTGTTTTTTGACGGTACTAAAATGCAACCTAGGGATGTATAGTACAAGAGATCTCACCATAACAAACAAAACAAGTTAACTAATTAATTTTTTAGGTATGGATATTTAACACGGGCATGACGCACCCTTTATTCTATTTATCTACAACAAACAATCAAAGATATTGATAGGTTAGTTGTATTTTATTTTGGTATACTTGAGGCACAAGCCAAAGGATGTACAACACTAATTCCATACCTTCTTTGCAATATAAGCTTGCAAATACATTAGATAAGTAAAGGTATGTTCGCACTTGATATTAAAGAGTGTTGTTACTGAGGGCCTTAATGAATTTAAACCTACATTTAAATTGGATTCACATTACAAACATCGCCCCTAATATCAAGTGTGAATATATCTTGAATTGCATACAAAAAATTATCTAGATTCTTATGTGTAATTTTTTGGTACAAGAGGACGTATTGTACTACAATAAGTTAGATCATCTGGAAAATTTTGAAAATTGATTATAGCACAAAGAGAAGGCAATTGGAAATATTAGATTTATATGTATTAGATTTTACTCACTCGTAATGTATTTTGTTTTTTTCATCCAACCATTGTTATTAGAAAATATGTTTATTAAGGTGAATCAACCCTTAATATACAATAGTTGATATATGAAAAAATCATCATTATGGGAATTGTATATCAATTGATATGGGATTTGTTTGATTAATTATTTTTAAAAATGCATATCAATCAAACAAAATTTATCATCCTAATGTGACCTTGACCTTATGAATGACCCCTTAGCCTTATGAGTGAACAAAAATTCTCATTCCAATCCAAGATTTGCATATGAAGTACATAGATTTCCAAAAATTAAAAGAAGGTCATCCTACAACATCATGACAAGTAAATTGGATGATCCTTTAAAGAGTTAAGATTAATCATTGAAAGTCCATGTATTAAAAATTGGATTCACCAAGGTCAAATGCAATTGAAAATTTAAAGATATTTAGAATTGGTATTTATTTAACTTCTAGAAGAGTGGTGGTATTTTCACAAATTTATATAAAATTGTCACTTTCTAGTGAATTGAGCATAATTGAAATATAAAAATATTTTTTAGACTTTCAAATGACAAATTTGTACTAAACTACTATAGAAATTTGTACTAGACTACTGTAGAAATTTGTGGGAAAAAATCAATCCTATTTAACTATGTAAATTGTGAGATTATAACAACTCAAGTTAGAAAAAAAAAAATTGGATCTTGACTAATAGGGTCAACATAGTGTGACTCAACTATGTAGAGAAGGAGGCCAAGGATTTATTTATTTATTTTGGTTAGTGTAGAAAGTGATTTTTGTGATGCAATTGATGTAGATAGAGTGATGCAAATGTTTGCATCTATATAAATGGAAAAATATTCTGAATGTAGATGAAATTTTATTCATTCTTTCAAAATAGTACATTCATCTCCAAAAGAGTGATATTATCTTTATAATATTATAGCAAATCAATGATTTCATCCTATGAAAGTGGAGGATTATATCACTCATATTCTTTCAAAAATTGTATTGCTTTTGAGCAAAATATCACTCACCTCCCCCCTCCTTTTGTGGAAACACTATTCAACTTTGGGAACTTGAACCATTGGATAGGTAGTCATCCCTTAAAGCCCCATGGGACATGATTTCATGTCATTTTCCACTCTAGAGCAAGCTATTTTGGGTGTAAAATTTTTTGGATTCTTATTAATTTTTTTACCAGAAATGTGTTGTACTACTAGCTTGATACGTAGATTATTTCAAACTAATTGAAGTTGTGATTAAAAAGGTGTGCCTCAAAAAGACATTACTTTTGAATTATGGGTTGTTTGGGGGGGGGGGTTGAGCAACCATGATTGATAGTTTTAATTAGGCTGAAAATTTTTATTTGTACTTGATGCAATCTTATTAATATAATCCCAAAATTTGAAAAGCATACAAGCATATGATTTTGACTTACAAGTCTTTGAAATTCATAGAGACTTGGGACTTAAGGTGTATTGTGAAGTGGCCCCAAGTCTCACTTCACCTTCACAATTTTGGTTAGTTTTCAACCCAAATGTACACATTGTACTAAAAGATGCAAAACAAATTCTACATCCTCTAATTTTCATCAATTTTAGATATTTAGATGCACTCATTAGTATACAATTAATAAAGACTTTCTATTTTGAGCATTTAAATGTAAAAAATGGATACAAATTCAAGTTTGTAATTCTTTGTTGGTGTTGAATATGAAGGTGAGATTAAGATCCAATGGCTACAATGATTGTCATCATTTGCATTTTTTTCCATTTTAAAATCTTTAAATGCGAGAGTCTCCATCTACTCAATTTGGGGGCCTAGAACACATAGGAATATTACAGGTTTCAAAGTTCAATTTTAGTTCCTCTCTATTTTAAAAGTTCAATGAAAATATTGATTTAGCAAGTGTTTTGTATTAAAATCCAAATCACACTAAAATTCACATTCCTCATTTTGGATTTTTAGTCTTATCAGATGTTGTAAATGACAAAGTTTTCTTCCATTAATACACTTTAAAAACTAAATTTTTTAGCAGGGTCTATTGGAGATGACACCAGGTACACCATTCCAGGTTTGGCAAAAGCCAAAAGGCATCACACTTTATGAAAAAGTTACTATCTACTTCAGCAAACTTTACAGATATTAAAATTATAAAGAGTTGTCAATCACAGTATTTTCGGTCCCACAGTAATTACAGTATTTCATTGTACTGATGTGTCAAAAGTTGAAAAAGGTCACAACCTCCAATTTCTAATTATGGGTATGTTTGCATAATTTGGTTAGTTGTTGAAGAATGTTCCGTTGAAAAAATGGGAACATTTGTCCTTATCAAATGGAATCCTTTTACAGAGAGGATCCATGTCATCCATCCAGTTTTAGAACATTTTTTTCCAAATTTGGTCTTAAAGGTAAGCTTAACTTTAATATATATATTACACTAAATTATTAGGTTTTGGAGTTTCTGATTCCCACTGTATATATATTTTATTCAGAGCAGCTTCAATGCAGCCTGTTCAGAAGCATGGGAACGGTGCAAACGGGTCCTGTAAAGGACTTTTATGGGGAAAAAAAACAGCGCCCCAATGCAGCCAGCGGTATTTTGGAGGGCTCGTCACATGAGAGCCCCGGCTTTGTATTTTCATGTGATTTGCCGAGCACAGAACAATACTCTGAAAGCCGACCATGGCGTGCAAATCCGAACACCTCAACCCAAAGTGCATTGAAAAGTGCAAGAGGAGAATCAGTTTAAATTTTTGAAAAAGCTCATGTAGCGTTGTGTTTGTTGGGCCTTGTCCCGTTGCAACATTCGGGCGGATGCAGCTCACGAGAGGCCTGGCTCACCTTCTAATCTAACACTAAATAGTGAAATTAGGTTGCCTTACTCAAGAAAGTTGCCTCGTGACTCGCCACTTGTCCAGATGGAGGCACAAGCAATTCTCTAAACCCGAGTCATGAATGAGTGCACCAACCTATGCAACACACATGGTTCCTACATTATTGCATCGATCTACAGTAACTGTACATATTTATATAGTGTAGAATGTCGAGAATTTAGTGTGGGGCAACCTAATTTCACTATTTAGTATAGCAACAAGCCTTTTCCTGACACTTTTTCAGTGTCTCTTCTGGTCTCAGCATTGGAGCTGCTCTCACAAAGTCGAGTTATTGTACGAGAAGGTTAGAAATTAAGTCATTTTTGAAGAAATGAGACACGTGTCATCTTGTGAATGGTCTAAGGTGTAGATGAATTCCTGAGAAACTATCGCGGAAACTTAATGTTTGGCACTTACGTGCCAAATTAGACCTTCACATATGGTAATACTTAACCCTTAAAGGACAAGTTGGTGACTATGGAAATCGTCCCTTTTGGCATTGTGTGAATGGTTGGTTTAAGAAAATCCAAAAGCACTCACTAGTAGTCAAACTACTATAGAAGACCTCTTCTTTTCATGCAAAATTCCGAAGATGAATAGTTGAACTTTTGTACCACACAGAAGGATTTTTTTGGCATGCATCGACTAAAAAATGGCCCCAACGTTGTTTATGGGTTAAAGGATAGATTGGTGACTGTGGAAATCATTCCTTTGGTTATTGTGTGAATCATTCATTTACAAAATTGCAAAAGCAGTCATTGGAAGTCAAAATACTACAGAAGACTTATCCTTTTCACAACAAAACTCCAAGGATGAATAGTTATATTTTTATTGTACTAAAAGGATTCTCTGTCATCAATTGGACACCAAGTGTCCTCATCAACATTTACGGGTTCAATCAATTTGTATGAGAGTCATTGAATGTAATTGGGAGGAATGCAATTTAATTCAATGTTGGGGGAGAATTGCCTTATCAGTAGTTCATTATTAGCTAGTGGAACCAAGAAAAAAATCGTTAGAAAAAATCTAAATTTTTTCTATTTATAGTAAAAAATAGAGAATAACAACTCAGTACTTGAAAAATGGATTCCATAAGGGAACCTAGTAAATTCAAAGATTATTTTGAATGCTAGTTTAGTTAGTTTAAAAATAGAGATGAAAATACGATGAATTTTGAGAGTGTGGATGAAAACCACACTATTTGATGGAGTACAAAAATAGTATTTATCTCAATATATTGATTTTACCTCAAAACCAATATGAACATCTATATTAGTGTTCTTTGTAAAAAATTTACAATTTCCAAATTTTTATGAATAAATGTCTTTTTCTTAACAAAAAAATTGACTTTTAGTAGTTCGTATAGAGAACATCGTACTTATGCCTTGGTATTGTAGAATGACTTTTTCTTTATACATGAAACGTTGAATTGGAATGAGAATTTTAGTTCATTTATAAAGAATTGTAGTGGCTTTTTATTAATTTGCTTAATAAAATTATGGTTGTGTGTAAAATCAAAATGTCATGTGAGTCATCAAAATAGGAAGAAATTTACATCCATGATTCATACTTTGGACTCTCCATTCTTCATGCTACAATAGATTTTCATATTTTCTTCCTATGATGTAGGTGGCATAATCCACCACAATACAACATGCCATTACATGAACATAATTCTATACACAAATATAACAAAATCTATGTATGTAATTCCCCCTCCATCTCCCCTTTAAATTGTTCTTCAAATGGGTATTGCAAGGGGAGCAAGGAATTTCTACAATTCGTCCTTAGACATTTGCTAAAGGTACTTTAGAACTAGGTACAATAATGACTTGTTGAAGCTTTTGATTGCTTGGATGTAGATTGAAGGATTAAAATGAGTGTGTCCATGCCTACATCCAAATGTAAGACAATTGTGAATTGGCCTTATGCCTCATTAGTTGGTATAACTTGATTCTAAATTAGTTATTGGTTGTGTATGTTGTGTGAAAAATGACTTATTTGCCCCCCTCTTCAATTTTTCAATTTAGTTTATCTACAACTAGTATTTTGGATGGGGGCCATATAGTGAAGAAGTGTGTATTTGTATCATGTACACATCATAACAAATTGTTGTCATTGAACATAACAAAGTAGCATTGGGCTCCAAAACATTGTTTAAGATCCACAAATACATAATGATATCCTTTTATGTAACCCAAAGAAGCAAGGACAATGATGCTAGTGTGTGAACTTGAAAATGTGAGCATGTGTATAGATAGATATCTTACAATAATTGGAAGTGTTTACAATATAAACACCTATAATATAAGCATTTGTAATATAGGTGTATAGTAAATGATACCCTATTTTATTTTATTTAGAACATGATATGGCTTCATTTGATTGACCCCTAAAGTCCCAAGGCCATTTTCCCATCAAAAGCCACTGAAAATTGCCGTTTCTGTTGCAAAGAGCAAAAAACTTATAAAATTGTTTTATTACATATCTAACTATACAATCTTGTACTACATTGGTATAAGAATGTGTGGAATAAATTTCAGAAACTTTGACAACATAGATTGCAAGATATTTGTATTTAAAGTGGTGAAAACAAATTTCTTTTATACCTTTATTGGCTAGATTTTTTGGCTTTGAATCTTCTTAACTTAAAACTTTTGCACTACTGATTTTGATTTTCTAATTTTTTATATTGAAGAATTGAGTTGAGAATCTAGGGAAAGAACATTCAACCAAAAAACACTTAATTCTCATTCATTAAAAAATTATTAAGTAGAAGTAGGTTCAAAGGTGAAGGGATAACTAAACCATTAATAGCTCTAAGATGGAATTGAAACACAATAATTCCAAAAGTGAGATTGTTCTAGTAAATAAACTTAACCCTACTTAACAATTTTTTTTGAAAAATTATAAAAATTGCATTAAAAATTGAATTATATAAGATTTTTTTCCAAGAAAATGCTTGAAAAATAAGATTGTCCATAAGTTTCTCATTATGTATCAAAATAGAATGAATCAAAGCTTTATATGTAAGCAAAAATATAATCTTTAAAAAAAAATTAAGATTAAAAAATTTCAACTTTTTGTGATTTTTTGTGATTGTCCTTCAAGTTGCTTTTTGGACTTCTAGTAGCATAACTTTTGTTTTGGGACCTTCCGATTGATATTAAAATAATATTATTAAAAGGCTAATATGATTTCCTATCTTCAAAAAAAAGTTCAAAAAATCATGTCAAAAATTGAGATCACATGAGTCTATCTAAAGTCCCAATAGTTCCATATTGGAACTTTGGGACTTTAGGGGTTAAAGTATTGAGATTCATGCTTTGTTGAATCCAATTGGGTATGAAACTGATTTTGATTTAGAGTTGTTTGTCTAGTAGAAAGGTCAAGGCTAGGAATCTTTTATTCATTTATTTTGGGTACCGGTAAGGTAGTATGGCCTTAAAGTGAGCTTTTTAAGGGTTGATTTGCCTTTTTCACAGGTTTCCATGGACAAAATGATTTTTAGCTTATTTTTCAGAGAAAGAAAAATAGATATAGAACATAACACAAGTAGTTTTGTATTTTTCCAAGCATTTTAAATTATTTATGAATTTTCAAAGATTCGGGTCATAGGCACCTATTTGTGACCATAGGTGTTCCAAAATCCGTCCCCTTGTGACTTATAATTTATAAAGAAAAGTACAAAAACTAAAGACAATGATTGGCTCTTACAATAAAAAAGACAATTTTTCTTGAATTCATTAATGGACCAAAGAGGTCCATTCAAGGATCACCTCACATCCACTCTAAAGCTACTTACAGGACAGTCTGAAGAAAAGGGGCGCTTTAAGGCCATACTACCTTAGTGCAAGAAATGACTTCTGTTGGAGTGATGCATATGTTTTCAGTTTACAACTAAATAAATAGATGAAATATGCAAAATGTGTATGGAACTTAAATTATTCATCCAAAACATGCTCATTAATCTCCAAAGAAAGAGATTGTCTTCTATTGAAAATAGAGGAATATATTACCTGATATTTTTCAAAAATTTGTATCACTTTTAAGCAAAATATTGCTAAAATTCCTCCTATTGTCTTTCAAGGAAGTTTACTGAAAAATATTTCAAGAAGCATCACCTCCCCAAAGTTCAGTTTCAACTCTTAAATGGGTGATTTGTGAACCTCCTATCTAAAATATGTTCTTAGTTAGGGCTTCAAATAAATTCAGCTTTGTGATGGTTTCATATTAAGATAGAAGTACTAGTAGTTGATCATTTACATGATTCTGGAGTAGATGTTAAGCAATATGAGGTGGTGAAATTTTTTTGCATGTAGGAAGATAGGAAATATGGAGATAGCAAAATTTTCAAAATCATATTTCCAAAATTGAAATTACTGTGAATTTTGGGAGGCAAAAAGTACTCTTGATCCATAGTCAATGTCTAAAGTCTTCTAATTTCAATCATTCAAGAACTACTTTCCTACTCACTACTTCCTATTTCCTTGTTCTCTACTTCAGAACATGTGTTATAACCTTGTTAGTCCCAATCTTGAAAAGAAAAAAAAAACATTTCAAACTTGAGTTCTAGCCTACGGTTGGAAATAGCACACCCTATAGGTTGGGCATTGGATGTAGTGAACAATTGGTGACTCAACGTTATATCAAATTTTGTGAAGATTAAGAAGTAAATTGGTTCCTTTTGTCTTCTAAATTTGTGACTTGCTAGTCACTTGCAACACATAAGTTACCTTAACCCAATAAGGATGCTACAGACCACAATGGTCCAATGGATGACTTCATTGTTGATTGTAGCAAAAGTGAATGGACCTATTGCTCCAATAATCAGAGAGTTTTGGTGACTACCATGATCACGAGGGCCGCATCCTCATAGGATTAACCCATAAACGATTTTGCAGCCATTTTTTGATCTATAAATGATAAAGAATCTTTATATGTAAGACAAAAATGCAACTATTCATCTTTAGAATTTTACATGAAAAGAGGAGGTCTTGTATAATAGTTTGACTTCTTATAAGTGCCTTAGAAATTTTTAAAACCAACTATTCATACAATGCCAAAAGGGATGATTTCCATGATCACAAACCCATCTTTTAAGGGTTAATTTTTTTCTTGGTTGCTTCAAAAGAAGTTTGTTCCCTCAAGACCTAGTTTGAAGCTTATGTGCTCTAAATAGGATAGAGACACCTCAACCCCCCATCCGTTCAATAGGGTGGCAAAAATGCAACAGAGGTTGGGACTAATTTCCAAACATGAATTATTGATTTTCTATCATCAATTCCTCCATTATGCTCTTGATACATTTGCTTTGGTTTGGAGTGCCAAAGTGAACAAGATGTAAGGTAGAAGTACCTATTTCGGATAATTTAATCATTTTAGTGTGTATGATTTGGGAAAGTCATGGAAGAATGCCAAAAAGAATAGAATTTTTCTCCTAGAATGAATATTTTATTGAATATAAAAGAGGATTTTTCATCTGGGTCCATTCTGGTTTCATAGACTCGTCTATTTTAGTTACCTTTGATGTTTTTTTCTTAAGCCAAGAAAGAAGAAAGATGAATGGGGGAGAAGGTACAAACAAGAGAATCTTTCTCAATAACCTATGCATTCAATTGTTGTCTACAATAGGTCAGCCTATGCAACCATCATGGGGGGCCTTGTCCAAAATAAATCCTTCTACCTTAGTCTCTTAACCCCAAAATGACAAAGAGGACAGAAAGTGTCCTCACACAATTTGAAGTCCAATTCAAAGTGTTGTAATTTTTGCATCCAAGGTCCAAATTCAATAAAACTTGTTGGAAAAGCTGTGTTCTCCCCTCTAGTTTGTGTGGCAAATATTTCAGATCAATCCAAGATGTATTGAGTTTTGGGGGACCAATTGAAGTTCGCAACTTCATTTTGAGTTCACCAAACTGCATTTAGGGCTGCAACTTCGGGGGCTTGGATCTCTTTCATAAAACATTCATTTTCAATAAAATTTGTTCTATTTTTTCCCCTTGAAGTCTAGTTATTGTGATAAAATTTTCATGTCAATCCAAGTTGTTGTGAATGTTTGGGAGCAATTCGAAGTTCAACATCCTGGCATTTTGGGAGTAGAGTGAACTTCGGCGGCCTATTTCTTCTTCATACAAAGTCCATTTTCAATAATTTTTTTTGGAAAAGTTGCGCATACTAGTCAAGTTTTTGAGGTAAAAATCTCATTTCAATCCAAGAAGTAATGAGTGAGTGAGAAGCATTCTAGTAGTAGTAGGTTCAACCGTAGATGGTTTTTTTGCAATTTGTCTTGCTACTTTTTGACATTTCAAAGCTATTTTTTAGACACAATCAGTCGACTGAATGAAAAAAAAAAATCACCAATGTGTTTGTATACTAGTTTTGAATCATTTTGTAGTGTAAAGTTTTTTCATTTGAGTAGGTTTAGAAAACAAATTTCACCTCCAAATGTGTTTTGGGGAAAATTTCAGCATCTATATTTTTGACACTAAAACATTATGATCTTGCAATCTATATGGCCAAATGACTTCAAATTTTGTACATATCATCTAAAACATATACACTACAAGATTGTACGGTTGAGATTTGTATAACTTGAAGATATCTAGACCTATAGAGCTTCAAAAGCAATGATGTTTTTGAACCCTGGATATTGAATGTCACTTTGGGGTAAATGTGCAGTTTTGGAATAGTCTACACAGAGGGGGGACAAGGGTCTGATGCAACTTTTGCCTTCCCAAAATTCACAGTAAATTCACCACGCGTGATAAAATTACAAAACTTTTCGACAATCTTCCTCATTTCTATCTCTCCACCTATGGAAATATTTCTTTTATCTCTCCACCTGTGGAAATATCACCTTCACCTTCCTGCACTCCACATCATTGTCTGTAGTTCCTTATTTGGTCGGCTATGGGTGGCTCCGCTATAATGGTCTTCCTGTAGTCGCAGATGTTTCCCATACACTGACTCCTACGATTCATGTCAGGAAGTAAAGAAACGACTCTAGCATCAGCTGGTGAGTTGGGTGTCATTGATTGTCGTCTGACACATGCGGACACAGAATTCTTGTAGCACAGGTTGCCGTGCAACAGCCGGATTCAGCAAGCATGTTACTTTTGCGGTACCAACTGCTGTGACCGATATTTTATTGTTTTGGAAGATATGTACAACATTTGGGAATCCATTAAATAGCTTAACGGACATGTTTTCCGCTTTCCAATTGGAACTTGTCTGACAATTGAAGTGCACTGAGATATGGGAGAGTGTTGGGATCCTGTGGAAGGCAGTCCTAAGGTGCAGAGAAATTTGTAATTTGCACCAGCCCTCAGCAGGCACGAGGATTCTTTAACAAAGTTAAGTTGTAGGGTGCCATAATAATAATAAGAACTGAACTTCAATGTTTGTTTGCATAGCATTGGAACACAATTTTATTTGGTTGCATTCAAGGACAATTTCAAATTAGAAATAATTCTGCTCCACAGCACAGTGAGCTGATACTGGCCCCAATGATGGGGATGCATTGCAGATGCTCTGAGGTATTTCAGTTACAGTTTTTGAGAAGTTGGTTATGAAATTATTACTGAGGAGAAAAACAATGTTCATCATACATTGGTTTGATGAGATGTGTGAGTACTATTGCATTCATTTGTGTACACTTGAGATCATGAGTTCAATGCATTGTATGGCAAATTGGTATCATAACTGAACTTAATAGCAAAGAGCGTACTCAGCTGTTATATGGGATTTAATGCAAGCAGACAAGACCATATTGTCAGTTTTTTTTGGCAGCGATGATCTGAAGCCAACCTTGAATTGAGGAATCAGTTGGGGAGGGGTTCCACAAAAATGAAGCAGAAACATATCTCGCTGTAAGGAAAGAGGTCAATAAATCGCCCACCTAAGAGCTGAAACTGAACTTTGGGGAGGTGAAGCTTCTTGAAATATTTTTCAGAAAACGTTCCTTGAAAGAGAAGTGGAATTGGCATCTAACCCATGTCGTTTCATTTTTGTTTTGTTTTGGGAGTTTTATAGAATTAGTTATGAAATTTTGAAGTTGAAATGGCATAGGGCTTTAAAATTGCTCACCTCCTCAAATGTACAATGTTTGTACATTGTTGAAGGCTACAAAAAATCAACATATACAAATAGTGTACATTTGAAGAGGTGGATGATTTTAGAACTTGTGCACTGTTATAAACTCTAATCTTAGAGGAAGACATAAACAAAAGCACTCTCTCAAGAATATTGGCCTTTGAATATTGTAAATCAAATAAGGTTGGAGGTGCAAAAACTACCCATTTAAGAGCGTATTGGCTTAGGATCTCTTCTATGTGAATCAAAACATTTTTTAACAAATTTTTAGGGAAAGAAAAGAAGAAGATACATCCATCACAATTTGATTCATAATTTTGGACTTAAATTATGAATTTAAAGCTTGTAACAATAAGATACTATTAAAGTCTATAGGTACTTCTATTAAATGTCACAAAGCTATTCAACAATGGTGCAAATGGAATTTAAAAATGAAAACATACAAATCTTAAACTTGAACAACATAGTACATGTAATTGCCGCGGGTTGCACAAAATATCCTACTGCTCATATCTCCACATTATATTTACATTAAAATTGTGTTTACTTCCAAATCAAACTTAGTCCCCAACCACTCATTAAATTGTGTACCCAAATCCCCAATTGGCACAAATTCATTACTAGACAATTTTTCATTCACATCATAATAATTCATGGTACAAAAATAGGAATTGTTATTAGAGCATGGACAAAATATGGACATAGTACTTTAACTATCGTTAACATCAACATTGCTTCAATATTGTTATTTAAAAGAGCTCGAGATAATTGCACCTAATTGTAACTTATTTGCAAAACCATCCCATCTAGACTCTTGCCTAAATAGAAGTCTTCTTAAGATGAAAGCCTACAATAGATTTGAGATACAATTATTTTCAACACTTTGAAAATTTATAGTTTTATTCACTCATTGTCATACAAAGAAAATACAGAATCTTCTTTTCAATCCCAATAAGTTGGAGACCAAGCTCAAATACTTATTTGGATGATTTTAGGTCCACTCACCTTATACAAAAGCTACTTCATATGACGCCATAAAATGTCATGTGTAAAACACATTTACGAAGAAACTCCATGAAATGTCCTCATGTAGATTGAATCTCAAGCTCTCATTGATAGAAGAAAAAGTCTTGCAAGCAAAAACATTGTATGGGATTTCTGGTTTTCAAAATACCAATTGGCATATTGGAGGTCTATAGATTAATTGCGGCAATAAGTCAATGTTTTACATTTCGAGGTTTTAAAATTGTATGAAAAAGAGATTTTGATTAGAACTTTCACAATCTAAGCTCCTTATGTAATTCCAAGTAATAACCTGAAAATGCTCCAGTAATGATTTTTTAAATTATCAGGGCAACTGTTTTGGAACCCGGGTCTCTGGCAATTTTACTGACTCTTGTGTAAGACATCTGCCGTGAGACTGAAAGAGACTGGGACCGCACAAAGATTTCAACACGTACTTTCAAAGATTTAATTTGGACAAATCAAAAGTTCTGGTATCTCCGTCTCGCACTTGTAAAGCATGTACTTACAAGTTTCCAGACTTGACAAATTTAATCTTCAGAGTTCAAATGCATACTAAGGTAACGTACTGTACTCACCGTATGCACTTTCAGGTTTTCTCCAAATGTCTGACCCATTTCTGGACCCCTGCGCAACATTGTCTCAGAACAGAGCATTGCAAATAATTAGGTAATAAATCTGCAGCCACAATTTCGCATAAACATGGAGCCACATGAGAACATCAATAAAGTAATGCATTCATCTGTCACAATTCTGATACAATAATCTCAAAGCCAAATCCGCCGAATACAATTTGTAAATCTTACTGTCGGTTATCACATCACCGACATTCTTCAAGAGCAAAAAATACACAGAAAACTCGGAGGTACAAACTGGTACAAACTGTATTCCAAATAAGAACAAAAACGGAAGGCCTAAATCCGTTAAAGACCTCATCCCGTCTCCTATACCAACTCCCTGATACCCAAAGCAATTCATCGATGCATTCGCTTGGCTGGACATATTAGCAACGCATGACTTGGCTTAATGAGTTTGACCACTAACCTTTGAATGGAATCGGGGTTGTCTACTATCACTTACAGTGGTCTACAACCTCCCATTTTGAAATTGCACAAGAAACTCGGAGAGATAAAAATTTGACCTCTACACATTATTTTGGCTCTAACATCCAAAAGTGATTTCTCCACGGCTCTATAAATCTCCCAAGAATCACATTCCTATTCGATATATGTAAGAGCGCTTCAATCGACGCTAATGGTATCCTCTACCTTACCAGTGAAGCGTGCCAAGTGGATTAATCCACGCAAGAAGTGAGCAATTCGCAGGTACTTTGTCAACGTCAACACCACCCTGCAACAAAACCTATATGCACAAAACCAACATCTCTATTCTTGACCAGGAAAGGAACTTTACACAGAATATAGATTCATCTCCTCTGCACCTCTTTTGTCTCTGCCCTCTCAAAGGGATAACAGGATAAAGAGGCAGAGTGACTGCCCTGTTGCTTGACCTGTATGTACACACAAGGGAGGGAGATCATTCCAGTCTACTCCCACACAATGACGCACCCGCTCTTGTCTGCAGTCACCAGAGGCCGCCCTTGATCACTCCATGTACAAGCTAACACAGCACTGGCATGTCCCTTGAGAGTCACAGTACTATCCTTGGCATATCGATTCCACACAACCACAGATCCATCCGTTCCTCCAGCCGCCACATACCTCTCATCAGGACTCAGACATGACCTGCTCCAATTCGTGGCCACCACAAGGCCTGGAGCTCGAAAGGAAGCTTGCACTTCCAACGTTCGCACATCGATCAGGTTATGCACATTGTCCCTTCCACTGGTAAGCATGGTATGTCCATTTTTCGACACTGAAACAGAGGTAATGCCCTGATTGTGAGCCACCACTTCGCTGGATTGCTTCCCAGTGCGAATGTCCCATAACCGGAGGTTTCCGTCCATGTGTCCCGAGCAGAGGACCTCCCCGTTCATGGTGAGCGCCACGGCGTTGCAATTCGAGTAGCAAATCAATGTGTTGGTGACATATCCCGTTTGCATGTCCCATGTCTTCATAGATCTGTCGTAAGCAGCGCTCACAGCCCGTCGGTTGCTAGTCTTGCTCACATCCACAGAGACCACTTTCTCAGTATGCCCTGTCAAGGTGTGTCGCATTCGGCCTGTCTGAGTTTCCCAGAGGTGCAGTTTATGGTCACTGCAGGCTGCAATCACGACATTGGAATCAAAAGACATGGAGAGGTCTAAGACCGAGCCCAAACAGCCACGCAGAGTAGAAACGCAGGCGCCACTGGAGACGTTCCAGCTCTTCACAACGCGGTCATGGCCTCCACTGAAGACAGACTTGCCACCATGCTCAAATTTGACAGTAGAGCACATGACATCGTGTGCGCGAATCACATGTTTCACAGATGAGGGTAACCCTGATTCAACATAATCCTCCGCGCCAGCTTCACTGTGTCTCACAATGCCATCCACTTGCGCACGCGCAAGCTCCTGGAGTTGCCCAGCTTTCACCTTCTCCATCATATCCTCGTACATGGCATTCGCCTCGTTCAGTCGCTCCGCATCCTGCATCTTCTGCTTCATCCATCGTTCAATCAGCATGTTGTTCTCGACCTTCAAGTTGTTGATCTGCGCTTCAAGTTCGGCGACGTGCATGCGAAGCTCCTCGACCTCGGCCGCAGTCGTTTCCAGGGCGCCTTTCGTCTCCTTGGCATCCGTTTCGAACTGCAAGAGAGTCGCCTTCTCTGCTGTGAGATTCTCTTGCAATTGAGTGATGGCGACTTCCTTCTCCGCGAGCTGAGTTCGTAACGACTGGCTCTCCGTGACTTCTTGCACCAGCTTCTCCGAGACTTGAGAATGCTTCTGGTAGCTTTGGTTCAACTGAAGCTGCAAAGTTTTTACTTTCTCCTCCAGTTCCAAGGCTACTTGGGAATTTAAGACCTGGGAGATCACGGCGATCGCAGGCGCATACGCTCCCTCCTCCAGTTTGTGACGCCGCTTCATGGCGCGACAAGCCTGCACGATCGCGTAACCCATTCGATCCTCCATCGTTAACACCCCACAACGAAGCAGAGCAAACCCTAAACCCTTATAAATCCACTTCTTATCTCAAATACCAAATTGCCTATGTCCCCCATCATCAACTGGCTCGCAACGAGATTCTCATCGCATAACATCAGGCCGGAAAAAGAATTCTCCACAATCCACCAAAATTCTCTCCATTTCTTGCTCCACCACGAAAACCCTAATTCTGGAGTTGGGTATCACACATCTTCAAATTCAACACTTTCAAAGTCAGAATCAGCAACTGCTTGAATTCTCGTAACGAAAGCGGGAGGGTGCGCCCAAGACTTTACGATCGTGATCATACAAACCTACGTGATTGTCGCATCCTCGATCAAAACAGCATTCCTTACGATTCTCAGAGAACGGAGTGTTTTCTTCGATTGCTACGATATTCTGGGAACCCATGTGAGGTCTCAGAGATAATGTTGGAAGCATGTGCAAAATCTAAAGGAAACCTGCAAAATTACTCATGATTGGGAGGCGAAGAAAACGCTCCAGTAGTGTCAAGTGTTGAATGAGGAGATCTGTCTCCGTTTCATCCATTTCGGGAGAGAGCTGAAGGATGAAGAAACTCTTGCGTGTGGGAGGATTCATCTAAGCAGGCCACTTTGCAGGTTGCACTAGGGTATTACGACAGCTGGTAGAATAGAAATTTAAAAATAGGAAAGAAGTTCTAATCTATTTTAAGGATTAACTAGTGTGCCATGAAGTTTCCATAACTAAAATAGAAATAAAAATAATTTTATAATTTTCTAGTTCATAAAAAATTTGAAATGCAATCAATATCATTTCTATAGAAAATCCGAACATCATAAAACAATGCATGCAGCTATGGGACGCACAATCTAGGAGATCTTATTGTAACAAATAAGCAAAACAAATAAACAAACAAACAAATAGCCTAACTTAAAATATGCACTAGTTGTGCCTTATGCTGTGCAAAGTATGTATACCTATCCTTATTAGGGCTTTTTTGGGGGGTGAAATTTCACCAAATTGTCACAAATCTAACCTCTCTGGCTTTGTTCTTCCCAAAACTAGCCTTTGTAGTGCTACCAATAGGGGAACACTGGTCCATAAGAAAAACCCTGATCTTTATAGAAAGCTTTCCAATGCTACCAAAAATGCAAACAGGGGATGTCCAGTTAAAAGAGATTTCACCGTAACAAACAAAACAAAACAAACAAACAAATAGCCTAACTTAAGGCATAGACTAATTGTGCCCTATGTGGTTGCCATAGCTAAAATAAAAATATTTTTAAAACTTTTTACTTCATAAAAACTTCAAACTTCAATATCTTTTACACTGTAGGATCAAATGCCACAAAACAATGCCCGTGCACCCCTCTTTGTTGTGGGCTTTTTGATGATACCAAAAATGTGACTAAAAGATGCACAATTCCAAAGACCTTAATGCAATAAACAAAACAAACAACCTAACTTAAGGTATGGATAGTCTTTAAGATTCCTTCACAAAATGTCCCTTCCAAGTACAATTAGATTCATTCCTAAGATCCAAGCTAATATCAATTTTTATACCAAATGAAAAGATACTATAAAAGTCTTTTAGAATGATCAGATGAATGTAATTCAAAATTATATTATAATAAGCAAATGTGATTCTTATTATTGAACTCTAATATTTTATTGGATCTTGTTGGAAGTCAAAAAGGATTCCCAAATTTTCTTAGCTTAAATTTTGTGCACACCTCATGAATAAAATATGAATGTATAAAGTGTTGAAAATAAATGTATCTAAAATCATCCATAATGTTTTATAAATAGAGATTGTACATGAGGGAAAGAATTTGTAAGGGTTGGTTTTAATCAGTCACAATCAATTAGTTGCGATTTTTTTAGATGTAGGTATCCTTAAGGTAACCTCCTCCTACTTGTGATCCCTTTCTAAAACCAACTCTGTAATCTCTTGCCTAAAATGCACCGTCATTATCCATGAAAGCTTAGGAGTGCTTATAAGTACATGCGTCCAAGACTTTCCATTTCATCACGCTCTCTGAGTTGGAGCTTCTTTTTCTGGGCTTTTGAGTGGTTTTAGCTTTCCTACATTCGGCTATGGCAGCTCAATTGCTGCAAGGAGCCTCATCTCATCTTCATGTAAGACTCATTTCCTTGTTGCATTGCAATCGTATTGTCTTAGGTTTTCTGAATGTGCTTTATGGATTCATGTTGTCATGGTTCCTTATGAGGGTTTGTCACGCTTGATGCAGTTGTTTACAAAGCTTGACTCGCCATTGGGAAGTACAGGGTTGCACAAATTCTCTAGGGTTAGTCTGCCTGGGCTTGTGAAGAAAAGGTTCAAGAGCGAAATTCGAGTTGAAATGGAGGGCGAGGAGCGGCAACGAGTGCCGAGAGTGCTCACTGTGGCCGGCTCGGATTCTGGAGCAGGAGCTGGAATTCAAGCTGATATGAAAGCGTGTGGAGCGCTCGGGGTGTACTGCACCACTGCCATTGCCGCCATTACGGCGCAAAACACAGTTGGAGTTCAAGTATGTGCAAATGGTTGCTTTTTTGTATAAACTCAGTTACGGGTTTTTGTGGAATTTTGTGCATATTGATGGAATTCGCAGCAATGTACTCTGAAACCTCTTCATTAGGACTTTCTCTCTAATATCCTGCTCACTTGCGACACTTTCACTATCATGGACTATCACACATTCTAACTATTTCATAGTGAATAATTTGGGATTCCAAATGGAATTTTGTTGTAATGTTATTTTGTTATGATTTTGTTTTGGAGTTTTGTGGAATTTTGTGCACAATGATGGAATTTGCAGCAATGTACATCCAAACCTCTTCATTAGGACTTTCTCTCTAATATCCTGTCAAAACAAACTCATTGCTATCTGTTTTTTTAGGTACACTGAGGGGGTCTCAGAAAATTACAAGGCTACTGTTACCAAATTTCAACCAGAACAGTTTAGGAGACGTAAGTGCCTCAACAGCACGAGTCACTGTGTCAAAGAAAACACACTTGCAAAGTAAAAACTCAACTTTGTTCATCTTGGTCAACCGAATGTGTTTCTTTTGAGTCCTCCGCAAAATTCTGTTGAGGGAGTTATAGAGGTTCCCTATCAAACCAGAATCTCCAAAATCTTTATAAAATGCGAGAAAAGAAGTGAGTCATTAGCTCAGCTAGTTTTTCAGTTCCAAAATCCTCAATCAACTTAGAATCTACATGATTTGTCTCATGCTTCCACAAATTAAATTGATTCCCCAATCACTTAACGTTTATAATGCTAGGATTCTCTCCAGCATCTATATACTTATCTAATAGATTCTGATCAACCTCTTTGGATATGCAGATTTATTGCTCATTATTGCATCAATATTCAATTCAAAATGAGCTTTCAAGAGAGAGTTATTTTTAGGTTTTAAAAAAAATAAATTTAGACAATTTTTTCTTATATAATATAGGAGTGTGAAAGTTATTTTTCAGTTCTACAATATATCTTTTTGCTTCAAAAATTTGTAACTAATTATTATTAACAAATAAAAATATCAAGAATTCAAAACATAAACTTTCAAAGTAGATAAATCTATTCATATTTTTTTTATTTCATTTTATTTAAATTCAAAAAGTTTTGTTCAAAGGGTTCCAAAGTTTTGTTCGCATGCTAATATCAAAAAAAGGGGAAGTGCACCCCCTGGGATTTGCTACTATGTACTCTCTACAGTGATACAAGACCTTTCACCACAATCTCTTGTATGAATAGTCTAAGGTTCAATTAGCATATCGTAGCTATCATTGGAATTAGATGAAGCCTCTGCTATAATAACTACATTACTACAAGGATTTGAAATGATCACCAAGGAAACTACAAATTCCGGATTACAATCAAGAACAACAAAGTCACCAGGTTCAACAGGTTGATTAGTATCCAAACTCTGAAGGACCAGTATGAATGTCCAATTTGATGTAGGATGGTCTTACAATAGTATAGGATCAAGATCTTGACAATCATTTACAATCATAGAAGGCTAGAAAATATCTATAGTTCCAGAAGGATCATGTTGTGTTGTATTTACAATCATATTCGACTCTAAAATGCGTAGATCTATAATTGGTTCTAATGTAGGATTTACAATAGGCTCTCAAACACAAGGTGTACCATTAGAAAATACAGATGAACTATCTATCACGACAAGAGCAACAAACAACATGATTTCTGACTCTCGGAGTGAAGATGTGTCAATAAGTGAAATTTGTCTCTCGACATAACATTCTAAAAAATTACGGCCAAGATTCTTCATAGACTTCCTCGCACTCTTCTTCTTCCATTGAGGAGACCTAATTAGCGGCGACTCCTATGACAACCCCGGCATTAGATCAGAAGAACAACCATTTGATGGAGATTTAGTGGGAGAAACTACAAGACCTTTTCTAATCTATTTTACTCTAAGCCTAGAAGACTTTCTAATCTCTGACATTTTGAGATGTTTGTTGTCTATCAAATTTAATATACAATTTTTTGAAAGAATAGAATCAAAGATTCAACAACAATTTTTTTGTTGAAAATTTAATTTAATTTTTTCTCAATTCTATTCTAAATGTAAGATCATCAAAGTAACAAAACCTCCTACATTGTATAGAGCACGCATGCTTGGTGGATGGATAACTAACTAGAAGTAATGTGGTTTCAACTGCAAGACTCTGAAAACTAAAGCAAAAGTAACGTGGGAGCTCTCAAACCACAACTCTCAAACCGCAAATCTCAAATATGACTCAAACTAAGCTTGCATGCTTGCACTATACACTTGCAAGCATGCAAGCGCTATACACCCGCAAGCATGTGAGCACTATACACCTACAAGCATGTGAGCACAAGCACAAAAGAAACAAACAAATCAAAGCAAAAATGACGATGCACAACGAGCAAAAATAGTATTCCATGATCGAGCTGCATTGAAACCCTAGCCGCATGTGAACTAATGAGAAACATACACATCGCTCACCCCGCCACCAATAAAGGCGCTAAAAGTTAAATTTCAAATACAGTGTGCCAGAACCGACTATACTTGGAATTTGATTGAACTTTCCAACTCGTGTGACCAGTTACTGGTTACATTCGGTTACAACTAGTTACGTGACCCACACTAGTAGAATCTCTAGTTTATTTAGACATGAGTTATCTAACTTGACGTTGTTTACCTGGACGTTCAATGTAACAACTCCATGTTTTTAGCAAGCAATTTATGAGAGGACTTAATCGACAACATAGGAACTCCATGTGATCTCAATATCTCATTTGGTGTGATTCAATATTTATGTGCCTGTCCTAAAAGAAATGATTAAACAAACACCATCAGACTTTGAAGAGTTCCAAATTGCCTTTAATGATGGCCGGACTCTTGGGCACTGCCCTAGAGAAACGGATGTAGAAGCTAGGTATCAAGAACTCGTTCTCATTTCTCCTAGCAAAGCACAAATACAATTAATTGAACGAACGATATCACCGACAGCAATGTCATAATACACATCACACCAGAAACAGTCACAGATTTAATTATGAATCGCAACTAAGTGGAAGCTGTGAACATCTCACTTTCCCCCCGCAGTATTCCGAGTACACAAATCCAACCCAAAATGAATCAACCTCAATCAATTCAAAACAAATGGACTTAAGCAAGCAAGGACAGATTCTCAAAGCATATTATGAGATTTAAAACAAATCAAATAAGCAAACCAAGGAAAAATTTCTAAGGTGTATTATGAGCTTCATTACCTGCAGGTTTTTGTTGACGCTATCATCATCCTGGCTCTTCGTGAGAGAAACTCTGAAAATTCAGCAATCCTTGGTAGGCACCAGCTACTTGCATCTCGTCCCCATACTCGACAAAAGCAATTCTTAGTTTTGCCCCAATCATACAAACCTCCTTCAAGCCTGGAAACTGTCGAAACAAAGTCTAAATAGCATCGCTACTCGTGTCATGACGCAAGTTCTGCACAAATAGGATGTTCGTTGGGCGGTGTCGGAGCCTCAGAAACCATAGGGCTGGGAACTTGGGACTGCTGTGGCACCTACAACAAAGAACAAAACGTTTGCGGACAGATACAAGCAATACAAATCATCTCATATTAAGCTCTTTCTGAATTCTTCTCAGTGTCAAATGCAAAGACTTCGCATAAAGCTTCTGCTGCAATGAATTTTAATCTACGGGTCAACGATTTCTTCATAGTCCACAACTGCAATTTGAGTAAGCTCTCTATAGCGTCAAGATTTTGAGTTGTAACGGAGACGTAACAATGTCGACTGTGTCAACGGTGTGGACTTCAAATTAGTACAAACCTTGTAGGAAAGCGTCATGTCGACTCTTGCTGTATCATGTATAATACTGGTTGGAACCTATCCCAACAGAACTGGAGGTGATAGAGAATATTGTGGTATCCTGATCTTTTTGTCGTTTCTCTAATTATATCCGTGGTAGTGGTGCTCGTACCTCTTGATATTGAAAACTTCTTTCTGCTGTATTTCAGATTGACTGGTACGAAATTGCTAACCTTCAGAGAAAACCCTAAATTTAAGAGTGACAGGAGTACCGGAAGTTGATTCCAAGTGCTGGGCGGTTGTTCTGTTGGATCTGGTTGTTGATTTTGAGTGCTGGGTTTTGGCAGGTCTCCAGATACTGATTTCTATGACGCGCCCCGATTCGTGACCCACATTGATGACCCTGCAATCCGAGCGCTCACCAAATACTATTCCATTGCCCTCCCATCGAGCAACACACCTGGTATGGCGGTGCTGGACATGTGGAGCAGCCGGATTAGCCATTATCCCAAGGGCTACAAGCAGGAGAGGATTGAAGGGTTAGGTCTCAATGAAGCAGAGTTGAAAAAGAATGATGTGTTTGACAGAGTATGGCGTGCAAGATTTAAACGTGAATCTGACCCTTCCCTTTGCAGACAACTCGTTTGACGTGATCACCAATGTCGTCAGTGTCGACTACTTGACCAAGCCCTTAGAGATTTTTAAGGAAATGCACCGAGTTCTCAAATTTGGAGGGTTGGCGAGAATGAGCTTCTCCAACAGATGCTTCTTCACAAAAGCAATCTCCATATGGACATCGACTGGTGATATTGATCATGTTATGATCGTGGGGTCATACTTTCACTACACTGGTGGCTTGGTGGCTTTGAGCCTCCACGGGCATTGGATATCTCATCCACTCCAGGCAGGAGTGATCCTATGTACATTGTTTATTCTAGGAAATTGAATTCTGAGGCTACTGGTAGTGCAATTACCCCAAGGGTAATACGAACCGCACCAGCTCGATCTGCACATAATCAAGGCATGCAATCTGAATCAGCAAGCAACCCAAGAATTGGCATTGATAGATGCATCACATAGGACAACTTAATTGAGAAAACATTCAAGTTGTAATTACGGAAAATTAAACATTGAGACTAGAACAAAAGAGCTCTCCATCAATCACATAACTTAGAGCACAACCAGAATGCTTAGATTACATCTAAAGTCCTCGGACACAGTCACCACATCAGGTCAAGACCCTGAATACATGATTATGAAAGGTGTGAGTTAAGGTTTAGGGTTTAATCCTAACATGCTTTCCGCGATCCAATATATAGACAATGCACACACCTAACAATCACAATCCGTCGTGTGCCCTCCAGCGAATTCGGTGAAGCAATACGCCAATCAAAGCTTTCCTCTATTTGAACATTCAATAAGAACTAAACAAATGCTAAATAAAAAAATCGTCCAAGGATCGCAAAACACGAAACGAGGAGCAGATCGCAGAACGCAGAACGAGCATCGCCGAACGAGAATCGCAGAACGAAGAGCTTCAAGCAGTGTGTTTTAAGTGAAAAATGCCCAAGGTGTACCGGTTCTACCGGTAACCTCGCCCTGGAGCCTGGCTACGGGCGGTAGCGGCCGCCTCATCTATCCCTCGCCTCTCCGCAGATGAGGCGGCTGCTATCGGCCGTAGCCGCCGGGCTCCAGGGTGAGGTTCCCAGAATATCGTAGCAATCGAAGAAAACATTCCGTTCTATGAGAATCGTAAGGAATGCTGTTTTGATCGAGGATGCAACAATCACGTAGGTTAGTATGATCACGATCGTAAAGTCTTGGGCGCACCCTCCCGCTTTCGTTACGAGAATTCAAGCAGTTGCTGATTCTGACTTTGAAAGTGTTGAATTTGAAGATGTGTAATACCCAACTCCAGAATTAGGGTTTTCGTTGTGGAGCAAGAAATGGAGAGAATTTTGGTGGATTGTGGAGAATTCTTTTTCCGGCCTGATGTTATGAGAATCTCGTTACGAGCAAGGGTTGGTTTTAGAAACTAGTCACAATCAATTAGTTGCGATTTTTTTTAGATGTAGGTAACCTCCTCCTACTTGTGATCCCTTTCTAAAACCAACTCTGTAGTCTCTTGCCTAAAATGCACCGTCATTATCCATGAAAGCTTAGGGGTGCTTATAGGTACATTCGTCCAAGACTTTCCATTTCATCACGCTCTCTGAGTTGGAGCTTCTTTTTCTGGGCTTTTGAGTGGTTTTAGCTTTCCTACATTCGGCTATGGCAGCTCAATTGCTGCAAGGAGCCTCATCTCATCTTCATGTAAGACTCATTTCCTTGTTGCATTGCAATCGTATTGTCTTAGGTTTTCTGAATGTGCTTTATGGATTCATGTTGTCATGGTTCCTTATGAGGGTTTGTCACGCTTGATGCAGTTGTTTACAAAGCTTGACTCGCCATTGGGAAGTACAG
This sequence comes from Climacium dendroides, assembly GCA_950106755.1. Taxonomy (NCBI): domain Eukaryota; kingdom Viridiplantae; phylum Streptophyta; class Bryopsida; order Hypnales; family Climaciaceae; genus Climacium; species Climacium dendroides. The sequence goes on from OX467088.1 coordinate 24,868,888, forward strand.
GGTTGCACAAATTCTCTAGGGTTAGTCTGCCTGGGCTTGTGAAGAAAAGGTTCAAGAGCGAAATTCGAGTTGAAATGGAGGGCGAGGAGCGGCAACGAGTGCCGAGAGTGCTCACTGTGGCCGGCTCGGATTCTGGAGCAGGAGCTGGAATTCAAGCTGATATGAAAGCGTGTGGAGCGCTCGGGGTGTACTGCACCACTGCCATTGCCGCCATTACGGCGCAAAACACAGTTGGAGTTCAAGTATGTGCAAATGGTTGCTTTTTTGTATAAACTCAGTTACGGGTTTTTGTGGAATTTTGTGCATATTGATGGAATTCGCAGCAATGTACTCTGAAACCTCTTCATTAGGACTTTCTCTCTAATATCCTGCTCACTTGCGACACTATCACTATCATGGATTATCACACATTCTAACTATTTCATAGTGAATAATTTGGGATTCCAAATGGAATTTTGTTGTAATGTTATTTTGTTATGATTTTGTTTTGGAGTTTTGTGGAATTTTGTGCACACTGATGGAATTTGCAGCAATGTACATCCAAACCTCTTCATTAGGACTTTCTCTCTAATATCCTGCTCACTTGCGACTCTATCAATATAGTGTACTATGACACATTCGAACTATTTCATAGTGAAAAAATTTGGATCCCTAGTGGAATATTGTTATTTTGTTGTAATTTCGGTATGAGTTCTGTGTAATTTTTGCCTATTGATGAAATTCTTTGCAATGTACACTGAAATCTCTTTATTATGACCTTCTCTCTAAAATGACATTCGAGAATGTTCTGTTCACTTGTGACGCTGTCACTACTCATTGAGTGTAGCTCATTTGTCGCACTATTCGAATCATATGGGATCCCTAGTAGTAGGATTAAACAGGTTTGAGTGTACTTTGTGAATGGCTCCCTGGAATGAAACACAATTCTATGTAATGCAGGGGATTCATGCGGTGCCAGCAGATTTTGTGGAGTCTCAAGTGAAGTCTGTTTTGACGGACATCGGTGCTGATGTGGTAATGTCTTGAGTTTGTGGTTTTCGGTTTCGTAGTGCATTTGGTATTTGATCTTTGTTGGAGAGGATTTCGTACGGATAGACCCTTTGGGGCTAAAACCCCTAGACCCTGACTATGGCTTGTCTGAAGAAGCGCGTGACACTTGAATGCAGGTGAAAACAGGCATGTTGCCGTCCGTTGAAATAATTCAAAGTCTTTGTGATGTGTTGCGGACATATCCCGTGAAAGGTAATACTCGTTGCTGAACTCACCGATGTTTGCAAATTGGTTTTCTAATCTTCATTCTCACAGTTCGTTGTTAAAGAGGTTTCGGTTGCAAAGTTAATCAGGGTTTCTTAACCCCTAAACGGTCAAGAAGCACACATTGGGCTCATTTTTTTTCTAGCACTTTTGAGTAGGCCATATGGGGATTATATTTTGTCCAAATTTTTAAATTCTTGATCAACGCATGCAATGTCCTTCATCGATTCTGGTGGTATAGAATTTGGCCCCCTCTGAATGTTTTTGCACATTGTGATCAATCGAATTGGCCAGTTTAGAGCCATGAATCCTTGGTCTTTAGAGGTTAATGAGGATGGTGTTTGTGGAGCAGGACTAGTCGTGGATCCCGTTTTAATCTCGACAAGCGGAGATGAGCTCGCTGGGCCAGCGATACTTGATGCCCTACGGTATGTTTACCTTTGCACATTGCACATTGCACTGAAGAGCTGCCTTAACACCTCCGGAATCAGCGAACCAAGAAAAGAAATTCAGATTCTTTTTGTGCAAAATCTTGGGTTCATGTTATGTTTGCGAAGGCATTTGTGACCCACAGTAGATTTCTTTCTTTCTTTTCGTTCAGTCCCTTAGTCGGCGTGTTTGCATAAAGTCTCATTTAACAGTGATTGCAAGTGTGGCAATGAAATAGACTGCTTCAAAAATTAGTCAGTTCTTCTATGCTTTGATTCTCAAGATTTTCTTGGTGCAATTGTGGACAGTGTGCAAGCTGTACTACTTTAGAATGTCATAGTAGTTGTCTATATGTGAATCATCATGGTTTTGTGTGCAGAGATGATTTATTCCCTTTGGCAGATCTGGTGACACCCAACTTATCGGAGGCTTCTGCAATCATTGGAGGCGATCCTGTGACGACTGTCGCCGAAATGCGTGAAGCAGCTGAAGCTATCCACCAACTTGGTCCCCGGTTAGTTCATCTCTCCTGCACGAGCACACTAGTTTCGATAGTTTGTACCGAAGCTTTTGAACTAATGTACTTGGTTATGAAACTTTTCATCCAACGTTCTGCTTGATCTCACAGGTATGTCCTCGTGAAAGGTGGACACTTACCTGGAACAAGCACTCTAATTGACGTTCTTTATGATGGTACTATCTTTTCTCTACTATATTCCATCTTCCGGACTTTGAGTACCTGACCATTTTTTGTAGCCTCTCCCCCCCCCCCCCCCTCTCCTAGAAAATCTGGCCTTATTAAACCCTGACAATTGTATCGTGGTTAGGTTTTCTAGAACATATCTGGGGGTTACGTTTTCTCTATGTGGATTCTATGAAGTGTTCCCTTATTTGAGTTGGAATTTTGCAAAAACAGTAAAAGATGGTCTGAATGTCACATTCTACTCGGTACAAAGGGACTTAGGCTTTTGACGAATGTGTTCGCAGGAGTTGAGTGGCATGAGCTGCCGGGGGCTCGAGTGGAGACACGCAACACACATGGCACTGGTTGCACTTTGGCGTCGTCAATAGCGGCCGAGCTTGCCAAAGGCCAACCCATGCTCTCTGCTGTATTGGTACAGTTTTTTCTGCCTCCTTAGTGGTGGAACCTTGTGTAGCGGTTCAGGCATGACATAGTGAAGGACCCCAATTAGATGAACTTCTCAAAGCATAGAGTGGATGGATTTTTTCTGTTGAGTAGTGTAACTTGGGATTACCGTCAAGAGCATAATCGCTCAATCAACAAGTGGCCAACGCAAGATCCAATTCTTATTCATCAATATATACGCAAACACGTGGTGCTCGAATTAGCATCAAAACTACAAAATACCGGTAGCGTATTAAACAGCAAATAGAACAAATGGTGTAGCTTTTTCACGTGGTGGATATCGTTCTTGTAGGCCGCGAAGCGCTACTTAATGGAGGTACTGGAAGAAAGTGCAACATTGAAGATTGGGGAAGGCAAGCAAGGTCCTGTGAACCATCTATATAAGCTCTCGGACTGGGAGAAGGATTCGAAGCAGAGGAAGTTTCGGCCTGAGTCTCTTCTTCTCTATGCAGTCACTGACTCTTCAATGAACAAGACGTGGGGTCGTTCCACATCTGAAGCTGTTCGGGGGGCAATCGAAGGTGGTGCCACCATAGTTCAAATCAGGTCTGCAGCTATGCCAAATCGGTCTTTGCCAGTTCTCGTGTAAGAGCTTTAAAAATTGGTGCACGGACTTGCATTTTAAGAGGTAATTTACTTGAAGCACCTGTTGCATGTGCAGAGAGAAAGAGGCCGAGACAGGCGAGTTTCTTGAAGTAAGGACCCGTCATCCTACTTGATTTTTTTGTCAGTATATGGTAGTGGATACTATTTGGGTCAGTTTAAGCGTTTTAACCAGTATAAAAGATAGTGGTTTGGGGGAGATCCCTTCTCTGATTTATATTACTAGCGCATGTGACATTAATTACCAAAGTCACACTATTTTAAATTGGTGCAGGCTGCAGTAAACTGAAATTGCAATAATTTTCACAAGACAAGAATTTTGCAGCGACTCCAAATTGGCGCCGTCACTAATAGGATAAATCAGTGTATAGGGCTATGGAGTGATCGCTCTCGGTACCAGAGCCAAACTTTCTCGAGATCAAAGTCTAATGCAATCTCTAATGCAATCATTCAAGGTGGGAGTGTGTGACTATTATTGAAGGAATAGTTCACAACCCCATTTCCATTCGAGATGAGTAGCCGTAGACATTTAGCCAACTCATACATCCACCCAAGGCCAACCAAGTTTTGATTGAAAGAGATGAATTCCTCTTGGTAGCAGGGGTCAGTCACAATGAGACAGAACCAGGTCCCTAACCGTTTGAGTGTCTTTTTCCTTACAATGCAGGAAGCTGAAAGCTCCCTGAAAGTAGCCCGGGAGTACGACGTCCCACTCCTCATCAACGACCGAATAGACATAGCGCTGGCATGCGATGCAGACGGTGTGCATTTGGGGCAGAGCGACCTTCCCGTTGCGCGTGCACGAGCCATCTTGGGACCGAGGAAGATCATCGGAGTCTCCTGCAAAACGCCCGAGCAAGCGGAGCAGGCTTGGAAAGACGGAGCTGATTATATTGGATCAGGGGGAGTGTATCCCACGAACACGAAGAAGAACAACAAGACCATTGGGATCCAGGGGTTGAGGGAGGTTTGTTACGGGAGTCCCATTCCTGTGGTTGCTATCGGTGGAATCTCTGGAGCCAATGCTGCGGAAGTGATGGCCCAGCCTCGGCCTGAGACGCTCAAGGGGGTGGCAGTCGTCTCGGCGTTGTTCAATCAATCGGATGTGAAGAAGGCAACGGAGGTGGTGAGGTCTGTGTTGGAGGAAAGTTTGAAGGACGCTGTCGTTCCGGGTCCTTCTTCGTGAAGAATCAGGCAGGGACACCCAAAGTCATGTTTAGCATGGTTACTATTATTAGACTGGTCAAATTTTTATTGATGGCGAAAGAAAGAGGATTCCAGCGCACCAAAGAATGCATCATTTTGGATGCAAAAGTTATGACGGCTTAAAGTTATGTTCCAAAGTTGTTTTTTTGATAATAGGTATTAGGGGGACAGACGAATACTAATCCTAGTATCCGTCGTCTCGGCGTTGTTCAATGTACCGGATGTGAAGAAGGCAACGGAGGCTGTGAGGTCGGTGTTCGAGGAAAGTTTGAAGGACGCTGCCGTTCCAGTTCCTTCGTTGTAGGTGAGAATTACTCAATTTGAGATAAGTTATTATGAAAACAGAGTATCCCACATTATATCGATTTTTATCCAAAATACTGTAATCAGTGCCACTCTCAAATATACATAATTTTAAAATAAACGCGGGCTACTGTTATCCCAGTCGGTTGCACTAATTGAATTCGCTTGAGAAGTATGAATCCAAAGAAAGATATCCTCCCTTAGATCTTGATGTGCACAGTCTTCTTGGCGTCCGGAACTTTCTTCAAGGTCCGCACTTCGTTCGACAGGTAACACACCCCCGTGTTCGCATTGTAAAAGTACGCCAGGCACTTGCAGTCGGCATAACACTTGCTCTCGCAGGTTCCTATGGGGACTTTCACTCCTGCATACTGGTTGTACACATAGTCGTAGCCTGTGAATGAGAGGAACTGTTGTCTCCCAGAGCCACATTTTGTGAACGGCGCCAGTGTCTTGCATCCTTGGGTCTTGTCGTTGGAATTGACAGGCACCCAGTATGGTAAACACCTGCAAAAATAAATTAAAAAAGAGGTTCATTTAACTCTCAAAAATTGACTTCTTTTTGTGCATTGCTACTGATGACAACCACCAAATTCCAGTTAACACTGACCTGCACGCGTTGTTGCTGCAGACGCCATACTCTCCACAAGAGTTGGGCAAATCGCAAACGCTGGGAATGGCCACAAAATCCTGTCCCCAGTATTGTCCTTTCACAAGCGCGTACGTTCGGAGATTGCCATCGGGGTCCACTCCGAAGTACGTGTCATGCGGATTCGAAGTGATGATTCCAATTTTCCCTGAAGTCCACACCAAAGCCCCGTTGCTCTTGAACAGCCCAATACCACCCACGCCCGTCACAATGCCTGCGATTCATAAGAAACTGAAGTAAGAAATGCATCCGTAGCCACCACTTTTCAAGCTCATTTTCTCCCTACAAATTAATATGGCTATTGATTGCACGCGTTGGTTCGCCTTTGTGGCTGTTTTGGTTATGCTAGATCTTGTACTACAAACAGAGCAATTCACAGGAAGGTTATTTCACATGCGCGTGTGATAACCTCAGCATTTCTCACCTGACCTCACATGATGTATCAGAAATCTATGCCAGTCCTAGTTTTTAAAGCTTTGCGCAGATGAATGTCACAATTTTGCCGTGAATCGCACTAAAAGAACGAAAAAATCATCACTTACACATGGCCACTAGATTACTTCTCTCTTAGTCCGTTCACAAGGCTTACTCAACGTTTCTGATGTAGGCTATGACTGGTAACCAAAGAGGGTCGCCTATCGATATAATCAACCATGTTCAGTGCACTCGCTCTTCCTAAGCAGAAACTTAAGACTTACTAGCATAAGCAACGACGCTCAAATCCTTGGTGGGAATGGTTGTCCTCTTCAAGCTCCAGTACTGCTTCTGTCCGTTCCCAAAGTCGGAGTACAGGCGAAGATCACCGCTCTCTAGCTTCAGGAAGTAACGACCTCCAGAAAACAGAACCTGCTGTATGTTGTCGTTGAACACAGCATCCGGCGCCACCAACGATTCTCCAAGCCTGGGCCAATTGCAACCCCCACAATCAGAAACGCAGCTCCAAAGCAAAACACGCAACGTCAATTTCGTAACATTGACGGCATTTTGTACATCATTAAATCCGCGCGCAATATCACAGAAGATGATATACACTAGAGAATCATATCTTAGCTAGATGTGATCGATCTTAACCTGAGTTTCTGTGTGGGCAAGATGGAAAACTCCTTAACACCAAACGAGCTGTACTTCACCACATTCCCCGCAGTCAGAAGCTGAAACTCTCCACTGTCGAAGCTATTCTCCAACGCCATCTTGCGAACGCCCTTCCCCGCCGTGTTGCTGTGCCAGATCATGGTAGTGCTCCCGTGGAAGAGCACCGTCAGTTGCAAGTCTCCATTCGTGGTGAACGTCAAGGTGCATTGGGTGGCGCCCACGAGGGAGCCCACGAAGTAATTCGCGGTCCAGAACAAGTGGCCGATGGGGTTGCTGAATAAGTGGCGGACGGTGATGGCGCAAGGGGAGCTTTCCAGGGAAACGATGTAGTTCCCGGTTGCGAGGATGATCTTCGTTTGACCTGCGGGGATGGTTGTGGAGTATGGCGCTGAGATGGATACAGGAGAGGTGGTTGTCTGTGCGGTTGTAGGTTGTGTGGCAAGGAGTGTTGTGGCTATCAGCATTAGCAGGAACGTAGATCTCGTCATCGCCATCGCCATGGCTATCAGTCGTTGCATACGCAAAGTCCAAGTTTCGAAAGAGCTCTGCACGCATCAGACATGGCTCAGGTTCGGAATCAGGAACATGAATCTGTTAACTTTGAGTGTAATTCTCACCACACAGGTGATTAGCTTCGCATTTACTCATCCTTAATTAAATAATGCATTATACATCCAAACTACGTACTAAGAGCCGTTAAGTTACACTCATGCTCAAGACTCTTATCAGTATGTTACATGTCTGCTACATCTAGCTAGCTTGTCCTTGCGTAACTGCAAGAGTCACTACGCATCCTTCTTCTGGAGTGGCTAGCTTTCCGTCTACTTGAAACAGACAACTGAATTCTTATCAAGTACCACCAGAATCTTCAGAACTGTAGCTAGCAACTTTGATGCAAATTATATACGGAGGACTGACACGCCGATTTTCAAATAACCACCGGCGTAGTTGGTATTCTTCACGTACACAAAATCCAAGTCCCTCAAGAGCTCTGCGCGCATCAGACATTGCATCTATAGCTTCGAATTCGAAGAGCAGGAATCTTCAGAACTATAACTACATTGATACGAATTTTATTTGGAAGACGGACACAACAGTTTCGCAAATCCTCACCGGTGTAGTTATTACTCTTCACTACACAAGAACCAACTCATCAACTTGCAGGGAATGGATACCGCAGACTCGAAAAACATGAATCTTCACAACTATAGCTAAGTACTTTGATACGAATTTCATATCATGGAAGACTGACTGCCCATCGATTTACAGAATTAGCGAAATTCCAAGACTTCATTCGGTAGTTTTCCGGTGCCCGGCCTGAAAAACGCAAGTCCACAACAGTTCTAGTTTTCAAGGCTTTGTGCACATGAATATCACTGGTTGACGGTTTAGTTGCATTGATCACAACTACATATCAAAGACCGACATACACTTCCTCACCGCGCGCCACATATAGTCATCAATCGTTACAAACTCACAAAAATATAAAACGTGGAGCAAATGAGTAGACCCCAAATCGATCCTACACTGAGCTCAAAGCAGACATTACCGATCCCCAAACATGAATCTTCACTATAAACTGCTTGCTGCAACATTTGATCAAAGACAGTGATCATGTACTGTACACTGACGGACCTGGTTTGAGAAACTCAGTGAAAATATGCACCGAGAGAATTTGCCGGGGTTTGTGAGTGGACTCACGAGCACTATATGTACTGAAGTAATACTAAGTTTTGTGGGAAGAAGACGTCGGTGTTGCACAGTGAGCGTTGTTGCAAGGAAGCTCAATGTGGAACTGAAGATTGATCTGACACACCTTTGCCCGTTGACAGTTTTTTTAATTTTGGGGGGGGAGCAAATGAAAAAAATTGGAGCTTTCATTGCAACGGGTACACCGTTTACTAAAATGTGCACCCTGATGTGGCGAAGACGGCGTGGACTTTAACTTATTCGACTATGACTTTGCGATTTTGACTTTGTGTGGGAGGCGGGGTTGACTGTGTTTCGAGAGGACAAGGTTTTGGGAAACGGTGCCGGAGCGGATTTCGATGGATGGATCAAGGTATCCAGTCATCTGTTGTGAACATACCTTAAGAGCATCTCCACCGTTACACGACTAAAATGGCACGCCAAAGCAGCTTGGCCGCTTGAGCTCATTTATTTGAGCATGTGGGACAAGTTGGGTTAGTCCCCCACTCATCCTTGCTGTTTTATGGCCCAACAAGAGCGAGATTTCATCAAAGCCAATGCTTAAATGAGATCAGTGTTTGATGCAAGGGAGTTTTTACTTGTAATTTTGAGTCCTGGAGCCACGACAAATTTGGACTCCTAGACAAGAAACAAAGTACTGTACCATCAAGAGAACACTCCCTAGAATTCAAGCAATAAATCAGACCAGGTAGGCACAATAGGCGTTTGGAGCTTGATTTTTGAGGGTGCCGGTATTAGTTTGGAAGTTAACTTGTAAGAGCTAGGGGACAAAATGAAGGCCAAGTGCACTATGCCGAGGATTGGATCTTCTCATAGTGAAAATAAAGTAGAACCTCTCAATACATGGTGTTGGAACTATGCACTAAAAGAGGATTATGCATGTCAAAGAGGTGTAATGAATGACCACCTAAATAGATGTCAACTTCCAATACTACTACTTCAGATTGAACCCACCTACAAACTCCATCACTGCAAGTTATGCACAAAGAGAGTATGCAGCAAGAGAGGCTCTACTTGTAGTGGCACTGCTCTCAGTTAAGTTTTCTACAAATGTGACAGGGAGTCTGGTAGATGTGAAAAGAATAGAAATTGTAAGCCACCTAGTTTCTTCACTCCTACAGCGAACAAATACTTCTTCCATTTCATGTTTACATGTGCTACACTGAATTGTCAGAAACTCCCAATCTTACGGGACTTCGTATGATCATGCAACCGGTCTGGCTGGCTTCCAATAGTTCAAGGGGAAAAAAATATAAAATCCATAGAATCATCAATGAGCTGGGCTCAGCTGTAAGAGAAAAAAACCAAAAAATAAAAAGGTCGATGGTTGACTTTGGTGGTCCTGTCAGGATTGGGTGAGCATGAGGTGACGTGGACTCAGATGCGGCGACAAGGTGCTGTTTCTGTGTTCTAGCAAAGAATATCTGACTGTTACCCGAGTCAAATTCACCGTCAAATTGGGGTTCTGTAATCAGGGTTAACCCATAAACCCTATGAGAGTCAGCATTGGTGATCCCAGAACTAAGGTAGGTACACCCAAATGTGCCACTGACCTTAAACCGCCATCTATACCATACATACATCTCCAAAATCAGTTCTGTACCTATGTGGAAGAAACGCTTTCAGAACCAAACTTTGTTCCTTCATAACTTTTGCATACAGTATCCAAATGCCACATTCTCTGGTGCGTTGGAACCTCCTTTCACTTGCCAACAAGAACATATGAAATTTTTACCAATCCAATATTAGGAAATAGGCTCAGTAGCAATTAGTGGCGGTTTTAGGTGTACCCACCTTAAGTAGTTGATGGAGTAGTAGATGGAGTTTAGTGCAATGTGCTACCTATTTTATATGGAATTTAGAGCAATATGCTATCTAATTTATGTGGAATTTAGTGCAATATGCTACCTAGTTTATAGAATCTAGTGCAATATGCTATCTAGTTCATGGAATTTAATGCAATATGCTACCTAGTTTATGGAATTTAGTGCAATATGCTACCTTTAAGACAAACAAACATCAACTTTGGCTAACTTGAGAGTGAGTAGTATTAAAAAAATACTCCGTAATAGCAAAGAAAGGATTTTGCAAGTTGTAAAGGATTATTGGGAGTGCTATAACACAAGACTAATTAAATGGATGTGAATTCCAATTTGGAGGAAGTTGCAACTAATTGGCTATCAAATTCTATTGTTTGTTGCAATCTTGGCTAATATCTAATTTTTTTTCCAAGAATTTTCTCCAGTGTACATTTAGCTGCTGATAGAATTAAGTGTACATTTAGCTACTAAATATTTTAAATAACAATGGAGCAAATTTTTAGCCAATTCTATCAACACAGGGACTCAACATTCTATATCTAGATTATGAATGTTCTCAAGAGCTTATTGTTGAAGTTATACTAGGAAATAGATAAATTACATCCAAGTATGTTGAAAAAGCAATTTTTACCTATTTTTCAACAATGCAACTGACATGGTCTCTTGGTGCTTCATGGTTATTGTGCAAGGTTGTGAATGGGTTCGTGTAGGCTAGAATTTTGAGATGGGAAGAAAATGAAATCTTATAGAAATGAAAATATGAGTGAACTCATAAGTGCTCTATGTTCCTCACACTTTTGAATCCACTCATATTTTTATTTTTGCAAAATTTCATTTTCTTCCCATCCCTACATTCCAACATGAGCTCTTGAATAATGTTATGTTAGCCATAGTTACAATGAATTGAGTTTCTTGAGATTCGTAGGTCATATTCATTAAAATAACATGCTTCAACTTGAAATGTTCAAGGCTTCAAATTGTTGACATTTATGTAATTTGAGCTCTGATAAACAAAGACTAGGAATGATCTCGGATTTTTGACAAGTACCTTAATCTTTAATTGTCAACATGGATATTTGGCATCTAATGGATGACATGGAGTCCCTCACTAAGTAGTAGGATAGAAGTGCAACTATTCATGCTTTGAATTTCATTGTGAAAAGGGGAGGCCTTGTACAATAGTTTGCATTGCAATGAGTGTTTTTGTCACTCCCTAAGTCTATGATTCACATAGTAATGAAAAGGGATTATTTCCAAGGTCACCCGGACATCCTTTAAGGATTAAAATTGCTAATCTCATTGAAATCTTACCATTTCAACTACTTTAACAATCTTCTAGGTTCAAATTATTTTTAAATTTAGAACAGGTGTAATTTTCATTGGGAATATCTTGGATTGGTAGAGTTTTAATTTGATTATGGTACTTGGCTATGAATTCATAAAAGATATAAAGTACATTAGTTATAATGGATGTTGCAAAGATAAGGTTCTTTGGTGAGACTAAAATTTGAAGTACTCAAGCTTGTCAACAAACAACATCCATCCATTAAGTTAGGCTATTTGTTTTGTTTGTTTGTTATAGTGAAATCTTTTGAACCATGAGTCTTCCCGTCACATACTTGGTACCGTCAAAAAGTTCTTGACAAGAAAAAGGGTGCACAAACTTTATTTCATAGTGTTTGGACCTACAATGTAATTGAATTTCAAAGTTTTTATGAGTAAAAATTCAAAAAATTAATTTTTCTTGACTATGACAACAACACAAGGTACACTAATCCATCCATTAATCCCTTTGACTTGTCCTTTGACCGTACTACTCAAAAGATTATAGTAGTCAAACAAGAATGTTTTTCAAAATGGAGAGACCAGATTTTAACCTTTGTGGTGCTCAGGGGTTAAGATAGATTGTTTTTTTTGTTTTTTTTTGATATAGTAAAATCTCCTAAGCTATGCATCTCACAATCACATGCTTGGTACCATAAAAAAAGCCCTTGACAAGGAAAATTAGAAAATTACTTTTAACTTACATTATGCCTGTGGCATCCGCTCAAGGCACACTAGTACTCTTGAAATTGAGATAATTTTGAACTGTACTACATTCCATCTAAAATGTACTAAATTGCTTGATTTGCTTCCGAAAGTGCCACATAGCTGCACTGATCACACCGACTAGTTGAGAGAGAGCGTTCAATTTTCGTGGATCACAATGTAACTTCACAGAGCAGGAAATCAAATTAAAACAATTGGTGAATCCATCCATTAAATTAGGTTGTTTGTTTATTTTGATTCATACATTGAGATCTCCTGGACTGTGCGTCCTGCCGTCGCATGCTTGATACCATTTGGAAAGCCCTCGGCGAGGAGGAGTGCACAAGCTTCGTTCCATGGCATTTGAACCCAGGATGTGAAAGTCATTGAATTTCAAAGTTTTAATGGGTTAAAAAATTAGAAAACTTTTTTGACCCAAGGCACACTAGTACGAATGAAGGAAGCCATTACCTTTCCCTCCGTGACAATTCTGTTGTTGTGCTCTACATGTTCAGTATTCAAGAGTGTGTGGTTTTACCTGATTTCTTTACTTTCCTGAATCAAAATGAAGCAGAAACTTAAGCTCTGATTCTCAGTGGAATACGTACAGTGAATTGCAATTGGCCTCGGACAGATGCCTTATGTTTCGGAAAATTGAGATGGTACCCACTTACTCACCGTGATCCCCAGTATGCTACTGTGGACGCGGCTTCAACCATCCAAACAATAGCATTCAAAGTATAACAAAAAGTCTTGCAGAAGCTGAGGATCAATTGCATGATTTAGGTGCCTGTAGAGCTTTTCACAATTTTGACTCGCTCCACTTTGGACAGCTGCAAGTTTTCTTCTCGTCCGATAGCCACGGAGCTCCACAGTTGTAGCAAAACCCATGTCCACATCTGCAATCAGGGATAAACAAGAAAAAACTCAAATATAGCAACATAGAAAGAGGAAACAAGAAAAGCTCATGATACAAAATCATGAAGTCCAAATCATAGCCTAGATACAATATAGGTCAACTGGTTAGCAACTGTCAGGTCATCTACGCAGATGCTCAACTCGGAATTATCGGTAGTAGTTTTTTGAAAGCATAATAATTAGTTAGATAGGGCATTAGAACATGCAAGCCCACAGCATTTTTAGAACAACGCGGGAAAATTGTTTGCGTTTTCAATAAATAGCACCGATTGAAAGGGTACTTGATATCACCGTGAGATCTCCGATAAGAACATTGACAGTAACTAGTACTCAGTGACAGTCTGACATACGAAAATAATCTCCACGTTTGTACATTTCAATACACCGTTGACTGCATCGAGAGATCCCCCGGTGAAAATGTGCATCTGCATTTTCAATTACAGAAGGCCAATACCTCAACCTTACTGATAAACAACTAAAAATCTCTCCAAAATGCTAAGAACCAAATTTTACTCTTATTAAAGCCATGAAATTGATTATTGACTCAACAAGAATTTGAGCAAGGACCGACAGCCAATTGAAGGCCTAGGTTTTCAGAAATAATGTAAATTTAACCAGATAAAGAGTCTGCAATTAGTTAAACTCCAGTTTTATTGATCCGACTTACTCTTGATTGAACAGTGAGTAGAATGAGCGAGTACTTACATGCATGATATATGATAACAACCTTGTATGAGTTCAACGACCCTCCCACACCTGCAGCGCTGCCATTTCTGTTGGTCAGCTAGCTGAAGCAGCTTCTCGTCACCCAAGCGACACCGGTTCTTCAGGTGGGCTTTATATTCGGCGCAAGTCATGTCCGAATGCCAGGCCACTTCACACTCCAAGCAGAATGCTCGGTGGCAGGCATCACATTCTACACATCCAAAGGCAGTTGAATGTGGATGTGTCGAACTCGATGGTCGCAGGACAAGGCAACTGGGTTCGGGTCTACAGAGCAACGCAGAGCAGTTCTCGAAAGGACAATAGAGGCGTTCCGAATCAGGAATGGCTGATTCTATCTGTCTCCTTGACAGAACTTCCAGCAACTTCGAGTTCAAAAGAAACGACAGTTGGGTGAAGGAAATAGTAGTCCGGCAATCACCGTGAGGACAGGTAATGTGCGTCTGTCCATCCAGTATCTTCGCCTCCGCGTGCCTTGAGACACATGTCTCGCAGAATTTGTGTTCACATCCTGAGTCACATGCAATGTAAGATTAAAGCCCTTCAAATCAGATTTGAATTGCACCAAGAAAGATAAAGAAGTACAACATCAAAAAGGACGAGTTGATCGAGTGTTGCCCAGTTTCATGCTTCCAATGATAGAGAGACGGAGAAGCGGCAATCACCTTCCAGAGAAACAAACGGGTTTGATGCTGTTGTGGCGTCAAAGCAGATCTGACATACACTCTGTCCACATTCACCATCAACCAAACGTTCATCTGCCTGACCGGTGGTCTCCCCTTCCTTGTGCTCCAGACTATCTAAACGAAATCTTACTCCACGTTTTGTGTCCAGTTTGCGAACAGTAGCTGGGGCAGTTTCATGGTGAACCTTCCCCTTCCCTTGCTGCTCCGCCTTCAATCCGTGAGTGGCCGGCACATTCACACGGCGGATTACAAGGGGCCTTTCCCCCAAACCTGAATGTAATCTCTTTCTGGGAAGGGAGGGAGCAGCGTCCCCCAACTGGAGCAGAACTGAATCCAATTGATCGTCAGCTTCATTGTAAGCCAAAAGCTCATTTGGACCATGAGGAAAGGCAAAGGGGTCTTCCATCTCGTCTCCAATTTCTTCCCAATCTTCCTGCGGCGCGTTCTCTACGGAGCGAGCAAACTGCGCATCGTGCTCCTGAATGGCGTCTAAGTGAGCTAATCGGTCCGCCTCAAGTAAGGATAGCTGAGTCGCCTCTGTCTCCACAACAAGGGTTCCAAGCTCTTCCGCAGCCACAGTCAATGCAACAGCCTTGTCTTTGTCAGCTGCTATCTGATTATCTGCGTGCAAGACGCATCAAAAGGTCATTACCAATACTCAATGCATGATCTACTGCAAGTCTGAAACAAGCTCTGACGGTGAAAGGATGCTAATCACTGTGTCCTACTATCGCCCACAGACTTCTCTAAGCAATGCTGTTGCTCCTTAGTAATCTCGAGGCCTACAACAAACTCCTAATCTCATCACAAAATCGGAATCGCAATGATATGAGACTATGATTTCAATTCGCAACGCACTGCCGGCCATGCCAGGCTAGAAATTCATATCAAACATCACGTTCAACCGCGCTGACTAAAATAATGGAGAATCCAAACCTAACACATACTCGAAATCAACAAAAACAAAACAGTAAAAGCAAGCATTCTTGAATCGTAACAGTTAACCCATATAATTACGTGCCTTGCAAGTCGATTCCAATTAGTAATGGCTGCGAGGGGCTCTCCTCCAACTCATGATCTTCTGGCAAAGTTGTAGTACTCTTTACGATTTCCTGGAGCTGCAACAAAAACGCAAGCTCCGCATCCCTCGCTTCCACAATGGCCTTGGCGAACTCCACAGCCTGCTGCTTGGAGATTGCGACATTCTCCATTTCGGGAACCAATTCAAACAGGAAGAATGGGATTGCTGCTTGTGGAGATTCTGTATGCAGACATCAAAACTGGAAAAACGAAGCCTGCATGCATCATGCTTGCAGATGGTTGATCGGAACTGGCGGAATTGTGGAGGAGCGGAGATCGGCGGTCATGAATACGAGCGCCGCCATGTACAGAACTCCATGCACAGAAATGATAATTATCTAACTAGTAAGTTAAGGTAGTATGCTCTAAAAGCGACCATTTAAGGGCTGGTCCACCTTTTTCATAGGTTTCCGTGGACGAAAATATTTTTATATCATTTTTTCAAAGAAAGAAAAATAGACACAAGTGGTTTTGTATTTTTTCAAGCATTTTTGAATTACTTATAAATTTTCAATGATTAAGAACATAGGCTCCTATTTGTGACTGCAGGTCTCCCAAAATCTATCCACTTGCAACTTGTAAAGAGATGTGCAAATTCAAAGACTATGATTGGCTCTTGCATTAGAAAAATAATTTTTCTTAAATGCATTCCATTGCTAAAGTGGTCCATTCAAGTATCACCTCATCTCTATTCTACCCCTAAAGTTAGGGTCCATTTGAAGGAGATGGTCTATTTTATAGTACACTACCATAGCGACATTCAATGGACAATGGGCAGATTTCCATGTGGAGTAGGAATTGGAAAACAAATTTCAAGTCTTCCGAGATCGAAATTGCTTTCACTGACTTTCATTATGTTTACATTTCCATGAAAAACTACTTTTTAGGAATAGATTTTCTGTCTTGTGATTAAGAAGGAAAAATCTACATTTTAGATGTAGTCATGTCTTGTTGTCAAACTCAAATCAACCCAAAAGCTCAAGTCTAATGTTAAAGTTAGATTTTTCAAAGTTTAGAAATTTGCTCCCCCCTCCTTTTCAAGTACTTCTCTGTATAATCATGCTAGTAAACTATTCTAATTCTCCACTTGCAAAAAATTTGTCCTTAGATCTTATGTGAGTGATATTCAATGGATGACATTAGAGCTTATGTGAATTTAAAATTGGTCA
Organism: Climacium dendroides; assembly: GCA_950106755.1. Lineage (NCBI taxonomy): Eukaryota > Viridiplantae > Streptophyta > Bryopsida > Hypnales > Climaciaceae > Climacium > Climacium dendroides. The sequence continues at coordinate 24,885,705 of OX467088.1, forward strand.
AATTAGATCTTCCAAATAGAAAGACAAGTTGTATGTACAAAAGACCTTTACTTCTTATTGTTAGGAGTGATATTAGCAATGTGAAACTTGTGAATATATTCAAAGGTATGCCTAAATTCTTTGAGCTTTAAGATTTTCACTACTCTTAAGTGAATAAGTGCTCAACATAGAGTTAGTAAGATTACTTTTGAAATTAAGCTTGTAATCAATAATTAAAACTCCTACAACATATCTGTCATTTATCCATGTTGAACATTCATTCTTTTTTCTATTACTATATTACATGACTTTTCATGAAACATCTTCAATGAATATAAATTGGATGGATGTACTTTTTACAACATCCATCATCCATAGTTGAGTGCTTAGTGATAAACATTGCTTTCAACATATAGAGAAAACATATATATCATGAAACAAGGGAGGGAGCACTTACAACTAGTTGTCACAATTGAATTGCAACGAGAAATAGCTAGATATACTTTGCTCCATCAATTCCTCATTAAATGAGATTGAGGTTGTCAACAAGGCCACAAATTCCCCCAAGTTCCCGAACTATGGGAACTTCACCACATCAAATAATAATATTTATTTAAATTTATGTTTTATGTTATTTTTTAAATTTATTTTGACCAATAGTGACTAGTTCACAACATTAAGAACAGGCTTGAAATGGCCCTCCAATGCCCCCAACAAATATTTAATGTATGGAAAAATCCCTTCACCAATGGTGTCCGAAGCTTTTGTTTCCTCCATCAAACTGCATGATTGATGGAGATTATGAGAAATTAAACAATATACTTCATGGGATCAATAAATTCAACAAATTCAATAATTTTTTGTTATTCTATGAACATTTTAGTTCCTTTGGATTAGTTTAGACTATAGAAATACTTGCAATGTTGAGAAATCTTATACTTATATTAGTGCCAAAAATATTTTTTAGTCTAAAGTATCTCATTTTGTTTTGTGGAATTTTCCATTGTTTAAATAAATAAATAAACTTAAGGAAATGATGAGAGCACCTATGTGTAAAAAATATTCCTTTGTTGAAATGTAGGTTTGAAAAAAGAATACACCAACACATGCTATTCTACTACAATGTTACAATGTTAGATTTTTGAAGACAAATTCTTATTTCTTGCACTCTCAATTGTTTTTTCTTCTTTTATTAAACCTCCTCACATGTAGCTTTTCTTGATGCAAAGCCTCTTCTTAATTCAATTAGGTAATTGCATCTAATTTTCTCCCCTTCTTAGATCACCCCCTTCAAATTCTTGCCTAAAATACACACCTTCTATTCATTATTATCTTCCCCCCCCAAATGATCTTCCTATTGTACAAAACATTTCATGTCAAGGCTATTAATAACATTTTAAAAATCAATTTCGTGCTATAAGTAGAGTTTGGTTCTCTTCTAGAATTCTAGAGACTTTGAGTCTTGAAGCCCTTTTCAAAATGTAGTTTGGAAATATTGAAAAATAGATTTTGGAGGGCATCACCACTGGTCAATTAATTGTTGAATGTAAGGTCGTCATCTTTTAGGCATTTAGTATATACCCAAGCCCACGTGTGGCCCTTTGTTTCAATCGGGCAATATTCAAAGAGATGCAAAAAATAAGAATGAACAATGATGATTGACCCTTTCCGTCATTTCATTTGTCTTTTGATTAATGATTGCATGGATGGAGGGGGCACTATAATTACTCGGAGTTGTTTTATTGGTCTCAAATAACAATCAAAAAACAAATGTAATCAATTCACAATGTCACAAAGTACAATAGGAAGATCATTTGGGATAAAAAATTAAGGTCAACAGGAAGATCATTTTAGGACAAAAGGTGTACAACCTAAGTGCGCTTTTTAAAATGCCTATTTTTAGCACTTTAAAATTCACCCTTTATTCATACTTTAACTTAAAAGTATATGAAAAAAAAATCTAAAATACTCTTCTAATCTCCCATAAAATTCACCAGAAAAATAAAGCATATTAAGTAAAATAGGAACAGTGCTCAATTGCTTATGGAGCCAATAATCAGTAGCTGCCGCCAACGAACATGAACGGAATAGCAACGAACATGAACGGAAAGAGGATGAACAGAGAAGACCGTTTGCAGATGATTTTCATCGAAAGCCGACTGGGGAGAGTGACTGTTAGAGCGCCAGTTTTTGAACCTACCCTGACTCGGCATTCTCGCAGACAGCCATCGCCATTGCCGAGGTTTATAGCTTCGCCAGTGTTGATTGTCCTCACGCTCCCGATCTCATCCCCTCCCATTCCCAACGGTAATCTGTAATCTATAGCTTCACAAATCTCAATTCACCTTCTAGGGTCCTCTGCCACCTCCACTATTAGTGTGCGCTTCACCACAACTGATGCTGGAGTTTCGAGTGGGGATTTCAGGAGGGTGTGGTACCATTTTGGCACACGGTGATTCGGAGTGTGTGTGGAAGGAGCTTTAGGTCTTGAAGGAGGGGTCAAGGTTTTGGATCGATCTCTGGGAGGAGAGTTGAGTGTTTGTGTGAAATGTTTGGTAGTATGGGAAGGCAGAGTTCTTGATCTGTTCTCGCGGCCTAGGAGCTTTGTGAGTGAAGCTGTACAGATTCTAAACGCTGGACGCCGGAGTCATCGAAATGGGTTCCGATGCCAAGGTGAGATTTCAATACGTTGAAATTGCGGCCTGTGAGCGTCACATGGGTTTATGAAATGTTGCTGACATTTTTTGTTGAAATTCTTCTGCGTCAGGACAATGAAGGAGCTGAGAATGGAAACAGCAAGGGCGAGAAGCGGTGGTCGCTGACCGACTTCGACATTGGGAAGCCGCTAGGCAGGGGCAAGTTTGGGAATGTCTATCTTGCCCGGGAGAAGCAGGTGACACTGCTTTTCGATTTGCTATGCTAATTTTTGATAGATACGCTGAAGAACGTTCCAGTTTTGACAGAACGTACGAAATTGTCGTCACATGGTCATTTGTGGCCTTGAATTTGAAGTCCTACGTAGGGCTGCTGCTTACTGTAATCGAAATTGTTACAATGTGTAAACATGGAATCGAACTTGGATAAGCTGCAAAAGTTTTCAGTAGCCGGGACAAGTCTCATTTGGTTGTAAACCTCTGCATTTATTTTGTAGTGGCACTTGACTCTGGTAGTCTTGTTCCTACTTTTATTGTTGGTTTGAGTGTGCTGTACTTAAAGAGTGTCTCTATTTGCAATGGCAGAGCAAGTATGTTGTTGCTTTGAAGGTTCTATTTAAGAACCAGCTTCAGCAATCTCAAGTTGAGCATCAACTGCGGCGTGAGATTGAGATTCAATCTCACCTTCGCCATCCCAATATCCTACGCCTGTACGGTTACTTTTATGACCAGGTTAGATCTTTTAAATTGTAAAAAGATTTCTATATTTCATGTAATTACTAGCATGGTTAATAGTGTCTTTCTCATTCTAATCTTCTTGATGTGAGAGGAAGCACATGATGAGGTATTTGGATTCCCCTTCCAACTACGGTGTGCGGAAAAGTCCTATTTCTGATGCTTCTGTTATTGCGATTTCTAATGCTCTATGAGATACATAATTGGGTAATGATTTAATCAACATTTTAATCGTCTTTCCGTTGGCAGGCAAGAGTTTACCTGATTCTTGAGTATGCCGCGAAAGGTGAGCTCTACAAGGAGCTCCAAAGGTGCAAGGTCTTCAATGAGAAGAGAGCGGCTACGGTAAGCTTATCTCCATGCCCTATTCCGTTTCACATAGACCCCGAAAATTGTAACCGGTGCTGAAGACTGCTGGAGATGTTGGTGCATTATTCAACCCGAATTGTGATGCCGAGGTTGCCATTAGGTCATAACCACCAATTAGTCTCGATTTGCTTTTGTAGAGTAACGGCTGGTCTCTACCATGCGTTTGAAGTCTCATTATCTGAACTGAATGCCATGCTCTGTATCAACGTGCAGTATATTTCCTCCCTTGCCCGCGCTTTGATGTATTGCCACGAGAAGCATGTGATTCACCGTGATATCAAGCCTGAGAACCTCCTGATAGGACTTAAGGTATTGTAACCTGCCCTACACCCTTTCCGACTACGCTTGTAATAGTTCTGTGGCAGTCCTACTCCATCATGCAAAACTCTTTCCTGACGTTGATTTTGTTTGGCGTACAGGGTGAGTTAAAAATAGCCGACTTCGGTTGGTCTGTGCATACCAGCAACAGACGCAGGACTCTCTGTGGAACTTTGGACTACCTCCCTCCAGAAATGGGTATGTACCTATGTCGAGCTCAATATTTCTCTCTCTAGTATCTGGGCACTCACCTTGCTTTCCTACGAAACTCATCGATCATAGTTTTAGTTTACTGCTAACTTTTCTGTGCTGTGACTCAGTTGAGGGTAAAGAACATGATGCTGGCGTTGATGTATGGAGCTTGGGTATCCTTTGCTTTGAGTTCCTGTATGGCACCCCACCCTTTGAAGCGAAGAAGCATTCCGACACGTATAAGCGGTAATTCCATTTTCCTCGTTTTTCTGCCTGTACTGAAACTAATGTGTCAACCGTTTGTTGTAGTGCTCCCGATGCTCGATAGTGCCTTCATTTTATTTCCCTCGAGCGGAGCTGGTTGGTCTAACATTCTTCTTTGCAGTATTGTTCGCGTGGATCTGAAATTTCCATCAAAGCCTATCATTTCTTCAGCAGCCCGAGATCTCATCTGCCAGGTAATGTGATATCTCGTAGTTCTTTCAAACATCTGTGACCTCGGTTTAGGGTTTTGATTTTAGTAACATCCTCTATCATGATCACTGGGATTTGATCAATCTCAGTTAGTCTGACGAATAGATGGGGTACTGTATGTGGTGTATGCAGCTCTTGGTCAAGGACTCAAATCAAAGATTGCCTCTCCACAAAGTGGTGACACATCCTTGGATTGTAAATAATGCAGACCCTAGTGGTGTTTATAATGGCCACAGTTGACAACCTGTCATCAGAATATCATGCTAAATTATGACGTGGTTGGAAAGGAATCTGACTGCATCTGTAGGTGAATTCTGACGTCTGTGAAAGGAGGTTTCACAAAGCGCAGCTACTGCGGGAGGGGATTGTTGTACACAAAGAATTGCTGACGAATTGAGGATTGCTGGGCCCAAGTGTTCGAGAATAACACCTTGGGTCGAGACATTCCTTGCGTCCATGTCATATTTCAGCATTTTTCCGTGGCTAATAACAGATTTAGGGCATATGTGACACGAGTAGAAGTGCTACTACCATGAGCTCAATGGATGGCTTCTAGCACGTACATCCTATGTATCATATATTACAAGGTTTCCATTCTGATTTTGAATTGATTGAACCTTGGTTCACCAAAAGATGTTCATATACTGTTATAGCCCATTTCATACCAATTTGGGAATGTTTTTTTATACAGGTCTGTAATCTGTGTCACAATCTATGTCATATTTCAGCATTTTTCCACAACCTTCAATCGCAAATTCTATATCCGGTGTCTCCATTTAACTGCTGTAGGCACTGGCACACCAAATAGCACTTTGCACAATGGAGAACTACATACAATGTAACATTCCAAGCATCAACGCTCGAGCTCGGGCAAACCGAGAAGTCTGTAGTCCGCGATCCTTTCCAAAGTCTTGCACGGATGTGAAAATCCTGCACATGTGTGAGTATCTGAAAATTAAGAAATGAATCCGATTGGGTTTCACTTGAGAAGTTGGGCAGTCTAACCAAGAACTGCCAACACTTGAACCATGCATCAAGCAAGGGTAATGTAACTCTTGTTTATTATTTCCCCTACCTTCAGGAGTACACAACAACTCCACACTTTTTTTCACCTTCACTTGGGAAACCATTGGAATTTATTATTACCCTTGAAAGGTCAATAAGTGTAGCACGCAATATTTGGTAGTTTTCTCACTCAATCATTCTCTCCTTAACGTAAATCCATAATCTTCACTACCGAAAATGTGACACCTAAATTTGAACCAAAAAAGGACATTAAAACCTAAATATTGCTGACACAAGATGTACACAATCAAAACTTGAACTTGTGAACTTCAAAGAATTTAGTATAGATTTTAAATTTTCATATTTTATTTATACCATGCTAACATAATGCATGCTAAAGTGCTTTCAAACCCTCTTCCAATTGCCAATAAGATTAAAAGAAATGATAACTTATGCAAAATAACAGCAAGAATGCTCAATTGCTCAATTGCTATTAGTGTCAATTATGGGTGCACTTACCTTAGCACTTGTACCCAAATGAAACAAACCTCCAAAACCTCAAGAAGTGTTCCATAGCAACTACGCTCGATGGAACTGTGTAACGAGGGATTGTCGTGATCACTGCAATCATATACAGGATCAATGAGGTCCCGGGTTACTAACTTACATGTGGGGGAGAAGAACAGGATATGTGAAACAATTCCTGACTTGCGACTCATAGAGAATATATCTAAGACGAAATCATGAAACATCTGCTATCAATGAACCTCGATACAAAGGGAAAACGGTGCAACAAGTAGACCTCTTTCTACAACAGCACAACGCATACAAGACACTAAGAGACAATATAATTACATCCTTTACATTACTCTCAATCCAAAGAAGACAAACCAATGTCCTCCTGCAACAACGGGCTTACCAAGGCTCATCAATTCGTCACCATCTCAAAAATGTTCGTAAAGCTTCCCAAAATCTGAGAATCGGCTACAACTCTGCTACACAAGCCAGCATTTGAGCCACCAAGTTCTGGCAGCTACCAGCACCAAACAACACGGCAAGATCACAACTCGAATGTCTCATCACGAAGCATCCAACTATTCGGTTGAATCAATCCTGATGGACATTGTAAAGGCACCCAACACATCCTTACTCTGGAGATTCAGCACACTAAATATATCTGCAATGGCATGCCCTAAATGGAGACCGGGGCTCCCAGCTCCAGCTTCAAAGTGAAGTTGGTGTCATCGGCCGTAGGCCCCGCAAACTGAATAGGCCCAGGACTAACATAGCTATCCTCCACAGCCCACGCCTCCCTCACGGACGCAAATTTCTTGAATGGATTCCCATCCAGCTCCACCATCGCCTTCTTAATCACGGGCTTGTTCTTCCCCTTCCGTCTCTCCACGTCCATAAGCTGCGTGAGCGCCGTCCCGCCCACAGTCCATTCCGAAGACGGTGCGGTCAGATTTGCTACGGAAGTAATCAAACCTGACTGTTTCAATTGCAACAAAGCCCCAGCCGCAAATCCCAAAGCGTAACAATAAGTCGCATCAAAGTTCGTTGGCATCCCACAACGACCTTCGTAACCGAAGAAATGCGCTTGCCCTTTGAAATGCCCCGTGAATCCTCCTTCATGCTTGCGTGCAAAAAGCTCAGTTTCAATCATGGAGATCAGCATCTTCTCCATTTCGATACGAGAAACTTGCACATTCCCGTGCGGGTCGCGCTCCAGCAGCAGCTCCTCTTGAATGCTGTGCGGGAGGGAATCGAAAAGCGCCCGGCAAGAGAGTTTGAGGTTGGTCTTCCAGTGGCCGTTGTCGTCGCAGCCCTGGGAGGCGAGAATCTCGTTCAACTCCGAGATCAAGTTTTGAATCTCCGGGATGAAGTCGATCAAACCCTCGGGGATGAGGACCACGCCGTAATGCTTTCCAAGAGAGGCGCGCTTGCACACCACATCGGCAATGCTGTTCGTCACTTGACGAAGCGTCTTCTTCTGCGCATTCACTTCTTCCCCAATGATTGCGATGTTGGGATGCGTCTGAAGTGCGCATTCAAGGGTAATGTGAGAAGCAGCGCGTCCCATGAGACGGACGAAATGGTAGTATTTTCCTGTCGATCGCGCGTCCACCATTATGTTCCCAATCATCTCCGCAAAAATCTTGCACGCTGTGTCGAAGCCGAAGCTGATCGGCACCTCGGTCGATTTCAAGTCGCCGTCGATGGTTTTCGGACACCCGATGACGTGCGTCTTCACCTTCTTCGACCTAAAATACTCGCCAAGAAGCGCGGCATTCGTGTTGGAGTCGTCGCCACCGATCATCACCAAGCCATCCAAATCGAGCTTCGTCACCGTATCCACCGCTTGCTGAAACTGCTCCGGAGTCTCAATCTTATCCCGGCCACTGCAAATAATATCAAAACCACCTTGATTCCGATACGGATACAGAAACGCGCTCGTGATCACCACCACATTGTTACGCATGATCCCCGCGGGGCCACCCTTAAACCCGTACAAAACACTTCCAGGCGCGTGCGCTTCAAGATAATCAAATAAACCAGCAATAACATTATGACCTCCCGCAGCTTGCCCCCCCGACAACACCACCCCGACCTTCAGCTTCTCCTCCGCCACTGGCGAGTCGCTCGGCACAAGCTGCACTGAGGGTTGGCCATACAAGCACGGGAAGAGCTTGCGAATCTCCTCGGGCTGTCCCGCAGCAGTTGTAGGAGGGCAATGCTGAAGCTTGAAGTTCCCCTGCAACACAGCGGGAAGAGTAATCGCGTGGTCTAACCTGCTGGCTTGCACGGGACTGTACACAGACTTGTCCCTCACTACGGGCTCCTTCTGCTGGTCATTGGCATGCGGTAAAACAGCCATAGCTACATACAACGACGACCAATGCAGAATCCTACCCACACAACACAGAGAGTCCTACCAATACAGCAAACCAAAGAAGAGCAAGCCAAATGCGAAAACGCAGCTCCTGTATCCCGCACAAGTGTCCCGTCTGAGATATTTTTTTGTGCGAGCTGTGGGTTGGGTCGGGCTGTGTTCCTGATTGCCAACAGTGGATTGCGGCTGACGGAGCGGAGATTTCGAGGGGCAGAATCCCAAAATGGTGCGAGATGACAATCCTCTCAATTGTCATCACGGAAGGGGCGGACCCCACCTAATCGTGAAGGATGAGTACGAGTACATCATGATCATGATGACGGACCGACCCATGCCTGTGAATGGATGAATGGATTCGTCGATGAAATCGGTGATGAATGTCGTTGTCTGGGACGGACGGAGTGAGTGTTTCGTTATCCAGAACGGAAAGCATCCGTCCTCGCTGATTCAGATCAGTTTCTTGTTTGCACGGATGATGGAACTCATGCCTTGTCTGCCGGAGCCGACAAGATAAGAGTGTGGGGCCCCTGGTCCGGAGCAGCACGTGCGCGCAGTGTGGGGGCGTTCTCAATAGGCCGGTATAAGAGGATCACCAGGGAACGGGGAGGAGTTTATAGGGTGACTCAGCTTTTTGCCGTTCTTTCCAAATGTCATTCGGTAATTTTTCATTGTTATTCGGTTGTTGCCTAAGCTTAGTCATTTTGTTCGGTGAAAAATCAATTTTTTTTCTTACTTCGTTCATTTTCTTTAAGTTTGCAAAAGCAATCGGTAAAAAATAGGCAAATAAAATACAAAAACTAAGCTCAAAAACTAAGTTCAAAAATTCAATTGAGGGCAACTCATCAATTAAAAGCAATTTATTTGCATACTACCATACTTGGAAATCAAGTTCAACTTTCATTAACTTTTTAAAAAGTGTTGGATTTTTTTACTAATTCAAAGACCAAATAGCAAAATCTACAAATAAATGTAAAGATGGTTGGTCCAAAATCCATTGATTAGAACCTAATAATAATCCATAAAGTCAAAGACCAATTTGTCATTTGACCATCATCATACTACTAAAATCATAAGTCCCTCTGTAATATCACAAATGCTACCATTAATACTAGGGGCTTGTGCTTGCTATGCTATGCATTCATTGTATCACATATTAGTAAAAATTTGATATATTTGAATAGAATGCATGATAATGATTTCAATAAGTCTTTAAAATAATTACTTTAATCATTTTCTAAAAATATTTTCAATCATGCATACATAGAAATCATATTTCCACACAATGTGATATTACTAAAATAGAATAGTAGTTCACAATCACCTCTATAATATCATTTTTTATAAAGGGTGATATTATAGAAATAATATAGTCATTGCAATTGAAGTGATATTAAAGAGGATCAATATGGTGATATTGTAAAGGTAGCAATTCCATTTCTTTTCTTGGCTTTATATTTCTTTTGTATTTCTATGATTTTGTGCTTTTGTGAGCTTTAAGCTTCTGATTTCAATTTTCTATTGCTACTACCAAATGATTTGAGAAATTTATTAGATTGAACCAATTTTAGATTTCACAACAATTAAATTGTTCATGAAGCTTTTAAGATTTACAAGTTTTTCCTTTAAATTCTTCTATTTGGGTTGCCATTGTTTGTAACAATTGAGTCAAATTTCTAATGCATTCTAATGCATGTGTATCTTTTATCGTATTCATCATTGCATGTATTTCATTCATCATTCATTAAATTTCTATTGTTTATTTTAGTATATGCTTATTTTTAAAAAATTATATGAAGATTTTAGTAATTTTTATTTGAAGATTTATTGAAATTCTTGCTCTACATTCTATCTAATACATAAATTTTTTTAATGAAATTCTAGTGGTGAATGCATAGCATAGCAAGTGCCAAACGCTAGTCTACCAATAAAAAATAGATGGCAAAATTAAGGAATTACTTTGTTAGCATTTATTAAGTAGCAAGTGAAGAGGTCATTTCTATGATGATATTCATTGTTTGTCATAGAGTGGGACAATTTGAAGATGAGAGCTTTCACCACTCATTGTCAAAAATGCAGGAATTGTGTATAAAGTAAATTTTCAAACCTCATTTAAGCATAGTAGGATAAAAAATTCCAAAAAACTTTGAACTGGAAAAATGTAGAAAATCAATCTAAATTTCATCTTCAAAAATCCTTTTGTAATTTTGAGATCCTAATAAAAAATTATGGACAAAGTTTAGAGAGGGATTAATAGGGACATTTTTCTTAGCGTTTTCAAACATCCTCTTTGAATTTTATCTAGAACTTTTGATTGGAGGCTCAAAATCACAAGAAGATTTTTGGAGATGAAATTTAGATTGATTTTACACATTTGTCTAGTTCAAAGTTTTAAAAAAAAATTATTCACTATGCTTAAATGAGGTCTGAAATTCTACTTTATACATAATTCTTATGACTTCACTATGAATAGTTGAGCTTCTAACTAATCCTAATTTACATATCCCACATGGGTTGCTTTACCTCCTACCACCTCACTTGTACAAAGAGCTTGTCTTCGTACCTCATGGTACTCACATAATTCAGTGAACATTGAAGATTTCTTGGCAATTGCCGAATATCTGGAATTCATTAATACATTGAATGTTGGCTATACCTCTTGGACTAGTCACCTAGAAACTCGTAGTAGCATAAGTAGGGCAATCAAAATCCCTTAATTCTTAATGAAAATCGGATGAGAATTGTCATTTCTTATTATAAACGGTTGATTTCCTATACTCCAAGAATTATATTTGGTTATATGGCCTAAAATTCTGAAATTAAAACAGTAATTTGCTAATTTTTTTTGGCAGATTTTCTATTAGCCGCCGAATCTCCCCGTACATTATCCCCGCAGCAATACTGTGAAGCAAATCAATGGAGGACATTCCTCATTGTTAGAAGATCAATGGTGCAGAACCTTTACAATGTTGTTTCAACGTGTTGCTATGGGGATCCTGTAAGTTAAGAGCCGGTTGTCATTGGGACGCTGGAGCGGAGGAGAGGCTGGAGTAGAGTCTGGAAAGTTCAGTAGGAAATCGGTGCATTTTGGCCTTTTTGAACAAGGTTAAAAAAATCTACTCAGAAGCTTACTCAAAGTGCTTTTCTTTTTTCTCGGTTTAAATCCTAAAATTTTCTTTGCCATTTGGCAAATTGCCAGGTTTTTTACTTTTACTTTGGCATATTTCCAGACTTTAGTGTCTACAATTGGATTCTTTTTTGTGTTATGGTTTTGAGGGATTCATGTGTTTTGTAAAATGTAGTATCCTTGGCAGGAATTAAACTTGGTCCCCCTGCCATTTTGGGGCCAAAGATGTAGCCTTTGGAAAATACAAGGATCCATAGTCCAAGCATTTTCCAGAGGCTAGTTAGTATGGAAAAACATGTAAATCAACTTGGCTTCTCTCATAATTTGATACTCCATATGAACAAGAAGCATCACTTGGACTTAGTTGAATTGAAGAACACAAGTAATTTGAGGGGTTAATATACAAAAAGTGATACCTACTCTCATTCTTCTACAAAGCAATGGCATCAACAATGACATTATTAAATTCCTCAACTGGACCTTCTAATGCAATCCTAAGCATAGCTTCTAAATTCTTGCTATCTAGCCTATTTCCACACTTGCAAGCTACTACATTCACAAAAGGAGGTAAAGTGGAACTTGAATGGGAGCAGTTTATCCCATAGTGTGCTAGCAAGCTCTCCAAATCTGCAACACCCCAATTTTGAAGTCCAATTTGCCTTGAAGGCATGTTAGAAGGGTTTAGATTTTTAAAGCAAAAAATGATATCATTGTTTGTAAATTGAGCATCTAAACCTACATACACAGCTTTTACAAATGCATGTTGAAATTCCAATGCTTCTTCAAGGTCCGTTCCTAACCTAGATCGATCCATTTCAAAACCATGATACATTTTTCTATGAATTTCAAACCCTAGCTTCCTTAGATGACCCACCAAAGGGCCATACTCAAGGATGATATGGTACCATGTATCCTCATTAAATGTAGCGGCATTCAGATCTATGGATTCAACAATAAACATCATTTTAATTTGTGCAATTTTTGAACACACAATGCTACCAATGGTAGTGACATCCACAAATTTGTTTTAAAATACCTTAGACAAGAGGGCAAAGGAGTGTAAAATATCAGCAAGGAAATACAAAATGTAGATGAACTTAAACTTTGACAATTTGCCCAAAATAGACTTTGCTTGGCCCAAGTCTTTGACATCTTGAACATCCCAAAAAAATCACAAAATTGACTCCAATGAATCACAAAGAGTGGTCATAGCTTGCCATCTACTAAAACACCTAACTTTATGGTAACACTTCATTGTTTTTTTTTGTATCAAAGAGTTCTTTTTGCAAGGCTGAAAGGGCATGTTTGTGCTTACCAGACATCTTGAAAAATGAAGAAATCGAATTTAGCAAAGAGTCTACAGTATTAGATGTTTTCTTACACTGTGGCGCTTTTATAGCATCAAGAGTTGCCAAATTCATCCTGTGGACAACATAATGGCAAGATAGCAAAAAAGGGTTTATTTGACCTTTAATTTAGGTCGAAACTCCACCATCAACACCTAGCATAGTGCTTGCACCATCACTACCAAATGCTACAAACTTGCACAAATCCAACCCCAACTTCCTTAGATTACATAGGAGAATATCAAAAATTATAGCAGCATCTTTTTTTCCACCTTCAATTTCTAGCAAGCCTAAAAAAACAATCATAGGCAAAACTTTCTCTATGATGGTAGCAAATACTACAAGATGTCCAGTAATACTAATATCAGTGAATTCATCTATCATAATACCAAAAAAAGGGGAGTTTCGCACTCTAAAAATGATTTTTTTGAATCACAACTGAGAAGCACTACACCAAATCAACACAAGCTTTTTCATCATGATATATAGTTGCAGTCATAGAAGCATTCATACTTACCAACAACTTATGCAAAGATGAAAATTTAGAGAAAGGAAATGATTGCTTCCCTATGAAATATGTTGCCTTGAAAAGTGAATTCAACGCTTCATTATAAGCTCATTGCCCTTGCAAAATGGCCTTCTCCATTACTTTTTCTCCACTTTGTGTTGCCCATGCAAGTCACCTGTGCTCATTGGAATGGCCATAGTCTTGAAAAGTACTTACCTTTTGATTTTTTGACCCCTCCTTGGTATAAACAGAGTGCTCCCCTTTTTTTCTTGCAAACCTTACAAAAAAATCTCCCTAAGTTTAGAGAGAAATCTAGCCATTCAAACTAGCTGTACTATTGGTCTTTTTAAACACTTTGTGCAATTTCAGCTTGTGAAAGGGGAGGGCGATCCATTAGAGATGTTTGATTCTTAGAGGACCTAGAGCTTTCAGACGTTGAAGATACAAAGTCAATAACATCAATATTCTAAGACTTGGCAAAGAAATGTTCCCTTAAAGATTTTTGTCATTTTGCCATGACTACCTACACTACAGCAAAATCTAACATGGGGACAACAATGACTGAGCAAATGTATAATAAAGCCTAACCCTTTGAGAAGAAAAAGGGAAAAAAATAGGATAAAATAAAAAGACAATAAAAATAGGGCAAAGTACTTTGCCAAGATGAGTTGTGGATCAAAGTAACAATCTACATAATACAACAAGTCAAAGAAAGGAAAGAATATGAATCAACCCAAGCTAACACACAAAAATCAATCCAAATTCTGCATTTAATAAAAGTGACATATAAAAATCAGCTCAAGTTAACACAAAAATTAGACCAAGATAATACACAAAAATCAACCTAAATTCTACATTTAACAAATGTAACACACAAAAATCAACCCAAGCTAACATACCCATGAAACTAAGCTAGCATACAAAAATCAATCCAAGTTAACATACAAAAATCAACCTAAGCTAACTCACAAAAATTAACTCAAATTTAGCATTTAACAAATCTAATATACAGAAATCAATCCAAACTAATACACTCATGAAACTCAGCTAACACATCCATCAAACTAAGCTAACATACAAAAATCAACCTAAGTTAACATACACATTAGAACAAGCTAACACACAAAAAATCAGCCTAAGCTAATATACACATCAAACCAAGCTAACATAAAAGTTAGCACAAATTTTGCATTTAACAAATCTAGCATGTAAAACCATGCATTGACAACAATAATAAGTTAACACACCAAAAAAATTATAAAAAACAAAAAAAGAAAGGAAAAAATAACTTAAAAGAAATATACCTTAATAAGCCCAAGAAGCAACATGTGGCAATTTGTGCAATAGTGGAAGCCTATTGTCTAATCAATCTCTGCAATAGTAGAAGCCTATTATCTAAGCAAACCTATCACAAAAAATAGCATTGTAAATAATAAAGCATCATATTAACTCATACAATACATTCTAAGATTACAAGCAAATTTTTTAGCATTTAACAATCCTAATTTAGTTGTGGGAGCAAAACTGCCCTGCCCAACTCAAATGATTAAGGCATGCGAGAAAAATTGCAAGAGTACTCACTAGTACACAGTCTACACACTTAGAGTTTTATAATGCACTGAAGATCGGACAATAGTATGTACAAAACAAAGAGCAAATGAAAAATGAAGCTCGGGTAGTGGTGTAAGTCCCATATTCATCACTTGGGCCTTATTTTTTGTTATTTTTTTGAGTTTTTATTAGTATTTTTTATTAAAATGACCTAAAAAGAGTGTTAACATCGTATTGGATAGAAGTCCCTATGAATATGATGTATTATCACCAAAAAGTTCAAAAGTACTCTAAGCACTTCCATTTACCACTTCCAATGTTTAAGTAGGTGTTTAGAATGTCAATTAAAAGTTTGAGATAGTTTTGATAAAAGTCTAATTTTAGTGTTTAGAGTTACATATGATTTTTAGTCTAATTGAAAAAAAAATCATATGTAATTTTGTAGGTAAAATTCACGGTTTTGGAAATTATGTGAGCAAAGAATGGAGAGAAGTATTGTTAGCATTAAAACACGCCGTGAGCACAACAGTGAAGTCGGTTCGCCAAGATTCCCTAGTATGAGAATAAATCCTCCTACTATTAGTGAAAAGTAAAAGTATAAAATTTCCTTTGCTTTAGAGGACTTCTTAAAACTTGTCCAAAAAGTTTCATATTTTTCTAAATTGCAGAAGATGATTCCATGGGAAGTCAAACATTGAAAAATTCATAGAAATTACCCTTGTAGTGGTAAAATTCCACTAAAAATTAGGATAGTGTGTTTTATCCTTAATAAGTGCCCAACCAAATTTCATGACATTTCGACATTGACAAATATCCCAACCAACAGCGGCAACGGCTTTTAACAAATTTATAAAGTTTGCGATGAGTTGACTGGTGGACCAAGAGCGTACAATGTCTAATTGAAGTCAACTTGGATTCTTTTCTTACTTTCTCAAATCTTCCAAACAACCTAGGCTAGTCAAACTTTGAGAAAAGGAAAACTCCAACATTTGGATTTTCTACGTTTGCTAATTTCTAGTTTCCACTTGCAAAATGGCTTAGAAGTAGGAGTTGGAAGTCCTCTAGACTAATTTGGGTCTTCTAAAGACAATGATACAATTTTTTTGGCTTTTGGAAAATTTCTCCAAAAGTTAGGGTGATCACAACAGTAAAGTAGAATTTGAACTTTTTGCATTAATCTGATTTTTACGTAGGTAGTTATAGGTAATTTGAGAGGGGAAAGAGGCCTTAGAAAATTATAAAAGGCCTCCCTTTCTCTTACTTTGCATCCTTTTTCTTATTTTCCTACTTTGGCCATGCGTAGCCATGTTGTTGGAGTTTTTTGCGATTTGCTAAGGACTTCTTATTCTCTTGCATTTGGAGTATTTTGTTCTTGTTTTCATACTATTTTGTGGTTATTGCTTACTTCAAAGGACATTGGAGTCTTTTTGGATATTGCCATCTTCATCTCGTGTTTTTGAGTGATTTGAGTCCCTTGAAATCATAATTTTCTTGATTTACTGCATTGTGGTATTAATCTTCAGGAAATTCTAGCCAAATTCTAGTGATGCCATTAGTCAAGATTCCTTAGAGTTTGCTTTTATGGTCATTATGTTGAAGTTGTGTCAAATATTAACAATTCTCAAACAAGTGCTTTGTGTGGGATTTCACGCCACTTGGTTGTTGAAAATCTTCCTAACATTTAGACTTTGAGAATACGTGGTCCAAAAAGGTCATTTGGTATCATTTCCAGAGAATTTGGATTGGAACCAAGCCTCCAAATGTTCGTACTAACATCCATGTCAAATTATTGTCCTTGGAAGTGGTGCTAACCCACCATACGGCAAAGTTGTCAATCCCAAGATAATTTTCAAAAGTCCCCTTAGTCACTTTTATTTTCCATTTATCGTTAAATTTGGGAGTATACTTGCTCCATATAGCAAAGCTTTGCCCTTAGTGTTAATTTTCCATATTTTGTTTTGTTAAGGGGTCCTCAAGAATATCCAAGTATTGGTTTATGAAACCAAAATTTGGCAAACAACTGCCAAGGACTAGTGGTCAGTTAGGACTAACATATAGCAACAAAAGACTAGCAGTCCGGATTGACCTACTAGCTGTTGGTAGGTGCTTAGAGTAGATCAGTTTTTCAATCTCACATACATAAGGTAGGTACACCTAGATGTGCCACTGATCACCTTAAACCGCCATCTATACTACATGTACAATAAAGTCTACTTCATTTATGAATTCTTGTCTCCCGTTCCTTACAACTACACAGTTTTTTCAATTTCTAACCCCAAGCTCCCATCCCAAATATCTGCCTCCGGCGCCCTATTCTTACACCCTGTTGCGCACAGTAGTCCCCTACCTGGAGCTATTGATTTCCGCCCCAACAACACATTCTATGCACAATTAATTTTTTTTTTGTGATTATACCCAAAACTCGCCGGCGCCATGCCTTAATTGCAGCCCACCCTACCGCTGCTCCTCACCTTCAATTCCATGAACAATGGTTGCTGGCAGTCTTTCACATTGTCTTCTCTCATTGCCCTACAATCCGTCTCTTTCCCCGACCTCCTTGTCGCCGCATTTCAATTTCATTCGGTCTTAGGTTTCCACACCGCGACTCTCACGTTGGTGTCCATTTTTCTTTTTTCGGAGGGGGGGTATACCTCACCGATCAATTTGGTCGCTTCTCGGAGTGGCAAACATTATGGTTCAATTTTGATCACTCTTCTTTGCATTCATTGGCAATTCTTCTAATCCGTCTCCGCCCCGCCGTAGAGGTCCTGACTAGCGCTTGTGCCCCAAATTGCAGTCAATTCCACTCAATTTGAGTGCTTCATTGGAGCTTCACACTGCAAGATTGGGGCACTAGCGTCTGTAGCTGCAACAATTCAACTCTGATATCACAATTGAGGTTAGTTTGGCCTTCAATTTTGCTCTCCATTTGAAGTCGATTCTATGCATCTAAATTTCGCATTTTTTCTCATTCCATATCATTTTCTCATTAGATTATCATGCAAACAAGGACGTTAAGCGATGCTAAACGAGCTAGGATTGTTGGCATGAGAAAGGGAGGCATGAAATCTAGTCAAATAGTTGAAATCTTGAAAATACCACATTCTACAGTTTCGACTGTTTTCACGAAATGGAGAGTTTTTGGTCAAATGACCACTCTAAAACCTAAACCTTGGCCTCTAAAATTGTTTGATTGTAGTATGAGAGACCTCAGTCAAATGATCCATCCTCATCGGCAGTTGACATTGGCAGCATTCGCAGGAAAATTCCACATTCATCAACATACAATGCGGAGATACATTTGTAGATTAGGATTTAGAAATCGTGTAGCACCAAAGAAGTCGTACCTCAATGATACTTATATGGCTGGCTTTTGCTAAGAAGTACTGCAATTGGACAGTGGATGATTGGAAAAGAGTGATTTGGATAGATGAATCAAGTTTTGAGCTTGGAAAGAATTTCAGGCGCATTCAAGTTTGGAGAAAAACTCATGAGCGTTATTCCTTGCAATGTCTTGCTCCTACGTTCAAATCATGGAGGACTTCAATAATGGTGTAGGGGGGATTTACTGGATTTCTTAAGAGTCGTCTAGTTTTTATGCTGCAAAGAGAGCAAACTACAAGAGATTTTGTTAACAATGTCTATGAGGGTGAACTGTCTCGATTCTATTTCATACACAACGAGCCTCATAAACTTACTCTCATGGAGGATGGTGCTCTCGTCCATCATGGGAAAGCTCTAGCAATTTGGCAGAGCACTCATGGTATGAAAAAGTTAGAATGGCCTGCAAACTCCCCCGATTTGAACCCAATAGAAACCTGTAACACATTGTGAAAGATGTCTTATGCCACCATCAAAAGCTGAAGAACAAGGAAGACATGATTCAACCATTCAAGTAGTATGGGATGATGTTTCTTTAGAGATACTACAAACGTTGATTGCAAGCATGTCAGACCAAATTCAAGCTACAATTGCAGCCAAAAGCGGTAGTACTAGATGGTAGACAATGTAGACTAGAAATGGTAAATGTTGTATGATCTCAAATTTTTAATGTAAATATTTTTTATATATTGAAGTACTCTTCCATACAATTCCAATACAACTTTTGGTTCAGAAATTAGTTCATTTTTGCACATGATATGGCAATCTGAAGTTTGTGAAATTTCAAGGCAACATTGTTGAAACTCAGAATTCGTAAATGAAGTAGACCTTATTGTACATCTCCAAAATCAGTTCTGTACCTAAGTGGAAGAAATGCTTTTAGGACCAAACTTTATTCCTTAATAAATTTTTGCATACAGTATCCAAATGCAACATTCTATGGTGCATTGGAAGCTCCTTTTACATGCCAATAAGAACATATGAAAATTTGACCAATCTAATAATAGAAAATAGGCTCAATAGCAAAAAGTGGTGGTTTGGGGTGTACCTACCTTACATCTGGTTTCAATTAAAACCTAGCTAGGATGATGCCCTAAGGCCCCTATATTTTAATTTTTTGTAACCGTAGGTCTTCCAAAATCTGTCCACTTGCAATTTGTAAAGAGATGTGCATATTCAAAGACTATGATTGGCTCTTGCAATAGAAAAATAATTTTTCTTAGATGCATTCAATTGTTAAAGTGCTCCATTCAAGGATCACCTCATCTCCATTCTACCCCTAAGGCTAGGGTCCATTTGAAGGAGAGGGTTTGTTTTATAGTACACTACCATAGTATGTAGCTTGATTTGAAATTAAGTGCATCACCTACTAGACCAAAATTAAGTCACAATTCTCCATCTGTGAAGCTTTGTACTCGTCTCCAATACACCAAAACATCAACCAAAACAAGTACAAATGGGAAGCCTAAGTAAAAAAAATTAGCACTTAGTAATTGATGTAGAAGAATGGATTGCTAAATTGGATGTAAGCCATCCATTAGGAAATAATTGACTTTGTTAACCAAGAATTGACTTTAGTTACAAGACAAATAGACAAGACAAATTGTAAGAATAGTTGACTTCTTAGTTTCTATAAGTTAGCTATTAGAGGGAAGAAGTAAAACCACCTTGTTCCCTAAGATTTGTTTGATTCCTAGACAAATTAGAAGCAATTAGAAAAATACTTAGAGGTTAAATTTGATAGGATTTTATTCCATAAAAATATCTCAAAAGAAAAGAGAAAATTAGAAAGAAACACTACAAGGAAGTAGTGTCAATTTGGATGTTTTTTTTTGTCAATTTGGACATTTTCTTGTCAATTTTTTCTAAATTTGGACATTTTAGTCAATTTGGACATGTCAATTTGGACATTTTTTCTTGTAGTGAAAAGACAAAAGAAAGAAAAGAGATTGGAACAAGGAAGGAAGGAGCTAGAACTCGCAACACGACATTCACATACAACTTCTAAAATACAACAAAAATACAAATGGAAGTTGAAAGACACCACGATGAGTTTGCAATTGTGTTGAATGAGTACGGAACCATGGAGATTGAAACTTTTGATATTAGTCTTCAAATTTCTTTCCCCCATTTGCTCATTTTCACCAAAAATATTAGATTTAAATCAAAACAATTTAACTAGAAGTCAGAAGTCAAGGTCAGACCACTAGGGTCATTTAAAAATTAGAATTTGAAATTAAAAGTAGTTAGAAAATCTCAATAGCTTTCCAAAAAGATATCAAACATAAATATTAGATCAAAACTCCAAAAGTTATGCTAGGATGAAAAATAATATTAGAATTGGATGAAAAGCTAAAAAGTCATCCAAAAGAATATTAAAATCTAGATTAAGGTAGAAGATAAAAGCCTTGATGGGCATTGTCCTAAGTTTCCTCCTAAATCTAGACCCCATTTTTTAATTTTTGTCTCACAAAATCAAGATAAAAAAAATGATAGCATATGTTTAACAAAGAGTACTGTAGGGAAGAATACTTGGAAAAGCATAAGGTATAGAAAAAACAAAAAGGCTATTAGGTTATTTTCATTTCTTTTGCATAACACTATATTCATTAAAATGAGAGTTTTCCAAGAAAATGAGAGGTTCTAAATACATAGTTTTCTTTAAACATAGGTGATTTTGTTCTATACGGAGAGAGAAAAGCAATGCATCATTAGAAAAGAGTGTAAATATTGCAAGTCCATTATGAGAAGAATGGAATTTACGAATAATATCCATCAAATATACAAGTAATAGTGAGTACACTATGGAATGACACTTTGGATTCTAGACTTTACAATAGCCTTTTATAAGGAACCCAAAATTACATTTGGATTCTAGACTTTACAGTAGCCTTTTATAAGGAACCCAAAATGTTATCATGGTCAACAATTGTTGATGTTCATCTGTACATCTACATTGTATCGGATGATGTAGCTCATGCTCCGTAATAAGCATAATGTGCTTTACTACTGTGACATACTCTTCAACTTCTCATATGCCTTCAATATTTCCGGTCCTCTACTGTACCCAGTACAAATTGCGGACCGCTCTCAAATGATGTCCCACCTTTGCTTCTCCAAGGACCTTTCTTTTGCAGCATCCCATAAACGACGGCTCCCTTCTAGTCGGGACTCTCCACTAAGACTTGAGCGTTGACGTTTTGGAACATTCAAGTATCTGCATCTATGAATTGGAGGTAGTGGAACCTCTGGTGTGGTCGCCTCTGCAATATACATGGAAGAGCTTCGAGATCGCTTCGTTTTGATACCTTCCGTCAGTGGAGGAAGGCGGGGAAGAGAGGAAGCAATATCTGGACGCACTTGGCAAATCTCACTTGGAATGCCTAAAGTTACATTTGTTCCAATGCCTGGACAACCTTCCTCCCCGTAAAGCTTTCTTTGAGTCATTCGATCAGAAGTAGACGGCAAAGCACGTTGGCCAACGGATCGCAGTGGCGACGGGGAGCAAGAAAGCCGCGGACGCGTCCTACCACTCGGAGGACTGTCGACCACGTTGTCCTCAATAGGCTTTGTCGAGAAATCCATGGTGGAATTTGCAGTAGCGGCTGAACACAGTAAATTTCCAGTGCTAAGAATGATGTATTGCCCATAGTCTAAGATGGAGTCAACAGAAGCTGCACAAGCGAATCCACCTTTCGGAACATGGGCCTCCGAAGTTCTCATCATCTATCAAGCAAAGAAAGCCACAGATTGAAGAAGAACATAATTCAAATTGAGAAAACACTGCCGCGCAATACACAGACCAAACAATATAAGAACTAAAACAAAAGACAACACCCAGCAAAAAGCTCAAAAGAACTTTGACATGTATATAAGCCAAGCATGTGCTGTTTAGGTCGGACCGACCTAAACTGCACAAGTTGAAACGAATGAAGTGGATCACACAACATACTGGAACAAAGCAGTTCAAACATATCACACACAAAACTGATATCGCTTAAACGTTCTAAATGGATTCATTCAATCCACCAGTCTACCAATATCAATTAAAAAATAAGTATATACAATTTAAGGCGGACCGAGCTAAAATGCGCCAGTCTTGCACTCAAACTACACTTCCCTAGGAAACCATAGACCATGACCTAACTCAAACTAGAGGAAGCGCGAACTACTTCCATTAGCACTTCGTACTCCTTGCGGTTCCTTTCGTCGCAAAGCATTCGTCGCCCAATTCTTCCAGGACCATTTTCCTTGAATGCCTTCAAACCTTGGTCTCGAGCTATGTGTAAACGTTGAAACCAAGGAAGCAAAACATCAAAAAGAAAGGAGTCCTGCGGACCATTCCCTCTATAACTCCACGAATCAAGCAGTATGACATTATGAGGCCTGTTCATTATATGCTTCACAAGACTGTCATCTACAATGACAGTATTGTCAGACGAGAAGCTTCCTCTTCTATCTTTAAATAACCGGTCTAGATTTTTGAGGAATAAGTCCTTGTCCGTTCCTTGTACTTTGAAATAGGTTAACCTTCCCGATCTATCTCTTTGTTTTAGTGTTTGGTAGGAGTCCTGCCCAAGTATTTGGGAAGGTGGCAGTCCGTCTCGGAAAAGATATTGAGAAATTAGTTCAGTGGTAGACTTCTTCATAGAACTCCACATTGAAACTGTTGCAAATTTTTGAAGCTCTGTAAGGAAATTAGAGCAATGAGGTCGCACCCACACAGCCTTGGGTCCGACTAGCGCGGGCTCAGTTGCGGAGTGCGGCTGCGAGAAGTCTCTCAATTTTTTGTGCGACAATCCCTTGGACTTCCAATCTTCGCAGACACATAGAATGCCATTTAGGTCCAGGACAACATTGATCCACTTGTCCGCCACCCTGGACCTGAATGGACGAACGACGCCCTCCGAAGTCCCTCCACGACGACATGGAGGACCGGATTCCTGCTGTCAAAAGGAATAGAGCGAGGACAGTTAACATTCTGCACCTCCTCTTCTTGTCGACACTACAATGATACGAATTCCAGAACCCGTGGACAATAGGGAAATGAACATACCTCTTGCTGAGAGGACTCAGCAGGAACATCAGGTTCAGCCTCAGGTTGAATGTCAGTCGTAACCACCTTCTTCGATTCACTTTGAGGAGGTCCTAGCACCGGCATTTCATCAAGGGCAACAAACTCATTTTCCAACACAGGAATTGATGGTGCTACAGAAGAAGTGCGAGTTGTACAAACATTGAAAACATTCTGAAGCCCTGCAATAGAAGAATTAAGATAGAATGTTGTGTAAGACAACGATATATTACAGCCTCAACAAATGAGTGTTAAAATACAAAATTGATTACAAAATTTGGAACTCCATGGTTCAATCCACTAGAAGTTTCCGTGTCCATAAAAAAACTTTGTACACTATATCTACAAATGCAGCTCTAGAATACACATCAGCTCGAGTCGAGCTACAACAAATGACATCGAGTGATTACTTGGCACAACCTGTTGGTGGATCATTGGCGCGGTCGGTGGTACTCCCGGGCACTACCCCTTCTGGATCCACAGACAAGTTCTGCCCACTATCACACTGTTGATCTCCCTTGGATATTCCCTCGCTTGCAGCTTGTGCGCCCTCCAAGGTCGATGTGACGTTTTTGGGCGATGAGGAACTCTGACCTCCACGTGTTTCTCTCACAGGAATAGGCGGAGGGATAAAATCCGGAGGCCCCGGTGGAAGAGGCGGAGGCGCAGCAGCATCCCTCTTCGGAACGGAGACAACACTATCATTGGATCCTGATGGGTTGTTTCCGATGAAGAGCTGCTGCGAAGCTGTTGGTGGTGGAAGCGTGGCAACAGGTTGGGCTTGATTTCTGTCCAAGTACGCTTGCCACATTACCCGATTATGCTCACGCTCCTCCCTATTCAACCTTTGTTCCTCTAGGAAGGCCTGCGCTAGACCCGCAAAGTTTTTAGTTGATTCCTTTTGGAACTCTAAATTTTCCTCCCGGTCTTTCTTTTGTTCGCGCCTGATTTCCTCTTGCTGCTTCAAGACCACCGCCAGCGACATCGACAAGGCCTGCATATGGTCCACCTTCTTTTTCTTAACAGGCCTAGTTCTGGAAACCGGAGTTTCAGCATCAATAGGTTGGACTGCCGTGTTCTGTAGCCCTGTTGAGCTTGACGACCCTAAATTGGTCTGCGATGCACGAGCACCTGGCGTGGTGATTTCGTCAAACACGTCGTAATCCACCGCAATGTCTTCTACGTCGAAGTCATCCTCTTCCTCCTCATTTTCATCTTCCTCAACGTCTTCCTCCATGCGCCTCTTCCCCCGGTTTTGGCCAGGCGAGGCAGCAGTCTCCAAGCGACCCCTTGGTCTGGTCGAATCAGGGTTGGACTATAACTCACGTTGAGTCGATACAATGTCTTCGTCAACAGCATATGAGGAGTCGAGGAAGTCATCCTTGTCCAATGATAAACCGACCGTGGCAATATTTTGCCAAATGTCTGTTTCGCAATCCGGGACAGCAGCGAAAACATCTACCCAGCTCATCTGTAGCCAAACACAGCATGCAGAATCTCAGAGTTACTGACTTGCAATTTAGGACGGTCCGACCTAAATAACATCCAAGGAACACAGGCTAGGATAGGAAAATAACGTCGACTATTATGACAATTAATCATT
This sequence comes from Climacium dendroides, assembly GCA_950106755.1. Classification (NCBI taxonomy): domain Eukaryota; kingdom Viridiplantae; phylum Streptophyta; class Bryopsida; order Hypnales; family Climaciaceae; genus Climacium; species Climacium dendroides. The sequence continues at coordinate 24,910,911 of OX467088.1, forward strand.
GAGTTCCAGACTATCTATGCATTTTAGGGCGGTCCTCCCTAAACTGCAACCAGGATCTAGAAATTGTTCATTTACTACAAGTAAGCAGTAAGTGTCAAGTGCAGGTTTGCAGTTTAGGTCGGTCCGACTTAAATTGTAGCGATGTACTTACTAGTACAGCACATGTCAATTTGCTCCCAGCAAAAACAGAGAATACGCTTGACCCCGGATGGTAGAACTTCTTGATGATCCCAAGGTAGAATTCCATTTGCAGCTCCATAATATACATTCTAAACGGTAGCTCATTGTACCTCTTAGATTCTTTATAAGTGATTGTATCCGGAGCTCGAAATTCCGGTTCAATCCGGACCTGCGTTGGCAGGTCTCTGCTTTGGAGAAAAATGAGCGGTACTTTCCTCAGCGCCCTTGCCGAATTCGCTGGGAGATCATAAAGTCTCTCATTTTTCGTTGGGTAGTAATCGGAGAAACTCCGATTATATGTGCGTAAGACCTCATTTTTCTCAACGAACCCGAGGACTTGAGATAAGTCGGTCTCGTCCTTGACGATGAACAACCAGGTCTTGACTTCTTCAAGCAGAGGTTCCTTCATTTGCTGCTGAGACATTAGTACTTCTAGGAAGAACGGCTTCTCCATCGTGGAGCTCTCCTTCTCTAGCACTCCGGGAATCGATCGAAAATCGATCACTCCCAAACCGATCAAGCTCACTGTCTCCGGTGTCGTAGCACAGAGTAAGCAATTTCCCTATTATACTCACAAAAATCACTCTAGAACATAACAAAATGATCCTAAAGATCGAACCCACGAGATCCTGTGAAGTAGCTAACTCTAACAAGGAGATAAACCCAATTAAACACTTCAATTCTACCTTCCGGTTCTACCTCTGACGACCGGAATGTCAAACACCAACCGGAAGACTACGACCGGACTATATCCTACTTCCGGTTTCACTAGTTCCCCGGTCTCTGGACTGACTTCTGAATTCTGGACCCTGCAACTTCCGGTCCTATGTACCCTCCTGGGTGGATCCGATCCGGTCCACCCTTCCGTACCCGGTTTAGTTTCACCTCTGTTTTACCATTAGAGGGTTCGCCGCTTGCTTTTGAAAGTGGTAGGCCCACCACTCCTTCCGTGACTTATAGTGGCTGAAGACCCACTCGCCTATCCGCTGATCCTCTAACTAACACGGATCCGGTTTGGTCCTTCACAGCAATCCGGATAGCAATCCGAATCACAGGTCACACAAAGACCCCGCGTACGATCCTCTCATACTACAACGACCTTGACGCTGGACCGGTCCGTATGAAGTTAGGTGGCTACAAGTGCACCCGTCCGTTCCAACACCTACAAAAGTTCTTCCGTTTACCCACAACGGTGGCAAGACCTCACAAGAGTCAGGATACTCGACTGGATTTCCCACCCAGGAGTTCTAGCGCAGCTAAGGAATCCCTCCCTATCCGCCTAGTCTGATCAACGGATCTCTTACCCGGAATGTTAAACTTCTGTAGCTGCTGAGGCACTGGAATCCACTCCTAACTCTTCATAACCTACTTGCATGTACTTAGAACCGGAAACATACATCAAAGGGAGAAACTCTATCAACACCTCCGTACTCACCTTCCTACTCTGACTCCGTGCACTCTTGCCAACACTCGGGAAAATTACACAAAAGTTAGGTTAAAGGAAAGTACACAAGGAAATGCCAAAAGAACTCCTCTCCCAGTCTCCAGCTCAGAGACTGTTTTATATACAAAAGCAAAAAGCAAAAAGTGAATACATGATTTCCGCCTCTGAAGGCGCTGACAATCCAGTCCTACCTTATCCTAACCGGATTCTATTCCGGTTCCTTTCTATAAGTCCTATTTTTACAATCCTTCCTGTTCCGTCTCATACACTCGGGATCCAATGGTAGGGCTCTCATCAGGTCTCTCCAACTGCTCGAAGACCTCATTTAGATTCCGGTTCCGTTCCCCATCCGGAGGTAGAGCCGGGTGATCTTCCTCAGTTTCCGGGGAGTCTAAATCTATTGGCTATGGTCCGGTCGAGGGCGTCTTCTTCTGTGCCCTACTTGACTGGGGCGTCTTGTCCTTTCCCGGTTCATGAGCTACGTCTTTCGGAAACAAGTCCGGAAGAGAAATTTCAGAGAGCCGGATCGGAACCTCTGTCAACTTCTGGCTGCTCTCCACGATTCGGTCCGCTAACTCCCGTGCCTTGGATAGGAGCTTCTCCATTTGCTCCTCAAAATCGGTGAGGATGTGCACCACCCTGGTTCCGGATATCTTCTTGTCCTTGTGCACCTCCTCTTCGAATAGGCGTGCCTTGGTGACCGCGGCTCCGGGTCCTCCAAGCACGTCCTTCACTTCTGCGGCCAACTTCTTCATTTCCTCCGCCATCTCCTTTGTCGCGGTGGCGTCCTCGAGCAATGCAAAAAGTTCGGCCTTGAGGGTGTCCACCTCATCGTGCTGCCGCTTGCTGTCCTCCTTCATCTTCCGGAGCTCATCCGGATTGATAACACTCTCAGCTACCTTCTGCGGCAACTGACTGTCCGGTTCCGCTCTGATTAATTCCGCGATCTCCCCGAGCGTTTGCTTCTTAACTTCCCAATCCGCCCAAATTCCGCAGAGGATCCCAACCAACTCGTCAAACGGATCTCCAGTTCCCGATCCGGATGCCACATCCGGTCCGGTTGGAGTCCACTCTTTGCGCGGCCGCGGATGACCAGTCCTGGGGGCATTCCTCGATTCCGAGTCGGCGTGGTCTTCTGCCTCTTGGCGGGGACATACGGTTCCTCCTCTTCCTCTTCTTCTTCTTCCTCCTCCTCGGTTTCGTTTCTGGAATCCGCTTCTTGGTCGGACTCGGATTCACCATACTTCATAGTCCGCTCCTGAGCCTTCCACACCTTCAGCTCCACTTCCATCAGCAGTTCCTGTTGTTGGTAGAGGTGGTACACATAAGGGCACAGTGGGGTAGCCCTACTTCTCCCCACTCTTGTAGTAAGCTGGGACACCAGATCAAAGAAGATCCGGCCCCAGTCTACTTTCCGGGTTCCGCTCAGCGCTCCGAAGATCGTGTTAGCCAGGGTGATAGTCACCCTGGTGGACTTTTCCGGATGCAGAACCTGAACTAGGAACTGGAACAAGCGATGCTCCCGGTCATCGAGGCAGTCTTCTACCGCGTAGCCGTCCTTCGGATTTACTACGCTTCCGAACTTGCCCTGGACGAAATCATCCTTCCGACTGGCAAGCTCGAGTCCTCCTGGCCGGAATTTGTATACGTCCCGCCACAAAGCCTCAGTCCATTGGACCGGATTCCCTCTCAGGGTGTTATCGAATTGATTCGATACACCACTTAGGATTTCTCTAACCATCCTCTCATCTTTGAAACCCCAAGGTTTCAAAGCTAACCCCTGACAACCCATCGACGATAAATCCTCCCTGAGCTCTTCCTGTTCCGGTTCCTTGGTTGGCATGACCGGAACCACTTTTCTAAGTTTTACTTCACTCGGGGGCGGGGTGTTAGAGCCTCTCTTCCAGTTCAGCCGCGGCATGAGGGTAGCTCTACCCGGTTTTCACTCTCTACAGTCCTAACAAGGGAGCACTGACACTCTGATGTTCCGCTCCGCCTGTAAACTAACCTACTGGCGTGCTCACACTCTCAGTCTCTCACGGTTCCGTATCCGCTCGCACTCAATGTCTCACCCACTCATGTCCGGAGGAGATCTCTCCGTCTCACACCCCTCACTCACTTCCGGGCCCTCTTGTACTTTCTCTCCTTGCTGTGGTAAACGACAAAAACGTCAGGCGCTAAGTCAGGAAACGACAACACGTGGAAAACCAGAGACCTGAAAATGGGCAGGGTCAGGCTTTATATAGTCATGACGTCCTGAACTGTCTTTATGACCGGTCGGATATCCGGTTCTCTCCAATCCGGTCAACGAGATTCCGGTTAGAAATACTATCCGGTTGGAAATCTAATCCGATCCACTTCTACCTAAAACCGGATTAGTTCCGTAAGGTCCTTTTGTGACTATTTTTGGGTTTATCTTTCTCTCTTTAGAGGAATCCGGATACCTATTTCTAATTTCCGGTTCACTCAAAAAGGTAAACAAATAAAAATAAAAAATATGAGTTGTCACATCCGGCGTTTAAACATCCGCCGGCCAGTTCTTGTGTGTGTTGTAACGTATGCTGTAAGGACGCAAATGTGCGACCGACGAAGGAATGCGAAATTGGTTCTTCTTTTCCAGAAAGACTTTGAAGAAGGCCTCTATCTTGGGATCGATGGTTGCTGTTGTCTTATTTTTCCCTCGGGTTTGCTTGGTCATCGAAAAATATGCCTCACCCGGCCTTTCAAGCAACAGATTCATTGTTGCACTAGTGAAGCAGCAGCTCCTCTTGAACTGTCGCCAGTTCTCCGGAATGAGCTCATTCCTTGCATTGAACAAGTTGAGTTCTGGATAGATCAGGTGAATCTCTTTTTTCACCTTCTTCTCCCGCTTCACTCTCTCCACCCATTCCTTGGCGCTGTAGCAGTCTTGTACGACCGTGGACACCGGTTTGATTGTCACTTTCGGATATGGGTGGTGGCGACTTGGTCCGGAGCGATTGAGAATGTGCTTTGCCAATCTCTTCATATCGTCGTAGCTGAGATTTCCAAGGGGCCTGAAGAAGTCTCTGCTCATTGCGCAATTTTCTTGTTTCCAGTTTTCCTTCTCATTGAACTTCATCTTTGTCTCTGGATCGATGAGCTCCGCGTGTGCAACATTGATGATAACTTCGCTCCAAACCTCGTAAACGTCGTCGGGCGCAGAAATTATTTTCAGTTCGTTTGTAAGCTTCAGCTTTTCATCTGCACCCTTCTTCTTTGAGATCGTGAAGCTTTTATTTACGTCAATCATGGCGAATCTGAGATTAACTGCCTTTTCAAAACTTTGCACAAGGATTGACTAGATTCATTAACTTGTGATCTTATTATAAACTACACTGCAGAAGGAGCTCTCTTAGAGAGCAAGTACAAAACTGTAAGCATATGCAGTTTAGGGCGGTCCGCTCTAAAATGCTTACCTTGTACTTTTGCGTTAGCGCAGTATGGGCTTTGCCTCGTTCTGAGGGTCCACCAGTTTTGTCTCCTTTCGGTGGTGCTGGTCTTCCCATGGAAACCCACACAGTCCTTGCTCCCAAGATATTTGTTGCCCAAGATGGCGTAGCGGGCTAAAAGTGGTTGGTCCGATTATAGTATGCGGAGATTGTCCTCAACATCTCCTTATCGAGTGACCAAACCACGTAGCATTTCCAGGTTCTGAAGTGTTTTTTCACTTCTTTGTTCACCATGCTTTCCTCTTGCATCATCAAGTGGCTTGCAGCTATGCTGTGCTGGCCATTGATGATGTAGAAGTCTCCGTCCATCACCTCCTCCCATCGAGGTGGATCTCTTTTGCCTTTTGGCAAGACCGGTGTGACGCAAAGAATCTGCTTCACGCTCTTGTCCGGCATGTTGACAAGATAATGGAGCATTTCTTTAACAATTTTGTCCTCCTTCACGCGTATATTGAGTTCGGCAGGTGCCTCCTTCAATTTTCCAATTGGCAGCTCTTTCTTCTCACCAACTCCGTAGATAAACGCGGTGGAGTACTTCTCCCAGAAGTTCTTGTACAGAGCGCTTATATCTTTGTAGTTTGGCTTCCGCTCCGTCTTGAGGGCTTCCGGAACGACATTCATTTCTTCGAGATAGCTTGCCGACTCCACGCCTGACTTCTCCGATGTCCTCTCAACTGCCTTCCTTGCTGACCCGGATGCCAGCGGACTGCTTTGAGGTGCTGTCGTTGGAGATGGTGGGGGCTTCCTGTTTTTCTTGCCTTTACTTTGTTACCCACCAGCCTTTTTCCCCGTTGATGGCTGACCTTCATCTTGAGCAGCTGTCTCCACGGATACCATTCGTGGAGCCATGAAGGATCTTTGCATTGCCATCTTCTCCTTGATGACTACAAAGGAGTTCATCAGGAGCGTGATCTTCGTGCATAGTCTGCTTCCCGTCAGTGGACTTCCGTCCATGTTGTGGTACTCACCATTGTCTATTTTGCGCTCCAACTCTTTGATCTCTGAACTGTATGGCGTTGGCTCTAGATTCTCCAAGAATGGCAATATGTTGAACCAAATCTTCTCTGAGTTCAAGAGTAATGTGAAGTGGTACTGATTGCCCGCTGGGAATGCGTTGTTCGTGGTGACGCAGTGAATTTTGATGTTTGGAAATTTCTCCGAAGACACCCGCTTCACTTTCTCATCGAATGAGGTTGGAAGATACGCCTTGGAATTTCGGTACTTCATGTTGAAGTGCATGTTGTCTGTATAGGGCACCATCTTCAGACACCACGCGTCCACCTCTTTTGGATTTTCAAACTCCCACCAGTCCCCTTCTATCATATCCTCGTCTACATTTGGACTTTCTTCTTCAACATCCTCTACTCTTTTGAAGTGCGCCTTGAGTTGATCCATGTATTCCTCCATTCTGAGCATGGACAACTACAATTCAATCTATTGTTGCGGTTTAGGACGGACCGAGCTAAACTGTTGCTAGATGTAGACGCACATTTTTCTTGTTGATCTTTATTAAGTCAATTTTGATTGCGCCTTTATTTATTTTTGATTTGGTAGTCTTCTGTTTGTTGCCTACGTTTCTCTATTAGTCTGCAGATTAGGGCGGTCCGTCCTAAACTGCTGGGATTATTCTTTGGTTTGTAAGCATTATTGTTTAGTTAGTAGAAGAGGCATTGAGTTTTAGAAGTATTTTATCTACCAATCATCATTGAAATTGTTTAATGTGTCTGATTTCTTTAATCATTTTATGGTAATGTCTATGCTTCTGTCGTCAGTGTAGTGCTTTGGAGTGCAGTTTAGGGCAGTCCGACCTAAATTGCGCGTGGTCTATATTCTCGGTTTTTATATGTAGCATATATATAGGGTTGATCAATTTTGAATATCAACAGAAAGGCAGTTTAGGGCGGTCCGTCCTAACTTGCACATGGACTATATTTTTTATTTTTCAGCGTAGCATATGCATAGGGTTCATCAATTCTCGTGATTTACAGAAATGCAGTTTAGGACGGTCCGCCCTAAATTGTGCATGGACTACATTTTTGATTCCTTACCGAGTTAGCGTAGCTTATATGTAGAGTTGATCAGTTCTTATTATGAACAAAAATTCAGTTTAGGATGGTCCGCACTAAATTGCGCATGGACTACATTTTTGATTTCTCAGCGTAGCATATATATAGGATTGATCAATTCTCATGATCTACAGAAATGCAGTTTAGGACGGTCCGCCCTAAATTGCAGACGTTCTATTTCTGACTTTGCACTCAATACCCGCTTGATACCTGGGGATATCTAGGTGATACCCACCTAAGACCCGGAGATATCATGGTCATATCCGTCAAATTCTATGCGAGGGTTAACATGTTCTTCAGCTGTAAAGCATGATAATTAGAACCCTAAATCCTAAACCTCAAATCCTAAATCCTAAATCCTAAATCCTTAAACCCTTAAACCTGAACCATTTATTAACATCCAATGCAGAAGTCCTGACCTGCCAAATAACACAATGATAGGTTTTTGATACTTGTCTCCTTCCACAAATGAAAAAATCCTCAAAGCTGCTACCACAAACGTATCCAAATCACACTGCTGCAAATCCAAGAGTGCAAAACAAGGAGTTAGAAAACAAGAAAAGTACAATTGCAACTAGTTAGTCACATGTAATTTGGGAGACAGGCAATTGATTCATCCCCAAGTTCAACAGAATTGCAACATCTAGATGCAATTGAAACCAGTGCTCCCAATTGTTTTCCACCATTCTATAAATAAAAATGAAACCCATGCAGACACACCCTGATCTCACGTTTTGTGGCAAACAATCATAATAACCAAATCTCACGGTTTCTCACGGTTTCTCACGGTTTCACAGTGTCAAGTCAGTGGGCGTGTACAAATGACCTAAACTGCATAAGCACACCGCAAACTGACCGAACACGTCCGCCTCTTTGGCAAATTAAAATCAACAGCTTCAGCATGACCAAAACTGACAGACGTAGATGCACATGAAGTGAAGAAAGAGGTGAACCTCAATGAATGATGCTGAAGCAGGTGAGCTTCTTAACCCTAACGTCAATGTCCCTCAGCCTTTGGGTCGCCTGCAGACCTGATCCGCAAATCCGCCACCAAACACCTCGTTTCTGAATTGCATGCAAACACATCCTGATCTAAATTTTGTGGCAAACAATCATAAAAACCAAATCTCATGGTTTCTCACGGTTTCTCACAGTGTCAAGTCGGTGGGCGTGTACAAATGACCTAAACTGCACAAGCACACCGCAAACTGACCGAACATGTCCGCCTCTTTGGCAAACTAAATTCAGCAGCTTCAGCATGGCCAAAACTGACAGACGCAGATGCACATGAAGTGAAGAAAGAGGTGAACCTCAATGAATGATGCTGAAGCAAGTGAGCTTCTTAACCCTAACGTCAACGTCCCTCGGCCTTTGGGTCACCTACAGACCTGATTCGCAAATCCGCCACCAAACACCTCCTTTCTGGTGAAGTGAACAAAGACGTGAACCTCAATGAATGATGCTGAAGCAGGCGAAAGGAAAGACAACAACAAGAAGCGAAGCACAACCCCAATAGAAGGCGGAGCAAAATACGAGCACAAAGTAGAAACAAAGACTCGAAGTAGGAGCACAAAACAGCAGCAACGAGGAAGAAGAGGAGCTGGAAGAAAAGGAGAGGCAGCAGCGACGACGAAGAGCACTCAACGTCAACCTCCCCACCCTGCATGCACCCCCCCGCACTTGCCCCATACCCGCCCCATATCCGCCCCATATCCGCCCCATACCCGCTCCATATCCGCCTCGTACCTGCCCCCTACCTGCCTTGTAAACCGCCCCCTACCCGACTTGTAACCGCCTCATATTCACCCAATGCCCGACCATACCTAATCAGGTTCCCACTTGTGGCTAATACCCACAAAATTGGAAAACTGGTTTGTCACCGTGTGAATTGTTAGATTAAAATAATGCAGAAATACTCATTGCAAGAGTAAAATACTATAGATGATCTTTTTGTTTTCACATAGAATTGGAAGGATGAATAGTGGCACTTCCATCATGTGCATGAAGTTTTCTTGTCATCCATCGGACAAAAAACATCTGCCTCGTCATTTGAAGGTTAATCCATAAACACACAACATATATTTGTCGTCTAAGGAGTGATGAAGGAATCTTTTGTATAGGACAAAAGTGCAATTATTCATCCACATAATGAAGGGTGGAAAAGAAAAAAAATCGTATAGTAGTTTCACTCTGAATAAGTTTTTTAGGTCTAGTTAAAGTAGATGATGACACATGGTTCCATAATCAATGATTTCGACGATGACTAGCTCGATGTCCAAAGAATTAGAAATTGATGCACATTTGACCATTGAGATACTTGAGGTCTTAATATATGGAGTCAGTTGATTAAATTTTATTATTTGTAACTTTGAACCTCAAAATTTTGAACATCTATTATATTAAGTATTTTTAGTCTTCTTGAAGTTCACAAAGTTCTAGAGTCAATGATTTTCACATTGACCAGCTCAGCATACAAAAATTCAAAGTTCATGCATATTTTAGCATTAGAGAATTTGAGGTCTTAATATAATTATTAATGTTAAGAATAGTGAGGTTTAGGGTTACAAACATAATAAACTAATCTAGTGGTTTGCAAATCACTTGAATCCCAACAATCATTTTTCAGTCTATTTTGAAGCTTCAGATATGGTGGTGGAACAGTTTAGTTAATTTTCTTGACAAAACCAAATCATGTATACCATAGCCATAGAAAATACATTTATATTTAGAAGTTGGCTTAATTTTTTTGAAAGAAAGCAATAAGGATCTTGAAATGTTATTTTTTGTACCCTAAATCATGAACTAAGTAAAAGTTTCCTCTTGTATGAAGTCTTTGCACTCTTTTGTGCACAAGTGCTTTGTATTCATGCTAATTTTGTAGCATTTGGAATTACCATTTGAAATGTAAGGCTTAGAAAAATTAAAGATTTAAATTCAATTATCTTTTATTTTTTAAACAAAAATAACTTTCACAATGCATTCACAAACAAAGCCCTTGCACTATGTAGGGCATTGAACTTTCAATTTATACCAAAAATATCACTTCTTTACACTATATAAATTCTTTATTGAATTCCAAAGATTTATGGAGTGAAATTCTTTTTAAAAATTTTAAATTATGATAATGGCACACATCACAATAGTGCTACTTCATGTCATCTTTGTTGAGTGATGAAGTTGATTCAATTATACAAGCAAAGAGAAGAAAGAACTATTGATAAAACTTGAAATTCAAAGAATAAAGAAGGAGCTTTCATGAAGAGGAATGAAAGCTTTCCATGCAGATGATTATACAAAATCTATGATAAAAAAGAATTCAAATATATATTGAATTTCTTTTTTAGGAGGATGGATTCTCCACCAAACTTTAAAAAGGAGCTTTTGTACAATAATTTTTGCGCCCATGGCGTAGTGATTGAAAAAAATTTATATTCTCAAAAAGGTAGTGTATTTTCTATCTCTACAAGAAGTTTCAAAAAATCATAAATAGATGAATATTGAGTCCATAAGAGCCTACCTAAAATCAGTTCAAGTTACAATGGAACTTTGAGGTTTAAGAAAATATCAAATCTAAGCACATTCATTGGTTAAGAGCAAAAAAATTGTCTTTGGTTTAGAAGAAATTACTGTGACTGTAAAATGGTAACATTTATTGTCCCTTTTTAAATCATTGACAACCTATAATTTCCTAAGGACTTAAAAATTCAATCTCTAAAACATAAAGATGTATTGTAAATTGCAACTTAACTTAGCAGTGACTTTTAACACTTCTAATCTATAATCCATACTCATCCTCTATATGTTTACATCTTCCATTGCATTAACCAATATTTATTAGTGAAATAGATATAAAAATATTTTTGAAATTGATGAAATATTGGGTATTAGTTATGTTTTGAATTAATTAAAAAAATTTACAAGATCAAAATGCAATATTCTAACTATTCTCATTCTCTAAAATTACTATCTTCATTGATAATCAAATTTGTTTTTCTAATAACTGTTTTATAAATTTGACGCTTAAAGATTTTGAATTCACAATTTTCTAATATTCTTTGAACTATACAAACCCTAAATACTAATATTTTATAAATGACTAAAGGTTGGCGCTTGGTGCACTACTCATTTGCCATAATATTGTATTAAAAAATTATTATTATTTTTTTAAACTAACAAAATTTTCAAATCAATTGATAATAATAAAACATTCAAGTCACAAAAGTTTAAAACTCAAAAAATCACCAAATTATGAAAGTGCAATGAAATTTGAAGCCAAAAAGGGCAATGAAATGTCAATTCTTTTATATCACTCTATTCATATTTTTTAACTTCCACCTCTCTTCAATGACCATCGTACTTTTGTAATTTTGTAGAGTTTAGAGGTCTAATATTGTAAAAGCCATTGTATTTCTATAATATCACAAACTTTGAAAAATGTGATATTACATAGGTGGCGCTTGTTTTGCTAAGCAAAAATTAAAATAATTTATTTATTATTATACTATTATATTTAAAGGAAAACTTTGTAAATCTCAAAAACTTCGTGAACAATTTAATTGTTGTGAAATCCAAAATCAATTCAATCTAATAAATTTCTCAAATCATGTGGTAATAGCAATACATAATTCAAATGAGAAGCTCAAAGCTCAAAAAAGCACAGCATCATAGAAATGCAAAAGAAGTATAAAACCAACAAAAGCAATGGAATTGCTACCTTTATAATATCACCATATTGATCCTCTTTAATATTACTTCAATTGCAACGACTATATTATTTCTATAATATCACCCTCTATACAAAGTGATATTACAAAGGTGATTGTGAACTACTATTGTATTTCAATAATATCACATTGTTTGAAAATATGATTTCTATGTATGCATGATTGGAAATATTTTAATAAAATAATTAAAATTATTATTATTAAGACTTATCAAAATCATTATCATGCATTCTATTCAAATATATCAAATTTCTACTAATATGTGATACAATGAATACGTAGTATAGTAAGTACGAGCCTCTAATATTAATGATAGCATTTGTGATATTACAAAGGGACTTATGATTTTAATAGTATGATGAACTTTGATTCCAAGTGAATGGGTAATTATTTGGGTAATATTTTTGGCTTTGCCAAGGATACTAATTGGTTTATTGTATGTCTTTCATAATGTTCTATTATTTTAAACAAAAAGAGTAATTCCAAGAAATCATGATTAGTCGATTTTGAAAGAATTTCAAGCTTGTACCTATTTTTTTCTTTGGTATTAGGTTGAAGTCCACGACTTTTGCATGAGCAGTCCATAAAAGTACATGGACTTTTACATTTTTTTAACTACTCAAACCCATTTGAAGAAGTATCAATTATTTTTTTAAAGTTCATTTGTAAGGCTTTAGTTTATACCAAAGTGTTAAAACTTTTTTTTTCCAGTTTTTTCAATGTTTATGTATGTACTCTTTTTTCGAATGTTGAACATTTAATCCAAATTTTTTACACTGGACCCTGAACCCCAAACCCTAAACCCTAAATCCTTAAACCCTAAACCCTAAAATCCTAAAACCCTAAACCCTAAACCCTAAAGCGTTGTTTACATTTTGTACACCAACATTCATAAACAAAGAGATTTTATTTTTGAAACGCAAAGTCAACAAAGTTACAAAAGTTCAATACATTCTTTGCACATGCATTGTTGCGTGGCAAGGAAAAGGAAGGAGAGAATGTCTCACCTACTTCTGGAAATCATTAATGTTAGACAAAAAATCATGCGCAAAATTTGCTTTGTCAACACTGTGATTTGCGAAAAAAAATTCCAGTAGTTGACTTTGCAAATCCGCAAACACCTGAAATAGGCTTGAATCTGAAGTAAGCACTGTCAAGTGGACGACTATTTTTCTAATGAAAGACTGCACGAACTTCTTCCAAAGATCGTGTGGCCTGAAAAAGTGCTACAAAGTGGAAAACGAATCTCCCGAAAAAAAATTTGAAATTTGAATTCATTTTGTTTTGGCGCGGCCCCCCTCCGGCGCCAAAACTTTGCTCCCCCCGGCGCGGGTGGCCGGGTGCTTTGTGTATGCACGTTGAGATTGTTAGTGTCGTTGTCATTCTCATTTGGCTTTTCTTATGTGATCGTGAACCTGTTCAAGCTCTCTGTTATTCATTGTTGTCATTTTCTTCTGTTGTGGTTTGAAGACTTTAAACGCGGCACAGTTGGACGAGGCGTTCTACAGTTCAAGGTGCGCTTTGCGTACAACCAACAGATGAAAGCATTTTCTTTGTCCAGACATTTCTAGCACTCCAGTACTTTGTGCATAGTCATGTAACACAACAGATTTCAAGTTTGACAGAGTTCTCCTCTTCTTCTTGTACATTTCAGTTTCGTATTGAGGAATTTGCAATGTACTCATACATTTTCAAGTACAAGTTTAGTTTTAAGTCATCATACTGAATTCAATTTCTGCGGTGTGAATAGGTACCCTGGTTTGTAGCCGTAAAATCCGGGTCTATATTTAGAAACTTCTTGGGCTACATGTTTTTGAAGACGTGCAATTTAGGACGGTCCGTCCTAAAACGCAAGTAGACCATGTCATGATTTGTATTTCATGTCGAGCATATTACGTTTTTGTAAGAAGTGCAGTTTAGGTCGGTCTGACCTAAACTGCATTGCGATCGGAAATAATTTTATGAATATGACAACAAAATACACTAACACTGAATCCAATTTCCTTGACCCCATTCATGCAGTTTAGGGCGGTCTGCCCTAAATTGCAGATTGACAAACCTAAATATTTTCTGAAGACTTAAATAAGTTGGGGTTTCTAATAAATAATCACAGAATCAACAGTTTGGATATGCACTTTAGGTCGGTCCGCCCTAAAATGAAATGCATCAATGCCTTAATTTATATTCTATATAGTACAATTTTTACTAGTGGGACGAGTAGTTTAGGTCGGTCCGCCCTAAATTGCAATGCATCATTTACCCTTTGAAATAAAGACAATTTACATTTACGCTATATATTCTGTCATTGCAGTTTAGGGCGGTCCGTCCTAAACTACATACTGACAAACCTAAATGTTTTAGAAGTATTAACTAGGTAGGTACTGCTATATCTTCAATACACGGAGAGTCCAGACATACACTTTAGGACGGTCCGCCCTAAATTGCATTGCAATAGTTTCATTACTTGCACAACAATGAACAAAGCAGGTTCTTGTTCAATTTAGAAAGGACTTCGACAACCTTCACGCAGTTTTTACTGGTCATGTAGTTTAGGGAGGTCCGCCCTAAAATACACTTCTTCCATGTTCAATTTATAGGGTTTCAGCATGTCGAGTCTGAAATATTTCACACTATGTTCATGCAGTTTAGGTAGGTTCGCCCTAAATTGAAATGCCACAATTTTTGTACTTAAGAAAGAAATTATGAGGGGATGTCTTATTTAGTTTCTAAAATCTGACAAAGTGGTCATGCTATTCGCCTAAAACCGCCACACCATTGATATTGACAGATTAAGAAAATGAATGAGGTCTACGCCATCTGTGTTCAGAAAACTTCACACTACTGTGAAGCAGATAAGGGTTGTTAGCCGTACAATGATCATTAATTTCGATCAGATTGGTCTTCATTGATCTAGAACTTTGTTTGTCTAGTTGTGCATTTTAGGGAGGTCCACCCTAAACTGCATTTACATAAATTAATAAATTACATTAAATAAAATTTGATAGGTCTTTCTTCATCTATTAATTTTCTATTCAGATTGTGGTTTATGTTTACAGATAATATGGGCTCCGTTGATGTCCCACTTGACCTCATGGACTCATCAGACGATGAACTCCAAGTACTTCAAGAAATGAGTGCTGGCGTTCCTGAGTGTGAAGGGCTTCCTCGACAAAAATGGAATACAAGGTTTGTTACTTTGTATAATGGAGAGGGCGTTCTTGTTGGAGAAGGTACTTGTCATAGTGTGAATTCAGATCTTGTACTTGGTGTCACTGGACCTCTTGGAGACACTCATGTGTCAGTGCACATTTCAAAATCACATTCTGAAGTGGACATTTCTGAAGAAAATGTCTTCTCATTAGTAGGGCTCGTGCACTGTCGTGGTGCTAGTTTACGCGATCATGAACAGAGAGACAAATTCAACCATCTGCAAGCAAGTTTAATGAATCCACCATCATCCAAATCTGCTAGGCCCTATGCAAGTGCCAACCGAAATCCGCCTTGTCAAACTGCTGTCAAAGCAAAATACCTCCTTACACAAGAGTCAATCAACATGGTGTCTAGCAAGGTATGTTGCAATAAGAATTGTGTCCAACCGTTCCCGAGGGAGAAAATTCGGGCATTTCGAGAAAGAATGTACAGAAATTCAACATTTAAACACCGTGCCTTCATGAAGACTGATGTGCACAGACAAATTCATGAAGGTGCACATCGAAGGAAGATGGTTACAATTGAAGGCATAAATGTGTATTTGCGCGTATGGATGCTTATTGCGGGGGTTGTTGAGTCTACATTCTATCGCTACTCAAAATACATGAAGCTCGATCGAGAAGCAAGGGATCACGGTAATACAGGATTGTTGAAGCCTAGAGAACATACCCTACAAGCAATAGCTTCTTTAAAGTGCATCCTTGACAGAGAAGCTGATCATATGCCGCATCGCACCCGGAGTCTGAAGGCAGGTGAGAAGGTCGTGTCAAAGATTTTTCCGGCCTCATTTCAATGGAAAGACCAATTGAAGAAACTCAATGATTTCAATGCGGCTTTCGGATTGAAGGAGATCTCCACTTCGAACTTGAGTAAAATAAGGTCCACAAAGTTCTCAGAATTCGATGTGAAGAAGCCAGGGGATAATTTTGCTCGGTGTGCTACTTGTGACAAGCTAAATGAGCTTGTTAAGGGTGTTATCAGTCGATCTCAAACTGCTTTGAAATGGGCAAGAAGATTGGATAGGCATCTTACCATTGCTCATGCCCATAGGGATGTATATTACATCAATCGAGAGTTGTCATTCAAGTCTCCGCATGAATGTCTTACAATCATACACGACAAAATGGATCACTCGAAAACCACTTGTCTTGTGTTCTCTCACAAGAGTAAAGAACTCGATGGCCTCATGAAGCTACCAGTTTCTGTGACGGGCATGCTTGCACATGGTCATGCAGATGTACGCTATGCGCATTATGGCTTGGATGTCTTCTCCCATGACTCCAACTATACCGTTGGATCAATGGCAAAGTTGTTGCGAGATTTAGAGTTAGTTCCGAAGTCTTCTTCTAGAGAGTTGTTCAAAAATTCAAAGTCCACTAATTTGTTTAAGGCTGTGTTAGAGGGTGCAGACATGTGCAACGTGTCACTGCCGACGTTGCCAAATACTTTAGCTCCAACCATGCGGCTACCGCCCATTTTGAACGTGCAGATGGACAATGCCACTGGAGACAATAAGAATAGATATGTTTTCTATTTTTGGTCTTTACTTGTTGCAAACAAAATCTTCCGGGAAGTGTACGTGAACTTCATGATTGTAGGTCACACACATGACGACATAGATGCGTTGTTTGGAAGATGGAGCATGGATTTGAAGAAAGACAACTTCTCAACAGTACCAGCACTAATGAAGTCGTTCATGGATGTGGATTCCATCCCCGTTATCCCTCACCTTATTGAAGAAGTGCTCGATTTCAAGGGTTTTATAGCAGGGTCACTTGTTGATGGTGATGACATCCTCGTTGGACACACAAAACCACATCAGTTGAAGTTCTACCTGGACTCAACGGGGTGCCCTGTCATGAAGTACAAACTTCTTTGCACTGATGCAGAGTGGTTAGGAGAAGACGGAAGAGGCATCAAATTATGGAAAGAAGATGTTGAAGGGCGAAGTTTGTGGCCACGGGGTGAACCGCTGCCTGTTCCGTTGAAGCCTATGAAAGGCTTAGATGACATCGTCAAAGGTGTGTCGAGGTTCGTGAAATATTGGGACAATTTATGCAATGCAGACGTCACCGGGGATTACCTAAGACGTTACGAGCACATAGTGAAGTACTAGCGTGGCGTCAAGACAACGTTGATGGAACCATTACCTACCTTTGGTGTTTTGAGAGATGGTTTTTGGCCAACTTCACGAGTAGTAGAAAATCGAGCGGATGAATTGAACGAGGATGGTGAAGAGCGTGAAGAGTTTGGGGAAGATGACCCGTACGTTGGGCCGTTGAGTGGTCGTCCAAATCCATCCTTTCGGGTAGCTCGAGATTTGTTTGAAGGCTATTTTGTTGCGGTTCGCCCCGCAGATGGTGACACTCATCCGGTGTGGATTGCAAGGGCATTGTCTGATCCGAACTGCAACCCAAAAAATCCGAATTGTGTCCGTATTCAATACTTCCGTCCAACATCAAGGAATCAAGATGTTATAGATTTCTACACCGGATGGGACAGCGAAAGAGGTCTGCGTTGGAAGGTCGATGAAACTGAACCTCCTGTTTGGCAACACACTGATGCTCTTATGACAGCGTGGAAGTCGAGGATCAAGAAAGACACTCAGGAGTGCATGATTAAGATCCCTGCTATACAAATTGAAGTCATTAACGAGAGCTTGACTTCCTATAATTGAGAAGCCATATGTACATAAGGGTATATGTGGTATGCTTTATTTTGTATTTCCCATCCACATATTGTGTGTAATGGATGGAATTTATATATTGCAGTAGATGGCATATACTTTAATTTTGTTGGTTTGGATTTATAGTTTGGTATTGTTTATATGCTTTGAAATGTAGCTTTTGTTTTTACAAAACAAGAGTATTCAATTTCAATTATAATAAATTGCTTCTAAGTACATTTGAGTTTTATTTTTTTTCTATGTTTTAATTTATTTTTGTTGAAGCACTTATGTTATAATATCTATGACGAATATTATTGATAATTTGAAGCAACTGGAAAAAATGGGTAGTGGTTCTAATGACTATGTGTTTGATAATTAAATTAAGTAATTGTCACAATTCAGGTAGGGGGCCGATTGATTGTTACAACTTTCCTAGCTGCATGCATAGGTCATTAGGCAGCACCAAGTCATGCCTCTCCCTCAACCGCTTATTCATATTCAATGGGAATTGAACTCGGACCGTTTGAATGACATGAACCATCCTTTACAACCAACTTCAAAGCTCATGACTTGGTGTTCAAAAAGTAAAGATTTTCTGTATATTAATGTTAGCATTGGTGCTTGAAATTTGACCTAATGTTCGAATTAGAGACTTTGTATGTCACTACACTCTCATTTTAATGGAAAATACATTAAAAAATTAGTATGTTTAATATTTGTCAACCTAAATTATATACAAAACATCCATTCGTATTGGTATCAAAATCGACAATATTATTTTGGGAGAGTCCTAAACTCCCAAAATTTTGAATATAGCTTTGCATCCTCTTTCTTGCTCTTTCTAATTATTTTGATTTTATCACTACAAGAGAAAGGGGTGTTTTAAGTATAGTTCTAGTAGTATAGTCCTATAAATTATGACCTTTTAAGAGATTTTTAGTAAAATTTTACTATAAATATATGTATTTTTGGTATAATTTTACTAAAAATCTCTTAGAAGATCATTAATTATACATATAGGACTATACTTTAAACATCCCTTTCTCTTGTATTATAACTATTGTTTTGCAACTGTGATGCATTTAAGTCTTTGTTGTGAATCCATAGTGTTTGTGTATGATAGTGTTTGTTTGTTATATTTGTGTAGATTAACTTGGTACCAATTTGGAATAACCTAAGTTAATAGGACTGCTTCTAATTTCCTAATTGGCCATTGAAACCAAGTAATTGTAAAGAAATTGTTCCTTAACCACAAGGAATTGTTTTCATCTCACGTAGTAATCCTAATTGCTGAATTTGCCACTCCACTTTTAAGGGCCGTAAGGGTGGAGGGATTTTTCAAATTGTTTCTTTTATCTTTAATCTTTCAGTCATTCAATCTTTCTTCAAATTGGCTTTACTTGCATGGCCTACTTGACTCTTGAACTTCCAACTTGGGCTTCACAGCTTGATTTCCACCAACTTTGAACCACCAGACCTCCAACTTAGGCTTGTAGGAAGTACAATCTACTTCAACTTTTAAACTATGTAATTGTTCTTGTTACCACTCAATTTGACCCTTGCTTCCTTGTTTGGAAACACCAAATCTTTGCCACCAATTTGGTCTCTCTCAAGCTTCTTTTACAATTTGATCACTCACTTACTTGCTCTAGTTATTCTAATTTCAACTCCTAATTGACAACTAATATGAATTGTTTACAAATACAACTTGGAATCTGAATAGGGACCACCTTCAACTTTGATAACACTCCACAATGGGATTGCTATCAATTAGGACACTCAACTTCATTGATTTGGTTATACACATTAATATTCATAAAAATTCTCAACTCAGTTATCTTCAGAAATATCCATTTAGACTCACACTTCCTACTTGGGAATTGAAATAGTTCTAACCATTATAATACTAAACATTCCCATAATGTATTAGATTTCACACGACTACATTTAACACTCAGTAATTCTCATAACTTCCAATTAGGCTCACATAACTCATGCCAACATCAACATGTTCAATTCATTTCATATACATCAATTAGGACTTCACTCCATCAATTCCACAATTCCACACACTTAATTCCAACTACATGCTCAATAACTAAACATTGATTCGGTCTGAAAAATTCACTTTCATATAATTTTGAATTGGTGATTAAATCACCGTTTACAGTTTATCATTGTCTGCATTTTCTCAAGTAGTATTCACATATTATAACATCTCCTATTTGGGCACTCAGTTTTCCTCAACTAATCACTCCCAAGTTAGTTTTCAAATATCTTCATGAAACCAATCTACCATTTGCTCAACTCCTCTTCTCAACCATCAAACTTCCAACTTCCAGCCTTCTTGACTTGGACATATCTCCATCTGTAAATACATAGACATCCTCCATTAAACCAATAACATACACACAAATTTTCCAACTTGGACAAATACAAACAAAAATTACATGACCTCTTTGATTGGGACTTGCACTGAAACTCTCAACGGTGGTTGCAACTTAAAAGAGATGACTAGCCACCTAAACCATTGCCTAATTGAAATCACCCTACAATCTAAAAATCCAAATTGGACTTTGAACCACCCCAATTGGCCTCTTGTCATCACCGCTTGTCGTAGCACAGGAAAGTCAGGTTGCTTCTCTAGGACCGGAAATGATCCTAAAGTAACCCGTTTATCGTTCCCACAGAGATTTAGTTGGAGGAATCCTTGTTTGTTCGGAAGAGAGGGAGTTGCCTTGTCACAACAAACCCACGAACATCTACTCTAATCCGGTTAAGTCTAATTATTCTATTCTATTACCATACTCACCCTTTAACTTCTCCTATTCACACATTATCTACAATCTATTTACAATCAGGCTGGAACTGAAAAGGGGGTAGCTAGTCCAACTTTCCCGTTCTTGGTAACCGGAATCGAGTTTAACCTCTGAATCAAGAGGGATCCGCATATTGGGTTTGAGGCAGGAAGCTTAAAACCTACCCTCTAAGTTTTAGAATAACAAGAGATCCACTGTAAAAAGAAGAAAAACACAACACCACAAAGCCTAATTCTAGTCAAACTCTCCTTCACAGTTGAACTGGATAGCTATCGGGATCAGCAGGTCACGCAAGGTATAGTTGGCTAGAATACTAACTTGGACTACAACGACAGCCTATTAGTTAATCTGGATTCTTGGTAAAAACCAGGATGGCTGAGTTAGGGAGTTGTTACCTCCCCTTCGGGATTCCAGTTAAGTCTGAACCGGGAAAACGGGAGCTGCTCTGGAACAGTCAACAGTTACACTCCGCACACATCCGGGACTATCAAAACTCAACTAGAAACTCAAACCGGTTACACTTGGGTCTAGAAAACACCCTCACTCGCAGTCTCTCTTCAAGAATCCGGACAATCTTAATATCCGGGTACACTCCCTCCTTACCTATTCCTACAATCTCTACAGAACATACATCAATGGTTATCCACCACCAAAGCACACGCCGCCACCTCAAATTGTGAACCAGAAAGCTGATTTGGATTGTATAATGCTAGGAAAACAAAGTATGGAAATGCACCCCGAATTAACAATAACCGGCTAACTAAATACTATACAACCCATAGGACTCCTCAGTCCATGGGAATCAAAATCTACCTTTCCTGAATCAACACGTGCCCTCCTCCTCATCTACATAAATGACGTTGACTACTATAATCTTGGAACTAGCCGTTAATATTCCCGTTCTGATAAATCCGGATCCAGGAAGTCAATTCTACCTTTCCGGCTAAAAGTGATTTACAAAATACTTTCTATACAAAACTTGGGTTTTCAGTCGAGATTCTAACCTACCTATCTGTCCTACTCTAACTTTTCTGCCGCTTCCCCGGTATTGCACTTGGTTTCGGGGTGCCCTTCCGCGCTGGTTGTTTCCGGACGGAACTGGAAACTGTCTTCCGTTTCTTGGCCTTGGAGGACTGAGCCTTGATCTTGGCTTTCTTCTTCTTTGGTGCGGCCAGTTCCTGATCTGGATCAGAGTATGGTTCGGACTCCTTTCCGGATTCAGAACTGAAATCCTCTTCCTCCTCCTCTTCTTCCGAATCCTCATCTTCTTCTTCTTCCTCTGACTTTGCCCGGGTTGATTTCCTTACTGATGGAGGCCTTGGAGTCTTCATCTTCGCCTGGCTAGGAGTGGGAGAAGCCTTCGAAATCTTGCTCTGCGGTATCCCTAAATCTACTTCTTCCACTTTCACCTTTCCCCGCAAGACTGATCCGAGTGTTGGTATGTGTGCAGTTCCGGTTTCCGGGGTAACAGTCTCCTTAGCCGGAGTGACTATCATCACATCTTCGGATGAATGTACGGATTTCTCCCGCGTCATTGGGGATGTCAGCTTGGTCTCCGACCGCGGTGGCTTGGATGGAGTCGCCTCTGTTGTACCAACCATTTCCGGTTTTGATTCCGGTTGGGGAGGTGGACTGACCTCCTCCATGACTTCTCTCAATTGAACAAGTAGTAGTTCCATCTTGGAGTTGAAGGATACTAGGACATGAATGACTTTGTCTCCTAGCTTTTCTACCCCTTCCAAAACCTTCTCATCAAATAACCTAGCCTTGTTCAATGTTTCTGCCGGAAGGGTGATGAACTCCCTAATCCGGTCAATCGTATCCTCAGTTTGAACTGAGTACTTCCGGTTACGCTCACTCTCCTGTTTCTGTCTACTCAGTTCTTCTTTCAGGGACAACAATTCATCCGCTAAATCCTGATACTTCGCCTTTCCGGATTTTTCCTCAGCATCCTCTATCAAGTTCTGGATTTGCTCTACACACTTTGTCCTAGGAATATCTCCCAACATCTTACATACCTTTTTCAAGGTATTTCTCTCTTTCTCATGTTCTTCCCGGACTTTCTTGAGCTCTCCTATAATCGATCCTAAGGGATTGCTATTCCAGATTGGATCCTTTTTTTCCTCTATCTGGACCTCTTTCCCTTTCTTCTTTTTCAGTTCCGGTTTTCCCGACGAACCGAAAGCCTCTTTCTTAACCTCTCTCTTCCATCTCATCATCGGAGTCAGGTTTCATCCCGTGGGCCAGTTTGACCTCCTGGACTGTGTATTCCTACCTCTCTTGCGCCCTCGTACAATCTTGGGCATGATACAAATGAAAAAGAAATGGGGAAATGCTAGATGGTTTAGTCTTTCCCACTCCCTTACATAGTTTGGCGACATAATCTCTCAAGACTAACCCCCAATCTACCTTCCTGTCTCCAGACAGTGCACCAAAGATTGTATTTCCCAAAGTGATGGTCATCTGGTTTCCTCTATCCGGACTGAGAATCGAAACTAGAAATTCTAGCACCCTCTTCTCTCGCTCATCCTTGCAGTCACTCACCGTGTATCCATCCTTTGTATGAGGGGCGTTCCGGAACTCACCCACCGTGGTCTTGTCTGTCCGGGAGGCCATCCCTTCTCCGCCCCGAGCAAAACCGTAAACCTCCCGCCATACTCTTGCGGTCCACTTGTCCGGAAGCGCCCTCACGGTCTTCCTCCATTTGTTCAACTGCGGATGCAATATCTCTCGTACCATCACTTCATCTTTAAAACTCCAGGGCCTTTCTATCAGCCCTGCATAGCCCATCTGACTAAGATCCTCCACCAGGTCGGCTCTCTCTCCCGCATCTTCCGGAATAACCAGAACAATGTTTCTAAGCGATATCTTCGTGGTAGGGGTCTCTTCCTCAGTCTCACTCCCAGACATGGTTGCAGTGCTCTCCCTTCTCTTCTCCGACTAACCTTCGCAGCAGTCGCTCGTATTGTAGCATTGGCTCATTTGGAAACTTAAATTGTCAACAAAAACCGGAAACTCTCCAACCAACTATGAACCCTAACGGAAACAATTCCCAAGTTATAACTTGCCAGAGAAACTGAATAAAGGTCTGACATTGAATTTTTCCTACTTCCCATTTCCCACCGTTGGTTTTGACGTTTCCAGTCACTGGACCGTTAAAATGGCTATTGGAATTTCGCCGTGAAATCCTCCGGTCCACTACTTTGCTCATCATTATCCGGGGATGACCGTTAACTTCCGGTTTCCGGTTTCTATTGAGCCATATCTTTTGGAATACCGACTGAAATCAATCCCGTTCCCGATTATTGATTTTCCGGTTCCGGTTTTCAGGAGTACCCATTAACTCTATTATGGAGTTAAGGTTTTCTGATTTTCCGATTCCGTTCTTCTCTCTTCCTGCTCTATTTTTATAGCAAAAAGACAAAAAAATTATCTAGATGAACCCACTATGTCCTCAATTTCTTCTAAAAACTTCTAAGGCCCTATTTAGAATTCCCACACCGCCTAACTTGGATAAGACCATCAAACTGACTCTCTATTTGGACTGCAAACTCTAAATTGGATAAAGACACTTACCAACCCGATAAGGACAACACATTATCAAATTAGTAATACCTGACCCCAATTCCATTAGGCATTTGTACATAGACTTAACCGGTTATCAAAACTCCAATTTGGGACATAACAACAAAACAAAATGATTGAATTGGACTCCTCATATAACAAATCAACTATCAAAATGTAGTAATTGATACAAAAATCACCACCAAAATTTGAAAAATCAAGTCCTAATTGGTAATTTACAATTTATGATGAAGCCAAGTGATGACTATAGTAAGTAAAATTTAGAGAATTAGAACAAGGATGCCACTAAAACAAAAGTATGAGAATTATTTTGGAATTCATGAAAAATTTATAGGACAAAATGATGGTCATAATAATAGCTATTCTAATCTCAATAATTGTTTGATCATACACATTCAAAATATAGATTTATCACTACAAAAAAATTTGAGCCAATCATGTCAAAATTGGTTTTTAGAAGTAATTGTAGTGTTGTGAAGTAATCTAATTAACCAAAATTTGGATTTAATATTCTTTGGTTACAAATTTACTGAGAGCTTTAAACTTAAATTTTATTTCACTCTATAAGTACGTTAAATATTAAAAATTATTTTTACACTTGTCCTACTAGTAGTAGGTCTTTCAAGGTTGTACAAGATTGGATTCAGACAAAAAGTGAAAAAAACAAAAGAGTGGATGTTACACTAGACAATGTACCAAAAAGATGTATTTTGTTGTATTAGTTGCGCCCCCCTTCCCTTCCAAAAACCTCAACCATTGATCGGATTTAAAAAAATAAAATGCCCCTCTTCCCAATCGTTAATGGAGCATCTTGTTGAGGAAAAATGAGAGCCTTAGGATCTTTATATGGATATGATACAATACAGATATAGTACAATTTGATATGGATACAAATATGATACGGATACGGGATATGGATTATGGATACAATATGGATATGGAATATGAATAAGATATGGTTCAGATATGAATACAATACGGATATACATACAAGATATATCTCATATTGATTATCACCCCATCCACTTGGAAACTACAAAGGGGTGGGATGGGGGGGTAATGAAAAAATTTATTTTAAATTGTTTTTTCTAAGCTTGTTGAGGTGGGTGTGAATAAAAAAATTTATTTAAAATCTATTTTTTGAGCTCAACGAGAAGTGTACAAAAAATTAATTTAAATTATTTTTTTAGCTCATAGGGGGTATAAAAATTTAATATAAATTATTTTTTTGAGCTCACTGACAGTTATCACAATGAGCTCAAAAGATGTAGAAACTGCATTAACTGACTGAGTTGGCATTTTGAAGTAATAGCTTATTAGAAATGTCCCACTTTTTTCTTTTATATTTTTTCTTATATGTCTTATAAATGAATGTATAGATGATTCAATCATCATGCTATGAGTTTGAAATTTTCAAAAAATGTTCACAATTAAGCAGTTCAAAAAATGTTCACATTACAATTTATAGAAAAAATTTTCAATGTAAGAATTAAGAACACAAAATTATCAAATAAGTCAAGAACACCCCCACAATATCGAATGGTAAAAACAAAATATGCTTCATTTATCAAATTCTTAACTTGAATCCTTAAACGTCAAGGTGGACATTTGGTATCTAATGGACGAAAGAGAGTCTATATTAGTATAGGACAAAAATGCAAGTATTCATCTTTGGAATTTTGTATGAAAAAGGAAGATTTCTTACAATACTTTGACTTCCAATAAGGGCTTTTGGATTTTTTTAGACCAATGATTCCCACAGTATCAATATGGATGGTTTCCATGATCACTAGTATGTCGTTTAAGGGTTAAGCAACACTTGAGTCTAGTATGAATTTTGGCTTTTATTCTAGGTATCACAGAATTAAATTCCCAATTACCATTTGTAGTGCCATTTTCAGGATGAGCACTAGAGTACATCTTTAAGATAATTAATATTAATTCACATCAGAGTTTAACTGAACCCCTAAAGTCCCAAAGTCTCTACAAGGAACTCTTGGGATTTGGGGTAGGCTTGTGTGATCTCAATTTTTGGCATGATTTTTTGAAACTTTTTTTGAAGATAGGAAATTAGATTAGCTTCCTAGAAATATAATTTTTATTTCAATCGATGCCGAAGAGCAAAAGTTATGCCACTATGAGTCTAAAAAAGAGTTCAAAAGGCAACCCCCAAAAAATCATAAAAAATTGAATTTTTTAAATTTTAATATTTTTTCTTGAAGATTACATTTTAGCCTACATCTGAAGCTTTGATTCATTCTATTTGGACTAGTGATGAGAAAGTTATGGACAATTTTGTTTTTCAGGCAATCTAAGCATTTTTTTGGAAAAATAACTTACAGACTTCATTTTTGAATGCAATTTTAAGAATTTTTCATAAAAAAATTGTTAAGCAAGGTTAAGTTTATTTGCTAAGAGAATCTCACCATTGAAATTAACATGTTTTCAATTCCATCTTAGAGCTATTAACAACTTAGTTTTCTTTTCAATCTTGAACATACTTCTACTTAGCAAATTTTTAATGAGTGAAAATTAAGTGTTTTATGGTTGAATTTTTTTCCCTAGATTCTCATCTCAATTCTTCCATATAAAAAATTAGAAAATCAAAATCACTATCACAAAAATTTTAAGTTAAGAAGATTCAAAGCCAAAAAATATAGTTGAACAAGGTATAAAAAAACTTGTTTTCTTCACTTTAAATGCAAATATCTTGCAATCTACACGGTCAAAATTTTTAAATTTTTTCCATGCATTTTCATACTAGAGTAGTACAAGATCCTACAGTTAGATTTGTAAAAAACAATTTTTAAAGTTTTTTGCTCATTGCAATAAAAAGGATAGTTTTAAGTGATTTTTGATGGAAAAAAGGCATTGGGACTTTAGGGGTTAAGTTGATTGGGTTTGGTTGGCAACATACAAGAATTAATTTCCATATATACTCTTGTTTGATGACAAATGGGCAATCTTCAGTGGCTCAACAAACACATATTTTCCAAAAGCTGAAGATCCTCAAGAGATGGTAACAGGTTGAGCAATTGTATTATTGGCCAGTTCCTGATAGTACCTACAGTAATATGAAACAAAATATTATGGGAATTGACTGGAGACTAAAATTTGTCATTCCATGTACGATTTGAAAAACACAAAAAAAACATTCATTTCATTTTAAATCCAACCTTTATTTTATCTCCTCCAATTGAAGCAGAGGATTTTGTTTTTGTTGGGGACCTTATCCCGTCTAAAATTCTAAACCATCTATTCATCAACATCAAATAATAGATTCGCTTTGTTAGCAAGTAGTGTAAACATTACTTGACATGATGTCTCCGGCCACTGAAATGGAAATAAGTTGTGTACCATCATTCAGTGGTCTACAGCTTCTCGCTTTGAAACTGCATAAGAAAGGCACTTACAGAGATAAAAAGTTGATCACAACAGAGTTGGCCCTGCTACCCACAGCTATATATTTCCCCCAACTCACCCTCATACATATGTTAAAATGCTTGAGTGACATAAATGTATCCACAGCATGAACCAAGAAACAATAACAAGAACAAAAATCACGGTATCAACAGCACCAATGTGGCTGATCTACGAAATCTCAGTACCTTCAAGATGCCGGGTTGTCACGATCTTTACAATCTTTACTTGAAAGCAGAATTCAATAACCTGGAGTACAAGAAAACAATAGAAAACTTTATGTCTCCCTCAGGGCTTTAATCCAATCTAGTTCTAACCGAAATGGTCCAGGTCCTTGAACTGCGCCTTCTGGTCCCCCATCAGCCGCGAGCGAAAGACCCATGCCAGTGACACGCGCTGCATTGAGATCCTGATCAGAGTCGATAATCTTCCCTCTCCAAGTCGGTAGATACTTACTCAATGGTACTCTAACGACAGACCATTCCCCTGCAGGCGCAAATACAAAGGCTTGCCACGTATTGGACGGGGACGCCCCCATGCCTCCAATCCAATTTTCCGTCCTAATGTTGGACACGTACACCCTACCGTCGCCCTTGAGGCGGAATGCTATGGTATCGTAAGGCTCCAGATCAAGGATGTCGTCTTCATGTGATGTTCGCATGCCTGCGAATCCGCTCCGCTTCATCCGTATGTTGGCATCGTCATGGATGTCGACCGAGAGTGAGCCGGAAAACACACCAGTTTGCTTGTTCAAGTCAAGCGACGCTTGGGACAAGCCCCCATGCTCCTGGTCGGAATAGACCTCCCACGGGCGCAAATCTGACGATGAAGCAAACCTGCAAAAAGGAAGTTGAGGTAGGTCGATTGTATCAACAGAGAAGCTGCCTAACTCATTGTCCATGCTTCCAGGATACGTAAAGGAAACTGGATTCGTAAAGAGAAAGTGAAATCAAGAATTCTGCAATGAAACTACGGCTCAGGATGGACTAAATAACTTTCGAGAGAACCAGATAATATGTTGAATTAAAAAAAGTAATTAAAGAGTGTACTTTTAGGTTTGTCAGTGCTCCACATTGCAAACAGCATTTTGATTTATGAGTTGTAACCGAAAAAAACTTGATGCATATGTGATGACTTAGCATCATGAAATCTCCAATCCAATACACTTTGTTGAATAAGCTAATTGGTGTTACAGAGGACCTAAAAAGGAAACCTAATATACTGTAGGACAGCCCATGCTTTGAAAACCCCTATAGATGGAGAGCGCAATCCTGGTTTTAGGGTGCTCTTGGAAGACCCTCATACATCACAAACCCTACGGGGTTTGTAATAAGGTCGGAAGTTCCTAGAGTTTAATCAAAAGGGGTCCTCTAGAGGTTGATTGATCTCATCGGTCTTTAATTATTACAAAATTAGCTTTGGATCCCCTATACTTTGGATAGGACTTTGTCTCTTTCATTTCTCAAATCTACTCCTATGATCTAGTCTCAACTCGGATCACGTAGTTATCAAACAATGACTGCGATTGAAGGATTTTATGAATTTCCTGTCAAGTAAAGCACACTCGAGTGATTCGTGCTCCTGCAATGATTGACAGAGAATGTGGTTCAAACCTGAAGAAAAGTTGTTCCGTGGGAGGAGCGATGTCATTCAAATTCCAGGCCACCGCGCGGCGCGAAGCAGCCACAGACGCTTGCAGCAGCGAGCGCAACATGGAGTCTCTCCAAACCCTATATTGTTAATGCCTGGTTCGAAACGAATCGTAAATCTGGTTCAATGCCTGGTTCAAATAAATGTTAGTCTATGAAATCTGTGATCCTAATTCAATATTTCTTCCGAAATCTGTGCATCCTTACATATATGAAGCTCTAAATCTACGAAGCCCTAAATCTAAGAAACCTTAATACTATCGGATTCCTTCGTCCAGCCCAATGCTCCAAAGATCCCCTACATATGGACACCATCCTCGTTTTAGGGAGCTCTTGGAAGACTCTCATAAATCACAAAACTCATGAGGTCTGGAATAAGGTCGAAACGACCATGTATGCTATTCCACTCAGAGTCTAATAAATTTTTATGAAAACGGGTCCCCAAGGGTTGGATTGACCTCTCTGCATACCCAATCGAGCGCCGAATCTGCACAGAGGCCACTATACTACCGATACTCCTGTCCCTTTAATTAAAGTGAAGGCAAACAGTTTAAAGTCAAGAAACAAGACATAATTTGGAACAGGTTGTTCCCATTGCATACATAATACATAAGGTGTTTTCATCAGAAGGGATCAATGCAGCTTGTCAACAAATTCTACAAATCTACCTCCATCCAACATCTCTCGACTCTACTCCTTCTATGACCTAGTCTCATGCTAAGGCAACTCCGATCACTTAATTATCGCACAATGTCAGTGATGGAAGGATTTCCTATCAAGAAAAGCTCTCGAAACTGCCCGGCATTTCCAGTCATATCGATGCAAGAGATGAAGTCTTGAGAAAATCAATCTCGATCAGAAAACCCAAACCCTAGATAGAGGAAACTGAAGTAAAAATCCTTCCAATTGAAATAAAAAAAGATGCAACGAAATATTTTGCTCAGAAAGGGAAAATAAACCTCCCAAACTTTCTGGAATAGATTGAACGCAACCAATTGAAGTCAGGAAAAAAGACACAACTAGGAAACCGGGTTGTCGCAATTGCATTCATACACTGTTTCGGAACTATACAGTTTGTCACTGAATTCTACATGGCTACCTACATCGAACATTTACCGATTCCAGTCCTTCTATGCAGCTTGTCACCAAATTCAACACTAGCTACCTCCATACAATATTTCCCGACTCCACTCTTATGACCTAGTCTTTTATTAATGCAACTCGGATCACACGATATCAGCGATTATGGAATACGATGAAAGTCCAGCTCTCCAAGCTTCTCCGCATTCCCAGTATGGAAATGAATCCTTGAGCGAATCTACCAAACCCTAAACCTTACATCCGGAAATTTCACATCTGAGAAAAAGAAGAGAAGATGGTTCAAACCTGAAGAGAAGTTGTTCCGCGGGCGGAGAGATGTCGTTCAAATTCCAGGCCACCACGCAGCGCGAAGCAGACACAAACGCTTGCAGCAGCGAGCGCAACAAGGAGCTGAGATTCACTCCAAACCCTAACTTTTCAAGCCCTAAATTGTTAAAACCTGGTTCGAAATTCTTTTTTCAAACTGCTAAGTTCTCATACAAATCAATTCAGTTAAGGGGGCCCGAGCTTGATCACTATCTTGCAGCTGTTTGCATTACCCGGAGCAGGCATTCTAAGGTCTCCTTCAGACTTACAGCATGGCTTGTGTTTGAAAAGGTCCCGGAATGGGTCCCCGGAATTGTAGTCAAGCCTGAATAAGCCCCTGAATTGTAGTGTAAATGAGCTTGACTACAATTCTTGGGGGCTTAACCCTTAAACGTCGAGGTGGACATTTTGTGTTCGATGGATGACAAGGAATTCTCCTGTGTAGGCCAGAAATGCAACTATCATTACAAAAAAATTTCAGGCCTCCAAAAGGTCGTGAGTTTTGAACCCCCCTGGTGCAATTACAGAGGAAATGAAACTATATATATCCTATATGTGCATTGCAGCATGCCAAAAAACAAAACCTTAACAGCCTTCTACAGGGTTTAGATTTTTTCTAATGTCATCCTCAGAATTAGGAGAAAGGAGAAATCTTCTACAATAGTTTGATTTTCAATGATTATTTTTTATTTTTCTAAACTAGATGATGTTACACAGTTCCAAAAGGGCTTATTTCCATGGTCACCAATCCAATGTTTAAGGGTTAAATTCCACATCATTCTCTCCATTTGCATTGAATTTTGAGTGTAAAGTTACATTCCTTGATCTTTTCAAATTTTAAAGCTCTCATGGGCTTAAAATTTTTTTGTTCTTATAGCTCTTGGTCTCTAGTCTAAATAGGGTTTAATAAACCTAATAAAATATGGGTTCTTAGAATATTGTTGAAGCAACCAAGATTTTAGGCTCATAGAAAGAAAAAATTGTTTTGTAATTGAAGAAAATGTAAGCACCAAATCCTTTTCAAAGCTCGTTAATCACTCGTTATCCTTCAATACTCAAACTCTTTTATAAAACCTTGTTTTTCTTAAGGTTAAATGGGAGGCTATTGCTTAGGTTAAGAATGATTCAATATCAATCCTCTAGAAATAAATTTGCTACAATTGTAGTAAACTTCATTCACACCAAGAGATATCTTAACCTTGGTTGAAAGACAACCAATATTCCAATGGTCAAATTTCAGGACCCTTCAATTTGCATGGTCTATATTACAGTCACCTGAATTTGAAAGAATTTTGGGTTTCTTCACTTTAATTTTATGCAATTTATACAACTTTTTCTTAAATAAAAACACACTGTCTTCTAAAGCCATAAAAAATCAGATTTTTTGGGTGGAAAATTGAAATTATATACGAATTTTTTTGAAGAAAAAGTGCGAAAATTCATTTATAATATAAAATAAGCTTTTAAAATATGAAAATTTTCCACAAGTGCATATTGTGGTATAGACACCATGGGTGTTAAACAAATTTCCATGACATTCTATAATTAGAAATAATATATAGCCCATAATTATCAATAAGATTCATTTTAAATTATTTATTTTTAATAATAGTGGCTATGCTCAATTGCAATCAATAACAATTAGAGGTGCACACATTATAATAACAAGGGCTAATTAAACCTCATCTAATCTTGTAGTTTGCAAGGTTCAAAAATTCTAAATTTTTCACTTAATGAATAAATGTAAATACTTTGTCCCTATTGTGGAGCAATTAATTTTGTATTAAGTGACCTAACCTAAATTAATCATAGACCTAAATCCAAATATGAATTCAAAATTTACAAATGTTATGATCCACGATAAATATCTCCTATGATAAAAATTCTAGGACACCAAATGAGGTTTAAATTGATTTGTCCAAATATTCTTGTCCTTGAATGCAAAGTTGTGATTCAAGGTGAGGTAACAGAAGTGGTGGAGTTCATCATTTCTAACTAGGAAAGCAATATATTGACAATATAATATAAATTTGACATTGAAATCGGTGCATAAAGTTCTTTGAATACCCCAAGTCTTCAAATCAACAACAACAAATGCACTTGAACATATAAATTTCTCACAATTACAAATCAAATGCACAACATATTATTTGACTTTTAATTTTCATGGGCTACAAGGCAAATGACAATAGAATTATATACATAGTAGGACATAAAAACTTTAATATCAAATACAAAATGAAAACAATCACAAATGTTACATTGCATTAGAGATAAATTTATTAGTATTTAGTTCAACAATGCTAGCATGCGAACCTAAAGCAACGAGCTTGGAGCTTGTAAATATAAAGCCCCCAAAACATTTTTTTTTAAATTTCAAGAAAAAAATTCCAAAAAAAGATAAATAAAGAGGAAAATTTACTATTTATAATAAATTTAGGTACTTATGACTGCTATCTCTATGACTGCGGGTTTTAATAAAAAAGAATAGATTTTCCAATTGGAACATTTTCTAAACCTTTGCTGCATAGTTAAATACTTTTTTCAACTACTATAATTCTACTCCATACAATATTATCATTTTTTTATACAATATACTATAATACCTTTAGCTAACACTACTTTCAAAACAAAGGTGGATAATATTTAGCTTCTACTAGAAGTATTGTATACAAGTTCTTCTTATAAAGCTTAGTTTCAAGATAGCGCCTACCAGCATAATTTTTGGCCTCACAAGGTTCAAAGTCGAGACATTCTATCATAGTCTCATTGACCTCAAGTATATTTGAACATAATGGAGTGACCACTCATGAGAAAAATCCATAACATATAAAAAAACTTATTCCCAAAAAATGGGATAAAAATATATTTTAAAATTTAAAATTTTAAAAAATAAAAATCAAGGAATAAAAGTATGAAAATAAATAAAAATTGAATAAAAAAGAAAAAAAATGAAAAAATGAAAAAAAATAAAGGGTTTAACCCCTAAAAGATTGAATGATCGTTGAATGTACGCAGGTACTATTGGATAGGTGCCTATGAAGTCATTTTCTAAAGGATGTTCTTCAAATTTTGACACATGGTGTGAACATGTCCTCCCTACATAAAAATATAATTTTTTTCCGATCATGTGCCTTGATCAAAAGTTATGCTTTCTTGAACTTTTTTGGTAGCTCGATCAGCTTCAGGTAGCTTTTGTAAAACTCCTCCACTTTTGAAATTTAGCAAGCATGTAACTTATATGACACAAGATGCAAATTTCAAAAGAAATAACCATGTGTAGTGTAAAAATCTCACTTTAAGAGGAATTAAAGGTTCTTGACCGTGTCAAGCAAGGTCAAAAAAAACTTTTTCTTCTAACTTCAAATTGTCACGACTATGTCGCTCCAATTGAACAAGGTTCCATGATGGACGGGGAGCAGTTACTTCTAGTGGGAGAGAAAACGGTTATTCCGTGTAGGTTAATGAAGCATGAACTTAAGATTGGTGAGGGGAGCAATATCCCTCACTTGACATATGTTAATGTAAGAGCTATTTTGAATGACAAGTCTTTGGTCTCAATGCTTTCTTGAGTTGATTCTATAATTGCTTCTTGTTTGGAATGTATGCTCTTATGCTTCTTGACATATCATGATTAACCGCATGCATATTATTGTTGGTTCATAGATCAAGTTCTGTTAAGGGAGACATGAGTTTAGGATGGTTGTATTGGAGAGTAGAAGCCAGATTAGAAATCCACCGGGAAGCATTAGTAGAATGCCCGCTTCGGATCCCGAGTCTTAACATTATGTCAAGTCATAGACTACCCCTGCTTTCGTGGTGGAGGATGTCCGATTGAACATGACTAACGATTAAGAGCCAATCGATCCTCGGAAGTGATTGAATTTTGTTGTGAAGATTGTTTTGTCTTAATTATGGCTCAAGAAAGGTCCAATGAGGAAGTTGCACAATCCCTACCGGAGGGGCTTGGGTCGGAGTGGATGAACTTCATCCAACAACAAGTGCAAGCGGTGTTCCAGATTGCCATTTTTTATATTGTCCAACAAATTTCAGAGTGTATTGTAGGCCGGCTTGATCTTGTGTTTCCATCCGCCTCTACAAGAGTGAATGATCATACGCGGTTGAGGTCTGAAGAACATGATGGTAAGGACTTTGAAGGACGAGACTCTAAGGTTGCGACACCAAACAAATTTGTGGGAAAGAAGGGTAGGGAAGTGTACAAGTGGTTTGCGCAACTCCGCTTGGTGTTCCAAGGTAAGCCATGTGCGTACCATTGTAATGAAGATAAAATCGCATATGCACTCTCCTATATGAGTGGTGCAACGTAGAATTGGGCGATGCCGATTCTTTAGGCATTGGATGAAAGACAACCTTACGATTTATTGGTAGACTATAATGCTTTCCATGAAGTAGTTATTGTCGTGTATGGGGATATTGACCACAAAGGTACGGTGGAGGATCAACTCGAAAGAATCCGACAGACGGGATCAGTTGCGACTTATATCTCCACATTTAACAAGTATGTTGCCCAAGTCGATTGGAATGAACCACGTCTGGTAGCACGGTTTTGTGGGAGATTAAAGGAGGAAATTCTTGATTCGATAGCCACTGC
Organism: Climacium dendroides; assembly: GCA_950106755.1. NCBI lineage: Eukaryota > Viridiplantae > Streptophyta > Bryopsida > Hypnales > Climaciaceae > Climacium > Climacium dendroides. The sequence continues at coordinate 24,946,165 of OX467088.1, forward strand.
AAAAAATCAATTGCGTCAATTGTATAAGTGGATGTCCATGGCCTCTTGGATTAATGAGCGTTTATCGTCTCGGCATCAAAATCAATGTCCATCGGTCTCAATTTCGCACCTACGGGATCAACCAAGCTGATCTCAAGTCAACTCAGGGAGTTCTGGTTCGATACTAATGGAGATTGATGCCGCCTCTGCGTTGACGGCTATGATAAAGACCGTAGTGGACCGTATGGAATACCATAAATCGGGGAGGTGTTGGGGTTGTGGATTGCATGGATATGTGCAAGTTAAATGTCCTACCAATCCTTCCAAATCCTACTCCTTTGCGGTTATTGGAGAGGAGGAAAATGAATTAACTAGTGTCGAGTAGAGAGAAGTACACTTAGAGAACATACAAGGTATCTAGCTGTAAGTTGCTGAGTGTAGATGGAGAATCTCGAAACTTGAATCCTTACTTGGTCTTCAAAATCTTCAAACTTGAATCTTCACCCGATCTTCAATTATCCTATCCTGTGTGGTGGCTCTAAAAGGGTTAAGGGTAAAGATGGGTGATAAGAAACAAATCCTTGAACATGTATAATGGGATAGTTAGATACGAGCTGACTGTTCGAATGATGGGTTCCTAAATTTCAAACCCACGGTGACCAGGAGGTGTCTTTCACTGGTAGGAACAACATATAAGATCAACCATGTGAGCTATTAACCCCACTTCGTTGCCATAAATACAAAATGGAGCGTTTACTGGATAACCACAACTCGCAATAGGTTTACAATGTTGAAATTGAACAACAATGAGCCTCCCAATCGGCTAGGAATAACAAATATAGACAACGGACTTCCAAATCCGGCCAGGAACCACAAGCCACAACACACACGTTTTCAATCTTCTCACCCTTGAACTTCAAATTTTCAATCTTGAGTCTTAAAGTCTTCTTTCATTTTCCAACTCTTAAAAATTTTAATGGAAAATAAGGAAAATAAGCTCTACACTAGCTGCAGCCTTCAAACTAGTATCACAGATGCTTTAGGAATCCAAACAATAAGTGTTATAGCAATTTTTAAAACTAATAGCACAACCTAACCACTATGAAAATTTCAACCCAATCCAAACTACTATCCAAAAGTTATTAGAAGGCAATGTACAGGTCCTCTTCTCTACCCTCAAACCAACTATTGCCTCTTCAATCTTCAATAACTTTTGATCTAGGACTCCAAATAATAATTTTGACATCAATTTGAAAAGATATCACACTTATCTACAACTTGTGAAAATTTCACAAGATTTTAAGATATTTTCCAAAGGTTGTGAAAGGTAAAGCCTCGGCCTCTCAATTAAAAAGTTCAAATTTCACTTTAGATTTTAGTACCCCATAACTTTTTGCTCCAAATGAGACATATAATATCTTCTTGGAAAGATATTAAGAAGAAAAATGCACCCTCCAAACCTCCAATTAAGAAAATAAATACACCAAAAATTATGGCTTGAAGAAGCCTCTGACCTCTCAATGGAGGTCCTTGAGTCTTTACAATTTCAACCTTAATAATTTTTGAATCCCAATCCCAAATTTCACTTGCAAATACTCTTTGGAAAGTTATAATCATCAAGAATTTGATGCCAAAGTCTCATCTCTCAATAATTCATGCTTCATGAACTACATCAATCCAAAATTTGACCTCTCAAACTCCAAAACTCCTACATTCTTTTCTCCTTCCACACACACACAAAAAAACTCTTTTTTTACTTTTCTTCTTCACCTAAGGTGAGAGGTGGGGCACTTCAGCCCATGCCCCTACCAAGACCTCACCTAAAATTCCAACTACATTCCCATTCACACTCACTCCTTGCTTCAAACCTCTTAGTTAATTTTTCATAATTAACTTCCCTACCACAATGATAATCACACACTGTGATTTTCTATAAAATATTCAAAGTAAAAATTAGGAACTAACATCAAATAAATGCCTAGAAGAGGTAAAAAACTAGAGTTTCAATTAAAGCTTCACTCCATTCGCAGAAAGTTGAGAATGCGTTTGATGGTGGTAGCAACATAATTTGCATATTCAACTTTCGTCAATGGGTTAACTGGGCCTTCCAACCAACATTGATGGCCATGGCTACCTTCTACCGGCCGAGCCATACAAAAGTATTGATCAATGTTTTTGTCCTCATAACTCGCCTCAAATGTCACTTCTTGAGTGCCCGGCTCAACACACCCAACTTAAAGCAAGATCATCAAAGCATGAGCATCAGTGTCAAGATTACCATGCCATCACCGCTCCACATGATGTTGCTTTGGCGGTCAAGAAGGCCCAGCTTTATCTCCAAGATGCCTAAGTGGCAATGCAAGATCTTGTAGCAAAAGAGGCTGATTCGACAATTGTGACAATGAAAGCTCAAATTCAACCTCCGGTTGAGGCTCTTCATTTTGAGACTTAGAAAAAAACCCTCCAATTCAACATTCTAATTCTAAAGTAGGAAATAAAATCCACTACTGGAATTCAATGAAGCTCTAAGGCAAATCGTCCTTTTATATAAATGTTATACAACTCTCGAAACGGCGTCAACCTTGAAGCTACTCAATAAAATATATTATAATATATTTTTACACTATGTACAAATCTACAACAGGACACCGGATTGGGAAAAGGTCGGGCCCGAGATTAAAGATCTTCATGTCTGCATCAAACAACGGTGAGCGTAATCTTGAAAGGGGACTAGGTTGATGAATCTATGTTTCAATAATCACGATAGTCCAACGGGATTGCATCGCCACACTACTTGCATGCCACCACACAGCCAGAAGCGCATTTGACTATGGATGCTTGTTTCACCTGAATTGCAACAACAACTTTAATTGATTCAAGTGCTACCAAGGTCTTTATGCATGAAGATTTTACTCAAAACTGCGGAGCAGAAATATGATCTAAGTTGATTCCACGAGAGGTTCAAATTATAAATGGAAGAGTGATTAACTCTGGACTTATTACCTATAAAGCAACGGTTGAATTGAAAGTGGAAAATCACTAAGAAATGATTGTAGCGGATCTCACAAATACTGGCCACTATTACTGCATTTTGGAGACACCATGGCCTGTTCATCATGATCCCACTATTCATTGGTCTCAACATCAAGTGATTTTTGACTCAAAGTATTGTTGACATCATTGCATGAATTCAAATACAAGAGAACCAGCCGTCAAGTCAAAAATTGAAAGATTAGATGGCAAATAGGGCCCTATGCTCCAACAACTTATGTAGGGTTCTATAGGTCAGCAACATGTAGTCTGCGCCGCGGCCAGCAGGGCCTCTGCTTGGCTTCCAACAAGTTGGACTTCCGCCTAGCCCCCGGTAGGCTGGGTCTCCACCTAACCTCTAGCAAGTTAGGCCTTCGCCTCGGCTCCAACAAGTGGGGTCTTTGTCTGCGTCTCCAGAGCTATCAAGACCATTATTGTCTACTCCAAAATATGCTTTTGTGTTGGCATCGGCATTCCGTCTCTCAGCAAAAGAAGCTGAGCTATACATTTTGGAGGTATCAGAATTGGACAAGAATAAGAGTGAGGGACAGTTGGATTCCCAAATACCAAAAGAATATCAGGATTTACAAGAGGCGTTTAGTGAGAAAGCCTCCAATGAATTATCCAATCCTAGTAGGTCAGATATGGAGATAGAGTTTAAAGAGGGACAGGAACCCCGTAACACGGGATTACAACCTATGTCCCCGTGGAACTCGAGGAACTTCGATGATACCTTGAAAAAAATCTAAGCAAAGGGTAGATTTGCCAATCTAAATCTCCGATCTCGGACTCCATTGTATATGCTTGAAAGAAGGATGGATCCATCCGTGTTTGTGTAGATTATAGGAATCTGAACAAAGTCACAATAAGGAATTAGTACCCTCTTCTTTTAATTCCTAACTTAATTGATTAACTGGTTGGGGCCAAAATTTTCACAAAGTTGGATGTAAGACAAGCTTATCATCGAGTGCGAATGGCAAAAGGCCATGAATTTAAGACGGCCTTCAAAACACGTTATGGATTATTTGAGTATTTGGTGATGCCATTCGGCTTAACCAATGCTCCTACTTAGTTCCAAGTGCACATGTAGAGTATTTTTATGACTTATTGGATATTTCCTTAGTGATTTATTTGGATGACATTCTCATTTTCTCAAAAAATTTGGAGGAGCATAGGTCAATTGTGCGAGAAGTACTTCAATATTTGCTTCATCACGGTCTTTATGCTAAAGCCTCTAAATGTCAATTTCACCAAAGTTGTGTGGAATTTTTGAGAATGATGGTTTTGAAAAAGGGATTAGAAATGTGTCACGATAAGGTGCAAGCAATTCAAGAATGGCCCATTCCAAAATCAATGAAGGAAGTCCAGGCTTTCCTTGGGTTTGCTAATTTTTACCGGTGATTTATCCACGATTATTCAAGAATTACTATTCCTCTTACTTCGTTGACACGAAAAGATCAACGATTTAAATGGACCTCTTCAACGGATGAGGCATTTAGAGAACTCAAGTTCCGGTTCACTCAGGCTCCGGTGCTAGTTCGCTCTAATTTCCAACTTTCTTTTGTGGTAGAAACAGATGCCTCAAACAATACTACAGGAGCTATTTTATTACAACGTGGAGAGGATGGACATCTACATCCATGCACCTACCGAAGCTCTAAAATGCAACCGGCTGGGAGGAACTACGATATATACAATAAGGAATTGTTGAGTATTGTACTTGCATTTCAAGAATGGCGGGTCTACCTAGAAAGGTCACCACACCAAATTTGAGTGGTTTCTGACCATAAAAATCTTAAACACTTTCTAACAACTAAACAACTCAAGCGATGACAAGCATGGTGGTCTGAGCAACTCTCGGCATTCAACTTCGAAATCCACCACTGGCCAGAGGCATTGAATGGGCGGGCCGATATGCTTTCAAGATGACCCAACATACTAGAAGATTCATCAGAAGAATTCAAACCACTATTACGGTTAGCAGCCATGGAAGCGTGTGAGTCCCTTTGGATTGATGCTAAAGTTATTCAACATATAAAAATAGCCATGAAAGAGGATATCTTGCTTAAGCCAATATTGGCATTCTTTATGAACAATCTTGACCAGGCCTCGATAAACATTCATCAGCAATTTCAAGATTACAAAATTTCTAAAGGTGTACTCTATTTCCGAAATGCAATTTTTGTACCAGATGATAATGAGATACAACGACAAATATTGCATTCAAGACATGATGCACCAACAACGGGACATCAAGGTTGGGCGAAGATTGTAGATTTGGTGTCTAGAACCTTCTATTGGCCCACATTTCAAAAATATGTGCACCAGTATGTTGATGGCTGTGACTTGTGTCAATGTTCAAAACCCACTCATCATGCCCGGTATGGATTATTGCAACCCATTCCAGCAGTAGAGGTGCCATGGAAATAGGTCACGGCTGATTTCATTGTTAAATTGCAAAATAGCAATGGATTTGACTCCATTTTGGTTGTTGTGGATAAAAACACCAAATTAACACATTTTATTTCAACAAATGAAATGATTGACTCTTTGGGAACCACCAATCTACACTTCCATCACATATGGAAACATCACAGGATTCCAGAGGAAATTATGTCTAACCGCGGACTAGTATTCATTTCTAAAAATTTATGAAACCTACATGAACTTGCCTACAATATAGCGGAATTTGCCCTCCACTCAGCAATAGGTTTTTCGCCGTTTTACACCACTTATGGATATCACCCAACGTTATCAATTACTACACCTACAACTTCAAGTGTTCCAGTAGCGGAGGATAAGATTCGACTCCTAAAAGAAATCCATGAAAAGGTGAAGACTATGATCAAAATAGCTAGAGACCAAGCGAAACTCAACTATGACCAAGGGGTGCAGTTGTAACTGACATTTTAAATAAGTGACAAAGTCTTCACTACAACAAAAGCAATGTTTTATGACTGCAAAATATGACTGCAGTGAGTTGTAAAATCAAAAAATATGACTCACGTAGAAATCACTGTAGATGACTCAGAGTATGACTAACTCCAATAGTTTAGAAGCAATTGCTTTAAACATCAGTCATATTGACAGTCATATGGATTGAGGGGTATGAATACCCATATTTAGTCATAATATGCCAACGTGGCATATATGTTGACTATCCTTGGGGGCTTGACTTTTTCTTGAGCTACCCGGGAAAAAAATTCACGTGGATATGACTCCGTTTAGTCATATTTTTTTACTAATGTGAAATATGACTATGGTAAATTATGTTTTGGTTAATGTGGAATATGACTGCGATGAGTCATATTTTTGTTGATGTAGAATATAACTATGGTGAATTATGTTTTGGTTGACATGGAATATGACTGTAATGAGTCATTTCTTTTGTTGATGTGAATTGTAATATATCACTCTTGTGAGTCATATTTTTTGCTATGTGAAAAATAACTCTCATGAGTCATATTTTTGAATGATGTGGAATATAAATATGACTTTTGTGAATCATATTCTTTGCTAATGTGAAATATGATTCTTGTGAGTCATATTTTTGGTTGACATGGTAGTTAATGTGATTGTCATTAGTAATTTTATGACTAATTATAGTCATATTTTGATATGTATATGGTTACATTTTGATACATATAAGTATGAACATTATATGATTATAACTCACGTTATAACTAATTATATTTTGGCCAATATATATTGTGAAATGTAACTCAAGCAAGTGATATTTTGAATAATTAAAAGTCATATTTTTAAAATTTGTGTGCAGTTTGTGATTGGGGTGATTGAGGTCCAAAATAGCTTTAATTACAAACTACAAGTACATTTTTCATGCATTTTAAATAGACATGACACATTGCAATTATACATCAAGATGATTTAACAATTAGAAAAAAAATCTTCATGTAGTTAAAAACACATATACATGATTTTAGAGATATATATGAGACAATCATATTGGAGAGGGAGAATACAAGAAAGAATGCAACTCTCTTCATTGACATTTATTAGCCAACAATGTAAAACATATATATCACAATAAATCATTCACAAAATTCAATAGGGCCTATATTCTTTACAATAATGTGAAGATGGCTCTATTGGGTTGCAAGTAGCCTCCAACAACTTTGCTTCAATTTTTGGTGCTTGCATATACAATTAAAGAAATGAGAGGTCAATATTTAGTGAATGAACAACAAAGCTCAACCTTCTAAGGTTTACAACAACACAAAATATGTAGCACAAGTTTAGAATAGGAAGAATAAAAATGGTGATGAAAAAAAAAAAAAAATGGCAAGTACTAAAAGATAACAACAAGCAAGAGTTAAGATGAAACAAGAAATAACAACTAAGAAACAATAAAAAATAAGTGTTAAGAAGCAACAAAAAGAAACAAGAAGTAAGAACTAAAAAACAATAAGAGGAAACAAAAAGCAGGAACTAAGAAGAAGAATGAGTTAAAATGCAAGAAGAAGAAATAAGATTTATAAATTAAAAAGCAACAACTAAGAAGAAAAAAGAGTTAAAATGCAAAAAAAAAAGATTCATAAACTCAAAAGCAACAAAAAGCAAGAACTAAGATGCAACAAGAACTAAAATGCATCAAAAACCAACAACTAAGAAGCAAAAAACAACAAATAACAACAACTAAGAAGTAACAACAAGTAAGAGCCAAGAGACAACAAAGGTAAGGAAGAAGAGCCCAAAAAAGTGGCGGCTAGGGTTTCAAAACCCTAAAGTAGTGGCGGTTAGGGTTTTAAAACCCTAAAGAAATGATGGCTAAGGTTTCAAAACTTTAAAAAAATGGTGACTAGATTTGAAAATCCCCCCAAAAAATTGCTTAGGATTTCAAAATTTTAAATAATAACTTGTCCATATTTTTTTTGAATTGCCCATATTTTTCTTAGGCTACCCAAAAATAAAAAAATGTCACTCCCATGAAAATATGACTGGAAATATAAGTCAACATTCCCAAAACATATTCCCTACGTTCTCTATGAAATACTTTAGTGTTCTCAATGGGCATATAGTATATGCTTGTGAAGTACAAGGCCCAAAAATGACTAGCAATCATATTTTGCAGTCATATTTCTCCCCAAGGTGTTGGCATCCAAGAATATGACTGTGAGCAGTCACCAGTCATCCCTAGTGATATTTTTGCAGTCATAAAACACTGCTTTTGTTGTAATGATTAAATTTGACACGATAATATTTTTACAACTACACCCACCAAGAAATTGGCATCTAAGTTTTGGGGACCATTTTCCATTGTTGCTAAACTATCTGACTTGGTTTATCGACTTCGACTACCAAAGGCTCTTTGTATTCACAATGTATTTTATGTATCGTTGCTAGAGAGGTATCAACCTGATATCATCTCTGGTTGACGACAGAGACCACCGCCACTTGTTGTGACCCCAGAAGGCAATATTGAGTGGAAAGTGAACAGAATTATGGATTCCCGACGCATAAGACGATGGAAAAAACTCTAGTACTTGGTTGCTTGGGAGGGATATGGACTCGAAGAAAATTCATGGGAACCAGCTAGAATTTTATAGAATGCTCCGGATGTTGTAGTTAACTTCCATAGGCTTCACCCGCAAGCGCCTGGACCAGACAAATCGACAATGCATGATCTTCGCACCTTGAAAGGGGGTAATGTCCTGACTACGTTACTTCAATTGAACAAGGTTCCATGATGGACGAGGAGCAATTACTTCTAGTGGGAGAGAAAGCAGTTATTCCTAGTGGGTTAATGAAGCATGAACTTAAGCTCGGTGAGAGGAGCAATGTCCCTCATTTGACATACATTAATGTAAGAGCTATTTCAAATGACAAGTCTTTGGTCTCAATGCTTTCTCGAGTTGATTCTATGATTGCTTCTTGTTTGGAGTGTGTGCTCTTATGCTTCTTGATGTATCATGATTGACCGCATGCATATTACTGTTGGTTCATAGATCAAGTTCTGTTGAGGGAGACATGAGTTTAGAATGGTTGTATTGGAGAGTAGAAGCCGGATTAGAAATCCACCAAGAAGCATTAGTAGAATGCCCGCTTTGGATCTCGAGTCTTAACACAATCATTATAATCTTTCAATCCATGTGGTCAAAGTTTTTGAAATTTTTAATACACATATCTATATGTCCATGGCATCAACATCAACATTGGTCTATTATTTTGGCAAAGCAAGAGCATCCATATTTTACATTAAATGTAGGTTGAAAAGTTATTTGATAGGTGGGCTAGATTCCTTTCTATGATTCATTTTTGTTGCTTCTAATGTGGATTTAGATCACCTTTTAGGATAGACACATGTCATTAGTATTGAAGTGATTGTTCCAAGTGATAATAATCTCGTGGATTTGAAGGTGCCGATTGTATGAGCATGTTTTCATAATATTTGTTGTTCATTGATTGTGTTTGTGGGTGATTTTCAAGTGGCTAAGAAGGTGGAGTACTTTCCCCATATTTGGGATTTAACTTTTGTAGAGATGGTTGTCCAAGCTACCAAGACTTTCTATTTAATGAGTTTTGTCACTTGGTATAAATTTGGTATGGTTACATCCAAAACTACTTTTTACATACAATGAAATCTGAACAACCATAAATTTAAATTTCAAAGTTACATATAGACCACAATTCATCACTGTACAACAAAGTTAGATATAACAAAAGGGAATTGAAGAACTTAGCTCTCTTCATTTGTTCAAGCCTATTATATATTAGTGTATTACAATAGTATTCAATTTCTTATCTTATATGTTTGGAAATCAATAGCTCTAGTTTCAAAACAAATACTAACATCAATCATTCTAGATGACACAAAAAGCTTGTTATTCAATGTAAACATATATGAGGTAACTTTGTCAATTGAAAATACTATTCAATCATGATTTTAAGGAAATAAACTAATGCAAATGTGAAATTTGAAACTCTATAGAAATGCACGTAAAGGGTAGTCTCATATGTATATATACTAGAAAATTGCACATCGTCAATTGTAATTTGAGCAACAACTACAAAAAACACCTGTGTAGAAATAAAACAAACATCATGAATAAAAAAAAGAAAAATTATGCAAAGCAACATATTAGGATCACTTTACACTATGATCAAAGGTCAAAAAAACAAGAGTTCGGACTCTTGACCCTTCACACTAGAAGGCACAAGTTCAAAGGCCAATGTCCTCCAACTACCTACATGCCAATAAATTGCCTACATGAGACTCTCCAAAGAAGTTTGGATTGGGTAGAAATGAAAGTCCAGACTATGGCCAAGAGGCCGTCTGCTTATGATAAGATCTCAACCGTTAGATTGCTAAGAGTTTGGACTTTGATTTAGCCTTTGGAAGCTATACTATGACCATCCAAGTTGAGAGGCCGTGGGAGTTCATTGCCAAGGGTTTGGACTTTGGACTTGGCCTTTGGAGGCTTCACACTATGGCTAGTTAGAGACTTCAATTCCTATTATTTATTGCTCATTTCTTTGGACTCTCAACAAAGTTTGGCCACTCAATCCCATGGCCTCTCAACTTGGACGACCATAGTATAAGTGCCCCTTAGTATGAAAGAATTAATTTTAATGTTTATATCTAAAACCAATGATTTGTAGACTAGACAAATGACACTCCCTAAAGCATATGTTCCATATATAATACATTTTACATGTATGAAAATGCTCTAGCAAAAACTATTTACTACTAAACAGGTTTTGATTGGTATGAGCAAGTACTACACACATCATAGACATTAGTTCTTTACATGAAATTCTAGGAGTGCAAAAAATGGATAAAAATTACCGAAATCATTGATATCCTAAACATAGCCTATATTTATTTTGTAGACTTAAATAGGAAAACAATATTGACAGTTTCACAATTTGCATGTTGTTGAATTAACTCAAAAATTTTATAACCTAGGGTTTCATTTCTATGAATTTCTTTGAATTCATTGAATTGAAAAAAGATAAACCTACAATTCATTTCCAAATAAAATCCATAAGATCAATTATGTAAAGGATTCCCAAAGATAATTTGGCCACAAGGATCAACCATCACCAATACATAATTTTTCTAGTTTCCTTTTATAATACGCAAATAATACCTCCACTCTAAACCCATCTCCTCAATCTTTGATGCAATCCCAACTACATTGAACGTCCACCAATAGAATACTCACAACATAAAGGTCTCTCAACTAAAGCTTTCCCCCTAATAGACACAACTCCATACATAAGTCCTACATTGACAATGTTGGTGAAGTAATTGAAGAAGACATATTGTAAAAGGTGACAAACCCATTTTGCCAACTTCACCTCTAGGGCTTTGTTTTTGGCTTTCTAGTGCTACATTGCACTAAAAAAGTTTGGTTAAAAAATAGCAAAAAAATGTGAAGTTTTTTGCCAAAAAAATTTGGATGAAAATAGAATTAGAAACATGTGATATTTACAAATGTGATTTTTCTATCCAATATGTGTATGAATGTTGAAATTTGGAGCACAAGCATAACATTTTATATTGTCACTTTGGTACTTCACAAAAAATGAAAAAAAAACATGTTCACCTCTCTATCCATTTTTCTTAGAATTTTCATCTCAAGGCTTTCAACATTCCATCTCATACAACCCTAAGCATTTGTAGTAGCATCCAATACCTGCCAAATATAATACAAATTAAGAAGCTTTAGTTTTATGTCAATTGCTAGGATCATAGACACAAATTTTACATTTTACAAATGTATAAATTCTTTTGGTTGTGTGACTTTGACATTAGAAGAGACTCGAGGGCTTGAGAAGGCTGTTTTAGGCTTGTTTCCTAAGCTCTAAATGCGTTAGAATATTTAAATAGTAATAAAAACTCAAAAAACTCAAAAAATATTTAAATAATAAATAATATTTTTTGAAAAAATATTTTTAAAATTTACCTCCCAACTATGGGGGACAAAATGGATTTTGGATAAGCTTGTATGATCTCAATTTTTACTAAGACTTTTTAAAACTTTTTTATAAGATAGAAAATTTTTAAAGCTTTCTAGGAATATAATTTTTATTTCAATTGGTACCTAGGAGCAAATGTTATGCCACAATAACTTCAAAATGGGGAAAACCAGGCAGCAAAAAAATTCACAAAAAATTGAAATAAAAAATTTAATATTTTTATTCTTGTAGATTATACTTTTTTTGTAAATGGAAAGCTTTTATTCATTCCATTTGGATTAGAGATGTGACAGTTATGGAGCTGCTTGTTTTCTGGGCAATCATAGCAACTTCTTAAAAGAAATTCATTTATTTTTCTTTAAATGCTAATATCTTTCAATCTATACGGTCAAAAATCGCAAAAAAATTATCACGTGATCTAAGACAAATGTAGAACAAGATCCCATGGTCAAATTTCTAAAAATATTTTTAAAAATTTATTCGAGAATTTATTTTTGTAGTTGAACGTCATAGAAGTGGTAGTTTAAAGTGGTTTTGACACAAAAATGGCCTTGGGACTTTAGGGTTTAATTAATATTATTTGACATGACATGGTCACAACTATGTCAAACTATTGATTTGACAAAGTTCCCAGACTTCCCTATAATCTGGGAGTTTGTAGGAACCTACACTCTTTTTTTGCCCTCAAGCCTTTTCTAATGAATTTTATTATTTTTGTCCTAGCCTCATTTCACCATTTTCATCCTAGATTCATTTTACCATTTTTGTATGGACTTCATTCCATTATTCTGGTAATGGATTCAATTAAATTTTTGCAAGCACCAATCACCACTCTTGTTTGTTTTTATTTCTAATATGTAGTAAGTGTAATTAGAATCACTCAAAATTGAGCTTGTTCCCAACATAAGTCCTAGAGAATGTCACTAATAATTTAAAGATGGTTACTATATTGCACATGTGCAACATTTGGACATTGCAATTAGGATTTGGTTCTAAAAAAGTCTCTCAATTCAACTACAATATTTCATTAATTTTTTTTACTAATGATTATCAAACAAATTCACTTGGTTTTATCCTTTTAGGTGGTGCTACCTTAGTTAAAGTTTAGTAAGCCTTACTACCCCCTTACTAATCCTGATAGTAACCCTGATAAAACCCTAATATTCCAACTGATTCTACTGCATATTTGCACCAAACGATGTGCACAAGTTGTTTTCCAGGCCATAGTCGACGCATTTCTCGATGTCTGAGCAAGGTGAATTTATTCGATGATGCCAATGTGGAGACGCACTACAGTACTTCCCACAACGACCTTCCGCAATAAGGAATAATTCTTGAAGAGATTGCGCTAGATCTCTTTCACTTTTCAATGAAGTAGTATATGCTTTCTGCTTGTCTCCCGAACAATTTTAAATTGTTTCCGATCTCTCTATTTTGCAAGTTGCTTAAGACGATTTTTTCAAAATTTTTATGATGAGCAGACGCATCGAGAGAGATATGGTGAACGAAACATAGCTCCACTTACGAAGGACGAATTAACGCTCATCGACTGGTTATAATATCTTGATTGGATAAGTGTTACTTCCGTATGCTTCGATCCACAGCTGAAACTCGTAGAGAAATAGGTAATCACTTGAATTAAAGGATGGCTGATTCGAAAGTACTCTTCTGTTACTCAGTACTTTTCATTTGCAGAGGAAATTAGGGTTAGGGTTTCACTTGGCACTATGTTTCTCTCTCAATTTGCACTGTTTTGGTTGTCAATTGCGATCTTTAGTTTGATGATAGCTTGGCATCATGAACTCGAGTAGGTTCATGTATAGCGGCGGACTACTAACAACTGATGTACCCCGCAGCAGTCCCCTGCCAGGATGGGGACCACATTGGCAGTACGGCGTGGACATAACCAACTGGAACTGGCAGGAAGAGTGCATGCAACTTAAACCAGTTAGCGATTAGTGCCTGCAGAGTCCAGACATGAAGATGCATTATAGCAGTAAAGAACGGGGAGTCCGGGAATGCATACTCACCCAAAACCGCCAGATGCTGTTGCAGATGCGTTTTAAAATGAGGTTCAGAGACAGCTAACATGTCTGCTGATCCCCAGTATATTGCAGAACACGAGGCTTCTATTTCAGGCGTTCTACGAGACTACTCAACTTGCTGTTTGGGTTGTTCGGGGAACGGTCCTCTTGGGAAAGGGGTTGTCATGGGGCCCATGCAGGTTTCTCGGCTCCTCGAGAAACTTAGGCGGTGTCGGAACGATGCTCATGGAAATTTTCTAGTCGCAATGTGGCAATTTGACAATTTCTAGGGAGTTGTGATTTGTTGGACTCTTGCATTGCAGCATTTCAGCATTGACGAGCATCTAGCTCAATATTGTAATCTTCTGACACTCCCTATCCAACCGAGTGGTTCGAGAACCAAACGTCAAGGCGGACTATAATATGTTTCACTTTGTTCAAGCTATGGTGGACAAGTCATGGAGCTTCACAACCCTTGGAGTTCAGTTCAGGTATTAAATTCCATACAACCTAGGTAGCTTACTCATTGCCACTTCTGTAGAATTGATCCCTATTTGGGCTACAGGAAACCATTTTATTTGCGGTCTGAAACTCTAGTTGAAGGCTAAGGAATTAAATTCACACGTTCATGCATGCCGTATATTGGTTGATAATGGTATGATATGCTGTCTGTCAGTCACTGAATACAAGAAAAGCTACTGTAGCTGGTTCACTCACTAGTCTCGAAACATGAGGCTGGGAGCCTGGGACTAGTCGAGTTCTGCACGATGAAGAGTATTGAAAAATTCGCACTTGAGAGGGAATCGTGGGAGGGATTTCAGAGAAATTGTCAACTGCTGAGTCAGTCTGAACACATAAATTGGGGTCATTTCAGAAAGGATGAAAATACGAACGTCATTAATGGAACGTGCAGTTCAGGCGTTAGAGAGTAGAATCGCTCGTAGAATTCCATCCTTTAGTATTTGTGACATAGTGATCTTAGAATATCGTATATTAATTCCGTTTCCCATAGTGATTTTTTGATGCTTTTACAAAATTATCAAAAGCTCTCTAGCCTTTAAATTTTGATAGTCATTTTTATTAGACATTCCAGATTCTCTGATAAATGAGTAGTAACTATTTGGTACATTATTGCTCATTTTAATAAATTTGCTACAAAGTTTGTAGTAACTGGCTAATTGCCCTATGAATTTAATTACCTATATTCAAATGACTAAATGAAAATAGTTAATGTAATTACCAAATGACTATATGAATACGGGTAATGAAATTTGGCAAGAATTTTCTCCTCTAAGCTTTTGGCAAAAACTTCTTGCAAAATATTCACTGGTTTTCTTACATGATGCAATTAGGAGGAAGATCACGACGGAACCATTATATAGCGGATTATAGAAAAAAACATCTCTGAGTGCGCAATCAAGAACAGATTGCTCCGGGCATTGTTCATCGTGAGACTGTCAGATTAGTCATCGTTTCACCAATCTTATATTTATTACAAAATTGTACGCAGGGTCGGGAAGTGCCCGGAAGATCTAATCCTGTACGATAGCTCTGTTTTATAGGAACTGAAAATCCTTGTACATGTGAATAATTGCACAGTCACATCTTTTAAGACCTACCTAATTTTACCTATATTGATATTCATTTGGATATCCACAAAGTCTCTCATTAGTGGTTGCTTTTCCTTTTTTGAAAAGAGGTCACGAATTTCATATTTGAAGATATACATTCTGATTAGTCTTAGTAAAACTTATCTCCTTGCAAGTGTCAACTAATTCAAGGTGCAAAATTGCGCTTTAAACATATGGATTCTTACATGGCGAACTGGTTACGATGCAGTCCATTGAGAGGAGTATCACCCAAGATGTAGCTACGGCTATGTCGACTCAGAAGCTTGGTTCGTAATCATCCAGCGTCGAGGTTTCTTCTTGCACTATTGGTGTATTGCGTATCTGGAGGCGGATAATTGGACGGTGGGCGTGACATGTAATTACTATGAGCAGTCAGAATGAACCTTTCGTTGCTCACTTCACATCTGTTCTATCACTGAAGCATCGGAGTCTTCGGCTAATCGACTTCAGTGTCTTTTCGCTGCACAATTTATACTGTTATAAGCTTTACAAAAACTGCAGCCTGCTACTTGATCCAGTTTGAGGAAATGACATCCTTGGACACTCGGCCCTGGCTGACGGAAGCCAGCAAAGGGTTGAGGCGGGAGCAAACGATGCCCACAGCCTCGTGGATGTCGACATCTTCATTTCGGATGCCGGGAGGAGGTGCCCATGTGAAGCAGTGGAGGAGATTCGCCAACATGAGTTTGTACATCGGCAAGGCAAAGTGAATCCCCGGGCACCCTCTTCGCCCAGAAGAGAATGGCAAGAGGTGGAAATCTTGGCCATAGACATTCACTTTTGAGTCCTTGAACCGGCTGGGCAGAAACTGGTTGGGATTTTCCCAAACTGCTGCGTCTCTCCCGATTGCATAGATGTTTACATATGCCGTCGTGTTCGCCGGCACGCGGTATCCAGCGACGGTGCATTCCTCGCTACTGAAGTGAGGAATGGCGAGAGGTGTGGGTGGGTGCAGCCGGAGTGTCTCTTTGACGACGCAGTTTAGGAATGGCAGGCTCGTGAAGTCGGATTCTTGGACCAACCTGTCACGCCCCACGACTTGTTCCAATTCAGTTTGCGCAGCTTGGAGGTCATGAGGGTGGCGTAGCAGCTCTGTTAGGCTCCACTCCACTGCTGTGGAGAGACTATCGCTGCCTCCCACAATCAAGTCCTGCAGCAACGCCACGATTTGTAACAATTGAAGTTAAGAAGCAACCAGGTCGTTCTTTGCCATTGCCTTATTTGTTGTGCTTCATACGCTGATTACTTTTCTTGTGCGCTTGTCCTAGAGCTGGAGGAACAACTAATGTTTGTTACGAATATAGTTTGTAACATGATTGACGTTGCTCTATTGAATTCCTGGCAAGAAGCGCATGAACCCAAGATCCTTCAATTGAATTACTAAAACTTCTCTATTCTAATTAACTCAGAGAAGTTTAACGTTAAAAAAAACTCAGTTAATCACTTGCTAATTCATAAATTAGTTGATGGGTGTAGCTTTTCCGTGCGTGCCTGCTGAAGATAGAGTATGGGCGAGTTGATAATTCCCGATGTGGGCTGTCAAATGCTCCCGTATATGGTCCATTTCTGAAACCATAATTACAAATCATGTACATTTAAGGCGACTCTTCAAATTCTCCTCAAAAGACAACCAATTGTACTTTCGACTCATAAATACAACTTCAGCACTGCAGGAAATAAAGGATCTGCGAGCTCATTCTTTTGTGAGAAGGACACGGAAGGGAAGAGAAGGGCGGCAATCGGAAGAAAATTGGCACTCACAATAGCCACAGCCATTATGCTCTCATCCGACAAGCCAGAGTCGTTGGCAACTAAAGAGGCGATGAAGTCGACCCGACCATCTTCCTTCTGTTTCATGCTTCCTTCCACACTGTGACTCATCCTGCGGTATTCTTGAATAATAGGCAGAAGAAGGCCCTCTTGATGCGGCTTCAAACGCTGAAGTGCCCCTTCCACACCTGCAATCAATTACGCCACGGCCATTACAAAATGCTGGAGATGGAGGTACTCTGTGGAGCTGCAAGAGGCAGTTCTTTCCGGATAGAGGTTGATTAATGAATCAATCACCTTGCAGATCTAGCCACCGGAGTGCAGGGATGTAGTCACCGATGTTGAACAACCCGACAAGCCTGGTGGCAGACTTGACGAAAAACTTGAAGTTTTCTATCTCTCGTGGCGGAGCGCTCACCACGTCCGAGTCTCCGAACAGGCGCTTGCTGAAGATTATTCTCCCCATCAAGTTTAAGTTGGCCTTGAACACCAGGGAGGTGACATTCATGACGCCATTGGTAGATTGGTCCAACAGATCGGCAAGCATGATACGGACCTCCTCCTTCCGAAGCGAAGACAGAAGCTCCACTTTGGCCGGGGACAGAAGCTCATGGGTGTAGATCTTCTTCATGCGGACGAAGTTGGCGCCGCTGGGGGAGAACACCACGCTCGTGTAGTTGTAGCCGAAGTGCTTCCCGGTTGCTAAGCAAGGACGTGATGCGAACGTGAGGTCGTGCACTCGAAGAAGCTCCCTCGCCATTTTGTCGTTGGAGACGACTAGCGTGGGACGGGAGCCCATGCGCAGAAACATGATGGGACCGAACCTCTCGGCCAAAGTGGTGAATCTGCGGCACGTAGGGATGGTTCTTGGTCCTAGAGAGTACAGGCAGCCTACTATCGGCCATCCCCTGGGTCCTGGAGGCAGAGGCGCGTCTGCATCAGAGAGAAATCTTCTTAGCAACAAGATCACTGTGGCTACACACAATGTCAGTGCTCCCAGTTGTAGTGAGTATTCTGCCATTGTCCTCTTTCAATCTCGTCTCTCCCAAGTTCTACCGGTCTATCGTCTTTCCCAAGCTCCACTGATCTACTCAAGTGTAATACAACTGCATTGAGACTGCAGATGCCTCCTGGACTCTTGTCAAATTCCCTTAACAACGCTGAATAGCCCTTTCAAGCAGCGGAAGAAGCAATTTATTTGCTACTCAGACAACTGGCGTGATTATAGGGAAACTAGCCTAGGCTAACTCGCTTGGCAATCTGATTAAGCAGGACGGTAGTGTCTGATCGAGCAGGAAGTGAGACTGAAGGAATGACGTGAGAGCTTGTAAAGAGATTGGGACATGAGACGAAGAGATTTTAAGTGTAGAAACTGAAGGGGAACTGTGAGCTTGCAAGCTGCGGTCAGTGAAGAGGATCTCTAGCACTAGACACTAGAGAGAGTATGCCACACAGGTGCCAAGACATGGGGTTGTCTTATTAACTGTCTTGGAGTGGCGAGATGAGGCTTGATGAGGCTACTACAGCAGTTACAACGCAACGAACTCCCAGCTGGTTCTTATGATGACTGTCCTTATAGGCGGGGGCTTCCTTCCCTCGTCGATCGTGATTCACCTGGCAGCTTGTGTGAACCGACCCAGTCTACTACATACCTGCTTGGTCTTTCATCAGTTACCGACTCCACAAGTAAGCTCCTGGCTCTCATTCAAATACAAGGCTCCTACATGCATAATTATTTTTATGAAATTAATTTTCTGCAGCCAGAGTTTTCAGTGCACGCCACCTTGCCTTTTCCTCTCGGTTGTCCCCAATATGTGGGATCTTTGTTTTTGATCCCCAGCATGGAAATTCCTCATGACCTTTCACTATGTAATTTTGTTTCGACCCTGGGGCTGTAAAATTGGTTGGGTTGACTTGTACTTTTTCTCTCTACAATGAAAGCACTGTTAATTATATCAAGGAGAAGAAATAAAAAATTAAAGAGTCCATCTCATGTCCTGGCTTCTGTTTCCTTTTGTTCAAAGATTAGCTTGTCATAATTTTGTGTTATTTGGGTAACTGAACAGTCTCTCTGACAGACTCCAACCTGGTGGCAAAGGCAGCCAAGCTGGCAGGATAGTGCAGTTTCTGAGGAGGAGAGCCATGTCAAAGTAAGAATTTGATGTATGATGAGGCTGCTTGCCCATAGCACGGTAAACTTACCTGTGGAGTCATCCTTTGATCTTTAGTATGGCTAACTTACAAGTGCAAAAAAACTAGCTAAGTACTCAACAGTATGGTGAGCTCAAAGTCTGCAGTGCAAGCTTGTGAAAGTGGCCTATACTGGCTTGGAATCTAGAATTGTGTAAGATTATGTTGAACTCCTATTCACATCTTTGGGGATAACTTTGCTTGTACTAATCAACTTTGCTTGCACTCAATGATGGGATCTAAAAGAAATCAGGGTTAGTCAAAGAAGGAACTCTGATCTCACAGTACGACAAGCAAGCTTGCTGCTTGCAACAACTAACGTAATGAACTATCCCTCCATTCTCAACCACTGACCTCATGTTCCTATTCTCTTCTGAGGTACCATAAACTTGCTTGCTTGCTTCTGTACAAACATCTACTTAAGGTATGTTAGCACATAGTGTTAACCAGTGTTCTTACTGAGGGTCTTAGGAATGAATTAAGACCTACTTCTGGACTATATTCACATTACTAACATCACCCCTAACACCAAGTGCAAACATACCTTTAGTAGTCTTCTCCATTTTGTTCTGTCTGTATATTGCTGTGGCTTTCAGTCCTTCATGAGTCTTATAGCTTTCAGTCCTTCATGAGTCTTGTATTTTGAAATCCAGTATCATTATAGTCACATGTGCATTCTATCCCCAGGGAAGGTACTATACTATTATACTAATTCAAGTGTCCAGACTTCTCAGTACCGATAATTGCCCTTGCGTTGTCATATTTTCCCATGAAGGGTAGCAGGTACTTTGATTAGTGGATTATTTATTCCAATGCTTGAGTATCTCTGTTGATTTTTCAGGTGTCTTCTGCCAGTGCACTTTCAATCTCCCTCTCTACAAGGTAACTCAGCCCATTCCAGGCACAGGTTTGGAGTTGGGACAGCAGGTAAAATTCTACTTGTGATGTATATGTATGGTGTGAAACTTTGTGCTTTTTTCATTTGTATTTTGAAGCAATGCATTCTTTTGAAAAGAGAAATCGAGTATGTTGTACAATATGAGTATAGGGTACAATGTGAGGGTCCTCTTCCAAATTTTCCATTTGAAATTATTCAATATTTATTTGGTATATGGTGTGGTTTTTTATGTTTATAATTTACATATCATTTCAATTTTTATTTGGTATGTGTTTGAAATATACATATCATTACAAGAAAACAAAACTATGTTAAGGTAAACTATCCCATTCCAAACCAAATGGGAGCAAGTCCATTGTGGGCTAAAATATGTAAGTGGTGTATATTGAAGTTCTAAAATGTATTACCACTAGTATAATGTAGCCCACAATAGACTTGTTCCCATTTGGTTTGGAATAGGGTAGTTTACCTTATATGGTAAACAAAAGGAAAATAATGTTTGATTGTATTCCTCTTCAATCCCAATTTTGTACTCTTTACTCTCACAAGTTTATGGCATAACTTGATTGGCCATTTAAGAGGTAATCAATCATAGTGCATTTATTCCATAGAAAACTAGCCATTTGTTCAATTCATTCATTGATGGTACTAAATAAAATGAAAGACGTAGTATTTTTTGATTTGATAAAAAATAAATTCAAATTGCTAAATTAGTTTGACTTGATTATTTGAATATAAGGAATATAAATCTAAAATTTCTCTAATCAAATGGAGCAACAATAAACTATAATCCAATGGTAAACAAGTAATTTCCTTCTTTGTAAAAAATGCACAAAATCTTCAAAGAAGTAACAATAAGAGATGAAGAAAAATGAAGTAAAAGAATTAATTATAATTTTAAAATAAGAAATATATAATTCTTTGTTTAAATTAAAACCTAATTTCTTCCCTATTGTTGTTGTAGCTCTTTAGAAAGGTAATTACTTCATACTTCCATAAGTACAATATAATTAGGAATACTTTGAATTCCTTATTGAGCATATTAGTCTTAGAAGACTAAGCTACAAAAATTTACAAACACTTATTAAGTTAATTGCACTTAATTGTAATTTGTTCCTAATATTTTTTCTATGCCTTTAGAAGTAGTTGCCTAAAATGTAAAACCTTTATTCATAAAAGTCTAGCCAATCATGGTCAATTTTAAAAGCACCTATTTAAAATACTTTGAAAATTTCCAATTTCATCATATTGGTGTCCCAAAAATATAGTCTAAAAGATTTTAGAATCTTCTATGGACTACCAATAACACTCAACGAAAAGAAAGTTAAATTGTTTAATAATAGAAACCATCTTCAATTCCTTATTCCAACCATTTTTAATTTTGATTGTGACTAATTGGACAATTTGTCTAGTCTTCTCTTTCTAGTGGTGCTCTTCTCCATTGGAATTGCAACTTTTTTGTTGAAATTTGTTGATTTAAAGTAAGAGACCAATTTTTTTTTTTCACAAACAAAGTTGGGTAAATTGACCCTACATGCCTTTGTTGGAACCCCAAAAGGACTTTGGCAATGTGACATGATGTAACTTAAGGTAAATAGTCCATTGTCATGTTGTTGCTAAAAATTTTCAATTTTTTTCCCACATTATTACAAGTGTGAGAAATAGTGAGAGCAATTGAAATTATTATTATTATTTTTTTTGTCAAAGTATGAATTTGTTGTGAATTTTTGAAGCGTTCAATGCATCGTGGCCCAAAAGAGTCTGTAGACTACCTTAGTACCAACAAAATCTGAATCCATCATGCTCATTTGTTCACCTAAAGCAGTCACTGTATTTTTCTAACATAGAGAGTCCAAAAAGTTCATTCTTACAATGAATTCACCCTGAAAAATAGGAAGTTCCTAATGAAGTCACCAATCACCCCCATTACTGTCACATAAGACATGCATTGTGGTTAAAATTTCACATACTGAAATAAACCATGATGGGGTCATTCCCTAGGTATTCACTATGGGTCATCTGACTGACCACAATGGGCTGTTCTACCTCAATAGTGACGGGTTTTTTTTATATATATTATGTATTTTAGTCTCATTGTGATAAAAGACTGTCTTCCATCTATGAGACAAAGGGAAGGGGTCATCAGTGTAGGCAGGTATCTGAGAAAGTGATAAGGCAAGCTTTACTCCATTTCTAGTATTTTCAGACTATTTCAACAATCATGCTAACTTTCGACAGAAGACAGTCATGGCACCACCCCCACCCCCACCCCCCTTAGCAAATAGTGACACTTATTATGAAATATTAAAAGGAAATGACTCCCATTGACATTTTCTTCTTCTTTTTTTCTTTCTTTTTTTCCTCCTTTTTCTTTTTAACAAATGGAAGAGACCATTGACACTGACATTTTCTAGATTTTGGAAAAGGAATCTCAAATAAAGCTAATAACTGTGCTCGGTTTTCGAAGCAGGTGGGTTTTGTTGTTTTTGTTTTAAAATTATTTGAGTGATGGTTTTTTTATTTTTCTATTATGCTCTTCAATGTGCCATCATGATCTTGTGATTGGAGCATTGACCAATGTGAGCTTGGGTTTTATCAAATTCATTCATTCTGGTGAGAGTACTTACATGGATTCAAACTTGCAAACCCCCATGCAACTTGGTAACCCTTTACCCTAGAAGGATGCTGTGTCCGGCACACTAACTTAAGTGTCCAATGGATGACAAAGAATCCTTTTTATGTAGGACAAAAGTGCAGATGTTCTTCCTTGGAAGGTTGTGTGGAAAAGGGGCAGGTCTTGCATAGTGGTTTGACCTCCAATGAATGTTCTTGGTGTTTGTTTCTTGAAGCAGATGATTCACGTGGTACCCCAAAAGGTTGATTGCTATGGTGACTAGTCTGTCTTTATGGGGTTAATTCCTAAAGTCCCAAGGCCATTTTTTAACTGGCCACTCAAAATTGCCAATTTCACTACGTTCATTCAAGAAAATAGGAAAATAAAAAATAAAAAAATAAAAATCTGACCATAGTATCTTGTACTTCACTTGTCTCATATCAAATGATGAAAATTTCATGAGTTTTGACCTTATAGATTGGAAGATATCAACTTTCAAAGTTGAAAAAAAAATTCTTTTGAATGATGGCCTGCAATTTTAGATGACTTTGACTACCATCTGTGGAAATATTTTTGCACTACAAACTTTCAATTGAATTAAAAAAAAATTGTGTTAAAAAATTGATTTGAAAGTCTAAAAGTTTTTGAAAATAAAATACACTTGATTTTCATTCTTTTAAAAATCTATTAAATAGAAGTAGGTCCAAGATTGAAAGAAAAATTAGATCGTTAATATCTCTAAGATAGGATTGTTCAAACACAATAATCCCAATCATGAGATTATTTTAACAAGAAAATTTAACCTTGTCAAACTTTTTCCTTTGAAAATTTGTGAAAATTGCATTCAAAAATGAATCATGTAAGTTCTTTTTTTAAGAAAGTGCTTTGATTGTCCAAAAAACAAGACCGTCCTTAACTTTTTCATTTCTAGTCCAAATAGAATGAACCAAAGCTTTACATGTAGAAAAAAATATATAATACTTTCAGAAAAAATTAAAAATTTAAATTTTGACTTTTTGCAATTTTTTTGTATTACCCAATAAGTTTAGTTTTAGACTTTTAGGCTTTTTGTGGTATAACTTTTGCTCATAGGCACCAATTGAAATAAAAATTACATTCTCACAAAGCCAATCAACTTTTTAATCTTATGAAAAAGTTTCAAAAGGTTTCATAAAAAATTGGAGTCACAGAAACGTGCCCAAAATCCATCTTGTCCTCCAAAAGGACATTGGGACTTCAAGGGTTAAATGACATTCACTTCAATAAAAGGCAATCCAACATGAAACCAAAAATTTCCTTGAAAAAAAGTATGGTTAAAAAAAGTTTGGTTTTTGTTGCTTGCCCAAATTTGTGCAATCAAAGTATGCAAAAGTGAACATTGAATAGCGATTTGATTTTGTAGCATAAATGCAATGCTTGAAAAGCTATGTTCACTATTGAAGTAAGTCTAGTAAGTTGAAACATTCCAAAAAACTACAAAAAATAATTTTTGTCACCGATTCTCCAAAAAACTAAATTCAATTTTTTTAATTTGTCACACTTTAAGGTTTAGGGTTTTTTAGTACTAGGGAGTACCCAAAATTAATGATTTAAAGCTGAAATTTTTGTGGTCTATTTCCAAAATAGGACATATGCCTACCAAAGGAAATATAAAAATACATTATTTTATGGCCTTCATATTTGTCCAAATAGGACTCCCTTGTGCACATACTTTTGAATATTGAAGATGGTTTTTTACTTTCATTTTTGGTGAAATGTGATCACTATCAAGTCTTTATAAATGGCTAATTTTTTAATTATTATTAATTTATACCTAGTTGTATCTATTTTGGGAGACAAATTGTCTTTTCTTTTAAATAGTAATTTTTTAATATTTGCAAATAGTCAATAATACCGGTAGCCGTTGATTTTTTAGATCAATAGCTAAGATTGTTTTATTTTATAGAATTTGTAGTACTTAGTACAAAGACTGTAATTTTGGCAAAATGCTACCAAAAGTGTTTGGTCTTTTTTGCAACCACCCTTAGAAACATTCAATAGAGTAGATTATGAAAAGCCGTAAATGAATTAGGATAATGCATGAAAGTCCTTTAGTTGCATATTTTTTTAGGACCTCAATTTTAGATTTGAAATGTAAATTATGGATTGAAAGACTTCAAATCTTTTTCAGAAAGATTAATTGATTAAAATTAACTTTAGTTTTTTGTTAAATTTTAACAAATCTTGTAAAGCTCAAAATTGGCCTTGGGCATTTAAGGCATTTAGAGGTTAAAGAATTATTTGGGATGAATGAAAGGGAATTGTACAAAACTTTGTCTCTCTTCATTAAATTGGATGTAGAGATTAGATCACTTAGAGATTATGGTATCTACATTCAATTGCAACATTTACTTAGAAGTAAAGGTTTAGAATTTTGTATGTATCTTGCTTATTAAAATGAATATAATTTATAAATTGAAAATTTATGGGTGCTTTTGGGTATGCTAATGATAAGTATTCTAAAAATATAATATTTATTTTTCCATGTTCAAAAAATCATATGTGAGGATGTATTGGAATTTATTTTTATTGTCAAAATTTCCAACAAAAATCAAGGCAATTTAATGAAAAGAATATTCAATTCAAATACTTCCATTGAATTTTTAAGGGATAGCTTACAACAAGATTATACAAAAACTAACAATTTCTTTGTTACTTGTATTAAGTTTTTGATATGTGTTTTCTTTCAACTATTGAAAGAGGTGATTATACCTAATAGTATATACATTTCTAGTAGAGACATGGTCTACAAACACTAAAAAAATGACTCATAAAAAAACTCAAATAACTAATTAGACCAATTGTTGGCCTTCTAGTGATCTCAAGGTTGTTTTTCTAGTCTAACCTAAAATCATATTTTCACTTTTGCAATCTTTATCCAAAAGTAATTTCTACATGATGTAAAATATTAATTTTGAAAATGTACACTCATCAATTTTAAGTCAATTTTAGATGCTACCATACTTGGTGGCAAAAGGAGGCACAAATTTTTTTTTGAAATAGATGACAAGGTTGTAAGGGTATTTTTTTAGGTTAACTTTAATTAATTCTTCACCAAGGAATATTAAATTTAATGACCACCATGTACACTATACAAAGACGAAGCATTTAGTACTTATAAAAAAACATTTATTATACATAGAAGATATACAAGTTACAAGTTTGATATTCAAATGCATGCATGATAAAATATATGAAAACAAATTTTTAATTTCTCTAAACATGAGATAGAAATACCTTATTGCAAAATTTTACAATTACTTCTTGTAGACTATACTTCTTAGGGTTTATATTTTCTTCCTATTCTTTTTATTGCAAACCCATACATAGCAAACACCATAAATGCCAAAAACCATTAATATTATATAGGTAATTGTTGTACTATTTAAAAGAGAAAAAAAAAACTCAATCATTAAATGGTTTGAAATCCTTTGATCATGAGAAAAAGAACAATTTCATAAAAATCTTGTCTTATTCATTTTGCACAACTGAGATTCAATTTAGAACCAAATTATACCTAATAATGAGATGTTAGGTCATATTATAGTTGTCATATTATTAAATGTAGACATAGTACACACTCAATTCTGTTTATTGTACAAGCTATTAGAAGCTTTGACATGTCATTATTGTACCTTTAACATATGAGATTTTGATAAGTATTGCAAAAGTTTTAAAGGCTTCAATGTTTTTTTATGTTTTAGAGGCA
Organism: Climacium dendroides; assembly: GCA_950106755.1. Lineage (NCBI taxonomy): Eukaryota > Viridiplantae > Streptophyta > Bryopsida > Hypnales > Climaciaceae > Climacium > Climacium dendroides. Next base: position 24,972,992 of record OX467088.1, read on the forward strand.
AATTAAAAGTATATTTTTAAAAACAAAATATAATCTTGTGTATGAAACATCTTTAAATGCAAGTTAATCTTCAATTCATTTCATAATTATAAATGAGGTAAAAGATACAAAGGACATTTTTTTGCAAACAATTTATAGAATAAACAACTTGACATCATATTTTTGAGCTAAAGTTTTGTAGTATTAAAAGTAAAAGGTTCACTAGATTTATATGGCTTGCTAAAGCACTTTGACATAGTTTAATTTCATATTAAAGCCATTAACAATTTAATTAGTTCTTCTAACATTTAGAACCTCTATATTCATAATACTTTTTAAAGAATGAGAATCAAGGTTGTATTTTTTTTAGGATATTTTTTCAAATGATTCCCAACTCAATTTCCTAATATACTATCAATCTATTCTTGTTTTTTTGAAGTTTAAATATTGTGACCTCACAATTGGTTATTTTCCATTAAAATTTTAAATGTATGTAATTTAATATATTATTTAAAAGATCAATTAGTCAAATTTTTGAAGATTAGTTAAAAAACATTGCATTGTATATAGACCAAGATTTTGTATGGGAATTTCAGCTTTCTAAGGTAGAGAAATTTTAGGGATTATGTACCATGATATTATCATCTATCATGTAATGGAATTTGCATGGGTGTTAAGAAAATAGTTCTAGTAGTTTCCAATTTATGACACTAACATTGCTCTCACTTTTTATTTATTTGCATGCCATGACCAATATGTTAGACAAAAACAACAAGATTTCTCATCATGTTACCTCAGTGGACAAATTCTAGCTTTGAATGCATAGAGGTAAAAGAAGAGTCTTTTCCATGATAAACATGTAGCATAATTAATGTAGCATAATTAATCCTTAAAGCTTTGTGAGGAACCATATACATGTTATGATATTTGATTCCTTGAATACAAATTTTGTTCCAAAACATGTCAAGACATACACCATTGCATTGCCAATTCAAAAATTAGCATCTTCATTTTTCATTTGGACATAATATTTAACATCTAAACCTTTACCATATGGTAGAATGCATTATCATTTTGTAGCTTCTAAGATATGTAGGAGGTGCAATAATGATCCACATTGGGAGCATCAAGTCGATCATTGGATATCTTAGTCACCATAAATACAAAGTTTTGTCAATATTATATACCTCAATTCATGTACTTTTTATGTCAAATCAAATTTGCTAACATGTGAACTTAGGATCTTGAGCCCATGAGCCTAAGAGCTTAGGCACCTATATTATACACACCTTCTATGGTTATAGAATACCTATATTACAGGTGTTTATGTTGTAGATGTGTATATTATAGATACCTATGTTATACTTAATCCCTTAAAGATATTGTTTTCTATAAGCTCTCCCATATTGTATACAAAAGAGGAAATTGAGTAGCAAATGAATTTCATTCAAGTTGAAAATTTTAGACCAAGTCATAAATATAGTACTAGTCAATTGAGATTTTTTTGAGATTTTTGATTGTTTAGTAAGAATCAAATAAATGCAATACACAGACAATATATATCATCTCTTTTAGAGGGCAACATCCTTATGGGGTTAAGCACCTTCAATGGTCATCAACTACCTACTTACACTTAGGCTCGAAGCTAGTAGGCTCACATTTCTAAGCTCTTACATTAGTATTGTTGTATATCAAATAAAATAAAAAAGTTGTTTTATTTTCATTTTTTATGAAGTGCCAAAGTGGTGATATAAAATGTTACAGTGGTGCTCCATATTTCAACATTCATCTACATATTGGATAGAAAATATCACATTTGTATATGGCACACGTCTCTAATTCTATTTTCATTTACAATTTGACAATTTCATCCATTTTTTTTTAATCTGAAGTTTTCTGACGACTTTTTAATCCAAAACTTCATGATTATTTGCCATATTTTAGCCAATTTTTTTTCTGGTGCAATCCGGCACTAAAAAGCCCCCCAAAAAAGCCCAGCTCAGATCCACTGCATGACCATCCTTCCTATGCAGAGTTGCAATTTGGTACTTACCTATAAGGTAACTGGAAATTAAGCTGAATGCCTGACTTTGAATGTAAAAGCAGGTTGTTGAGGAAGCAATTAACAAATTGTTAAGTTAAAGCCACATGATACTACATGAACTTTTTGCTAAAGTTGTTTTGATCTTATCTAAGGTGGGTACCCCCCAAATCACCACTTTTTTTTTCTTCTGTACCCAGTTACTATATTAATTCAATAATAGTAGCTTTTCAAATTTTCATACTTTCTTGTTACCACTTGGAAAGGAGGTTCCAACACACCAAAGAATGTGACATTTATGTATCGTATGCAAAAGTTATGAAGGAACAAAGTTTGGTTCTACAATAGTTTCTTCCACATACTAGGTACAATGCATAGAGTGAAGATGGCGGTTTTGGGTTAGTGGTGCATTTGGGAGGACCCATTGTAATCATAGACATAATAATGCATAATTTTGAGACTAAAATTTAGTTTAGGATGGCATTTTAGGGTTCACAAGTTGTAGTAATGATCTCCAAGGCCATACAATTTTAGTTTGAGGCTATGGGGGCTACATTGTTAACTTGTACTCCCTTTGTTCCACTAAAAACTTGTGAATTGGATTAGTACATGTACCACTAAAACCGCTCTATTTATTGATTTTGATTGATGATCATTGAGCAAGCAATGTGAAACTTTTGGAATTGATTTGAATTCCACATTGCTTGCTCAACGATCAAAATCAATAAACAAAGAGGTTTAGTGGTACACGCATTACATTTGATTTTGAGGTTTCTAGTAGGATGGAGGGAGTATCAATGTGTGGATGGAATTAGCAACAAGGGTTCAAACTTAATGGGGAGCAAATATATTTGCAAGCATACATTCAAGTAGTTCTTTAGAAGAAAGGGGATACAACTAGAGTTACTACTAAGGTAGGACCCCTCTCCAAATGCACCATTGATCCAAATGCGCCACTAATCCAAATATAGACAAAGTAGCGCAATGTTAGAATTGTTCATTTTGTTGGTCTTCCACGTGCAATTACAAGAGGGGTCTTAGTAATTGAACTACATTTTTAAAAATTCAAAAAAATTCTACAATTGGGGTATCATTTTATAAAGATTCAAAGCTCTATAATCTTGTATTGTTGTTAATATTGTCCACCAATGCACAATTATAAACAATTTTAATTGTACTCACTAGGGCACTAGGCCATATTAGAATTGCTAATTGTTTAGACATGCATTAGATATATCAACTCTTGTAAACAATATCTCATTTCTCATTGGTTAGTTCAACTTGCACTTGATTATGGGTGAATGGTTCTCCTTGCACCAAACTACAACCAATTTTAGTGTCTAAGTAGTCATTATATGATTCCTAATGGTTTAAAACATAAAATGTTTTTTAGGGTCTTTGAACGACCGTGAGTTCCTAGACTATAGGGAATGTGGAAACAAAGCCACATCAACAATCTAAAGTGATTGAGAGACTACCATGTCAAATAATAATATTCAATTAATTTAAAAATAATCTTTATATTATTTTATTATTTTATAATCTGATTGCACTATTGTAGTTCACAACAATAGGAACAACCTCAAAACCATCTCTTAGAGGCTTGAAAATATCTATTGTGGCAATAACAACAAATTTGTTTGAAAATTGTCTATGAAGTATGAAGTTCAAATATAGCTAAAAGTTGAAAACATTTTTTGCACTATTTTGAGAATGGTTTAGGGTTTATAGAACCCTAGAATTGCATGCTTGTACAAAGCCATTACATTTGTAGTTATAAAAATAGGCCTAACAAATGGTATAGAAGAAGTGTAATCATGAAAAAGAAATGGATTGAGGTCAAATTTTGAGGGATAGTGGAAATAAAGAGAAGACACTTGATTGAATTTCATCACCAAGAGAAAGCTATACCATAGATGTCTATAATTATACACTTTTCAATAGGATTTCAAATTTCTTAGCCAAATAATATTATTTTTCAAAAAATATATTTGTGACATTATATCAAATCTCCATATCTTTGGTTCCTCGTACCTTGATCTCAATTCTAATCCACTTGTTAGTGGATGTTCTCTATATGATTCTGTGTTGAGCACCATTTGTTTAGAACAACCTTAAACTTGAAAAAGTCACTAAATATTCTGCATGATTCACATTGGAGTACTCACACAATGATTTAACTTTAAGTATCTCTATAAGAAAAACTCATTATCCGTGTTGACATACACTATAGACAAACATTACAATCTCCAAGATGCATTGTTCAATGATCACAATTTTATTTTTTGTAGTAGATTCCTCCCCAACAATTCTATATATAGTTGAGTGATTAAAAAAATTCTAACACATGAATAGCAACACATGTATTTCAAACAATAGGTCAAGAATGAGGTCATTCCTAGCTACTCCGTCCTTGCTACAGAACCCTCGGTCCGTGGAGTTTCCCCTCCGTCCTTGTTGTTGCGTTCTCTAGCTCTCCTTTGCATGGTCATGATATGGTCCTGGCCGCCGACATTGTTGGTGAAACGGAAGCTGCAATGTGGAAAACAAAAGCAAAAAAACTCGTGCGTCCGTCCTGACCAGCCCTCTTTTTTTTTCTCCTCTTTTTTCAAACGGCCATCATTGGAGAGAGCCTGTTTGTGCAAGCTACTGCAAGTACAAAGCTGTATGTGGCCAGCTTCTTCGTGTATTATCCGGCAAGATACCATCCCGGATACCATCTAGCTCTGTGATGAGGTAGCCAGCCCCGCTGCCTGCTGTCCACTTGCGATTGTCGCCACTCCCCAACTGATGGGTCAAAACTAGACTGCCTACGGAAAAACTAGGACGCGAATGGGAAAAGAGGGGCGGAAAATCAGGTGGAATCCATGTCCAAAGCGCTAGCTACAAACACTGGCAAACAGAATTGTGTGAGATCGAGAGTCGATCGGGTCCAGCTACTAGGGTCCAGCAGGAACACGGAGGTTCGATCGATCCATCCACATGACGTACGTACTGGTAGTTCGCCCAGTTGCAATTGATCCATGGAACACGCACCTTTCCAATTCAATTGCAATTCACTTCACTTCACTTCACTTACATACGGCGGAAGTTTCAACTGCAAATGTCGGTCGGTGACTTTAATTTTGCCGTAGACTGATGAGCGAGCTAGCTAGCCAATCAATTGAAACATGCACCAATTGGTAGACGCAACTAGCTCACTTCTGATTTGCGCGCATTCAGTTGCATTGCGCGCAGCTAGCAAGATTTATGTCGGTCGGTCTGTCTTTCTGCCTGTCAGCAATTTGGATTTTAGCCCAAGTTAATAACTGCCGTGTGGGCTTTGTGAAGCTAACCGCTCAGCAGTGTCCAGAGTTGGGAGGCCACCAAGAGCCAAGTGAAACCCATGCGTGCCGGCTACGGGTTCACTTGATTCTTGCGTGTGTAGACCCACAAATCGACGACGTCATTCAGGAATTCACAATGAAACGGTGTTCCGCAGATTTGGTTGTACTGTACAATTCAGGTGGAGAGATCCATAGGACAATTCTTCTAATATCTCACATACGTTGAAGTGAGACTTTCTTAGTTTCTTTTCATTTTTTAAGGTGGTTGTAGCTTAAGAAGCTAGCTTGTGAGCCTAGAAATGCGAGCCTATGTACAAGCCTCGAATTTAGGTGTAAGTAGGTAACATGCAACCACTAAAGGTGCCTATTACATATGTACCCTATAACCATGAAAGGTACTTACAACATAAGTAGCTATAACATAAGTATCCTATTACTATGGAAAGTGGCTAGAAAATAGGCATTTATAACGTAGGTGTCTAGACTTCCAGATTCATGGACTCAAAGGTTTTAGGTTCACATGCTAGCAATCCTAATATTTGGTGATATCTATATTAAAAATTAGGTAGTATCTCGATAAAGTTTGGCTATTGGACTTAAAATACAAGTAGTACGCCATGTGCCATTGCTATGGAATAAAAATAAAAGTAATTTTGTAGTTTTTTAATTCATAAAAACTTTAAAATTTAGTAACTTTTACACTGTAGATCCAAACATCACAAAACAAAACTTATGCATCCTTTCTTGCTGAGGACTTTTCAATGGTACGAAGAATATGACCATAAGATACATGATTCTAGAGATCTCACTGTAACAAATAAACAAAACAAAAGAAAGAAAGAGTGGTTGCAAGAAAGACCAATCGATTTTTGTAGTGTTTCGTCAAAATTGCAGTTTCTGTACTCAGTACTAGGACTATTGGAAGTACTATGAAACAAAATAATTTCAACCACTGATCTAAAAAATTGGTGGCTAAAAATACCATTGCAAGTACTGTGATTACTTTGAAGTATTAAAATAGAATTGAATGAAAAAAATTAAAAAGACAGTTTGTCATAGAAAATAAATACAAGAAGGTATAAATTAATAATAAATAAAAATCATGAAGAAAAAATTCCTAAAAATTGGCAATTTGTGAAGACTTAATGGTGATCACATTTCACCAAGAAAATGAAGTTGAAACCATCTTCAATGTTTAGAACTGCATATGCTAAAGAGTCTTATTAATACAAATATGGAGGCCATAAAATAATGTATTTTTAGATTCCTTTTGTTAGGCACATATCCCCCTACTATGGATCTAGAACATTAATTTTGGATACTTCCCGACAATAAAAAATCCTAAACCTCAAAGTGTGATAAATTAATAAAATTGATTTTTAAATATAAAATGATTTTTAAATATTTTAAATATAAATAACATGATAAAAATCAAGTTAGCCATCTCTAGTAAAAAAAATTCAAGTTCATCAAGTTCTACCTTCAAAATTTCTAGCAAAAAACAACTCCATAACTTTGAATGTGATACAAAATACTTATATCAGGACCCATCTTTCTTGCAACCATCCTAAAACAAACGACTTTATCTAAAGTATAGATAGTAATTTAACTAGTATTTTGGCTGAAGAAATGAAGATTTTTTTCATAAAAAATAGCCAATGTCTTTTGGTTGTAGCCAAATGGCAAAAAATTATGTACAAAAAGTGTACTCATGACCTACACAAACTATAATTTATATCCATGAATATAAATGAGTGTAGCTTATGTATAAAAATATTGTTTATTCATTAAAAATGTATTTTTTTCCAAATACTAATGTTTAAAATGAGGAAGGTCAAATTTTGAAGTCATATTTCAATCATTAAGATATCATTCAATAAAATTCAATATTTATAGTATTTTCAAAACATGATTCCAAAAAGAACTTCATATTTTCCTCTAAAGAATCTTCTAAATCTTGTATTTGTGTTGATGATTGATTTTACCCACGAGAAAAACTTATTCAATTTAGGATATTTAATTTGAAAATTAATTTTATGCATGTATACTAAAATTGTATTCAAATTTTAATAACTTTATGAAATTTTTGTATTATTGTATATTGTAAATTGAAAGTAATTGTCTATCTAAAATTGTAATGGCTCACTCAATTACACACTATCTAAACAAAGAAGTTGCATTTCTTTATAAAAGTCCTTCAATAATTATTTGAAAGATGTGTATGTAAGAAAATAGAAGCCTACTCGAAGGCAAGTATTACTAATATTTGTTGGATTCTTTTAAATTGAGCTTGTAAATATGGAGGGTATGAAAGTGAAATAATTATAAATAATTTTTTTATCATAGCCTAACTTTATAGAAGTAAGACAAAAATTTATAGAAATTTTTATTCAATATTTATGTAATTATATCATATTATAACATGGCAATATTTAAGAAAACATAGCTACCATGCCATTGCTATTTTCTACCATTTTCAAAATTTTATAAAATTCATTTCTAAAATAAAAGTTTATACATTTATGTTTCATATACGAAATTAAAATAAATTTAACAAACAACTGTAGATTTTAGTTTTGTGTAATACTCCCTCCATCCATGCCTCTGTCCCAAAATGATTGTCCACATGAATGTCATGTTTTTTAAGGAAGTTTTGAGTACATCAAAAAAATACTTCCTTGTGGCTAATTTCATTTAGGTTGCAGTAAACACATACAATGTTCCTCATTGATTCTAGCAATATAAAATTTGGAACCTTTCTTAATTATGTCTTTTCATAATATAATCAATGAAATTGTCAAAAAAAAATCAATAAAATTGTAGACAAGTGTTAAGATGAAAATTTATAAACAAGAAGAATAAACATATGGTTTTTATAAAAACTATTAACAAATGGTTCTTTGCCCTTTGGACTCTTTATCTACTAAATGCCCAAGGCCTTTTTGAGCTTCTTGGAATTTGTTCTAAATTGAACAATAAGCCAACATTTTGATAAGTTTTATCAAAAGAAATTGAAATGTAATTAAACAAATTCAAAATAGACATAATAGAAATCACATAAGAAAATAAAATACAACAAAATTACTTATGGATTGAAATATAATAATGTTTGATTACTAGAGTGTTAAAACTATGAAAGTGAATTGAAGTCTTTCAATCCTCTTTTCACAAGTCAAATCTGAAATTGAAGTCTTAAAAAAAATATGAAGTTAAAGGACATATTGTGCATAAGTCCAATCAATTTACAACTTCTCAAAATCTACTCTACAATTTTTTCAAATGAATTTCTAATGTGATTTTTTCTCCCAAGATTTAGTGTATTTGAAGCTCAAATTTCCAAAGCCTTCAATAATAGAATATCAAGATTTGTAATGGACACCCTTGCACAAAATCTTGAATAGAAAAATCATAATCACTCATTTTCAAAATTCAAAATTGAATTTTTGATTCTAAAGCTAAACTTAAAAAAGAATGTCCTACCTAAAAAATAACAAACTTCCAAAAATAGTAACATGATAAGGTTTTAATTAACTTCAAAGTTTCCAAACACTAGAATTTGGTGCCTCAAGCATTTTGGGGTTACACAATCAAATTAGTTGAATAATTTTATGTAGAATTTTGAATACTTTGAATTTATAATTCAAGATTTCATTTACATATGTTGGTTACAGCAACAATATCCAACCATATAGATGTCATTTAAATTTCTTCAAACAAAAGACACCAAATTACACTTCCAAACTACATGTAATAATGCATCTTTATAAATTTTCAAATCAGGATACTACTCAAGCTTGCCTTTCATTAAATCAGCTGCGAAGACAACACATGAGAATCCTAGGACAAAGCAAAGTGTGCATCTTATCTAAGTTATGACGAGATCTTTCATCTGCGAAAACAATCTTCAATGCCTACCATTACATCATCAATGGAAAGCAACAGAATGGCCGAAGCATTGTATTTGCCAAAATATAGCAAGTTAACCCTAGAAAAAAGAGTTAAATTCAGAGAAGAACACAACCGCAGGCTTTCACTACAGCTGAACACTCCTCTTGCTACTGCAACCAGCAATTGTGCACCTGCAGTACATTCAAAATCGGATTGCTTAATTCTTACAAAACTCCGGTTAAAATGTACAATTGGGACCCCCCCCCTTCAGTATACACAGGCATCCCTAGATGTCTCCTGTTCAAGACGTCTCTAACAGAAACATCTTCAAGCGGACGCTCCCAATTCTACCTCTGTATCCAAAAATCATAATAGAGAATGGAGATACATATAAAAAGCAACACGACGAGAGAATGTGTTCAAGACTCTCTCAGGAATGCTTCACTTCGGCGTCAGCGACATGTATATGTGAGGTTCAAAGTGGGAACGATACTTCCATTCATTAAACCACAAAAAATCTCTTGACAGCTGCTCAGCCTGTTAAGGAACCCTAAAATCATGATCACAACTGCTTGAATTCCCCAATGCCACCACATAAAATTCCAGAAATTGCAACATTAAGTGCATGATTTCACATTACAAAAATGGAAAGAACGGATCAATAAATACATCAATCATAAAAATCACAGCATCTTGTAAAACATCCAAACCTCTCGCAAACCCTAGCTTCAGTTCCCTGTGCATGTGAGATTGAAAATAGGAAAGATACTCGCATTCATTAAACCACAACTCACCTGATTGTTGTTCAGCCTGTTAAGAACATAACACCCTAAAATAGTGACCACGCCTGCTCAAATTCCAAAATGCCACCACACGCAATCACAGACATTAAGTGCTTGATTCGCATTATCCAAAGAACAGAACAAGGTACACATGAAGCTAACCTAACAGACTACCTCACACAAGAAGCAAATCACACTCTACAACTCATCGTCTTCAGGATCTTCATCTTCCACAGGCGGTTCCGTCGGGGTCTTCAAAGTAACCTCGGGAGCCGAGCCAGCACTCGTCTTCCCGTTCACAGCCACGAGTTCCGTCTCGAAGATCAAAGTGGCACCGCCGGGAATCTTAGGCGGGGCACCAGCATCACCATAGCCAAGCTTGGCCGGAATCTTCAACTTCCTCTTCTCCCCGACACACATCCCGAGAATCCCCTGGTCCCAGCCCTTGATGACCGATCCCTGTCCGAGCTTGAAATCCAGAGGCTGTCCCCTGCCATAGCTCTCATCGAAGAGCGTTCCGTCGGTGAGCGTGCCGCGGTAATGCACGCTCACTTGGTCGCCCTTGTGCGCCTTCAACTCACAGCTCTTGGGCTTGAATTTCACGCCAATCTGAAGCTCCGTCACCTCTTTCGCATCAACAAGTGTCGTGACCGTGACGATTGCCAAGCAGGCCATCACCAATGCCGCCCTCATGATCGCCATCGCCGTTCCTCAGAGCTTCGAATTCGGTTGATCCAATGTGCGTCGGGGGTAACTAAACCCCTGATGTGAGAGAGACGACGATCATTGAGAACGACGCTCGTCCGTCGGTACTGAGATGGACGAAAAATGACTTTCGTCGTTGGGTGTTCGCTTCTCATTGGCTGGGACTATAGAGGTGACAACAGTCGGTTCGTCTCATTGGTCAATCCCCCGACCCTGGAAGTATGGAGGACGAAGACTCGGTTTCGTTCGACCAAAACGAAAACGAGTCCTGTTATCGGTGTGGGGTTGTGGCAGGAGTTTTGTGTACCGATTGTCTGCCCAGTTTGCTGCACGTAGGTGTGCTAAATATCGATCATGGATTTCACCCACAGTGTCAAGAGATTACAACTCTCTCCATAACATTCATTTACACACTGACCTCCGAGGATCTTGTATGATTCGGGAAGTGTATGTACTCTAGGTCGGAGACTGAAGCTTCTCACACATGTTTTCCTCAAGCTTGCGGACTCAGCTCTTGCCTGTCCCGAGATTGCAACGTTGTAACGGTCCTTGAGATTCTCAATTTGCTCATTTGAGATTCCTCTAGGTTAATTCCATTTTCCAATGCTCACAAAATTCAGTTGCCCCAGCTAGCTGCGCCGAATACGATAGGAATCAATGATGAGAGGTCGCACCACTACTCTGACGACAAAGAATGAGTCACCAGTAAGAGTGACTAAGTTAAAACTCTTGCCCTACTTCTGTCGTAGTCAAGATTGTTTTCAATTTTCCCATCCATCTTGCAGTGTTTGATATCGCTGAAAACTCAGTCGGAAATCTGCAGTTTGCACCTTCGACTCTTCATGGATACCCTGAAGACGGCTACTATGTGTCCTCCAGATTTGAACAGGGATCTCCTGCAAGTCAAAAGACTTATCTTCAGACACATTTATTATATCTGTGCGCATTCCACCCCTAACCCTAATGATGCATAAGCATGAACCTGGAGGTTGCATATCATGCCGGAAGGTAGGTTTTCTAGGAAATGCATGATTGAGAGCAGATCAAATGGGGAGGCCATGTCAAGCGAGTTCTGAGAGTATGGGTAATATAATAATCAGTCTCACTCACTTGATCTGACTAACTGCAGCAACTGATGCGATAGAAGTCGCATCAGTCTGTTGAGATAATCATGCATTTCGAGTTTATGACTCATATTTTATGCAAGGAAAGACGTTGTTGGCCAATTTCTTTCCTCACGAGAGCTTACTTAGCTAGATGTTTGTCCGCGTTTTCCATAACGGTAGATGTCACTGGCTGGGATCGGAGTTTCTTGTTTAAGCATGGAAGTTGACGATTCCTAGTCCTCTTTTCATGTGCCAGAGCTTGGTGCTCATCACCTAATTTCTGTGTTCCCGCATTGGATTGCTGTGCAGGGTAAAACCCTAGATCGTCTTGGCCGATTGCACCATTGTGTGAGTCGCGGCGACCTCCGGAGAAAGAATCTTGGAAACTTTTGTTCGGAATCTTAAAATTTGCATCCATCAATAATTTCTCTCCAACTTTGTGTGTCTGCGAATCAAGAAAACCGTTTGAATACATTTTGTTGCCAACAGAACCTAGCTAGAATTCATGACGGAAATTCGACTCATTCACCAACTCGAGGTCGTTGCTAGCTGTACGTTGACAGAGCGCGCGTGTGGCCAGAAGCAGAGATCGTGTGTCCCTCGTTCAGCTGTCTTCTATTGCAAGTAAACTTTCCGTCTGGAGCAGCGTTCCCAGAGATCAATACATACTTACACGGTAATTCGCGGCGCAGCCATCACCGTGGCTATTACTTCGACTTATCATGTACTGTTGTATAAAGCGCTTGGTAATTTTTTTTTAAATGGCGGCAGTTTGCATTTTTTTTTAATGGAACCCATCTTGCGAAATGGCTGAGATTTTGATGTGTGCACAAGGCTAATTTTCATTACTCATTCTGTAAAAGATTGCAAAGTGCTGGAAATGTTTGTAAAAAAACAACGATTTTTGAGATTATTTTTTGCCTTTGTTGATGAGAACAGAAGTGTGAGTTCAGCACAAGCAACAAACCATATGCCACTCATTCAACATTCAACATTCAAACACCCTTAACCTATCAAAAGATTGCTTAACCCTTACAATGCCACTCATTCAACATTCAAGCACCCTTAACCTTTACATAGACAAACAATGAAGCATTCACACAATAAATAAACAACTACTCAAACATTGCCAACTTCACAAACATACAGGAAAAATAGACCTAATAGCTACACAAATCACAGTAGACAACAAAAAAGCATGAATTGAATTTTTTTTATTAAAAACAAGGCATATACACTCAAATATGACTAAGAAAGGAATCAAACCCTTCTTGCTGCAAGAACAAGGTTGCTCAGTTGCAGTACTAGTCATCTGCACATACAAATCAAACAAACATTGTTAGAAGTTAGGATGCACAAGAAAAAGTTGGTGAAGGCTCCCTATTGTTGTTGTTCTGCTTTCTTTGTTGCCCAAGTGTGCATCGCCAAGTACGTCCAAGCAATGAACCTTACTATTAAGGAAAGTGTTTCTTGGATACAGAAGCTTGCATAATCTTATGAAAACTAAGGACTATGAAGGGGAGGATACTAATGTACCGGCTAGAGATTAGATACCCCCATACTAGCCAATTTTCACTACATTTTTCCATGACTCAATAATGTCCTTATAAGGAAAATTCTCTAAGGTGTAGTATTTTTGTCCAAATATACGCACCACCAATTATAACAAGTGTTTGTTCAAATGATTTTGTTGACATGACTTGAGAATTTTTAGTGTGGAGAAACAACGTTCATCTTTCACTGACCCCAATACTACAAAATGACCAATTTTCACCAGCTTAAAGTACTTAAAAATGAGTTTCTTTAAGTGGCGGGATTGGAATAGGTTCCAAAGATAGATCAATGGATTCACATGAGATGCTCATGCATAAGCGGAGTCACAATTAGCTTTCATCATTGTTTTGAATAACCCTTGCTGGTTATTGTCGCAACACAGGGTAAGTGAAATTTCCTATTATGCTCACAAAAACCACTTTAAAGCATAATAAAGTGACTCTAAAGATCGAACCCAAGAGACTTTGTGAAGTGTTTCGTGTTACTAGGTGATTTGGAGGTAAATATCAATACAAATACTTCTCTTTCTCACCGGTTCTTCTTTTTTCCAAAATCAGATAACTCATCTGACCATTAATCACTGATCCGGACTGTAATTTCACTCAAGTCAAACCAAGATCCGGTCAGTCAATAAATTCAAATCCTGCTGGAATTATCAGATCCGTCAGGATTTCACTACCACACCCGAGAATCTCTTCTTCCTCAGTTTCCATTCTTGTTTTGCTTAACCTCTGTTGGCACTTCAAAGGGATCCGCCATTTGGTTTTAGAGAGGTAGGCCCACCATTCCTTTCGGAACTTATAGTGATAGAAGTATCACTCGACTAGCTTTAATTCCCTATTTTAACAAGATCTGGTTTGATCTTTCACAATAGACTAGGAATGAATCCAGTCTGCAAGTCACACAAAAATCCCCCGTACGATCCTCTTCAACTACAACAACCTTAACGCTTCCTTGGACTCGTATGAAACTAAGGTGGTTACAAGTGTATCCGTCCATACTAGTACAATCTAGAGTCCTTCCGTTTACTATTTCAGATGGCGAGACCTCTCAAGCGATCGGACGCTAACCCAGATATCCTATTCGGTAGCTCTAGCACAGTTGAGAATCCCCTCTCTAACCGCCTAGCCTGACACTGGCTATCTCACCTGGAATAATGGACTCTAAACCTACTGAGGTGCAATGACTCACTTCCAACGCTTACAACCCGTTCACATGTACATGTAATCACAAAAAAACATCAAGGGGAGGAACTCCTTTTACAATCCGCTCGCCTGTACTCAATCTCTCATCTCTTCGCCCAACCATTCTTTGGGAAGACAAAGAAACAATAGAAAATACAAGAGGAGACAGCATATGCAAAAGGAAGGATTCTCCCCCGTCTCAGTCTTAAGACTTGAATTATATACAGAAAGTGTCCCTGGAAATCTGGCACTGATCCGGCCGAGATTTTTGGATCTGAACTTTTTCTATTTTTCCGGGATAAGGTCTGGTCTAACAAAATTTTCTACTTCTAAATTCCTAACTACCTATTCTTCCTATGGGGGTCCACCACTGTCTGGAGTAGCCATGGGTGAGAATTCACTCAAGTTTTTACTCTTGTCTCCTCTTTCGGTATGTGTTTCGATTCCACCGGGAAGTTTGTCCCTGTTGTTGGTTCTAGAGCTCCTGATGCGGAAGCTACCCCTCCTACCTTCTCTTTGGAGACTGGAGTCTCAAATTTCCCCTCTAGGATCTCCAAGTCATCCACATCATCTGGGATTGAAATCTCGGATAGGGAGATCTGCTCACTCTGGAATTTCCAGATGCTCTCCTCTATTCCCCTAGCATCCTTCCGGAACTTCTTCATGGTGTCTTCTATCTCCCCAGCGAAGTCGGCGAGGATACGGGCAATCCGGTTCCCGGATGGCTTTTGGTCCTTGTGCACTCCCTCGTCAAACAATCTGGCCTTCGCCATCACCTCCCCGGATGCCTCCATCACTGTGGTCATCCGCTCAATTGCCGCCTTGGTCTCCTCCTATAGGGACATGACAATCTTTACTTGTTCTCGGTTGGCCTCTAAATCCTTTCGAAAGACTTGTATTTCCCCTCGCAATCGGATCGTTAGCTCGTCCATCTCTCGCAAGTGTATATTTTGTGTCAACACCCGGTCTTCTAACTCTCAGATTACGTCCGGGTTGCTGATGTAGTTCGCCACTGCTTTTGGAAGCGCACTATTTGGGGTACTTCCCACCAAGTCCGCCACTTCGCGGACCGTAATAGTCTTCACTTCCCAATCCGCTCTCACCATACTGAGAATTCGGATTAGGTCATCGTATGGACCCGTCAGGTCTGTCAACTGGGTCATCGGAGTAGTCCTCGGCTTGCTCGCCTCCATTGGCTCCTCCTTCCTTCGAACGACCGGTTCCTCTTTACCCACTGGTTCCGGCTTCTTGTTCTTGGGCAGAACGGAAGGAGAACCCCTTAGGTTAGGAGTTCGCTTGAACCTTCTCCTTGTGAGGGGAACTTCCTCTTCCTCCTCTTCCTCCAACTCCAAGGCCCTCTTCCTCGGGTTTTCACCGTCCCTTGTCTTCCGGCTCTGGACTATCCGGTTCGGTCTTGGATCCTTCCTCATCCGATCCTCCGAATTTCTAGAGAGCCATCTGTGCTCTCCATTCCTTGTTCTCCTCCGCGGTTAGGAGGTTCTGGTTCCGGTATAGGTGGAAAAGGTAGGGGCATACTAGAGTAGCCCTACTCTTGCCCACATTCGTCACCAAGCCATTCACCAATCCCTGTACGAAGTTGACCCAGACCATCTTCTTCTCTCCGCTCAACGCTCCGAAGATGGCGTTCCCGATCGTGGAAGTAACCCGCGTGGATTTTTCCGGATGCATGATCGGTACCATGAACTCCAGCAATTGGCGATGTCGCAAGTTGACGCAATCTTCGATGGCGAATCCGTCCTTGGGGTTGGTTTCTCCCTTGAACTTCCCCCGCACGAAATCTCTCTTCCAGGTTGCTTGCGCCATGCTGTCCTTCACAAACTCATACACTCCGCTCTATATTTCCCACGTCCACATGGGCGGAACTAGTCGGATGGAGTTGTCGAACTAGTTAGGGGCTCCTTCTATGAGCTCCCTAACTATGACTTTGTTCCAAAAGCCCCAGGGTTTTCCGTAAAACCATGCACACACCATGGCGGAGAGATCTTCCATCAACTCCGCTTTCTCTCGGTCGCTACTAGGTTCTAAAGGCGCCACCTTTCTAACCTTCACTTCTACCTTGGATGCGCTCGCTTGTCCCTGATTTCTAGTGTGCTTTAATTGCGACATCCGTCTCCTCACCGAAATACTACCTCACTTCTCTCTTGGCTGCACGTCCCATTTCCTCACAATTCTCTCCTCGGTCTCAACTGAGTTATCACCTGTGCCAATCCTCACATAGACTCTCGCAGTGTTCACTCAATCTCAATCGTCCGCACTTAGAGATGCACAACCAATTCTCTTCCACAATCAAAGCAAAAGGCACTAAAATCACTCCCACAGAAAACGAACTCGCAGAAACTCAAACACAAACTCATAGACTCAAACACAAACTCATAGACTCAAACACACTCTCACAGAAAGGAATAGTTGAAAGCGTGGCAAGTACACAAGAGCTCTTAGGTGCAAATGATAGTCCAAACCCTAAAGGAGTCCTTTTTGTATACTAGAAAACCTAATCATTACTTTTTTCCGATTTTCTGGGCGGAGTTCCCGGATCCGATCTTTCGGTTGTAGATATAGACCGGATTCGTTTCCGATATCCGTTCCAGTTTATTGTTTGGTTTGATTGTTATTTGGTTCCCTAGTTATCCTATCTCTTTGTCTTTTCCTTCCTCATGCACCAATCCGGGTTGCCTTTTTCCAGATTTCGTGTTTCAAAACACGATAAAGGAAAAAATCAAAAAGTCGGGTTGCCACATTACCCCTTCCCCATCTGTGAGCGTCCCCACGAACATTAGGCAGAGATTTCTTCAGAAGAAGTTGTCTTTGTATACTTCTTCACTCTTGATCCATTCACAAGAGTATTGAGTCAATATCTTGAAGATCTTCCAGTTGTAGAGATCCTTTCAAAAAGACTTCATTGACCCGATAAGGTCGTATCCACCGTGTATGTAGTTTGCTTGGAAAGTCTTTATGTCGGTTGTCATAAAGTAATACAAGTTCTCCCCTCTTGATTCCGTGGTCAATTGGGATCTTCTAGTCATACTCTTCTTTTTGTTTTGCTTGTAATTCCCTTGTCTGTTCCAGGGCTGCTTTTCGGATCTCCTTCAGTTCTTCAATTGCAATCAGCCTCGGATAAATATCCGTTCTTGACTCCCTGTTCCATGCAGGGTTGTCATGGACGTGCGTCTGCGGCAAAATCGCGTCCGAAATGGGATGTCCGGATGTCCAGATATTCGGACCTAGCGGACGCTGCGGACGCAGACGGACGGTCCTCGGTCGCCGTCCTGGGGTCGGTCAGTCGGACGGGGGGGCGGACGGGAAGGCGGACGGTCGAACGGGGCGTGCGGACGGGCGTGTGGACGGGCAAGCAGATGGGTAGGCGGATGGATGGGCGAACGGTTCAAGGGGTTTAGGCAGTGAGTGAGGGTTTACATTTTGCAATTTTGCATGATTTTCATTTTGTTTTTGGGTTCTTTCTACATATTTGTGAGTTTTGGCGCTTCAGAAATTTTTACGTGCTATATACTTGAAATTAAGAACAAAAAATCACACAATGAAGATTTCTTCAATATCACTTGGGACAAAATCCTCCAAAAATGATAGTTTAATTAATTTTTTCAAGATAAATTGGCAAGCTTGTACTACTAAGAAATGCTTCGAGAAACTAATAAATCTTAGCTATTCATCTCTCTAAATCGTAAGCATTTGAACACCAAGTTGGCAAGTTCTGTACATGTTCTTGATTCAAATCCTTTCTAAATTTGAATGCCTAGGGGTGGTAATCACTATCTCCTTTCACCTCTGCCCCACTATTGTACTCTCTTGATTGGAATCCATCATCTTCATCACTCATGGTGTTGTCTTCATTGTCTGATGAAAGTATTTGATTTCCCCCTCTTTTCTCTTGTACTATTGAAGATACACGAGCTTTCTTAGGCTTGCCCATCATTTGCTCCTTCTTCACTTTCATCAAGGTTTTTCCTACACGTTCACGGAGGCAATCAACCGCTTTTCCTTTTCTCAAGGGAAGTACTGGAATAGGTGAACGCTTATCAAGGGGGGGTTTTTCTGCATTTACTTTCTTCGTTGGAGAGATAGCAAACAGTTCCATTACTCGTTTGTTCTTTGTTTTAGAGGGTTCTTCCACCATTGCCATCCCTGCCTTTCTCCCTTCTTCGGTGAATGCCTCTATAGCATTTGAAGATTCTAGTGTCGGGTCCGCTATCCTTGTCAAAGATGGTGGTAGACAACTTCTTTGCTTCTTTAACATTGAGGCCAACGTCTCATCTTCCTCGTCATCGGTGAATGAAGAAATCTTCAATCTTCGATTTTTGGTACGTTCTATTTCTTTCAAAATGATGGAAGCTCGTGTCGGACGTTGAGAACTTCCTGAACCCACCAAAGTAGTGCTTACACTATTAAATAGTGAGCATGCACCTATTAGAGGAATGCTATGCGGTGGACATACAAAACTTGCCAAGCTTTCCTTTGTGCCTTGGCCATTGTGAAGCAAGTTCGGACTTCTACATTCTATCAAACATAAACGTACATTGTCTTGTGTCACACTCGCTTCATGGTTTTAGGCTACTTGGTTCCTCGTTGCTTTTGCTTGCCAATCCTCCTAGAGACTCCACGCTTATCTTGTCCACAATCATTTGCTCGCGGTCCTTAACGTTGTCATTCTTTTCTAGTTGGGCCACCACTATGGATGGAGACCTACCGCTTCCAATCACTTCATCTATTTCAGAAGTTCTACCATTGGATGCTATGGTTCCATTAGAAGCTGGGACGCGGACATTTGCGTCCTCTTTGTTTAGATTGAGGACCTTGTCGCTACTTAGAAATTGGTTTCCATCTACAAACCTTGCTATGAAAGGTACGCCTTCATCGTTTCTATAATCATCATCGTCCATTGGAAAGTCGTACTTGTCTCGGTCATTGTTGCCCATGTCATCATCATCCATATTTACTCTTCCAAACGGTTCACCTCCAAAATTATATGTGTTGCCATCCAAATCTTCTTCTTCATCAAATATTGGGTCGTGCCGACTTGCTTCTTGTCCATGTTCTTCATTTTTGTCCACATAAACACCTTCTTCTTCATCTTCACTACTCTCATCATCCTTGATTGGTGTGGGAGCATGGGAATCCAGTCTTTAGGTTTAGAAGGGAAATAAGGGGATTAGAGCTCCTTACTCCCTTTTTTTTTTTTTTTTTTTTTAGAAAAGTAGACCGTAAGTAGTTAGGAACCAGATACCGGAATAGGGTTACTTTAGAATAGATAATAGTGTTAACAGAAGTAACCGGAAATCGGAAACCAAAAATCCGGAAACGGCATAGTTAGGTCAAGAGTAGGTTAGAGTGAGTTTTATCAGAAACTGGAAACCGGAAGAAAATAAAGGACCGGAGACCGGAAACGGATGGTAGGCAATCCGAGCATAACGGGTGCCTACCTAGTTCTAGACTACACTCAAGAGCAGGTCTATTTTTCGAGAAACGGTCACCTATAACGGTCCTAGGTGAATGAAGCCCTAGAAAGTTAAAATAGAAGGGGCAGGTGGTTGAGACCTCTTTTTTCTGGGAAACTGTCTTAAGAAGAGACTGGTGAGGAGCATTCGTGGTGTCTTTATAGGTCAGCCGAAGGAAGAGTTACGGGCTCATATATTCTAGTTTATGGTCCAGATTAAGGAAAAACGGGTCTCAAGAGGAGAGCTCGCTTAGAAGTTCACGCATGAGTGTAGAATTAGAAGTGTACTATTGAATCGACTCTTGAGGAGGAGCCTTGAGCAGAGTGAGAAGATTAGAGCGTTAGTAATTGTGAGATCCCAAAAAGTGATTCTGGTCACTAAGAAGTTTAGAGGAAGCAGTCCATGATGGTGAGAGAAGAGGTAGCTGTGTCCTTACGCATGGTGAAGCCGGTAGTACCAGCTGATCCAAGAGAGAAAGCAGAGCTAGAAGAAGACCTCCGGCAGATGGGATGCGAAGACTTTCTAGCCCGGCCGTGGAACTTGAAGGACGAGGAGATTGTGAGGGAGGTAATCGGCGCACCATTGAGGAATAGAAGGGGACGTCGAGGAGCCGACCCGAGGACTGGACTCCAACACTATGGTGGGAGACGTACGATTTTAAGAAGATGGACAAAGGACCGGCTTCGCAGACAGACCGTTTCTTTGTTGGTAAATTCCAGAATCCTCCAACGAAGAAGGATGGCTTCCCTGTAGCAGAATGCATAAATGTTAGGGAGAAACGATTAATGAAGTATCTTGCAGCCATCTTTAGTCTAGAGCGGCCAAACAGGATTGCTGTCACCCTAGCGAACACTATTTTTGGTGCACTGTCGGGTGACCGGAAAGTAGATTGGGGAGTAGTGATGAGAGATCAAATAAAGAGGTTGGTAGGAGGCATAGGGAAGTCTAAACCTTCCCCTATAACCCCTTTTCTCTATCACTTGTACCAAACACATGGCTGGCTTACGAATAGAGAGTTAGATTCATACGATACAGCCAAAGCCATGTCAGAATTCAAAATAGAAGATCCGGATGAGGAAGCCGGGCAGGAAGAGGAAGATTCAGAGGCGGATACTATACCGGTCGAGGAAACTAAGTTACAGTGGAGGAGGTAGGACCGGAAGGACAAAGATTCAAAAATAGGAGAGGGTAGTAAGGATGTCGATCCGGTCTGGAACTAGGATCCCTTGGGTCGGATTGTGAAGCAACTCAATGAGTTCCGAGTCTAGTATGGGAAGAATCAAGAGACAATTCAAGAGCTATGCCAACTGTTGAAGATTAGTCAGCTGCAGCAACTTGTTTCCCAACTAGACCGGAAGATGAAAGAGGCGGTGAAGAGAGAGCTGAGTGAAGCTACGCGTAAGGTGGACCAACTAACAAAGGAGCTAGAGGAGAAGAGAGAAGAACTGGACCAACAGAAGAGGTTCACCAAAACAACCTCAAAGAATCTTCAGGCGATCCGGGAGTTCATCGGCAATCCGGATGAAGTCATCAACAAAGCAATGCTATTTGACAAGAAGGTAATGAAGACCGGAAAGCAGATTCCAACCAACCTAATAATGGCCTTAGTGTCCTACCACCGCAAGATGGAGGCGATAGTAGAGCCACTACGCGAGGTGATGAAGGAGGTAGAAGAACGAAGAGAGTGGGAGCAGGAAGCGGAAATGGGGACGGAACTCGCACCAACACCCCTTCCGGTACCTACAGAAGAAGTTCAAATGAAGGACAAGGTGGAGGACGTACCAAGCTCTTCCATCTGGTCGGAGCCTAATGGAGAAATGACTTCCCTACTGGGGGATGTAACGGACATTGCTCTCAATGCAGCAGAAGCAGTGAAGGTTGCTGAGGAAGAGAAGATCGGATAAATAGAGACAACAAGCGAGGCGAAGGAAACATCGGAGGAAGTGAAGGCCGCAGATGAAGAAAAGACGAGATCTGGACCGGAACCGTCCGAGAAGAAGAACGTGCCTAAACTAGGGCTGAGCAACAAGTTTATCGACCTAAGTGAATTATCTCTAGTTTCTCCAACTCCTCCTGCAAAGACGGAAAAGGTATTTCCTTCCACCCCACTCAACTTAGTTTTGAGAAGCGAATCTGAGTCAAGGGAGGAAAGGAAGACCGGATCTCAAGGGCAAGGATCCGGGAAGGGTAGAACAATTGAGGAAACCACTCCTCAGAGTGCTAGGGCCAATGTTTCGCCCACACCAAACACGCAGAAGAAGAAGCCTCCAATTATGTCAACACAAAAGAAGAGGTCGATTCCAGAGGACGATGATGAGGAGGAAGAAGAAGAAGAAGACGAGGATGAAGAATCCGGAACTGAGGAAGACTTGGAGCCGTATTCTGACCTGGATCAAGCACTGGCAAAGACTCGGGCGACCAAAGTTGCAACAACCAAGAAGAAGAAGCTCGCCGCCCGGGGTAAGGTACGCTAGGGACAGAAGACCGGAACCGTAAAGAAGCCGGCTGCGAAGAAGTTAAGAACTTAGGAAGTTACGTAGGGTAAATTTCTGAGGATATGGTGGTGAAAGTCTAAAGTTTTGGGATAGTTGTACATAATTATGAAGTTTATTTTTTGAGTGACACAACCACTAGCAGTTGGAAAGTGACCGGATCCGTAATTATAGGATCTGAGATCCACTTTTAGCGGAAGTAGTGGGAGTTTAAGTGAAAGTCAACAAGGCTAGAAAATAGTAAGGGAATGAAACGTGTTTGGCCTTGATTGGCTAGAGGGTTACTTTTAGGTTAGGATTTTGAGGGAGTAGTTTAGTATTTAAATCCGGGACTTGCTTAGTCCCGGTGTGCATCTTTATCTTATTTTTTTATATTCATGAGTACCTGAGGGTTCGCTCTTGGCGTGATTGAAACAAATCATAGTTGTGTGTACTTGACACTTGTCCGTATTTTGGAAGTCCAGGTTGGAAAGTGAGTGTAAGTGGATACAAGGTGTGCCCGGATGTTAAGTTTATCCGGTCCAATATTGAGTTAGTGTGTGTAGGCAGAGGCAGAAGGGATTTCTAGTGTGGACTAGGAATAGACTCGGAAGAAGTACGGAGGAGGGGTATTCTCCGGAAGAAGTAAGGGTTAGCACGCCTCCATAGCGTTCATTTCCCCTTATTGTCATCGCTAGTTCAAACTGGATTTAGGACTAACTCAGTAGGCTGTCGTTGTAGCATTGGTTAGGAGGAATTAGATCGGCTTGCGTGACCTGCTGGACACGACTGCGTTTCCTTTCCAGTTGTGAGGACGGTCTGTTCCTCATTTGTAGGATTTGAAAGTTTATTTTTGAAAGTTTGATCACATAGTGAAACTTCTGACACTTTAAAATCGGAGGGTAGGAATTAAGCTTCCTTCCTGAAACCCAATTAGCAGATCCCTCTTCGTTCAGAGGTTAAACTTGATATGGTTACGAGTAGAGATCTGGACCGGATGTGAATATTAGAGGTTAAGGTTAGATCTGTGGAAACGCGGATCCCGGTTATGGTCTGTAAAACATAAATACGGGATACTACTTGAGGTATGTGAATAGAAGTGTTGGGAGAGTTACGGGGTAGTGTAAAGATGTGGGATAGGAAACCAACCAGTTAGAGAGTCTGTGTGATAAACAAGTGGGTGTTACACTGGATTAGATCCGGTCAGTGTTGTTAGATCGGGAAGATCCGGTCTAATGTGTATTAGTAAATATTGGACCGGAATGATTCGGTCGTGGTTGTCCAAGAAAACAAGGAGACCAAGGGGAAGTTCAGGTCTATTGTTTTGCTTGGGGTTTTGTGTTTCGTGACCATCACTCTACCATTTTCCAGTAATTGTGAACCTAGGAATTCGATCTTCGTGGGAATGATACTCGAGTCACTTTAAGGCCTCTTTTAAGAAATATTGAGCCTTAGAGAAGGATTTTTGCTTTCATGTGCTACGACAATTGGCCCCTCTGATTCTGAATCTACATTTTCAAGGTACCACTTCTTCTCATTCCTCTCCTTTGATGCGGCCAACACTCTTGAATTAGTGTACACATACACCAAATCCGCAGCTCGCTTTGTTCTCAACTTGTTTCGAGATTTGTTGTGAACAAAAAAATAGCTACTCCAATTCCGTTCACATGAAGATGAAGATACCGGTTGGCCCAATATTCTCCTTGCAATTGGAGCAATGAGCTTTCCACATGCGCCTTCAAAATCCCACCAAGCGTGTGCCGATAATTTTTGTTCACTTGGATCCAATATGTTGTGGAAAGGAGACTCCCTATGTCGAAACACCATGAATTCCTTGACGACGTCTGCGTAGTCCGTAAGTTTACATATTCGCATGAGAACACGCTTTTATGCCTCGATGGCCTCCGAATCATCGGCTAGTTCTTTATGGTGCAAAAGATAGGGATTCAAAAGAGCTCCTATATATTGGAGATTGGTCTCTACCATTTCCCATCTAGCGTTGAACGTCTCCTTCAGTGGTTTGGCAAATTCGAGGCTCAATAGAAAAGGCGGATTTTCTACCCCCCCCCCCCCCCCCATGCGACCGTATCTTCCTCATAATATGCAAAACTTTCCCTGAACATGGCGTCTTTGCATCTAAATCACGAAGGCCATATATAACAGCGCCCATCAACTGCACAGAATTCGTGCAACGCCTCCAGAAATGTTCACTATTTATTATCTTCTTTGTATACTGAGACTTTGTGCGGTTCTTCTTTTTCTTGTCGTCCAACGTCCTCACATATTGTTCCCAATGCGGATCTGTCACACTTTGTTGAAGTGCTCCCTTCACTTTCAACAAGCGTTCAAGCGCAATGAAATTCAAAGTAAATCTTGTTTCTCCTGGCATCAATAAGCTGTGCTCTTTTTCGTATGAACAAAATATTGCAAGCGGCATGTGCCGCTTTCTAAAAAATGTAAGAACTATACAAGCTTTGGCCACGACATTCCTTCCCCCAATCTTTTAGCAACAAATTCAAGGCGTGCACCACACAACCTTGAAAATAAATGTGAGGATATTTGTCTGTTATGATTCTACATGCTCGAGGGTTCACAAGAGCATTGTCCGTTGTTATTTGCACCACATTATACGGACCCACCTTCTGTATAAATTTGTCCAAAATAAAGGCCAAGTACTCTGTATTTTTTGCAAACCCACTTGTATCCACCGATCCCAAAAATTGCTCCCCTACAGAAGACACAAGCATGCAATTCACCAATGGCCAATTTGTAACCGAGCTTCATCTATCAATAGACAATCTTGCTCTAAACTTTTTGATACTATCCTCGGTCCTCTTCTGCAACTTTAGCTTGACATCTTCTTTCGCTTCTTCTAGTAATTTGGTTTGTAAAGCGTCGTATGATGGCGAGTTGTATGGCTTACCAAACTCAGCTGTTTTCTTCACTACTTCTCTGAAGGCCTCACTTCGAGCTACCACAAATGGTATGTTGGCTGAATAGAAGAAATTGGCCCACAACGTATTCAAATTACGTCTATCGGCTTGTTCAAAACCATCTACTAGCCAACTTTGTCTTCAGGGTGGAGTGACGGAAGAGGGTGGAGTTGGACATTGTTCACTTGATGTTTCCACATTTTGATGTACCTTTGAAGATGCACGATGAATTTCAGACGGCACTATACATGAGTCTTCTTGTGTTGAACGTGAAAAATCCCTTTCATTTGAGGCATTGCTTACAACCCTCCGTATGTTTTCACCATCTACATTGTTAAGGGCCGATCTTCGTGGAAACAACCCATTACAACCGGCAAAAAGAGTTTGAATTGATGAAGTCAAATTTGGACATATGCTTATCCCCCTTTCGTGAACACCGTCTTTGCCTTCATATCCAAGGTGGCTCAACATGCGACACTTTCGATTTGCAAACACCAAGTCACATGCCTTGCACTGCACTTTACCGTTTGATGGAACAACATACCAACCGGAAAAATCCTTACTCATTGTGAAGTAAGGATTTTAGCTCCGTTCAAGTTCAAGTTCCAATCTTGTCTTCACTTCCAAATGTTTAGGTTCAAATCACCATGTCACATGTATCAAATAAAATCTATTTATAAGCAAAGCCTTGGAAACCAAAACCTCCTATCCACTGAACTATGCATTACCAAGCAAGGGACACAAAAATTGCAGCTCCTAGCCCTTGGAAATCTTAGCGTTCAGTTTCTTTGAAGTACTTACAAATGCCTTTTTCCTTGCTCTTATACTCCTAACTTGCTGAATGTTTTATGCCTTAGAAGTAACCGTTAGATATTAGTGCCAACGATCATAGAACCTGGCGGACGGGGTGGGCGGACGAGGCGGACGGTCGAGTGGTCGGGGCGGATAAGGCAGACTGTTGGACAAACGCAGACGAGGTGGACGGGTGAACAGACCAGGGTTGTCCCCGTCACGTCGCGTCCGTCCGTCAGGATGTCCGGACGGACGTCAGGATCCATCCCCGGCGTCCGTCACGATGAAATCCAAATGACAACCGGCGACAGAGGATGATTCAGACTACAGAAATGGATGGACGAGCTTTGTCGCCGGGAGCTCTGGACGGCTGCGATGGACGGTCGGATGAACGGTCGATGTGGACGGTTGGGCTGGACGGTCGATTTGGACGGTCCGGTTGGATGACCAAGATGGACCGTCGACCTGGATGGTCCATCTGGACCGTCGATCTAGACGGTCGATCTGGACGGCCTGGCTAGACGGTCGATTTGGACCGTCGATCTAGACGGTCTGGCTGGACGGTTGATTTGGACGGTCGATTTTGACCGTCGATTTAGACGGTCTGGTTGGACGGTCGATCTGGACGGCCTGGCTGGACGGTCGATCTGGATGGTCCGGCTGGACGGCCGAGATGGATGGTCGAACTGGACCGTCGATCTAGACGGTCTGGCTGGACGGTCGATCTTGACCATCAATCTAGACGGTCTGGCTGGACGGCCGAGATGGACAGTCGATTTGGACCGTCGATCTAGACGGTCTAGTTGGACGGCCGAGATGGACGGTCGATCTGGACCGTCGATCTAGACGGTTTGGCTGGACGGTCAAGATGGACGGATTGGCTGGATGGTCGAGATGGACGGTTTGGCTGGATGGTCGAAATGGACGGTTTGGCTGGACGGTCGAGATGGACGGTTTGGCTGGACGGTCGGGATGGACGGGCTTTGAATTTGTTGCACTTAACCCCTAAACATCTGGACTCTTCTCCCAAAATGACAATTTGGAAAATACCATTATAAAGTATGATTTAGAAGAATATTTTGGAATTGGTATACAAACAGAAGTTGTAGATTTTGAGTTGTAGATTCCATCCGTAAGGTTAGATCCACCAATGCTATCACCTATCTTTTTCTATACATTTTGAAAGGAAAAATTCAAAATTCCTTCAAAATTCAATTACAAGCAAAATATTATCATTCCTCGATTGAAATTTGTTGGAATGGACTTAAAATGAGGTTGCGTTGACATGGTGATTTTTTGAAATTTTTATACTCTTTACATCTATGACCTCATTTTTGCAAATTCAATTTTGAACTAGGGTCAATGCAAGTTGACCACTTGACACACTTCCACATTTGTAATTTTAGAAAAATGTGTATTCTAAGAACAACAAATCAAACCATTAGATAAGACATGAACTAGTCAACTAAATAAAGTATCACCAAAAATTAGGATGACTTTGATCCAAGCAAAAACCAAACTGAAATAGGAAGTTGAATTTGTTCATCGTCCAAAAAATGGTTAACCCCTACATGCCCAAGGCACCCAAATCTGGTGTTGTTCAAACTTTGAAGTTAAAAAGTTGTTCTTGAATTCTAGTTATAGCATCAATAGTCTGTTCTTAAAAATATGTGATAGTGATTTTTCGATTCTAAACTTTGTGCAAGGGTACCTATTGCAATCTTGACTTGTTGTAGTATTGAGAGGTCTTGGAAATGTGCCTCAAAAACATTGGATCTTGGAGGAAAAATCACATTCAAAATTCATTTAAAATTAAAGAAAATTATGGTATAGATTTTTAAAAGGCATAAATTGATTGGGGTTATACATATTAGGTCCTTTAATCTCATATTTGTTTGGTCACCAATTTTTTAAATTGGACTTGTGAAAAGAAGAT
This sequence comes from Climacium dendroides, assembly GCA_950106755.1. NCBI lineage: Eukaryota > Viridiplantae > Streptophyta > Bryopsida > Hypnales > Climaciaceae > Climacium > Climacium dendroides. Next base: position 25,001,160 of record OX467088.1, read on the forward strand.
TGTAAGACTTCACATCATTTTTTTAGTTTTAGCACCCTCTTGGGCAAACATTATAATCTTTTACTCCATAAGTGATATTGTTTAGGATTCCTTTTCTATGAGGTAATTAACATGCCTAGTTCAAATTTATACAATTACAATTTTTTGAAAATTGATACACCTAATGAAAATGTTGACATGTTGTTCAATTTAGAGCAAATTCTACAAAGCTCAAAGCAAACCTTGGGCATCTAGGATTCTAAGGATAAGGAATTAGAGTTTGTTATTGAATTTCTAATTACAAAACTTGCTAAATTGATTTTACATTGTTTGGCAAGAAATAAAAAAATAATAATCCGTGAGGGTTCTACCATCTAAGTATATAAGATTCTTCTACACTAATAGGAAAACGGCCAATGGATTAACCCAAAAGACAAAGGCAAAGCAACAATACACGAGGGGAAAAGAAAATGATAAATGTACAATGTTTTATAAATCCATCAAAACGTGGTACATTGGTTTAGGCTTTACATTGCTCTACTTTGTACAACTTTAGAAATTTAATTCTATGCATCTATCTATTTGTACACAGCGTCATCCAAAACTATCTATTCTATTTCTTCAATTACAATGCCTCGTGCTATGCTGCCTCTCAAAAATCTTTGCAACTCTTCTCTTGATTGCAAAGTCGTCAAAAGCTGATGTGCGTCATAATCGTATCTGTTGTGTAAATAGGAGAAAATGGCACTCACAAGTGTAGGCTCATGGAAGGTATTGTCTTCAATGTAGTTCATTTGTTCTTCAAAACTCAATTCACCTTCGAATCCGACAGGCATGCCTTGAGAGTTAAACATTATGCCTTGTGGATGTGGTGCACGCACAAAAATGAAGAGGTCCGAGTCCCAATGTCCACCAGCAATTTGACCAAAATATAATCGCCGCCCTGAATCACCATTTCCAATTACCCTCTTAATCACCTCTGTCACCGCGTCATCATTCTCCCAGTGTATCTCCGCAACCGTTCTTGCCGGGAGGTGTCGATTGTCGTGGCCCCACTTCCAAAGCCATGTCCATCCCCCAATGTGCTCTATTCGCGGGCCCTGGTAAATTTTCTTCATTGTGCTCGTAATGTTCAGGCATGTGGGCTTGGAGGCCAAACATTTTGTACAGCCTCGGATGAAATGGAGCCTTGCATTGTGCACATCTTTTTTGGGTGACCATGTGTGGAATGAGGCACATGGGGTGGTATAAATGGCCACATGTACCAAGATGCCATCCACCCTCGGGGCCAAATGGTTCTTGGCAAAGCATACATGTGGTGTCGTCTTGTACAAAATCGGGAACCAAAGGCCACACTAGTGGCCTAATCCCATCGCCGTTCGCTGGCTCGTATCGATAGCGCTCCGTGTCGTATTGGAATTTCAAGTCTGGAGAACTATTCCAATCGATGCTTGCATTCTCGAGCTTCATTGGCAAATCATCAGTGAACATTTCTTCCACTCGAGGCCACGAGGTCAAGCCAAAATAACGTTCGCCGCCATCATTGAACTCCGCAGCCACTCTCTTCACTTCACGTTGCATCTGCTCAACCTCGCTTAGTACTAAGCTGCATGTCAACTTCATGTTGCACATTTGAAGCAGCATGCGTTCCTTCTGCGGGTTTTGGACCAACCGCATATTTTGAGCACTTAATGTGGTCATGGTCTGCTCCAAGCCAGCTTGAACTATAGTAAGCACCACCACATCTGCCTCGGCTTTGTTGGCGCGAAGTTTCAAAGCCCGCATAGCGTTTGTCAATTCTTCAACGTGGGCTTTAGTACTTCCAACCTCTGCTTCAGCTCGCTCCGCACGTGCACGCATAATATCCAACGTGGCACCTCCAACACTTGGAAACAAGGACCGTGACCGCACCCTAAACTCGTTTGCATTGCTGGGGCCTGGTCTGTCTTCGTCTGCACCGTGTGTAGCACGTTCGACCACCACATCAAGTGGTGGAATTTCGTCCGTACTCAACCGCCTTTCACGTGCTACGAGGTCGGCCTCGCGTGCGATGAGTCTTGCATTCTCATCCATAAGGGCCTGCACCCTAGCCCTTTGCCCTTCCAACTTTGCAGCATGTTGTCGTAATGCGGCTTCCTTTTCTGCTTGCAGTGTTTGGACTAATTGTCGCAAGCGAAGTACTTCATCACCTTCACCTTCCACTCCACCAATCGCATCTTCATTGGGTAGGTCTTCTTCGGTGCCCATGCCACCCTCTACCTCCATCACCTCCATCCCGGATTGCTCCACTTGCTCTTCCGGGTTTTCTTGCACATTGGGTACATTGTCCAATGGCATGGCAGGGTTTGGTAGAATGCTGCGAGGTCTATTTGGTGATTGACCATGACGCATCTTGCCGAGGAAGGTTCTCCAATCCACATCCTTCCCAAGAAAAACTTCTGCATAAGCCATTTGGCACAACGAAAGGGTCCCATCTCTTTTGGATCTCGAACCCCAAATTGCCAATGCCACTTCAATCAATCTCTTCTTGAAGTGCGGATGTCGGCACTGGTCGAAATTTACAACCCCGCATTTTACATTTACCTCGTACCGGTCAGGTGCCCAATGGCGATTGATGTGGGTCCAATCTACGAAATTACGACACGTCACTCTTGTCCACGGTGAATCTTCATTCATCCACCCCTCGTTTGCCAGAATCTCCGGGGCATTGAGTGTGCCCCAATCTAAGGTTGCCCTGTTCCTCCTCTTCTTTCTATTTGCGGGCTCACCTCCATGTCCTGAACCTCGTGCTGCATCCTCTCCGTCCATTTTGGATACCTGTCCCAAATTCCCTGTACCTGTAGTCTGTTTGCGGATACACTAACAATTTGTTTTGCCTTCTGTTGCGTGAAGGCAACTGAAAAGTGGCAAAACAAATGCCAGATGTATAACACTTCCTCTCGAATTACAATGCAAAGCTTTCTCAAGCAAGGACAAAGCAACTCAAAAGAGGAAGCGATTTCAAATGAGGGGGATAAACATACTTATACCTCCGAATTACCGACCCAATTACGCCCGGTGATTAGGACGTAATCATGTCGTCCAGCTCGAATCCAAACCGTCCAGGGATGTGGGACGGCCCTGGAATGGACGGTCAATCCGTCCACGAAGGTTCGGGACAGGTTTGGAAAGCCGTCTAGAGGTTCGGGTCAGGTTTGGAAAGCCGTCCAGAGGTTCGGGTCAGGTTTGGAAAGCCGTCCGAAGGCTCGGGGCGCCGAAAAGAGGATTGGAAAATCATTACGGTGCCGCCCGTGAGTTCCTTCGACGGCTTGCCCGTCTTGCTGGACGGCTTGCCCGTCCCCTCGATAGCTTGCCCGTCGAGCAGGACGGCCTGCCCGTCCCCTCGACGGCTTGCCCTTTGTGTGTTCATGATTGAAATTTTCTATTGCTACTACCAAATGATGTGAAAAATTCATTCAATTGAAGCAATTTTGGATCTCTCAACAAAGTTGTTTACAAAGTTTTTGAGATTTACAAGTTTTCTTTTCAATTCTTCAATTTGTTTTGCCATTGTTTGTAACAATTGAGTCAAATTACTAATGCATTTTATTATATATTTTATCTTTTACAACATTCACCATTGGATATATTTCATTCATGATTGAATAAATATTTATTTTATATTTCAATATATTCTTATTTATAAAAAATTTATATAAAGATTTTAATAATTTGGATTTGAAAATTTATTGGAATTTGTGTTCTGCATTTTGTCAAATACATTAAAATTCTAATAATACATGTAGATCTTTTACATATTGCCCATTGCATATATTTTATTCATCATTCAATAAATTTCTATTGTACATTTCAATATATGCTTATTTATAAACAAAATTATATAAAGATTTTAGTAGTAAATAGAAGGTTTATTGAAACTTTTATTTGAAGGTTTATTGAAATTTGTGTTCTTTATTTTATCTAATACATAAAAATTCAATAAAATTCAAATGATGAATGTGTAGCATAGCAAGCGCCAACCACTATCATACTACTAAAATCACAAGGTCCTTTGTAATACCATAATTTTACACAGTGTGATATTACAGAGGCCCAATACCTTTATAATATCACATTTTAACACCGTATAATAATACAAAATTACAACAGCCACTCTACTTCTGTAACATCACATAGTGTTAAAATATGATATTATAAAGGTACAGGGAATATTATGGATGTTAAGGTATTCTTGGCTTCACACTTCATTCAACTTGCATGGTTCGATGATTTTGAGAATTAACTAGCGGTTATATGAGGATGTCAGTATTTCCATTTAAAGATTATATATTCTTTAATTATCTACATTCTATTCTGTGAAACACCATATTGGTTCACTTTTAATGTAATAGGAAATAAGTAAAATATAGATATGAGTTTTAGATTCAAAAGTGTTAGTATCCTAAATTAAACTAAAACCATTAGTTAAAAGACTTTTAGTATATAGGACAAGAAACTAGATCAAAATTTCAACCCAAAGGACAAATGTAATATATTACAGTTTTCGGCAAAACATTTGTTAGAAAACTATATGAAATATTAGAAGACATTCATCTATTTTTGGATTTGGTCTTATTTCAATTTGAAATTATTTGCTAAAATCACATAAAGTTGAGCAACATCAAATAGTCTTAAAAGGAAAATAAGAAAGAGCATTTAAGGTATAGGTTTAGAATATAGGGTGTGGGGTTTAGGGTATAGGGTACAAAGTATAGCGTATAGGGTTTAGGATATAGGATATAGGGTTTAGGGTTTAGGGTATAGTGTATAGAGTATAGGGTTTAGGATATAGGGTTTAGGGTTTAGGGTTTACAGTATAGGGTTTAGGGTATAGGGTATGGATTATTAGAGTTTAGGGTTTACTTGGAAACATAAATCAGAGTATAAGTTTATCTTTCAGCATAGATAGGGGAAGTCCTCTTGTTTTGGTGTATTGGATCAAATGCAAGAAGTAGGAATGTTTGTAATGAATCAATGATTCTATATTATACATTTTTTTTCGGCGTTTTTTAGATATCTTTTTTAATGAATGATTTTAAAATTAATTTTACGATATCAGAGTTTAGCTTTTAGAGGGCCATTTTGTCTTTGATTCTGTATATTTGATATGGACTTAGTAAATTAGTGAATGTTTGTATGTTTGAATTGAGTACATGCAGGTTGAATATTCAAGAAATACTAAATTGTGAAATTGTTAGGTGCACTTACATATAGGGAAGCTTGGAATCAAATTACAATAATCCCAAAGGTGAAATTACTCTATATGGAATTCTAAAATTCATTGCATTTAAATTTGATCCATATAAATTATTTAAGTTGTGAGGGGATGCCTTGATCGTTGTAATACAAACATTGGCCATGACTTTCTAATATGGGTGCAAATGAAATGACCCAATTTTTTATGTGAACATCAAAAATATTCCAGGTCTTAAATTAAGATGTTTTGAATATGGCCTTTTGTAATTTTGGTCTATGTTTTTCCCTTTATTTATGTGCAACTAAATAAAATTCCATTTTATTCGAGCCTAAATCCTAAACCCTAAACCCTTCATCTGCATTTGAATGTCATTATTGGTATTTATTTGTACATCCATAGGAACAAACGTGAACATTTAATTGGCACTCCAAAACTTCCCGCCACCATAGACAATGTAGTAGTTCAAACATGGACACTTGTCCTGACAAGTCCCAAGGTGGAAAACAAGATAATTGAGAAATTCCCCGAACAAGGATTCGCAATTAATTCCATGCTTCCAGCACTTTGGGCGACAGCTTGTTTTGACAGTCTTTTCGTCCCCTGGACGCCCTAGACGCCCGTGGATGGGGGACGGAGTCCGTCCTCTTGACGGCATGACCGTCGATCTAAACGACACGACCGTCCACTCGACGACATGTCCGTCCTGTCGACGGCCTGACCGTCAATGTGGACGGCATGACCGTCCTCTCGACGGCCTGTCCGTCGATCTAGACGACGCGACCGTCCACTCGACGACATGTCCGTCCTGTCGACGGCTTGACCGTCGATGTGGACGGCCTGTCCGTCCTGTCGACGGCTTGACCGTCGATGTGGACGGCCTGTCCGTCCTCTCGACGGCATGCCTATCCAGCTCGACGGTCATGCCGTCGAGAGGAAATGGGTATATAGAAGGGGGTTGGATTTATTTCTGCCACAGTCTCTCTTGCTCTGACGGTGCTCGCTTGTCTTGGATTGGTTGCAGTCCTTGCTTGGGAGCGCGGGTGCTTGTGAGAGGCTGGTTTGAGGAATAAGGGGGCGGTTTTTCACTTTGTGGAATCTGAATTCCTAATTCCTCTGGATTATCACTACTATCACAATGGCTGGTCGCGATTTCTCGAAGAGGAAGGTTGATGCGTGGTTTTCAGGAGTTGGAGATGGAACGAGTTTGGACCCGTCTGCGTAATCAGAAAGCCAGATTTCAGAGGCTGTAGCTGCAGAAGGAGCCATAGCAATTGTGGGTGCGGGAGAGTCTTCGAAGTCGAAGAAAAAACAACGGAAAAGGCACAAGGCCACAAATCCAGAGAAGTGGCCAAGCAAGGTTGCAACGCGCAAATTGCATGAAGTGGCGTTGGGTTTTTTTGAGCAGTATTCGATTCTGCAGTTGAACACAACATATGTGTCGCGCGGATTACAAGGGGTGGATGCCATCAAACAAAAGTTCCACCACATGTTTTAGACAACAATGAGCGAGGATGAGTGGTTGGAAGACCGCACAAAGGAATCCTTCAATCATTGGCTAGAGTCACAAGTGCAAACGTGCATCTTCAACCTTGCCCAAGTTGCGGAAAAAATCAAAGGCTTTCAAAAGAGTGTAGTTCCCAAACAACAAGCATTGAATTTGTTGCACAAGAAGGTGTATTGGTGGCATGAAGCAATGCGGGGACTATCTTCAAACAATATCCGTTCTACTCCGTGGTTTCAGCGAAGTCAAAACTTGGCCTTTGGTCAACAAGCTGCGGGTGGAGTGGTTTTTCTTGAGAGAGGAGTTGTGGTAGTTCTGTTGTCTAGCCATAACAAACAAGGGGGGCACGGGAGGGTGCGCAAGGTTTGTCTTCAGAATTCGAACCATATTCCCGAGAATATGGAATTAGCTGGGAAGTCGGCCGTGCATGTTGATGACGTGAAGAAGTCAAGGGAGAAGTTGTCCATTGAGGCATTGGTTTGTCCATGCGATCATCCAAGGGTCATCAAATTCTTTGCCATAAATGACATGACCATGGAGTGTTATTCTCAATGGTGGAATGGAGGTACTCTGGGCGCCATGTTTACCCTTGATGAGAAGACCCGAGATCCAGACGAAATTGGAGAGGTGGCTTACCATGCAACTCCACAAACAATGCAAGCTATGAAATGACTTATGGCATACAGACGGAAGCGCACCGAACTTGCGTGGGCGTTGCTCTGCATTGTAGATGCAGTGCAACAATGTTCAGTACTGCACAACGACATCACACCGGAGAACATCATGCTTCACTTTCCGAATGACGATGGAAGAACCGTGTGGATTGGTCTATGTGATTGGGGAATGGGTAGCCGCATCAATGAAGAAACCCCTTTTCTTTACCAATTCAGTTGTGCAAATAAGTTGTAGGCAACTCGCAAGCAACGTTGGTGGGTGGCTCCGGAGTTGATGTACATGGTTGGAGAGACAGGAACTTCAACATCTCCTAGTCGCATGAGTAAGTCACCATCTGTTAGTATACACACGGATGGATACTCCATAGGGAGATTGGCTATGAAGGTATGGAAAAAGGATCGCGAAAATACAGAGATGATTTCTGACCATACGGCATTTGGTACATTTCAAGCGACACTGGGTGAATTGTGCAAGGTGGAGCCACTACAACGACGCTCAGTGACATTTGCCGTGCAACGTCTAAGTAGTGCTTCAACGTTTTGGACACCACCCGTGGATTGCTACCGCGAGGCCCGGAAAGAACAAGACCTTCAAGATGACTAAGCGTGCAATGAGGATTAGATGATAGTGTATTACCATAGATTTGCAAAATTAAGGTTTCTTAGCAAATGTGGTTATTATAGTATCGGCTTGAGGACATCCATAGCAATGTAACACACTTTGTGCCCTCAATCCATTTTGTACTCGTTTTTATATATATATAAATGTATTTTATCTAAACATTGAGTGTATCTTTTTTTTATCACACCTCAAACAAGTAAACAACTACAACAAACACCTTGAAGTCAAATTTGACTATCAACCCAAATTTATCTTTTTATTCAAAATTAGTAGAATATTTTAATATTTTTGGCTAGTATAAGAATCCATTTTCTAGTTATGCCTTTTTTAATTTAATGAAAAAATCTATTTATTTTGATTTTAGAAAAGCTAAACATGGAAATCAAATTATATTAGTTACAATATGTATCAAAATAAATTGAAACCCTTACCATAAATGAAGGATAGAATGAAAGGAACAAAAGTACTACTTCATATTAATGCCGATTTCAATATGTAAGGTATTGAGCCTCAAAATCCATTGCATTTGAAAACATGAAGATCCTATTGTCTTTTGAAAAACATCCAACGTCTTCCATGCCTAAGAACGCGCTTAGAAGTATTGGCCGTTGCTTCTGCTACAATTGGTTCATTACCACCACTTTCTACTCGTGGACCTTGTCGAGGCACTGTCCCTAGATAATCACTATCTCCTGGAACCTCACCATCTTCGCCTATACTAGCACCGATGGACTCGCCATCATCACTGGATGTTGCACTACCACTTTCGCTAGAGGCATTCGAATTTCGATTTCGTTGTAGTCGAATTATAGAAGACAATGTTCGAAGAGGCCGTTGGCCCGTTGCGTCCATAATGCTATCTATACTAGGCCCTCCTATGTGAACTTCTCTTGAAAATGGTTGGGATGCCGCTTCTTCTCTCGTTAGTCTTCTACGTGTTCTAGGACTCACACGTTGACTAGTAGTACCTTCATGTCGTGGATGCTTCCCTCGATTATTGGCGCGTGTAGATGGGTGCAATGAAGTCGGGTTTGTAGTCATACGCTGGGACACCATACTAGCCAATCGTGTACCTATCGTTGAAGTGGGTCCATGTAGACGAACTCCGGAATTAGATGGCCTGGCTGAACTTTGGATTTGTAGATTCTCTAGTATTGGTGTTTGACGTTGTAGTGCAACATCCCCTTGACTTGGAGGGGGCATATCTAATTCTCCACCATGAGGGGGCCCTTCTCCGTGGGTGGTCCTCGTAGGCAATGATTGTGGTACTACTACGTCTTGTTCACGTCCTCTTTCCATGTCAACACTATCTCTTTCCATTGAGGCATCAACTTGTACATCGATAGGATCTGAATTTAGTGGTCTCGGTGCCACAATGTCTTCATTCGTATTTCCCCTGCTTGGCCCAACATTCCACCCTTGTGGCATTTGTGGTGGACTTCCATCATATTCCTCGTGGTCATTGTCATTATTATCCCCCTCTTCAAAGTCAAATACAGATGCATCAATTAGAGGACGCACTCCTCTCGCCCCCTGAAATCCATGGAATGGTGGGTCATCGCCATCATTGGAACTATCATCTGAATCGTCATCATTGGGGTTAGAGCAAACCGAACCACGGTCTAGACCATCCGATTCATCGGTCATGGAATCTTCTGATATCATGTTCTCGGTGTACCACCTTGTCGGATTTGCTGCAGCCCTTTCTCTAAGAGTTTTGGAATTGGTGTAAATGTAAACCAATTCCTGAGCACGCTCTGATGTCAGTCTATTGCGTGATTTGTTATGGACAAACGAATACATGCTCCAATTGCGTTCACACGACGATGCAGAGCACACTTGGGCGAGGATCTTTTTTGCAATTGGTGCAAGTGTACGAGCACCGACTCCAAGAAGGTCCCACCATTCGTGAGGCTGCAAATTTAAAGTGTTTACATCGGGAAGTCCACCAAAAATGCCCCGACGGTCTCGAAATGCTTGGTACTCAGACAAAGCTGAAGCAAATGCTTGATCTGGAACAGCCAATTTGTGCAATACTCTCAAGATGCCTTCTCTTGCCTTGTCATCATCCATTAGCAAAACTTCGTCAAGTAAAAAAGGATTCAATAGAGCCCCAGCATAATGCAAATCTGTCCTTAGCATGCCCCAACGCTTGTAGAAATCATCGATGGCAGGAATTGCATACTGTGGTTCCAAAGAAAATGGTGGATCCCGTAGAGATAAAACATGCTTTTCCACCTTTTTCATCACAAGCCATGCCTTGTCTAAGCATGGGTGCTTGCCATCAAACTCTCTAAGAGCAACCAATACGGACTCCACTATGTGCACAAAGTTTAAACATCTCCTCCAAAATTCATCCGTTCGTACATACCGTCGCACATCGTTGGCTTTTCTTTTCTTTTCCTCTGATGTCAATCTCTCTATGTACTCATTCCATTGCGGATCGTGGACTGTTGATTCTATCGCTACCCTCACATGTACCAAACGCTCAATCATAAGGAACATGGTTGCAAAGCGTGTTTCAACGGGATTCTTCAAAATGAGATTAGGAGAATGTCGTCGAAAAATTGCAAGTGGCATGTGATGTGTGCGAATGTATTTCACAATTGACTTGGCTGTCTTGACCATACTTTTTATCCAATCTTGTTTGCCCCAATTTTCAAGTAGAAGGTCAAGTGCATGTGCTGAATACCCTTGAAAATATAAGTGTGGAAATCGACGAAGTAACAAAGCACTAGCAGCCAACATATTCCCTGCATTGTTTGTACAAACTTGTACCACATTTTGCGCCCCTACCCTGTCAATATAATCACCCATGCAATTAGCCACATAAGTAGCATCTTTGCGTTCGTCTGTTGTGTCTATTGCTCCAAGAAATACCTCTCCACTTGTACATGCCAACATGACATTCATCAATGGTCGATGGTTGACATTGTCCCATCCATCAGAGCATATTGTAACGCCGTACTTGTGGATTGGTGCCTTTGTCTTCTCCGCTACCATTGCCGCCACTTCGTCTTTTGTAGATTTCATGAGGTTTGTACGAAGTGCATGGTACGCTGGAGGTTTGTAGCCAACTCTCGATTCTGATGTTGATTTCACGGCATCCAAAAAAGCCGGATGCCTCGCTACATTGAAAGGTATATTGGCTTCATAGAAGAACTTAGCCCATTTTTTGTCTAGTACTTGCTTGTTTGATATATTCATTCCTTCTTGTACAGATAATTGCCTCATTGATCGACTATGGGCCAAACTCGGGTTGGGTGCGTCTGATGATCGTACTTGAGAGCTTTGTCCCCTAGTGTTTTCTCCTCCATCGTTTCCTGAGATTGAGGCATCAGGTTCTTGTTCACCACGTACAACACTCGGAAGTACCATTGATAGAGATGTCACTTCCACATCCTGTCCACTCCTGTCCGAAGTGCTTGCAGGTATATCCCCTCCGCAATTAAAAAACATTAGCTTCACGGCTGCACTAACTTTAGTGCAGGCTCTCACTCTAGGGAGCTTATCTATTCGTCGGTACCCCAAATGGAAAAGCAACCGATCTTTTCGATAGCTTAGCAAAGCTTCGCAAAACTTGCAAGCAACTTTTCCATCCACTCGTAGTGTGTACCAAGGTTCCCAATGTGATCTTCCTCCACCCATTGCTCTTATCTATTCTTTCCTACTTGCCCCTGCACAAGAAAGAAGATTAGTATTCTGTATGAAATGCGATGTAGAAGCAATACTTGTTGCTCTCACAACAAGTGCCACCACAACACATTCTTTTTGGATTTTGCTTTACCGCAATGGTTGTACTCCAACCAAGTCATGAAAGCCAAAATCAGCAAGGAAAAGTAATCTTGAATAGGCGTAAGTCCTTAATATACACCTTTCAGGGCGATCCTAAAACCCTAAAACCCAGCTAGACGGACTGACGTAGGCGGCTGATGTGTCGACGGGTGGACCCTAAGCTCAACGGAAACGGCCTCCCGTCCTGGGGACGGCTTCTCGTCCTGGGGACGGCCTGCCGTTCGGGGGACGACTTATTGTCCGGGAGGCCGTCCAGGAGTCCGTCCATAGCTGGACAGACTTCATCCATGCTGAAACGGTTACGTCAGTATTGGTGACGGATCTTGACGACGTCACGACACGTCAGGACGGACGCGTCATGACATCCGGACGTGAAAAGCCCACGTCACGTCCGGATAGACAACCCTGCTCTGGCAGTCATATATGCCCACAAGAAATTCCGGCATTACCTACTTGGATACAAGGTAACGTTCTACACTGACCATGATGCTTTGAAGTACCTGGTCAACAAACCGGACCTTTCCGGAAGGCTTGCGAGGTGGATCGTATTACTGCAGGAATTTGACTACAAGGTGGTAGTCAAGTCCGGAAAAAGTAACTCCAATGCGGACTACCTTTCTAAACAAAGAGGGCGAGAAGAACCACTGAGTTTGACAGATGAGTTTCCGGATGAATTTCCGAAAACTCTTCGGACCGAATCAAAGGAAAATACGGCACCCTTCTTTGTATTTCAGATAGAGAGAAGAGACAATCCGGATTTCCGAATGATTACGGATTATCTCCAAACCGGAGAATATCCGGAAGGATTGAGCAGAGAAGAGAAGAGTGTGTTCCAGCACCGGGTAGCTCCTTACTCTATCATACAAGGGATGTTGTTCAGACAAGGCGCCGATGATAAGCTAAGAAGGTGCCTGGAACCGGAGTACAGGAAAACAGTCATCCGAAGTCTACATGAAGGACCCGCCGGAGGCCACTTTACATCAGTATCCACCATCAAGAGGATCCGAGAAGTCGGATACTGGTGGCCAACTATGAATAAAGATGTCCACATCTTTGTTCGGAGTTGCGATCCTTGCCAAAGGACCGGAAATCCAGTTTTCCGGAATCATTGGCCACTTACCCCCATTGTTCCCTTAGCTCCATTTGAAAAGTGGGGGATAGATTTCATAGGACCTATCGCTCCGATAGGTTCCCAACGAAATTGGTACATAATCTTGGCCACCAATTATGCAACCAAATGGGTAGAAGCGAGTCCAACCCGAAAAAACGATGCTCGGACAGCTACGGATTTTTTATACGACAAAATCCTAATGCGGTATGGCTGTCCTTTGGAGATAGTTAGAGATAGAGGAACTCATTTCCTAAATGAAATAGTTTCTGCACTAACCCATGGGTATCGAATCAAACACCGGAAGACGACGCCCTACAACCCCAAGGCCAACAGACTCACGAAGAGAGCAAATGGAATTATCGGAGGTATCCTAAATAAGGTAGTGATCTGCTACAAGACGGACTAGGACCGGAAACTTAGCTCAGCCGTCTTCGCATACAACACCACCCAGAAAGAGTACTACCGGTAAGACTCCCTTTTTCCTAGTATTTGGGAGGGAAGTATTACATGGAATAGAGACGGAAATCGAGACGTTCCGGATCTTGGCAGCTCGTTTTGGGAAGATATCAGAGGATCCTCAATCTCGCTTGGCGGAGATTGAAGCACTGGAAGAAAGTAGAGGGGATGCTCTCAACCTCACTGTTCAAAACCAGAGACACCGGAAGCAGATATTTGACCGAAAGATATCAAGGGGAACCGGCATCACTGAAGGATGTTTGGTCCTACTGTATGACAGCCGATACAAAGATTTCCCAGGTAAGCTTCACACTACATGGATCGGCCCATACAAAGTAGTAAAGATTTATCCAAATGGATCTTTACAACTTTCGGACTTAGATGGGAATCCTCTGGACACCCAGATGAATGGATCCCGTGTTAAACTCTACCTACAGGATTTATCCTTGTAGGGGTTCACGGGTGAGGAAGGGGTAATGTGGGAATGTAATCCCACATGCTAGACCCATAATACTAGCATAGGACGGAAAAATTCAAAAATTGTCTCCTTCAGAGGGAAAGTTTTTAAGGCCTTATTCGTTAAAATGAGACTAATCCCAGTCTCATTTCTATTTTAAGGGAAAAAAAGCTTTCGATAAATTGAGACTTCTCATTAAATTGAGACTCGAAGATGTCAAGAAATTTATTTTATTATTATTGGTTAACTTATAGAAGTAGTTTAATTCACAATCAACGTTTGAATTTCTTACTTCTACATCTTATAACACACATGTGAATATTGGAATATTGCATTCAAGTTCAGAAACTAATAAACTACTATAGGATGCAAGAAAAAATTTCTATACACAACTTTGCAAAGCAATTGTAAAAAATATACTTTGTATTAATAGAAATCAATATCCACTACATAGTCACAATATTTGTAATGAAAGACATTCTATATCCTGTACTATATATGCATTCAAAAATCATTTTCATAATCTGTAACTACAATACAAAAAGCAATCTAGTACTTCAAATACAACAACAAAAATCTACTACTACGAAATACTCATTCTTCCTCCATAGACTCATTTGCCTCATCGTTGCATTCATCGATTGTAAAGACCGCTATTGATGCCTTAATGATGCCAATTTGTAAATTTGGAATCGACACTTTCGGGTTTTTAGTGTTCTCTCGAAAACGAGGCTTCCAAGCCATTAGAATACATCCCGTACTAGACCATGTTGGGTTCAACAGGGTATCTTCACGCCATACATTCCCTTGCTTTGTATCCCATCCCTCATATGTATCCTGGTTAATGTGCCGATTTGAGGAAGGTTTCCAATACTGAATTCTGATCATATGCAAATGCCCTGGATCTGGACTTGGAGCTGTAATGGCTCTAGCAAGCCAAAATGGTTTAGAATCCCCATCAGCGAGACGCATTGCAAGAAAATAACCTTCGTGTGTATCCTTATTCACCCGGAATGATGGACGCGGTCGATCACGTCTACGTCCAACGAACGGTGCATCTTCTGCGTCTTCCTCATGCAATGTGCCATCTCTTTGCATGCGATTTGTCTGATCAGGGGCAACTCTAGAAGCAGGCCAAAATCCATCAAGTAATGCCCCACGCACTTGAAGAGGTGCATCTAGAGCTCCTCGAACGCCTTCCTAGTAATCTTCCAAGGTGCCGTTCTTCCTCGTGAACCCTTCTGTATCATCGTCATTTGCCATTTATTTCCAGTATACAATAAAACCGTTCAAACCTTTCTTTATGTCTTGAAGTGCCTTCATTGGTTGAGGAACTAGAGGTGGAGGACTACCTATTGGCACTTTAGGAAGCCCGTCTGCAGTCTCGGACCACAATCTAATTCCCTTACCATCCTTTGGCAACCACTTATCATCCATACACAAATTCTTATATTCCATCAAAGGCCATCCATTAGAATCCTTGAAAAACTTGAACTGCTGGGATCTAGAATGACCCTCTAAGAAGTCACCACCCATGCCGAGGTATCCGTGCACAAACGCCTTGAAGTTAGGAACTTCTTCAATGAGATGAGGAATCACAGGGTACTCTTCACAATCCATAAATGACTTCATAAGCCTTGGAATTGTTGGGTAGTTATTTGTTTTCAATTTCGAACTCCAACGACCAAAAAGAGCATCAATGTCTTCATGAGTGTGTCCCACAATGAGGAAGTTGATGTACACCTCCCGAAAAATGCCTTTGTATACAAGCATAGAGCAAAAAGCGAAAACATATCGGTTCTTGTTGTCCCCTGAACAATTGTCCAACTACAATATTAATACAGGTGGGAGAGGTTTAGTTGGAAGTGGTTCATCTGGAGGTGGAAGGAGCGAGTCCAAGCAAGATTCTGCTCCATTCAGAACCGCCTTTGTCAAGGTGGATTGGTTATCCTCTACTGAGAATAACTTGCGGGATGAATTCTTAGGCTGGCCTTCCAAATCACACAACAGCCTTGCAATCGACCCAATGGTATGATTTGAATCTGTTGGATAAATGTCCAAACCATAGTGTGCATATTGCACATCGCCATGCCTATGAGCAATCATACCTGTAATTGCTACAAGCATTTTCATGAAGGATTCCGTCACCTTGGTTTTGTGAGAAAAGTGTGGAGAAGCAGTTTTTGAATGATCCATCTTGTCATGAATGATGCACAACATCTTCTCTGGCGCTCTTATGGAATCGTTCCAATTTGCGTAGTAATAATCCCTATGAGCCAATTGCCCTGTATTATGGGTAGACAATCATTTTGACCATTTAGATTTTGCCTCTTCACCCACACAAGCGCTTCTTAATTGCTTGTACTTGTCACACATTCCACATCTAGCAAATGTATCTCCACGAGCCTTTGCGGCAAACTCAGGAAAAGAATCACGGCGAATATTGCTCAAACCACTAGAAGAAATTGGTGGCAAATTGAACCTTGCATTGGACTCATTGATTGTTTCCAATTGATCACTCCAACGAAACGAGGATGGAAGAACCATGGCAGTGACCTTCTCGCCAGACTAGACTGTTCTTGTCTTATGCGGCATCTTATTAGCATTCGGCTCAATTAAATTTCGAAGTGTGGCCGTAGCTTGAATAGTTGCCATGCGAGGCTTCTTGGATCCAAAATTTCCATGCACATCGGCTTGTTTCCCATTTTTGGCTTTTCCTTTGTACCTGTAATAAGTACATTTTGCAATCCCATGAATGATCCACCATGCAGTAGGACACACTTCCTTCTCTTTCAACGTGATCCATTCTTTGCCACTAGCGTCTTTGTGGATCTGCCTATGCACCTCCAACAAAGTCTTGTTGCGAGCCTTGAAGTCACCAGCACCGTACAGCTCAGTCCGTATTGTTTGAATAAGCGCACGCGGAAAATGCTGCACACAAATCTTTCCGCAACAAATTTTTGTGGAAACTGCTGTGATCGATTCCATGGTCAAGAGAAGTTCTTTCTTGGGCGGGACCTCAGGATCAACTCTCATGCGAGTTGTTTCATACGACCGAACCCCCTTTCGAACTCTTTTGGAGTTCATGGCCGTGTTATACTTATGTGTTTCGTCATGGTCATACAAAGAAGAACCATCGTACAGAAACACCCTCCTAATGTGCCAAGAGCGTATAGACCACATATTTGAGGAAGAGAAAAGCTCCTCATTCAAAGACTCCGCAATGTGAATACCAACTCGGTCATCGCTGAGAGACGTCCCGTCTTCATCGAAGATCATATCAGGGTGAATGTTCTGAATGACTCCCCTTGCAATGTCCACTCCGAATTCATCTTGAAGAGTGACTGGCTGCGTAACCCACTTAACACGAGGAATTCCCTCGCATAAACGAACATCAAGTGGAAGTGTTGGGACTGGATTTGCGAAATCTTGAGGATCATGGTAATCCATTCTGCAAACAAGAAGCTCAAAATGAAAAGCATATCATTGACTCAATAATAATGACTACAATATTCTAAGGTTGTAAGAAAATTTCAATGACTACTGACACTTGATCACAAAGACTTACAACAATTTTCGAGAGGCCAGTCCTAAAAATCAATAAGTGCAAGACAAGCAATGAGGAAAAACATTATTCAATACGTATATAGTTATGTAGGATTTATCATCGACTCGAGGATAACCACATAAATGATGTCATCCCCAATAACTCTAAGAGCAGGAATCATGTAAATTTTGTTCGTCCCAATTAAATATTAAATAGGTTCACATTGAGACCGTACACACAGCATTAATTAGAAGATAGTCTCAGAAAACAATGTCCTGCTCTAATGATCACTCCCTTTAAAAATCAATCCCGCCAATGAAATGCCAAATAGAAATCTGACGATATCATCGAGTCGAAGATACTTCATTCATTTGATCAGGTGGACCATTACAAAATCCAGAACAATCCCCGACACTTTCTATGGCTCTCGTCGACTCGAGGATATCTTCCAAAACAAAATGTTTTCATCAAGAATGATTAACCTCAGTATCTCTACAGAAAATTCAATCAAACCCATCAGGTTGATCGGATGCACACAGCGAATGGATAGCTTAAATCATACATTTCAGGATTATCGTCGAGTCGACGATAATCAATATCTGATTTCCACCAGTTGACCTCAATTGGTTAGCATTAATGCAACAGAAATTCAGGACTATTAGTACTCATAAATTTTTCAGTGTTCAGTTATCTTCGATCCGACGATAATCATTCTGATTCTTATTTCCTAGGACTCTCACTACTCATAAACTTTTCAGCTCTCAATTATCTTCGATCCGACAATAAGAATTTTGCTCCGTATTTACCAGGATTTATAATACTCACTAATATTTCAGTTTTTAGTTATCGTCGATCCGACGATAAGCATTATGTTCCGTAATTCCCGGCATGTTTCTCGGAAGTTCGGAGATCAGTTGGACTTCAGTATTTGTTGTACATACAAAATAGACCTCCACAAAAGAGTTGACATGAGACCATATGTTTCACTCGTTCCACTGATGAATAAGAACCTAACTACACAAATAAAGAAGCAAGCAATAATACATAAAGTATCACAGATTACGCAAAGTAATACACACCACTACCATGTAACCAGCTACTAATTTCTTGGTTGCTGACAAAGCTATGCAATTCTACACTCTCCGCACTCCATCAGAAGTACGCATCCCTCATTACCTACGGTTCAGAAAAAAAACAGTAACGCGCTTTGCGTGTTCTAAAGGTCACAGGATGCATGAAGCATTCACTCTGGAAAAGGAACAAATAGAGAAGAAGTGAAGGTAAGTTGCGGCGGAGACCCTGCAAGGGAAATGTAGAAGAAAAACAATGTCAATGGAGCCGATAGGGGAGACGCATTTTCCAACAATGTTTGAGCGGGAAATTTAGAGCGCGAAAATCCAAAGTTCAAAATTCCCTCCACGTCCCGACTTTCCAGTGCACATGGGTCATGCGAGCAGTATGAAGGCGCCTTTGCAGCTTTCCGTTGTCGACTTTTCAATTAATGACTACCGGCCAGAAAAAGATGATTCTCCACATGCACAGCTACTACCTTTGATTTTCCAGCAATTCCGTCCCGAATTCAGGAGATTCTTAGCACTTTCAAGTATACTTAGGGAATGGCTTTTCCCACGCCATTTCCCACCATTCCTCGGATGTAGAAATTTTCGCTCTATATTTAGGAAATCTACATATACACGGTTCGGGATTTAGGATTCTTAGAGTTTAGGGTCCAATATTCTAAGGCTTTAGAGATTATAGAAGTTAGGGGTTCCCAGGTACTCAGGTTGTAGAGTGTCTTATATATATTAGAAGTTAAATAAATATAAAACTATATATATGTATTTGGAAAAGAAACTTTTTTAAGCACAGACCACTAAATTATAATATTTGAACCCTTAAACCCTAAATCTTAACTTGAAGCCCTAAGAAAACAAAAATTTAAACTGCCTACATTTATCGTAACTTCAAATTTACACTGACATTATGAATGGTCCAAAATCTTCAAACATAAGCCCCTAAACCCTAGGCCATAATACATTATTGTGAGTCCTTCAAACAAAAAATTTAATGCTAAAGCGTAGCAACCCTAAACTTTAAGCCATCCAAATTTATCATAACTTCAAAATTACACAAACACAATCATGAATGGTTTACAAAGTTGTGAAGGAATTGACGTCTTGCTAAATGCTTAGTTTTCCCATAATTACGTTTGTTCAATCATATACAACCAAATGATTAAACTGAAGTGAAGCAAGTATTAAATAAACTAATTCTTTGGTTTTAACTTATGAAGTAATATCCAGTTCCACAAACCTTCTTTTGGAATTGAAGATGTCTGGTAGTTTAGTAAACCCAAGGTAGCAAAGAAATTTGGTCAATTTTAATTATATAACAATACCATTGTTCTTTACTCAAAGCCTCCTCTACTCATGACTGCTTTCAAGTTTTGCATTGCACGCTCAAGTAAATGTCTTATTGTTGTTCATGAAGGTTTAAGCGTGATCCAACTCAAATACTCAATACAATCTAATGAACCAATTCATGTAGAATTCAATGCACAAATTATAATTTCAAAATAGACATTAAATAAACAAATAAAATATGTAGAAGTTGAAATCCACAAAAGCTTTTAATTTCTATAACCAAGTTTTATGTCAAAAGACATGGATTCATAAATTCTTTTTGATATGAAGAAAACGACTTTCCTGCCTTTTTTAACGGAAATTGCAAACGCACGAAATCAATGTGTCAAAAATGATGTGAGTGGCTGATCCAAAAAAATATAGAAGTTCGAATATCCAAAATAAAATGTCGTCCATTATCCAGATCTAATATTATAGTACTTTGTTTGAAAAATTCTATAATTCATCTTTTAAGAAAACCCTCTTCTACAATTCTTTCATAAAAAATTGCAATGTGGAACTTCATCTTACTTTCATTAAAAAATCCCAATGGAATACAAAGAAAGTCCTAACTTGCCATAGTTCTATAAAAATTGAAAATGTGGAAAGCCTTAAAAATTGACGTCAAGCAGCCACCAAACAAATATGTAGAAGTTCGACTACGCCTCCTCATTCATATTTTAAGAGCAATTTAACTTCATGTACATTTAAGCAAATTAGATTACAAAAATGTCGCTACCCTGGAATAGTTCAATAAAAATTGAAAATGGAGAAAGGTTTGAAAATTCATATCAAGAAGCCACCAAAAAAACAATCATGTAAAAGTTAGAATAAACCTCCACATTCATATTCTAAGATCAATTCTAACTTCATGTAATTTTAATCCATTAGATTACAAAAATGGCCCTATCCTACAATAATTCTATAAAAATTGAAAAATAATGGGCAAAGGTTAGAAAATTCACTTCAAATAGCCACCAAGAAAATAATTAGGTAGAAGTTAGTATAAACCTCCTGACCACATTCAAATTCTAAGATCAATTTTTAACTTAGCTCCCTTGTTTCATGTTGGAAATATTAAAAACAATTGGATTTAGTAAAAACATTGAATTAATTTCAATTCTCTTTCATTGTAAACAAGCAAAAAACAGTCAATTATTCATGGACTGTACTTTAAGTATTGAAATGCACAAAACTCATAGAATTACTATCAAAATGCACAAAACAATAACACCAACAAGTTCGAAATAGTACAATGAAAGAATTAGAATTCATGAAAATCTTGAAATAATTTTGAGTTTCTTTCATTGAAAACAAGCAAAAAGCAATGGATTATCCATGGACTACACTTCAAAATTTATGGACACAATTCATAGAATTACTATCAAAATGTACAAAAAAATAACACCAACAAGTTGAAAATATTATAGATAATTAGATTTCATGAAAATCTTGAACTAATTTGAATATTTGTAATTGAAAACAACTTAAAAACAATCAATTGTTTGTACACTGTACTTTAAGTTTTAAAATGGGCAAAACTCATAAAATTTCAAACAAAGTCCTGCTAAACAAACTCCAACAAGTTGTAAATATTTGAAAGAGTTAGAATCCATAAAAACATTGAAATAATTTGCAATTCCTTTAATACAAAATAAGACTTAAACATTCATTTATTCATGGGCTATATTTAATTATTTAAAGGTGTAAAATTCATAGAATCTCAAGAAAATTGTATGAAAACAAAATACCAAGAAGTTGTAAATATTACAAAGAATTAGAATTCATGAAAATCTTGAACTAATTTGAATTTCTTTAATTAAGAATAAGCAATTAAAAACCATAAATTCATTCAAGTGTTGTACTTTGAAGTATTTGAATGGGCAAAAATTATAGATTTGACGTGTGAAATGAGGATTGGAACAATTCTAATTAATTCTATAGTTTTAATACTTTCATGATGAAACATTATAATCTTTCAATCCATAAGTGATATTTTTTTAAGTGACTTTTGACGTGAATTTTCAAACCTTTGCCCACTTGTAATTTTTATAGAATTATGGCAGTGTAGGGCCCTTTTTATAATCTAATGAATTTAATTTACATGAAGTTAGAATTGATCTTAGAATTTGAATGTGGAGGTTCATTCTAACTTCTACCTAATTTTTTGGTGGCTTTTTGACGTGAATTTTCAAACCTTTGTCCACTTGTAATTTTTATAGAATTATGGCAGTGTAGGGCATTTTTTGTAATCCAATGGGATTTTCTAATCAAAGTTACATGATGTTAGAATTGATTTTAGAATATGAATGTGGAGGTCTATTCCAACTTCTATATATTATTTTTAAAGATAAGGTAGTCTTGTTTTATTGACAGGCTCTGTAATGAAGTCTAATATTTGCGTAATGAAGTCTAATATTTGCTAAGGACATAGTTTGTGAACTTGAATCATACTTTAAAGACAATCATTTGCTGTTCATGATGTATGTGATTTTTCAAGTATATATGGTGCATACATTATGAACAAAGGATATGTTTGCAGTACTAAATGCACATACTAAGAGACTTTTGTAAATATTGCTAAAATTTTGTAAGTACAAATTCTTCAAATTTTAGAAGTAAGGTAGAACTTGAGAAGACGCGAAGCATTGAGAACCACCCGCCCCATAAATGAACACCACTTGTACATGCTATTTTTTAAAAGCTTTCACTAATGTACCAATAGTGTACATTATTTTCAGGTGTGAGCCCTATGGTAGTTCAACTTCAAACTTTTATAACTAATTTAGAAATGAAAAAATATCAAACGACTTGGGTTTCATAACTAATTAAAAAATTAAAAAATATCAAATGACTTGGGTTAGTTGCGAATTCTTTAAGGAAAATTCATTGACAAATATCTAAGCTTCAGGTACTGCCAACCATACCTAATCTTCGGGTACTGCCAACCATACCTGAGCTTCGGATACTGCCAACCATACTTGAGCTTCGCGTACTGCCAACCATACCTGAGCTTTTGTACCTGAGGCTTGACAACCATACCTGAGGCTTGACTCCCGAGCTTGCCACCCTCAGCTTCGGATCAAATGGGGAGAATGTTTGGGCTCGTTGATTAGGTTTGGAAGATCATCTCTCCCCGACATTTCCGGAATTTAGGATTCCGTTCTTCCTCGGAGTTCAAGTTCTGCACTGGGGCTCAATTGCGACATCAATGAAGGGAGAAAAGAGCGCCAGTTGTCGTTTCTGCGTTTGTGCTCTCCGACGTTTGTACTCTCCGGCGTTTTTGCGTTTTTGCTGTCCCCGACGTTTTGGCGTTTCTGCTCTCCCCGGCGTTTCTGTGTTTCTGCGTTTAGGGGTTTCAGCTCTCCCCGGCGTTTCTGCGTCTCTGCGTTCAGGGGTTTCAGCGTTTATGCGTTTATACATTTCTACGTTTCTGCGTTTTTGTTTTTGTTTCTACATTTTTGTTTCTGCGTTTGTGCGCTTGGGAGAGAGTGCGTTTGTGCGCTTGGAAGAGAGTATGTTTGTGCGCTTGGAAGGAAGTGCGTTTGTGCGCTTGGGAGGGAGTGATTGTGAGGGATTGCTTGGAAAGGAGCTCCATAGTCCTTTGTGCTTGGGAGTAAGCTCCAGGGTCATTTCTACATTGCTTGGGAGGGAGGGAGTGATTGTGAGAGCAAGCTTGGGAGGAATTGCTTGGTAGGGAGTGATTGTGAGCAACCTGTGTTTGAGTTTGAGTGAGAACAAGTGAGTTTGGTTTGCGGCCATTTCTGTAAGGGTGGAGGTTGCGCGAGTTCTGAGGAAGGTAGGGTTCATTGGCACGGTGCTCCAAGCTTGATTTAGCAGCGCATTCCTCCCCTTGAAGTGAAACACGTGGAGAGGATGGGCTGAAGTTCACAGTACTTCTTCTTGCGGTAAGCTTCAGATTCACTCAATTTGCATGTAGTTGCTCTCTTCGTTTTGGTGTTTTGGATGTGCATTCAGTTGCTTTGTGAATTGGGGTGGTTTGGTCGATAAGTTCATTTGCGAAGTACTTCTTTGCATTCCCAAGTCTTCTGCATGTTCAGTTTCCAAAAACTTGATGTTTGATTTCCTTGCATGATCAGTTGATCTTTGTGTTCATCTGCTTTACATTGCGTTTTGAGTTGTTGTAAATGTTATGTGAATGATTCGTGCAAACTTATTCTTGTTTTACAGCATCCAATTTCTGGATAGGCGAGGTTTTACAGAGGTTCTTCACGACACAGAAGTAGCATTTTATTTCATGTAAGTCTGGCTGTCAAATTTTTTTATGTATTTCCTGTTTCCTAATAGAGAACTTCTAATTTCAGTATGCAATGTTCAATATGCATTGAATGGGCTTTAGTTTAGGATTTTGTGAGGGAGATCTGAATACATGAATGTCTAGGGAAATTGAGGTGTTTTGTTTTGGAACTAACAAAGTAGCATTGAGAACTTGTGAGGTACATTAGGGTTTAGGATTTTACCCCAAAGCTAAAACCAGAATAATGAAAATCTTCGAGTAGAATTAGGGTTTAGGGTTCACACGCGAGCAACTTCCTTGATAAGGTCCGAATTAGGGTTTGTAGGTTTAAAAATTCAGAAACTCTCCTCGAACGAACGCCAACCTGGAATGCAAGTTATCCTCGAATCGAGGATAACCACCAACTTGTTTTTCTGACAAGTGGCGCCCCTTCTCTTGAATTAGCTTTCACTGGTTTATAAATGAAGTAACCCGCCTCGCTCACGCCCATTTAAAAAACATTTCAGTTCACAGCCCCATCGTAATTGAGGTTATTCTCGAATCGAGGATAACCACAAACTAAGTATTCATCGACAATTTGCTATCACTGGCTTTGAATACGGGTTATAATTTTAAAATTAATGTAACCCACCTCAGACAACCGCTGTTCACTCCAAATATAATTAGTTAACACCACCCAGTCACGGAGGCTATCATCGAGTCGAGGATAACCACCAAGTAGCCATCCACTTTATTTACACACTTACCTTCAGGTTAGTGAGAATATTATTCATCCACTGAGATTTTCCAATTAGTTATCATCGGGTCAACGATATGGATAGTCACACAGTAGTCTTTTTAAATCTCCATTGACTACTCTTAAAATTGATTATAATCATGTTACACCAAAGTTATTTTAGTATCCAAGTGATCGATACCAGTCGAAAATTCATTGACATTCAGGGAAGAGCTATCGTCGGGTCGATGATGCTAAAGTTAGCCTTCTAGTTCTTCAAATACACCATAAAGTTATCCTCCAATCAGTACTCTAAAAACAACATAGATTCTTTATCTTCGGCTCGACGATAACTGGAGTATAGGCGAAATATAGTTCTCGAATCAATCCGTCAGACACAATATAGTCGTCAGATAAACG